>OX387603.1:16503404-18903404 GCA_947568835.1 Protonemura montana | reverse complement strand
AGTAAGCAACAGGCAAGTGCCACCCTGTGAACTACAGCCCAGAACACCTCGTTAGCTGCTCCCTAAAGATATAAACGGCTGATACCAGTGCCATATTCACCGAGCGCCGTGTACTTGCAGGCTGCTACGTCACGAGGCTATTCGGCTCTGGGCTGGAGCTGATCGCGCAGAAATGGTGCCACAGTCTTGTCGAGATGGATTTGGCGTGGAGCACGGCGAGTGAGTCCATAGATTCTGCTGTCGCTGCTCTCGCTGAATGCGAGTCAGAGTCCCCGCTCAGGTGAGATACTGCTACCTCGTGGCCGTGCCCCCGTCGTGCTACCTTGTCGTAGTTTGAACCATTTCTAAGTGAGGTCTTCCTGCAAAGTCAACCCCAGGAAATTTTTAATAGTGAGCACTTCTACACTCTCAAAAATATGTGCCTCTTTGACAATCATAACTAATGGATACACATTTTTGAGAGGGTACTATCATTATTAAGTTGGTAGGTATAGCCAGAGTTCCAGGGCTAACTTTCTGCTGAGCAAACGAGTTGGCTACTCGTGGTAAAGAAGGATGATACCTGATGGTGTGTGGATATGTCCCTTGGCCTTTGCAAAGATCTAACATGATTATGCCTGTCTTCAGGGTTCTCAATCTGTGTGGATCGTCAATAAGCTTGGAGCCCGTAAAGAAAGTATTACGAAAGTGCCCGCATCTCATCTCCCTGAATCTTGCGTCATGTCGCGCCCTACCTAGAGGAATCAAAAGACTCTACGAGCAACACGAGGTGGACGAGCTTCGAGGTTCGTTTGAAGACCCGCCGAGAATACCGGAGAGCAAAAAGACACAAAGAGCGAAGGCTCAAGCGGAGGCGACGGAATCAACAGAGCCTCGTGATAGTACTAGTGAAGTTGGAACTGATTCAATGGGCGAAAGTGCTTCGAAAGTATGAAGCTGTCGGTTCAGCATCGTGCGTTAAAGGTCGCCAGTGAACAAACCAGATAAAGTGGGATATAATTAGTTTTAAAATTATTATAAATATTATATATATATAAAAAATATATAGATTATAATATATTATAAATAGTGGACATATTTGTATATATTTTGCTCAGGCTGGCTAGTCTAAAAGATGAGTGAGGTTGCAGTTTTACACTAACATTTCAAATTTTAAAATACTCAACCAAACAAAAGTGCTGAACAAAAGATGAATGGACAAATGAATGAATAAAGATAGGTAGAGATACCTACAATCTTAATAATACACCTATTATTAAAATTATAAAAAAATCATTATGATGAGATGATGTTAAATTTTAAAAATCTAATCTTACTAAATGGTTGTACTTGGGGGGCTATAGAATGTTAATAGTGTGTTAAAAAAATATATAATACGCAGTAGTGGCACACTTAAAATGTTTAATTTTAGCACAAGTAACAGCCAAATATACCAGCTATCTGATGAATGATGATATAATATCGATCTGTTCTAAACTAAGGAAGGCTGGCTTGGCTGGCTGGTGGCTTCTGACTAGGCAATTCATGTGTTCAAAGTCTTTCTATCCTCTTCCCAGTTTTAGCTTGGCAGCAATTAAGATTCGGGATTAAAGTTATTACGTTTGCAAGATTTAGTGCCTGTCGGTTTTACACGCAAACCAAATTAATCTTAAAATTAGATTTTAGTATGTGTACTCTTTGTTATATTTTTTTATGTTGTTATTACTTAGTTTTTACTATATTTTTTTTATGTTTTACTGTTGTGCCTCTGGCACTTGTGTAAAGAGTTGTGTGTATCTACTGTAATTTATATTTGGCTTTGGAGTAGGTACTAGACAAACATAAGCAAAATACAGTCTTAAAACATGCCTTTTAAAGAGCGTATTCCACTTTGGTCGCAATAGCCGGATCGAATCCGCTGATTGCTATTGGCCGGGATACATTTTTAAACGAGTAAAGAATCACCAGAAGTTTTAAGATGTCTTATTTCCATATAAGATGTCCAGAAAGGATATAAACTGATATTTTGCAGGTTACAACCTTAGTGGAATGCAAACTGACTTCTTTGAACCAATCTCTCAAAATCTTGCTGGTTCGGTTTTAGTACAAATTTATTACGCAATATAACAAAAGTACCTTGGGATTGGTAGCAAGTTTAATTTTTTTTTAGGAGCTTGTTCCTTGTAGGTATTTATAAATATTACGAGACCCCAATTTCTAGCTGTGAAGGATTCGGACATTTTTCCTGTAATTATGATTTACTTTTTTATATTAAGCTTCATTTTTGGGAGATTAAACTGTTGCTGGGTAAACCTATCTACTAAAACAATCAACTACATATGCTTTCTATAGCTGGCACAGGACTAGTGTGTTTTTAAATCACACTTGCTTAGCCTTGCACAACTTTCTGCAATAATTGTGAATACTATATTGTAATGTTCTCTTGTTCTACCTACCTACCTACCTACCTACCTACCTAAATAAAGCCCTAAACTGTTGAACACACAACTTATATTTGATCGACTGATTGCTTTTATATTTTTATTGTCCAATTGAGAGGAAAGCAATCAAAACATATATGCAATCAATATTTAGCATTTCTCTACGTGCATACCTCATTTAAACTCTATATGACAGTGCTGAAACGTCTTAAAATCTGATTTTTTTATGATTGCAAATTGAGTAATATTTTTTACTGAACCTTGCAAGCTGAAAGTTCTTTAAATTGGCCAAATATTATTTCCTTCAATTTTTTTTTGCAGAATTATAACAATATATATTAAAATTGACAATATGATCTATTTTTCATTGGAGATAATATAATGGTTTCTTCTCATCAAACTTATTTGACCACCTTTTAACTCAATTGAAATTTAGTTTTGCATTGGCCGAAGAGGATTGTTCATTTTAGAGTGAATCTAAAGCAACAGCAAAAATATGTGCTATTCAACTTTCCTGATCATATTTTGAATTTCCTCCATCCCAAAGTAATATCTGGGATTCGTAATTCGTGAGTTGTCCATACAATAAATTGTTCTGACACATTGCTTAAATATTATTTTATTTTGTAAATGAAATAAGTATATACAATTTTATGTTAATACATTTATAGGTAGATTTAAAATTGGATTACCTACCACTAAGGTTCTATTCCTATTTCATTAACAAAAGGTTTTTAATTTAGATCTGATCATTTGTAAATAAATAAATAAATGAAATTTATGAACAACTGATTAAAGCCCTGCTGGATGTTACCAGAGATAAAAGATACCTTTATCTCTGATGTTACCCTTTATCCAGCCTTTCATGTCTCCATCTTCGGCAGGATTAGGCTACATGCCGGCACCGGGTTTCCTTTCCTCCCTTCTATGCTATGTTAGTTTCATCATCATACTCATCATCATCCACTCATTCACCGACGCCATTAGACCAGTGCCGCAGGGCCAGTTGTCAGTACAGTGCGTCGTTAAACACCACAAATCAATCAATCAATTTCATGTCTCCGATTAATGAAAATGTCACGCATGTCGATGAGATTTTTACACACTATGATTAGATCACTTTGACCTAGCTGATCCCAATGACAGGCAAATATGACGTTATCGCACGTAACGTTTTATCTGTGTGCTTACTCTTAGTCTCATATCATAAAATAATTTGGTACTTGATTTTTAAATTCAACACCTTGTTCTTGCTTTTCGCCTGTGAAAACAGAGTGCAGTGTAGTACGTCAAGGCACTTGATTTCCTCCTTTCCCTTTCGCCCCCACACCCGCATCTTGGGCTTGGTGTCTCATTGGGGGACTAGGCCATGGTTAGTCACTGGTCTTTGACTTAAATTATTTCCTTGCCGACTAATTGTAATTAGGCATACGGCTATCTACTGATTATGGTGAACTACTGGTTTTAACTAGATCCATGGTGTAAATACGACTTAACTTTTGCTGTCCACAATTAAAGTGTTAACTTTTCGATCCTGTCAACAAGAAGGTTAGTGTTTGGTAAAATCCTTTTGTACATGGAAGGGACGTACAAACCAACTTACTACTACACGTTAAGTTAAATAAAATTGCAGTCAGTTAGACTTCAGCTTGATTGGTGGAACTCTGATTAAGTTGGAATTGTGGGGATAAGCTTTTGGACCTTGTTTACTTTTTCATTTTAACTCTACAGGTCTAATTTTAACTCTTATAAAAATAGCTTCATTTCATATTATAATTCCATCTTTATTGAGTGACAGTTGCTTTCATACTTAAACTGGTTCTTTATTCTGTCTTTTGTTATGTTCAAGATGTCCATAAAACAAGTGTACAAGACACTGCCAGATGACAGGCCAATTACCAATATTAACATCATTGAAGATCCTGATAAATGTCCGAAAGGATTTGTTGTCGTAAGTTCATTCATTTCTTATTTTTTGCATGGAACTGTGTCAAGACCATTAGTATTAAATATTGTGGCCCATCATATTATATTGCAGGTCCATCGAACTCTTGATCAAGACTCGGATGCCGATTTGTGGAGAGAAGGCAGCTTCTTTGGACGCAAAATGACCAGATATGTGTGCCTGTCAAAAACGGAGGGAATAACAGATTACATTGTTGAGAATGTAACAATACTAAACGAGAAAGAGGTACCACCAGATGGATATACTCTTTTAACTCGTACTGCTGACACGGAACAAAAGGCTTGGCGAAAACGTCAGCTCTGCTACAGACTTTCAAAGCGATCGCTAGCTGCATTTGTTGTGACTGACATTATTATCTTAAGCAGGCTCAAAAAGGCCCCTGATGGCTTTTCTCTAGCTGGGTATGTCCTTTGCTCATACTTACTATCATAGAATGTACCTTTAAAAATTGTAAGTAACCTATACTAACAAGCATATTAAATTTCAGTGATATCAATGGAATGACGGTGTGCTTCAAAGTTCGACCAAGCCAAGATATAAACAGGCCAGCATCAGTCAACACCCCTCTTATGTATAGGTAAATAAAACCTAAATAAAATAATTACAGTGCTTTTAAATCATTTGGGTGTATGGCCAAATTCTGAAAATAAATGTAATAAAATCTGGGAAATAAAAATGTCTATGGTCTATTTCATAACACTCTTTAAGCTGTCACCATTTGGTTTTTTATTTGCATTTGTTTTGTATTCCATCTACTCTTTAAAAAACACCAAAATTGTATGTAAACTTTTTTCACATCTAACCATTTTAACTCTTCACAGCTTAACTCCTCAACTACCGTATCAAGCCTCTCCACAATCGCAGTACCAACAAGCACCACAGCGACCACCCTCCCAGCCACTGCTGCCTTACCAACAGCCGCAACCGCAGCCTCAGTCTCCCATCGTGCCGTACCAACACCAGCGAGTCAGCATGCCGACTTCACCATTACAGCCATATAGCCTGCCCTCGTCGCCGGTCGTCAAGAACGGAAACTCCAACGGCCACAGCTATCCTTCTCTGAATGGGGATTCCCCTACGCACATGTATGAACGGCTGGTTGAACTCAAGCCGTCGCGACCTGCGCCCAGACCGCCAGAGACGCAGATAAATTCTTACGCCACAATCATGTCTTACCACGGTTAGTGCGTTTTCATTTATAAAACCCAGTTTAAGTTTTACATATTATGCTTATCCACACCAGCATTTTAAATGCAATTTTGTGCATAAGGTATAGAGGAAAGTGCAGCATTTACTGCAACAGTGAGAAGCAAAGTGATAATGGTAATCTGCGATAGTTTAGAATTTTAGCCAACGTTTCGGCTGTGGCCTTAGTCACTTATAAAAAAAACCAAGACTGGAAAGCTAGTCTCTCTACATGGCAACAGCCAAAACATTGACTAAAAGTAAACACTATGGTGAATTATCACCATCGCTTTGCTTTGCTCGGTAAGTTTCATAACTATTCCACTTTCCCTTTGCACCTACATCAACAATAGAATTTTGTGGGTTATTTAGATTGAATGAAATCTTATCAAGTGTTTTGATGTGTGTAACTGGTGGTTTCAATCACAACCACAGAGTTCTGTTCAATCTAAGACTGGATAGGTCAACAAAGAATTGCATCTAGATGACTGAAAGTAATCTTACGAATATCAAAGCAAAGCCTCGAGAAACTGTGTTAAGAAATTCAGTAAGAGCCTAGGTGCTAAAGATTTCTGCACATAAAGCTGTAAAAATGTGTTGTGAAAATTTTGTTTTAAGCATTCATTCGCAGTTATTTAGGAATATTTTAATTTACTTTGTTCATAAAACATAACTTCTGTGTCTTGTTTGTTTTAGAGCTCGATGGGGTGCCATTCATTCTGAATCCGATGCTTCAGAAAGGAGGAAGTTCGGTAAGCTGTCAATTCCAATAGTTCAATTTAAAAGAAGCCAATGAAATATCCAATAAAGTACTCAATCGCATTTAGTGGCCACTCTGCAAATTAGATCTGATGCTTTTGCGCATATCATGTGTATTGCCTATCAGTCCAGGGGTGCCAGCTTACTAAAAATTAGGGAGGGGCTAAAAAATTGCCAAAAAAGAAGTCAGGGAAGGTGGGATTATAAAATATAAGGAAATTATTATTACTATTTTTTTTTTTTTTTGTATTTTAAGCTCTTAGTATTTTAGAACTGTCTTTTTGTTTTGAAAGAACGTAACGTACAAGTAACGTTATTGAACGAGACTGATGCTCACTTTTTAAAGATGCTCTTAGCAAACTTGAAAATTTGTGGCAGTAATAATATGCAAACAAGCTTCTGTGCATACATTTCAAAGAAAGTAAAAATAAAACGTTTTAAAACATTTTGAGCGGTGCCCTGGCTGGCCACCTGAGTTGGAGCCCCTGAACCCGACTTTTATCGACAACAGTTATCAAAATGGATTGGCAAGACAAAGGATCCAATCTGGTAGAACGGGTCGTATTGACTTATCGACTATAGGTTCGGTAAATTAACCATGCATTTTATTAGTTCCAGGTACCGACCATTAAACCAAGAACTGTATCTCAACTTAATCAAGAGGTAAAAGACATGTCTTAATTAAATTTTTTTAAATTTTTTTATTGATTTACACCTGTGATTTTGTATTTGTTGCATTCTTTTCCAGTTTGATTACGATTTCCAAGCAGAACGCCAAACCTAGACACAGATCGCCGAGTTGAACATTTTTAAGAAGTGGAAGCCATATCGATAAACATCATTTTTTCCATCGTGCTCAAAAAATCACATAATCGAATTATGATGCAACCTGATGCAACTCTTTGAGAAACATCATAGGTATTTGTAATCTCCTCGCCAGCTAAATTACCTATAATCGACAGTGTAGCACACTTGTCGTTCTCCCAAGTGAACATTAGTGGTAATAAGCTGATATACTTAGCACGACATACTGAACAGGTGCAGTTCTTCCTTATGATACCTTTGGCCTTCCGACATTTATATAGTCTGTTCGAACTCTGGGAATTATGAGATTTTTGGTTTTCAAGGGAATAAGCCAAAACTGAATACTATAATTATGTGTTTGCTTCTGCTTTTGCTTCTATTTTATTTATCTTTATTATCGCTCACTCTTCCCAATATTTGTTGTAGTTACTTGCCCTAGAGGGCAAGTTCTATTGCAAAGTTTGTGCTCTATGCTTTGCTATATCTACGGCTATCGATGAGTACTCCATTCATTATTTAAACTCACACACGTTGTGTTGTTTCTATTTTGTTTAATTTTAGTCAAATAACAACGAAACCAGATGGTTTATTAATGGATTATGAGTAAAGCTCCAGTGATGCATAGCTAGATAGCATAGCTAGGTTTAGGTAATACCTAATTGATGAATTGGTGCCACTTTTTTTTGTTCATTCTGAGAAGCAATTATGAATGTCAGTCACTCCTTGAACAGAAAGAGGAAAGTTAGCACAGTGTGGTGCCAACATTTTCAACAGTTTTATGAAAATCGGATCCAAACATCAGATAACATTTCAAAAAGTGAACCATTCAATTTATTAAATTAAGTAAGCGAGTGACAGTTTAATTTTTTCAGAAAATTTGATACCCTGCAATGGTAGTCTTGCATCTTACTTTACCAATTACCTTTGCAATTACCATACTTTGAGAACAACCCTTCTCAGTTTTTATGTGATCATGAGGTACCCAATTAGATATGTGAATGTAATTATTATTTCTCTACCTTAACTTTTATTGAATACCTTTAATTATACTTGATAAAATAATGTTTACATTCAGTTTACCATATCTGTTGGCTTTCTCTGCCTTAGTGTAAAACCGTTGAGTGTGCATACATAAAACCCATTCAGTTCCATTTGATTCAGTACCATACCATAATCAATGAGTAGTGTATTTTTCTGAGGAAAAGTTTTGCAGTGCCATTTTATTCTTTGCCATGTTTTTATACTTTTCAATGTTTAAGTCATTTGTACCTATTTTGTGAGGGCTAAAATTTAGGAACCCATGGCCAATAAATCTCCATAGAATGAACATGGTAATTTTTTCTTTCCGATTTATTCAATAATTAGTCGTACCAGATATTACCTACTACCCTGTCCGTGAAATATGAATCCCTAAATTTAACTCAAAATTTCCCAAACGATACTACCTTTCTCGAGCACCTATTGGTGCACGAGCGGTCACGTGTACACGAACAAGGCGTCTCATTGGTTCCTGACTCAAGACCATCTCAGCCGTGTGGAAAGTGCGCTAAGGTGGCAGCTCTCAAAACGCTATAGTCGCACATTGACAGCCAAGTGCGAAGCACGTCGCTCCTTGATGGCAAATTGCGTGATACAACAAACACGCGGCGAATCCGGAGACACAGCGATAACGAACAAGTGTGCATACATCTAATTAATCCGTTAATTATCTCTGGTGTACTCGCGTGTGATAAGTGTTGGTGCCGGTTTTTAAACTCGTTTTTACATGTGTCGAAGTGATTTGGTGATCGAATTCGATGGAGGAAATTTCTTTTTCCGAGTGGGCCGAAAGCATGGATATATCGGGAAGTAATCACTGGTTACCGGCATACGGATATCAGCAGCCAAACCAAGATGGAGATGCCAACGGTAAGGGTTGTTTTTATATTACGTAGCTACCCCTCACTTGTAATTTGAACCTAGTTCGATTGAGATTTTGACCAGACAGAGCCCGTGGCTGTTAATCTGTTGCACAGCAGACAGCGGCTTTCAAAGAGGGACCTGTAAAGGTAGAAACCTACTCGCTGTTGGCACCCCTAACCGGATTTCACCCTTGGGAGTTGTTCCGTGCTCAGGGAAACGGCGGGGTGCTTTTTTATCGCTACGATCTGCTTTGTTACGAAGGCAAGTTACATTCATAAAGTCTCGACACAGGTAGAGAGGTAAAAAAAATGATCACTAAAATATTACTACATTTTGACATTTAAATAAACAAATGTAATTTTTGCTTTTCGTAGCGACCCCACGTTTGAAATTAAAATAAACAAAATAGCTTATTCCGTGCATGTAATATATATTAACGACTAAATTCCTTTGGTATTTTTAAGCATTTAGCTGTCGATTTAAATAGATCCACGTGATTAGGTGCCAAAATATGTATTGCCAAACCGCTATCTGGGGTAGACGAGCCACATTTCTCTACCCTTGGCAAACGGTATCGTGTTTCCATGGTGTTTTCTAGCTCAGTCAACAGAGCGGAATAATGTTAGACGTCTGACAAGAAAATTTTAACAAGGCCCAGCAAACACCTGAATGAGTGGGGTGGGACTACGACTTCAAGAAGAGATGTAAGGAAATACCGTAATCCTATAGACCAACGTGCTTGGAATACCGTGTGCAGCGAACAAAACGGGCTGCTGAGATGTAGGAGTAAAACACTACCTACATGGATGGTCCATTTGAAAAATTGCCTCCCACACATTAGCAAAGTCGTGAGATGAAAGCGGAGACCCAAAAATTTGAGAGGTGCAGTTCTGAGTGCATGACTGAAGTTTGCACAAAACTGTCGATAAGCTACAAGATATGAAAATTAGCGATAACTACATGTTTTGTAAGAACAACCAATTTCAAAGCCATCTAAATTTTTCCCACAAGAGCTATTACAACCAAATGCTAACAGGTGGCTTGGAAATGGGTCGTTCTTAGAAAATATGAGATTCTGTGAGAAATTATATCAAAACAAAGCCATCTAGAGCCATTTTTACAACAAGAGCAAGTGGAGACAAATTCTTTGAGCTTTGAAATGGCACTTCTCGAATGGGCTGGACTATCTGTACATCCTTTTCTTTTATCTCCGATAACTAGATCACGCCAAGCGAGACTATTAATTATCATTCATGTCCCATATTTTCGAACTGTTAAATCCATAGTTCTATTATCCAATTAGACACTAACTATTAATTACTATCATCTAATCCTTACCGGTCATTGACCCAAGCAGATCAGGTATGACCAATAAAACAATTAGAAGTTGTTATAATATATACAATGGCGGCGTGGATAGCAAGGTTAGCCTCCGTTATGTGGAAGACTGGATTCTATCAAGAGTCGAGAATGGACCTTTGCAATGCAATCTTACCAGTCAAGGACAGCATCTTCTATCTTGTTAAGTTATTTGGCGGCTCGGTTAATTATTATGTACAGAGATTGCTTGGTGGTGGAATTATCAAGAAAACTGATCAGTGATCAGCTATTTGTTGCTAGGATCATGCCAAGGGAATATTTTGAAGAAACAAAATGTTGAAAATTGATATGGATTGATCTGGAAGCCAGAAAAAAAGCTTAAGAGGAAATTGCTAGTGGAAAACCACCTTCCTGTCTTTATTTGGGGCCGGATTTATTCCGGATTTTGAGGGTAAAGTTTCCCTGGGTGGGTAAGTTCCTGAAAATCTGGAAACACAATTTGTGATTGGCTGACCACTTAAACTGTGCTTTGTGTAACCGGCCTCTGACGCAATGCAATACTAAAATGGTGCAGTGAGAAAACCAACAGAGTTTACGCAAACACGCCAATAAAATCACTGCTTTTACACACAGATATAAAGTTTGGTTATCGCAGAGGTAATAAAATATTTGTTATTTCATGAAAGTGAACGGCATCTCGGCCATGCATACTTATCATGTGGCGTATAACATTATAAAAATTAAAAATAACCTCTGCAGTAATTATGATAAAATAAAAGCAAGTCTGGCAGATCGTGCGGCGAGGCCGTGGCGTTATGTCGGTCGCGTGATCCGCACTTGGAACACTTTGAAAAATAACGTTCGAACCTCCGAAGAGGGGCAGCGCGTGTGAGGAAGAAATTGTAAGTCGGTAGATCGTAAATCGGCTATGGGACAGTAAAAGCCAAAGGGTTACGTGGATTACATAGCAAGGCGTGCAGTAGAAAATGGTTTGATGAGAAAATATTTAGATTTATTCCATGCGTTGCGTGGAATTCAGAATTGTGCACAAAATCTGATGAAGCAGAGATAGTTTTAATAAATGCAAAATTTGAAAAGTAATTTGCAAGTAATTTTTTTTTTATAAGTGTTTATATTCTTGCTAATTGCAGCACTCTTATTTACAAACACAATTCACATGGGGGATATTTTTCTAGTGTGATTAATCTGGCAGATCGCTGCTAGTTTGTGACAGTCGAATTACAACAGGTCTTTAATTGCATTGCACCTTCTATTCGTCTAATTACTCTGAGTAATTGTATTGTTTAAAGTCACTCCGTTTTGTAGAAAGCTGTTGGATTTTGTTTTTTCTCGCGTGAGGTGGAACTGCAAACGGAATAAGTAATTATATTTACTTACGCATTCAATTCAAACTCGTAATTATAGCTTCTAACATAAACGTCACCCAAATTTCAGAAACAAGTGCTAGAACTAAATAAGGTAACATTTCACTTTTCACACCTTTGTTTAGTTTGAATCTGAAGTTTGAGGTGTTAGAATGAGTTTGCAAGCTATTACGACGAGGACACCTGAATAACATGACTCAAAACATTCAGTTGCCTTCAGGTAAGACAAACTTTTCTATAAATGAGTTTATAGGTTATGTAAACCCAGTGATTCGAATGTGTTGTTTCAATATTTTACTGTGTTAACCCCCATTCAAAACCCTAATGTTACACCTACTACATCGTACCGCGCGATCAAGACGAAGAAACTTGATTCTGATGGTGATGCACACCCATAGTATCTTTGGTGCACACCGGCGCTCTTTGTGCAGTGGCTTAACCAGGATTTCAGGATTGGGGCAGCTAAAAGTAGGTAAATGAGGGCCGCAAAATATTATTTTAAATAGGAACAATATATTTTTGATCTGTCCCTATTGACCACACAATACTATACATGTTGTTATAAGAGGTCGTGTCTTCGTATTGACGCAAACAGCAAAGAAACTGGGGCCCAAACAAACCCGAAAAATTTGAACCAAGGTCATATTTAGGAGTAAATATACACGTTTCAAGCAAACATTTTAAACTTTTGTAAAGGTCTGAAAATCAGAAAATGAACGTCTGAAATCATACGAGTGCCCAAGGCCCTGCTCGATTATTTTAAAAGTTTTATTTAAGTTTTTAAAATAATAACAGGTGCCTTTTACGCCGGACATTTGTTCTGCTTGCGTTTTTTCCTGCTGCACTAAAAAAAAGGGGCGACCTGCCCTTCTGCCCTCCACCCCCCTCAATCTGTTAAGACACTGTCTTCGTGGCTTTGTTGCAAACCTCTGCGTCTTCGTCACGTATTGGATCAAACAAACGCCACAGACACGCTCCAGTTTCCCGCCATCTTTGGAGCCCACCAACTTTCCACTGGCGCCGTGAAGGAAAATGATCGAAATGTAATACATCTTTATCATAGTGCGAAATATGCGCGACGTCTCACAGGCCACATCCGCGTTAGGAGTTTTAAATTTCATCCTGGATGAAATACTTGCGTTAAATTATAGCTGCATTCCATTCGTGAAAATGGGAAACTGTTCGAGTTTTTGTTCGAAAAACTGCCAGATATGGTTTTGAGCTTGTGATGATTGTTCTTTTTCCTCCCCATGACTTCACGTTATTCGTTGAAACAGAAACCTCGTTCACAAGCCATTGGTCAACCTGACCATGCATGCTGTAATGCTTTTTATGTAATTTTCTTTCCGTAAAATTACAGCTGTCATGTATTCGTGTCATCGGTTGGTCAAGTTTTATAGCGCAGAACATATTTGATGAGATCTCGTACGTAAATTGGATATCGATTCTCAATAAGAAAAACAGTTTCAAAACCTATAACGCTTCGTAGCTCGTATTTGGTGTAGATATAAGAATTCTCTTTAAGTTGCAAATTTGTGACTTGACGAGAATTTACCTCTGGGTCATTGCAAGTCTAAGTATCTCAACCGAATATTAAGCAGATAAAAATAGATATTTACAGGTTTTATGTGACGGTTTTCCCTTTATCATTGAGATAATGGGTTAAGTCAGAGGGCCAGAGTTAATGTTAAACATTCTGCTGAGCAAACGGGCCGACAACACGTGGTAAAGGTAGGTGCCACCCAATTGCCTTTGCGTTTTTTTTTTTAATTAAATAATTACACTCCAAATTTCGATACATGTATATCAAACGTTGATCATTAATAAAGATCAATTAAGTGTAAACCAGTCTCAAATGCGAGTAATGAAATGCATTTTTGAACACACGAAATGACGATGACTCCATCTATAAGTATTCTCCATTTTTGTCGGTAAAGTAGTCATTTGGTTAATTTTTTGGGAAGACGGTTTAACATTGGAGCTAAGTTAGTACTCCAATTCCCACTACCTAGCATGGTACTCACGATACGGATCCATCCGAACGTAGGCCAGTCCCCTCAATGGAACAGCTTCTATGTACACACAATCAACCTCCAATTAACTAAATTACAATCGTGTAACCGCCCTCCCAAACGTGAGTCTATCACTTCGTAAAATTTGATTAGTGATTTGTGGTGTTGATGGGCGTATTCGCAGTCGTCATCGTTTCGCAACAGCTCTGGGTGCAAGAGACAAAACCAGGAACTTACAAAACACAATAAACAATGTAGTAGCTCTGTCTGCTATCCAAGAGGTGTGTTAACAAGGTAAATATAGGTGAAACGTAAACTGAAACATGTAGAATATGGTTGACTTTTGCTGAATTGTAGGTATATAAAACTAATTGTCATTGGCTATGTCGAACAATAGGTATAACTGCTAAAAATCATCGATTCGTAGAAAACATCGTATATAATTTTTTTATCGCCGTAAAAATTGTAATAGAGATTAAAGTGATCATTTTGGTGATATTTTAGCAAAATTTGATCAATAAAATAATAAAGTTAACGTGCATCCCACGACTGAAGAGACGTTTTCATGAAATATGTGTAGTTAATGGTGATTATGACAATGGATGAAACTGTGCAGTCATGTTCATGACATGACCTAATTGAATGTAATTGTAGTAGTTGTAAGATTTCTAGGAAAATATAGTTAGAAGGTGGATTGCGGATGGCGCATGCTTGATTCGCGGCGAACATCTGTAATACTGGAAGAGTTGGATCTGTGGTGAAGTGCAAAAAACATAGACGGTGGAATATCATCCAGTTTCCTTTGTAACTTACCTTCGTACTGAACTTTCTTTAAAGCGTATTCTCTTGTTCAACAATTCAATTTATAGCCAAACATTGAGACCACATGGAAATACTTTCTGAACCAAAAAAAAAATATTTATTTATTTGTATAACGAGTAAGCTAACGGTTATTGTGCGTGAGAAAGTACGTGGGAATGAACTGATTTTAAATTGCTATAATAAGTATAATTTACGAATGCATTTCTTGTGTACTGAAAACATTATATATTTTAGTGCCAAACTGAACTTTATTCAATTTGTATCCCTATTTTTAAACAAAGTTAACCAAAGAGTCAAACACTTTGATTAAACGGATGATGGCACATTCGAATTTGTGCCTGCAGAGATGTCACGAAATCTGTTTTTCTCTTAAATTATTGCCACTATCTTCTAGAAGCTCCATCTCACAAAAAAAAAAACCGAATCTCAGTGACTTGTATAAAGCTACCAAGCTAACTATAAAGACACTCGAAATGACACCATCAGAATATATAATTGACTCGTCTCGTATATACCCCTGGGTCCAATACCTCTTCTAACTGTACCCTGCTCAGAATTATCATTTCCACCGGGAGCAATGACAAAACACGACGACGACTGTCATTATAAAGTCCCACAGTATTTCAAAAAGTTGACCCGGAAAGATGATTCAAAAGTCGACCCTACATCTCTCCAACAGCACGACGGTCTAGCCAAAACGTGGTCATGCCCAAGAAAGCATTATGAATACCATTTAATTCGCATTAACTCCCACCAGCCACCAATGACCAAACTATAGGGTACTATGAAATTAATCGCCTAACTGTATAAGATCACTCAGCCATATAACTTTATTACAAACGTTAACAAAGTTCGATCCAGAGTTCGTTTCGTGTTGGCTAACGGTTGGAGCGTTACAACAACATTCTTGCGGGTAACTAGAAAGATGAGCTGCAACTGAGAGCAGAGCACGACTCTTTTTCAATTGCACAGCAGGCATGCGTTTGCGATAGATTCGATTTAATGGTATCCATTCGGCTGCACTGGATCTGGGGTAAACAAACAAACAAAAAATTCGTTGAATCGAATAGGTACAAAATAGAAACCATACAATTTTTCATCAAATCTATCACTGTGTGTTATTGGAAAATGATTTTCACCTTTTTAAAGCTTTGGACCAAATCCAAATTAGCTCTCATCTAAAATTTTAGCATCTGAGTCATGTTCGTTTCGCAATTCAGGTCTCTGTACTTCCGTGGACCCAATACGTGACAAGCGACAAAGCACTAACGACGCATTTATAGGCGATGCAGTTCTTGCATGTAGACAGGTTTGACGCAATCGAGGGTGCGGGTGAAACAGGCCAAGGCAGATTGATGCATTCTACGGCACGGCACATGGAGTTCCCAGCGTTCGCAATTGTCGCTCATAAAGTGAAAGTGCCAAACCATTGTGCCCATGTGTTAATTTTGCGATATTCGTATCCGCTTTGATATTCACTTGCCTATTAGTTCTGGAAAATCCATTCGATTTTTGTATGCTGATTATTTATGATTGATTTGTAACTGAGGTGTTTAAAGCATTTATTATATGGATCTGCTTTATCATGTTTGTTAGTAATCGGGCTTCGAATCATGATTGTGATTTGTGATAGATGATCTGATTTGATTTGCACAGCTATCATCAAGATTTCGTGTAGCAAATTTGTGGCTAGGTTACAAAAGTACAAAGCTATAGAGTTGGTACTTCTAGCGGCTCTTACCCTAAAAGAGCATGCCTCACGTTCTGCTGATTCCAGCAGTTTCATTCATTGTCTTCTAAATTTCGATCATCGAAAGGCGCACCACAGAAAATGCTGATCAGCAGAGCATAAAAATGCAAGTGCATTCATTCTGAAGCTACATAAAATTGCTTTGTACATTTAAAGTTCGACTGCATAATTTAAATTCGGTATAGTATTTGCAACTCTCCAATTTACTTTCAAATTTCAACAAATATTAAAAATAATATTATTTCCATATTATTCGTTGTTAAACACATCAGAAAATAACTGTTTTGTAACGGACCATCTAAATAGTAAAAAAATACAACAGAAATTGTTTTATAATTTTGTTTGCACCTGTTGTTTAATTATGAAACAGATAACTACCTGGCATAGCATCTGTTGCATCGTCAACAGCCACCATTGATCTATTGTCAGCAAACGCAATATGAAAACAATTTGTACCCGCTGCAAACTAAGAGCGAACGAGTTTTCTGAGTGGTGCCATATCATCACGTTATCTCATTGTAACAAGCTAATTACAATTACTAATTACTAAATAGCAACCGATGCCGGGGCGTGATTTAAAAATACCGTCTGATTCAATGTCGGTGTCAGAAATAGCGAGTTATCAGCTCGGATACGTATCAGGGTCTTGTTTAATCAAACGCAATGCAGTCGGAAAGGAGGCTGTTTGTTCCATCATAAATGCAGAAAATTGCTTGCAATAACATAATTTTTTTTTTCTATTCATTGGCCAATTTCTGTAATGTAACCGAAGTCTTTTCAGCGTGTGTGCGTATGTTTTTTTAGAAAGAAGGCCCTTGGTTCGATCAGCCTATATCAAAGTGACAGGATGGATGTGATGTCCATGAGTTAGAATATTTCCGTAACCACTCCTAACATTTCTGGGAGCCTCTAAAACCAAAATGCACGACAGGAATGGTAGTGGCCTTTATGTTCCTTCCAGCAAACATTCTTTCTTGTGAACTTCCTCTCGTTCTGAAAGGAAACAACTTTGCGACGTGCTGAGGCAAAAATGTGGACATGAGGATGAGTTTTCCGAAATTGAAGGTCACGACATGGCCTGGTAACTTCTAGTTGTCTACTGTTTCTTGGTGGCAGTATTGTTGCTTATAAATACAAAATTGGTATTAAATAGCACAATATGTATCTTTCAAACGTTTTAGCTTAGCAAGTTTTTGATCACAACTCAAAAAAGTATGGTGCTATTGTTGGCTAATATGTCGGCATAGTCTGCCTATTACTTTTCAGTTTCCAGTATTTATAAATGATCTAAAAACGTAATTGTGTAAAAGTAGGTAAATTGCTTGAAACATCACGTTTGTCAAGCAATGGTAAACACTTGAAGCTTATGCATTTCGTCTGGTGAGTAATTAATAGAATCCAAGCTATAAATAGGTGTTGGCCATCTAATTATAGTACGGTAAAAATAATGACCTACTGACTATGACACAGTATCATATTTTAAGAAAGAGTTTTTAAACTTTAAAATTAATCTGAAAAGTAATTTTCTGAATTTTTGAACAGATTTTAATAAAAGTAGAGTTTGGGAAGTAAATACGGAAGGAGTGTCGCTTGGCATGTGTTGCCTGTGTTTCCTATGTTCTTAAAGAATCTTGTCTGGGAGATTACAAGATGGAGTCGTTAAGAAAAAGAGTAGTAAAAGAACACAGAAAGGTTTCAAACGAGACTCCCACGACGGCGAGAGATACTTCACGAACCTTTGTCATTACAAGAATGTATAATGACATAACAGTGGGTGTCGGTCGAGGTCCCTGTTCCTGCTTTTCTTTGCTTGCTTTGAAGATCATTACCTCTGCTCTTTGTTGATATAATTATCATTGCATTAACATACTTTCTGGGACAGTACAGGTATATACAATGTTTGCCCCTGTTTGTTGGCGTACATGGAATTACTCGGAAGAAAAGAGGTATTGATAATTTAAGAGGTGCATTTGGGTGGAGCACTCGCGGAAAAAATAAATTTAGCGGCTGACCTTTGTTATGACTCCATTTAAGGTCAAGGTTGCTACATGCAACTTATCGCTTACGTGATAGCGATAATATAGTTTTTTTTTAACTGTTTTTTTTTTAATCAGACGTCATTTTATCCAATTACTTAAAAACATTTTACGACAATAAAAAATCACGTTAAATTTAGTTTCCGTATATGATGTTCACATAATGGATGACCAATTTTAATATCTCCATTGTGTTTTGTTTAGATATTTGAAGAAAAAAAAAATAGCGGTTCATATTATCGTCGCTGTTATCATATTCGTGCATATTCATCGTGATCATGACAATGCGGACAGTATGCTTCGACTTCGAGTAGGAAGAGTTGCAAGTTTTTGTGACGTACCTTCTCACGGGCATGTCATGCCATGACATCACATATGTACATCGCAAAAATGTGCGTCATATTGTCATGATATACCTAGGAGTAGTCAGCTGGAGTCATATAGCCACATTTAAAACGTGAAATGTTTTCCAAGCATATTATATTGCGCCCACAACTGCACATTTTCTATTGAGAATGCAACTATTTTTGTATTATGCGTCAGGTCTGCTTATTAGTATTACCAGCATCAGTTAGTTTGTATGTGCGATTTGGATATAAAAAAAAATAGTGACATTTTAAAACCAGTGAAGTGCCAAAAAATATAATTCCTTGATCTGTGGACAAGAAAACACCCGGCAACAATTTCGAATGACTTGTAATGGTTCAGAAAATTCAGTGCGGTTACTTATTTTTGGTTGTGTTATTCACCATTTTCTGGCAAAAGATTGAGGAAGACAAGACGAATTGGCAAGTCATGTTGGGCACGGCTGCGGATTAGGAAGTCAATTGAAAATGCTTCTTTACACAATTGATGGCAACTAGATTGATTGAAAAGTAATTGAATTTGTCGTCTCATCTAGTACTTGTCACTTAAGACGAATCCATTTACACTAATATTGCCTTGTTATAAAATAAATAAAATACAACAGATTTTGTCGCAGCTATTTTTCTGTTTGTTAAGACCCGTGAGATTTCGCTGGCCATGAGTAGGTAAAACATGGGAACAGATCACCAACGAGAAGTTCCTAGAACCAAGTCAAGTTGTTATAGCTGAGTGTTGAAAATTAAACGCTTACGGTTGATAATTGGGCACGGATTACCGATTAGAACCAGGATAGAAGTCAAGTGATGATGATCGAACGTTATCGAACTTGGTGTTATTATAATTTGAATTGCCCAAAACGGGGCGTTAAATAACACAATAATTCCATGTACGGACGAGTTTTAGGACATCCTGTAAGTCCACTGAATTTATCAAGAGGCACATTAATTTTTTGTTCGCTAGGTACATTTAGCGGTATTATTCATATCGAGCTAAAAGTGGGCCTGCGTGAAAATATAGCGCATTTTGACGTTTCACGTCCATTTCGGTAAGAGTAAGACATTATGTTGTTGATGAAGACAAGCATGAAATCCAATAATGATCCCGGAAAAAGATAATTACGTGTTGGCACCGAACAAGAACACCACAAGCAAAAAATGATTTTACGAGCCTCGAAGGAAGAAGCAGGGAAGACGAGGAAGTAACACGGAAGAAACTTCCGTTCATCTGCGCATATTTATCATATACAATTGAACCATAAACTTGACAAATTGCACAAAATAAACAGGTCATTGTTTTGGGATGCAAGTCCAGCGGAAAAAAGGTGAGACAAAAACATATTTACTGTGGCACTGGTAGGCAAAATGCAACTTGCGGTTGAGCTTTGCTGAATCAAGTTCCATAAAAATAATGCTCTGTCTGTGTGCATTTTCATATTTACATACGAGTGATACACATTTCAACTGCCGTTTGCACAAACCACATGATAGAGGAGAACTGAAGAGTCGAGGTCCAGTTCAGCCCACGTCTTGTTCTCACCGAGGGTTGTCTTCAGTAAAAACTTCAGTCGTCTTGTCGATTTCGGTATCTATGTTATGGGTCAAAGTGTTTATAAAGAAAACGTATCTTACAGTATTGCTGCTGGCCGCAATTTCGTTTGTTTTTGCAGAGAAAAATTTAAGTTAAAGCGAAAAAAAAACCTGAACATTTTTATCCCCTATATGGGCAGTTTGGGACCACGTAGCGTTTCGTAAAAACTGCAGATATTAGCAAAATTTGAGAAATCAAAAAAAAGTTTATGTTCCCTATAGGTGATCGGAGTAAAAGAGGCTGGTATATTCTTTGCGAAGAGCATGTACCATCACAGCGATCCACACAGGACTATGATAATCACAGAAAATTTCGACAAGACATTGGACATCTCGCAATATAGAGTGCTCTGCTCTGTGTGATGCGCAAACGTGGTCTCGCCGTGAGCCTTATCTCTGAAATCCTAGAAAACTGAAATAAAAAGTGTCTGTATGATTACTCACCACCTGGAAGTTCAAATAGTGCGGAGGAAGTGCTTTTGTTCGTAAAGGATGATTTTAAAACGTGCTAAAACATTCGTGACAACACCACGGTCTCTGGGAAAGAAAAAAAACATTTTTGAAAGAAAAGTTGCTGAGATGTGAAGAAGAGTTGAAAGATGTAGATAGAAGTATTAATACAACTTCGGTGGGAAATGGTATCAATTCAAAGTTGTTGTACAAGGAAAATTTAGACAAAGCTGTTAAATATGCAACCAAATTGATCGGCAAACGTTGCGAGCCGATTTAGAACGAGTTTAACATGGAATACTTACTTGACTAGGGAAGCGAAAGATGCGTTAAATTTCTCAAGGCATGACATGCATAACATGACGGAAAAACTAAACGCAATTTTCACGATTGTGTGTTGAGAGAAACGTGAAAAATGCGAACACCAACGACAAATACAACCATTGCTAACTTGCACCTAAATGCGCAGTGTCAAACTTGATGTCGACGTTCGGAAATAACACGGAGAATCGCATCAGCAATTTGGTTTTGTTGAAGGAAACTGTCAACGCTGGTAAGTTAGCGTTAACCGAAAAGGTGGAAGTACTTCGCAAGAAGCAAGCCAAAGATTTGAAGGCAAAGTGTATACAAAAAATCGTCGGTGACATGCGTTTCGTTAAAGAAGAAGTTGGCGTGAAATCTGTAGCCTGTATCAAGTATCGAGACTTCGGATTACATCTTTGACCATTTCGTTCATGTGTCTAGTTTCATTGTTGAAGCCGCAGAAGAAACCACCGCGTGTTTCAACTCTCTTCATTTCGACGAGGTGGTAGAACTGATGACGAAAGAAACCAAAATGGCTTTTGTATGCGTATTCGTGGAGTTGATTAAGAAAAGTAAGTCCATTCCGCGTACCAGGGTGATGAAATGGTACCGGACATGGTTTATCCCAAAAATTCAGTTGAATTAGGTTTTCAAGTTGTCAAGTGGCTGTAAGAAGAGTATTTGTTTGATTCATGTTGATCTTGTCAGGTGTCAACATTTCAACCCGTATCGACTCGACCATTTTTTCTGAGTTGGGATTTTGGGATACATTATACTCCTATTTGGACATTTTCCTATCCTACATTTGGACATTCTCATTTCTTAGAAGATTTGATCGCAAATACGAAGAAAGTTGTGCAACGAACTTCATTTTTGTATCTTAGAAAACATTTATTACTGGAGAAGCCAATAAAAAAATCGGCTGTACGCATTCAATGGCACGCAATTTTCAATAATAATCGTTTACCGCTCTAGTGCATGCTAATTGTTACCTCCAGTTGATACGTAAATACCAGACCTACCATAGCAGACCACACAGAAGACATGAGATCATCGAACTAAAGTCCAATCATTCAATCACCATAACGCAATGCAATGTAATGCAAATACCTGTCCTTTGGTCTCATATCTGCGATCTTACTCCTCCGATGGCTTTGATACCTTATCGGAGACAATGCAACGAGACTGTTCGTTGAATATCGATGATCGGTGGCGGTCAAACGACCGTCTCTTGACCGTCCACCCGTCTCATTGTTCTACCTTTGCACGAGCTATCCCGATTGCAGGCCATTGTGTCAAACTTGGGCCTCAGGGATGTTCGGCATGCTTTATTAGTCCTCGTCGTGATCAGCTTGAGAATGGTCGGAAAGGTAAACGAGCAGGGTGCATGTGACCACCCAGTTTGAGGTGAGACTGCACGAAGGAGTGTAACGTTATTTTGTGATTGATGGTTTGGCGAAAGAAGCGCAGGTTAATTATTGTAGCGAGTCTGTTTTGAATTTGGGCCACGCTCGAGTGAATGTGATCGCCGACGATTTCTTGATTCAAATTGCGTGTCTTTCGTGTCAAATGTTGTATCTTCTCAAGATTTCAGGGGTTCAATAAATAACTTAAGCAGAGAGCACAGAGCAGAGACACACATGAAATCAGGGAGGAAAAGCAGCTTTTACCGAAAACCTTCCATTTTCACAAAGTTTCACATTTCCATCAACTTATTCAAATGCTGAATTTTAATAATACTTGTAATTACTTTTTTCCCGTACTGATAATTCTCACAAAGGCGACAGCGCTCAAATGAAGTGGTGCATGCACAGACAGTAATCTTGAAAATGCATCTTGCAAAGTTGCACACACATCGAAATGCACTCTCACAGAAACATAAAATTACAGAGATTTCATTGCAGCGCTTGGCAAACCACATTCACTGCTGCGGAAAACGACAACGACAAAAATAACTGAAATATCTATTCGATTATGCAAAGTCGCCACGAGTTATGCAGCCTCCTTGTTTCTTGAGTCATGAAGATCTTCGGCACGAAGATGATGAATCTTGTTTGGCACACTTCGTCTGGTCGGCTGGACCCTTCCTCTAATCTTGCAAAGGCCATAAGTGGCGGTGGGCAGTGGCGAAACGGCTTCGGAAGGCAAAAATATCAGAGAGTTACTTCGATTTTAGAAGACTTGCTATGATTTATAATTTGTAACCGCTTTTACTCGAATTAGTCATTAAGAGTTTAAAGATATTTTGTAGCAAACCCCACAACCTTGCTTTAAAGATTGACTACCTTATTTCGTATTTTTTAAATAGTTATTCGTTATACGCCACAGTCTCGGCGGCAGCGGCGACAGAGCAAGGAAAGATAGCAATTGAAGAGGCGCTGCAAAGGCTTCGGATGGTCTACCGTACCCTACCGGACGGTGTTGCACGCTGCACGGTGGAATGACCGCTGCCGACCCAGCCAGTGGCTAGTCCCGTGTCTTCAGCCGTGTCTTGAGCCTCGTCTTGGACGAGCGACGACGCATCGCTACAAGGTGCACGGTGCACACCCAACGTCCGCCCGGCACACACTTTCGATGGCCTTTTGATTGGCACTAGTGTTTAAATTGATGGTTTGGTTGCCGCGAGATCAAACGCAGGGAATAAAGTTTTTCTTATAAGTTAAGTTTATAATTTTGAGAGTTTTTCAGTGTCTAGGCGGATATAACTTCTTGTAAGCTGTTTTTATTCAAACTTTGTAATGCAATTTCTATTTGGCTAAATTTGAGTAAGGATAGAAAATAGTACGGATGAGACGTAAAAAGCAGTCTGTTAAGTCGCTGAAAACCATGTTATTGTCTTTAAAAAGTTAAACTTTTTAACTACTTATTGTCTTAAAGATGCATGTCTAATATTTCCTCACCTAATCTAGCTACCTCATTCCTCTACAACACGCAGCATATTGTTTCTCCTCAACCTGATCCAATTTCCAACTCGAGCCACTGCATTACAAGCTTGTAAACATGAAGCTTAGTATAGGATGAAACCACGTGTGATAACTATCAGCTACCATACTAACAAGGCACGCGCCTACATAATAAATGAATTGGATGTGATTGTTAGAGTTTTTTAATATAGGCCACACTTGCGGGAAGTTGTATATTACGAAGGATGGCGGCGGCGACGACATCACGCCAAGGAAGGAACTATATGAATTGAGTTTGTTGTTAGATTTAGTTCGTGTGTTTTACCTACCGGAAGGACACGATTGCCATGTTAAGAGCACATTACGATTGTGTTCGGCGTCGGTGTGAGTAGGATAGTTACGGTTATGTCTCTGACATAGTTTTCATACAGCAAAAGTAAGAGCAGAAAACGTAATTTGTTTTGACAATTGTCTGGTCGCATGTTTTTAGTGACGAGCTTTGGAACTGGGACAGAGTGTGAGAAATGACTCAGTTCGTGGACACAGCGGTGGCTCTGTTCGTTTTAAAAACGTTTCAAGCCCAATTAGAGTTAGTTTTATGAAAATAGCAAAAGATTTTCTATTTCTGTACCTGTGTGCTGGTACTGCAGATTTATTACAAGCAAAATTATGGAAATTTAGCAACTTACATGAAGTGATTTTGACGGATTATTCAGATTCTGCATCTATACCAGGACAAGGTCACACTGATTTTTCTCTACATTGTAAAGGAAACTATATCCAGAGAAATCACGTCCAAAAACAGTTTCCTTTGCTAATCAAAAAATTATTGGTGTGTAAGAGAGAGTGCCAAGACCCGTGTTAAAGCTTTAACGATCTGTTAAATGCTATCTGACTGTTAAGCGTTGGGACATGAAGCCGCGCGATACTCGTGTAGTTTATGACATTAATGCATTCCGTGCAAATGTCTGCTATTCGAATACATGTGTTATCAAGGTAACTCGGTAACCTCCAGGGCCAGTGGCTTTTGGTAACCACTTGTGAGTTGACATTTTTTGTTGGGTAATTGTAAGATTCGGACGAACATCGCTTAGAACATACTTATTGTCGTTCAAATGGTACGAAAAGTGTAGGATTTCACAAACTTCAGACATAGTCTGTGGCAATTGTTGATAATAGTTTCACAAAACGAGTACTAATTTTGAAGCCTCTTCTTCAACGATCATAAGAACTGTATAGTAATTTCAGGATTAGAATCGCCAGCAAAAATGGCTGATATTTCTCGCCCATTGGGTCTTATGGGCGAATGTCATAAGAAAGCTATGTGTAGGCAAAACAAACAAAAAATGTGGTTCTTATCCTAACAATAATTTAGCAAAAACTCCACCTCCCAAACTAACCAAACTACCAAACTATCTCAACCAAACAATCAAATACACTGCTAAATAATTGTTAGGACAGCGCCCCCATTGCACCCTCTCCATAGCCGCCACTGGTAGTCTCATTGCGTATCATCGTCCCTTGCTGGCGTTACCACAGGTCTAGCAAGTAGCAAACCACCTCCGATTACCCGTTCCTCCACGGCTGGGTGCTCTTCCAGCTCCATCAACGGCCAACCAACTTCCGGCCCGGCCGCCGTGCGTGCTCATAGGGGCGATGAACGAACGCAATCGCCGGAAATGACGGGAAAAAATAAGAGCAGCTTCAAAGAGCAACGCGTATTGCGATCGTTAAAGGTAGCACACTTATAGTGCGACGTTGAAAAAAACTAGAATGGTTATGGCGGTCACTATAGCTATGCAAATCCTTGTCACTGGATCATCTGGCTTGTGAATTACCAGCAGACGGCTGCTTTTATCCAAGGTCATTGTAAAATTTATGTTATGAAGTAAAAACAGCAGTGAATGTATACGGGAATTAGGAATTCTACACAGACTGACATGCATTGTAACTCGAGGAAGAACAATCGGGTTTACCTATAAAAATATGTGACCGTCAGACATAAAACGTCATTCAAATCATGTTAATTGTTAGTAAACTTACAAACAAAACAGATTTTATTTTGAGAGCCATCCCAAGTACCAAAGTTGGCGGTACTCTTTTGTCACGTGTCAGATATTATGACAAACAAATGGGTAATTAAATGGGAGATTGCTATATCAAGCTACCTGAGGTTCATTCTCTAATGACGTCCTTACCTACAATAGGGCACCTATCTGATATTGAGCTGGGGATCTGACCGGTATGACAGACCACCCATGTCGGGATGATTTTCTCCGTTCCACCCTCAAGACGCCCATAACTTTTTTTTAACGGAGAGTCGCCGATATTTCCCAATAATAATTTTACAATTAGTTAGATTAGTATCTGCTCACATTAGGGGTAGGTATTGAGACCACCCAAAGCATTGAAAGAGATGAAGAATGTTGGATAAGGGTGCTAGCAGGCTTGTCTCACAAATAGCGTGCCTAACTCAAGGCTCCTACATACCAATAGAAGTGATTAAAATGTTTTATTGTTTGAAAATTACGATTGATTGGCCCATAAAATGATCTGAAAGTCACGATCATGTTTGTACACTGTGTCGAGATATGTATGGAACAGCTGACGCTCTTATCTTTGCATTCCAGTGTGTTCGTAGTCGATGACATTGGGTCATGATTTATCAGAATACGGAAACAATCCGCAGTTATTTTGCACTCCCTTTAATGCTATCGATGTTTCAAGGTAAGGATTAACGCAAAAAAAAACAATGCATATACTCCAATTTTTCTAAGAGGGTCGTTTTTGTTGTCAACTTGGAAAACAAACCCACTTTCAAGCCTATGATTCAATGGTAGATTCAACTTTTGGTCGCCATAGAGGTGCTTAGATTGCCTGACAAGCTTAAAAAAATTACCTTTTTATTCCACCGGGACTGTAGTTTACAGGAAAAGGCTTGGCGCAGAATTAATAAATGTTGAACTTTTCATAGTCGAAAAAAACGCAAAATTAATTTTCTTAGAATTAAGAACGTTCGGTCGGCTGCACTTCGAACGTCAATTAAAGCGATTGATATCATTTATCGAACAAAACATCCTAATCCATCGCAATAGCACATCCGATATCCGAAATCTGATAAAAGAGTCTTCCTTTCCTCTTCGAAACGCTATATTAAAATGCAATCGAGGAGAGAAATACAATCTATAATTTCATCTTGCATCGTCTGATCTGCACTTTCATCTTTGATCGGAAATGCTTGGAATGCTGTCCAACATAATTCATCGGCAGACACGCCTGCAATGCAGCTAAAGATCAATCAGAGTGCAGAGAAATAATGCACTTATTCGGTGCACTTGAATGTAATTGACGGTTACTAGTCTATTTTTCTTGGTAATGCATCTAATAAGTATGTAAACAGGTATAATAATTGATGTAATTATAAGACGGGAAGCGGGAAGAAGATCGAGACAGCAATACAAATTTGGTTTAATCAGTCCAGCACGTCCCTATCAATGAGTATTTCTTTCGGAACTCTTTCGAGACTCATTTTGAACGTCTACGGAAGCAGATATGAAAACAATACGTGCAGCTTATTTAATTATTGAAATCAGTACAATATCATAATCAAATAATAAATTAGTTATCTTTGATTGCAGCTTACAGTCCAAAAACTGTTCCGATGGGTGAGTGTGTTTGAGCGTGCACGACTTGAAACCTTTAAAAACCGTTGGTAATTCGATACCCTACATCTGAATGGTCGCGGATATTGGTCCAGAATTTCGTTCTTGGAGAAAGTGCCTCTGCACCACATAGGTTCGTGATAGCGAGGACATTGAGGATAAGTGAGAGGATGCTCCGCGCGGAGCGCTAGGGGTCGATTACTGAGACAATGGAGGTACCAAGAGGCATGCGATCTATGGGATAGCAGATTCAAGAGGCGGAATCTTCCGCAAAAGCAATTCGGTCACGCAATTCGAATAAAAAAATGATTATGCAGTAAATTATATCGAAATTCGAAATTATACACGATGTCAGTGTGAACATATCGATTGCAAGTGTTCGACGTCGTGTATAATGATTTTGAAATACACATTTGCTGTTTTTAAGGAATGAAAAGTGATGTTCTAAAAATTCGACGAAGATTTTTCATTAGACGGTTAAGCCGGGTAGGTTAACCAATTTAAAAATTTCAAGAGCCTCATGACCCTTTTGATAAAGCAAGCGTATAACGTTTGATATCATACAAATTGTATGTGGGTATACCTTCCCAGAACGTTCCAAAATTTTGGAGATATATATCCAAGGTGGACCATCTAGGAATAACTGTGAAAAAGCAGTTCATGTAGAAAATTGAAAAGAATATGCTTTTTTTTGGCGTTAGTAAAAATAACCAGACCCGGATTATCTATCGAATTTGTTCAATTTTTGCCTCCATGGTCCAGATTTCTCTCTCGGATGAAACGGAACCATTGTTCTTGATCGGCAAGGGACCATTTCGACAGATTTTAATCCAATTGCGGTGCAATAAGTTAAATACAATTACATGGAGGCGTTGGTACATTCGAATCCTGATTTAGAATTTTACGTTTCATGCAGCCGCGACTAATTCTTTTTCAATTTTTAGTAATGAAGTATCTGTTTTTTTTTCTTTGAAATTTGTTGCTTGTAATTTGTAAGCTTGGATTTAAGAGAAATGGACAGCGGCTTGCTCATCAAATTGCCAACGATGTGTTTTTATTCAATAACAAACGGCAAGCGTTACTGCATTTTCCCGTTCGATTTTTATCTTGTGAATTGGAATACATGGTTAATACCAGGCTATTAATGAGATATTGAGGCTATTCCATGAGAAAAGCAGCTGAATATCAATTAATTTCTTCTCACGATTTTACTTTTCCATTGAAATAGAATTATTTAAAGGTTAATTGATTACTGAAAGTGAAATTTTAACTCGAAGTAAATAAGTAAACACATCTCATAGGTACTCGAGTGGATTTTAATGCCATGTAACGGAGCTATCATTGTAACTTAGAATTAGCCAAGTAAATAGTTACTTTTAGTCGTCGAGAGTTTCAGATATAGGTACAAAAAGTGCATAAGTGTTTTTCGGAGCGAAATCTTTCACCTTCACGAGACGTTGGATGTTTTTGCTCCTCTGCCAACACCAGTCCTGTCTATGATTGTATGTTATTATGTTGCGTTGGCAATGAAGTAAAACCTGTGCATTCGATGTGTACTTACTTAAATTACATATTTTTAAGCAAATTATTTGAAATAGGGGCAATAAACTTATTTTGAAATTAGATTAATTTGTGGGGTTTAACAAGCACTGGTCTAATGGCATTGGTAAATGAGTGGATGAGCATGAGAGTGAAGAAGAACGTTATCTAGCCTAGGAGAAAGGAGGGGAAAACCAGTGCTGACAAGTAGCCTACTCCTGTCTAAATACCGGCTTAACGGCCCTTCTGAAGGACGGTACAACTCGAACAGCAGGATTCCTTCACAAATCCATGCTGTCGAGAGGTTGATAAGCAAGGCGAATGAAGTTGCTGTGCTAACTTTCATCCCTCCAACCTCTCTCTCGAACAGAACTGGTCATGTGAATGATGGTCACCAATCTAATACCTGACTCAGAGCAGTGTTGCTTAACTTCGATGATCTCATGAGAACCGGTGTTTCCAACACGCAAAACCGTTCGGTGTTTAAATTTAGGAACAACAAAATCATAAACGTGCTGCTTGGATTGTGCCTAGCAGCAAGGAAATAGCAAACAAAAAAACCGTGAGAGAAATATTGGAAAGCATCAGCAAATATAGAACGGTTTGGTGTGTTGGAAACACCGGTTCTCATGAGACCACCGAAGTTAAGCAACACTGCGCTGAGTTAGGTTTTGGATGGGTGACCATCATACACATGACCAGTTCTGTTCGGGAGAGAGGTTGAAAGGATGGAAGTTAGTACAGCAACTTCATTCGCCTTGTTTATCAACCTCTCGACAGCATGGATTTGTGGAGGAATCCTGCTGTTCGAGTTGTACCGTCCTTCGGAACGGACGCTAAACCGGTGGTCCTCTTCGTGCTCTTCGCCAGGAGTAGGCTACGTGCCAGCACCGGGTTTCCCCTCCTCCCTTCTAGGCTTGGTTAGGTTCATCATCATCCTCATTCACCAACGCCATTAGACCAGTGCTGCAGGGCAAGTTGTCAAAACAGTGCGTCGTTAAACACCACAAATCAATCGAGCATCAACAAAGAAGCGTCAAAGTCGATACTTTTACAATAAAATAAATAAAGTAGAACAAAGAAGCATAACAATATAATAAATTAAATTTGTTATTTCTGATTATATGGGTCATGCCACACCCACGACCAAGGCATGGAATTAATTAATTAAATAAATCTCATTAAACCTCGTAGCTCGAATAATAGTAATCACAATTAAATGTTTTTCTGGCATGACGCCATCAAATTATTAAACCTTTGGTGAGTCAATGAATGCATTTATTTAATATATACGAAACGATGCTTTGAATGCACTTATAAAAATGTAGATCACTGCAGTGAAACTGCATTTTAGTATCAGTTGCAAGGCAATGAATGTGTAATAGTGATGTTCGTGAATGACAACAATAATATTTAACTCTAGCGACCGACTGCACTTTCTAACTGCCAGTTCTACCTGCATAACGGTCTTGACCGAAAGAATTATCTTAGCAAAAAAAACTCAAATCATGCATAAAGTAATTTGTGAGACGTAACAAAAATTTGTGGATCGTGAGCTTATGGTTATAGGTGTACCCTACTTTCTTTCCAGCGGACAAGATAAAAATTAAACAAAGCATTTACTGCATTCTTCTGAGTGACGGCAAATTTACAACAAATACAATTTTAGATTGCACTGTATTGCATTGTGACGAGTTATTTTTAACTTGTTTTCATCGTTTCTCTTATTTGAATAACAGAAATACCTACAGACATTTTGGGAAAATTTCTAGTCAAAATTTGCACTGGACTTTCTGACGCTACGCCGAGGTGGGTCAGCTGGTGATTTAAATGCGCGATCAGTTTTAGATAAAGCAATGCCATTCCTTTGTACTCGCATAAAACAAAAAGTAAATTTCAATTATAGCTTCACGATTTTTTATTTTCCTATCTGTTTAGCTTTTGAATGTAGCAATTCATAAATGCAACCTAGTTTCTGTCTAGCCAAGCTATCATCTAAAATTACAAAAAACTGACAGTTATCTTTGTGAAAATTCTGTTCAGATGGTGGCGAGGTAGTTTATTAGGTGATTTCGTTGAATATTGTATAGCTAAGTGAGCAGGTGGTGGGTCGCTGTAGCAAGCAGTCACCTGCTTTTTCCATGATGGCAGGGAAATGAAACAGATTAACATGGAGTCTATCATCATGGTCATGTTTTCAAACCCCAGATCGTACTTCTGTTGATCACTTTTTAAACTAGAGTCGACCGATAAAGATCCAATCTTTAACATCTGGTATTTCATCGGAGAGCATGGAAAGAACAGCCCATGTAAGTGAGTGTTACACCTTTGGTTCTGAGGTATCGAAGCATGGAAAAAAAAATTGGAATTTAAAAATAATACGTGATTTTAAGAACACGAATTATTTCTAGGTGTATAGTTTAAAAATGTGTTTAACTTAACATATGTGTGGTTGAAATCCCGGCTAAAAGTCAACGACCGAAAAAATAAAATTATGATTTTAGATAAAAATTACTGCAGCGTGAAAGATTACTCTAATTTTATTACCATCGAGAAAATATGAGTAGGTACGGTTGAAATCTTGCATCAAATAACTTCCTTGTTGTAAATTTCATACATTTTCAGTACTTGAAGAGGCATGACAAGTTACGTAGCTGAAAAATGCGTATTTAAAATGCGTATAAGTATTCAAAAAATGGGCGTCAAAATTTAAAATAAAATATCATTTAAACAAATCACATTTCCTGACTGGGATTTTAACTCTTTAAAAAATCTAGTTGTTTTTTCCAAAAAAATATGTTTATATACTCATTTCAAAAAAATTGACCTCGTATTTATTACATTTAATGAAAAATATAACAAACGTTTAGCGTAAAAATGATCAAGATCTCAAGTATGATTTAATAATATTCCATGAACCTCTCCTTCTCTTAGCAACAAGATTCATGATGTTCGCTCGGATTCATACCGTTGTCATGCTTTTGTATACTCCCAACGTCGAAACATTATCTTTCCAACTCCAATCAATCTTTGTTATAGAGAGGAACACATTTCAGACATGTCGGTGCGGAGGTGCTGTGGTTTTTTTCAGATACGGTACGTTCAGATTCGATGCCATCAGCGTCACTTACAAGACCAAGTACCAGTTACCAAGTTGCTCCGAATCCGGGTGAAACAGGGCTTGCCTCAGGCTATCGTAATTCGTTGGTATTATTAGTTATTACGCATCTATCTACAAAGGGAGCAATGAATTCGATCAAGGTGTTACCATGATCAGAATAAATCACGTTTCAATATCTGATCTGATTGTGATTAGAAACTGTTAGAATAAGTTTTGCTGTCATTATAAAGTTTGTATCGGTTAAAACGGTAAAATCATGTTTTATGATGCACAATGTTTAGATGGAAAATCAAAATTTCTAAGACTTTCGACCATGCGTTTGACATTTAATATTTGACATGTATACATGTTTAAATTTAGGTACTTTGTTTTGATATTGCTCACAACCTTGTGCCAAGCTAATTCAATTTGTATCATAATGTTTAGTCGGAATGATAATAAATATTTACTGACCAAAATGCGATTATTTACCACACAAAAGCAGCATTAAAATAGTACCTTCAGCCTTCGTTTAAACTTAATTGAAGTATTTAGGCCAAAAATTCGATTTTCACAATTACCGATTTCTCAGAGGTAAATGCGGTTTGGTTTGCGGTCAAAAGGCCACTGCTTGGGGGTCTCGTGTTCGATTCCAGTCATGGGGCAGTCACGCACTCACGCATGTTTCATTGTTTACCACGGTCTGTCCGAAAACTCGTGCGCGGAGTCAGATTTATCTAACTACGCTCGCTCCTTTTCATTATGCTAAAAACCAAAGCTTGTTACTTTAATGAAAGGTAAATATGGTAAATACTTGTGATTGTAGAACAAAATCCGTTCGTTTACATTCTACCCATAGTTTTTTTTTAAATTCCTTGAAAAAATGTTAAATTCTGAGTTTTTACTGGAAATCACTTTTAAATTATTGCTTTTACAACATAAAATCGCAGAAAATGTTATGCAAATCCCCCGCAAGCGTAGTCTATGAGTAGTTCATGAGAAGTTCATGAGACGTTCTTGAGTAGCTCATTAGTAGTTCATCAGTAATTCTTTAGTAGACGGTTTCAAATTGCTCCATAAATTAAATAACAAGTCACAATTGAGCAAATCAATATTTACCACACACCTTTCGTACCTTTGATTTCTCGCGATCAACTAGAAAATACACTGAACTCTTCTTTGTGCGTCAGTGTGACTCACAATTAATCCTCCACAAGCTCCGGCCACATAAATTCCTGCGCCTCTGACTTCAATGTCCTTCCTAAATCCTTGGTCCACCCTCCTGAGCCGATATCTGATACACAGGTAGGTCCACTTATGCCGAGGCGGCATGTATGCGTTCTACCTTTGTTCTCTCCGGAATTGTTACCCAACAAGTTTTAGCTTGTACATGGTGTGGATATCATAGCCGAGTGCACCGAATTTCGGCCCACGCGTAATGCACCTAGAAATGGGTAATTGTCGAGCGTCGGCATACGTTCTCAGAAAATTAGATGTGTTTATTTTTAGATAAATGCTTTCTCGTTTTGCTCGATCACAATAGAATTCCTTAGCTCAGGTCCAATTACAAAATAATTTAAAATTGACCACGGAAGAATAATGTTTAAACACGTGTTATTTAATATTTCGTATACTTTCGGATTTTCTATCAGATCGATATCACAGATTTCCTATCAGCAGGTAAAATTAACAAAAAGAAAATATATAATTTGTTCCAACTCGTTCAAATAAGGCAAACCTCTTGGCCGATGCTAATCGGTTGGATTCATCTTGTATCTATACCCACAACATCGATTGGTGCAGGACTGCAGGAGAAAGCTTGAAAAATCGAACAAGTCGAGATCATCCGCGAAATCAATTCGAATTACATGAACTTAATTACTATTACTTGTAAACACTCCTTTAGGTGAAGGAACATACTTTCCCGACAGAGGCACCACCGATCGTGTTGGGGTAAAATGAGATCCAACTGTCAGTTAAAAAATCACTACATATCATCTCCGTTGCTATCTGCCATTTTTATTTGGCTTTTAAACTTTTGTCGTGCCAAGATCGTTTGTTTTTTCGAGTTAAAAGAATTTTCCACTTATTCTAACAATCTTCGGAATTATTTTTCAGATCTAATAAGTATTTTAAAATCCCGCAGCTGAAATCATAGCTAAATTTCCATTCATGATTTGGTAGCGATGCTGGGAGCAGTCCTCGGGCTGGTATCTTCTCCGTCAGGCTAGACTGTAGCAATGCTGGGGTCAGTCCTTGGACTGGTATCTTCTACCACAGGCTAGTTTGCAGCAATGCTAGGGGCAGTCCCCGGGCTGGTATCTTCTCCCGTGAAATGCTAGTCTGTACGTGGTTTTTAGACACTATCCGCTATTAAATTGGATTTGTTCTAAAAATATCATACTTTATTCTTCCACAGAGTTTGTGTGCTGTACTTCCGGTGTCAATGTGGTTCCAATAACTTGACCCAAACCATTAACGATTATCGATTGGTAATTAGCACCGGACGTCCGGTCGTAGCGGCACCGTTGTCATGAAACTTTTAGGGGGACACACTTATTTCAGTTTTCCTCACAAATTGGCGTGCAGTTCGTGTCCAAAACATTGCACCTGAATGTGTCACGAGCAGATTGTGCACACACGACTCGGAAATAATTGGCTCGTTTGTATTTTTAGGAAGTGGACACAATGTTGAAAATCGTGATAAAAAAATCTTCTCTGTGTCGTGAAATGCTGACAGTTTGTACAAATAAGCTACACGCTATGGTAGTAATTTTCTTTGTTCTTGAAAGGTGTGCTAATTGTTGGTTAGAATTGCCTGCCGGCTTTATGGTTGGATGAGTCAATACATTTACCTCTGTTTATTACAGAAAACGATCTTCTCACGAATATCTTGCGTCGAAAGCCCAGTTAAATATGCAACTAAAGATTAATGGAAATTGAAGTGTCTGATTGGAAACGATGATTTCTTGCTTCCAAATAAACTAGCCATAAACCCAAACCGTAATTCTGATAAGTTACAACTACACTGCTAGGGTAGAAACCCTGTAACTTTTCTTTCACAGTGAAATAAGATGAAACCATCGATATCTTGACGTACAATCGCTGCTTTTTTGCATGCGTGGACGAAGCTATGCGAGAAATGAAGGCAGGGCATTGCAATGTCTATATCGTGAGTGATGTACAAAATGTACAGTGATGTAAAAGAGTGGCAAAACTTATACCCCCCCGCCCCCCTTCAGGCCACCTACACGCCCACGCTCTAAATGGCAGGACGAGTCATGCGTTCGTTTACACCTTTGGCATCGGTGTGAAAGCCCAGCTCGCGCTTGCACTTCACCATAAATGCATGCATAATATTGCAACGAGGTATGGTCTGTCCTCGAGTTTAAGGTCTTGAGTTTTTTCACAATTAGCGTTTGACCAAATATTTCATTTCATGATTCAATGTTTATCTCTTGAGTCACATTTGACGTCAGAATTGTATGATTTGGCAGCGATGTCGAATGCTTCTCCTACACGGAGTACATACACTGCATTTGCCTTTCTAGTGTGTACCTAATGCAAAAGGGTGGATAGTTGCGTATTTTTGTAACACAGTTTTAGCAGTCGAGTTGAGATGGGTTGAAATGTTGTCACTTAACAAGATAAAAATACGAACAAAAAACTATAGTGAATGCCTCTTAACTAACTGCACCTCGATCTGGGGATGGACTGTAGGAACTGTCTATAGTCATGTATGTGTAAGACCTACTATGTGATCACAATCTGCTTTCGTACCACGGAGCTCACTTTCAGGGGACTGCCGAGTGGCGAGATGGCTATTAATAATCAATCGCTAATGGGTACAACCTGACCTGTATTAATTCGGGTAAGAAATTTAATTGAGGAATCATTTTCAAGAAAGTAAACGGTAAAATTCTTTCGATTTTATGGATCATCAATTAATAAAAGATTATTTATCAATTGTAAGAGTGTTATTTGATAATCGGTGTCATAAATGAAATAAAATACCTGGCGTTGTACTTTTAGTGGTATCACATATCCGATGTCGTAAATCATCCATAAGCAATGTATATATATATATATTTTTTTCTCTTTCCAGGAACTGAAATGTATAATTGAGAGGAATCAGTCACTCCCCTTTTTCGAACCAAAAAACAACGACCACGACTTAATAATACCCTGTTTACTAATCTCTATCTTAAGGCGGGGTAGGTTTCATCTTTTTATAATTAATATCCGTGCCTTATAAAATGTTCAAACAATTTCCTCCACTTTTTCATTCCAAATTCCAAGATACCGAGACCGTTGTAAATCCAGCATGAAATCTGTGATTTCTAACTCGACGCTCAATTCCTAGTCAAGCTGAAAGTTGAACTTGTTTTGTGATTAGACGAAAAAATATAATTAATTGCATGTATTTTCTCGTTGCAATTGATGCACCGCTGACAATGGGCCGTTACACTGCAGGTCACAGGGCAGCTCTGTCACAGGCATGGTGTACCGTTAGGCAATATTTAGTTCAATGCAATTATTTTTATAGATTTTTAGATTTTTTCCGACTGTGAAAATATGTTTGTTTAAACGAATTAACCTGAAACAATAATATTTCTGTGAACGGAAATAATTTGTGACAAAAATGTGAACTGTCCCCAAAATAACGCGGCATTTCTTACTTCCAAATATTTCATAATCACAAAACACCACGGAACCTGAAGTGACCAAAATTTGCATGTGCATCGTTTATGTGCACGCCATGCACACGGAATATCTAAACAAACACTTGAACAGTTCCGTTATTATGAATTAAACATTGGCATGTAAAATAATTCAACTCACGTGCTATTTTTAAGACGAAAAAATCATGTACTTACATCAAACATATTTGAAGCAAACAGGAGTATTCAAAACAGAAACGCTGGGAAATCAAAATCTGAAAGACCTTCGCCCACGCACTTGACTTTGAAACCAACGGAAATAAGCTAAATTTCCTAAATATTTGATATTTAAATAAATTTGACTTTGCATTGTTATTTCAAACAACCAGTGGTGTAGTCCCAGGCATACGGCGGTAACCGAACCACCTTAACCTTAGAAAAACATCTCTTTCGCTCCTGGGAAAATCTGGTATTTTAGTGGTTCGTTAATAATTTAACATCCCGTTAATTTAATATTTGCTTGGCAACAACCAATCAGATCTTAATTGTTTGTTATTGGTATGTTTATTAGTTAATGTGTCACAGAAAAAAAAACTGAAAGAATAAAAGACTAGTTGATTTTGTCTTTGCCTTTTGCAACTGGATCTATAGGAACTGCAGGAAATGGACGAGTAAGGTATTGGTTCAACAATTAACCGCTTAAATAATCAACTTTTGAAAGAAAAAAAAATCAAGAAACAAAATTGATTTTGCTGTAAAAATCCCATAGGTGAAGTAATTCAAATCTCAAATCACGCGACCAAAACCTATAAAACAACTGTTAATCCCTTCACTTTACTCTCTGTGCTTGTCAAGCTCAAGTGGTATTTGACCCAGGATCTAGAGGCGACCTTAATTCTCCCGTTTCACCAATACAAACAATGGCAAAACAGCGCAGACAGCATCGACAGCACGCTCTGGCATGCAGATGACTGAGCGGCGTGCATGCTGAATGCTATATCTATTTAGGACGAGTGCCCATCAATATTCAATTACCAACGTGTTGAGCGACTGCCGGGTCAATACGATTAATCGCTATTATAGATATTGTTAGCGCTCACGCCCAAGATCTCCGTTGTTATGCATTTGCCATTTTGCAATTGCATGTGCAGATTTTAAATGATTTTTATTTTGTTGCGTTATATAGTGTATCTAAAAAACTATGGTGCATCGATTTGTGCATTTATAAATATTCGCTGTCAGAATTGATTGCATTTAATTGCAATTATACTTCTTGTGTTTACCTGTTGGGAAAGGGAGAGAGTAGGTGTGGGAGTTGACAGCTCAGCTTAGATGGTCAAAAATCAAAACGAGCTGAAATGTTGACACCTGACGAGATGAACACGATTCGAACAAAGACCCTCACAATTGCCACTGGAAAAACTTCCAAAATCCATGCACCCGAGTTTTTGGGACGTACCGTAGGACGTACTGTAGGGGTATTTGAATGAAAATGGTGTCAGAACCGAAAGTTAATCGATTAGAGAAATATTTCATTACGATTTAAAAATGGTACGCTTTGATTTGGATTAGGGGATTTTAATTTGCGAGAGCGATATGACTTACATGGTAATGTTTCAGGAGAGTTTTGTTAATAGCTTATCTTACATCACTGCAATTTAATTGCTCGTGTCTTAAAACTTGCATTTACATTTTGAACTCTATTGTTCGTACCTACGTTTTCCTAAAATTCTATAAAATTTCGCTGTGAATCACAGTTCATCTACCTCAAGTCGAGTTCTACATTTTATTTGTTTAGTAATCTCACGACACGCCTGCCCTAGAACGAAGACTTCTTTCCCTAGTGACTTTTATAACTATTTTGCCAATTTTAATTCCAATAGATTTCATATCGGAGAGTGAGGAATTTATAGATCCATTTACTACACACACAAATGCCTAGAATTATTCGTATTACCGTAACAGTTTCTATCACAAGATCACGTATTATTACATTTCCCAGCAGTTAGCATGCAATTTGGTAAAAAGTTGCAGAAAAATACCTCAAAATAAAAGATTTTAGTTTCAACACTGGCACCTAGGTGGCAGTCTACTACAGCGATTTACGCATCGACTAACTAGTACTATTCTTGCTCGACAGATGGCGCTGCTATGCTCAACGGAACGCAACAGTCGCCGTTCATTTTCCTCGAGACGATCTTGGAGGAGACGTCCGATGATCTTCAGAGCGAGTCTGACAGATCCGGACACGCCGGATGGCCCGATAGCGATTCGGACACCGAAAGTGTGATTCATGTCCCTCGTGATAACGGTACGTGACTAGGAAAGCTAATGGCCTAGTCCGCCAACTTTCAAAGGCAACCGACCGAGTTCATTTCAATCGTAATTGATGGTTCACAAATAAGATGCGGCTGTCCTCTTTTATGGATTTTTAATTAATAGGGAGGCGTTGAGTTGTGTTGGTTGACTTTTGGTGCCTGATTTTCATGGGGATATGGAGGTGCCTGGTTTAAAGCGGGGGTTGTAGTGGAGGTGCCATGATTTAAGCGGGAATGCCCGTGCTAGGAAATAAAAATTAAAAAACCACCTGTTAACTAGTTTGATTTCTTTTATGTTAGGTTAAATGCAACTAACAGGAGAATTGGTATATTAAATTTAGAGTGGTTTCCGATCACACATTCGTTTTATAGTTAGTCAGGAAGTAAACTTAACGGTTTACGTCCAGCAATTGGGAATTCAAAACGGCCCGTTGTGCACAGATATTAAAATTTTGTACCTGTCATTGATTTTCCGTGCCTTGGCATTCCGCATTCCGCAAAGGGTCAGGGTTTAAGCCTTAAGGTATACCGCAATCTACACCCCCTCGGAATGTGGAATCCAAAAAAGCTCTCAGACTTGGATAAGACTCGCTAGTCTCGTTATTTATCTCTTTCTAACAATCCGTGTCGAGTTTCGCCAAGAAGTTAGAGGCGTTAAGTTCCGTGACCTCTTCTTGGGGCAAGTTCGCATGAAACAGGAACAAAATTCTTACTCGTCAGACTCTTCCACTCCCACACTGCAGTGAACATCTGTGTGCACCTCATATGGTACCAGTATAAATACAGATAGAAAGACATAGACACTGAGAAAAGAGGGAGAAGATGAAGCGGAATGACCCTTCAATTCATTTCAGACGCACTGCTGCACCAGTTAAAAAAAAAAACAGTAGCTTCACGACTGAAATAAACCATGTGATGCACGAATTACAACCGCGATCTAGCTAGAAGACCAATGTGAGCAATGATAGTAAAAGAAAAATCCATGCACACATAGCTATGAAAATACCAACTGGTACTGAAATATTCAAAGGGAAATTCAAATTAATTTGTCCGTTTTCACACGCACGCAATAGCGGCGGTAGTCACTAAATTCGTAACACTATCACAGTACACAACAAATCACTCTTGTCGTGTTATTATCAGATCTGGAAATAATTAACTGTTTTCGCGTTTAAACTTGTAAGGCACGATATAAGTTTTGAGCGCCACGACCAGACTTTGAATCCGTGTTCACCGCGTCTTGAGGCAGGGACGCCATTGAAACCGAGCGGAGTGATTTATAAACTTATCGACAGCGATGCGACGCGTATAGGATGCACAAATTGTCTGCGTTGTACGGATCGTGCAGCGACAATCAAGTCGTAATAATGATAGCCGGAAGTCGGTTATTGGCTATGTCAACTACCACCCATTCGACTAGGAGGGTATAATAACGTAGTAGTACCCACTCGCTGTAGTAACTCAATGTTTGGCGAGATTGTTTAGCAAGGGGCACCGCAACAGCGAAGGGGCGGAAGACAATAATAGAGTTGGGACAAACAAGTCCATTTGTAACCCCAAATAAATTCCTAGTAAATTCCTAGGGTGATAATAAATCGATTGCGGCTTAAAGGCGGATTTCTCTGGAATGTTTCAGGTTTGTGCGGCGAGGATGACGCTAGAGAATGGAGCGGCTCCGAACGAGACTTGGCAGTGCCAAAAAAACGACGCCGTCGAACCGATGACGGCGAAGACGACGACGAAGACGAATACGAGGACGCGGCGAGCCTCTCGTCGCGTTCCTCGAGTTTGCTCCAATTCGAGAACCTCGAGAAACATTGCGAAAATATCTTCCACACGTCGGCGACCTCTGACCCGTTCGAAGGGTCAAATCCCCAGCAGCTGGACACGACGTTTAGCTTCGACTCGCTGGAGTCGAACCGATGGCGCTTTTCCGGATCTCCGGACAGCCTGGACGAGCTCCCCGGTGAGGACTCGACGAGCAGCGACGACGACGACGCCTCGTCAGACGACACGATGCTCCACTCGTCGTGGTCTTCCAAGGGCAGTTTCCGGTCGCAGAACAGCCGCATTCGCTCATACCGCAGCTTCGACAGCCTTAACATCCTGCAGCAACAGCACCAGCACGTGTCACTGGTCGAGCTATCGCAAAGTTTGAACAACGACGACTTCGTGCTCACGCAGTACGACGCGTTCGATTCGTTCGACAAGTCCCTGGTCGTGGCGACGGCCGATTTGAGCAAGCTGGGTGGGGAGGAGGACAAAGTGATGACATCGGAGTTGACGCTGCAGTGCAGCAATGAGGATGTGACAGTTAAAGTCGAGCCAGTGATAAAGGAGGCGAAGCCCCAGCGGTCCGCGGAGAACTTGAGCGAGGACAGCGGGTTCGGCGATCACATCCCCAAGCTGTCGTCCCTGCACGGGCGCCTCAGGAGCGCAACAATCATCGAAGACGAAGACTCGTGCTCGTCGTACTACTCCAGCGGAAGTAGCAGCGGCGATTCGGAGGAAGGTGAAAACATTGTACTGGCGTCGTCAAAGTCGCTAAAATTACCGACGGATACCGAGTACGTAGAGAGACGTGGCGGCGGCGGTGGGTGGGGTGAGGAAGAGTCTAAATTTAACAACAGCTGTTGGCAAAGCGCCCCGAATCTCGCCACACTCCTGTACTCGTGCCGGGAAGAAGGAGAACTCGACGACGATCTCAGCGGATTCGCGGCGCGACTCGGCGAGACGTCGACGGCCAAGTCAGTGAGCTTTGGCCAGCCAGTTCGGAGTGTCACGACGCACACCCCTGGAGCCAAAGTTAGCCTGCCCGTGCCGGAAATCATCGACATCATCGTCGACCATGATGACGTCGTCGTCCACGACAAGGTAGTTTTCGAGGACAGTGTCACGATATTCAATCCTTTCACGATGGCCAATCGCTTGCCGGTGGTGAGCACCCCTAATCTCAACTACGGAGGCGACTTTCTTCAGAACGAGCAGAAGCAACAGTCGCAGCTATCTCTGAACCGCGTGCCGCTGAAACACTTCAGCGTCGATGAAGACGAGCTCGACAGGGAAGCGACCTCGAAGAGTCTAACGCCGCTGCCGTCGACGGGCGCCAAGGGAGTGCACTTCTGTCCCGTGGTCAGTGAAGTCAGTTGGCGCGAGAGTTACAGCGAAGAGGAGCTGGAGGACGACACGTACGGGCACGAGTTCGAAGAGGACGTCGCCGAAGAGGTGCCGGAAGACCACCACGACGACGACGACGACGACGACGACGACGAGGAGGAGACAGAGGACGAAGAGGACGAAGAGGACGAAGACACGGAAGAGGATACAGACGAAGAAGCTGATCGCATCGAAGAGAAGTCGATACGTCAGGCCGAGGAGATGATAGAGATCGTGCGAATAGTCGAGATAGTGCCAAGGGAAGTGGGACATCAGCTGGAGCGGCCGGTCATGAGCGAGCCCGCGCCAGCCGAGGGGTCTGTTGTTGTTGTCGGCCGTGGCGCCGATAGTGCAGGAGGCAACACAATGGCAACACAACCAGTTCCGCCCACTCCCAGCAGCGGTCACGTGGTCCACGAGGCGAGCGTCAATCCAAATGAGGCGGCGGCAGTCGGCAGCGTCAATCCATCGACCATGGACGCGCAGCACGTGAGGTCGGGTGAAAGCTTAGAGACTACGGCAGCCACCAAGAAGCCTGCTTCCAGTCGGTTCGGGGGCTTCTTTCAGCGGTTCTCGTTCCGTAGGCGCCACGATGTCAAGAAGGAAGAGAAAAAGAAGGCAGAGCCGTCGTCAAAGAAGCCGAAAATCGCCAAAAAACCTGCACAATACAACGAGTACGAAGACGTGACCATCATCTCCTTGCACCCTGGTCCGGGCGACGCCGCGGTCGACGCCGCCCCCGCCGTCATGGTCTCTAGCAAGCCACCGCTGCCACCGATGCCACCCCGCGTTGTCGGCGCCAGCAGCAAGGCGCCGGCGCCGCCGTCGCGACGCGCGCTCGCCGTATTGCAGCCGTCGCAGGGGCAGCATCGACGGCCGACGCCGCTCGGCGACAGTAGTAGTAGCATGTCGGCGCTGGTCAACGGCAAGGCGTCGTCTATCGATCCGAAGTACGGCCAGCATCCCACAGGGTTGCTAGAGACTGATCTCGACACCGACATCACCGTCAGCGCGCAGAGACCGCCGCTGCCGAATGTCGCAGCACCGAAGAAGGCGAGAAGCTTGCTTAACCTGGGCATGAACCATGGACTGTCGATACACAATGGGGCACATCAACAGACAGGGATGCTCAAACCGCCGACGGGGGCTGGCGCCAACGCCGGGCACCGCCCCCACGGACACGGGGGTTCCGTCGACGCCAGGGCCAAAAGCATGGAGTTCCTGCTTGACAAGGAGAACCAGGCTGCAGTGCTGGTGAGTGTCATTGTTTCCACACACTTGGTATTCTGTTTGTGAGTGCAGCCGACGGTAGCGTCTCTACCCACGCACTGTCGGGTACCCGACGCAAATAGTAAATAGTTGTGGCGGGATGCGAGGGGCGTTTGACATCGTTTTTGGTCATTTGACTGACGTCGCTGGCTCGCTGATGCGGTTTGAATACGAAAGAGATAAGTTCAATAACTGGGACATTCTCATCTAATGAGTGGAGAGGGCGACAAGCCCTCTGCTGGGATGGGCGCTCACGTACGATCACGCTAGATCCAGTAATAGACGCAAACACTTTGACGACTTAAACTAAAAATAGTGGACCCTTTTCTGTCCCTACATTATCCGTTTACATATGACATTGAGAGTGAAAGATATCGCTATCCGAAAGTGTCAAGCGGAATAAGCTAAAAATAAATCACCCTCATGAATTTCTACTTATCTACATTAATATTTAGTCACGCACGCCGACACAACATGGAAGTGCATGTGGTTGCGAGAGCATGAGCTTTAAAATTTAAATAGCATAGTTATGTCAGTCATCATATTGTGTTGCAAACATTTATCCTACTGATAATATGCTTCCAGATGTCAGTTTATGTCCTAGCGTTGGGTTTTCATTGAACTGGACGTTTGAAATGTGGAACGAATAACTAAAAGTCCCATCCGCCAGTGAACTGAACCAAGGCGATCAAATCCCTTGCATTTCCTGGCCTTTGCTGGACAAACAAATGCACGCTCTGTGATCATCACAGGATCAAAATCGTCTGACACCGCGGAGACCATGTCAGAGAACCTCGCGACGAGGACAGGAACAGATTTTCTGTGAAACCAATGTTCTGCTTTGAACAAACACAGTGGATCCTCTATGCATAGGTTTTATGTGTTTTTATTTTCAAGAAATTAAAAGCAGAGCTTTTTTTGATGATCTTGATCTGTGATGAGAAGTTATTACACGAGCGAATGAAAGAACCACACCTTGTTAGCCACATCTGTGGGATCGAATCTTCTGCGCGTGCAGCCTCACATCCCGTTTGAAATTTGTTGAATAAATTTCGTGCGAGCGAGGGAGGCGAACTTTGAATCGATTTTCACCCTTTACAAGAGCGAAATGCGATTAAAGCTGAGCTAAGATACAAAACGGTTTCACGTAATTTGATTTCTATAAATGCTGTTTGATTAGAAATTAAAACTGCCCGCTATTTTTGTAATTTGCGATGATAAAAAGTATTGAAAGAAGCTAGTGTTAGAAGGAAGAAATGGTCAACACAATTAAAATTACGTTTATACGGCTAATGGATAATTTAATTTATAGGTTATGTTCGGTTGTAGCGTTAGCTTATACGCGATGTTAATACATTTTTCTTATCTTGCGTTATTGAATAAACATTAAAATTTTCGCTGAGACATTATACAAATGTACATAAATAATTGCTCTGTTCGGTCGATTACTTCAGATAACTAATTATGAACTCAATTAAATCAGAAGTGTTGCAGCGCTGCACATTTTCCACCATCGCTTCAATCTCGGCTGTGTGTTGTTGCTTCATGCAGCTGCATAAATATTTGCAATTTCCATGTGTAAATTTAAATTTCTTCAGCCATGTTCCCGACATAAGAAGTGTATAGAACCTTGTGCTACGTAGATATACATTCTTGACAATGCATTACTGCACAGAATGTGCTTGGAATCTCGAGATCGGCATTTGAATTGTGACTGGGAAGCCATTGATCGAGTCGCATCTTCATTCATGTAATTTGTTTCACTAAGTACTCATAAGTAATTGCTGGTAATGCGTTCGAGCTGGCTGTTCTTGGCCGATGTTCAAATCGATATCCATACAGGCGAACTCATTATTTTCAGCTAACAAGACGTGCAACCTAATATAGCAAGTAGAAACGCACCCGTTCTACAGCTAAGAATCCACACGTTCTACGGGCAAGGCGAATTCAAAATCGCTGCTTTTGTGATTAAAAAAATAAACTAAGTCAACTATGATAGTATTTATTTTGGCGGAAATTAAATATTAAATGATGCTCTAAAGAAATTGAGAGACTTTACGCGAGAACTTTCTTTAATTTTTCAATTTTAAACACGCTGAAGAGTAGGTAAGGTAATTATACAAATCAAAAGGTTTCAAGAGGATTTACGATGCCGACGATGAGAAAGTGTCTTGATTTTTTTTTCCTACTTTCATCGACTAAAATATCATTCTGTCAACCTCATTACCTCATCAATCGAAATTGATTGTAAATGACTCATCAACCCGCCATTTTAATGTCGTTTGACAATTTTCACGTGTTATACCTGATCCACAATCTGAAACCATGTTTTTAAATCGCTATTTTATCTTTTCTCCAAGCCATACAAGAATTCAGTAGGTCACCCGTAGCAGTGCGTTGTAACTTATGGCTTTTGATCAAGTCTTTCTAACCTAAGTAATTGACCACGCTTGGCGACCAACATGGAGTCATTACCATGTGCCGCCTGCCAGCCAGTGTTGACCTTAGTTTTTATATATTCACGGCAACAAGCAATTTACGTGCTGGCCACACGGACCGTTCGCTGCAGGAAATGTCCGACACAAAAACCTATAGCGACTTGCTTTTTGGAGTAACTTACTGGATTCTGATGGCTGATGTCACTCGTTTTCAACACAGCACGTGCTTAGCAAGGAAAGACGTGGACAGGAAACCATAATCTGAAAGAGAGAATCGCTGTTTAAATGTAAAATTGCCAAATAATGTGATCTTATTTTGAGGACACATTGCATTGTTGTTATCTCATTCACATCAATATTTCGAGGTTTGTATTGATTCATTCTTTGCGAAGTCGGTGTGGTAGGTAATGTGACACAAAACAATATTAACACATGAATTTATTTATGAGTGATAGTTCTTCAAGCTCGACAATAAAAAAATAAATAAAAAAAACACTAAAAATAATCTTATTTAATGGAAGAACATGACCTTCGTAATCAGATCCATTCATCGGATTGATCATGGACGATAAATCAGTGAACAGATGTAATCAAATCGAATTATTTAATCAGAAACGTTGCTGTGTGTTTGACCCAATCGCAATCAAATTTCATCTGATACATAAAGATATTCAGATCCCAATCATCTTGACAAGTTTCTGAATGAAATAACATTTCTTTCATCACCTATGGACATACAACGAAATTCAACGTTGAAACATTCACGCCATGTACAATCACTAACACCTCGAAGAGACTAGGCGTCATGTCACATGTCGCTTTCAAGCAAAAAAAGCCCAACCCACTAAAGCGAGAAATCTCAGACCGAAAAGCTCCACACCCTGTAGCGGATTGTGTGGGCGAAATCTTGCAGAGATTGGGAGGAGACATTGACATGTCCATTAGCACGTGGTCTCTTCTCCTGTCATGCGTTGCATAATGTAGAATTCTCCAGGAGTATTCCGGAATCAGGAGGAGTTTTAGGAACATGTGTCTAGTCTGTGAATACTTGGCTATCGCGACAGCTCTATCCTTACTTATATATGTAACGAATTAAGATGGGATTGTATGAACAGGAGATGGTTTATGGTCATCGTTAATAACTGGTGGTTTTGTTGGGTAGCTCTAGTATTTACAATGGCTTAAAGGGTCTTTTGAGTTAGGAAGGGTGAGTTTCCAGTTTCTTAACCTTGGTCATTATAAACGGAGTTAACCTAACTGGAAGTGTAATTTTCTTCTTTTTATTATGAGATTTGATTTAAAAAAGGACTCTGAGGTCAATTTCACAGTGATAATTAAACCGTGAAATTCGAATTAATCCCCAGACAGGTTCCAACATAAAATTATATCTACGAGTAAATTATTAGCAGTATAAAGACCTTAAGACGACGTCAAAATAAACCCCTAAACTATTACTTCAAAAAACTAGATAAGATCTCAATACTGCATCGAGGTATCGGTTAAACTAACCCACAAACCAAAAGTGTGCGACAGCAAAAACATGCGCATACCGTATGTGAACATGAAAAAAAACTAAAACGAAATCAAAACGTCACAAAATGAATTTCCCAACCGAAATAGTTCCCAAAACTACATGAAGATATCGTCAACGTCCCTAATCGGGCGACTTCGCCTATCGCAAGTCATGCAAGCCCCAATCGTAACGGCACCACCACCATCCAACGAAACTGTGCGCGCCGCGCGGGGTAGTTATTGACCGACCCGACACGGGCAGGGTATGCGCGTCGCACCGTTACCCCGGCGCCCCATAGCAATACTGCCGCAGTGGCCCAGTCCGCCCAGCGTCCAACGGCCGTCGGCGTCGCGACGCCCCTGCACCACAGGCACACGCGAGTCGCGCGAACCGGTGCATGTGCATTCTGCACGTTATTTCGGTAAATTCGTTATTGTGCTCTGAATTTGTGTTGGTACTCGCCGCGTTTTTCGAGTAATCACGTGATATGTGGTGACGCGGTTCAAAAAGAGTGTTTTTTTTTTTAATTCGCGACGGATTTTTTAATCAATTTGCAATGATTTTTGCGATGGAAAAGGTAAATTTTTGTTCAATTTAAAGTCTTGCTCACTGTACTTATATATATATATATATATACACCGAATTGTTTGCTCATTATGTAGATGTTAAACACGACACTGTAACACCGGTCACATGCAATAGTTGGTCGGAGAAATTGTTGGATTTGGCGTTTGGTGCTGAAGCTATTGACATTGCTGGTAATAGCCAAGCGTTGAGAGGTTTCGTAAATGGGTTTTCTAATATTAGAGGATGGGATGGTCAATCGGAAACGTATTAAAATTATTCCGGGATAGTGTTAATATTTGAGGATTTCAACGAGTTTCTTAATAGGTCCTTGGTTATTACAGTGCTAATCTGCATAAGAATTGTTATTTTTTAGTTAACATGGTTTTTTTTTTCTCTATAGTTTCGTCCTTTGTCTTCTGTGATATATGTACTTGGTGTAATCAGGAAGGCCTCGCGTTACCATTGAATAATAACTAGACTAGTGCAAGAGAGCTTCCTAAATGGGAAGACAAGAAATTATGTTTTCTTCTTTTTTACTCGGGCAAATTGCGATAGCGTGGACAGCAAAAGGTCGTCTGCTAAAATACGACGTACATTTTGCATGGAAATCTGATTTTAAAAACTTACCTTGACTATTTTACTTTTAAAGGAAACAAAAATCAAGTTCAAATTCTTACTAAAAGCTTGCCAGCGAAATTATTTACTGAGAGTGGAAAGTAAATAGCGTTAGTTGAAAGTGCTTCAAGAAAACCCTGAAATACATTTTTTTTTGTATGTAAATTATGCGCCAGTAAACGAAAAATTAGTTTCTCGGCTATGGATTTGTTTCTTCAACATGAGAGATAATCCGATTTGTATATCAGCTTTTGGCGAATTGTATCGTTTTGTTATGTCATGGGTCAGATCTCACAGCTTCCATTAGCGAAGAGGCAGAACGTAGACACTTCCAAATAGTGCGATCAATACCGCTCATAATTTGATTGTGAATAAACGTTGATCGGGGAGAGCGATACGACACCTTCGTTGTACAAACTCGGTTATAAAAGTATTCTGCATCAGGGAAATTCAACGTTCTAGTTTTTTTTTTAGTGAGCAGAATGAGAATTGTCATATGATGTCTTCAAAGCGGTAATGTGGGCGTTTACTCTGTATTGATTTTGGGTATCGAGTTTCTCGCTATGTCACTGATACGGAATCTTTTGTGCTGAATTCTGTTCCTCCTTTACTTTTCATTTCGGTAAGGTTATTGGGAGGAAATGTGTTTTGTCAGCTGTCTTAGACAGCGATAAAAGTTTCTTACCGCAAATAAGCGCAATCGACAAGTTTTTTTTTTGTTTCAATCTTAGTTATAACTCAGTGTGACATTTTTGTGCGAACTAGAAAGAGTCACAAAGACTTGACGTTTATTATTTTCGAAAATCATGAGAAATAAAATAAGTTGGGGCAGCTGTGTGAACACGGGTTTAGTTATGGAAACTCTTAGAAGAAATCTTAAGAGTCTTGAACCATCAGAAAGTTTGGCATGGAGAAAAATTGATTTATTTATCTTGAAAAAAGACCAATCTCTTTGACAGAGTTTTCATCTTTATAATGGGAAAAGTCAAGCGTGGCTAAAGCGCGTATGCCAATGTCCTTTGCCAAAGGATTGTTTCGGCTCATTTGTCAAATATGTCCCACATCTCGCAGTTAGTGTTCCCTTGATCAAAAATTATGTCATAGCTACAGAATGAAAAAAGGATGCAAAAGCTAAAAAAATCGGATACTCTAAAATAATGAAAATTCCACGTTTGCAATAAATATTAATTATGGTTCACTGCATGCTCAAGATATATATATATATATATCTTGATTTGTTTAAAATTTCAACTCTAATTACTCTAATTCACTAAAAATTACCACAAAATTTAGACCGTGACTGTGAGAACGAGATTCAAGGCAGTATCAGAATAACGAACAACCAAAACACAAGTTCAATTTTTTTCTCTTGTATTTTCGTCCATTCATAACATCCAAAACAAAAAACTGTGCAATAGCACTTCTCGGTAGTCACTACCATTGTCTTGCGTTGTTCCACACGATTTGATGTAGCTCTCTGCAAGGAAACTAGGTCAGTTATTGTAGATTTTCAGAAGATTTCGCTGTCAAATCGGGCTGACAATAATAGTAGAGTTTCGTCTCTTCACTCGCGAGGAGTGAACCGCTTGATTGGGCTTCAAGAGCGGAAAAATAACATTCAGTTTGCGTTATAAATGTGAAGAAGCTAGCAACTATACAAAGTCTTTCTTGCCGTTTTGCATACATGATCAAAGCTTCCTAGTGAGGAGTTTGGTGAGCTATATACTGCAATACTTTTCTTTTAGATTGCACTTGAATATAAGAAAAATACATCCTTGCGATGTAGGTACCTGATATTGTAAGACGATGCTAAGAAAGAATATCTATCCCGTATTCTGACACTTGAGCTGACACCTAGATTCTTGAATAATGCACAATAATAAAATGTAGGTATGTGAACTATGATTTGTTCTGTGTTATTATGTAAGTCGTCTTATGTAGGTGTTATTTGTTATTTAAACAAACCTTTTGTATGCAAATTTTTATGACAATGTGTAGGGGCTGTAATTTAACATGAATATCGGATAATTATATTGTATATGAACACGATTTTTACAAGCATAAATTAGTTTATCTACTGAACTGAAGCTGTCTTTACTTTAAATATCAGGTCAAATTTCATGCTGATTTCAATGAGAATTTCAAACAAATGCTCAATATGTTAATTAAACTCAGCTTGGTTTATGTGCCCACAAAAGCAGTAAAAAAATTCCTGTTGTTTGCTTCAAAATTTTGTAACTGCTTTGTAGATGCCTACAGCCACCATACGCATATGGTAACAAAATTATAAATTAATCTACCAGAAAAAAAAACGATGAAATTATGACAGGAACGGCAGGCCGTACGAATTTCGTAAATTAAAACCTTTTTTGGGTTTCATGGGGGCTGAAAAAGGTTTTTCCAAATGTCGGCGATGTTCTTTAATATTGAATTATTTCTGTTCGGCGAATTGAAAATCTGATAAACTCACCAATGCGTGCTCAATTAACGCTTGGGGATGAAAGTGTTTGTGGCGGGGGTTGGGGGGGGGGGGGGGGAGTGGTTTTCCCCGCCTACGACCGAACCTGGGAAATGGGTAAAGCACAAAAAGGCATAGTGCTGTGCCATTTTGAATTTCGAACCCCCTGGAAAGGTAACGTGAGAGAGTATGTGTTGTGTAATTGAGCTATAATACGATTAGCTTGCTTCAAATTAGTATCGGGGATCGTGGCTACGTCACGAATTAAGGGGCCGCGTTTTGGGTGGTCCGATGTCGATTTCACAGATCAGAACTACATGGTTGAAATCCTTTTTATAGAATTCAGACTTCTACAACTAAACTAAAAATAGCCGTTGAAAATTAGGTAAGGAAATAAAACATGCAAAACCTCTCCGCACGGTGTTGGTATGGAGAAAAAGCAAGATTTTTGTGAATAAAAAATGTCGGTCTCACAATGTGTTTACCAATTTAGATTCGGACGAGGACGTAGGAGTGAGCAAAAAAAAAATACGACTGCTGTGCTGCGCGTTGTGAATTTTCCGGGATACCTTTTTTTTCTGTCGGCGTTTTTGTCGGGTTCGTGCAATTGGCGTAGAGCAGTGCGGGCTTCGTGTTTTGCCGGGGACTTATGATGAGCAAATGACAAGTTTTGCCTGCTTCGACACGTCGCCCTTGGTCACCATCTGTATGTGCGGTGACACCTTCCGGACGGTGAGTGACCTCCCCTATGTAGCCTGTGAGAGACGATCCAGCACAAGGACTGCTCCCCATCAGAATTACTACCAACTCATGAATGAAATTTCCTTTATTAATTCCTATGTCGCGATTTCAAAGTTCCAATTATGTCTTCAAAATAATTCCCAATATAGCTATAATTGGTAGACAAATTCTTTTAATAGCTCGTAAAACAAAACATCTTGGGCCTTGGCATTACATAAGTTGTAGAGCAAAAGGAAAAATACGTTGAGGGTAGTTTTTTTCTAGACGCTGCTTTTCCGGTCAAGCGGTATATTGTAGACTCGCTTTGATGTGATTCTACGTGACTTTGGACTAATCTTGCTGGCTTTGGTTAACCTTGATTTCCACAACCTTGAACTTGCGTATCTCATTGATCAAACCTCGACACCCCCTTTTTAAAATACTGCTTGCACATTTTTAAAATACAAAGCACAGTTCTTTATCACACTAAAAAGTTAAATGAAATGTACCCAGAGGGCCGGAAAATTGGTTAATGAAAGTGCAATTAATTGTCGACCAAAGTTTCAAATGGGTGTGCAAACACTTGTGTACACAACCCGACTATTTGAACCATTCAAACTTTGAATTTCTATTTGTGAGCTGCGATTGCCAGCGGTGATGCTTTCAATCACCAACTTGGCACTTCTCTCGTCGTTTTGAGTTTCCCTCGTATTCAATTTTCCTACCACCAGTCCCGTGCTTTGAAAAGCTCGACTTTGGTTTATATATATATGCATGAGATTACAATTTAGAGTGCACTGAAAATACCGATTAGATCGCGCTATATGTGGTTTAATTCAGGATGGGGGAATCGACAGCTTGCATGCTGTTGCATTCAGCACAGGTGCAAGCGATTAGAGGAACAACCAAATACCGATTTCAGAAGATTAATTGTCGGCAATGTTTCTAATGAGTGGTCGAATTCTCCTGGTTACCGTTTCTCGACCTAGCACGACCATTTAACGATAAAAACTGACCAAGAAGCTCTATAGATGTACAGAAAATGTCAGAACTGAGAATGATTGTTATCATTCTACGGAAACGTGCAGAGAATTCCTGATTTTTGCGAAAGAGAAAGAGAAATACTGCTCGACGTAAAATTTCGTCTGGGTAATTCCATAACTCCCACGTGCAATATCTTTACTAGCCATTAACTGCACTGCCAGACATCAAGTCGAATTAGTTTATAGAGGCTTCAATGAACTGGAATGTTGAGAGCTTGAAATAACGTGTTCAGCCAGTCGATATGCGATTGGAAACTTAGTCAAATTTCGAAAAATAAACGAGATAAATTTAAACTTAAGCAATAACATGCAATACTCCCTTGATGAAACTAACCTATCTAGCAATTTGCAAAACTGTCATCTCTAAATATGTAAATCTCCTTGAACAAAACCAATTATTATTATTATAATTTGTATTATATTTTACTTTCATCAATATTATACGCCTCTATTATCGCTAACCTGACTTTACCCACACTTGTATAGTATACCTGCCACGGACAAAAATAAATATTACATTACATTACATTACATTGCATTACAATCACACGCATATAAAAAAACGCTTACTGTGAAACTTTATTAAAAAACGAGCTCACGTTTTATTAAGTTATTAAAAACGGACCGCTGTTTTATTTAAAATGATGCACTTGTGCCATTAAAGCACCTAAAATGACAGAGACTGCCTCCCCGGAGAGCAAGCCTGTCGTAATTTAGTGCAAACAGAGCAACAAGCGAGCCCAACGTTATGACCTGCAACTTGGGAGGTGCTTTGCATATAAGACTAGTTGACAGTGACCAGCCCATAGAGTGCATGCATGCGAGTCCTGCTCTATAAATACTGTATGATACATCCCGATGACGGCACGGTCTTGCGCCTACGAGGGGGCTAGACTCGGGGGCGAAAGGAAGCGATCCCGGATTTAGCATCCAGGAAGAAACGGGATAAATTATTTGGCTTCAATTAACGATAACCTAAATAAATGTGAATAGACCCTGTTTTCATATAACAGATCAAAGACTCAACACATTTAGGTTAGAATACCACCAGAAAGGTGTTATTTTTGGAAAATTATGTTGTTTATTAATCGAGAGTAGTAAAAAAAAGGATTGCGAATAAAAAAATTGTTCCAGAAAACGAATATTGCTGTTTGTTAGACCTCAAGACACTCACACCTTGAGACCACAACGTTACCATCTTTGGATGTAACATTCAGACATTCCGGAAGCACTAGACGTGCAACCTGTCGTGACACACCCGTAAAGAGCCCTTCCCCAATAAAAGCACTTACGAAAAACACAGAGAAATTTGCCTTCGGGGTGTTCGTGGTGCCTAAAAACTAACCGAGACAATTTTCTTGGTTCTATCGTGATTTTAGAAGATGCTTTAACTTCCGAGCTGTTGTTTCTCAGGGCAGTGGTACGATATGGTACGATATGGTACGACCGTACGGCCCGATAATTATAGAATTTCGGTGGAATGTAGAATTCGACGTTTATTTTGACGATGATACGCACGTAGGAATAGTGCGTAACCGTTGAATGATTCCCATTGGAAGTGTGTATCGAATCATTGCCGGCACTCGGCAAGAACATTACACTATTGTACGCAGTTGGCAGTGTTGTCATCGGTGTGTGTCGGCATCTGAGAATATTGCAGCCTGTTGACCCTTCTTTGCTTCAAATAGAGTGTCACAATTTCTTCTTGACACTATGGTCTCTTACGCAAGGCGCGATCGGATACCTTCATTGTAAATCTGCTTATGGAGGGTTCTGGAATCTCGAAGGACACAGACTTGTCACTTTAGATGCAGGAATTTTTTTATGTAGTTCATATGGGTCTACTAAACATCTGTGGTTATGGTTCGATTAAGTAAATAAAATGCAGTAAGGCAAAATTATATTGGTCATCGTCAGAATCCGCACTGTTCCGTTGGAAACTCTAATTAATATCCTCAAAATGTAGGAATTCAGTAAAATTATCAATGAAAAAGCTTGCACTTTATTTGGAGGAGTTATGAATTAGATTACATTACCAAACCATGTGTACGTTATACAGATGTGAATGCAATTAAACTGCACTTACACGGCGTGCCGGTACAAATACATGTACTCACACCTAATCCTTGCCTACACGAAATCACATCTCAGCTTTCACCGTCTCAAACTCACCGTTTGCTAAACGTTCATACGAGGTTTTGCCTGGGTGTTGCATATAATTAATAATTTAGAATAATTACAGTGGTTATGTTTCTCCTGGCTGGTAGACAGCCTTAGTAGCATGCGTGCGTTGCGTGTTGCCTACCAAGAACATGGAAGGGTATCTTCATATCAACATGCCAGCGCTCCGTGGTGCGTGAGGAGGGGGTAAGGGAAACAAGCGAAGGTAAAAGGGTGTAAACTACCCTTGTTTAGAGAAGATGGTGTGACCTGGGGTAAAGTCAATATATTTATATCGATTTTCACAGCATGGACGACTTACATATAAATTATGATGCGTTTTTTTTAATAAAAAAATGTGTGCTTGTTCCGGTAACAGTGTTTACTGTCTGTCGAGTACCAACATGACAGAGAAAAACTTAAAATAACGGCCTCAAAAACACGAGTTGCTATTTTTAGATTCGTTCAAAAATAAATTCCACAAAATCGCTTCGGGCAATTCATTAATCAATTATTGTTTACTGGTTTTCGTGCCGATATCCACTTAGCATGTTCTGTCACTGTCGATGACAGCGAAAACAATTGATATCAAATTAAATTGCATGCTTTCATCGCTTTAATCGACATGCAAATCGGACTTCCCGTTTAATTGCACGGGAATAGAGAGGTGTAGCTGTCGCCGTGAGAATGCCACGCCCAGGAATCATCAATTCGGATTGCCAGCGTTGGAAGAGCGGTCAATACTGAATTATGATGCTTCATGCGATTGGAACCAGTTGGGATCACTGCTGTCATCATCGAGGTGGCTGCAGGTTGCGTCATACTCATTAAAAATTAGTGACTTGATGACTAGGCGTCGTGCGTTAGTATGCTATAGAATCTTTTCGGAGACATAAGCGCGCTGCATTGTAGGCTTGTGACGCTAGTAATAAAACCAGAATTGATTATACTTTTTGCTACGCATTTTTTTTTCTGAAATTTCGTGTTATAAATTTCTTTGGGAGTAAAAATGAGACTACGTAAATAATGAATGGGGAAGAAATTAAAAAGGAAACACAGTGCCCAATGTGCACAAGCAAGGGACCTGCTTTCTAGGCAATTTAAATTCGTCCCGCGTACATGCTTTTTATCACTCCAATTAGAAGGATATTGATTAAATCGTGATAATCTCGGAAAGTGTTTGGTGAAGCCGTGTAGCTCGCTGATGAGACTTAATTAAAATTCTAACATTCTTGCTCGAAATTGAGAGTTTGTGCTCATAATAAATAAATCACGGAACTACTTTCAGAAATTTCGTCAGCTATACTCAGTTCAGAAAGAGAACATACTTTTTCTGCAGAGGTGCCACCAAAGGGTGCCACTAATCATTTGGTCTTTTGGTTCCAACTGTCACTTTTAAAAACACTACAAATAAAATCCGCTGATGTCCGCCATTTCCCGTTTGTTTTAACGCTTTTGTCGTGCCAAGATATTTTTTTTGCTCTATTATAAGAATGTCTGTACCAATTTAAATAATCTTTGGAATTATTTTGCTGATATAATAAGTATTTTGAAATTCCACCACTAAAATTCTCATTCGTGAGTGCTAGGGGGCAGTCTTTGGTCTGATATCTTCGCTCGCCGGACAGACAGCGATCAAGATATCTCACCAGAAATGTGTCGAACATCCTCGATTAGACAAAGCATGACACATTATTTCCTGACTTACCGATGTGTAACCGGGAACGAAGCAATTGTCCGTTGCATTCCGTCTTCAATAATTAGGCGATCAGCCAAAGTGAAGCTTTTATCTTGAATCAGCCATAGGCATGGTGTCATTCATTCATGTCTCATGGCCCTATCAATGATTCCAAGAAATATAAGTTACTGTGGAACGCATCATCGAATTAAAAGTGACGTTTAGTTCCAATTAAATGCTAGATATCAAGTGCAATTTAACGAGAACATTCCCCTCCCACGCAGTATGTTTCATCCCATCACGGAACTCTCGCGTGAAACTCGAAACAATACAAAAAGGAAGTGATTAAACCGATTAAACTTTAAAAAAAAATTGGTCTGAACTTTTCGTAAATGTCATTGAGACATAACTGAAAGGTAATGTTAGACAAAGTGTTTTACATTTTGGTTCAGTTACCTACAGTAAAGAACAAAAATAAATTCCGTTTCCTATTTCTGGGTTTTATACCCGGTGAAGCTTACCAACATAACCTAACAATTTGTTTGTGCAAATTTATTCAAATTCGTATAGCGTTTTTGTAATCACTTGTTACAACACAATTTACCTTCGTCACGGCTCGCGATGGAACAAGTACTGCACTAATGGTCAAGCAAAAAAAATGCACTTTCTGCAGCCACGGAATACTAATAAAATGTGCGTGTGACTCACACGAACTCAGTGGCAATAAAATTGGTACCGCGTTCGACTTGCCGTAATTTGTTACTGATGGCCATGGCGTGACGAATGTCAACAAATAATACTGACCATTAATACAAAGCCATTGTTTATTGCGAGGGTTTTTTCATTAGTGACAGTCGGATTGCAGTTTGTTACACTTTGTACATTAACGTCCCTCTCAATCAACGGGCAAGCATTGCTCTCCCAAATAAATGCTAGAAAACACCCGAATTCATTCGGCGATGAGAGTGATCAGAATGAAAATATAAAATCATTTAGTATATAGGTATAGTCATAGGGTAAATCGGAAGAGGCCACCCGATGGCACTTGCGGCCGACCTTTTAAACAAATTTCTTCAATTGAATGGTTACAGCTCAAAATATCGATTTACATGGAAATGTTTAACGGCAAAATTTCACGAAGACAGTTTAACATAAGTGCTATGGTAGTTCGAAAGCATAATTTTTTATATATTCGAAAAGTAACTGCATAATGTTCGTTGACGTATTCCAGTATAAACCACAACAGACCTGAAACCAGACAAGAAATACCAAAGAAGGTCTGTTGATCGCCATACTTCTTTTGTTTTGATTCGGTCATTCACATAAAATTACAATAAGAGACAATTAACAATCTAATCAACTGTAATTTAAATCGCACGCAATCAAATAAACGCATAAAATTACCCATAGAAAAGTTTCGACCGCGTACACACAGGTTGCGCTCTGAATACTCTCTCGGCAACCACCTACCTACATGTCCAAAGCACCTTGTAAAAAAAAACGTAAAATAAGACTTGTAATTAAGTTTAGGTACCTTTTCGGATCAGTTCACTGCCGTCTTCGCTAGCCAGATGGTTACCAGTTGAACATTCCGAGCTAGAAGATAAGTGATAACTAAAGATTACAGTGCAGCCCGGTTTTTTTTCTTATTTATTTTGTATCTATGCGGGGCTAGCTTCGGCCATCGGAGCGCAACGGGGTACAGCCCGAGGGCAGATCAAGTGTAACAGCATCCCTTGGTGCGTGCCGAAGAAGGTTCTACTGGCACTGCTCCACTGACTATCTCGGCATAATGAACGACTTGACATTGGCTTTGGCAGGAGGTTGGGATTCGTAGCGAGCAAGCCTCGTGTTAGTCACTCGCTAGTCATTTCCTACGGGACGTCGACGGTGTCTAAGCGACTCCACTCAACTTTAGAAGCGTGCGTTAGTTAGTCGCGTTTGGAAAGTCGAGGGACGAGCATCAAAGATGGGGTCGAATTCTTCAAAGAAGTCGCCGACCAAGCCGGAGTTAAACACGTCGAATGCTGAGTCGGCGATCACGAATATGGGGTTGAATGGTGGTGTAGACAGGATTGTGAATAATCTGAAAGCCGAGAGTGTGAGTGCGAAGGAATCGACGCCATCGGACACGGATTCGATAATTTCTGAATTTACCCATATTGTAGTGGACGAGTTTTCGACTATTGATATGACGGAATATACCTCTGAGGAACTACCAGCGCCGGTTGATAAGCCTGTGGATAAACGATATCGCCCGGATAGGTTACCGAAAATTGTAAGTTTGTACTTATTTTATTTTTTATTTTTTAAGCTTCTTTAAGGATCTGGGTTCTTACAAAATAGCCTTGGAGCCGGATCCACTAAGAAAAGTTGTCTATTAGATATGGTGTTTCCGAATTTTCAGGGGTTGTTACAGGGGTTAGGGGTTATTACCATGGTAATAACAACTTTACCCCCAAATTTAGCGGGCTTTGCTTGCAAGGTATTTTTTAAATCCTGTCGATCTTTTGTATAAATTATGCATTCACTAAATCAACTGTGAATATCTCTAACCATTACTCAAATAATTTATAACAAAAAGCAATGCTATTAAAGGTCCTAACAAACATTAAGTGGATTTGTATTTTAAATAAGCTACTAAAGCGAAAATATTTGTGAGTTCTGTAAAAGCTAACCCCGGCCTGATCGCTATTCTGATACGACTCTCATCAACATTCTATGAATAAACGCGCCGCGCTGGCTAATTATACGATTATTTCGGGGTCACCAAGGTTTACTAAACTTCCCCTTTGAAGTCCGAGTCATCAAAGTAATCAATTCCCCTCGATTAGACTCTCAACTGGCCGCGGCCACCATAACATTGTTTCCAGTCTTTGATGTACACAGAGATATAACCCTTCCTGCGTGGTGCACCATTTGTCAGTGCTTAAAGCCTCCCCCTTTGTCTTGACTTGGCTCTAGTGCTACTTCCTTTTTTGTGATGCTGCTTGTTTACAAAGTTTAGAACAAAGATTGAGATATTCTTAACAACCTTTCATCAATCATTGGAAGTTGTAACCTACAAAGCAATAATAATTCTTTCAGAATGTATACACTATTTTATAAATAGTTTTGGAATAATATTATTTCATAATGAGTGAAATCGAGGTATAAACTATTCAAAAAATGTACCCGGGAAACAATTACGTGAAATTGTTAAAATGTTCGGTAATAACAACGATTTTAAATACCTCGATAGGCCATCGCGATGATAACCAACCCGAGCCAAATACAAGTATGGCCGTTGCATCTTTTCTCCCACACTCTCACTTATAACCGATGAAGCATAGGATGGATGGAGTCGTAGCAAAACATGTGCGCGACGGCAGCGTAGATGACACAGAATATTTAGATGTGATCCAGAAGGTCCGCCGGTCGCGGCCCCGCAGGGTTTTTCCGTCTATACATGTGTTTCCGGTGTGACTTACTGTATGTGCGAACATGCAGAGACGTCGTGTACATGAATGCCATGCATTTACAGAAACCAGAATGGTTTCGTCACTTTTTTAGCCTTGCTCTTGGCACCCGGCATCGCTATCGATCTGATGCCCGAATTTTGAAGCCTTGGGGTAAGGTCAGGAGATTGAGTTATCTAATTATTTGCTAAAATCGTCTAGAGTAACTTGTATTTCTTTGGGAAATATAAAATCCTTCGTCAAGTCTCAACAGCTTGGGATTTTTAGTTTATAATCTGGTGTGTTGGGATGTACACTTTTTGACAATTGATGCGTCTCGATGGCATGTGTCATTGACTAACTAACCATAAACACCTAACTAATGGACAGTCTTTTCTTTTTGACGAACCTGGATTTGAAAAGAGTACCCAGCTCGAAAACAACGCATTCTTTCTGCTTAAAAATACCTCTGACCAATGAGTTTTTCGTCTTTTGCATCACTGTTACTTTAGGCTTTAGGTCTAAGAGAGAGATCGCGTAGATTTTGGTGTAATCTAATTTTAAACAGCGACGCCCTAGATTCTGCGTCTGAATTTACTACCTTGAGTCAAGACATCGACTGCCGCGTCAAGCAAGGGTGGTTTTATGTAGCTTTCGTAAGGTGACTAATATGCAGGACATGAAATTGTCAAAGCGTAACAGCGTTGAATTAAAAATATATACATATAAAGTGAAGTATTTTTAAATCCAGTTACATCCACCGAGTCTAGACTGACTTGTGAATACAGTTGAGCTAGACTATAAATATTTTATTACAGCTGAAAACAGATGCATTTTTTACGGAATTAATGCTTTTTGAAAGATTTAGATGACAAGTTCTGGTTTGGTTCAGATAAAATTTATTCGGAAGAAAATTATTTAAAAGGGTTGTCCGATTTGTCATTAGATTAGCTTAAACTGTTAATATTAAAGCTAAAATGCAGCCATCTTTTGTAACTATCATAATTACACTTACGGGCACGCACTGCAGCTTTACCATAAGTGTAAAACAAACCAGCTCGGCCCCATGAGAAAGATGTCTAAAAAGTTAGATGGATTATTCCACAGACAGTACCATACAACTAGCATAACGCTGATGTTCAACTGTTCTCGCGGAAAATTTCCGCCAAGTGGCTACTTTACCGGGAAATTTGTAGGATGCTAATAGGTGGGGTCATCTTAGCTAGAATTTAATTTCGTTATTTGTCGCAGATTAATCGCGTGTAAAATTGATTTACATGTATCGATATTTTGTTGAGTAGTAATCGCAAGCGCCATCGGGTATCATCCTCCGTTACCGCCTCCGTTGCTCGGCAGAAAGTTTAATATCAACGCTGGACCTCTGATTTTACCTACAAACTCGATGCCAAAACCTTGCACGAGCCCCATAATTATAAAGCTACTTTCATTCCCGCGTGCTCATTCAAACCTGCATGACAATAACACAGCGTGTGCCAATTATAAAACCAGAAGACAAAATTTACAACCGAAGAGAGTTACAGACTTACGAATTACACAATCTCGCCATGACTTTTCTTATCTGAGGCCACTCGCTATCTTATCAATGATCACCTGACTCGAGGAGCATAAAGTGGGATGAGAATTCGCACATCAGTCTAGGTGGCGATCAGTTGCAGAAGCTAATCAGAGGCGGTCGCGAGTAATCCCTCTATACACCTGTTACTGCCTTGCGTTTGGCCGCCGAGAGATATGTCGGGATCGGAACAGGGGACTTCTGGGTCGTCTAGTGTGTACGGTCAAAGGAAACGATATGTGCCTCTTCGTCGGTGGGAAAGTTATTACTCTTCGGACGTTGAAGACGATGAAGTTTTCGATTCATTGGTGAGTTTGATTGGGAAGGATTCTGTTTTTGATTTTGATATTAGCGGCCAGATCTAGCTGGGAAGCTAGAAACCAAGAGAATCTGTACTCTGGCGGTATGGAGACCACTCGTGGTCAATTCGATCAAATTTCTGAAATCTGTTAATAGCATGTCAAATCCTAAAGATGGTTTAATATTTTCGATAGGTGTTCGTGCAGACCTTGAAAGATAAGTGGTTATTTATGGTTTGATTGCTTATGTCAATTTTCATTCAGATTATAAATGGGACTAGACTATCATAACTATTTTTTAGTACGAATCATATTCAATATTAGAAAGAATTAATCAATTCTAATCTGATTAGGAGAATGCCGGAGATTAAATATTTTGATTGCGTTTGCCGACTTATTTGTGAATTGATCAAACTGTCTCATTTTTATCGGTTTAAAAAAAACCTTTGGCTCGGAGCTTTTTTTTTAAAGCACTTGTCCTTTATACTTGAAGTTTTTCCTTTATGAGATCGAATCATATAAAACTGTTACAACTAAATGGGTGATGTAAAAAGCAGCCTTCCGAAACGTTCGGAAGCTTTTTAAAGATTACTCACACCATTACTATATGGACAAAAAAATCCACCGTCAAAACATCAATGCAGCCCCAGCTACAACTGAATCGACATTTTTTTAAAGCGTGACTCGAACAATCTTCATAAATTAACTCGTTCGCTTCTGGCTAGAAAATGTTTCCTGGTTTCTTTTGGGCGAGTGAAACTTGATTTGCTCACCCTATTCATGGCACGCATTAGTTTCAATCACAGGGGATGATGGAACGATACAAAATAAACATCCGTGCCATGAACCAAACCTTCCTAGTTCCCGCATTCAAAAGTTACAATGGGACGAAATGACAGCGAATTGAAACTTTGGATTCCATCCCCAACGTGCCTACCGAGTTCGACCGATCCTTAACTGGGTCAAACCATGGTGGTCGAAGCCTTAGCAACGTCCTACGGGAATTAAGGGATGAAGATCATTAGGATGTGGGTTTATAAATTGGCTGTGCGAATAATGTGTCCTTTATTGCAAGTACCGCTCATATCGCTCATCCGATGAAATTCTAGTTGATAGTATCATGCACTTTACGCTTCAAAGTCCATTGATTTTCGGTTCATCAACAGAAATACACTTTTCGATATTTATAACTGAACACTATCATAAAAGACGGATGGATGCCAAGCTTTCAAGGATATGGTATTATCTCGAGTTTGAAGAAAAACAAATAAGGGCGGACGAGCCCAAAACAGTGCGTTGAGCCATCGAGAAACATTTCTTCAACAACTCTCTCGAGACGTGAATGTCTGCATCGAAGTAACCAATAATACGTAATACTGCCCGGGGCTGACTCGACTCAGATTGGATATATCTACGATTTTTAGATGTGGGGTAGCTAGAAATTGTCCAGATAATGGATAGTCCCTGAGGCGTTCCACAATATATCCTCCACCGCTGGGATCAATCTTGAGATGACGATCCAAGTGACGTCAACCAATATTATCGGGAACAAATGCACCCGCTTCTTAAATTACTTCCAGGTTTCTAACAGCACTCTTATTTATATGCTGGGGGTGGGAGGGGGAGGGGAGGGGGTTCATCTACTTAGACAGCAACCGGTAACTTTAGTAGCCGTCAACCCTCGAACATTTTCAATGTTGCATATAATGTATCTTTCATCGCATGACATCTGGAAGTTTAAGATAAACAAACGTAAACAAAATGAATGTTCATTTTGAGTCTGCTGTGGTCCCCATTTTCAGATTGTTTTGCTACAAACTACGAGGGCTAGTGTTTCATTTTTTAACTTGGAGAAAAACTCGATAATTTAACTTCAAAAACTTCAGTCACTTGAAGATGATGAGCCTTGCCTCGTCTAAATATTCAGAATTCAGGCTCTTTGTAGGGCCGCAAACCTCCGAAAAATAGAGGAAAACCGAAAAACACATCAAAACATTGCCAGAAAGATATTTGATTATTGGTGAAAGTTGTTTTTCCACGGCTGCCAAACGTTACACACATGTGTGCGAAACGCACATTCAATTTCCAAAACAAACAGAAATAGTGTGTCCGAATGTTACCCCCCTTTGACTAAAGGCATTAGTATGTCCCAAAGAGTGATCGCTCTTTACGTTCTGTCCACCTCGTATTTGCCAAGTCCAATTCCATTCGAGTGGTGCTCAATAATATATCAAAAGCCTGAGAGTTGGAAACACGGCAGAGATTTCCTGTGTTTGGAATGTTTTGTCCAGTTTGGTTATTCCGTTTCGCTGTTGCAATGTGTGCTGGTCAGCATATAGAGATGTCAGTGACCAGTGCCACCGCCAGCAAACGAGGGACGACAGTAATGTTTGTCCCATGTCAAGTTAGGGCTATTTTCGCCAAAGTTAGAGTAGCTTTTCCGAAAGTTAGTTTCAGAGAGTTGGAGAAGAAAAATTGTTGTTTTTGAGGCAAACTTCGAGTAAACCGAGACGGCAAAAATACATCAAGTCCATTATCTAGTCTAGACCATCAATGCCTCGTTTTCAGAGAAAGAAAACTTGATGATAATGTGGTCGGAAGCTACATGAATGTAATGGGGTTGGATTTCCATAATGTTTGCGCCTTGTCAAAAAGTAATTTTTAATAGATTCATATTGTGGTCAGCTCATAACATAGACGTCAAGATTCATAGTGAAAAATGTGGCAAATATTAAACTTCCGCGTATGTCAGACGCTATTTACTACAATAGGGAAGAGTCAGGTGCTTGGAAAGGGAGGGAGGAAGTCTAGAGTAGGCCTCGACGTGGATACCTACTACACATTGATGGTTGTAAAGCCTTGCTGACGTCAGTAAGGAGATGTATCGATCAGGACGGGCTCGAGAGGGTGGGTCGGTGTCCCACATAATATCAGGACTAAGCCACCCTTCACTATACCTCGGTCTACGCCCCGCACTTCCCCTCTCACGGTTCACCTGTAACTGAGCTCGATTCAGAGCGTCATTTTGCCAGGTCGGGAAAAAAAACGGAGTATATTTTTATTAGCTATGCATGTAGGATGCATTTTTTAATAATCTGACTTCCCATTATTGAGTTGGTGTAATAATGACGCTGGGAATGCTGGGTGCGAACTGCGAAGGTTTTTGCTTTAAGAGTGATGCAGGTGTATAGCTTTACGTCCTTGCTTCTTGCCGAAATAAAAACAAAACAACAAGAATACCATCTGATGAAAGATGACGAACTTATGTTGAAAACGGCGACAAGTAAAATCCCTCCCGTAACACGTTTCGGGATCGGGAATAACATAACAAGAGATAGGTGTATAAACTGATATAACCGCATCGTGTGTTTTTCGTTGAATTATTCATTCTGGTGCACTGCATGGGACGCGGGGCAGGCAGCGGGAATCAGTGCTGTTCATGAAGGCAGCAAAAGTCGCGCAATCAGAGGCAGTCTCGCGACGTCCCTTCGGGCGAACTAGCAGTGCCCGTTTTCCCGCTTTCCACTTGGAAAACAATCAGGTTTCCCTGTACCAAGCGACTAGCGAGCAAATTCTGGTCCTCAGAGAGACATGAATTGGCCACGAGGAAGGCATCTCTAAGATTCTCTTGCATCAGACTCTTGACTGACTTGCCACTGGCAGATACGAAAAAAATCTCTTGATATCTCTGCTCTCTTGTAGTGTTTGCCGAAAAACAGCTGATATTTGACTCATCGCTCACGGCGTTTGCAGATTTTACTGGACACCTTTTGTTGCATTTCACCATGTTTCATGTTGTGCCCCTAGCTAACTTTTGTAATGCTGAGAACACGAAATTACGGCATATTTGAATATTGCCCTATTATTTAGACCAATCTATTTTACGTTATCTAATATTTTTTTCTTCAATTACACCTAAACGTTAGTAACACCTACTTATGAATGGTCATTATTATATCCTAATAAGGTAGAATTTCTCAGTTACATTGCATCACCAGAAACAAAATTCCGTTTGGAGGTCACGAGAAAAACGCCCTGAAAATCTGTTGGACCCAACAACTTTAACACCGCGATTCTTGCATGCATCACGAATGCAGTTGCGCGATTGCTTGTTGCATGCTTGAATGCAGTCTGTCAACTGCCGGTCTAAGTGTCAGCTGGAGGAGATGCATTGCTGTGAAATATGAGGGAGAATGAGTTAAGTGACAGGCAGACGAAGAAGAAGCTCCACGAGCCATTTCCGATGACGTGATTTCCGGCACAGCATATAATATAGCAGAATTATTTGTATGTGTTACTGATCTTACTCTACGTTGGATACCGAGAGACATATCGATTCGAAATTAGTGTAATGCAATTAAATCTCTTGAAATATATTTTTATGAGCAACTCAAAGAGACGTGATTCTTATGTTTGTTATTACCGCAAAAGATGTACAGAATAAAAAAAAGGATTATATTTACAACCGCTTTCCAAGACAAGCAATGGTCCGCTATAAGTACACGTTTTACGGGTACATTCGTTGACAATATGTCATTTCTGAACCTTATCTTCGCCAGTAATTTGAGAAGACATGAAATGAAATGAGATTGGACGTCGTCTTGCGCTCTTCGGCGGCAGCTGAGGATCTTAAAAACGCACTTCGACCGTCGCCCGATCTAATAAAACACGCCATAATGAAATTTCTCCAAGGTTTATGGGTCAATAATCGACCGGAGGAATCCCGACGATAAGTCGTGTGATCGACGGCACTCTTCCTTGATTGATGCGTCCAAGATTGGAGATAGGATATGAGTTATTACTTCCTCTTGATATAGTCTAGGAATATCGACGGCAAAAAGGGGCGTGTCCGTATTCGGTGTTATATAAAGCTGAAATTTTGATATTATGTGCATAAAACCATGACACAACTATTGTCACAAACCCGGACAAAAAATTTTCATCGGAAGACATTCAAAAAAATTATCAAAGTCAAAATTTCTTAAAAAATGAAAATTACTTAAAAGTTTAATAAGTATGTCATGTTTGAATTTATAAACGTCTAGTTTCCGCAGAAGCCTAGGCATTAATACGTTATATCGATACCGTTTTTAAAAAACGTCAAAAAGTTTTTACTAACCTATGACATGAGCCAAAAAGTAGCTAAAAAAACGCAAAAAAAATATATACCACTTTTCACTTAATGCCACGGGACTAAATATTGGCCGAATGTTATTAAACGAGTTTGTAAAGATAGCTCAATTCATTGTCTACAAGACTGCAGATCTAACTTTTTGAACACGTCAAGTTCACAACTGAGATTTTTGCTTTTCCCTACGAGAGGTAACTCTTGGCGCGCTGCCAAGCGCCGATAAGCCGTGCGGCTGGCTGGTTAATAGCATGCGTAGGGTGCTTTGAATGGCATACTAGCGTTGAGTGCGCAGGCTTTTTGATACTACGTTAGGTCCGCACTTGATTTCATATTATTTACCTAAAATTGGAGGCTTTTTGTTTTTTGTCTGTAAATTTGGTCTGTTTCTTGATTTTTACATAAAAAAAAAGTTATATATTCGTTTATATCAACCATACCTTGCTCTGTTTTAACCACGTGCAGAGGTTTGAGGATCTACAGAATCCGAGATAATGATTTTCAAGAAGACTGCGAACAGATTTGTCGAGGTATATCCACTTGACATGGGTTTCGATGGCTTGCAGGGTTAGTTTGCTGGCTTGCTAGTTAGTTTCCTACTCACTTTCAAAGCAGGACGACGAATATTATTGATAATTTCTGAAAATTCTCCCAAATATATGGAATGCAAATGGCATGAAGATAAATAAAATGCGCGTAAACTCACTTGTTTACTCACTAATTCACTAGTTACTCAGCAATGATTTTGTTTATTTGTGCAAGTGAAAAGATCGCCTACAAAACGGAATAACTAGCAATACGTATGGGTATGTAGTAATGCATGCTTCCTCATACTAGATCCATGTTAACATGACAGTTAATTTTATTCACTATTTTCACTTAGCAGAGAAAACAGGAGATAGCTGCGAACCCTCCACAACAGAATCTAGAAAAATAATTTCCACCACAGGTATTGGAAATTTTTTTCAGTTAGCGTTCCTAACCAGCGAGAATGTTCCTAATTTAACAGAAAAGGGTCTAATAAGCAAAAGACAATGATATTGCAAGAACAATAAATCAAGCAAGCAAGAAAGGGTATCAAATTTTTCCTTACAAATATCAAGGCAAGGAAGTTGCAGAGAGCAGTACACCAACAAAAAAAATATTGACATGGCAAAAAACGTAGGCTCGAGTCCCCTAACTTAAACAGAGGTGAAACACCACCCCCAAACAAACGGGTATCGCGTTCAACAATGCCAGAGTTTGACTGGAGCATATACCGTTTCATTATCCATCAATTAAGAGATACAAACAAGACAGGACGTAAAGTTTCTCTCGTTGACATGAATCCGGAGTCTCTTAGGGAAAATGTATTGAAAGCAACCAAAGAGAGAAATGACGAGGTAATTTTAAATCGAATGACATTCGGTTCCCTCTTTGAGGTAAACGCCAGCTACCATGCAGATTGTTTGTCGAAATATCTGAGTGCTAACAGCATAGAGGCATGTAAAAAGGTCCAAACCGTCTCACAATACGATCGCGCTGCTGTCAACACACAAGCGTTTATTTCGGATAAAATGAGGAGATGGAAAATTATACCAATTCCCAACGTTTGCGAAAAATACAGGGAATACCTCATTGCTGAGGGTGTAGACACTAAAGTGGCAAGTTCGTGTCACCTACAAGTATTTAATACACAATAAACTTATTAGCAACAGCAAAGACCAAACCATCTCATTCCACTATTGCACAGGAAACCTCCCAGGCATCATGTGCTCAGATTTTCTTTCTATTGGGCTGTTATATCAGCAAAAACGGGATCAGTCGGGAAAAGCACCTATGCACATCGGTTCATTCCTGTACACGAAATTGCATTGAAAATTGGGCTCCCAATAAGCATCGCTTTACCTGCAGCCCCATGCACTGTCCGGCTGTGACACTGTTTTAAACGTTTTTCGGAATCGGTAAAAACAGGATCTGGCGTCAACTGAATAAAATGACCCGAGACGAGTTGTCACTTTTGGCCAATTTTTCAGACATTTTGGAAAAGGTGAAAAACTGCTCGAAGTTTGGTGGTTAAATTGTACGATACAAACAAGAAATTCCGACAGTATCATTACTCGCTAAATGCGCTGCGTTTTAAGATAGCAGTGTCGCGACCTATCTCAATTGCCAAAATACTCCCGAGCGAAGGGGCATTTCATCAGCACCTTCGACGAGCTGCATGGCAATTTAGCACTTAGGTAAACTCGCACGTGCAATTTCCAAAAATGTGGCTTAAGTTTGCCAAAGTAATATTCAAAGCTATCAGAGGTTTTTGAACTAGAATTTAAATGTCGTCTCTATTTTTCTTCTTCTTATTATTATTTTTATTATTTGTGGTGATAGGTCCCGAAGACAGTGGCTGGTGTCAGAGCCTGGGCAGAAAGTTCGTCTTACCTGTATATTTCGAGGGTCAAACAGCCATGGAAACGTTGCAAAATTTCAGTCAAGTCCAAGAAATCCTGCAGCATAAACCCCACTTGCACGTGCAATAGCAATGGAATTGGATGCATCGACGTATGCAGGTGTGATAGGGAATGCTACAATGCCTATAGTGACATGATCGACAATGCCGACGAAGAAACGCTTCAATGATGTACGCACGCATGGATGTATCAAGAGCGTTCCAAGCAATAGCATGCTATTTGCCAGCCAGCCGCACGGCTTATCGGCGCTTGGCAGCGCGCCAAGAGTTACCTCTCGTAGGGAAAAGTAAAAATCTCTGTTGTCAACTTGACGTGTTCAAAAAGTTAGATCTGCAGTCTTGTAGACAATGATTTGAGCTATCTTTACAAACTCGTTTTATAACATTTGGCCAATATTTAGTCCCGTGGCATTAAGTGAAAAGTGGTATATATTTTTTTTGCGTTTTTTTAGCTACTTTTTGGCTCATATCATAGGTTAGAAAAAACTTTTTGATGTTTTTTAAAAACGGCATCGATATAACGTATTAATGCCTAGGCTTCTGCGGAAACTAGACGTTTATAAATTCAAAAATGACATACTTATTCAACTTTTAAGAAATTTTCATTTTTTAAGAAATTTTGACTTTGGTAATTTTTTTGAATGTCTTCCGATGAAAATTTTTTGTCCGGGTTTGTGACAATAGTTGTGTCATGGTGTTATGCACATAATATCAAAATTTCAGCTTTATATAACACCGAATATCCTAACTTCTCTATTTGAAGAGATAGCCGCTCGATATTCCTAGACTAATAGCAGTTCTAGTCGGCGACAAATAACCGGGTATTTATGTATTTTTAATATGTGGTCTAAGAATTGAGTGACAATATAATATGTTCTACAATGACAGTAAGCCATCGTCACTCTTCTACACAAGAGCTTTTCAGTCTCTTTGTCACCCAATTGTCTTGACGTTGTCATTTAATTCAAGATGCCTCTAAATAAAACGAGCCCAGGCTGTTGAGCCGTCTACAACATCTCAGAGCGAGTGGCAATTATAGAGAGCGAGGAAAAGCAATTATATAAGAGAGATGATTCCCTTGCATTATTGATCATTAGTAGACAGTAGACACATTATAACTTTGACTTCCTTGGGGATGATCAAGATCGCTTCCGATGGAAATGGTTTTGAATAATTGGTATTTAAAGTCATGTTTCCATTTCATAATATCTCAATAAATGGTAATTACCAAAACGTATCGTTTTACTTTGCAAGTAAAAATACTGTGAATATGCCACTGGGCTGGAATCTAGAGTGAAATGAGATTATGTATGGGTGATCTCAGCCCATGGGTAATCTCGGCCCCTTCAGAGTTGAGTTGCATCGTATCGGCGCTAAAGGTTTGTACCATAGCCGGAGAGAAGCAGAGTAAAGATGCATGCCAGGAACTTACTAAAAGCGCTAAAGTGAACAAACAAAGCAGGGCTAAAAATAGTGGGAGGGAGGGATCAAAAGTAACAGGAATGTCGTGAGCCAGGGAAGCCAAAGAAGCCGTACATTCTCGCAGACGTGTGTTTGTTACAAAACATCATGGAATGCCGACGGGAATACAAACTTTCCTCGTTTTGTTAGTTTTTTTTTTTTTGGTCATGTGATGAGGTTTTTGAAAGACTGAGATAAAAGATTGGTGTGTCGGTTTTGTAAACATAAGGTATTCAAAGAGATGTGATAGTAACGTGCATATGTACTTCGGTATTGAAGTGCGTCTGTGTATTGATTCTGAAAGACTTCAAATATGACGAGAAAAGATAAAAGAACTTTTAATTAAAATATTTTGTTGCTTGTTTTTGTTGATTTAGATGGCCAGACGGTGAGAGGGAGCTAGATTAATGGGGACGATATTGAAATTAATTTACTTTTTTCTATGTGCAATAAACGGGTGAGCTTAAAATTGAAAACCTCCGTGAGAACAGTCCGGGATTTTGTAAAGCGAAAAAGTGTGTAGATGAAAATAATTCCTCGACGTGTTTTCCCAAGCAACAACGTGTTTTGTCCGTAATTTTTCTGAAATCAGCTTTATGCTTTCAACATTTCAAGCTTTAGTTTAGAAACAACGTTTAAATTCTTACTTTTACATAAACAAGAAATAGATCCAAGTAACTTGCCCTTCTGCTACAAACAAAAAGAAGAAAATGAAAACAGATATTTTGCTTGAATGTGACAACTTCGCACTTCAAAATCCAGCATATTACGAAAATCAATCGCAGCACATTTAATGGTCAAGCACATACGATGCCTTTAAAGTCTCGAGTCAAAACTTCTCGAGCTTGCTCAACGAATTCGGGGTTGAATCTTGCAAGGCTAGGGGTTATAAAATCATTAACCTACTTGGTCACCTAGTTTTAGCGGATACCAAAAGGTAGACTAAATCGAACGGTTTATTTGCGTAACCCTATCCGATAGGCATAGCTTTTGGAAAGAAGCTAACACGGTTTTTTTTATCTGATGTGCAAGAGAATTTGCAAAATTACTTATTTAGCTTTTTCCAGTGAGATGAGAGGTTTTTGTTCAATCCAATTACTATAGGAAAAAATAGGAAAATTTGCGAAAATTTTAGCTCATTCGCGTTGAATCGCACGCTAGGAGCCTGGCTAAAAAGTTCCATTCCGTGAAAACGCGTTTTAAACTCCTTGTGGTGTTTTATCCACCTCTACAAGAGCTAAACCAGAGAGATATCAGATCACAACCTACATTGCTACAAAGCCGTCATCCATGTATTCATCGCGATTAGCACAGACTATTTGCATTGTTAACACCTAGTCGCTAAACGTCTTCTGACATTTATGACATCAAGGATCCCAATCACCGTATAATGCTCTGATATCCGTGCCAAAGATACAAATGTTTGCTTCAATTTCACATACATTTGCATAATTTCCGGATACTACGTGCAATAATCATACACACTTGCTTAGTAATCTACGTGTAAATTGGGAATGTGCTTAAAACCGCTTGGTACACTTCTTCGTGTCTTAAAAAAGTTGCCTGATCAGGCCGAGAACTGAACTCTGATTCAAATCTTTCACCAATAAAACGTGAAATTATCTCCCAGCATTTCTTAAATCCTTCGCTTGTAAGCTAAGACCATTGCGTTGGTAATCCGCATAGCACAAGTTCACTAACTAACAACAGTACCTACTAATTAGTGATCTAACTAGTAGAACAATCGACAGTGTTGCTGCAGTCTGCAAAGAGCACAGTTCATTAAACAGTGATCGAGAAAACAGTGACGCTCTTCAAGTTTTTAACTAGAGTTTCTTATACTTTCGAGTGGTCCTTAAATTTAAAATTTCTCCGCTAAATTCGTTTCCTATCACTTTTATTCCGCGTTGCTGAATTCACACCAGGCGTTTCAAGTGTTAACGAAGTGCCACTCGAATTGCACGTGCGCTTTGAGATATTTATCAAATTAATTAAAAGATGCCTCTGAAAGAGCGTAGTTTCCGTTCGGTTTTAGGAATGTATAAGTGGTCAGTGCACGAAAACAGATGGGAAGATTGGGAGGTAAAAGAAAGTGGCACATACAAATGAAAAGTTTGATAGATTGACGAATTTCCATACAAGTTTACCAATTCCTTCAAAGCGATCAAAATCGTGTTTTATTGTTCAGTTGAAACAGTTTTTTAGGCTTATCAAAACTGCGTCATCTTAGATTTTATTTTTGGTTCAATCATATGGATATATGGGTCAATTTACACTGGCTCATTCACACCACTTCACTAGATTTAACCCCCCCACTAAAAAAGTAACACACATTTATTTATCATTCTGTGTGGGAACTGCAATTGCTCCAGAAAGCCATGCACCATTTTCCATGGAGCCGACCCAAAAGCCATTACCCTATTTAATAATTCCCCGTCTCAATCTCTGAAAACGTTTCGAAATGCGTGGTTTGTACACATGCTCTCAATGTATATTTGCTCGGAACATCATCTCGAGTTATTTGACTTGTCGGAAAGAACTAGAGCCCCGAGGAAGACGTCACGATACCGCGCCCTGATACAGCTAATGGACGTTTCCTCCATTTCCATCGTTCACGATCAAATCTTGCGCAACGTGCTCGTCATTTTCACATGGCTGAGAGGTCGTGAAAAGCAGGCGCATGCCTCACCAGTAATTGGTTCAAAGATAGAAGCGGGTGTTGAATTGGCACTTCATGATTTATGTACCTGAAGCCAGTGACAGAACTCGTAAGAGTCTAGAGTGCATCGTAAAAGGCAAAGCGCAATTTTCTTTGATGTTGTAAGACGGCTTGCAGTAGTTGCTTTGCGAAATGACTCGGTTTTCCAGTGTTCTTGTTAGATTTATCGGATGTGTTTGATATTTGCTTTTAGGCGTTATCGATCGTGATGATTGTAGGTCATTGCCTTGTGAAGATAATTGCTAAGTAAACTGTTCAGGCGAAACTAAGAGAAGACTGTCGAATATTTACCCTTGTTTGATATCAATAATCGTAAAAAATATACCTGTCGCTACGAAATGGTGTCTGATATCTATCAAGGTCACGTTTTCTAAAAGTCCTCGTATGTGTTTCGAAATTTGAAAATAATTGTATCCTTGGTAAAAAGCGTAAGTAAAATAAAAATATGTAATAAAATATTGGAATAGGAAGCCGTTAATCCAGCGATCATGTCATTCGACGTCGTCCATGACGATTAGACAACGCCCTATTCATATTTCCACGTGTCAATCGCAATCACCCCGAGATCAATTACTTCGGCCAGCTCTGTAATGGAAAACTTACATAGTGCATGGTTACTTCGAACGGGTTGGCTTGTCAGAAACGTAACGCAGTACCTATACCTCGTTTTTGACTCCGGGTTAAAAAAACACGGCACTTAGCTAGCAGTTGGATAGGTAACCAAATAATAATTCAGTGAAAACCTTGACTGAAGTAGGTGTTCCAAACAGATTCAACGACTCAGTTCGACCAGCGCCATCAGTCAACATTTTGACTTGACTTGGTTTTCATTGACTTGGTATTTTATTGTATTGTATTGTATTGACATAGCTAATATCACATATATGCGATCAATTGTGATAATAAAATTATTATTATTATTATTATTATTATTATTTTGCCTCTAACATAGTTTCATCTAGCGTATAAAAACGACTTTTCAAGGTCATATCTATTGGTTGCAATTGTACTTGGTCTCTCGTCGCATATTCTCACGTTAAATCAAGGCAATGTTACAAGCCCAGTTCAGTTTCAAAACGACCGATCAATCAACATGTTTGTTATTTCCCTGTTTCAGCCGCCGGAAAACGAGCTGCAGAAGGGCGGCGGGGGCGGCGACCGCGTCATGTCCGAACACCAGCTAAGAGTACAGCGATCTCTCCAGAAGCTTAACGTGCCCGACTGGTACAAGAACTCCACTGTCGCACGGGGCCACGAAGGGTTCCTCCTGAGGAAGGACGCTGCACAGCAAGGAAGGGAGACCACGCACCAAGGATGGCCAGGATTGGGCTCGAAGACCACTTCGTTGTCAAGTCTTGGGTCCACGCAGTCAGCGGCGGCGAGGAGTCCGACAAGTGAGTGGTTTTCTGGGGTGTATTGGGTGATTTTAAGTGATATTGGGTGATAGGGTAGAGGAGGGTTCAGCCCTAAAGGTTGATTGAGTTAAATTGGGTTGTTTGGCTAAATTTATGCGGTTGAGTGTGCAAGAAATTCAACCCATTTGCAAGTGAAATTAACCACACACTTTTCTCAGGCGACATGAATGGAATGTATTTAACGGGCTGTTACGGCTAGGAAAAGTAACGGTTGTGAAGATTGCCGATACTATAATGTCATCAGCGACGAACAAAACAGTTATTGAATATTCGAAAATTGATCTGCTATATAAAAATCCCGTGCATTGAGTGTTTTTTTCTCAGAGTTATGTCAAATTTTTGAAACCTTGATTCCTAAGAATACTAACCCATGGTTACTAAAGATCCCTTTTATTTTCCAATGCAAATGTAGGAAGAAAATCATACTTATCGCGCATCCAACGGAACCAATGTGCATAAAAACTTCGATATTCAACGCGTAATAGCGAACATTTCCCGATTTATGATCTTCACCTTGCACTCTGTCAACTAAGCTGTGGTTAACGTTGTCGTTTTGACTCCCCTTCAGACATGAGCTTTGGTAGAAACTTTGGTAGAAACTTGGGGCGGCTTTCCAGGAAACTTGTTCGAAAAAGTCGTAAATTTCACCTTGGACGTTCACGAAAATATCTAACTACTTTATCGAACTTGAAGGTTTTAACGGTAATCACCTTTTCACTATAAAAGTACTGGCAATGCTTATAGCACACATCATAATATATCGATGATCGCGTGGACTTGGTATTTCTTCATCCCTTTGCAATATACATGCGGATAAATGGAGTCATTTAATAGAAATTCACTTCTGCCCTTCTAGTCGTAGGCTTTGGGGCATCTCGGGGGAAACCGCCCCTACCCCCAGCTCCATTAGATTTTCTTTCGCAAGGAAATGGTAAATAGAATCGATAGGTCCGCTTGTAACAGAGGGGAATTTCTGCATTGAAATACTAAAATTGAAGTTTTCTTGTATTCGTTCTATGCTAAGTTCTAATGTTCGTTGCTATAAAAACTGAACCGAAAATTCTGACCCTGTTCAGTTTTTTTTTTTTAGGATAAGCACAACCAACAAAAGTGGCGGACACAGCCTTCTAACAATATTTAGCCGTAAGAGCTAATAGTTAAGAAGGCTACGTACTGTTAAATAAAATACTGTTTTGGTTAACATGGAAATATAATTGGAGGACACGCTTACGTTAAACTTTGGTGCTTATGAATGTTTGACGGGGGAAAGTGCGCTTAAAATTTTTTTTTTTTTTTTACAATAAAGGGGTAAGTGCTCTAGCAATCTACATAAAAATATAAAACAAACTCTGGTTTCCTTCAAAGAAAATATTGTTTATAAAAAAGTGTCTAGTCCAGATCTCCCATTCATCTTCATTGGCAAGGATAAATGGTCGGAAGCAAATGGATGATGCGAGCCAGAGCAACATTTAATCGATACGCATAAAATTTCATGGTTAATCACTTTCCATGACTGTCTATTTTTGGCTACGTTAGGAATTTAGCTCCGCCGAGCAAGGCCCAAAGATTTCGGTCAAACAAATTATGATGGCCTCCCATGGGGCATCAATAGAGTCACGTTTTCACCGGCATACATGGTCATTTTCATAGCCGCCAGATAACAATCGTGAAACCTTTACAGCATATGAGCTTCGCGGGCAATGGAGTTCACCTACTGTCAAATCTGATTACCATAATCCGATAGCACTTTTCGATCGTTATCGACTCACTTGTCTCTGCCTACTTTTGCAGGGTATTCGAGTGGTATTCAAGAACGGAGACTACGGAATAATCTCACGCCCCATATAAATTCCCGCATAGAAATCAATTTAAATTTTAGTCAACTAATTCAATCATGTTTATGCAGTTTGATACCGATAGTCGTGAGGTACGAAACCCGTTGACAGCGCAAAATACAAAATCTCTCACGTATGTGATTTACCCTCATACACAGTCAACCATTTGACACAGATAACAGCACACCCCCATTCAAATCTTGACATTTCAACACAAAACAGCACATGACTTATTCAACCAACTCTAACGACACATCATGTTACTCTGCAGGTCACCTCCTGAGCCCCAGTCCCACACCCAGCGCCCACGTGTTCACAAGATGGAGCACCAGTCGACTGAACAGCGGTGGCACGTCGGCGAGCACTTCGCCATGCAATTCGACGCGCTCGTCTTTCAACTATCGACAACCCTATCTGGGATGGCGTTCACAGGAACGACTCTCCCGACCAAGAACGCCCGCCGAACGGTTGGCAGCGGGAATACTTCCCCCACCGGTGCCCGTTCAGCAGCAACAACAGGTAATTTGGATGGTGGTATGTGTGCGGTTCGTGGGGGTTTGTGGATATGCATCAAGTGCAGGACCGCATGGGATCGTTCATATTTGATGTGAGGGAATCGCGTGGCTATTTCGCCCCCTTCATGAAGGCTTGGTTGGAGGGTGACGAGTTGATGGGATTTTAATGAGGGCAAGTTTTGATGTTATGTGCAATGTCTAGACGTACTTGTTTGTGCCAGAGGGAGTTGCAAGGAAATTTGAAAAAGTGTTGTCCATTTTTAGAATCATCTTAGAAAATGGGTTTCTGGATGTTTAATGTTAATGACCTCTGTTGAACTTTCCGAAATGTGCTGGCAGTGACAGTGTTTGAAATGCAGTAACTCTGGATGGGAATGTGGAGATGTAATGATTAACTTGTCAGAGTCTGTCTGGAGCAAAACTGTCAGGACAGTAGTGTGAAATCATGTGCCTTGGTGGCAGATTTTAGCCAAAGGGATTGCTAAGTGTGAAATCCAAGCAATGCCTTTACTTCCCAAGGCTGAATGCATCAAGATAGTCTACATGTTTGGGGGAGATTGGACCTTTTCACTATGTCAAAATGTTGAAACTTGAAAAGCTTCAAAGGGGATGTGAATGAGGACACTTGGAAAAGGAAGCTCAAGTGTAGTCAAGTGAAAAAAAATTTGAATTAACACAATGTGCAGTCAGAGGGAATGAAAATAATGGAAATTTGCAAACAATAGCACTCACTGGTGAACTTTTGTTCACTCCTGAGACGTTTGCATAACACTGAATTTTCTAGAAGAACCCCCTGTAAAGCATCGGATTAATTAACTTATCCTTTGCTCCTATAAAATAATATTGCGGATTGTTAATATCCAGACATAAAGTAGAAAAGTAGCTTGTTTTTTTTTCAATTCATTTGTTATGCAGTTGGTGAGACTCTGTCCATCAACCATTTTCTTACATGGTTAAATTTGAAAATACTTTTTTAACTCATGGCAAACTGACAGGAAGATAACATGTTTCTGAAAAATTGCAGAAGCAGCAGCTGACGAAGCCAAGTTGATGGCCTAAATAATGCCTTTCACTTCAAAGCTCTCATGCAATTCATGCAAGATTAATAATACATAGGTATATCAATCCAAGCTGTCACCACCCAAGACAAGAAATGCTCACTTGCTTTATATCAAACATTAGTACTTTCTATATTTGTTTCTTAAGTGAAATTAACTAGGAATACAATTTGTCTGGGAATGAAAATTGAACACTGAACAGGTTTCACCATGCAACACAGTGTTAGCTATAACCCAATCGCAGTAAAACCTCATCTAACCCGTTTCCAATCGCCCTCAGGTGCCGAACCTATCTGAAGTGCGTACCTCGATAAAAGAAGTGACGTCCGCGATCGTCCACTACGTGTCCGGCGTGCGCGACGGTTCGGGTGAGATCACGCATCCCGACGAGTCCCCCGCCAACCGCAGCCCCCGCTGGGAACGAGACACCCTCTGGGGAAACGTGAGTCGGTCTTCGAGCCCCCGAGGTAGCGGACGACTCTGTTGGCTCGAGAGCTCCTTCGTCGGCAGCCGGCCGCTCGAAGTGCCGGAGACTCCGCAAACGCTTTCAAATGACGTCAACAAAACCATCAACAACGACATAGCGGCTATGAGCGGGCCTGACCTCTACTTGGATCTGAATAATAGTAAACAACAGCAGCGGTTCAATGCTGCACATCGGGTCAACGGTGAGTACTTGTTGACGTGAGCATGAGTTGATGTTGCGTAATTTACATGTTGTTTTATTTTTTTTTTCGTTTGTTCTTTACTGTATTGTTAGTTTCGAGTTGAGCAGTTGAATCTGTTGTCATTAGTTTTGTCTCATTAAGAAGGTAAATGAAGTGAAATGTAATGAGAATGTTTATTTGCTGCTTGCCATTAATTTTTGAGGTTGTCGTCATGGTTTCAATTCACCGAGATAATTGTGGTTGCAGCTAGCAGGTCAAAATCATGGAATGCTGGATGGTAGAATTAAGGATGTTTCTCATCCAAGGTTAGACTGTAATTTGGGCCTGAATGCTATTTGTAAGTTTTTTTTTTTGTTATTTTTTCATCATGCCAGTATTTAGGAACCATCCATCAGCCAATTTTACCTCTATTTATTTCAAATTTAAGCTTGCTCTTTCATCAATGATTCCATCTAGATTCATTTGGAAAGGGAATAGAGCACTTGGGATTTGTGAATGAGTGGTATTTGTATATCATATCTCTTAGATAAAACATTTGCTGAAGGCTAGGCTGCTCATTTATTAAATTCTTTTTTATCCAAGGTCAATTGCAGGATGATCGAATTTTTTAAATTTAGATAAATAAGGTACTGGTACTATCAACATGAAAAAAATATAGAGATAAACTCTCAAGTACCATGGTAGTACAAAGTAGAATGTTGAACATGATAGCATTATTGTTAAGACCAGCCAGGTGGTATTGTTTACGCATCGATTAAGGAATTTACCTGATCACTAAATTAAGTAGTTCAGAATAGGGGTGCTAAATGAAAGTGAGGAAGGAAAATGTTCATGAACTTGTAATTGTAAATAGCATTGCAATATTGTAAATATAAAATATTTGCCCCTGGAGAGTTTGAATGCAATCAATTAAGTGAATGATGACTGATTGAAAATTTGTACTAAGACACAATTATGTGGTGTATATTTAAACTGACCAATATAATACGATAAGTTGCGATAGATTTTTATTATCTTCGATAGCTAGAAAAAAGGCAGCACATGTAATAAATCGAACAGCTCAAGAGATCATGAATTTTTACTAAATTTTCCGTCTGTTAAAGTCAAAATAGGAAAACGGGAAACTGAAATTCATCATTCTACTCTCTAATTGAGGACAAATGTTCATTTCTTTCATGTCTGCTTAGAAACGTCAACGAAACGGGACGCCAAACAATCTAGGCTGAACGTTGCACGTACCAGACGAGACAGAAGTTGAGGAAATCATTTTTTTAAACAACGGTCGATATCGATCGAGTTTTTTTGAGAAGTAGACTAAATTAGTTTGAGTGAGCTCCTAATGAAGAAGGCAAATTCCATTAGGCCTGAAAGTAATTTCCCCTTCATAATCACCGCTTGATAGGTGAGGTGCATACTCATTCCTAATAAGAAAGGTTTTCCTATGTTGTTCTTTGTTTTTACTACGCAGCATATTTGCCTGTTACTCAGAATCACTACCATCACTATACATATTCTTATTCAAAGTCTGCATTTATCAATTTTTACCCAGCACATTTGCATTACAAATAGCATGTTGTTTTATTTTTGGATTGCATTATGTTTGGTCAATGTAATGAACCCTATTTGTATTTTCTAATATGTAAACAACACCTTGTCATCAATTCAGCTACAATTTACTGTTCTTATCATTTTTCTATCAATTTTGGCTTGCAATTTTATTTTTTGTCATATTTTGTTTATGCATCAATTCACATTTTGTTCGTGTAACCTGCCTGTAATGTTATTTTATTTATCATCAATATTATAATTTAATAATTATCGCAATATTTTGAATGGTTTATGAACTGCTTGTAAATAAATAATATTTGTTTTAATTCTGTGTTTGTATCTTTTTCGTGTGTGCACGTATGTATAATCCTGACAGGGAGAATCTCAATATTTAAACGTGCACTTACCGGTTAGAGTTCTCATCAGTTGACCACTCATTAAAGTATTTTTGAGGTTTTTTTTCTGTGATTACACCAACACACCAAGACATCTAATGCACAACTGTCGCCGTGTACACCGGTGGCGTTGACGGTTGACGAAACGGACAATTCAAATCGAAGTGCTCCAAAACAATTCAAACCAGACCATATATTCTCGCAACCATAATACCTCTCGTGACCTTCCCTCATTTATACTTGCTAACCATAAACACCCTCTGCATACTGCACGATTTCTGTTAACCGGTAATTGCTTTCGAATGCACTTTTATTCGCAACGAAACTTATCCGGCGGAAAATGAGTTGCAGCCTGAACGATACCTAGCAGGGATACCAATATATCAACGTGCGTGTAGCGCCGGTTGCAGCACTTAACCCTGCGTGCTGAAAACAAGAAAACAGACGCGGACTAAAAAACGGCACCTGTCTCCTATGATATACGGCCCGCTGGCAAAATTTTATGAAATGAATACTCAATCCTTTCTCGAATATCATATATATATATATATGTATGAGCCAACTAGAGGGGAAATTGTATTGTTTATACATTCACACCATAGGCTTTACGCTTGGTAAATTGCAGTGCACTTTTAAATACACTTACGCCGCTCTTGCAGCTTTGCAGTTATTTTCCACCCTCGCTATAGTTGCGAAGGGTGCTATCACCAAAAGAATGGGGCTTACGCTTTTCTATCGAGTGTTGATTGCCATATCAGCTTTCCTAATGATAGGGTGAAACTTTTCCAGGTCTTTTAGTTAGACTTTTCCACTAGAACACTTGATTGTCAATAGCTCTTAACGATGTCTGAAAATGAAAGAATGGGACACACATATTTACTTGCAGTGCACAGGAAGGGTTCAGACTTCAGAGTGTCAGAGACTTTTCCAAAGTCCATGAAAAGCCGGATCGATTTCCCACCCCAAAGAAGACCTATGCACGCTCACAACTTTACGCTCCCTAAACCCCTGTGACGGTTGATTACCACGATAACTGACTTTGCAGGTATCGTCAGAACATATAACGCGCCAAAGAAGGGTGTATATAACGTAATTCATGTGGACGATAACATGACATGGGCTTATCCCTAAAAGTACATGCTTTCTAAATATTAAGACCCTAAGATAAAACTAAGGGATCATGGATTAGCTCTTAAAATAATTACGATTTTATATTCCGCATGGTGGTGCTCTGGTTAACGATCTATTTTAATTAGTGGTGAAATAGTAAGTGCTCGACCCGTCGCTCCGTAATTAATTTGACATAGTAATTAAAGTGCCTTAACAAGGGCTATACGGAATAAAGAGACCGTCAGAAAAGAAACCAAAGCGACGAGGACAAGAATGTGCAAAAACCTAAAAAATGAGCAGCTAATCACTTATAATTAAAACCTTTGCAGTTTTTTAAGCGTATACAACACGTGACAGACGAATTACATTAATTTAATCTAAGAGCAATTGTGTTACCTTATACTATACATTCCGCAGATATTTTCGTTCGAAAGTTTTCCAGAAATTTAGTTCAGAAAGTTATAACGGCTGTTGTGAACAAGGCGTCGGTATGAGCGCCGCCGTCGCGACGTCGGGACTGGGAAATAGCTCGGAGACTGGCGTCCACAATGGGAGATTTACGGCAATATTCTATGGGCGCCGTTGTGGTGTATAGGATCAGATATCCACACGTAATGTCCTATTGTATGGACGTTCAATAAAGGTGATATTAGGATTTCCAGGTTGTTGAGGTGATGGTTCTAATCAGTTCTTAGGCTCTTTGAAAGGAAGGGTATGAAAAAAGGATGATCCTTTTTGAGAGACATGGCTATTGTGGATCGTGATAATTTTTAAATTGACAGTGGCAGTGCTGAAAATCTCCAGGTCAATCAGCTAAATTAAGTTGTCAAAAATGCACGAAATGTTTATTTTTTATACTCTGATTTTTTTTCTTTTACTTATTTCTTGTTTTATGATTTGTTTCCAGCCAAGCGCACCCTGTTCTGATAGCAAAACCATCCCACTATTTATGCAATTTTATTTTTCTCCAGCCGCTTCAAGGGTAAGTTGAGAGTGCACAGAAGTGCATCATTGACGTAACTAACTGACCAACATGCTGACTGACATTCACCACCGTCAAAATATCCTCGCTTGTAAAAAAATAATTAATTACCTCCAGGCATGAAGCTGTTGTGGATCAACGGCAAGTAACTCATTTTCTATTCTAGTGAACGAATCACGGAATGCTAAATGAAGAGTTTCATCATTAATCCGATAATTTCACCTTCACATAGACCAGTTCCCTTAAAAATTAACTCTACTAAAATATTTATTGGAAAAGTTTTTAACAAGCAGCTTGTAGCTTCTGGGTATAACAAAGCTCTAACACTAACATAATGTCAGCGTAACATGCCAACTATTTTCAACTAACTCCATTGGGGAGTTTCAATTATTAGATAGCTTTCCCTTTTTAGGACGTTCTTGGCTTTTCGTTTCATTTCAAAGCTTGGGAAATGAGAACCACATTTATGAATTTTCAATGGATGCCATAAGCTATAAAATAGTTTTTCACTGTTTTGCCAAGTTTGAACAATTTTTTCTTAGCAATAAACTTAATTTCTTTTTAAAGTTAAATTAAAGAATGTGGTTCAGTAAAAAATCTTTCTCAACTATTAAAGTATCTGTTTTTTTGAGAACCAATGTCTCAGGTGAAATCTTCATTTTGGCAGCTGGTGTGTGTATTAAAAACACACTCAGCAGATAATATGTTTCATTAAAACCTGTTTAAAGAAATCACCCATTGATTTCAGGCACTGACGACGAAACCGAATACTACGAACCAGACGCCGAATTTGACCTCCTCCACAATGTCGACACTGAACTACGCCGCATAACGCAAGTGACTGAAGTGCGTAACAAGCCAAGCCCAGGATCAACCACACTCGAAGACGTTCTTGACTCGTTGCTTGGCCTGCCCCCAACCTCACGGTCCCCAAGTCCCGGAGGAGCATCAGTCTCCAGCCCCAGCCGGCCCCAACTCCAGCCCCCCGGCCGCTCCCATGCGCGACGTAGCTGTGGGGACATACGCACCGACCTCGCAGGTAGGAGGACCGTGTAAGTTTCGAAAAGCCTCTTCAGTCTCATTCATAGGTTAGTTTCGTCAGGGTTGCATGTGGCTTGTTTTGATTTTTTTCGGTTTTTTGCGTTATGTTCCAGAGCTAATCATCGGTGACTTTTACTAAATCTTCACATATTTCTTTATACAACTATCTACATACCAGGTAGAAACCAAAAAAGCAGAAATTTATTTTATTTTTGTTCACTCTTTTTGGGGTTGAGAGCTAAAATATAAGCCAACTCATCCATCGCACTTGTGTCATAAGCCACTTTTCCTGGACTGGAGATGGATATATCACAGCTTTTCTCACAAAATAACCTTCAACTACTGAAATTCAGAAAATCAGCATTGCAAAATATAACTGTAGATGACTGAGTTTACTTCTGCCTTAGAGCTTCTGCTCTTTACGAAGACAATAGCACAAATTCCTGATTTAATTATACACATGATAAAACAAATTGATGCCAGCGCTATTAAACCCAGTGGGCATTGTTAACATTAGATACACTTCCTTCCTACACTATAAAGTCAGACTCAATCTATTTCCATTGTCTCCATTCAAGGTTCTATAATTAAATTTCCATTTGAGCTGCCAATGTTTCATTCCATATCATTCCATGATATAATTTTCAAACACCTGACAAACGCTATCCAAACACTATCAAACACTATTCTACACTCTTTTAGTTAATGATCTTCATTATGATTACGATTAGTTGGGGGTAAATTAGGATTAAATAAGGAAACTCTGGTCTACAGAATGAAAGTGAGAGGACATATCATTCACCTAGACAACCCAAATTATACCACAAGTAAAAACTGAGAAGAACGGGTAACTTAGTATTCATCTGCTCCCACTACTATCTTAACATCCTCCGCCTCTCCTTCCAGAGTCAGCTAGCGACGGTGTGAGGTCGACTTCAGCGACGACTGAACGACCTCCATACTACGTGGGCGACACACACCGCCGGCGCAGCGAAGGCAGTGAACCAGTGCTGCGCCACCCCGGCAAGGCAGTGGCTGTCCACGCCCGCGCCGCTCGCCGTGTCTCCTTTGACATCGTCGGCGCACTCGAGCCCGAACCACTCGTGCGATGCCGATACTCGAAGTGTTCCAACACAGCGACTGTCGCAGACGCACGTAGAAACTTCAAGACGTGCCACAACTGCGCGCACGTCTACTGCTCACGAGAGTGTCGCCGAGCACACTGGGAACGACACCGGAAAACTTGCTTGCATTCGAGAGTTGGAGCACTTTGTAGGCAGGTTTTAGCAGCTGCCAAAGAAGATCCCGCCACTTTGAAACATATTTCGTTGCTAGCACGACGAGGCTACTTGGCTCAGGGTAGAGGTGCCGTGAAAAGCTTTTTCTCAAGTCCCGAACTGGCTGAACAGTTTGTTTCGCGTGGTTTCCTCGACTTGGGAGAGCCAGCGTACGTGCGGTGGTCAGATCTGCTGCCGAACGAGATGGGTCCGGAGCTTTATTCCGAGCTGGTCCGGCTGTGCAAGTCGTACAATCCAGACACGCGATTGGTGCTCTACGTGGCCGTGTGCGTGGTTAGCGAAGTGCCGACGTCAGGCGCAGTCAAATGGGAGCGGCAGCTTGTCTCGCGTTGCGCCAAAATGCGCTTATGTCGGTCTCTGACCGCTGTTCTGCCCCAGCCGCCAGCGGTCCCACCGCGGAGGACTTCCCCAAATATTACACGCGATATGGAGAATCCGGAGACGCTGATTTTGACGTCGCTACCTGGCGTGCAAGGAACGGTCGACCCGCAACGAGCCAGGGAAATCAGCTTCACGAATATACAACGGCACTTGCGACAAAAGGGAGTAAGCTTGCGACGTCACTTTCCTGATGTGTATAAAAAGCTTTGCGGTTATGTGGAGGGTTCTGTTGAAAAGTTTACGCCTGTAACTATTTACCCTCGCGATACAGTGTCTGGGAAGAATTTTATGTGCATAATTATGCCGGATGCAGAACCAGAGAAATTGGAAATGGTGCCGCAAGATAGCAGTAGGGTTCAGACTATTGACATAAGCATTGAACATGAAGGCACCTAGTGTCAGTGTGTTGTTTAGGAAAGAAATCAATGATTGATTCGGTTTATAAGTTGTTGGAAACCAACACAACATTTGAGAGTCTTCATCCACGACCATTCAACGTGCTACCTTGGTGTTTCAATCTAGTTCAATTTCAGAAAGTTAATGCATTTAATGGTAGCAAAATGACAATATTAGGACAAATTTGAAGATAACTGGTAACGTAACTAAATGCTTGTGTACAATATACTTACAAAATGTAAGAATACACCAAAACTACTAAACGATGTTACCTTGTATTTAACATAGGAGTACTATAAAACTGTAATCCGTTAAATAAATGTGCTTATGAAATGTAATTTATCAAATTCAATGCAATAGTAACTTCCAAATCAAAGCCTGCTGTGAAGTCGACATAAATTATAAAATCAGTGTGCCATGAGGAAAAGATGGTCGCATTATTTTTGGGTGTAACTCCCGCTGTAAATTGCCTTGCTAAAGAGATTGTGAGATGCTAGATGTAAAGGGATGCTACGATTATGCAATGAACAGGGTGATCTGAAAATTATCTTCTACCGCATGATGATAGGTAGGTACCTAGTCAAAGTTATTGGATGAGTGTCGAGGGTTTCCAGTTCAGTGCAATGATTTCGAGCTCAATAATAGAATGGGTTGTGTACGAAAGTCAAGTAGGATAACAAATGCTAGGTACCAGTAATGTACGGCAAAAATTAATTCAAAAAATTGCTGAAAAAAATCAATCAAATATGCTGTTACAGCTGAGAAAATGCTTAATGAACAAATAATAAAGAATTGCAATATAATAAAGGTCTGTAGCAGAAAACAAATAATGGGAAGGTGGATTTACTAAAAAAAAAATATAATAATAATATAGGAGAATTGATTCATAGACCGTTATCACAAATAAAAATATAACTAAAACTAGAGAACTCTCCCATCTGACTTAAAGCTTTAGCTCTTACTCAAAAATAAATTGTTAACATCATCTTTGCTGTAATTTTTGAGCTAGACTAGGTTAAACATAGCAATCTAAGAAAATCTCAGCTCCAGTCCACCATTTAAATCAAACTCAAAAGGCATAACTAAATAGCAAAGCGACCACAAATGATTTTTATCTGGAGAAAATTGCATTTCTATGTTTGTTGTTTCATGTAAAGCAATTTTTGATATTGTGCCAAATATTGGAGGTATTTCTTACTCATGCCTACCTTACAAAGTTTAGATGTGCTGTGAATGGCAAATCAAAATAATATGTTGTTGACTCAAGTTTAAATATTTAATGTGAAAATATATTATTATCTGAAGATATATTCATGTCGTACGATGTGGCCAGGCAAGGATCACTGTAACTTTCTGGTTATGAGATTTAATAATATATTTGATCTGTGAATTATTAAAGTTTATGAAACTATACTGTAAACCCAACACTATTTACCATTCTTAAATAAATTTAAAAAATGAAGTGGAGCCCCTTATTACATGCCCAGTTTTAGCCACTCTCGTTTAGAACTATCGTGTATCGTAGAACCATTGAGTGTGCATTTGAACGGTAAAACTACCCTCTTATCGTAAACCTACCAAGCCTAGGTCTTACAGGGTTCACAATCGTCAGAAAATCACTCTTCGAACAGACGCACATTTTTCTGTGAGATACGCAGGGTAAACGATTAGTCTATGATTTCAAATAATATTACCAGAAATATAAATGCTGCTCAAATTGTGATCAGTCAATGACAATGCTTAAGGTGTGGTACCAGTACCACCGAAGAAAATAAATAATTGCAATAACTATTAGGAAACTTGTCACAGAAGACTCACAATCTCCAATAATCCCACTCCACTGATTAGCTGGTAAAAGGAAAAGGTTGCCAAATTTTGGGAAAAGTTTTTAGTCAAAATGAATTATTTGTGTCGTGTTTAATAAATTCAGGTGTGTTGCCTTTGCTCTATTTTTTGCTCTGTGGTTACTCCAGACACATGCTTTTGCCTGTTTCGCTTGTCCTGCCTAGACAGTGAAGCAACAATAGTTGATACAAAAAGTAAAGAGCAGTGTTTGACCAAAGTAGGCTTGACTCAGCAATTGACATCCTAGAAGGGAAGCATCAATCACCAATGGTTTTAAAGATTAGTAAAAGAGACAAGTGCTGTTAAAATTAGATAGTAAATTCAAGTGAAAGTTATGGTAATTAGGTATGTATACTGTGCAAAATTTATTGGTTTAATTCATTAAAAAAAAATATAGACAGGTGTTTTATTTTTCTTAAAAAATTATTTTTATGACTCGTTCATTAATTGCATGTTCCACAGATGCAAAGTAGGGTAAAGTTTTGTAAGCGAGTTGAGACAATTGCCATAAACAACATGGCAAATGAAACGTCTAGGAATATTCGTCATCGTCGTTTGGTGTTCCTTGCATTGTGACCATTTGTGCTGCTTCCTGAACCTGTTGCCATTGTTGTTGATCTGCTGCGGCCTGCTCTTCCCGGGCCTTTACCAAGAGAATCATTGGTTATTCAATGCTCAAATTGTCTTTAAATTGCCCAAATATGTAGCAAATATCAATCCTATCAATCATACTATTTCATGTAAACTTTTTAAAAGTAAATGTTCTACGCACCTTAGCAAATAGTTCTTGCTGTTGTCTCAATAGTTCTTCTTCTGGGATTCCTAAATTTTCTAGCCGAGTACTTTGCCGTCTTCGTTTGGCAGCAACTGCTTTACATTCGGACAATACTGCTTCAGCCTCTGCCTTGTAGTCACCAAAACCAAGTTTATCTAGTGCTGAAATGGCAAGTAAATATATTAAAACTCATAAATATCTCCTTTGCACATTCAAACACACCAGGTTTCTAGAAAATCAAGCATCTCTAAAAGAAGGTCAAAACGTATCCTTAATAAAAACAAGTAGGAATTGGATCGCTGAAAACATCCTTACCATGCAGAACATGCTCAGCATTAATTGTTTTTTTCTGCTGTGCATTGCATACTTCGTTTGCTTCTGATGATAGCAAATGAATGAATTCGGTGCAGCAGTTGAGAATTAACTCTCGGGAATCATTTGCAACGCGTATGTTCGGGAGGATTTCTTTGATCATTTTGTTTATTGACGCTCTTGGCAAAGTTAACTCATCGTCTTCAGGAGCAAGAGAACCAGACTGTGACATTACTTAATTTCTGGCAATTGCAACAAATGCACCGATGATTTCTTCGTGGTAAATTGCAAAAATGTTGGCCTACAATAACCTCAATTTTGCTGCAAAATCTTCATAGAATACTGTTGTCACAGCTCTCTGGCGTATTGAAGATCAATGCAATATTATTAACACACTTTAAGGGGAAAAAAGGCGACAAAACAGTCACTGGCATCAAACCCAAAAATCAAACTTCTCCATAAAACTGGAAATTGCGATCACCCCACTGACAGCTGGGCTCCAGATGCAGCCAGATGGTGTCGGATATGGCGCCAATATTTGACGAGGGAAAAATGCTTGTTTACTTATCTCGAATCGATGATTTCGCGAATATATTGGGAAACTTCTCTGAACGAAGTGCGTATTTTCATCGAATTACTATTAATATCGTTGGGAATGGTAATGAGAAAATAATGAGGGAGTAGACTTTTTGTTGATAAGAGGATATCTACCTCTCCAGTCAATTTTATCGACACAAAAGACTTCTTTGTCATTAAATTACTCAGGTTCAATAAACTGCCCAAGGAAACAGACTTTTAGCCGATAATGTTAAGAAGATAGTTTAATTATCAAATTTTAAACATTCATTAAGGCTACATATCGAAAGGAGCGTCCACTTCTACAATGGATTTCGTCCTTACCACGTGTTACTTTGTGTTACTTCTTTTTGTCAATCTAGCGTTTGGAGAAGGTAAATTTCGTATTTAACGTGACCTGCGCTTCGAACTGTAACCTGTTTAATTCCCTGCACATTATTTCAGGAGATGAAGGGGTTAAATCTGTGAAACCCAATGGCGCCGAGCGAACGGATCAAAACTCGAAAAGGTAAGTAACTTTCATTCAGTGAGCCGTGACCAAAATTTAAAACATGACAAAAAGCTCGTTTGAAAATCGAATAACTTAAATAATTGAATAATTGAAAAAATAATAAATAATAATAATAATAATAATAATAAGAATAGTAATTGAATAATATACAATTAAATAATTACTTTACACAGCATTGGATACTCTGGTGGGTGCGGAGTTCGTCGTGGACATGATCGCACAAGAATCGTTGGAGGAACAAGTGCATCTCCAGGTGATACATATTGAACAACCGTTTGCATTTCCCACCACTTACTTTAAACTTTAAAAGAGTGTGAGACCACGAAACGAAAAAAACTGCGATGGTAGTGGATTGCAAACGATCGACGTGATCTTTGCAGATATACCAATGTACTCAAAATATTCAAAAATTGTCATTTTCGTTACCAACTTCGAAAAAAAAATCAAGCATATGATATGGTATAGATTCAAAATTTGGTAACTAAGGAGATGCTGAGATCGCCTAACAGATATTTAAAACGGGTATAGCATTAGGATTGCATCAGAATTTAGGACCGGTTTTCAGTGATCAAATAAAGATTCTAAAATTCCGTGATTTGTTAATTGATTGGCATTAACTCCTCTGAAAAACTAACTATCGTTTTGGGCAGGCGAGTTTCCATGGTTGGTTTCCATCAAACTGCTGACAATCAAACCGCCTCGGCACGTGTGTGGAGGTGCCGTGCTGTCCGCTGGATGGGCAATCACTGCCGCACATTGCGTTGACGGGCTCCCTCTGCACAAAATATCAGTCGTTGCCGGAGAGTTCGATCTCATATGGGAGGACGGTAAGTAATCAAACACATGGGTTTACCTTACCATAATATACCTACAACTGGAAGGGATCAGGAGTCTTAATTAAAAACGCTCTGTCCATGGAAGATAAAAAAAAATTTGTTATTAATTTTTAGTGCTTCTTAAGACACTAGACGAGGTCCGCATTTGAGGTGATTTTTGATCTGATTTTTTACCATCGGCAATGCTAATTCTGTCAGGTCAATGAAAGAGATTGTCAGACTTAAGCGTAACCATGACCTGCAGGTGTTCATTCTGGATGACTTTCCACAGAACAAAAGCATTCGTTAATCCTTACTCTCCACCAAAATCTCATTCCACAATTCCGATATTCATCCGTTCGTGTTCAAAACGTTTTCCATTTCTTTCAGGGTACGAACAGACTCGGTCGATCTCCAAGGTGGTCACTCGCTCCGATCTGGAGGTGACTTACTTCAAAAACGACATCGCTTTGCTGCAACTAAATCCCCCGTTGACTATTGACGGATACCGGGTTGCTCCCGTTTGCCTGCCACATTCCGCAATGCAGTTCCTATCAGGTAGGTCTTGTCAGGCGAATTAATCTTGATTACTCAAAACGAATTGGGTGAAGAGGTCGGGTAAATAATTCTGACAAGTAAACTAAACCAAGTACACTACATAAGTGGTCAAGGGGGGTCAAGAGGCAAAGACGACCCCCCCTCTCTCCCAGTACATAAGCAAAGTATGTTATCTCTCACTTTAATTAAGAATGTTATAATTGTAGCACAGACCTAACTAATCATACCTAACTAAAGATATAAGACTCAGTATTACTGTTGAGATCTTTTGAGCATGAAAAGTCTCAAAAGCGAGTTGACCTACAAGAAATTTTGAAATTAAATTTCAAATGACAGTGGCTTCACTTAAGGCGATGTTCCGGTATTCTGTATTTTTGTCGGTAAGTTAGTCATTTGGCGGCCATATTTCACGCAGAAACTGTAACATTAACGTTGTGCCTCTACCTATGACTTGCACACTCAATGGTATTAAAATATTTTTCAACTTTGAGTTACTCTCAACTCACAGAAGCAGCTGAATTTTACTGCCTGTGATTGGCTGTTGCCATGGCGATTGATTTCACTCCCACTTTGTCTAGGAGTTAAGAAAATTGAAATACACACTGGCGCTTATGCCATGCTAAGTATGTCATGCTAGAATACCATAACAATTTTCAGCAAATGTTCAGCTGAAATAATTACTCTTAGAATATTTGGTTTTCGCTCATCTTTGTCTCAAGAATTGGAAAATGCAAAGGTCCAAACGGACTTTTTCAAATTCGCCATCCACATCCTCACCTTGCAGGTTCTGGGGTGGTCGCTGGTTGGGGCAGGCTGTCAGAGAACGGGTCCGTGCCGAGCGTCCTTCAGCAGGTGACGGTGCCCATAATTCCCATCGCCGACTGCCACCGCAAGTTTAATGCAATTGGTTACTCGGCTTACGTTCATCCAGAACAGCTTTGTCTGGGTTTCGAAGAGGGCGGTCGGGACTCCTGCCAGGTAACTCAAGGACAGGTATCCTAGGATTATAAGTCGGTCTCTGGAGCTGTTGGGGGAACCTTTCCAACTGACGACCCTTAATGTTGCGCCCCTGAATTTGTCCAGTCCACTATATTGACAAATATGTACTCAAACAACCATTTTTCCAGGTTCTACATGGCCTAGATCTTGGTAGAACATGCGTTAAATTTGTGAAATTCCAAAAAAAAAATCTGGGAAACTTGTGTATTGCATACATTCTTTGATTTTTGTTCTTTCATATGCTTTTGAGATAACTGCCCGAACACTCATAAGGTATATTATGTGTGATTCCGGCTCTGAAGCTATTTCTTATAACATGTATGACCATGAATTGTTTTCGTGAATGGACTTATTCAGAGATGAAGATCGTTGGTCTTGGTCAAGATTTTCAAACGGTCAAAAAATATTTTATGTCAGTTGTACTCCAGCCTAAGTCAATACACAGAAACGAAACCCGAAGCAAAGAACACTTATATGGCAAAAGCTTTTTTAAGTCTAAGTCTTATCTAAAAGAGTTAAAAGTGGAAGTTTAACTGTTTTGCCATCCTTGATCATAACTCATTCATAAACCATCATCGTGCAAAACAGTTTTTTTTTTCTAGTACTAAATTTTTTACGATTTACTCTTGAGAGTTGAGTGTAGGCTAAATCGTTCCGATATGAAAGTCCTCGCTTCTCAATTCCCACAGCACGTTACACAACCAAGTTCCTTGTTTTGCTACCCTCTATCCGCGATATTTCCCCGAGGAGTGAGCACTCTGTGCAAATAAAACAAGATTTGCGTCGTACTTGCTGCTTGGTCATAGATAAATCGTCAAGTGTTTCTATCCGATGGGCGATATGTTTGCTGTTTCATGGACAGTGTTTAGCTGTTGAACCAACAGAACAGACCTATCTGCAAAAAAACCGTGCAGAATCGCCATCTGCTCGGTGTCAGTGTCGTTACTCGTTACCAATTACATTTTTATTAGAAAAGGAATTTTATTATTTTTTATTGACAACGTTAATCATTGTTAAGCAATGTATAAATTAACAGATACAAATAAATAAATAAATAAATAAATAAATAAATAAATAAATAAGTAAATTTCGAGGCAAAGTGTACAATAATATCGGTGGCCGTCTGCACATCATGTTCACCAGCTTACTTTGCTCTTTGCTTAATTGAAATGCCATTACAAAAGAGCACATTAATGCTACTCGAAATTTGTTTGTAAAAATTTTCAAATTTTCCCAACTGCTCATGTCTTCTCTTAGATGTACCAACGTGCCTGGGACATAAGCACTTACCCCTCCCGCAGCAGACTTAACAATCCCTTTCTTGACAGAATCACTACGGCTGACCCGCTAGTACGTCACAGGCTGACTGGGGAATCAGGTACCCTTTCCCACCGACTTCTTGCTCTTAAAATCTCCCCAAATAATAGGATGACAGTGGCCCTTGATGCGTCTATAGTTCTCTGGGGCTTTGGGTGCTATTCCTCACCTGCCGTTTGCTCTAAAAACTAATTCTTCTCGTCAGGGTGACAGTGGAGGACCTTTAGTGTGCCGCGATACTAGCGGACGGTACTACCTCTGCGGCCTTGTCAGCTGGGGCATCGGATGCGCTCGACCCCACTTGCCTGGAATATACACCGAGGTGGCTCGCTACTCAGATTGGATCACCAGGGCGATGTTTGATGCGTATAATCCAGATGGTATCAGCAGCACTCGCTGGGCGTGAAGCGTTGCCAGCTTATTTCAGTTAAACAAAGTTGGAACGTGCTTGAAATTATTGATTGTGTGATGATTTCGATTGTACTTCTTGATTAAATCAATAAACTACATTTTTACACAAAGTACCTTTTCTTAATAACTCTCCTTGAAGCCCCATGGTTGAATGATTTGTTGTGTTTAACGACGCTCTGTTTTGGCAACGGAAACTGTGCCACTGGTTTAATGTCGTCAATGACTGAGTGGTTGCAGATGAACACAAATGTTTCCTAACGTCCTTCCGAGGACGGTACGATTCAAGCAACAGAATTCCTCCTCAAATAGCATAATTGATAATCCAGGTGAATGAAGTTGTAATAATTTGTATCTCTCCAACCTCTCTCCCGAACAGAACTGGTCATGTGCATGATGGTCTCCCATCCAATATCTGAGGCAGCGCATTGTTGCTTAACTTCGGTAACCTCACGAGAACAGCGGTGTTTCCTCTACGCCAAATCGTTCTTGAACTCCATGGAATGTAACGAGTACTAAGTTTTTGTGACTTTCTGCTCCACCAATAAATTTGTCCACGAGGAGGCAATTTTTTTTTTTTGCTATTAAGAAACGCACGACCTCCCCATTGAAACTGTTCTCATGTTTCGCACGACAAAGATGCAGAATAAATGGTGTGTCGAATTATTTATCGTTCTGTCAGCTGTTTTTGGGGGCTAATATCATCAACGCCTATCGTCTCCTGCCGCATGGGAACATTTCGGTGACACAAAGTGTCATGAAATGATTTTGATCTTGTTTGTGATTTCTCGACTTCAAACGCGCGACAAACAGTCGAAACGCCAATTAGAGCTGCTCATTATTTTCAGCTCATGTACGTCGCGCAACTATGCACCATCGCATTCCCCTTAGAGATGAGAAAAAAACGTTACAAATATTTTTAAATCCATGCACGAAATCCTTTCAATTAAATGCAAAACGTCAAAAATCTCTTTCATTAGCTATGTTTCAATGAATATATATGTATGTAACCCTAACCGCTTTTTCTACACATACAAAAAATACTCAAGTTCAAAATAAACATTAACCCGTGTAAAACTGACTAATGGCAAACGCATATCAAAGTCATTATAAACGTTTCATTCTACAGAAGTTTTTTGCGGGCAATGTGTTGAACTGGCGCTTCGGAGATGTTGTTAGGCCACAACCAAGTGTATGTTTCTTCCAGTCTTCAGCGTTCTTTACGAGGAGGATGAACAACCATGAGCGCAATACTGCAATTAGCAATAGTGCTGGCTTTTACAATAGCAATAAAGTCGGCCAGTGACAAAGAGATTGAAAAACTAAGTTCACTTCAGGTTGAAGAGCTAATTCTCCAAGAATTACACGATGCACGTTTTGCCAGCAATGACGCGAAACAGAGCGAAGTGCCGAATTCGGAAAGCACAGAAGCCTCAGGAACAGAACCTGAGGTCCTTGATGGGAAGAATGAAACTTTTTTTAAATCGAAAAGTTTTGGCGAATTTAGTGATTTCGAAAAACGCGGTGAAATTATTGAAGAAAATAGGAATGTAGTTAGTGACTGGCTTGGCCAAATTCAAAGTATGGTCTACAGTTATTTGAAAAAGTCGGAAGATAATCAAACCATTGAAATGTTCGATTTCGATTTAAACATTATCAATCAATCTGACTTCCAGCGTTTGATTAACGACGTGTCAGTCTCCCAGTCATTGGTTCTTGACGAAGAAGTTTTGGAGAAGAAGACTGAACGTGTTGATGTTGAGTCCTCTGGCGATGAGCCTGATAATTTCGCGAGGATGTTAGGAGACCAATCTCAAATATTAGATTCAGAATCTTATTCAAGCGATAAGACGCAAGATAAAATATACGAACACATAAAAAAAGTCTTGAAGTTTAACGAAACAAGCCAGGAGAGTGCAATTAAAACTAATGCCGAGGAAAACAAAGATCTGTCGCAGTCAAATGACAAAAACTCAGAGGTGGAAGAAAAAGAAAAATATAACGAGGTAGAGGTTGAGCCAGACTACGACTACAGTGGCACCGAACTGAACACGGCACCCCACTTGCAGATGGACCAGGAGTGGATTCCGACGAATGATATAGAAGGTAGTTTCGTGGAGGAGGCAGACTGGAAAAAGCTGGACAATCAGGAACATCGCGGTGCTTTCCAAAAAGACAGGAACGAAAATGAGGTGAGTCTGAGAAAATGATATATATATGAATGATAGACAGAATCCTGTATTTTCTTTGGCGAGGACAAAATATACATTTTTATTATATTATAATTATAAATATATAGATATGCCTTCGGTGCCCCCCCCCCCCCCCCCCCCCTCCAAACCCACTTATTATAGATCATTGCGTCATCTCAAGCGTTTTGAGGTCAAACCAAAGGTCAAACAGTTCGCCCTGGTAATGACATTGACACTAGATTAATTTGTAGTGTTTGCACTGTTTTGACAACGGGCTCTGTAGGCCAGAAGTATGAGAACGATTCTGAACCTACCCCAGTCTAGAAGGGAGAAGGGGAAACCCGGTGTACCGGCAGGTTGCCTACTCCTGTTGCAGAGCACCTTGGGGGCAGACAACAGGATTCCTCCATAAATACATGCTGTCGAGAGGGATAAGCAAGGCGAGTGAAATTTTATTAACTTCAATCCCTCCAACCTCTCCCCTAAACAGAGCTGGATATGTGTATGAAAGTCATCCATTCAAAACCAGTTCATTACGCGCAGTGTCGCAACATATTATCGATAAAAAAAAACGTACCAGATCACGAAGATCCAACAAATTCCAATTATGTGAACTGTGAACCAAGATATTGAACTGAGATGAAGCCATGCAAACTTGCGCAATTTCCCTTCAAACTGAGTCCTACTCCCCACGCACCGCGTTGTAGAGTGCACGTGCACCGGCGAGCTGCGCACTACTCCTCGGTGGGCTGCGCGCCTGGTGCACAAGTGTCCGTTGGTGGCAACTGACGACGTTTCCACGAGCTGTCGTGACGAGTTTCAACGACGTGTTTCGTTCAGTTGTCGAGTGTTTCAGTTCCGTGCTGTCGCTTTGACTGAGCGAGAGACACAGGCGCCACTCGCCCCAAACAAAACTCTAGCAAGACTTCGAAACACCTTTCGCTTTTTTTATGATTCTTAACAGGCTGAAAGGGTATATTATTTTCACACTAATTAAGCGGATTGATAATTGATTACTTATACATATAATATAAGCGTTGATTTAAAAAAACACGGCAACGACAAATTGACAATAAAACGCAGCTCGGATTCGAGCGATTTTCGGCGCCACCCGCAACTTTGACAAAATGCACGTAGCGACGCAGACATAGGGTGCAGACAAAATAGTTAGCAACATCCTTCTTGAATTAATCAGGCTGATTGTTGACCCGTGATAAATAGAATGCGCATTGCACTTGCACGGCCGCCTTCGTCACCGTACCGTGGCGCTCCTATGCTCTGACGACAGACGCTCGAAATGAGCATCGGTGCATGGCGGCATCAAGAATGGCGTCAGTGGGAGGAGCCAAGTCTCTGGGCTGGCTGTGGGCTGGCCGAGGGCTGAAGCGACACTCGCGAACAAAAGCAAGCATTGTTGACTCTTCAGCGGGCTGCGCGCCTGGTGGTTGGGAGTCCACAAACAGCCAACTTTCAACCGTCAACAAATTTGGATCCCACCAAGCACACCGATGGCCGACTTGGAGCCGTTCACTACTGCCACCTATCAGCCAGCTGAACCAAGGTTTCAGATGGGGCGCCATTGTTGAATTCGATTTCGTATGGCTGAAGTGAAACTGCAAACAGGGTGAATTTTTGTTTTATTTTATTCTTGCTTCTTGGGATGAAAATAACATAGATCTCTTATGAAAAATGTTATGCAGTCAGTCTCTATGTCTAGGAAAATACACACAAAAGCACACCGTAATGATAACATGCGGGAAGAAGTAATATTGCAGTCGCTCATGCCAGAATGCTCACTCCTTGAAGGATATATTTTGTTAGCAAGCTTGTTGACTTCTAAAATCTGAAATGAATTTAATCGGAAAAATTAATACTTTTCATGATGTAATTGCCGCATTCATGCCACTGTTTTTTCATTTAGTGACAAATATTGTGAGTTTTCAATCTTGGACGAATATCGGTTGGGCAAGCATAGAGTTTATTAAGTCAATCGGCTAGCTTTAATTAAAGAATTTTCTTTAATGTTTAACTTTCCGCTCATAAAAGGACGGCTCAACACGTGCTAACGGTGGTTGCCGCTGGTTGGCGCTTCCTTTTAAAAACCTCGATACAATTAAAGAAGTAATAAAGATTCAAAATATCGGTAAATGTAAATCAGTCGTTAAGTTTAGCTTTAGTATGGATGAATTGAGCGTGAACCAGTCTCAAATGCGAATAATCTGCGAGTCTCGAAATTAAATCTTATAACATTAAAAACGGCGGTGACTTCACCTAGGAGCATCCTCCATTGTCGATAAAGGTGTCATTTTATGGCCATTTTTCACAAAGTATATCATTATTAGCGCAATTGACGCTAATGCAATTGACTAACACTACACATTTTACACGAAAGTAAAACTAAAATGTGCACATGGTGTGACACGGAAATTTTTCACTGCCGCAGACCTGCCCTTAAGAAAACGCCATCATGACCCAGATCTGGACTTGATCTGGGGCAGGTTGATGGCGTTGGGTCAGACCTGGCAAGTGGCAAGGGTTAACGTAGGTGAATGCATCCAAGTTACGAATGACAGACATCAAGTTTTTTCGGTAATTGCGTCCTTTTCTTGCAGTTATTTAAAAAAAACAGAAAAAAATCGCAAACTATAACTCCATAAATTCCTCGGCACCACACAAATGTATCCGTAAATAAAAGAGCTCCATGGTTAAAATGGCCGACTATACCATTGCTCATATATGATATGGTAATATGAAATTGTGAGACCGGCCATTTTTCACTTGGGATTTCTGAATTCTAACACCGAAATGGCTTTACGCATGTCGTCGGCAACCGGCAGCGTGCAAGATATCGGCCGGCACCGAACCACATAGTAAGATCCCAGACATCAGGCGCACATGGGTCTCGGGAGGTTAAGGTCGCCCTCTTGGGAAGGTTCCCGTCTAGTAGGTCGATAACAACTTCTGTATTAGAAATGTGTAGTATTAAGAATTTTGTTTTGATAGACAATGATTATCAAATAGATTTCGTAATCGAAATCTCTTCTCTTTCGCTTTTTATCTATTTGTTTAGTTTCTCAGATACATGAGTTCTAGCTTTTGAGGGACAGGTATCAACTCTGTTGTCCAGGACACGTTTAACAAATTAAATAAATCTCTAGGTTAACACAAAAAATTAATTATCTATTCTATTATCTATTATAAGAGTTATGGCTAGATATAGTAGATAGGAGTCTAAATATTGTATAAGAATGTTCTAAAGATAAAATTTAAACTTTTGACAGGTCTTGTGAAGTTTTTATTTGAGGCTGTCCGTTCTGTCACCAGGCGGGTAGCTTCATCAGCTGAGAGGGCTGCGACCCTCTGCAGTTGTGAGGAAGGATGGGCAGTTGACTTCGGTCCGGTTACCCCGACACCAGGACAAATAAAGCAATCAAATCTTTTGCTCATTGCAAGCGTTTGCAATTTAAATCAGATTTCGCACAATCAAATCTAATTTATTTTGGTTTATCACTTTTCGACTTGATTTATTTATTCACAATTTTTATCGTGCTCTTTACTTTGAGAAAGCATGCTGTCGTGTCTGTAATGCAGTGGTTAATTTCTAAAAAAAAAGTCGGTAGACGCTTGACGATCTTCTTTTTTGTGTGGGGTAGCTCCTCTTGTTTTCTGTAAGTAAATAGTGGAATCATTGGTTGATAGTTGTGGTTTATTGTCGACAAAAATACTTTGTGTAACTAAAAATGAGACTTACCCGATGAAGACGTAACCATCCTGCCATCCTAACCAAAGAAACTATTATATAACCATCGTACTCTGAGTAAATTATAACAGCGCATTGATAAGGCAAAATTGAAATAAAAGGCATTTCGAAAATTATTAGGTGGGTGGACGGCGTCCACCCTGAAAAAAGGGTGGGTGGACGCCGTTCACCCACGTCTACCCTGAAATTAACCACTGCTGTCATTGTGGTTTATCATCGAAACTAACTCATTAATTAATCTGCCTCTAATATGCCAAGTTTTCTAACTGCTTGGATTATTATTGCAGAAAATTAGTGGTAACTTTGATTGAACTTGCTTCATTTGCAGTACTTTTGCGTGGCGCAAGGTTCTACCTTTGTACTTAACCACTCACAAAAGGGTGAAAAAAGAAGTTTTAAAACTTGTAATTATATAGTCACTGAAGTGTGTCTGCTGGGTCTATAAGCTAGATGATTGTTTATGAATACCAGCGTGAAATTGCAAAGTTTGGTGAAAAAATATCAAATAATTTTTGCGGTGCAACTGTGAAAATTTTAAACAAAATCTGGAAATGTCAGTATATTTTATATAGTCATACAACTTTTTTATCATTATGAACGCTCTAACCGTTTCAAAAATTGATGCCCAATCGGGGACAAAAATTGGGCATCAGTTTTTGAGACGGTTATAGTGTTCATATTAAAAAAGATACCCGCGCATTGCAAGCGTTTGCAATTTAAATAAGATTTCTTCTTGTTATAAACTATAAGTTTGACCAATTTTTCTGAAAAATGCATGGGTTCTAAGTTGAGAACACGAAACTTAATCTGCAAATTTTGTTGCAAGAAAAGACATACAAAACAAAACAAAAACACACAAGTGTGTGTGTATGTGTTTTTTTGTAAGTGAAATTTATGATTCCACTCGCTACGCTTCTGGAAATCAACAGAAAAACCATCGACATCGAATTAATTAAATAATATTTAAGGTATAGGTACAACCTGAGGGATACTAAAGCCGGTGCAGGAACTTCTCTAGTCGATATATGGAGAGTGGAAAAAGAATGGAAAACAGTAGAGTGGATGAATATAAAAGAATATGTGACCAAACTTTTGCTTTTCAGTGAACGCTGAAATGAATGAACTAGAATCTAGAATTTTACTACTCTGCCTTTCTTTCCTATCAACGCTACTATACCGTAGTAGCTCTAGTTTAGTGCAAGGTCGAGCGCGTAAATATTAGGGTAAGCGGTTTAGGGACTAGTAAAAATAATAATGCTAGTCCAGTTTCGTCCAGCGACAAGGCTATTCTTGAATGAGGAAGGTCGTACTGCCCGGATATAGCGTGCATGAGTGAGTATCACTGGTTCGGTAGCTAGCCCGGGTTACAGCGATAGTCGAATGTCGAAGGTCTTTGTCGGTTTGTAGCACACTTATAGGTGTCGTGTCAGGCCGCGTGACAGTGTCTTGTCACCCTCGGTTGTCTGCTAGGCTATGGGCTATGAGTCAAACTGGTTCGATGGCTAGCCCTGGTTATGGCACCTTGTCACCTTCGGGTGCATATGCTAGGCTATGTTTCGGCACCCTGTCACCCTCGGTTACCTGCTATGAACACTAGGGATGAGTAGGTACAAGTACCAAATTCCAAGCGATAAGTACTTAAAATCGTTAGTTATAATAAAATTACTATTATTATACTTAATTTAATCAAAAAACACCTAAACTTTCGTGACACAGCGGAATGCCCTGACTTTCACTTCTCAATTATCATTTGAGTTTATTTGTGTATCCCGAAGCACGTAAACGGTCAAAGAAACCGCAAAGAAGGCTAGAAGCAACCAAATCGATATCATGACGTAGCGCCTCCATTCCACGGGCTAGGCGATGCAGCTCCTGCCTAGCCGGCGAGCTCTCGGGAGGGAGGAGGGCGGGTCTTCTGAGTAGGCGGAGCGTTCTCGGCGAGCACGAGAACAGTTGAAGCACGTGTGGTGAGAGAGTCGATAACCGGCTGGTGCAGGTGACGTCTTCAGCGGCATGCGCGCCTGCTAGGTGGGAGCCCATATTGTGGCTCGCCGTCACACATCTGACGCGCCATACCCCCTCTGACGTCATCGCTGACCCAAGAGCACCTCGCTGTCATTGAGTTGCTGGCTTTATGGTGATGAGGAATGTATCACAAGAGAATGGTTCGTTGTATTGTTCAGTTTGAAGTATTAATTCTAAACTACTAGATAATTAAAGCTGCTGAACGACCATGATTTTTCTCTTATAGGCTCCATTCCATTCGATACCCTTCCGACAGTCTCACACATTTTAATATCGACGTTGTAACACAGAATTTCTGTTACGCACTTATTTTACGCATTCTTTACGCACATATTGTAATTTTATCAGTGGTTAGGTAATCGAGTTTTGTGCGGTCAGTGTTCGTTCATACAACTTTGTATCCATGACATGACGTTTAAACACAAATTTGGTGTGAATCTATAATGAAATTGAAGAAGTTTCAATCTTCGATTGATTAGATTAAGTAGCGATTTCTGCTGTTAATATTGCTGATTATTAAATGATAATTACTAATCGTCATTGGTTGTCATTGAAATCAAGGAGCAAGCATTTGCCGCGGTGAATGATGATTCTGATTATTGACGTTGGCTGTCTTGAAATTTAAAAAAATTATCATATATTTAATCGAAAATATTTTGAATAGTGAGTGCCCGGGAAATCACCACTATATCATTAATACGAGCATTCTACGGTATCTCATCTCTTCACATTTCCTTGTTACAATGAAACGTATTCCGTGGATCCAGCGCAAGCTCTGCGGCGACCCCGCGTTGCGTCGGCCATGCCAGTGCTATCGAAGCGAACCGTCTTGCCATGTAGCGGCTCGTAGGGCAGTCAGCCACTTCTCCCGTCGCATGAGCGCCGGGCAGCTGGCAACTCACTTTCTGCCACAACGTCGGCGACTCCACCACGCCAGCGTCCACCGATCACCACCGAGCAGCGTCGGAGCACGTCAACAAGATAGCCTCTCATTGAAATCAGCTTTGGCATAATTTTTTCTTAAGAGTTCAGTGCTAAAATGTTGCCAATATCATGAACAAAATGCGTGAATTCAGTGTTGAAACCCGTTGAGGGTACGTGACCTTCCCAAAGGGTGATTAGCATATTAAAGGGCTCGTTATTAGCGGTCATACTCGCAGAACTGAAAAAATGAGCATACAAAATGCATTCAGCAAACAGCATCAATATTTGACTTGTAATTTTCTTCTAAATGAATCATTTCAGTCAGCAGATACCAGCAAATATAAGTATTTTTCCTCAAAAGCAGTTTCCCAAATGAATCCGTTTTCCTCGAAAGCAAATCCCTACTGAGCCTCTTCAAAGCGTGATGATTCACTCGTAGCATTCGACGCCTCGATCATACACCTCTAAAGTCTTACACCCACTGGTCTTCCAGGCTACGAGAGGCCACGGTACCAAGGCGTCGCTCGCGTTTGTCTTCGACGGAACGGGCTCGATGTGGGACGACCTCGTGCAGGTCAAGGAGGGTGCCCACCTTATCATGGAGGCGATCATGGCTCGACACGACAACCCCATCGAGAACTACGTGCTCGTGCCGTTCTTCGACCCGGGTGAGGCGGTTTGTGGGATAAAATCACTAACAAGGTGTAGCACAACCTGGACTTGAGTTGAACTTGTGCTTGGTTAATGTGGCACCATTTTTCCTACAGGAAAAGATTTGCTGATGCATCTGTAAGTATGGTTGCAGGGGATTGCAGTCAAAGGGTACTAGGAATCGAAAGCTGCGTTGCCGGTCCTCCTTTTTCACATACAATGCATTGACCGCAGAGTTAAATATTTGACATTCTGAGGAACGCACCTAGTAGAGTGTTTGAATTCAATGGATCATACGCTGATTTCAATCAATCGATTCTGTTGGCTCAAAGTCAAAGTCTTGTGGCAATCAGAGATGTTGTAGTTCATCTAAATACGTGTTTCATTCACCTCTTCTCTCACATATTTTGACTATAGGATGCATGATTCCTCAATTTGAGAACGAAACCAGTCAAGTTTTTGTAGTTTGTCATTGAGAGATCACTAAGAGAGATTCTTGCACCCCTCAGTAATCGGGCCGGCAACAGTGACGACCGACCCCGAGCAACTCCGTCAGGCTCTCAAGAGGATCGACATATCGGGGGGCGGCGACTGCCCCGAGATGGCTGTGGGAGCCATCAAGTTGGCACTCGAGCTTAGTCTACCAAACTCGTTCATCTACGTGTTCACCGATGCTACGGCCAAGGACTATCGGCTGTTGCCGGAAGTTCAACAGCTCATCCAGAAGAAGCAGAGTCAGGTACGAGAAACAACTTTTGAGATGCGGTTGAGATGTCATATTCACGAAGAGAAGTGTATTTTGGTGTTGGACCACTGGAACTGGATAGGTACAGGTTGAGAGTAATGCGTTCAGTGTAAGCGTTGAAGAACGGCAATACCCCAGTTCTTGCACCGCTGATGGCTGAGAGAACCAGACATTTATCTGATGCCCAGTACCTATAGATGTTATTTCAGAGTGCGTTTTGGTTCTATCTTGTAAGTTGAAACCGCTTCGATTCTGCTTTGAATGGGCAGCCGCTACAATCCATGTGTAACTAATTAAATTGTTTCTATCAGAGAATTCGGTTAGGGGTCACCAGGGACAAAAAGCTTCAACTGATGCCAGGACCAGGGCTCTCCACTTTCCACAAGAGTTGGATTATTATTGCTACTGTTCTTGTGTATCTCGCGTAGCTTCTCAAGCTTATTTTCGACAGATTAGGACAATATTCTCATACACATTTCCTTTTTTTGTTAGTAAAAAAAGATAATCTATTTCAAATTACTCCCATCATTATATCCCACTTGTTTTGCTTAAGATCGTGTTCGTGATGACTGGGTACTGCGGCGACGAAAAAGAGAAGGCCAAGATGGGATACCAAGTGTTCGAGAAAATCGCCTCCACCAGTTCGGGCCAAGTGTTCAACCTCAACAAGACCGACGTCAAGGATGTGAGTCCGTCAATTGGTTTTTACCATCTGCATGGTAGTTCTTACACGAACTGTTATTATTTTTTGCATTCATTCCTTCCTTCGATTCCGACTATCGATCCCTTTATGGTTAGGTACAAACCCAGAGGCCGAACTATGACGAGATGCATTTCTCCAAGTAAAAAGTATAAGAAGCAGCCGTGAGATCAAGTCGCAGAAAAAAGTAATTTCTCTTCAGGCTATCAGCAGATTGCACATGGGACATGAACACAGGAACGACGTGATGGTACCGATTTTCCTCAAAATTATATTTCATCCAGTTCTCATTCGCCGTTTGAGTTTGATATTTCACAGAGGGAGCGGGGGGGGGGGGTTCAATCGTGATGGATTAAACATGGAATGAATGTTATCATAGTGAATTGAAAACTGGATAATGATTGAAAAAATAACATTTCTACCCAGAATTAAGAAATCACATGAAAAACAATTATGAAAACAATAGACGTTATCGCGAATTAACATCGTTACTGACTGGCACTAAACGCAAACACCGATTGTTTCCATCTGGATAACCGAGCCAAAGATCTCTGTGAGGCGAATGCCCTTGCACACGACGCGTCGAGCTATCGACTCGAGACCGGCACTGAGAGCACGATCGATGCTGCTTCCCTGGCCCGACAGTCGGCAGGTTCACGTCATTCGCCTGGCGAATGGCGACGTGACGTCGAAATCCCAGCACCGAAAGCTTTGCCGAAAGTCAGCTTAGCAAAGCCGGCTCTCCCACCGTTCAGTCAGACAGGCGCGCTTATAGCTGACAGATGGGGTGGGGTGTGTTTTTAGGTGGGGGTTATCAGGAAGCCGGCCCCCTCAAATGAATAAAAGCATCGTTAAGGTCCCATGCGTCGTAATCGGACTGCAATAAATACTGAAAGATTCCTTTGAAATGCTGTCTAAAATCTAAATCACGGCAAATTCATGATAGTATAATCAGAATTTATTATCGGAAACCAAAACCAAAACCACACATTGATTTCTTAACTTCACTTCTGCTTTACTGCAGGCCCTAGGTTATAATTGGTGACTGTAACCAATTAAATTAATTGAACACTATGTGCAATTTTCTGCACAAAATGTAGCCCCTATTTTTTTCAACACAGGAAAATGGGAAATCACAACAAAATATTTCGAAACGAATTAGTTTCTTTTATCTTTCTTCGTGAATTTCTAAAATGAATCAGTTCTGCGTTCTATAGAATGGCCGTAGATTGCTTTCAAGTTCTCCGCGATAATGTAGCGCGCTGCTTTCCGATGCTTTAGTCATACCAATCGCGCCGCGTTGGAATAGGGTTCGCCTTGCGCTCAATGGCAAGGTAAGCGCCATACTGTGCTGGGATTGGACCGCAGTGACAGGGATTGCAAAGCGCCGGACAGCGCGATCTCTGTCGCAGCGCGTTGTCACCAGGCGCGCAGCCCGCGCAGCACGTCTACATCGGGGAGATTCGTGCAGGCAGCCGTTTGCATGGCGAAAGAGCGTCCGTCTCTCGCCTGGCATTGGGAATGCATGGGAATGGGATGTACAATCGGAGCAAACATTTCGCGGAATGCGCTCGGCGAGGCCATCAGTGGAGGCGTGCAAGCGTTAAGAGCGTTAATGTTGCCCGAGTGCCAGCACACAAAGAATCAAGCGACAAAAGAAAATTGTTGCAAACAATCGCTACAATGTAGCGATATTATTGATTTTCTTTAATTTTTTCACTTCTTAAAAGGAAACTGATTGCAATATATTATTATCCATCGCAGTTCTCTCAACAAAGAGTAAGATAATTTAAGTTACATATTATCGCCGTGTTATATGGCAGTGTAAGTTATATAGGGACATAGGGACGTTAGCTAGCTTGACTAAAATGTAATTAATAACTGTTTAAATAAAATACCAATAAAAATTACAACTTACAAAAATAAACAATTTAAATTTCCAATTCGAATCGTTACGCAGGTGCTGAAGTTCGTGCAGGCTTCGCTGCAGACGCGACGCGTGAATTTGTTGTCGGTGGATGTGCCGACGGCGTCTACCGACCACCACGACATTTTAGTCGATGAGACGCTGCAGGAGTTCAGCGTGTCCGTTACAGGACTCAACCCTACCATCGACGTCACCAACCCCGCCGGGAAGGTACAGAATTCAAACTTTTAAACAATCAGAGCTCATAAATTGCTCGGACCTTCAGATACCATGCTTTCATACAGCATCTCTGCCTACTTTCTGCAATGTGATTTTCATTTTGATTCCCTGTATAAGTTTAGAGAGATTTAGGAGCTTTCATTGGAGGAGTGAATGGCGTGAAGCGTTTTAAAATAATTAAAACACTTTTATAGTGATTCCAGATAAATACCTCCACGTGTAACAGCAGAATAAACTTACAAGAGTCGTACTATCAATAGGGCCCGTACCCATCCCTTACACCCCTAACTTCCTGCCAACGCCTGCAGATCGTGGACAGCTTGCCGCAGCTGCAGCCTCTGCTAACGTTGCCCAACGTCCTTGTGGTGAACGTGGTTGAACCTGACCCGGGGCAGTGGCACGTGAGGGTGCACAGCGACTCGGAGCACACAGTTCGCTCGACGGGCAAGAGCGACTTCGACTTCGACTTCGGTTTCTCGGTCGTAGAGACGGAAAGGATGTCCGAGACTTTTCATCGACCGCTCAGGCGTAAGCAAATTCCAATTTGATGACTGCTTGTTGGCACGTGTTCTGGATGTAAAACATAAAATGTGTTCTCTTCTCTGTCTGGTAGGTTATCGCAACAGATAATTGCTTGGTTCGATCATTTTGAGTGCATGCATTGCTTTATTAATTATTATTAATAAATCTTTATTATTCTTTTTTCAACGTTATTCAAACCAAGTCATATTTTTGAGCAAATCTAAACGTTGCAAGCAAACATTTCAAACTATTAATTAGGCATTTACTTAGATTGTTAGCTTGAACCACCGCGCGCGGATGTTATTTTTAAATCCTTGATAGAACATTTTCTGTCTAGCCATATTACATAATAAGCCATGCATTATAAATCTTCAGATTTCTTTTCTTTGAAATCTGATAAACGCCTAGTAATGGGGGGCTCAATTATTTCGTAATTATTATTTATTTTTCTAATATATAACAGATGTGAAAATGACGTCAGGTATTTGTGCTTCTTGCGTTTTTTTCCTAGCGACGTCACCTGCTGCTCCCCTCCTGGCAACGCCACTTTATCCATCAACATAATTGTTGCATAATCTTACTCCCATATTAGCGTACAAGTAATAAATATATATCGTTGCAACTTTACTGCACATTGTTTTTTCCCCGACAGGTTTCCCCAATTCGATTCTGATCCAAACGAGCGACATGGAAAACGTGTTCAACCTGACCAAAGTGCTGATCGTTGACCCAGCGAATGGCACCACCCTGAAGGAACTGCCCTTGCATCCGATCCCACAAATCCCTGGTCTCTACGGTGTCAACCACTTCGTGCCCTCGAATGACTTCTTCTACTTGGGGGTAGGTTTACCCTTAAAGTCACGCACAGATTTTCAGGGTGCAATGGATATGGAATAGATACCCTTTTTTATACTCAATTTCATTTTGACTGATGATTTTAATTCGTTTTTTTTTTGCCACTCAATGTCCTACAACAAAGCAAATAGTCAGGAAATTGATTTTTTTTTGCAGGTGGAAGGTGTTGGTTTGGACGGCACGCCCTTAAAACGCCTAACATCGACAACAATACAATCGCAAAGAGCTGGTAAGTCTTTTTTATTATCAGGAACGCTAATAACTTCTCAAAAATTGGTACCAAACCGAGGACTAAAATAATACAAACATCCCAAATGCACCCCATGCATACGAGGATCTACATGTTTGGTTCTGGGTGGTTTTAGAGCCGCCAATCGTACACATGACAGCCGAGCAGTCGAGTTGGATCAACCAACCCACGCTGCTCAAGTGTTATGTCGAGTCGCTGATTCCTTTCCACGTGCGCTGGTTCAAAGACGGCAGGCCCATCAGCGATGCTAAGAAGTACAAGTAAGAAGTGACCAGGAGATCTTTAGCATGGTTTTAAAACAAAACAAAAACATTACTCTCACGCGTACGGATGCTAATTAAAATAGTCAGTAATCTCATACACTCAACACACTAAACTACCCACACAATTTCAATTTCAATTTCAATTTATTTCCCATAGATAATGATACATTATATCAGAAACGCCAGTTCAATAAATAAATTCAAATAGTACAATTCAAATCCCGAAGATATTCTTAAAAATTAACCACGTCGTTTGTTATAAATGTTATTATATGATTCAAAGTGCAACGTAAAAATTCATCTATTGAATAAAAACGCGGGAAATCAGGAATTCCTTTAGCTTAGACTAGAAAAGTATTTCTTTCTTGAAACTATTTGCTAGAGCGTTATACAGAGATCTTTCCCAATATAATTTGTTTTACATAATTTAAAATTAAAATCAGCCTTACTTCTGACGTCGAGCAATAATGTGCAATCAAAATAAATCTGAACTTATTCCATGATAAAAGTGCTACAAACACAACCCTCCAGTACTGCAATTAAATCTACAGCCTGCTCCCTACTCTCATTAAAGCTTTCCCTAAATGTCTCGTACTGCAATAGGGGCAGATAAAAAAATGGGATACTATTTAAAAAATTTAGTTGGCGCCCTTGATTTAATGTTCTTTCCCCACTCCCCTCACCTCTTACACAAGCCTCAAATCCTGTTACGCCGCTGAAAAGTACCATTGTTATTGTAATAAATGCATGTTTATTAATATTTAATCATTTTGTATGTATTTTAAAAGGCTCGTGCAACAGCCCTTTCTAAATCACCGATCAAATTAACATAAATACACATGTGGCTTGCAGTCAGACTACGGACGTGCTATGGCAATTGTCCAGCTCTACGAAAGATTCTGGAGGAAACTTCAGTTGTCAAGCGTCTAATACAGAGAGGCAGACCACTTCCAAGTCTACTCTGCTAACCATCACAGGTACATTTAGCGTCGACCAAAAATACTGACACATTGGCAGCGGAATGTGTACCAATTTGATGTGGATTTTGAACGAATTGGTGAAAAATATGAATATTTTGCTTTCCCACAAGGTCATTGCTGCTTGATAGCATTGGGTTAAACTTTACGAACTTAATGCTGATGTCTACATACAGTAGACATTTAGTGAACGTTTTTTTATATTTCCAAGTTAATTACTTCACTCGTTTTTATTTCAATCAAGAACTCGAGTTGAAAATGGTATATCCTTTTTTTAGTTCGCTCTTGTATTACTTGCAGGTCCTGCTCCTCACATCAAGGCGCCAGCGAGGGTGGTTACGAAGCATAACGAGAACGCCGTTCTGGACTGCTCTGTTAGCAGTCTCATCAACTTCAACGTGTCCTGGACTCAGATCACACCTGACTTTCACAACCCAACCAAAGGTGAAGAGCCACCAACCAGAATAAACCCACCTGCCAGATTAAAGTCGTATTATTGCAGGCCCTTTAGTGATTGTTACAGCATGGTCATACACGCAATATGTAATGAACTGAGAAGATCAACTCAAAATTCAAAATTCTGATATCTTATGCGGGCTTAAATCAAATGAATCTGTAATAGCGTACACCATCTCTCATACAAGGTATCAGCGCTCAGAACCCAAGAGTATATTATATATAATTTTATATTTTGAGTACCAAAAAAGTTTTAATTTTCTCGTCAGTCCTGTGCTGAAAATTACTAGTAATTGTCTGTCATGACACCGACCTCTTTGTCTAGATGTGGAAATACCTCTTCAAAACAACTACAGGACCAAAATCCTGGAGAACGGAACCCTCATAATTCAGTTTGTGACTTCCGATGATGAGGGGTGGTACAAGTGTGTAGCTGAAAATCACGGTAAGAAACCTAACACATCGCCGATGGTTCGACGACAAGGAGGAACTGTTGGTGTTTATGAAATGTCTATAATGTTGATGCAGGTGGTAAGGCGGAGAGCAAGATCTTCTTGAGTATGAGAGACCCGATCAAAATACAAGTCAGCCCGGGAAAGTTCGAATTCCAGTATAAGGAAGGCTTCACGCTTTCCTGCTCGGCAACGGGAAAACCTGTACCTACAATTTCCTGGGAGAAAAGCGGGAAAGAGATTTACGTGAGTGGCCAAAAATCTACCAATAGCATGGTTAGCGGTAGGCGTGTTAAAACTAAATGAGCTATTGTCCATGTTGCGTACATTTCTGTTCAAAAGGAAAAAGCACAGAAATCAGATTTTATTGTATCGCTCTCCTAACGTATTTTTCAGGACGACGGCCGAGTAGAACTGATCAAGCGTGACGGAGGACTGGATCTCAGGGTGAAATACGGGAAACAAAGCGACGAGGGGGTGTATCACTGCATAGCAGAGAACTCTGTCGAGCAAGGTGACTTTTAGATAATCTATTTCCTCTAGATATTTAAACTTTTGTCGCCCTTGGAGCAGGCAACGAAGATGCAATCTTCGTTGGGGTACAGAAAATGTGATACAAAAAGTTTATGGATGACCACTTGCAGGTGGCCATTTCTGAATTACTGAGTAGGGATTGCAAAATAAAGATTATAGGTTGCTGATTTTAAGAGAGTGTATGATTAACTACTACCAAACCAAGCATTATTAGACCGGTATCCATCGACGTGCCATATTGTACGCTAATTATTGGAATCACTATGCCATATTGAACATTTGCAGCCATCGGCAAGTCGAAGGGGATGTTCATAGAACCTCCTTCTGTGGCCGCCGTGGATAGAAGACAAGTGACAAAGGTCGGAAAGCAAGTGACACTAAAATGCGCCGTGAAGGGGACGCCCAAGCCGACACTAACTTGGCTCAAGGACAAAGAGGAATTATCAGCAAACACCACCAACTTCCAGGTGAACGAAAATACCTTTTAGTTAACTGAAGTCTGATAATGGGGTATTTTATTTGGTCGCGTAGCAATTCCTCCTCAACAATAACGTAAGATGTTGTCTGACATGTAGGTGCTTCCTGATGGGGCTCTAAGGATCTTCGCCGCACAGTCGACCGACGCAGGAGAGTACACTTGTGTCGGGGAGAACCGGCTCGGCAAGGAGACCGATTTAGTCACGTTAGATGTTGGCTCAACGCCTCAGTTTGTGCAGACGCCAGAAGGTGAGGGTCAAGGGCAAGGGAAAAGGACGAGATCGGGACTGGAACAAGGTGATGCAACCCCGGGAGTGGAACAAAGTACCGTTGCTAGAAACTCGATGCACCTGCGTTTTTAGGATACACTGATCATCTACTAAACCGCATAATACTTGGAAACATTATATAGAAATTTAACCAATTCATGCTAAGGGGTACGTTTTGAACGCATAATATCAATAGAGAACATTTTAAAAATGTCTGTCTAAATTTCTATTTTTTTATCTGTCTTCTGTTGGCGCACACCTGACGATTCGTTTTATCTTCAATGAAGGATCAGTGGTCTGGTTACTGACTTTATATTGATGCCATGCACGTGACAGCTCTAATACTGCGTGACATTACTTATTTAAGTGATTAAACTGGGGCCTGAAACTCCACCCGGTTTTCAGTGATACAGATGGAGATCAACAAGAACGGAAGTATCCCGTGCATGGCAATCGGCCAACCCCCGCCGCAAATCAGCTGGCGACGCAAGGATGGCAAGGAGTTGCTCAGGAGCAAGTTTGAAACCACCCTCTCAGGCAGTTTGACCATCACAGGTGCGCCAACATTGCAATTCTTAGCAGCACCGTCGAAAGTTTCTGATGGAGTTGATTTAAAGTGATTGGTGATTATTGTTATAGGTATTGAACTGGGCGATGGAGGTGTTTATGTTTGCTCGGCTGAGAACGATTTCGGCTCAGAAGAAATTGAAACAAATGTCACAATTACTGGAGTCAGTAAGTAATATATAATATTTTATAATTCTTACAATAGAGCATTATTTATATGGCTATAAAAGTTAACGTGAAGGTTAGGTTTTAGTTTTGACTTTCCTTGTATTCTGTTAAAGAAATTAATTATGGAAAAAACGCTTGGAAACACGATTATTTGGTTTTATTCCTGAAGAAAACTCAACGAAACTTTTCCAGTCTTGCTGTTTCCACAACCTTTCGTGTAATTCACATTCTAACTCGCTAGCATTCACTTCACAGTAAAACCAGTGTTGGACATCCTAACGCAACTGAGCCCAGAGTCGCCAGTAGTAGCTGGCCAACGCCTAGAGCTGCCTTGCAACGTGTTAGTGGGCAACCCAGCGCCCCAGACCACGTGGTACAGAGACGGGGAGGTGTTGGACCCGTTACAGATGGAACAAGAAGGGATCTCTCTGGAGAACGACACCCTGGTCGTGCACTATGCCGGGAAGCAACACCGAGGACTCTACGAGTGTGTGGTTCAGAATATTGCCGGATCTGTCAGTCAGTCGACATCAGTGCAAGTATTAGGTTAGTGCATATTTCCAACGGACATTTTGTATGTTTGTGTTTACATGCTATGAATTGGTTTTGTTATGCGTGCAGTGAGGAAGTTAAGGAACTGATTTTTCAATGTCACCGAACTGTTTGGCGCGTAGGAAACACCGGTTCTCGTGAGGTCACTGAAGTTAAATAACACTGCGCTAGGTCAGGTATGGGATGGGTGACCATCATGTACATGGCCAGTTCTGTTCAGGAGAGAGGTATGGAGGGATGAAAGTTAGTCTAAATATCTTCAGGACTGCATGGACTTTTGGAAGAATCCTATTGTTTGAAAAGGGACGTTAAGACTGAAGTTCTCTTGATACTCTTCAACAGGGGAAGCTACGTACTGGTACCGGGTTTCCTTTCCTCTTTTCAAGGCTAGGAAAACTTCATGATCATTATCATCATCATCATCCACTCATTCACTGACGTCATAAGACCAGTGACATAGTGCCCGTTGTCAAAACAGTGTGTCGTTCAATCCCACTAATTAATCCATTTTTCAGTGTCTTATACCTGGTCAGATCTTCTAATCGACGAGATAGCTAATAAAAAAACCGTGGCGCACCTATACGATTTTTGGGAAGTAATGGTTGCACAGAACAACAACCTATCAAGTAAAAAAGCATCGCAAGAATAAATAAAGTAGTGTATCTTCCTCTCCATGGTCCGAAGGAAATGTATATGGCCCTGAACTTGAAGAGTCCTGAAGGCATGACTGAGGCATAAACCCTGAAGGCCTGAAGAGTCCAGGCGAGTGATGTGCGATGAGCATTTCATTCCACGGGTTTCAATTTCGCAGAGACGCCAAGTTTCCCGGAGACAGAGCAAAAAGTGTACAAAGTCCACGAGGACAGTAGCGTGGTTATCCCATGCCAGGTCCAGGGCGAGCCCCGACCTTTCGTCACGTGGGAAAAGGACAGGATGCCTCTTGCCAACTCTGACACCGTGTAAGAACTAATCCTCGTTGCCAAAGACAGGTTGTACCAATGTTGCAAAGTTTGATGAAACTTTGAATTCCCATGGTGTTTTGTGGTTTCAGATATAAAAGTGCTGAAGACAACAGCCTTATTATCACGGAGGCAAGTGAAGCTGACACAGGAGCTTATGCGTGCACGGCTGTCAATTCTGCGGGCAGCAAGAAGAAACTTACCGTCCTGGTCGTTCAGGGTATGAAACATCTACCGAAGCACTTTGATCACGGAAAGAAGTTAAACTAATCTAATAAAGGTTGTTGATTTTTCTTTGCCATTGTATTTACTTTGCAGTACCTCCGCTGATTTTTGACACGGACGACGTGACCACAGCCTTGGAGGGTTCGATCGTTACCCTCTACTGCGAGGTGCGAGCCGTGCCTACTGCTAAGATCACTTGGTACAGAGACGAGATCTTGGTCTCGTCTTACCGCGAGAACGTCGACTACCTTGACAACGGCCAGGGAATTAGGTTTGTGCGCACGCCAGATATCATATCGTATCACGGCTCAAATCACGGCTCTTATAAACATAAACTTTTCATGTAGATTTGTGGCAAACTTATCAGACACTGGGATGTACAAATGCGTGGCTTCGAATGAAGCGGGCTCAGACAGCAGGGACATGATTCTCGCGATAATGGGTAAGAAAGTAAAAAAAAAACGTTCAAAAACCAATCATGAGGTTGTAATTTCACATACACACCCATGTTGACAGCTGACTAGCTTTCAAATACTTAAATATTTAACTAATTTAATCACAGTTAAATCGATTAACCCCCGTTGTCTTCGATCTCATGGCAGTATCTCCAAGCATTCATCCTCCGAAAGACGAGCACTACAGAGCGACGGTTGGCCAGACGGTAACCCTCGACTGTCACGTGACCGGCTTCCCTCCACCCGAGGTATTCTGGAAGAGGAACGGCGCTAGTGTGCAGGACGGCGACTCTAGCTTCGAGACATCGGACGACGGCAAGCTCACGATCAACAACGTCCAGTCGAACGCGACGGGGTACTACGTGTGTGATGCCGAGAACGAGGCGGGGATCTCGCAGAAGATATTTTATCTGCAAGTGAATGGTATTGAACAGCGTTGTATATGTGATATCTGTTTAGCCATGGTTGTTAAGCAAGTTGTTTACATAAAATGTATTTCTTATTTCATCAGTTCCCCCGAAAATCCTGGAGACGTTGCCGACGGCTGCGAACATGATGGAAGGAGAAGACTATTCGATACCGTGCTCGGCCATAGGCAGCCCTTTGCCGGAAATCACATGGCGGAGAGACGGCCAACCTATCCTCGTGGGTTTGCACCGAGGTACCGTACTTCGCTTGAAAGCTATTAAATACAGCGCGGGTCAGATGTTGATTGCTATTTTCGGTTGCAGAAGATTCGATCGTTTTGGAAGATGGAACGCTTATTCTGATCAATGCATCCGAGAAGACGTCAGGACTGTACACCTGTACTGCTGAAAACGGAGAAGGAACAGACCAAACGAAGTACATTGTACAAGTATTGGGTGCGTGTTTCATTCAGTTTACCTGGACAGTGTTGCTGTTTGTCATTAGATTCTACCATGTTATTTTCAATCGTTCTCGGCAGTGGCTCCTTCAATGAGCGACGTCGGCGACAACAAAACGCTGGAAGTGATAGAAGAGGACGACGTCGTGATGACTTGCCCTACCGTCGAAGCGATCCCGCCCCCTCAGATCGAATGGCTGAAGGTATTCAACATAACTAGCTACCAAGGTCAAAACTACTCTATGCTACCAAATACCAGCAATATGCCGTGGTGGCCTATAACTGTTCTTATTCCTTACCAATGTCCACATTGTGAAGAGGACTAGATGAATCAAGATGTTACCCCTAAATCATAAACGCTCGACAGAGGCGCCACCAATCATTTCGGGGTGATATGTGACCCAACTGTCATTTAAAAAGGCGATACAAATTATCTCCGTTCGATGTCCGCCAGTTTCCTTTTGCTCTACAGCTTTCGTGGGGCCAAGTTTTTCTAGCTATCAAAACAAAATCAAGTATTTTGAAATCCCATAACTTCAATCTCATTCATAAATTGGTAGCACAGCTTGAGAAGGGGGGGGGGGGGGGGGTTCTTGGAGATATTAATCTTCTCTCAAGGGCTAGACTGAACTGGACAGATCCAAAGGGCGACCAGAAATTGTATAAATAAATCCTGCATTTGTCAGAAAAATATACCCTCCGTTATTTTAAAAATAAGTCTATCGCCTTGTTTCAATCGGGGCTTTGTCAAAAAAATATATGAGTTATCGTTCAGTTTCTTGTTAATTGTGTTTGTATTGTGTTGACCAGGACGGCCACCCTCTAGACAGTAGGTCGCGACATCGTACGGACGACCAGCAACACATCAAGATTTCCAACAACGGCCACACCCTCACCGTTGTTGGTGCGAGGCCATCCGACGCTGGGAGCTTCTTGTGCATTGCGACCAACATGGCTGGACAAACGAACGCGTCGTTTCATCTTCAGGTCCGATCTCATTGTCACAGAAATTGATTGTTTACGCTGTGATGTTTAACGACGCACTGTTTTAACAATTGGCCCCATGTGCCTGTTTCACTGGTTTAATGGCTTCGGTGAGAGGGTGGATGAGTGGTGAATAAGTGGGTGGGGGTTATGACGAACCTAACATAGCCTAGAAAAGGGATGGGAAAACCGATCCCGACAAGTATACCTACTCCTGTCGAAGAGCACCACTGGCTGAACTTCCCTTCCGAAGGACTGTACTACGCGAATAACAGGATTCCTCCACAAATCCTTGCAGTCGAGAGGTTGATCAGTGCGGATGAAATAGTTGTCTTCAATCCTTCTAACCTCTCTCTCAAACAGAACGAGTCATGGTTTATTATGGTCACCCATCCAATACCCGACCCAGTCAGTGTTGCTTAACTTCGGTGTCTCACAGAACCAGTTTTTTCAAAACGCCAAGCCATTCGGTCATAAATGAATCATAGTCCCGATTAGTTTCTAACCGATGGGCGATCCTGCCGCAGGTGCTGGTCCTGCCACACATCGAACAATCTCCTGACGGGCAGCCGGCCAGGACGTTGCTGGTGGGGGAGGCGTTGATGCTGCACTGCAATGTCACCGGACAGCCGCCACCCAGGGTGAGAGATGAAACGGTCTTTCGTGCTTCACGCGTCAACGCACGTCAAAGCTGGATGGTTATGATCACACGCATCCTTTTGGAGTTCCAAATCGAAATTTTCACGAGTTTCAGAATGGTGTATAGGGAATGAAAAGCGTTTTAGTTATCACAAAAAAATTCGAATTCTAATAAAAAAAAATCGGATTTCGATAAAAAGGTCCCAAAGAAAAAGTCTACGTGTTATTTGGCGTACGTCTTCTTACCAGTTCATGTTATCTCTAAATGTTTGAAAATGCGAAATATCAAACTAAGCCGGCAAAAATCCGGCATTCCCAATGCATGTGCGATTCTTTGCCAAAGATTCAATACTGGTGTACTGCTATAATAGAGCGACCATACTCGCGAAATTGCGGGGCAGACCACGTTCCGAGTTCCGACCTCACTCCGATCTCCCTGCCGCGTTGCGACTTGCGACTTGGTCGCGTTCAAGACGTGCGATCGTCTCGGCTTGGTCTCGGCGCATGTATACGTCGCTCCACCTTCCCCGCTCCCCTTCGACCGGGCAGTAATATCGGCGTTGCAATGCAGTGACCGACGCCATCTTCTCCGTGGCATGCGCGCCTGGTAGCATGATGCCACATTTGTGCCGGCGAGGTCCTGCCAGTGCTGCTAACACCCACCAAGCATATTATTATTACAGTCGTCAATTTTGGTAACAATCGTGGAAATCGTGATTACAGCATGAAAATGAGTACAATTACTAATTTGAACATGGGAAATCCAAAAATCAATGACCCCAATTTGGATTCCTGCCATCTTCTGAGATATCGGTATAAATCAATAAATCAATAAATAAAATAATTTTTTGTTATTTCTAACATTATATTGAACTATTTTATGTAAATTAGTTGTGATTTAACTTTTCCTTTACAGTATAAAATATATAAACCGTGCACATTTCCGGCATGTGCGAAGTTTTATTCGATTAATTAGCAAATAGTGCAAAAACGGGCATTTTTTCACAATTCTGGCTTTGCATTTTGCAATAATGTCAATTGACATATATTATACATGGAATGTGTTCTTCATAAACGTTAATAATGCAACGTTCCTGTACCGTCTTATTATCAATCAATAAGATATATTCAATCTTCAAAATTTGATTTTACACACCATTTTACCACTGAGTGAGTTTTGTTCTATTTCCATATTTCCCCTTTTTCTCACCATATATTTCTTTTACTATATATTTTAGATCCCAATACTTTTCGTGTGCCAACATGCCATTATATCACTTTTTACACAAGATGATTTAACACCAATAATCAATCAATCAATTGATAATTTTATTAAAAAGTGTATAGAAGTCATGTTTCCTTCGATATCGCCGAAATAAAGAGGTTTCAATAATTTCACAATCCCTCAGTCTCTATTATTTCCAATTCCAGCCCTTGCCACCCCAACGCCAACAGACCCTTCACCCTAACCCCTTGGCCCGTCCATGACCCTTAAATCTGTGACCACCCCCAGGTGTCGTGGAAGAAAAACAATGTTCCCGTGACATCCCACACAACGCCCGGCGTTCTAGTTTCGGCCGACAAACAGACACTGAGGTTCGCCAAAGTCAGACTTCACGACGCCGGCGCCTACCAGTGTATCGCCACCAACAAGGTGGGACGTCGTGACCAGGGATTCAAAGTCATCGTGCACGGTACGTGCTTCCAGTTGTTTTAAACCATGCCAAAATGCCAATTATCTGATTTTGGCCAGGAGTTACTGCTCTCTGCAGTTGGAGAAGAGCCAAAAGTCTCATAATTTGTTATCTGTGATTAGTTACTATCTTTTACTTATAAAACTTAAGAAGGAATAAATCTGCCAGCATAACTCAATAAGTCCTGAAAAAAATGTAACCTGGGCAGTTTAAGATTTTCTGAACTAATGATAAAAATATTTTTCTGTCTTCTGGTTTGTTTCCAGTTCCAACGGATTTGGATGGCCCTTCGGAGGAGCAGGTTGAGGCCGTAATAGGAAGTGCAATCCTTCTGCATTGCCCGATGACTGGCGTTCCAGAACCAGTCATCAAATGGACAAGACTTACAGAGCACACCGAAATAACGTAAGCTAATTATGACAGTGAGTTAGATATGTCTTGCAAAACCAGTGCTAAGTTTTTTCCTGTCTAGAACTTATAAGAGTGCATAATAATAGAAAAGTCATTGTTGCATTACAGGCATTTAGAGAAATCAAACTGGCCTGTATACTTCATTTCTGGTTGTATTGTGGTGGCTTTGGGTCATAATATACCAAAAATCCACAATTTTAACGCATCTGAGCAATATCAACAACAGTTTTCACTTTTGCTAAGATGTAGTATTTCTTTCCAGTGATGGAAAGAACGTGGTGTTGTCGAAGAACAAAAAGATCCTGGAGATATCCAATACCCGTTTGAAAGACGATGGTGTGATAGTTTGCGAGGGGAGCAATGACGCTGGGTCCAAGAGCAAGCAGTTCAACTTGACTGTGCTGGAACCGCCATGGATCAGCGACGCAGATTTCATGGAGGATACGAAGGCTTCGGAAGGCAAGCAGGCCAAGCTGGTGTGCCGGACACATGGCCGGCCACGCGCAGACATCGTCTGGCTGCACAATGGCAAGATTGTCGAGATGGAAAACGACATCTCAGGGAATAGGAGGTGAATAGCTACTCTTACAGTTGTTAGAAAATTAGAATATAAGAGAAAGTCATATGTTGTGAGTCGTAATTCTGAGAACAATTAGCAATTAGCAGTACATAAAATTTCAAACAATTTGTCAGGATTGGGTTATCCTTATTCTATGCTTGTACTTTCTTGCAGATCAATGAGTGTACAAATAATTAACAATGATGTAGAAGAGCACATGCTGACAATAGAAAAGGTGCGTGTGTTTGATGGGGGAAAATACACATGTCTTGCGTCTAATGAAGTTGGTGTCGCAGAAAAGAGCTATCGGATCAAAGTCTTAGGTAAGTGCCCATGAAACACATTACAGACCTGATGAGTTACGGTGTTACCCGACTTTAGAACCTCAAACTGGATATGAACCCAAGTCTCACGAATAATTTCAAAAACTTAAGTTGAAGGTTACAAATGGCTGGTTTATTGAATCATTGCTTAAGAGTTTCCTCCATTCCCTCGTTCAATTATTATTTTTATTGAGAGCAATCACAGTTATGCCCGGGGAATCTGAAGTGGGCTGCATTCAATCAAATTATTGTAGTCAAGAGGACCACTGGTACAGAAAATTTGGATTGAAAACAATAGCAGAGCAAGGGACTTTGGGAATTGAAGGTCAAAAGTGTAAAAGAACAAAATGGTAAGCTCCTTCTACACTCCTTCCTACATTCTACTCCCTGCTTTTCAACATAATTTCTCTCGTCTTTGTGGTAGTTGCTCCGCGGTTGGCCAACTATCTGGCCGATTCCAACACGATCGAGTCCCTAGAGGGTCTGCCCGTCACCATCAAGTGTCCTGTGGAGGGCAACCCTGGACTAGACATCCACTGGATGAAGGACAGCGAGCCGTTGATGGCTGACGGCGACTCCACTTCCACGACCGAGGGACAAGTCTTGCACATCGTCAACAGTACTCAAAGTCACTCGGGAAACTATACGTGCGTTGCGCAAAACACGGCGGGGAATGTCTCAAAAAGCTTTCAGCTCGACGTTTTAGGTATTGGTTTGTCAGCCAATGAGCATAGCATGTTCACTTTTGTTAGGTTGCCAGAATTTTTTGTAATTATCCGTTTGGTTTGAAAACTGAAAAATGAAATATGTTTTACTGCATTTGATGTAAACTATCTTTATTATAAACAATTCTAATAAAATTTTTTTTTTCAGTTCCACCATCATTGGCCGACAGGGAGGAAGAAAGTAAGAACTATCGACTGACAACAAACGACGAATTGAAACTAGTCTGCAACGTCTCTGGCCATCCTCCACCAAACATTCAGTGGTTCAAAGGCGTAGCACCCATTTCATCCCTCACTTGGCTGAAATATGAGCTATTTGACCACAACCAAACCCTGGTACATATGGGGACCCGTTTGTTTTTTATGGTTTAACAAGTAAAATGCACTTGGAAAAATGTAAAGTTTTCTGTTTAAATTGGTATTTCGGTTTAGGTCATAAATAACGTTAACACCAAGCATAATGGCCAGTACTCTTGTCTGGCCGTGAACATGGCTGGAAATACAGATATGGTATTCAACATTGACGTCCACGGTAAGATTCTTTACAGACTGAAATAACGTCTCAAAAAAATAAGTACACTTTCCGGGATGCTAAAGAAATCGTTAATTTTTAGAGCCACCTAAGATGGACGAACAAAACGATGTTCTGCTCTCAAATCACACAGTGAAGCTTCACAGACGCTTGGTGCTCAAATGCCCGTTGTCTGGATCGCCTCAGCCTACCATTACGTGGTACAAGGTACATGGTTAATGGAATTCTAAACAAATTATTACGATACAACTTACATGATGTAAATTGTTTAAATTGGGATATTTTTGGCCTTATATATAGATCAATGAACTTGCATAACGATGAAGCAAAATTTCAGACACTATCGAGATTACAATTTCAAGAATTGCCTCGTCCATCTCCAAGCATAGCCGACTCTGAAAGAGTTTGTTCTCTTTAAGTTTTTGGAGTTTAACAATGTTACTTAGCAATATACAGTTGCAGCTAGGAAAGTTGAAATGGGAATGGAACTTCAAAGTAAAAAGTTCTAAAAATTAACGTACAGCCCATCAGTAACAGAGTCCTAAAAAGAAAGCTGACATAGAGCTATGAAAGGCTTTCGTTGGTTGCAGGACAGCGTACCCGTCAAGTCAGGCAACAACGTGCACGTCTCGTCAGATGGCAGGCAATTGCACTTGATGCAGGCATTGTCCAAGAATGCTGGAGAGTACGACTGCGTTGCCGAAAACGTTGCCGGCACAAAGAAGTTGCACTTTAACGTCAACGTAGCAGGTTAGAAAATCTAGTTTAAAGCTATTTCTTACCATTAACATAGCGTTTTTTGGTTGATATCTAGGGTCCAGTGTGAAAATAGGACAATCAATCAAGGTTTTAAATTAAGTATGTTAACTGTATTTTATTGCTTTCTGTAAGCTCTCATTAAGTAAGTCCTTTAACTCAAAAATTAACCTTCCGTTTGTCTCCTCAGCCAATGTCTGACGGTGCAACTAAATTTGTACCAATTCTTTCAAAAAAAATTTTGTTTATTAATTGAACTAAATGGTTCCATAGAAATAATTCAAGTAGGCTCACTGAATTCACAACATCTCAGGAGCCAATAATGAAGTAAACCTACGTCTATGTTTGATCAAATCAACTAATTCCTATGCAAACATTCTTTGCAAGTGTTGTTACGGTGTGAGTTTCCTTTGCCCGTTCGCACGCGCTTAGTGCCCGCTGAATGGAGCACCTGGAGCGAGTGGAGCGAGTGTAGTGTGATATGCGGCTCGGGCGAACAAGTGCGAGTCCGGTTTTGCCACTCGCCCGAACGCACGGGCAACGTCGACAACTGTCAGGGCGAGAGCGAGGAGTGGAGGCCGTGCAACATGGCCGAATGCCAGGTAGGGACATACCTAAAAACTACTTTCAAGGTTGGAGTTGTCTATCACAATGGTGTGTGTTCTCATCTTCTGAGTCAACCTGTTCTCCTGTGGTGAAAAAGTTATTTTAGCAATAATGCAAATTGTAATTAACCCATATATTAATCAACTACTAGAATATTTAGCACAGAATAATTAACCTAGGTACTAAAAGCCCAAATGTATGCAAATATTTTTCATTTGCTGACATGGAGACAAGATTTCAAGAAGGTTGCTATTGGGTAAACTTTTCAACTTTGGTTGTGCAGATCGACGGTGTGTGGGGTGAGTGGTCCAGCTGGACATCGTGCTCCGAATCGTGCGGCCGCGCCACTCGACGGCGCTACCGCAAGTGTGACAGCCCTGAACCTCGCTACGGTGGACAGCCATGTCTGGGTTCTGATGGCCAGCAGGAATACTGTCTGCAGGTACGAATGCCATTATCAAAGCCGGATCTGATATGATTTTAAGTTATTACCACGTACAAGGCGGTGTAAAATAATTAAATAAGCGTACGACCAAAATCTGACTACATTATCTAGCTCTGAGCTCTTTGACAGGAATAAAATCCTATCTGACTCACTGATTCGAAAATGATGTCCAAACGTACCTTAAAGATCTAAGCAAGATACTGAAAAGCCAGCAGACAAGAAACAATGAAAAACCATTTGCAGGTATCTGATAGATTCTATTCGAAGCCATTTTGAACTGTTCATTGCACAGTGGCTCAGTTCAACAGATTCTAATCAATGGTTCTGGTCTAGCAAAGATAGAAATACTTTTCTGCGTAATTATTTATGTCGTACATTAAAAACTTATGGGCACTTCTGTTTGAAAGAAATTTAAGACAAATCACTCTCGCTGGTAAATATGTTTCCCATCGCAAAATTGCCAGACTGAAATTTCCGAATAAATGTGATGTAAATGGTAAACAGGCGGCGTGCCCTGTGAATGGACATTGGTCCGATTGGACCGAGTGGAGCGAGTGCACGGTGTCATGCAACAAAGGCACCAAGTTCCGCAATCGGCAATGTAACAACCCGGCACCCGCCCACGACGGCGACAACTGCAGGGGAGAAAACGTTGAAGTCAACGCCTGCAATCTAAATAAGTGTCCACGTATGCTACAAACTTTTCTTTTGTCTAATATTGGGTATCAATTTGAATACCAATTTTTCCTCAGCTAAAATGGATGGCTGCATCTTTATTCTTTTAACTACACATTTTCATACAAGCGGTAGTTTAGATTTTAGATTTTGATTTACTATTAGATTTAGATTGGTATTATTTCAATAATTTACAATTCAAAATTGTAGTTTAGATTTTACTATAGCCAGACCATAACAAAAATGACGCTATATTTAAAGTAAAAAAAAAAAAAATCTTGAGGAGCTTAAAGATTTTTCAGGATTTGGAAAAAATTACCAGCAGCATCTCAATGAATCTATAATTTTTTTTAATTCACCTATTTGTTTTCTCTGGTGTGCCAATTTAAGTCAATGGTGCCTGGGTCATGTGTTGCGGTTACCATATTGCAGAACACGGCAACTGGGCCGATTGGGGCCGATGGACGTCCTGCTCAACCACCTGTGGGCCGGGAAACAAACGCCGTCAGCGCACCTGCAGTAACCCCCCGCCGAGATTTGGAGGCGGTCCCTGTGCCGGCGAGAACATGCAGGTAACCTGCTAAAAAAATTAAAAAAAAAAACTTAAAATTAAGCAAAAATGAGCTTCAGCAGAAGCTGAGTTGTTGTTGGACCAGTCTGGTTGGAGAATAGGTTTCAGAGAATTTGAAACCATGCACATGATATTTAAATACATTTTAGTCATTTATAACAGACCCATAAGCCATTTATGTAAATATTCCCGTGACTTTATTGTAAAGCCTCCACTTAAAAACAACAGTTTCTCATGCCCTAATCCGTGCTCATTGACCAACAGATTGAGAAGTGCATAACACGCAGCTGCGACAAGGTCCCGCTGCGTGCGACACTCCACGTCAAGGGCAAGCTGAACGGTGAGCAGCTCGGCTCCGACAACGTGATCGTGGCAAGCATCTCGGATTATGGGCCCCGCCGCACCGTCACCACCAACGCACAAGACCTGCTCAAGCACCAGTCAGGTTGGGGTCCCATACACGGCTTCCTGCTCTCGCCTATCTCGTGGAACATCGCCTCAGAGACCGATATGGCCAACAATGGATACTCTCTGACCAACGGAAACTTTCGACAGCAATCACAAATCGAGTTTGCGACAGGTTAGTTGATCTAGTTGTTTAAAATCCAATCCTTTCATTAAATTTTTGATGGGAAATTACAGAATAAGTAGATCGCACGTAAACGCAACTTACCAGCTTATGTTTAATGAAGCGAAGTTTAAGAATACCAATATGTTTGAAATTTTTCAGAGTTTCACCATTTTCTTTAATTTAGTAAAGTAACATAGAATACAAATGTCTTCTCATCTCCACACCAGGTTATCCTGCCTTGTTGCATCCTTACCTTAACGGGCAACATTCTTTACAGTTTTTTTAGTAATGTATTTCAAGGGAATTAGTTAATAAAAACACACTGTGTGATTCATATCCACCAGGGGAGGAGCTGATCCTACACCACGTGGGACGCGGCACTGACGACGATGGAGCACTGCACGTGGACATCGAGGTCCAAGGCGAAGTTCCCATCGTCCAACCGGAAGCCAATGTAGTCATTGAGCCATTCGAAGGTATTGTTCCCTCGACTGGCCTCCAAAATTGGCTACATTCACAATCTGTTCTGTATTTAGCCTTGAAGGTCACGTAAGAGCATCCGATATGCTAAAGCTGTAATGTGCCACTTATAAAATTTAATGGAAAATATATCCCACTAACTAATTGCACCATTGTTCCTTTGCACCATTAGAGGATTACGTGCAGACTGGTCCTAGTTCTCTGTTTGCATCATCTACAAGCTCTCTCAAGATCAACGGGAAGAAGATTCCTTTCTCCTGGAATAATACTGTGTCGTACGATTCTCTGCAAGGGACAATGCCGTGAGTATCACCACAAAGAAATTCTACCGCATTTGTCTATCAAGATTGATTAGCTAAATTTAAAATAATTTCCATTGTAAATGTTCAAATTGGATGCAATTCTTAATCAAACTGTTAACCAAATCACACCACTGGATAATCGTGAAAGGGACTCCAGAAATCGTGGAAGACACAACACGAAGAAAACACAGCAAAAACGACACGTCACCTAAAGTTCGTGATGAGGGCAAATAGAGGAGCCACCACGACCACAACGGAAAAAGCTTACCTCACCCTTATCCTACCAATAATCGAATATGCAGATGCTATATGGGACCCCCCATAAGACGAAAGACATCACTAACATAGAAAAAGTCCAGAGAATTGCTGCCCGGAGGGTGACTGGAAGAACCAGAAAGTGGAGGACAGAGCAGGGCTTGGGTGGGGAAGCAATCAAAGTATGGAAAAGCCCCTCATAAATTATAAAAATGCTGGGGTGGGAGACTCTATAGAACAGAAGAAAAACTGCGAGACTCTGCAACCTTAAACGGGCAGTAGACGGCCACCCGCGATGGGTAGAGTGGAGGACCAAACTAGACCCCTCAAGAAAAGAGAACAACATAATAGAGAGAGGAGCTATAGCCAATGTGGGAAAATTCTTCAAAGTCAACAGGACCATAAGGGAATGGTATGCTCTTATGACTAAACATAGAATCAAAGGGCTGACTATTGCCAAATTTAGAGATTTCATTTCTAACCATAGTTAATTCCCATAGTTAGTTAGTACTATTATATTGTACTATTATTAATGGTTCCTTACCACATGCCATACCATGTACAATTGTAAGATGAAAAATAAATATCAAATATCAAGTAGTTTTTTTAAAAAAGCGTGCTTTTAATAATAAATACAAATGCACCAAATTGGACGTAAAACACACAGGCTAAAAGTTTTTGTCTGCAGCTACTTAGTTGAGCGGCTGACAACACGGGACATCGACGCAGCCTACGACTCGCAGTCGCAGTCCCTGCACTACGCCATGTCCACGGAGATCGGTCGCAAGTCGGAACGCAACGAGTGCCCCAACGGATTCCTCCACGACGCTCAGCACTTGCACTGCGCTGACCTCGACGAGTGCCAAGATCCTGTGAGGAACAAGTGCCACACCACGCAGATCTGCGAGAACCTGTTCGGCTCATATCGCTGTTACTGTGCGCCTGGTTTCAAGTCCATGGGCATCGGAAAACGCTGCTTGGGTGAGGGTTACATTGTCCAAATAATTAGTTCAGAACATACAATAATTTACCAGTCTTCTTTTGCCAAGTGCACACAGAAAGCAGGTCAGATGATTTTTTCCTGAGCTAAGATTTATATTATGTTCCAAGTGCCTACCAAGCCTTTCAGGGTTGCATTTTTTTAAACATTGCCAGCATTATGTACATAGGGCTATTTCTGCCATTGTAAATGCAAAGGTGCAGTTTGTTATCTGAGCTTATTTTTTATTTCCACAATTGATTTGTCTACCTAAAGCAAAGAGAGAAACCAAATGTTTAGCAACATATTCACTCATGGCACATTATCCTTGTGTTCCAAAGTCTTCAACAACCCAAAATGTGCCCGAAATATCTAGCCAAGGCCTGTTTCTTTTGTCAAACACATCTTGACAAGTCGGTCAGCTAATCTTCACTGAACTTGCCTCGTCAATGTACCGTGCAGACATCAACGAGTGCATCCTGGATTCGTCAATCTGCTCTCACCAGTGCTTCAACACGAAGGGTAGCTTCCAGTGCATGTGTCCTCCTGGGTTTGCTCTCCATGGCGATGGCAGACGATGCATAGGTAAAGTTGAGGCAATTGTTAAATGTGATTTCCTTCACGATGCCTAGAAAGCAGATTTGGGTTTCAATATTATTTTTGTATTTTTGTATTTTTGTATCAATAATAGAAGCACAGATAGAAGGTTAACATATTTTTATATTTTACGGCCATAATTAATCCGAAACAGGTTTATTCGAGACTGAGCTAGCAAAGTACTAATAAATTAGCATTTTTTATACTGGGATTTAAATCAGCGTGCAGGGCAGATAAAATTATGTGTGTATGTAGAGTTTCCTACCATGGACTGTTAAATATAATTCAAACAAATTGAAAATGTATCCACCATATTAAAAAACTGACATTACTTAAAATGTCCTGGACAGATGCTCGTTACTGGTTGAATGAAGATCCTAGCTTCCTGGCTGACCCTCACAAGAAAAGAATGCATCTAAGTCCGAAGCGCCAGAACCAAGACGTTAGCTACGCTGATGATTCAAGCTTTCGACTTACCAGGCCCTTGGACCCAGCAACTTGGGGGAACAAGGAAAGGTGGAAATGTCCCAATGGGTTCCAAGTTGCCAATGGAATTTGTCAAGGTGAGTAAACTTGGCTTGAACCATATCAAATAATTTTCACTACAGAAAAAGTGTGGAATGCAGGATCAAATATGTCCCACTCCCAGAAGCATACAGTTTAGATTTAAAAGGGCTGAGTTTTCTCAGATTTTGTACTTAAACTCGAACTGCAACCATTTTTCGCTGATTTTGTTGGTAAATTGGTAACGTTGTGTGTTTGAGGCTATCCAGTCTTGTTGATCAGCTATTTCACCAGGTACTAAGTTCTAAATAAGAAAACCCACACTATAGAATCAAGCTCATAGTTTGATATATATATATATATATTTTTTTGCTTAATGTGATTACAGATGAAGACGAATGCAAGAGTGTTCCGGGGGTCTGCGGTCCAGATAAGACATGTTTGAACACCAAAGGAGCCTTCTTGTGTCTAGATACTCCTTGCCCCTACGATTACATGAAAAACTTCCAGACCGGGTAAGTGATGGAAATTGAATTTACCGACAAAAATTGCTGTCTTTTTGTTAACTTTAAACATTTGAAATAATCAGTTTCATTCAATTGCTTAGTTATAATAACAGGAAATGGTCAAAGGCCTATAGAACCCAACTATAAGTGCTTGCTTTGAATCTGAAATATATTCACATAAATAAGCAATAAATGAAAGAAACCCTTAATTACCAATAGTAAAATCTTAGATTTAACTAGCTGATCAAATTTGTTACAGGCACTGCATGAAATTCTGTGACGAGCAGCGAGTGACCTGCGAAGATGGGGCCCTGCTCACTCAAACACTCAGCTACAACATCGTCGAAGTGGACGCAGAGGACTTTGAACCTTATCAGGAGCTCATGAAGTTAAAGGCCCATCAATACCCCACTGGGAGGCAAGGGCAGAAGACAAGATATCGGATCATCGAAAATGAAAAGGGTGAGTACCTAAATAAGTAATTGTGAGTTATTTGGATTTTGTTTGAACATTTACTTAAATTCTTTCTTCCGACAGGAAAACCTTTCCGTGTGAGGTTTGAAAATGGAGAGGGACTCCTATATGCCTTAAAACAATTGGTTCCACAAAAAGTTTACAGGTGCGTGAATATTCTCACTTAAAAAGATCACTCTCATTTAATTTTTGCTTCAAATGCTTATTTCAATAACTTCTTGCAAAATTCTTGTCTTTCAGGATTTTCGTTCTTGCCCTTAATTTCGACGAAACTGGAAAGAACGTTCTCCACACGACAAGATTTGTTATCTACGTTCATGTATCGAATGATTCATAGTTTTTGCTTATCAGTCAATTTATTATATTGACTTGTACTAATTGCAATGACAATTGGCAAAGATATGGTTTGCTTTTAAAAGCCACACATAATTACTATCTGTAGATACTGTAATCTTTTTTTATAATACAATAAAAAATATTTCTTATTATGTATATCTATAAATAAGTTAATATATATTTTTTACCACCTAAGTAACTTGACAGTTTGATGATTCTTCATTTAGAAAATAATTTAAAAAAATAATTATTATAATAACACTTTAAATCTTAGCTCAACCTAAACATGATCAAAAAATGCAATAAGAGACAATATTTAGGAGCAGTTTTACTGTTTCAATGACAACCATTCAATGCTCAAAAGTGTGAAACAAAATGCAGTCGGGATGAAATATAGGTAGTAGCATATATTTTCTTACTGACAAGTCCTGTCAGGGCTGCTTTCACCATTGATAAAGTAACAGGTACAATTGTTACGAAATGTCGGGGAAATTTAGTTGTTATTTTCTTAGCATTCAAAACTCATTTTAAATAGTTTTTGTCTAAACAAGTGTAGGCTAATTAAGTAGACATGAGTCTAAAAACTGTAATGGTCAATGATAGCTGTTGATTATTAATGCAAAAAGAGTACCAAAACCGACTCCAACTCCGATTCCAACTTACCGGAGAAGAAAATTGGTGCCGCGTAGCATAGAAACTACCAGCACAGGCAAGTATTAGTCATCGATGTACGGTGTGTTGTGCAATATGCTCAATATTTCCCAGCCAACGGGGGAGCCAGTAAGCGATTCCGAAGGTTCTGCGCAAATAGAGTATAATCAGGTGATTAAAGAACATTATTGTTGTTTCGAAACCATTGACTTGGGTTACTTTCTGGGACAAAACCATATAAAAAATTACATCAACTCTTTCGTTAAAATTATCTTGATGGCAGTAAATAGATGGACAAGGATGTAACTTAAGGACCTCTAAATATCACGTGAAATTGGCGAAAGAAAGGTAAAAGATTGCTTTCAGGCTATCTTTATCCTATGCTACCAGGCAACTGCAAGAGTTGGTGAAAACTGTTTCTAGACAATTTTAATAGTTTGATGACTGAACATTTTTGTTGTAGGTTGAAAATTCATACATTACATACATCACAAGCAAATACAGGAATCAATGTGTTATTAAGAAAAATATAAAAATTCAATAATAGCAAGTTTTATAACCTTTTTAAAATTCTTTTATCAGTTTACACGTTTCTTATGTGGTTTGAATTTCTGTTTATTGTATTTTAGCCTCTTCAAGGGTACTTCGATATCCGCCATGTTCAATCTGAATTGCTCCTTGCTGAAGTCTGGTTGAGGTTAGCTACATTGCACGTGTTGCTAATCAGTGTTGAATATGTCGGAAATTGAAAGTAATAATATAAGTCGGAAAGCAAAAAAATTTCTTCAAAACAGAAAGAATGCTAATAATTTGATTGACATTCTTGATCTTTTAGAGGTAGGACACTTCACAGATAACTAAAGAAAACCTAAGCAACATAACCTATAAAAAAATGTATGTTTTGTTTGCAGAAAGAGGATGCAAGTGTTACTCAAGTATGTGTAACGGATCTTTCACATATTTTTGGGACCGTTTTAGAGCGTAAGGAAATGATGGAAACGACTGAAGAAACACCTGCCGTAACCGCATACCGGACATGGCTTCGAGGACTGTATGATAGCACGTTTACGAAGCTGATTGAAGTTTTTATGGGCATGGCTACTGTACAGAAGCAAGTATTAGCTGCATTAATGCACCTAATAGCTGCCGAAGAACAGAATCCTATAGAAAACGTGAAGATCCCAAAAAAACCTGAAGGTTTATTTCCTGTTTACAGATTAAAAGTATGATTATTGCTTGTCCACTTACCAGGGTCACTTGGATCCTTAGAAATGTATCTGTTGTTTGTCATTTGTGATAATTTTGAGAAAAAAACCGTGGTTTATTTTGTTGCAGGAAATCGTCACTACGCTGCTTTCTAGTAAAAAACACACCACTAATCAGATAAAAGCATTTATTGTCTGTGCTAAAGAGAATCCTCGTGTGAAGTACTACACGTGGAGACTATTGCTAGGATCTGAGTACACCAATAAAAATTCACACAACGAGGTATTTGTCAAAAACTACCTGTGTTTTTTTGACAACATGTTGACCAGTTATCAGAATAGTGATATGACAGGACTTGAAGGTATGCAATGCTATGACAATTTTTTAGTACACTTACAAAAAGGCTAGTGTTTTGCATGCCCGTCTATCCTTTATCTACCAAATCAAATTGCTTCGTTATTTTTGTGATCTGGCATCCAATCTGAAAGATTGGTTCTTAAGTTTTTCAATATTGGTTCTGGTTTTCCAAAGTTTTTGAAATTACAGTTCTGGTTACGATGCTTGAAAATGATGAATTTAGGTTTCAATTCTATTTCTGGAATTCAATAATTATTCTAATTATTCTGGTTTCAATAAAAGTTTCCAGAAAAAAAAAAGTTCATGTGGTTAAATTCGGCTCCAACCGGGTTTCCCTGTTGGTTTGACGCATATTGACTGTGCGGCGACTTTTGTGGAAAAGCTTTGCAATTTTGTATCAGTGCTATTCGAGCCATTATCAAAACTGAATTAAACCGATATTTTTTAAATTATGCATCTCATTCCATAAACAATATCGAGTTTTTCTAGTTGCGGCTTCAATTTGGTTCCCTGCCATAAGTTGGGTTTTGCCAAGCAGTGTCTTTAAAACCTGAATAAAACTGTTTTTAGAAACAACATTAACTATGGAGCAAACAAAAATTCCAAAGAAAATTGAACAGACGTGGGTGCGCATGATGAAATGGAATTTAACGCCAGAGGTGCGTAAGCAAATGATGGAAATTTTACTCATCAAAGTAATACCCCACATGAAGTATCCACTGTGGTATACAGATTACCTTGTGGCAACGCTGAGTGCAGGTAATAAAGTTTACATCGCTTTAAAACTTTAAAACGCTGACGTTGGGTGACCAAACAGCAAAATATAATTGAAAATCAACTGTTGAACTAACACTTCCTTTCATTGCTCAAAAGTTGATTTTTCAACTTGGTTTTGTTTTTTTGTTTATTGTAGTAATTTGTTTCAGGTGGTTCACTTAGTATATTAGCCTTACAGGCTATGCTTACTCTGATTCAGAAATTCAATATGTAAGTAATACTAAGCTTATTACATTTATTACCAAGCTTATTAATAACATTAAATGTAGACAAAAGAAAAGATTTGGTTTTTAAGATTTTTTTTTAAAGAGTATTTTGTCTTTGACCCTTAGAGACTACCCCCTTGCATATGAAAAGCTCTACTCGATGATGAATCCAGATGTTTTCCATCAAAAGTATAAGCAGCGACTATTTTACTTGGCCGACATGTTCCTGTCCTCAACGTAAGTATCAGTTCCATGCTCATCAACCTACAAAATAAAATTAAAAAAAAAAAAATCAGAAAACTGACACTTGAATAGTCGATAATTGCTTACATCGAATTGATTTGCAGGTATTTGCCACAAAACCTTGTTGCTTCATTCGTCAAACGGATGGCTCGGCTCACCCTGATTGCACCTGCACACGATATCCAGATTCTATTGGCGTTTATTGGAAACCTACTCATTCGGCATGCTGGGTTAAAGAAGCTGCTTGTAGGAAGTCATCAGGATCCAGAACTTGGTAAATTTTTTAAATTTTTTCTTTGGAATTTGTTAAGAGTTATATGTGAAACGTCTTTGTTTTGTTAATAGTGCTTCTTTTTCCATAGTTTGTGATCCATTTGATATGAATGAAAAAGATCCAAACAAAACCAGAGCTATGGAAAGCTTTCTATGGGAAATCCACAGCCTGAAACAGCATTATCTGCCGGCGATTTCCAATTCCGTGATAGAGCTTATTGAAAAACCTCTTCCTACTGCGGAGTGGGAGTTAGGTCCACTGCTGGATGCCAATCAAGACAAGGTAAGAGTGGCTTGTTCAGAAGCAATCTTAAGAATCATGTCACTTGGAATACTCTGCTCATGCTTTGTATTGCTGTGTTTTAGATTTTTGAAAGGGAGCTGAGGAAGAGAGCAGACACAATTGAGGTTAATTATGACAGACCACAGTCGATTCAGATGCCACGAGGAGAGGTATTGCTTCAGTATTGGACTCTTACTTGAGTAAAGTCTGTATGTTAATTTTTCTTATAATAAATCATTGAACACATAACAGTTATCCTTGCTGCAAAATATTTATCACCTACTCTATACTTTTCCTTGTCCACATGACAATATTTCAACCTGCTTTTAGCCAGTTTGAAAGCCCTCAAAATATTTTTGTTTTTACATTTTTTTTTGTACTGACTTTGCTAGTGTTGTTGCAAAGGCTGGGCAGTCGTCCTATTTTTTGTCACAAGTTTGTTTTTGCCGCAACTTTTTGGAAAGCCGAAAATTTCTTTGTGATTGTCGAGCAATGTTCAAGTCTGTACATTGTTTCTGTTGACACTTACAGATAATTTACAACCTGCCACCAGCTCTTTATGTTTTTAATTTTAATTTTTAAAGGATTAGATGCAGGTGCTGCCACTTGCACATTTTTTTAAGAACTTGCGTTGTAAAGTCTTCTTGTAAGTAACTGAGTAACTTATATTTGATAAAATGTGGTTTATAAGAAGCCTGGTAATTCACTCCAGCAGTACAGGGATTTGATGTTGCTAGAGCTAGGTTTCTAATTGCTCTTTTTTTTTTTTAATGCTAAATAATCTTTCGGCATAACGAGAAATTTCCTTGTAATAAGACCCCATTCTTTTTTGTGAATGAATATAGGAGTAATAGGTATACTTTCCATTGCTAAATAACAAATAAGAACTAATCTTTCAATGAGGAAACACTGACAAACAACCTTCTAACAAACCACATTGATATGCTCGTCCGGTTCTAAACTGTTAAGATTTGGTTTAGTTTGGTTTAATTTTGGTATTTAATATTTGAACTGTTAAATCATAGAAGAAGGCTTGATTTTTGATGTTACAAATTATTTTGAGGGTGGAATTTTAGCATCACTGTTTGTGACTTATTTATGGACAATTCATTGGAGTTAACCCCCAGAAAACATAGGCAATCATATGTCAATTTTAAAAATAGTATTTTCTTCAGTGCTCTGTTCAACTCAACTTATTTACACTTACAATAAGTTTGATCTCGTTTCCATATTCATAAAAGAACTCACTGTCAACTAGAAATCAGAAGTAGCATTGGGTAGCATGCATAACTGACCTCGATTAAACACGACTGGAGAGTGGTATGCAATAAAAAAACTTTCTTGGTACTAATAAAGTCAATTATTTTGTTCCGTTCCCTTAAAGATATTTAATACAGATGACAGACGACAATTTCGTCAAGTTCCAAACATCGTAATTCGAACCGCATCTCGGTCCCGGTGAAAATGCTCCACTTCCGCAATCAAGGTTCCAAAAACGGCCACTAGCTCGCAGTGTCTCTGTTCTTCTCGGGAGAACGTCAAGCGTGGCTAATCAAGGTAGGAAGAGGTAAGCAAAATTATCAAAATTATCGTATTAGATGTCGATTAACCACTCTAAAAATACGGCATTACGCTCCTTGAAAGTACTTAAATTAGTTTTACGCAACGTGTGTACAGCCCTTTCAAATATTAGGCTCATCCATACCTGTCAAACATTGGGTCTCCAACCTTGGACCAACTCCCAAACATGACCAATATCTTTGTTTTGCAGAGGACACAACCACCGCCTATGTAAACGTGGTTAAAAATGAAACTCCGCTAAGGAACAGACGTTAATTGATGTGTTTTATGCTTTTGTTTTAGGAAGATGAGCAGCTCTGAGGAGGTGTCTTGGATATCCTGGTTTTGCGGACTTCGTGGAAATGAATTCTTCTGCGAAGTTGACGAAGACTACATTCAGGACAAATTTAACTTAACTGGCTTAAATGAGCAGGTCCCTCATTATCGTCAAGCTCTAGATATGATCTTGGATCTAGAACCTGGTATGTGTGCATGAATCTTACCTTCCTAATCCACCCATTGTCTGTGACGAGGTTGCCCATGTTTACGTCTTTCTCTGCCTTAGATGATGAACTGGATGACAATCCCAACCAGTCAGATCTCATTGAACAGGCTGCAGAAATGCTGTATGGATTGATACATGCCCGCTACATCCTAACAAATCGAGGCATCGGTCAGATGATCGAAAAGTACCAGTCAGGCGACTTCGGCCACTGTCCACGTGTGTACTGTGAAAGCCAGCCTATGCTACCTATCGGTAAATTTAAGATCATTTTAAGTGTTTGTTAAATAATTTTTTACATTACAATACATTTTTTTGTATTTGGTCGATACTGACCTAATTAATTTTTCCTGCAGGATTGTCGGACGTACCTGGGGAAGCCATGGTCAAGTCGTACTGTCCGAAGTGCATGGACGTGTATACTCCAAAGTCTTCTCGACACCATCACACTGACGGAGCGTACTTTGGGACAGGATTTCCCCAAATGCTTTTCATGGTCCATCCTGAGTATAGGCCTAAGCGCCCGGCCAACCAGTTTGTTCCCAGGTAAGGGCTAAACCAATATAATAATTCATAAATATAATTCCTTTGGTTAGAATTGAATTCTTGAATCTTGCTTATCTCTGCTGGCATTTGAAAGCTGCCAACCATACCCATCTACTGACTTAACAAACATGCCTTACATTACTCATTTAATATGACTCATAGAAAATTGTTTGTTTACAGGCTTTATGGTTTCAAGATTCATCCATTGGCATATCAAATACAACAGCAGGCAGCTACTAATTGTAAGGCTCCTCTACGGGCCATGAGCTATAACAACGGAAAGCGCTGAATGATATTATTAATCTTAAAAATAATACTGTTCTCTGTTGCATAATAATTTACCACTGTAAGCGTAAAGGTTAACGATTACGTAAGGAAGATGTCTTCTATTTGTTTCACAAAGAATCGAAAGAGCCAGCAATATGAGACCGACTTGTCGCATACTTTGTGGTTTGATAACTTGATAAATTCAAAAGGTTTTAAAAAAATTTTAAGTGTGTAGAGAAACCACTCGAATCATCCTAAAAATTTCTGTTCAGTTGTGTCCATGTTAAATTTAATGTAATTAGTGAAAGGAAAAAAATACTAGTTGGTCACTGTTATACTTTGTGTTTTGCAGACAAACTAATAATATATAAAAAAAATAAACGAAATACGTGTAAACTATGTTCAACATGATTATTTTCTTTTGGTCACTAATGCATTCGGATTTAGTAAAAGTAATTGCAACATTATCACCGATTACAAGAATTTTCCTGTTATCAACCATATTTTGACTGAAATCTGAGTTAAATTGCAAACGCTTGCAATGCGTGAAGTATTTTATCGGTTCTAGAGCAACACCCGTGATAGGCGGAGATAGGGTTTCGAGTCCCTGCTTGGGCATCAATTTTGAGAGGATAGTAATATTCTTCTTTTATCTTAAACTGTTGCAATTTAACACTTAATTGCTTAAAGATTCTGCAGGAACTGAATATTTGTTAGGGTTGAGTGAGCTGTTGCTCTCAAATTTTTTTATTGCTTCTGTAAAACAGATTATATATCAATTAACAATTGTATATAGTTTCATGCATAAATTTCAGGCATCTTAACATGATGTCATAAAAGGGGGGGAGGGGGGTCAGAGAGAGACTTTAACTTATATTTAAAACATGAGTGTTATATGTAACTTTTTTATAATGTGTAGTGACAAAAAGTTTCAACACCTCTGCTTTCTTGGGTAAACAAAGGTGTGGGAATGGTGAAGAAATTAAATGTTTTGTATCTCAATTTCTTGAACTGACAGAATCTTCAAGTATATTTTTCCCTAGCCATGCAAAGAAAAGCTTTTGCCTACATAATCTTAAAATGACTCTTAAAATACGATTGCATTTTAAGACTTTGTCGAAAAGTCACAAAGCTTAAATTTCAAATTTGTTCAATTTCAATTTTGTTCAATTTTTTAGACAACAATTAAGTAAAACACTGCCAATTTTACCTAATTGATTACCCACTGCCATTCCAGGGAAATGTTGCAGTTCTTCCACCATATAGCCATGACACTTCTGCCATTTCCTTTTAAATCAGTGATTTATGACCATTCCACCAAGTGACCTTCATGGCAGATTTAAATACTTTTATAAATCATCATATTGTGGGAAACATAACTATTTGCCTCCCTTAATCTGCTGGGCCAAAGGCAAGCTGCCATGAACCTGCATAAACGCATAATCTTTGCTTTGCTTCGGAGTTTTCTAGAATTTTCTGTGCTTATCATTCCGCTCAGATTTGGCAAAAATTCAACCACTTCTTGACACAACAAAATTTTGAGAAAAATTTCTTCCGTGAAAAAATCTTTGCAAGTGCTGAAGATCTTTCACATTTAGTTGGATGTCAAAAATCATAGCATACACTAGACAGTAATTACTAGCTGGCAACCTGATAAGGTCATTTAATACAATTTGAAAGTTCCCAATTAACATAAGGTGAAAAAAAACTCCTTAGGTAGACGAGAACAATCTTAAAGATTGTTAAGCTTGTCATTTCCATAAAAGTTTCTTCAGTTATTTTATGTATAGTGATTATTTCAACCGTTTAAATCTTGTCCCAGTCTTTGCTCACTGGTATAAAATTTTAAATTGTTTGCAAATCCCCAGCAAGCAAATAGGTAGGTACTAGTGTACGTAAAACTAACGACAAGAATAAAGGTCAGCCAAATATGGAGTCAAATATGGAGTACTTGAAATGCTACCATTTCAAGTGTTACAAAATTTCGTTTCTTGCAGATAACTTGCATTTGAGACTCGTTTACCCTCGATTAATCTTTATTTGTGTGCCAACCCTCAAATGATCTATACGACATCTATCTGAGACATATGTCTCAGTTTTTTAAGTTGTTATTATTTAATTGTAAAGATACATTAAAATGGACAGTCGTAAGCAACATCGGATGGCATCTATTGTTACCACGTGCTGCCGGCTCATTTGCTCAGCAGGAAGTCAGACATAAAAGCTTGCTCTCTGACTTTACCTATAAACTTAATTATACTAATGAGTGGTAAACGCTCAAGTTAAGGAAAATAAATCACACATTAACTAGGGAAGAGGACAGAAGGAAACCCAACTTACCTAAGTTAAGATGACAAAAGATGAAATGTTTTGGCTACTCATTTGTTTATGAAGTGTGGAATAAAAAAATACAAAATACAAACTAAGTTCAAAACTTTTAATAAATACTCTACTGTTTGTCACCAACATATGTGCATTGCAGTAAAAAGGAAGAAAAAATATGAAACGTCGAACCTCATTACTTTTATATTTTAATTGAGAAAAGGAACATTGGTTGTTAGTGAGCCAGTCAAGATAAATTCGTTCACATAAAGGGCTTTTGAAACGAGCCTCAAATTGAGTAACAGTTTTTCATTAAAAACCAAATTGGCAAACAACTTGTCATTTTTATCTGCATCCACTTCAAAACTATCTGTGCAATACCTGTCTAACTACGCACAGCTTTCCATCTTGTAATGTATCCAAGTAAACTTGAAGGCATATGGGACATTGGCAGTAGAAGAATGGCTGTCAATCTAACCTCAACAGAAAACAGTAGAAATTGAAAGCTAAATATTTCTAGATAATATACTTCAAACGTCACGTTAAAATGTGTATACATAGTAGTAGCCTAGCTTACAGCATTATCACCTTTCCAAGATCAAACTGTAAAGTCACGACTACGCTGGCATTAAATTGCCGAGGCAAGGATTAGTACACGAGATGTACAGCGTATGATCACATCCATCATTAAGATTTAAGAATAGTATGTAAGTAGCTTCATTCGATAAATTAACTTCGGTGATGAGTATCAAATGGATATCAACTTAACTCCGTGGCTGCTGTTTTCTAAAAGATGATAGATGTGCCTAAACTTCTCTAGTTAAGAAACTTGCAGCGTTGCATAAGCAAGAGGCAGCGAGCGACCACATTATGTATCGTATCTTCATTGGATCATACATTATCATACATTACGTATCTTCATTGGACTCTTGACCTTTATATCTTCTCAATGGCACATTAGTGTAGGCTTTGAACAAAAACAATTAAAAGAAACCTACAAAAGAATTAAAAATAATTCTTACCATTTTTATATTATTGCATCCAGTGTTAGTAGACTTGGGAATTCAAGCGCTGAACGCTAATAACCACTGGCAGGTCTATAGTGGTGATCTATGCACTATCGACGTTATAGTTACCACACACGGTTGAGCTGGTCTAAACCGGTTCCGCGACCGTTTCTTGGGTAGCTTCGTGTCTCTGCCGTTCGAGACGGTGTGAACGATCTGAGCCTTCATCAGCGTGGAGTTTCTGTTTGGTTCTCATGGCTGAGAGACGGCTGTTCAAGTCCCGCCTTTGGGGGCGGGCCCCTCCCGCAGCTGCTTTTGCTGCTCGAGCAGCCGCTCTAACGGTGACGGCCCAGGACCGGACCATAGCGACTGGAAATTATCAGTTAAATTAGACATGACAATATCCAGAAATGGCTGGTGTAATAGTTGGTTTTTGAGTTTTAGCTTGGAATTTAATCATAGCAACAACACTTTTTTTTCAAATATCAGTAAATTCGTTCTGTACTTGATTTTCTTAAACACACATTTAAAATATTAATTTAGGAGAAGGAATGTGGAAAAGAAAAGTAGTCAATAAAAAGAAATTATCATAGCAAAATATTAGCAAGTAAAAGACTACCACCTACATAAGAAATCAGTGAAATAGGCAAGTAAAACTATATTCTGCCAATTCCTCACCTGCTGACCAACGGCCATCGCTCCATTTGCCGCAATCCCCATCATTCCTCGCCCGCTGTCTACGCCGTTTCCCTCCGCCCTCACTGCGCACACAGCGGGCGCAGCCCAGTTCGAGTTGCTGAACAGCGAGTACGTGTTTGCACCACCGAAAGCGCTCGTACCCAGCCCCGACGAGAACATCGGCAGGCCTTCGGGCTCGGGGTGGTGGGTACGGCGATCACCGTACGCCTCGGGCTTTGGCGCCATACCATTAGATGGCCTCGCAACCACAAAGTCGCCCGAAAAACGTTGGTGTGTGGAAAAATCCCCCACAGGACGTTGCCGTACGTTGACGTTGCCTGGCCGCACGTTCCAGTTGGCGAATGCCTGGATGGGTGAATAGCGTTTAGGTGATGGCTTAGGGATGCAATGCCTATCAGGTTACTCTGCCCTCTCGATGTGTGTCATTTAATAGTAAACATATTACAAAAATAAAGAAAAAAATTACAATTGAACAAAGCTATAGAGAAAATTGATCAGGATGTAATAATATAAGGAATGTCCAGCTTGTCAATAATTTCCAAGACACAGAATTTTCCGTCAAAAACTAGCTCAAGCACACATTACAAAACCCAGAACTCAGTGAAAACCAACTTTGCTGAACAGCTTTTTGTATTGATCATTGGTCTACTCACTTCGTGGTGGAACTCATCGTTGCGGTTGTTCACATGCCCGTGGTCGTCCATGCCGGGCAGGCCCGCAATGCGCCGGTCTGCTCCGCACCACGCAGTTGGTGGCATTGGGATGTTGTCGGCCGTGCTCTGCCAGGGAGAGAAGAGCCGCGCCTGTGGCGGCTGGCCCATGGGGAGCCTGCACGGGTCGTGCACGTTGTTCGCCAGAAGCGGGGGAATCGACGGGCCAAACTGTGGCGGCGGGTTGGCGTAATACCGGGGAGGTGCGTTTGGCTGTTGAATTTATATACTGTTGGTATTTCATAATCTCTTTGAGCTTCACACATACCGTTAATCTATTTCAATCTAAGCATTTTTCCACATTAGACTGCTTTGTCTTTTAAACATATCATGTTTAATCAAAACTTGCAAGCAAACTGCAAACTTGTAATGCTTGGAAGCAGAGAATGGCAAATCACAAAATGAAATACAATCTTTACTTGGTCATAGCCTGCGACCATATTCTTCCAATATTAGCGAATGCTTTTACAATCACTGGACAAATTATCCTTAGCCCTTTGCCACTGGACACTCATAAAAACATTTAACCAACCTGCTGGTGAACAGTCAGATTCGAGTCGGACGCGCTTGCAAACATGTTCGAGCGTTGCAGGACGGGCGTGGGCTGCGACTGAGCACCGTTCGTGAGTGGTCGTGCAGTCGGTTGCAATTTGGCTGTGACTTTTTGCGCCCACGGCTGTGTCTTGGCGGCTGGCGGCGACGGAGACTTGAATGTCACCTGCTTGGACTCGGTGCCACGAATGGTGTCCGAATCAGTCAGCGAGTTGGCCTTGCGCATGATGGCCTGCAGGGATACGTGAAGGGTAGGCTGTATTGACCGAGGGAGAACGCTATTGAGAATCACCTGGGAGAGCGCAATGACACCCACCTGCATGGCGACATTCTGTCTACCGCGTTTGGCCAGCACCGGAGGTGGCAGCGGGGATGCATCGGCGTCCCCAGGCCAGCCCGACTCTCGCGCAACTTCGATTGCGTCGCGTGACTTCTCCAGCGAACCTTGTGGCTTCAAGATGCCGGCCCGTCGCTCTGAGGAACAGCAATGTCCGATCAATCCAGTTACTTGATAGAGTGAAAAAAAGTTTTGTACTGTCACAAGGGTATGGGCATAGTTAGTAAACTAATATGGAGATCAATTCCCAACTTCCTCAGCCCACTACTGAAGCAAAATACTAGCTAGCAGGACTTAAGCACCAAGTCAAAACATGACCTTTCTTTGAACTAAATGCAATTGGTTGATTCAGCTAACGTGCACCGTGCCAATTGATATTCAATAATAATTAATCAACTTTAAGTACGTCTCTGCTAATCTCATGATATTACTCCAGATCAATTGTTGCTAGCGATTAAACTACCACTGGGTGTTGCAGCGACGTGATATTTGTATCGGAATAAACATTTAAGCATCTCAGAGATTATGCCAGCAACAAACACAGCCACATTGACGACCAAAGGTGACCCCATAAATGTACCGAGGACAAAATGTCTCTTTTCAAAAACTTCGCTCGAGTGTTGCCGGTTTGGGTTGTCATACCGTGCGTGGTATCGACGTGGTCGGGGCCGGGTGAAGGTGGTGTGCGCCCGGCGTTGGCCGATAGGTGGTCGGGCGTTGAAGCCCCGGTCGCGGAACTATCCCAGCTGCTGCCTTCCGACGGTGCTGGCGATGAAAGCTTGCCTAGCGAGAGCTCCTCTAGCTCGCGTATCAGGTCGCTCGGAGGTACCTGCCCATCGCAAAAACCATCGCTTAACGTTTTTGCCTAAATGGTCGGCACTCCTAGCCTCTTATAAACACATGCCATTCAAACACATGCAATCAACAGCGACAGCCGAGATTCAGTACCTCCAATGGCCAATGGACGAAAATTTTTGAGATGAAACTGATGTCCATCCCTATTTACTTTTATTTATTTATTTTTATTTCACAACTTTGACATGCTTTTCTTTATAAATGCTATCGGATGTTGTTATTTTATTTGAATATTGCTAAGTTTAGCCTTCATTTCTTTGGAGGTTTTTGGCAATGGTACTACCGCTTGTCCCGGCAGATTATTCCATAGACGTGCTCCCTCTGCGGCTAAACAGTACTTTCCAACTCTTAGACATTAGACAATATTAGACATTTCTCAAACAAATGCACTTTTCAAAGCGTCCACACACTGCAATCAGTCCCCTCAACTCACCTGTTGCCCGCCAACAGCTTCAAACAGCAGGGTTGACCTGTTTCCAGCTGGTGACCCCTTCTTAACAACAAGCCGGCCGTCGGGCAGATCGGCTAGCCACAACCCGAAAGCGACAAGTCTATACGCACGCAGACGGTTCAGCAGCGAGGGGTCGGACTTCCAGTCGTTGCATGCAAAACGCAGCGACGAGAGTGACTGCTCCAGGGGCAAAAAGCACTGCAGGTCGCGATCTTCAGGCAGTGGCACGGACTCGACTGCAGGAAATGTTGAGAAAATCAATGATCGGGTTGTGAATTGACTGGTGTTCGGTTCCACGTTGAAAAAGGAATTGATTACGAGTGCAATTTTGTAAGTATGATAAATAATTTTTAGACAGTCAAAAGGGTCAGTTTCTCTCTGCTATGTGCTTACATTTGTCGGCATTGAATTCTGCAATAAGAGGCTGCATCCCGTTGAGAAGCTTGCACAGGCTCGGCCAGATTTGTAGTCGGTTCGTGAATGCAGACTCAGTCAGCACTTTCGGCTCCAAGCGAATCCAGTCCAAAGTCAGCTTGACTGCAAGGAAACATTCAATCAATGCAACTGAACATTTTTAATTTTTCACCAAATACCAACTAGGAGAAGATCCACATGAAAATACAAGATTTTAGTATGTGTAAGTGGTGAATGATAATTGATGGTATTACATTTTCTTGTTTGTTACAAATTTTTTTTAACAAAGATAATGCAAAGGTGCGAGAAGCAAAAGGTTCCTTGAAAAGCTGGACAATCCATAGCAAGACACTCACTAGCTGGTAGAGCAAAGTACTCGAGCATTGTTTCGCCCTCCTTGAGCGTGTACACTGGCAGCAGGAACGCGCTAAGCGAGCCGGCCAGTAAGTCGGTCACCAGCCTCTTAACACGTCGCTCGTCTGTCGAAAGCTGGTCGTCGCGGAAGTGCACCACTCGAGTGGTGTCCAGGCAGCTGCCCGCGTGGTGCAGCGCAAAGAAGTTGATTATCAGCATCTGGAGGATAAAGCATAATAATGAGACAAACTCTAGAAAATTTTATGGAATGGAGGAACGCTAAGGAATTACCGAAACAAAAAACTTCAATACCTATTGTATACATCGTAGCAAACCTACATTTTTCATTTATAAACATGAATCGAGAAGAGGGAAAAGGAAACGCTTGCCCCTGCATCCTCACAGTTGTAAACTCCAACATCTGAATTAGAATAATTAACTGACCAGCGTCCCTACCTGCACTAGTTTCCATGAGGTGAGGCTCTCGGTGGCGATGTGTGCTGTCAGCGTGGTGGTCAGCAGCTTGACGCACTTCTCTGCCTGGTCCAGCGCGGTGGCCGAGTGCAGCAGTCCGTGCAGCTTCAGGAATACCGCTACGTATTCCTGGGCAGACAGCTTGGGCCGCCCGTCCACATTCAGTCTGCTCAACAAAATGGAGGCTATCAGTCATGCTCAAGCTCCTTCTGATGGTGAATAAGATTAGTTTAAGATAAGGGTTGTTTTTTTCCTCACATATTTGCAATCCTAGCTTAGGGCCACTGAGTATGTTGAAATGCATTCTTAATGCACGAGTCATTTAGCATTGCAACATGGATATTTTTTGCATTACTTTTTTAATGCACTAAGTACTTAATAAAAGAAGTTTTTTTTTTTTCAAAAAGTCTATTGCTCTCATAGCTTGAATGTAAAGGATGGCCCCGGAGGGGGAACTAATACGTGTCTTGAAATCTCTTGCATTATTTCTTTGCTTCAAGTCATCAATAAAAAAATCTAAAGAAAGCGTTCATCTGCGCTAGTAAAAAAAAATGAGATTGGAAACAACTTTCTTTTCCAACATGCTGGAGTCCACAAATCTAATTAACAGGATATCATGTCTTACTTTTCCTCGACGCTTTTGTTTAGCGTGCGCGTAAGGTTCGTGGCTGCGGCCTGGAAAGGGAAGCGCACTGCAACGCTACGCACGTAATGGAATACGGTGCTGAGTCGGTCTCCGCGGCTTGCCTCCAGCAACGCCAGCTGGTTGTACGGGTGGCCGTTGCTAGGAGCCGGCAGCACGGCATGTCTGCAACCATGAACATGGGGTTCACTTACGAGTGTATCACTAACAAAGTTGATTGATTGATAATTGATTTTGATACACTTTTTTGACAACTGGCCCTGCGACACTGGTCTAATTAAGTCGGTGAATAAATAGGTGATGGTAAGAATGATAACGAACCTAACCTGGTTCAAAAGAAGGAAAAAAAACTTGATGCCGGTACGTAGCCTACCACTGCTTTAACATCTTTTCTAAAGGGAGGTCAACTCGAATACTCCAACTACAGGATTTCTTAAAATTCCTAGAACTTTTACACTCCTCTTCTAAAAAAACTTGACATTAATATGATGGTCATCCAACCAACACCTGACCCAGCTCATTGTTGCTTTACTTTGATTGACCTACCTAAACACTAACTGCAGAGTGCAAGAAGGAACGATAAAAGTGATCATGATTAAACAAATGCACAGTGGTGCAACCAAATAAAATTAACTTTAAGATGTCAAAATTATATGGAGTTAGTTTATGCTTTATAAAAAAACATATGGGTATCGGTATGTGATGATTCACACTGCAGGGTGCAGAAATCTGCAGAGGGAGTGAAACAGATTTACAAGGCTTGGACGTTTCATGAATAGTGTATCTGTGGCAATAACGTTTAGTTGCTCTTCTTACCTGTAGAAGGCTTCTGCCTGCCGGCTTTGATTACGATATCGTGCAATGTCCCCAAGATGGACCAGACAGTGCTGACAGATATAGTTGCATGAGCTGTTCTGCGGAGGGTTCAGTTCTTCCGCCCCCGTCCATTGCTGGTTACTCCCATACACAGACCCTTTCCTGTCAAAAACCCAGTATTTTACTCATTGCGACCACCAGCCCAGACAGTTGTTTTCCATTAATACACATCAGACAAGCAAGCTAGATTCCGCAAGGCAAGAGTAAATTATATAATAGTTCTCGACACCAATGTAAAGTGAAACTAAATTGTATAAAATAGTTGATCGTTACTTGTAAATAAGTCAATGGCAATGTTCTTTACAGTTTTTTTAATATATTGATGCTGGTTTTGCTAAGCAATACCTTCGAAATGGTAGGTCAAGATCAAATGCTGTGCAGATATCTTGGAGCAATGTGAGGTAGAAACCGCTGGCTGCTTCCAAACACCACGACAGCATTGCTTGGGACTCGGACCGCTTAGAATTCTATTAGATTGTACAAACATTTAGAAAATCCAAAAAAGTGAGCACAAAAAACTATTACCATTTCTACATAAATTGAGTGCAAGTTGAGTGCTAACAGAAGAGCAATGAAATGTAATAAAATATGTGTTACCTTCTTATCTTTGGCTAGTGCTTGCAATGAGCCAATGTAGTTTTTGAATCCATGACTCCAAAGATCCTGCTCAACTTTTCGGTCCAATGCATACTCCAAATCAAGAATAAGCACTTGTTGGTAAATTCTCTGCAGCTGTTGTTGGCAGATCCATGCATCATTGTCATTCAACAGATCTCTTGTACATTGTACCTTCTCCTTTAACTTCTCTGCTTTCCTACAGAAAAATAAGAGTCAGTAGACGTATGGCAATTGGCAAATATTTCTTCGATGGTAGTTCCCATATTGTAAAATACAAAGATGAACCTACTGTAATGCTTGCACAGCAGCTTTCAATCCCATTATCTAACCAAAACCAAAGTGACACCTCCGATTCTGAAACAAACAGCTTGCATTAATTTTCTTTTTCCAACACAGTCACTCACAGCAAGCACTAAAAATACAGCAATCTAAGCGCACTAACAAAAAACTATTTTCGCCAGTTCCAGAACATGTGCACCTAAATTGACATTTTTGGCAACCCTAAAATAGATGCAATATGTTCCATTGTTGGCGAGAAGCATGCCTCGCCATTTCTTACAAATCATGATAGATTTATATCATTCTAAAATTGCTGTAAATATTTTTGTGGGTGATTGAACCAATTTTAATGTCATTGACAAATTTTGGAAGTTGCTCTATAAATAATAGATCCAAAATTTGGAAAACCTGCGAAATAATAAATGAAAATTTTAACGAGGCAATAACGAAAGAAGAGAAACTTTATTTTAAATTATAAATCTATAAGACTTACTGTCACATATTAACAACATTGATCAATCTCCTTGACATAATTTCCCCTAGACTATTTTGTCAGCCATCTTCATTTCAATCGAAGGGTGGTCAGGTGCTTTGGTCAGGTGGCGCTGCCCACTGCAAACTATGGCGCTGAAGTTTGACTGCATGTCAAAGAAGTGGTTTGCACCTATTTCTATTTTTAAGAAAGTAAATTTGATCGTTTGATCTTTGATATTTCTAATATGTTTACCTTCTCACATACTTAAGACTTTGTACTTTTTTTAGTTAGTGAGTAGTCTGAGTTAACCAACCACTGATACTATTACTGTGAAAGTAAGGTTAAAAAAGCAAAATGAGGCAAATCATTTTGTCGATTTTTCAAAAGAAAATTCCAGTTGATGTAAGTTAGCACGCTAAAGAGTTCAATCAAGACTTAAAACTGCTGGAGTGTGATGATAGCTCTTTCAATATTTTTTAGGTGCCGTTTTTGAGCAGGAGTGTTGTGTCATACCAGCTGAAGAACAACAGCTCTGAACTAGACAAGCGACAGGCAGAGATGATGGCACGAAATTTACCAAAAAGGAAACCAATATCTGGAGTAAAACATATTATACTCGTTGCTTCTGGAAAAGGTGGTGTCGGAAAATCCACAACTGCAGGTAGGCACCTATCTGACCACAGTTGCTTTTCGAGAACGACATTCACGGGACATTTTACAAATTATTTCTGTTGCAATTTTTGTAACAGTCAATCTAGCCACCGCTCTGAAAAGTATCGAACCAGAGAAGGAAGTGGGCCTTCTTGACGCAGATGTATTTGGGCCATCAATACCGCTGATGATGAATTTACACGACACTCCGTTGTTAACTGACGATAATCTTATGAAGCCTCTTATGAATTACGGTGTGAAATGGTAATAACTTCATGATTTACTGAACATTAGGTTTTTTCTGGCAGGATTCATCTTTCCAAAGCTGTCAAACATAAATGTCTAGATGTGAATAATGTTGTCAGAATATGTTTCAGTATGTCGATGGGATTTTTGGTCGATGAGAAATCCCCCGTGATCTGGCGTGGTCTTATGGTAATGAGCGCAATTGACCGCATGCTCAGGAAGGTGGCTTGGGGCCCGCTTGATTACCTCATCATCGACACTCCACCAGGCACAGGCGATACGCACCTCTCGCTCATTCAAAACTTGCCTTTAGCGGGCAAGTGAATCTTTTACATTTTACGGTTTTAATCATTTATAATCACTTTATAGATAATCCTATTTTTTCAGGTGTGGTTCTAGTTACAACCCCACAAACAGCTGCTTTACAAGTGACTAGAAGAGGGGCAGTCATGTTTCAGAAATTAGCAGTGCCTATAGTTGGAATTGTTCAGAACATGAGTTCAATTATCTGCCCATCATGCCACAATTCTTTATCGTTGTTTGGAGATGGAACGAGAGAACTTGCTAAAGAACTTGGTAAGGAAAAATTAGATTTAAGCTGAATGTTTTGAAAATATGTATTTTCATTTTTAATCAGTAAATACTATTTTATCATTACAGATATAAATATTTTACAAGATATCCCTCTTCATCCATCAATATCAGAGAGCACAGACAGTGGCAAACCGATTTCAATTTTACTGCCAGAGAGTTCTCAAGCAATTGCATACAAATCTTTGGCAAGATCTGTGTCTTGTTTTCTTACAAAAGTGGAAAATAATTAGCTAATCAAAGTGACGTATTGTTTACCTTATTGGTACCTACCTATATATATCCTAATCCTAACCCACGTAGTATAGTGTAAAAGCATTGAACCTTATTGAACTAGTCACAACAAAATGAGATGTGTGGTGCATCTGCTTTTAAAAGAGGATATGTTTTGGAAGTCATTACATTTCTTAGTAAGAGTCATGATTCACGACTAAGAGATTACTCATGAGAAATTCCACTATCCCTATTCCGAGAATTTAATGTTCGCGCGCGCTCAATGCGTTAGGAACGAAAATGGCTTGACTGACAGGTGTTTACTGGCACCCGAAAATCACATACATTTCTTTGAAGTATGGCTCTTTATGATAATAAACACTGGTTGCTTTCGCATATTCGAAATTCCTTCATTTCTTCAGATGATACAGGTATGTAGGATCTTTTTGCTGATGGACTGATAAATCCCAATCCCCCTCTTGACGTGCTATTCACATAACCTATAAAATCTCCAATTTCGCTGAGAAATGACAAAAAATACAGAATATAATATCCCCGAACCAACATTACACTTAAATTGCGGTACTATTGCGTTTTTTTCATTATGATATCACTTTGTTTCAGGGATGTGTGAAATGGTAATGCTGGGAGAAGACTTGCCTCGTAAGCTCAGCACCAACTCAAAATTTGAATGTTATCCTGGAGTTGATGAAAGTGATGAAGAAGACGACGAGCTTGATGTAATGGGCCAGTCTTTTGACATACAATCTGGTAAGAGAGATCAAACATATAGCTTTAAGACATTTGCCAAATAGAAATTAGGTCGGCCGTCAGCTTGGCCACATTATTTATCTCCTCTACTTAGTACCTGTTAGCTTAGTGCAATTTATTTTATCAAATACAATTGCAGATCTGGATTATGGCGCACATCGGCATAGGTCAAATACTGCTCAAAGACTAGAAAAGATGGATGAAGATCGAAGAAAGGCATCAAGAACCAAAAATATTAAATGGGAATGGAGTTCTGCTCCGCTTACAGGTTCCTACTAAATTAAAGCTTGACTATAAATATTTCTTCATATAAGATTAAACGTTGAGCTAGAAGGTTTTGAGCAATTTTTTTTTTGCAGATGGAGAGAGATCAGAATTGTTTGAAAAGAAGAATTTAGAGCACAAGCCAAAAGTTCCTATCCTGAATGTCAAGAAACGTTCATTATTGAGTGAACAACTAGAACGATGCCCACATTTACCACAAAACCCTTACATAGAGTATTCAAAGTGTGATGGAAACGTGAGTAGAAATTAATGCTTGCTAGTGTACACTATAACTGTTAAAGAAATATTTACATTTTAATTTCTTGAACTTTCTTTCATTATTAGGCTCAAGTTGGAGTAGCAACAAAAAAGTATGGGATATTTTTAACGATGCTTCCATTACCCCAGAGGAATTATCCAATGCATGTAGCAATATTAGCAACCGCCAAAGTTTCCGACCTTATCGGTCTGATATGCTGGAAATACACACTGGAGCATGAAGACCATAACTTTAAGTAAGTAAAGATACAATTTTTTTATAAGTTAAGACTCTTCCAAGAACACTTCCAAGATTTTTTTACATTCCTTTCACCTTTAGGGTGATATCGCAAGATCGGTACTTAACTGTGTATGTCGGTCTGACCTGTTGATTGCCAACAGAAATCAATTGAGCTACACTGCTGCACTATTATTACTTATCAGATTATACTATAAAAAGTATTTATTGTTTCCTTGTGAAATTCTGAGTCAATTTGGGCCTGAGACAACATATTTAGTAAATATTTTGGAAAAACTACATTCTACAGTGTTATTTTAATCCTTAAAGAGCCAATGTTATATCAAAGTTCTAGCCAAAGTTAGAATCATTACACAATACTCACTAACTTTCTACAAGTACCTTGAACATTGATCCACAACCTAAATTGACTCAGAATTTCTCAAGGAATCCAAAAACACCAGTTATAAAGCGTTGTAACGGAATCTACCGAGAAGTAAAGCAATGGTGGTTTGCTTTCGATCACTTGTAAATATTTTGGCTAATGCCTTGGTCACTACAATATTTTTTATTTTATTTTTATCAGGGTAAGTTTTTGTGGTTTAGGTTTGACCAAGGCATTATTAGCCAAAATGTTTGCAAACACAAGTCTATTGTGGCTTAGCATCTTGGTAAGTTCCGTAACATCTCCACTTTCCTTTTTTTTTCACGTAAAACCAAAATGTTTGCAAACACAAGTCTATCGTGGCTTAGCATCTTGGTAAGTTCCATAACATCTCCACTTTCCTTTTTTTTCACGTAAAATAACATATATTTTTTTTTCAAAATTTCAAAATTTTCCAGCTATTGTGAAGCTCTAGTTTAACTGTTCTGTTGGAGATACAAATGGGTCAAAGTAACATTGGCAACTGCAGAGACATTACGTTTCAAGTAAACCCAGTAACAAGAAAAGTTAAAGTGGTATAGTCAATTACTGCTTCTCAGTGCACCATGATTGATAGGTACTAAAGATACAAATAATGGCTAACATTTTTTTTAAATGTCTCTAGTATGAGTAACAAATAGTTAATACATTTACAGGTATGGGCCATAATTGATGCCATATCAATATTATTGAAAGATTTTGTAAATTGCATTAGGCCAGGTTAGGCTGTAAGCTGCTGGTAGGTTTCTCTTCAGTATCTTTAACAAGTTCACAAAGATAATGTTAATTGTGAATCTTGCATTACCCTTTTAGAGACAGTGTTGAGTACTATGGCTTGTACATAGCAGAAGACGACGGTGAAGTTGATTGGGACTTCCCTTGTTTGGAAGCAAAAGAAAACGTTGGGAAATTTGGGTTCACGTTTCTTGCTCTTGTTGAAAGACAAGAAAAAGAGATGGAGAGAAAATTAGATGAATGCTTCCCCATTTTCAAGAGCCGTGACGAAAACGCAGAAGCACAAGAGGAAAGTGCTAAAACCAAAGGTATGTGTGCACTAACATTATGGAGATTAAAGCTTAAAGTAGTAAGTTCTTGGCTGGGTAGTGAAAGTGATTGAAGATTACAGTTTTTTTAATGCAAGGAAATTTGGATAACATATATGTTGTTTTTTTTACGTGTAGCCAACATAGAGTCCCAAACAAACCTCTTATCCCGCCCCACGAGGCTGGAATCTTGTTTGCCTGGACAGCTTAGTTGTTAAAGCACCTGACTGGCACCTCAAAGGTCCTGGGTTCTTGTACTGGTTTGGTTGTTCATTTTTCCAGCATCTCTCCCCCTGCCCATTCCCCCAACTTTCAGATAAATAATAAGAATTTGACTTCTGCAATTATCACTGTAAGGATGAAAATTGCAATTGTTTAGTTCATTTCATGCTAGGAACAGAAAGAAAGACATTATTTTTTAGTTAAAAGTAAAACTAACGTTTTGTTAATTTCCAGCTTTAACTCAAGAAAATGAAGATTTGCTTCGCATGAAAGGTCATATGACTGCGATGGAAGCGCCTCTGTACCAATCATATCGTGTTTATATAATAAACAAAGTCAGGACAAAAACAGAAATAAATTTAGGTGAGAAAATATAATATATTTGTTGAATACTGGGGAACAGGAAAGAGAAAGATACAATTACCTAAACTGGAGTAGGTTAAACAAACGTTTTTTTTTCAACTCAATTTAACACTTTTCAATATCTTATTTTCTTAATTGTAAGAAATTTAGAATTCATCCCAGTTTTTAAATTAAGATATTAAGAAAAAAAAAAAGAACAGTCCAGCATTCACTCAGTTACCTGCCATACCATTCTCTGCATTGATTGGTGAAATCTAAGTTGTAACTTCCTATGTCTGATAGCAATATCGCTGTACAGTGTGATCTTTGTAGATGTTATAGGCTTATAGCATAAGATAAATATGTTTGGTTTAACAAGTGAACAACCTTCAATGTTGATTTGCTTGTTTGAATTTTTAGTGGTGGTTATGATAAATTTACAATAAAAAACACAGTTTCTTTTATATTACAGGTATTTCCGGTGAAAAGATAGAAATTGATCCAATAGTTCAGCAAAAAGTTAGCGCTAAATTCTGGAACCGACAAAAGGCAGTCAGTTATGACATGGACAGTGTCGTAGCTTGCGACTTGGCCGACATTAAGTCGAGTAGTCGAGCAACGTTTCGTTTAGTTTATCACCAGTCTGCATCTCTAATCACTGAGCAAGCCAGCTCACTGCAGCTAAATTCGTCATCGCCAACTACATTCAAGCACCACGACTTCGAGTCAGACCAACAAACGTGCGAAAACATCATCCAGAAAATAAATCACATCCTAGAATTAAGATCCAGCGTACGACGGAGAGAATACATGGCTCAGCGAGAACGGAAATCTCATCGGAGACGGAGCTTGTTAGGATCTAGGTAATTTAATTACCTACCCAATAAAATGGATTTATTACTTATAGTTATAATAATAATATCCCCTGTGATAGTGCAGATGTTTTTATCAATCAAGTCCTTAAAGCAAAGATTTTTTTTGTTGATTTTAATTGCGCAAATGTGTTTTCTTGTTAAACATTCAATTAAATAACCAATTACCACACAGTCTTATTTTTATTGTAAGAATGTTACCCTGAGTTTGGTCTTCAAATTAGCTGAAGAATTTAATTAAACATTTCCTGGCCATTGAAAATAATTGATGTTTTAAGGCTACCACACTTTATAAAGATTAAAATAGGTAATGCACTTACCAGCATAAAAGAAGCATTTACTAATCTAGACATGGCACAAGCTCTGGGAGACAAAACTAGAAATTGGACTTCTTGGGGCCTTATAAAGAAACGTTTCTCTTCATAATGCCCTATATTGCCAGTTATAATCCTTGTTTATTTTTGTCAAGAGAAACTTTGCAGAAAAACCACAGCTATTACCTAGAGCACCCTCTAGGTGACTGCCATCTCCAGCACTTAGCTAATTAAACCCAACTTGTAACAAGAAATCAACATTCAAGTTAGATTGTAACCACACATTAGTTCCTAGCCAGAAGTTGCCATATGCCAAAAGAACTTTTATTTCCTTTCCTCTTATTAACACATTGTATACAATCTTTAGTTAGATTCTAAAGCACAGTTGCAATGAATTCATCCTTTACAGGTAACAGCTTAAAGATAATTGAGTAAAATGTTGACTAATCGAAGTTAGCGACCTCCCAGTCAATAACTTCCAATTTTTTTAAGTATTCTACACTCATAGTTTTTGCCTGCAAAAGCACTGACTTTTTCAATCCCATGGCAATCATGACATCTTCTTTCAGGTCTCTAACACTATTTGCAATCTGGACATAGCTGGGCCTTTCAGAAATAAACTTTTTGTCTTCAACTGATAGCAAATCAGCACAGGATTCCAAGGTGATCAAATCAAATGTTCGGCTGGAAAAATACACCACAAGATAATGTACTTATTGATAATTGCAACATTTTTTAACATTTCATGATTGTCAATTATTATTTTGAGAAGCAACTAATAATGACATCAATTTCTTTGCTTAATTCGTTAATATGCTACCTTTTCAGTTGGGTGTGCAATAGACGGAACTTGTCGCTCCTCGACCTTCTCTCTCGTGACCATTCCTCCGTCTCAGTTTGAAGCGCTTTCTCATAACTAAAAATATTTTTAATGAAAATACCTTAATTAAAAAGGGGAATTACTTTTAAATTTTCACCATTAAGTAAATGACACCTTATGCTACATGTTTTCCAAAAAAAAAGACTTGCTTACTCTGACAGGGATATTCTTGGTTCATCTTGATGGTCTTGTGTGTTATGGTTTGATGCCGAATCGGACGACTTGAAATCACTATCTTGATGATATATTAATGGACTGCTAGTAGGTAAATCGTCACTTCCAGGTACATCAGATGATGTAGCGTCTTTTCGAAATATTGTGGATCGCCGAGATATTTTTCTGGCCTGCATGGTTTGCACAGTAGATGTCTTTGGACTTACGTTATCGCCTCCTAAACAATAAAAAGAAAGTCACGCTGCACTTCATCCCTATGTAATTTTATTGGAGAATTTCGCCATGATTTCACAAAGTGTAAATTCCCTCGATTTTTGTTATTTAAAAAAACATAACCTATCAATTCAGTATTCAATGAAAACATAATAAGTATTAAATATGGCTGTTACCTTTTACATCGCTGTTTTCGGTCATATCTTCGCTGGTGTTATTTAAACTCATCTTACAATTGTGTATTTGATAAAAATGTATCAGATTTGACAAAATTGTAAGATTGAGACTCCTGTTCAGCACAAACACCCGCCAATTTCTCAGTGTACAGTTGGCCAACTTAATTAGAAATTTAAACGATTTGAATTCCAACGTTGGTCTTCTGTTTTTAACAGTACTCGACGCGGGAAAAACAAGACAGTTTTTACATATTTTGTCCATGGTTTGCCCATCCTGATTTTGAGAAATGAAATGTATATTGTAAGAGACAAGCGTGGAGCGAAACCGACCCGATCTGCCAGACGTTATGATGTAAGACGTTCAGTTCGCTTACGAGAATATTCTACACTTCAACACATTTCAAGTGCGTAAAGTTAATCATAGTGCTTTTCCAAGTAGATCCTGCTCCTGTGCAAATTTATTTAAAAAGATGTCTTGTGGACATAAATCCAACCAACATCGTGGCAGAGCCCGTGCGCTATTTTTTTTTTCAATTTACTCGTGAATTTACACCACGCAGATTCTAGTCTTGTATGGCTGATTTACTAATCCTAGAAAAGAACTTATCGTTAGTAGGAACGGTAAATGTGACAGAAATTCGACTAAAATTATTTGAACAAGCGAAGAGTACCCATTTACTTATCTTTTTTTTATGGGCTCAAAGGCCAGTACATGAACATTACATATTAATAATTTTAAACCTATTACAATTATTATTTACTGGCGAAAAAAAACAGTTGCATGCATGCAACTCAAATTGTAATTCTGTTGTGCCTGCATTAGGGCCGATGCTGACGTTTGAGAACGCCTGTGAGAACTGGTTTCGAAATTTCACCTTTTTAAAGGCAAAATTGACCTCTAGTGCTTTTATCGTGAACAATTATGAAAATTCTCATCATATAGCATAGGCACCTGGGTGTTTTCACAGAATTGAGGGTGCTGATGACCTGACTCATGACATGCCCGGACCAGTCTGGCCAAAAACTTTCTTGGCGACAGATCAATTGCCAGAGCGGCGACCCAGATTTCGTTGGGATTTCTATGGGTTGAAATGTGCACTAGCGCAAATTCTTGTGTTGTGGGGGTAGGGGACTATCTGCGTTCCAGACTCAGTGTCTACAACGTGTACATAAGAGCTTGATTCGTTACTGCGAAATGTTAATCTAGTTATCCGTGTTTATTAAAACCAACAGACTGGTTGACCAGTGCGATACAACCTCTTCAAGCATGTAGATTCTAGATTCTATCAAATTCATTTCTTTCGAATTATATAGAGCACCACTCGAAGATATTCATCCTTATGCAGCTGCAGTAACAGAACATTTCAAAATAAAAATAAAAATAAAACTAATGCAGCACGTTGCAACTAGATTTTTCAGTGAATTGTATGGATTTGAAAAATGCAGCTACAATGGTATGAATATCGAACAACCGTGGAATGCTGCATTATAGGAACGTACAGCATCCAGTCTGGAGTCCTAGAAATAATTTATCACGCTAATTTCACCAATTGGTCCTCGTGAGTAAACGTCAATGCATTACGTTACTGGATTGATAAGTTCCTAAAGTAACACCGTTGTAACACACAGAAGAGAATCAGTAGCCAGCTGATCGAATGACGTACAGAAAGGTCCCCGACCGTACCTAATGTGAAATAGTAAACACTACTAGACCAGCACTAGCAAGCTGCGGCTGATTTTGTGGTCAGTAGTGATTGAGTCGTGCTAGAGTGCGGGGTTCTCTATATCGGCCGGTGCGCTCCGTTCCGTACCGTGGTAGCTCGACTATTATTAGAGGACCACCGGTAAGAATCAAAAACAAAATTAAGGTGCGAAGGAATTTGTGTGAGTGTTTTAGTGAGTTAACAAAGTGATTTATCGACATTATTCCAATTGGATTTAAAGTTTAAAGAATGGCGAAGAAGAAAGCGAATGGAGAGGACGATTTTGGTAAGGAGATCTTTTTTAGTAACACAAATGAATTGATTAAAGTATGTTTGTGGGATGAAATGAAAGGTATTTGAAAGTTATTAGTGCCAGACTTTAGGAATTCTAGCCAGATGTCTCAATTTATGACGAGCGTAATTGTAACATCAACATTATTTACAGTCACATTGCAGTTTACAATTGCAAGTCACAATTTAGTTGATTTTACGATAGAATTTATACCTCTGATTTACACTACATACAAAAAATATTGTAGCATCTGTGGGGTGTTGGCTCGTAAAGAAGCTACTTTCCAGCTGTTTGAATGTACATTTGATTTTTTCGTTTGTAGAAAAATACATAATTTACTCACAGTTTGCTATTAAGCATCATCTTGTTATTGTATCTAGCTTATATTTGTGTAATCAAATATACGAGCACTAAAAACACAATCAACAAGAGGTACTCTTAGAGTCTTGAGAGCGAGAGTGACATTCTGATGGTATTTAACAAACAAGGCAACTTGTATTTAAAGAGATGATTTATGACTTCAAATTATGTTTGACATTGAACCTTTATTATTACCTAGAAGCTTTGTTGTGCTTGCAGCCATCTATACTGAGCACCTATACAACATTTCGTCTTGAGCATTACGTTCACTATCAAGCCAAGGGGTTGTACTGAAAATTAAAAAAAGTGCACCCCTTGACTGGTTGACACATTTTGATAAATCTGATATTACTTGCAAACGCTTGCAATGCGCGGGGTATTTTATTATTAGAAACACTGCTACCCTCTCAAAAAGTTATGCCCACACGGGGACTAGACCCCCGATCCCGACCCCCGATCCCGACCCCCGATTCTCCACTTCAACACATTTCAAGTGCGTAAAGTTAATCATAGTGCTTTTCCATATATCGCGGGTGTTGCTCTAAACGCGACACCTCAACACCCGCGAAAGGTGGAGATCGGGGTTCGAGCCCCCGTCTGGGCATACATTTTTGAGAGGGTAGGCTTAGCAGAGTTTCTAATAATAAGAAAGTAGCGATAGGTATTTTGTTTTTCTAACGCACTTAATTCTTTGCTTCCATCAAGAGCATCAATAATGCATTCGCCTATGCACATTGCATTGTTCTTTACCAGGCTTCTTGACTTAACTAAGTAGTAAGAAGAGGTTGCTAATGTTCTGTTGTGATTCACCTGTAAAGTGTAACACATTATTATCAATCATAAAACACAGAACAAAGAAAAATCCTACTAGAGAACAAGGCTGCTACTCTCTGTGGCTATGAGTCATTAATAAGGCTAGTTTAAAAGTCTTGACTACGACGGGCTTCCCATTACTGCGTAGGTACACTCACAAGTTGACATTCGATCGTAACATTCAGTACTAATTTCCTGGCAGGTGTACGCAATCAATGTAGTATCGTCACCACTCACCACACTTCGGGTTTTTAGCGTTCAACAAGTATTTGGGTGTGTTTGTGTTATCTGTCTCCCGTCGAAAATGCTGTTATGCCTTTCATGGTTTGGCCAATCGCACAACCATGCTGAAATCGATCGTGATTGTCGGTACTTCCGTTCTATGTATTTAAATTTTTCTGATAACCACAGGCCAAATTTTAGTCTGTGTCATATTGGTTATCACAATGGTTGGGCATGTTTCAGTATTGCACGATTTCTAGTAAATGGTAAGGACGAATGAAAACAAGTTTTAAACCGTTCCGCATCCGATCTGTGATATGACCTCTGTATCAGTAAAAAAACGACCAAAACACAATAATGATTATAAAAAAACATAGATCTCGCTCTATGTACACCATGTTACACCTTTCAAGCAATCACTTTTTTGTATAATTTATGCGAGGAAACTAGCAAAAAATCAAAAAAATCTGCGGTCAATGCCCATTGCAAGGTCACTTTGTCTACTACATCAACTCTACAAACGTGCAATCTCTTTACAAATGACATGTGTTTATTTGTCAGTTACGGGTCTCTGCTGCCAGAAATGCTATGACTAATTTAGCTTGATCGCAATTTAAAGTCATATACCAGACGTGAAAATAGCAATTGTGGTTGCAACAATTTCAATGTCGTCTCGTTTTCTTGCTCTAAGGTTGAAGAAATCGTTTTACTTTCAGGTAGACAAACGTCATGAAACAGTGTGCACATGAATTGTAACGTTTTGTGGTGGAAGAGGATTTCCTTCTAGATGGAGATTTGTGTCAGTATTAGCATTCAACGTTTGAAGGTGGAGGTGGTAATACTGCTATTCAGTGCTTTATTTTAGATTCCGAACGCTTTCTTTGCAGTAATGTAATAATGTTTGTAACGTACCTTGAAGGAGGAAGTACATTAGAATGCAAAAACTAGGCTAAAAATAAAACCTATCAGACGGAATAGGTGTTTTATTTATTATATATGTACTAAAACTAAATGATTCAAGGGATTTTTTTTGGGTTGGTATCGATTGATACTCATATTATTAAGGTTTTTAACATTAACAGTGAGCGCGGACGAACACAAATAGAAAATTCATAACAATGACAGCGAAATAAAATAACAATAAAACCAAAGAAAACTACTAGTTTCCCGGCAGGATTACTACCATATCTAACAGGAAACATACATTTTTTAAATTTACACGAGAACGTTGTATTTGAAGTAGTTATCGTTGAATGGCATTGAAATCAATTGCGATCGCGACCCACATGCAATTAGCAGGGAGCATACCCACTTGAAATTTCATATGCATTAATATTCCTCACATGTCACACAAATTATAAGATGACAGTCGTTATGCAAATGTGGATCTACAAAAACGGTGCAATAGCTGCTTACTAATATGCCCTATTGTAATCATTCTTGCCTTATTCGAGTCGAATAATCACTTATTTAGATGGTAGCAAGTGGGTCATTAACGCGAGGAAGTAATCGCTGGCTTTCATATTTAATTAGGCTTGCGCCATTGTAAACATAATGTTTCACCTTCTTGGCTATCATTACCCTAAATACTAAACTATTTTTTTCCAAGGACAAATTTCGGCGTTTCAAGTTCGTTGATTTTGTTATCTGATCGATATGTCACATTGTACACTTTTGCTACTTTTCCACAATTTGTGGCAAACGAAACAAACGGTTTGGCGTTTTGGAAAGACCGATTCTCGTAAGATCAGGCCAGGTATTGGATAGGTGACTATCTTACACATGACCAGTTCTGTTCGGGAGAGAGGTTGGAGAAATGAAAGTTAGTACATTGACTTAATTTCCTTGCTTACCAACCTCTCGACAACATGGATTTGTGGAGTTGGATTTGTGTGGGCACCGGGTTTCCCCACCTCCCTTCTAGGCTAAGCTAGATTAACCTTCATCCACATCATCATCCACTCATTCACTGACAACCCCACAAATCAATCAATCAAGTCGAACAACAGAAGATCAGCAGAATAAAAATTATGTTTGTTAAAATTGTGCTGTATTTTGTTGTTTTCTCATCGGTTTTCGTCCAATCTGAGTATTGCACGATGAGTAAGGAACACAACTTCTTGATCAGCTACGAATCCTGTATTTGATAGTCACAGGAAACTATAGGTAGATAAAATTCAAAGCGGGAAGTTGCAAGCAGATACCGTTATTGGAACGTTCGATCAGAAGTCAAAGGGTCAGTAATATGCATCTACTTTTCTGGTGGTCAATTCATTTTGGCATATCAGCAGCATTTCTAGGTAAACATCTTTTAACTCACTTCTACTACTTCTTTCTTTCGTGTTTTCCCCTCTTTTTGGCTTATTCCGCTTGATCGGTAAGCTCCCCCAGTCCCTGTGCTCTTTGATCTTTGAGTCGCCATGATCATTTGGGCCATCGGCCGTAAGTTATATTTCTGTGCGAAGTTTCTACGACTCATACAATCAACCATACATATCTACCAATGGAAAGGGAGCTAGACTGGAAGAATGTGTAATCCAACCGGGATACGAAACTGGGATCTCCCTATTGCCAGTCAGGTGCTGTACCATCTGAGCTATCCGGGCACTAAGATTCCAGTGTCATGGCCCATGGGATATCTATTGTTAAGTAAATTATTCTTAGGATTTAGGAAACATGGGATCTCACTACTGTTATCCCGAATTCAGTTAGTAGCGCTAATGAGAGAAATGGATTGAAATGGCAGTAAAAACTATGCTGTTATGTGTTCGACACTCGTCGTCTACCCCAGCTAACCAATTTATCTAATTTTCTATTACTATACCTACTTCGTAGCTGGCTTCTTTACCTTTTATTTAGATATCAAGAAATGTGTGGTAAAATGGTCTGGAATTTAATAAAGGTATATTCGGTGTTCCGACTGCAATGCATGTGTATCTATTTTATTCTTGTTATGCCAGCAGGCGGGATGTGGGATTACTCGCTCTGACGTAAACCTCCGAGGTAAATTCCTTGATCAAGATAAACGATTAATTAAATAAATGATAGTGAGTCTCACTGACTCACCTGTGACTATCGACGTTTCTATCTATATCATAAAGTTAACTAACGACGAGTGATTACGTACGTGGTAAAGATCTTACGGCATACGCACTATGATGGCAGACGAAGATTGCCATTCCTAAACACGTGTTCAAAACTATGAAAGCTATCAGCAATTGTGTGTTTCGATAAATGAGTGTAGAAAACCTGCCCACCTTCCCTCAACATTCTTGGCAATAGCTACAAGTATTCATCACAGAACGGTGCTAAAGGAACGAAGCGACCTGCAACACGACCAAAATATCGTCCCTTCCCGAGATGAAGGCTTAGTGATAGATTTTCTGAGACGCGTTTGGAAATTAAGAAACAAAGTTGTCTGTTTGGTTGTTGCCAACCAAGTAACAAGCTAACGGATCGTTAGGTTTTAGCAGACCGTAGTAAAAACCGAAGTGTAAATTATAAAAGGGACCATTCTTTCCATACCACTTCATAGCTTGTCGTCTACTAGCAAGACTAAAGAAACTATTACAAAAGTAAAAAAAGTGGGTTTTCTGGAGCTTATAGTAATCTAATCCGAAGTTATCTTTATTGTTCGATTCACTTAAAATTGACAAGACATGCTTCGCAATTGTCATGGGACCTTTAATAGATAAGAGCGAGAATCACATGAGAGAAGGGGAAATGTGACATCCTGTGTCACACTAGCACGAAAATAATTCCCACATACGCACGAGAGAATGCCAATTTGGTAGAATGACTCTTTTCACAAAGTTTTTTTTTGTTTCGAGTACGTTCACACTGAACAATTCATTATGTTAATGATCGTGTCAAACATTCTCCGGTCGTTTCTTGTGTGATCAAGTAATGATGTTATGTACATTGCCGGTCTAAAGTGAGTTCGTTAATTGTTGATAATCGATGGCTCCGGGGATAGTGGTGGCGGTGCTGGATGTTGTGTAGCATTGCGACATAGCTTGATCTCAACGATAACTGAGAAAATCACAATTATTGCGAAATGCAGGCAGATTACAATGAGCAGTAAATTAACCAATCGTACCAACTACCTCCCCAATCACTACCTCCCTAATCAGCATCGCAATTAGTAGAAGAAACCACAAGAAAATTGACAACTAGAATTAAAAAAAAATCATGTATATACTCTCAAACTTGTCTCCAGCTTTGATATCCATTCTCTAGCCACTTTTAACGATTTAAATGCAAATTTCCAGTCATGTTCCAAGGTATTTTAGTTATTTCCCATAACATCTGCTGCTTTGATAAAAGGATCGCCGTATAATGGTTGGATTATTTTCATGTGTGTAATGTGTTATCACTTTTCTGAAGGAAATTAAACTCACTTCGCTGATAATAAATGTGTACCTACCCGATAAGGGGATTTGCGTCTAGGCTTTATACACATCAAGTTTTAAGCCACCACAGTGTTATTGTACGTGTTCTCCAAGATATACATTAGAATTAGATATTGAAATGCAAGTCACATGGTAGGGATCTAAACTCGGTGCAGAATGCAGATGCCAGCCATATCTTCCTCCGGCAATTTCTTGTTTTTATAATTGGAATAATTAGCGTAATACTGAATATCAGTACCACCGTTATGCAATTGAAATAATGAAGTAAAATGTACGCGCATTTTAAATCCTGGCAAGGCCATTTCCTGGGTAAAAAAAAACGACGGCTTGCGATTGTGAGAGTTGATGTTGAATTGCTCGGTTTGCTTCTTTAAATGTAGCAATTGGCATGAGGTGCACGATAATTTATGCTTTCATTGTATTTAGGCTTCCAATGACACTTAAAAATAAATAATATCGAGCAAGCATGCATCTAATGATCTCTCAATACATTTTAGAGTCGGAGAATGCCAAATGTCATGGAACTAAAGATAAGTAGGTATAATAAAACACAGAAAAAAAAACTTTGAAATCCGATTTAATTTTTTATTTATCGAAGTCTTTGATCTGTCATCGGGTCGAATCCAATAACTCACAAATAAAGTAAAAAATCGTAAAATCGGTGACACAATACATTTATTCTTGCCGTGAAAATTTGTTACCACTGCTTATAAATGTTTTTACCGATAAGATAAGGGGATTGACTGCGGTAAAGACTTCCATAATGTTTTAAAATAGTTATTAGTTACAGTTCCTGTTAAATTTGTTAAAAGGTTTCATGCTAAAAACTCCTTAAAAAATACCACATCGTCGGTCTTGAGCTGGAAGAGATTTTTCGAAAGTAAATCGACGGATATGAAATTGAAATGAGACCTTGGAACGTAGAAAATTAGCATAATTCTATTCCAGATTTGTTCATTGAATTTTGTGTGTATTCCAGGTAGCACCCTCAAGTTCGACCCCACTTTCAACGGGCCGTTGAAGAATCGCTCATGCACGGACGTGATCTGTCTGCTGCTCTTCTTCGCTTTCTGCGCCTGCTGGGGCGTCGTTGCCTTCTTCGGTGGGTCTTCACCACGATTTTGAGCATATGTTTGCATGCAATTATAAATCATCACTATTAAAAATCGGCCTATTACATTTTTATGAAATAGTTTTCAGAGAAAAAAGTGGATAAATGGCGGTTTTCCTCCTGGAGTAGAATTTGTAAATTTCCCAAATTTTGCACAGTGATATAAAAACCTTGTAACATTTACAACAAATACAAATTTCTGTCTTTCGGGGTGCTTAAATCTCTTTTTACATGTTTTATAAACAAAAAACCTATGTTAAATTGGTTAAATTCCATGAAATACCCGACCCGAGGTCCTAAGCTGTAGAAGTGAGGGTACGGCCTCACTATAAACAAAAAGAGTGGACTGCACTCACCCGCATGTACTGACCACTTGACCATTGACCATTGACCATTGACCGCTTCTGACCATTCTGATCACTGAATCAGAATATCATCGCACATAATACACTGATATCTCGGCTGGACGCACCCCGCATTACACATAAGTATCAACTGGTGTCTACCTGGCTAACTGAGCTTAAATAGATTTGAGAAGCTGTTGCAATTTTCTTAGAAAAAGGTGTCATATGCAAAATCTGTATGCCAGTCCATTCGCCCAGGGAATTTTATTTTTGCCAACCCAATGGTTCATCTGCATTCACCTTGCATCAGCATGGGTGCAAAAGCTCAATCACACTACGTGCCCTCACATCTACATTTTTTTCAAAATAAAGTATTAGTTCTATGTGTGGGAAGCAGAAAAAGTACCTATTTATGCCATCAACTTCGTATCATTGAAATTTATAATATTTCAAGTATCTTTTCCAAAAAGAAAGGTTTCAGATGTGATTGCTTTCCAAGATTCTAGCGTGATATTTTGACAGCTGTTTCACATAATCGTAAAATTGTTGCAGCGTTTAAGTATGGCGACCCAGCCAGACTGCTCGTGCCAACGGACTCTCAGGGCTTCCGCTGTGGGCTGGACGAAATCGTCAAGGACAAGCCGTTCCTCCTCTTCTTTGACCTTTCTCGGTGTGCCAACCCGTCCGTTATACTTCACGGGTGTGACACTCCACAGGTGAGAGGCTTACTCACACATGATTTTCTCTCGCGGAAAATTTTTGTAAGATCCTGCAATACTGGATAAATAGACTCGGAAAATAGAAAGACATGAAAGGAGATCAAAGGCATTGACATTATATGTGATATTTCATTTTTTTGTGGGAGACTAAAATGATCTGTTATTTGAATGATGTTTAAAGACAAGCTTTTTGAAAATGACAGTGGTCTCAATAGCTTTCCAGACTAGAACAATATAAAATGGAACTTATGTGGCAAACAGGTATTCATTTCAGAAAGTTGTGCCATGCAAAGTGGTGAGTCTTGATTATGATTTAATCAAGGCTTCTCTCGAGACCGTTCGTTGTTATACAATTTTCTTTCTCTTTGGCCACCAAAGGTATGCGTTGAGAAGTGTCCCAAAGACAACTTCTGGTCGGGAATCTACGGGGTCAGCGAGAGCATTGCCACTCTGCTTCCCGACGAAGCGCGAGCGCGCCTTATTTGTACGTATGACGTGAACAAAGCGGACATCAAAACCGTCGGAGAGATGATCAAGCTCACTAACTCAGCGAAATGTGCACCCTGGTATTTGAACAGCCAACATAGTAAGTCTTTGCAATCTATTTTGTTCGAAGTCATCACTCATATATTGTAATTTGTTTGTTTTGCTGCTTGTATTGTTTTTTGGTGTTTCTGCTAATTATTCTGGCATCTTAGCTTGTGATTTGAACGTATAATTTCCCGTTATGTTACGATTTTGTTATTTTTGATACAATAGAAGATTGAGGCATTGGGTTTGGGTATTTCAGTAGTATATGTAGATTTAGTTGGTTAACTGGTATTAGCTGTGATCAGATTAGGAAAATTCGGAAACACTTAATTTAATTTAAGTAATTTTCAGTATGTCAAATGGAATACCCTAGAGTTTCTCTCAGCTTTAACCCTTGAAACCCTTATTTTTAATCCATATTTGAACCGACCCATTCTTTTCCATAGTTCAAAAGAGGTGTGTACCGATCAAGGACAAACAAGCCTCGACAATTATCTTGGCTACGTTTAGCGAGATAGTCAACTTGGCTGACGGTCTCATCGGTCATTTAACAAGCAATCCGAGGGCACGCCAGGTATATTCTACCTCGACAAAAAACACATCCGGAATGGTTTCACCGACTTCAACCACGGCACATGCACCTTCACCCAGGGCATTAGAGTATGAGTACCGGGCTATGTTCAATCACAATAATGTGCGTACACAGGTTTTGGTTATTTTTTTCTTATCTTTTATTAACGTTTGATGGTAAACAACTTTCACTGAAATAAATTTAAATTTCTGATTTGCTTTGTTTCAATGTACTGGAAAATAATTGTGAAATTATGTTTGCCAAACTGCACTATTAAAATTTAATACACTGTCGGTAGATAAGGCACCTGCAATAGCCAGAGAATAGATAACATAAAACTCAAAGTTTTTTACCATCAAACGAAATTGTATTGCATTAAGTTATTTACTGTTGGTGTTGGTTTATAAATGTGGTGCTTTAATAGCCTTGCATCATGCTTTTAATTATAATATATTTGGGCAACATTCATTGCATCAAATTTATTCTTGACAAGTGACAATATTGCTCAATTAGAAAATTGTCCGTTGTCTTGTTCAATTTCCCAAATTGTACAGAACAAAAGCAAATGTACTCAGAGTGAGCGTCAAATGGGAAGAAGCGGTTTACGGGATACATTGCAGAGTATGTCTTTTGGGGTGTTTCTTGAAATTGAACAAAGGGCAGCAGATCTGTCTCAAATGGGAAGGCCCAGGGTGATCCTCTTACATCAGGTGTTGAGCTGCTTTTCTATCACATTTCTGTCACAAATCTGCCCTTGGGGAATGTGCCTGCTCACAAAACTAATCACATCATTTTAAAATTGCAATGTAACTACACACATACACAAAGATAAAAAATATTTGCTACACCTATGCTTAGAACAGGATCACAAAACACTGTTGACTATTACTAAACTGTAGTTTCTTGTGTGCTATTTTGCAATTGAGTTTTTTTTTTGGGTCCATACCTCGATATATTTTACAGTGCATGCTTCGGAGAGTAAAATTTTGACTTAATTACCAATCTTAAAAGTTTTTAAAAACATTTTGCACCCATGCTTATCTAATTTGTAAAATTTTTGTTTGTGATCGGATCTACGTTTTGTCCGCTTTTTTTATCGCTTCTGTTTTCACGTTTTCAGTCATTTTTATAATTTCAAAAACAAGTACGAGGATATTTTGCAGTTTTTATTGGATCATTTTACAGACCAAGAAACTCTTATCTCCCTATTTACAATTTTTATAAATAACATTGTTTTGAAATCTTTTGTGATGTGAAAATAAAAAAACTTTCAACATTTTTTTGTGGTGAAGAAGGAAAGAGAGAGGAAGCGCAACTGACCGGAGAAGAAAATTGAAAACGTGTGGTGCACTTGACAAGAAATGTCTAGAACTCCCAAGAATTAAGATATTTCAGCCATGTTGCCTTTGTCATTGCTAGAGACAAAGGCATCATGCTAAAACTTTAAATTCTCAGATAGTATGGAAATTTCTCGACAAGAGCACCATGCAAAGCCAATTTTCTTCTCTGATAAGTAGCGCTCTGTCTCTCTTTCCTTCTCCACCACAACAAATTGCCTTCCTTTTGGCACCGTTTTTGCATTATACTTTCAACATATTACAATTGGTTACTAAATACATATTTTACAAACCCTCAAAATACATTTTTGGTCTTGAGAGCATCAACTCACTGCATGCTCACCACTCTTGAGTCACTACTCTAGAGTCACAACATTCTTTCACACTAGGCGTGGATATTTGCTTTTGCCTGCACAGTTTCGGGTCGATGCGTTCCCAATCCGACTGAGATTGTTTCCTCTGGACAAGATGTTTATATCAACAATATCAAGATTCCCGTTTCTTTGGATGACATACTTAAGTCTACCGAGTTTGTCGGTGCTTTAGCTAACGCCAGAGAGGTAGGTTTCAATGGTTGTAGTATTTTTGCGTGGATTTTTGCTTTATTCAAAAGTCTTAACAATTATTTTTCAATTTTTAAGAAATTTTAATTATAAAATTTAGTAGGCTCAAACTAACTAACCATCTATGCAGCTTTTCAGTAAAATAAACCAAATATGAAGGTCTATAAACTTTTTTGTTTACAATGGTAATCTTTAAGGCATGTACATTTTACTTCTTGGTAACCATGTCTCTGGAAGAAATGAAAATATTCTAATGCTTTATTAATATTTTTTAAATAACTTCTTACTTTTTCTGGGAGGCTCAGTGCATCTTGTCGAGACCCACATCGCCAGCTATCAATTCAAATCTGCATGGTGCTTTTAACAATACCACAGAAATATGCATTGTGTATATTATACATACATTTTTTTTTAAAGTAAATAATTTAAACTTACTGCTTGGACCTAGTCAAATTACAAGGTGTATATTATGTTTAAGAAATTCTTTATGCAAGTAGCTTAATGCCGCCCAGTAAGATGCTGCGTAAGGCAGATTGTATTAAATTACTTTTAATTGGCTACTGACAGAGATAAACCTAGTTAAGTAACCAAAACATATAATAGTAATAAATAGGCCACAAGCACAGCCACAAGTAAATAAATGGATGGAATAGGTCACAAATAAATAGTAAGAAATAAATAGAAATAATATTTTTACAGAATCATCCTGTGAAACCTAAGTGAAATCCATGTTTTTTATGTAAAACTATTTGACTCATTTCTAGAGTTAACTTGCATCTCAAACTAACAAGTGGATGTATTCTCCCCCAGATCGGCCAAATGATAGTTGACGATCTTGCAAAGAGTTGGTATTGGATCGTAATCTTGCTGGTAGTGGCGATGGTGGCGTGCCTTATTTTCATCGTTCTGATGAGGTGGTTTGCCGGCGTCATGGTCTGGATCTCGCTCTTGGGAGTTCACGTGATGTTAGGCTACTGTGAGTATTTTAGAGATCCGTTACACATTACCATGATGGGGATTTTGTGTCCACTGTTACTAGTAAATTTCAAACTATTTGTTGCATCAGCTACTTTTTTGACGTTGATAGGCGATATTTTGGCAAATTTTGAAATTGACTTTGTCCTCTCATAGCCTGCAAGTAAAAATGTTTTAATTAATGTACTTTTATCCTATTGGTGAACAGTGATGGTTGAACACATACATTTTTTTTTTTTGAAAATGACAGGCATTTACGAATGTTGGCACAAATACGACCAGCTGCGAAAAAATCCGCCGGTTATTTCGGGCAGTTCAGGACTGAATCTAGAAGATCAGGCAAAAGCCCTGCTGAGCATGAAAGAAACGTGGCTTGCATTCCTTATCATTGCAAGCATCATCCTTCTCATAGTATTCCTGCTCACAATCTTCCTGAGGACTAGAATCAGGATTGCAATTGCCCTGATTGGAGAAGCCAGCAAGTAAGTTTACCGATACAAATTGAGGATGCTTTTAGGTGGAGTCACCGTTGTTTTAAGTGTTAAGAAATTTAATCTGGTTTTTTTCTTGCAGATTACTGGTATTAGAGACTGGTTTAAGCTTGATTAATCCTTTTTAATGCTGATAACAATGATTATTATACATGTATCAATATTTTGAGTCGTAATTGGTTAGGACGGCCGCATGCGCTATCAGGTAGCATTTACCCTTACCAAGTGTTGCTGGCTCGATTGATCAGCAGAAAGTTTAAGATTAACACTGTCCATCTGATTTCACCAATAAACTCGTTGTTACTACGCTGTAATGATGACAAAAATTTCAGTAGAATTTCAATGTTACTTTTAGAGCCGTTGGGAGCGTCAAATCGACTCTGTTCTTCCCGCTGATTCCGTGGGTGATGCAATGCCTTGTGATAGCATGGACAGTCACTCTGATCCTGTTCCTTGCCGGCTCGGGCAAAGAAGTATTCAAGGTGACGGGAATCGACAACACAACTGTAACGCCTTGCGTTTGCGATGGAGTCACTTACGAGGTAAGCTTTATCAATAATTGGACCATTATGACAGCCTCGTACAATTTATATGCTCAGGAGATGATTATAAGCAACTGATCAGACAACTGATTTGAAGCAAATGATTTATTTAATTTTGTTTTTGTTTCTTTAACGTAGACGTTTTGAGCACCCTTATTTGCTAATAACGGGTATGGTTTGTCGATGCTACTAGTTTTAATAAAGGTTTTGATAACAATTTAACTTGAAGAGGTTACATAAGCTGTTTCAAATACAAATACCAAACCAAACTGTCTTACTTTTCAGAGTGGCTCTATCTGCAACATGGAACAATTCAATAGCAACTGTAAGACACAGCCAGGTTGTGGTGATGGCGAATGCCGGTTCTACCGATTCATGACGGAAGGGTACGTTGATTACCTGCAAGCAGTCAATCTGTTTGGCTTCTTCTGGGCGTTGTTCTTTGTGTCTGCGATTGGAGAAATGATCCTGGCCTCAACATTTGCTACCTGGTACTGGACATACAAGAAGAGCGACGTTCCTTTCTTTACTCTCACCGAAGCAATAGGCCGTACATTCAGGTAGGAGCTTTTTCGCTAACTTTAGAGCTAGTTCATAGAAAATATTATTTTAAATTGCATGCTAGAAGCCAATTAAAGGGCAAACTGGTAAGTTTTTATCCACTTTGCTCCAGTTAAATTGATTGCTTTTTTGGTAGTATTTCTGACATGAATTTGAATTTGCATGACATGCGCTTAATACTTCAAGTTATCGATGCCATGTGACAAATTTATTTATGTTTTTATGTTTTATTAGTGTCTCAAAAGACCATGTAGGAAGATAACATAAAAATATTACATGTTAATAAATCAGAACTTCTTACTTAAAGCGCTTAAAGTTACTGATAAAGATGACCAACTTATACCATAAGTTATTAATCCATCAACCAAAAAACACCTTAACAAAGTCTTATGATGTTCTTTGTCACATGTTTTAATAATTTTTTAAAATTATCCTTTAGATACAATTTGGGAACGGTTGCGTTTGGGTCGCTGATCCTCGCGATCTGTCGCATGATCCGTGTGCTGCTAGAATTTATCGACAACCAGCTGAAGAAGTACGACAACTCATTTGTCAAGTGCCTGTTGTGTTGCTGCAAGTGCTTCTTCTGGTGCCTTGAAAACTTCATCAAGTTCATCAACCGCAATGCATACATCATGTGCGCCGTACACGGGAAAAACTTTTGTTCTTCTGCCAAAGACGCGTTCAATCTTCTCATGAGGAACGTTGTCAGGGTCTTCGTTCTCGATAAGGTAATGACACCGGAAGATGCCACATAAACCCAATGGTAATCACTGCGTGGTTGTCATGGTTTGGTACTAAGCCATCTGATCAGCCTCAAGTTGAGAGTACATTTCGAAGCAAATTTCCCTTCAAAAATTATGTTTTTCATATACTTTTTGTGTTGGTATAAGTTTTGTTTTGTTTGATGACTTTTTAGTCCTAAAAAAAAACGTCTTTAGAACTTTTACCAAAAGCCAATGGTCTTTTTGGAACTGTTCCCAACACATACATCAAACCGTACCTCAATACCATTCCGTATTTCCATCAATTGGCTTAATTGGGAAGAAATATAGCTAAATTGCACTTTAATACCTAAAGGGGTGAAAAAAAATATTACTTAATGTGTCCCAGTGATTAAAGAAAAATGTTCACCAGTCATCTAAAATTCACGGCCACACCGTACATGTGTACGTAGGCACATTTTCCCAGCGCCATCATTGCATCTGTCTTTGTCTCTAGGTAACGGACTTCCTGCTGCTCCTGGGCAAGCTGCTGATTACGGCTGGTGTCTGCGCACTGGCATTTTTCCTCTTCGACGGCACCATCGAAGTGCCAGTGGACGGGCTCGATGTGCCCACACTTAACTACTCGCTCATGCCCGTCTTCGTGGTAGCGTTCGGGACATATTTCATCGCCACTATCTTCTTTGGCGTTTACGAGATGGCCGTCGATACGCTATTCTTGTGCTTCCGTAAGTGTTCTGTGACTGGACTTATTTTTGTACAGTTGACTTGTTCAGTTTTTCATTGAAATTTATCTAAGTCATTTAACAATCATTATTCTCCACAGTTTAACGTAAGTTAATGAATTAGTTAACCAAGTAATTCCTGTAATAAGGTTGCCAGAAAAGTTTAGGCATTCTCTGGCTGATAGCATTTTCTGATTTTCTGTTTTAAGCGTTCCATGTAATCGTTTTCCAACGATATCATTTTTCAGTGAGTTAACCTCTACTTTTTTAGAGAAAATCTGTCAAACAATGTTCTATTGAGTTATTTTGTGATTGCAGTTGAAGATAGTGAAAGAAATGATGGCTCCATCGAAAAGCCGTACTTCATGTCGAAATCACTGCGTAAAATCCTCGATAAGAAAAACAAGAAGGCAAAGTGAAGTGCCACTATTGGAGCGCCGCTCTAACGCTTTGACTTTTTTTGAATTGGCAATGAAGGACTGGCAACTATTATTTTGACAACTTTTGTGCCAATTCAGTCATCATGTCGAGAATGCTGTGTTTGTGTCTTGCCAAAGATTTAGAAAGTATGGAACTGATTTTGCAAGACTGACTGGATGCGGACCTGAAACAGAGTTGAGTTTTTAGCTTTCTATTTTAGAAAAAAAGTTTTGATATACTTATTGATGAAGAGTGATCACTTTATTTCATCTACGTGGCCTTACGATAAAATGTGCTAACCCTAGTGTCAGGCTTGATTTGCATAGTAAGTTATCATTTTTTCGTGGCGCCTTATTTTTTAAGATCATTTAATTTATAAAAATAATATTTAAGAAGACTGATGAGGTGAGACAAGTGTGTTGTCCCAGCATCTCATTTGTTGTGCGGCTTGTTTTCCCCCCTTATGCTACATACCTACAATCTTGTATCACAACTACATTGTAGTGGCACTTGTTTGATCCAAGAGCTACATAATATTTGTATGTCCCTTTCTCAATCCAAAGATGGAATAGCTAACCAAAATTAATTTACGTAAATGTAGTATTTTACTTTTTAAAGTTAAGTTGTTGCTTCATTCCTCACAAGCAAGAATGTGATTGTTGAATAATAGATATAAGTTACATTTTTTATTAGTAATGCTCAAGTCAACATACAGCTCAAGCACTGAAATCAAAAGGAAATGAGCACCAAGATTTCCATACCCGTACTATTGTGCATTTTAATTGAGAAATGCTGTTGATTTTATTTAAAAATTGCTGAGCTGGAATGTAATTTTCTTACTTTTGCTATTCGTACCAAAGCTAAGCAAAATAAATAAATTTCTTGGTGAATGATAAATACAGATAAAATAACCTCATTCAGATTAGATAAAGAACACATTGGGTGCTTTCACTGGGTTAAGATTGTATAAAAAGATTTCGGAGGGTAACCTAGGTTGCCCTTATATTTGATAGCAATACAGATAACGGTCCATTAAGCGGCTGACGTAGTGCCACCCAAGAAGTATTACCACAGATGTATCACCTTAGAGAAATGAATTCCTTCACACATTGAAGGATATCACATTGAATTCACCTAGAATTACCTTCTAATCATCTTGAAAAACTCAAAATATTTGTGTCTCTTTCCCTCTTTTTAAATTCCACAGAACTATATTATCTCATGAAGATTATGGGACCTGATGCTACGTAATACCGTTGGTAATACACTTTTCAATAATGCACAGTCAATTTTGGTCTGTACTCAACAATGATCCGTATGATTGTACTACCATTGCTCTTATTTAGAGGGGCTGCCTATTGACTACCCTACTGATAAAACTGATGGATATTTCTAGTTGGAGTCACAGCCATTTCAAGTGTTAACAAATTGAATTTTGTTATTTCTTGCAGATTACTCGCATTTAGGACTCAACTAATCTTTATTATCTCAATGGATAACCTCAACAGTTGATATACACATACCCAAAGATAATATTATAATCCAAGTATCCATGCATCCATGCATTATATCCACATTAAGAATCTGAATTTCTTCCATTACCAGGTGTACTGGCTTGTTTGCTAGGCAGAATGTTTAACATTAACGCTGGAACTCTTGACGTTATCTATAAACTCGATTGTACAATAGTCTACCTAAACCGTTTCATTAAAAAAGGTGATTGATGTACAGGGAAGAAAATTAGACTTTCCAATGTGACGGTTCTCAGACAAAAATATGTTTATTTAATACCAGTTACATGGTAAATATAAACAAAATTTTCAGCTCATGTGTTAATTTTCTGTTATATTTTTATGATATACACTATTATACTTTCATACGTGACCCACATTATATTTTGATTAATAACAGAACAGCTTTCGTGTCAGAATGCTATCTTTAAAGCAATCGCAAGCCGCTAGCCTATCCACTTTGTAGCAATTGGTGGGACGTGCAACGTTGAATACGCCACAATATTTTGTTAGAATGTACAGTTCGTAACGTAAATTCCGTTGAAACTTAATAGCAATTGGTTTTACTCACAACGAATATTATTTATAGAAGGCGACTTCAAAAAATCAACAAGCTTAAAAAATATCGTATCGACATCACATCCATTTCTCTGTAGTAAAAGTAAATGTACCTATTAATAGCTTTAGCAATGCATACACTTAATTGTGTACCAGCTGCAACAATGACATAAGAAATAAGTGTTAAGTTAATTTTACTGTAACTTTATATCTGTAAATATTGACATGTCAGGTTACACAAAATTACTTACCATGTGCTTAATATTTATTACATGTATGAATAGGTAACTGGCTTACTTTCAATCTCACACTGGCTCGTTGACAGCCCATGGACAGATGATTGACAAGTTTTATGTACATAACATTTCTTTAAATGATGATATTCCGCCGAAGCCCTCCAAACACTGGGCTGCTTTTCTGCATCGCGATTGCTCACTGAACGACAGGCAGATCTTCATTAACTACTAACTGGCTTGAATAGAAATACTTAAATAATTGTTTGTGATGATACCCTTCAAAATAAGATTCCAATTTCTTTGGAAAAAAAATTTTAAGCATTGCAAGTGAGTTGTAAGTCTTCATTTAACAAGAAAAGTTGTACCAACTATAAATAATGGAGAATTATGGAACACGACCTCTGTCGGAGGTTTAGCACTTCGAACTTTGTATTCACTTTGCACATTTTGACACATTTTGAGTAAGTCAGAGGACATAATAATCACTGTTCAAATGTTGATGAAGCTCATAAAATACGTAAGAAACCATGACCACAGTACAAAAAAAAAGTTAAATGAAAACGATAACATTTCTATGTAAAAATGTATACATAAGATATTTTGTGGTCACACGCGCACAGTAAAAACCGTTCCACAAATTTAGGTGCCTACGTTGACAATCGAGTTGCAAGTGACTAACAATCAAAGATCCAGGCGACGCTGTCGAATAAGATGGTTCGGTGAACGACTCTTAATGGAACTATCGAAGGCTAACAGATTTTTGGTTTGTTGACACGTTGTTAGCTGTGAATCGGGGAGGTTAGTCTCGGCGGCGTAGCCATGTTACGTGCCGCACGCACCTGTTGCTCTCTGCGGCAATCGTCCACTTGCTTCTCGAGCTGCTCTTTCAGTACTAACAACTCCCGCGTTCGCTGGTAAACCGGGTCCTGAAACGTGAGCATACAAATTCATTTTGTTAATGGATAGTAAAAAAACCACTATAACAATGATAGATTTTTTTTTATCTTGCCTGCTATCATTTTAACCAATAAAACTGATAACGTGAAATTCAAATAAAGTTTTGGATAAGGAAAGAGGGCCTGATAAGTCCTAGTGTTATTTACTATCTAGAATCAACAAATTTTAGTTCAAACACATTCAAAACAATGCAGTCCAGAAGTTTTATTACATAATAACAAAAAAACACTACAAATCTGCAAAATAATCGATAAACTAACATTGTTTAATATGGCAACTATGAAGCGTAATTCAAATTGATAGCCATAGGCAACTTAGAGAAAGTGCCCACAAAAGACCTTACCATGAGATGCAATAGAAGGGCATTTATTTGGAATGCAACAAGCTCAGCAGTAGTATGATTCATATCCCCAGACCACCAGGCAAGACTAGGTCGTCCAATTGATGATGTAGACTTAGATTCAATGTTGAATATTGAATTGGGATAGTAGTTTTAGAGGTAATTAAGAATATGGACAAATCGGGATTTATAAGAAATCATAGGATAGGACGCAATTGGTTTCATCGCCACTGACCCTGCCAACTTTCAAAGCTGTTTTAGAAATAAAAACACTTAATTGTAACACCCACCACATTCCTCAATTGGAAAAAAATAAAGAACTGTTCACTTTTCATTGACAAATGCTACAATAAGCCTAGAAGAATGAATCACAACTAGCTCCTGACACAAGTTTAGATACCCTACAGATAGGTGGACTCAATTTCTACCTGAGGCCGCATGCTAGGATTCCAGCGGCAGTAATGTCCCTTCCATAGTTGTATGTGTCGCATGCTTGCGATTGGAACGAGCACGTGCTGCTGGTGCAGTGGCGCCCAGTAGAGAGGGTTGCGGTAAACATCGAGATGCGCGTTGGTGAATGACCACAGTGAAACAGTCCGTTGTTTCAACGTCTCATTGGCACGCTCTCGGTCGCTGGAATAACAGGATTGTTGATCAGTTACAGAATGGATCATCGATCAGAGTTGTGACCTTGTTTTTCAGCTTATCAACCTACTTCTGTGAAATTTCATAGAATCCATATCATGTCTATAAGATAGGGAAAAGGCAACACTTCCTCAGTCTGGGTAATTTTAAACTGAACCGGTGTTTCTTAGACCTTAGAAATATACCTACCAACGTTTCTATAAATTCAAAGCCAACATGCATTAGGTACATAAAAGCAAAAATTACACAAAACAAAAAAAGGTGATGTACAATAATAACTCAAGTATTGTACAAATTTCTCTTAAGACTGAAAAAAACTATTTGAACTAATGCTACTTACGTATTGCAGAGGAAAGTCCCAAATCTGCACGAATACAGGTGATCAAGTATCGTGATGAGAAAATGGTCGTTGAATTCAAATGCGTTTGGGAACTGTGTCGTTATTTGCCAGACGCAGTCGATAAATTGTAAGAACACGGGCGAGCGGTCTGCATCCGAATGATGGTCATCTCCATGTCCAATACGCTGTTCAACAAAAGATTGGGCACTCCAGTTGGACAGCAATGCAAATTGCAGAATGCAAGTTTAAGATCATTTACGGTGAATTGGTACCTAATTGTGCTATCTAGTGTTAAAAATAAGCATCAGGCAAGATGACCATACCAACTGGTATAATAGCTGACTGACGAGAGAGTTTCATTAACACAAAAATCCACATTGGCCTTCTTATAAAATAAGAGATATTTTTATGAAAAAATAATATTTTGGTGATGTGTTGTACGGTTTTGATCTGGTAAGACTGACTTGCAGTCTTAAAAAGGATCAGTATTGAAGATGCCGGCACAAATGCCAAAGAAACATCAACTTTTAGGTCATTTTTAGGACTGCAAGTCAGTCTCACTAAAGCAAAACACATCACACATCAGCCCACGTCTCTGAACCACTTTGCCATTCTAATAATATCTTGGATATCCATTAGCTAATTGTTCATACCTGTTGAAACTTATGTCCAAAGCTAAGCCACTCCTTTTCAATGAGGACTTCAAAGCCGCGGATTGTTCGATAGTATGGGTCCAGCATGAGCATGGCGAGCGCAGTGAGCTGGGCAGTTCGGTCCCATCCGTCTGAGCAATGGACCAGCACTGACGTCTTATGGTTCTCCACTTTGTCAACAATGCGCACTGCACCCGCGAGAATACACTTGATGTGTTTTAGCCAAAATGTAGACTCGATTCCCGACAGCCAGCGAGACTCTTCTATGTTTGGGAAACAAAGTTCTGCAAGAAAAATGCATGTGTGAGTTTACTGATGAAACCAGATGCAAGAAAATAGTAGAACATTTTCACGTTACAATATATGAGAAAACCATTGGTCAGATTTTAAGCTCGAGTCTCTTACCTTTTAATTTTCTTAGTGATTCGCGCATCACATGTATATTATGAATATCCAGGAATACTAATTCGGCATTTTGGTATGATTCTTCTGATTCATAGCCGCCACCCTTCGCCTTATTTGCTATTGCATTGGCACTGAAAAGAAGCCAGACTTAAAAGCGTGCAGAATCATGATTTGAAAAGAGGGGAATGATTTGTAAAAACCAAAAACCAAATTGCAAAATGTAGATTATAAAAATTACAAGTCTGCAGCAAGTGTCAAATGTGTTAAATGTGATTAGTAGCAACTCTACCAAGGTTAAGAATATTCATTATTACCTACTACCAAAACCATTCACCTTTAATCTAACTATATAGATTCTGCAGGTAATCAAGGAGCAAGAGGGAGATCAAAAATAAAAAAGTAGATAAAATACCTTGGTCTAGCATCCATTATAAATAGTTTATGCGACTGTGCATTAGCATCCATGATGAGTTGGATATATCTCTCGTCCTCCCTGCTCCTCTTCCCACCAACCCCGACCAGGGGCTGCGAGCACCGGGTGATGGTTGCCTGGCTCTCCGGATGGATCCACGACAGTACGGGAACGCGGCCGCGGCTGCGGAACGCTGCTACCGAGCGTAGGTCATCATCTGTGACTTGTGCAGGCACTGCCCACACGGCAGGGTAACTGTCGCACACCTCGTACGCTTCGTTGATCTTTGAGATCTTCCACATGTCGTTGGGGACACTCTGCATCCAACAAACAACAGGTCAAATTTAATGTCTACCACTTGTAGTCTCTCCTCGGTTGACATTTCTGGGTTTTCTAGTACAGTTTACATGAGTCAAGGTACTAACCATTCGCTTCAACTCAGCTATCGGCTCAAGTACCGACCAGCCATTCTCCTGAAAGCTTTCCGTGTATTCAAAGGCAAACAACGGTAGTTTGTGTGATAACGGAAAAGCATATTGTTGGAGCTTCTCGAAAACATTCCGACGTGAGTGATTTTCTTGTTTGTGAGCAAAGCGTAAGTTGCGCATGTCTTTGCAGAAAACTTCGATTCCGTACGAGTTTTCACCACGACTTGATGCTCCCCCTACTTTCTCTATACGACTTACCTGATGAAAAAGTGGAATTAGTTATAAAATAATAACTGTAAAATGAATAAAGTAGAAGAAAATTGGTATGGCACTCACCACACCAAGAGGCACATCTACCACATAGGGTGTGTCTCTGTCCATGCTCCTAAAATGTATCTTGTAATTTGTTACAGAAAGCACACCTCTAGATGGCCCACTGTAAGGGCAAAGATACGTTACTTCACGCGCAACACCATGAACTTTTTCTCCGGCCAGTAGAGGTGGGTCATCGGGCCTCGATGGAGGTACGGGTTCAGGGACGGTGGCCTGGAAGAAATTAAATAAAGGAATTGTATTTAAAAACGTTTTGCATGGCTTTTATTATTTTGTAATTTTCCAAATAGGTAAGCTGATTAACATTGCTACTTACCAATTCCTGAGCAAGCTTAGAACTTGGTGAATTTGATTTTGAATCAGATGCTAAGGAGTCTGAGCTTGCTGTTGTTTTGGTTTCAAGTTCTATTGATTCTGGACTGCCTTTCTTCTCCATGTTGTAAGCTCAAGTTTGATGTTCTAACGAGACAATGCATATGAGCCTTATAATATTTGAGCCAAATCTGAGGACTCAACAAGTTTACGTTACAGATTCCCAAGACACAATTACATATCAAAAACGAAATAGTAAAATGATCCAAATTTTCACATAAGATAATTTTCGCTTAATACTTTCCCAATCAGAATTTTAAATTCGAAAAATGGTTTTTCATAGTTTTACTAGTTTTACAAATAACTACCACACCCAGAGATGAGCAACTTTAAGGTTAGCTTAACTACTTTGGGCATAACGCTTCTATTGCTTTATCGTCTGTCTACACATCCAATTTAATGAATTACCCACCTTCAATATATTTCATGAACAGCAATTAATTTAGATATAAATATTGAAAATCAATAATACACGTAAAAAGATAAGCAGAATTCCAGCATTATGATGTCAAACCTCAGTTTGACATTTAATGATTCGCTACCCAGCTGGCGTAATGACACTTGACTTATGGCGCCAATGCGCGTAGACTTTGCAGTACGCACATGGGGACGCTCGTAGCCAAAGCGTCGTATCTAATATAATAACTTATAACTTCAAAGCAGATTAATGGAGGTAAGTTTTCGAATACGCAATGAATTTTTGTTGCTTACGCAGCAAGTTTACCTACCAAGCAATTAACTATCACTGGTATTTTTGCTACATCTTTGATCGATAGCTATAACTATAGAAAAAGCTCTAGGTTACTATAACCTGCTACAACCTTTTCAAGAACCACAATCAAAACAGTGCGATTGACCAAAAATCAATCCAAGAACCACTTGGAGATTTTTTTCTGAACCAACCGTAATATTCGACTTAAACGAAATACAGCAACACTCCTTTAACAACTCATAATAGTCGACACGCATCGGTCAGAGCAATCTCTCAAATCTAATCTCAAAATCGTATTGGTACAAGCTAAATGTACCGAAACAGAAAGTGCTGCCATCCAGCTACTGATTTCCTTCATGCAAGAATGGCTCATAAGAATAAGGCATTGTGTGAGGATATGATGGGAGTGGTATGAGCATGAGTGAATCCTATTAACACAGACATAATGTCTTTTCTGTTAGTTGATCAATTGATTGATACAATTTGGATGATTAACTTGTTTATAGGAATGGCCTGCAGCTGGTTGCTTCTTTTCGGAAAGTCAGACACCCACAACTCCGCCAGTCATCGAGTCGTGGAGTTCTTCGTCAAGCAACGATGATGACAGCCACGTTGCTAATGCGTCAGCATCAACATCCAGTAAGAAGCCGAAGAAGCGAAAAATACACAGCCGCCTTCAAACAAAGCTTAACTTTGATGAGTGTGTCGTAACACAGCATAAGAACCAGCAATGGGTCACTCCAAAAGTGACAAAAATAATACGTCAGTGTCTAGATGGAGTTGAAGTAAATGTTAGCAACGAACAAAGAGAAAATACTCCAGATTTGAAGGAACCGTTTGAATGCGTCTTTCTTGCTGGGAGAACGGAAGAAGTTAAGAATTCACATACGGAGACGTCTAGCAGTAGCATGGGGTATGTTGCTTTATCACCAGGTCAAAGTTCCGTTCAAGACTTATTGAAACAAACGCTACATCTCAATTCAGCAAAGTCATGCACTTTTGGAATGTCTGACGAGCCATCATCAAGTAGTGGGTGCTTGGGACTTGTTACCCCAGAAAAAGTGAGTTCGAATGGTAGCAACATTGTTATGTCAAGCTCACAAGAAAGTGATTTTAATAATGTTAAACGAATTGAAAAATCTGACATTTTTGGGTCAAACATTGACAGCATAAATGAGCCAGAAAGCTGCACAACGCAATCCTCTCCAATTATCAAACTACACAAGATTTCACGTTTAAAGAGAAAAAGAAACAAAATTTTATCATCTCCAATTATTGGCCGAAATAATAAATCTGCTGAGAAATATCTTTCAAAGCAACTTAACATAGAAAAAACTGGGGCAACAACAATGCTCTCAAATTGTGTCAGTAATACACAGGTGTCTCCCAAGAATTTTGAATCTAATTCAAGCAGAAGTCAAGAAGAAAACGTACAACTCTCCCCAGTTATCCTATGCCTTGGTAATAGAATGAAGAAATTGGATAAATCTGTTGGTGACACCAGTCATGCTGCAGCTCCTGCAGAAAAATTACCCAAGGTCAAGAGTAAACATACCAGAAAACCTTTCGGAATAATGGCAATTGATTCACATACCAGTGAGAGTGATTTTGACAGCATCATAGAAAATACACAACTTTCGCCAATAATAAAATCAATTCGGCGAAATACTTCTAAAAGGGTAAAAAGTGTACCTTCATTGTTTCTTGTTAACTCTGTGGCTGAATCGCCTATCTTAACTTGTAGTTTATTGATAGACCGTGAAACATCTCCATTAATTAATAGACAAAGTAAACAGCAAAAGTCGAATGCTTCTAAAATGTCCCATTCATCGCCGTACACTCCAACAAATAAGGTGAACTCTCCCTTACTCTACCACACCGATGAATTGTCAAAAAGGTCTCTGTGTGAATCACCAAAATCACCCATTATCAAGTTATCCTCCTCTAAAAAGACTAGAAAAAATAATTTAAAGAAAGTTCAAAAAAAACTTGTCGATTCTTTTCTGGTTTCTGAGACAAGCAGTGAAACTGACGCATTATCTTCCTTGTTTGGGATTAAGAGTCTTGAACAAGTGTTACAAGAAAATAATAGTGCTAACAGCCAATCTGACTTCATAGCAGACACTCAACTTTGTCCAACTGTCTTCACAAAACGCAAGTCAACTGGAAAGGAAACTGGCTCTAGGTTAGATAAATCTGTATTGAAAGACCATTCTGCTATCAATTCACAAGATCCAATTACTTCAACAGAGAGCCTTACTTTATTTACTTCCGGACTGCCAATAGGATATGAAGTCAGTGCTGAAAATGAGATACCCATTGTGGCACCGTTCAAAGATTTCCTAATGCCACTGCCCGTATCGACAGCAGATACACAAAATACTTCAGACTACAACATCTCTGTAGATGTAGACACACAAAATCTGGCATCACCTTTTACAAATTCTCACATCCAACTGGCAAAGAACTCATCAAATTTGTTTCTAACAGATTCAAGTCCTTTGAATATCTCATGTAGCACACAAGACAGCATGGATTTGATTGTAAATTCTCTCTTGGCCAAGAAAGGAATCGTGCCGGACTGCCTTGACGCCGAAGCAATCACCATCGACAGTTTCTCGTCACAAGATACAAGTTCAGAGGCCAGAGTGACACTTCCAGCAAAAATTACAACTGTTTCTGATTTGCCATCTCCAAAAAGTTCTGGATATCAAATTGCAACATGCAGCTCACAGACTACAGATCAGACGTCACCTGTCAGGAATGAGGAACCTTGTGTCTATGTGGACTCAGCTAAGAAGAAAAAACGCCTGCGAAAAGGTGGCTATGCCGCTCGTCTGCAAAATTTATTGAATAGGAAAAAATCAGCTTCGAGAATATTCCAGCACGAGATGCTGAACGATGCGGAAAAGTTTATCAGCAAAGGGACAAGACTTTGCATTGATTTAATGTGGCATGAATACGACAAAGTGTTTTTACAGTGCAAATATTTAGACCAGGAAAGTAAAGAAGAGACTGCATTGCTTATAATGGATCCTAACCACTGCAAAAAGATTTTGACAAACTGCATTATTACCATTTACCCTCCGTGGCACACCCTAACTATGCCAAGGAATTCGGCAAAAGTTATCACAGATGTTTTTAACTTCCAAGTAATTGCCGCCGAAGATGAGCGTCAACTAAGCCCGGCATCTACAACAGCTGTTATACAAGAATTCAACTGTAAATGCTCGGAATCGCTAGTTAATTCAACCAAATGTGCCTTCAAACTTCCCCGTAATGGATTAGAGATATTTGAAGTTTTATTCCCAGCTCCTGTATTGCTCGATGTGTTGTTAGGAAAAACAATTAACTTTACAGCCAGTGATGGAACAATATCTGAACTATTAGCTCTGCCCAGCGGGGTTTCTGACAAACATATTGACATTTGCATACAGCGAGTATTTTGTTTCTATGACGTAGACAAACGAGAAATCTGCTGGTCTTTGCTGGGTCAAGATTCCAAGGGAGAACTATCTGAAGTCACACTGCCAGCAAAACGTGGTGGAATAAAGACGGATTACGATTCTATTGTCGTGGGTGATGTCTATCGAGTGAGTGTCGTCAATGTGATGAGGCGGATCCATCGCAACAAATATCCTGGACTTTGGGCAGTTGTCGATTGTAAAAATTTGTCAGTCGATCTTCCTTCTACATCTGACTTAGTAGCCCTGACTGACAACGAATTTAATTTAAAAAAGCTTTATATTTACGCAATTACTGCAACAAGCTATCAAGAAAATGTCAAGAAACTCGATTCTGGTTTTAACTGGGCACGTCACAGTTGGATGAAACCAAAAGTATGCAACCTTTTTGGTGTCATAAACATGCAGCCCAGTGATTCTTACTCAGCGTTTTCATTTCGGGTGAAAATTCTCCTTGTAACTGAAAACTTTCTCTATGTCACTGATCTATCGTTGTACCATACTGCTCGAAGTTACTGCACCGTGGCGTTGCGGCCATCGTTCGTTGTACCGGCTAACCTAGCATCTAAAAAGTGCGGCTTGGCATTTCTTCAAGACGTCCAATTACTCAAGGGACAACTTTCCTTGGATAGATACAGCCGAATCGAAACTGCCATCGATCAATGGCCGGCTGAAGTTTTGCGGATTTTGTTGGGAGAAAAAATAGTCTTTGGCGATTTGGTTGCTGCTACGTCAGCAGCAAAAGATCTTGTATCAGTGTCAGGTTAGTCAAATAGCTATTAGTATTGAAAAATTAACATATTAAGTTATTTGCTAATCAGGGTTGAGGAGGGTTGGAATTAAAACGGAATATCTTCTTTCTAGACCGTGTTTTTAATGATTTATTAGCTTTTTCTGGGTCTCAAGTATGAGTGCAATTTTAATTCAATGCAATTCAAAGCTTTACTTCTTCATACAAATGTTTACATATTGATACACTCCACAGTGACCTACTTCTGAATTCATTTAGTGATATATTTCACCTAACAAAACAAGACGTTGAATCCCAATTCACTGGATGTATACTGGTTATAATGTGCTTTCCAGGCAAGATAATGGGCGTGGACGAAGAAACTGCATTTGAGTGGCTGGCGTGCGTGGAATGCAGCGGCAATGTGGTAGCGGTTACGCCAGACGGAAGCAATCTCTGCAACGTCTGCAACAAAACCGTCCTCAGTCGACCAATGATGTCCCTAGAAATTCTAGTCTTGGTGGGCGAAATTTTTGTCAAAATCAAGGTACGTAATTTATCGATTATTCTAGCTTGGCAACACTTTAAGCCCATATTTCAATGGTCCGATAAAAATATATCTGCCAGTTAAAGATTAATCTCCATGAACACAGCCAATTAAATACTTCAATTTTCATCGTAACTGCACACCATCATTTTATTCGGTCATTGTAGTACTGGACCTTGTTAGCATTTATTTAAATAACAGTGTTATTTGTTGTCTTAGCTCCAGCAAAGCACCATTGTTCTGCTGTTGCCGCCGTCGCAAAATGATGGAGAGGTAAATTATTTCAATCAAAGTATTTTGCCACAGTAACAAAGAAACAAAATCACCTAAACAACAATTATACCATGCTTTTAAAGACCAGTCACAAGTCAACTAACATAATTCACAGATTTCTAGAGAACCTGCAAATTGCAAACCCATGCATATAGTTTAAATATGCCAGTGTATAAATAGTAAATACTGACCTAATTTTTTATTCTCCCTAGGGGTTTGAACTGGGAAGAGTTCTCGGTAAGCAGATAGGCTCCATCGACTGTTTGGTGCTTCAATCTGTTTCCGACAAGGAATTTTCTTTTATCTTGAAAGAACTCCCAAGTATTTAAATGCAGTGTTATTTTAATTTTTTAATATTTAGGTACAGAGTGGAATAGTGCTCATTGTTTGGGCTGATGTTTCTTGCAGACACAAAGAAATATGTACACTATAAATAGTGTACTTTTTTATTATGTTGAATTAGAATACATTTGTTTGGTTGTAGTACCACAGGCTACCATGGTCAAAGATACTAATATTAAATATATAATTTTTACTACAGTGGTGCAGCTTTTGTGAAGTATTTCTGTTTTACTGTAGTGTTAATGTTATATTAATACTGTATCAACCAAAGTTGCCAGCAAAACTCAACCAGGATCAAACAATTTTGAAACAAACTCGGCCGCATGTCTGAAAGTCTCCGTTCTTATGGGAGCTAGTAGCCAGTTGTAGAATTTATTGTCCAGTGACCACTTAAAGTTAATTGGAAAACTAGGAATACTCATATGCCTAGGGGGCTAACAATTGGAGCTAATTGAACTCGAAAATAAACACAATGCATTGCTCAAATGAGCAGATCTATCACTGGGCCTCTGATAAAATGTTGATTTACCTTTATTCATTTATTTAATGGTTTCTTCAAAGAAAATATTATACATGTTGTAGAAATGATCACTAGTAATCCAGGCCTGAAAAAAGAAATTGCCAAAAAATATAATTTTGTTACTTATTGAAATAGATCTGAACATTTTTACGTTTTAATGTTGTTGGCTTATTAATATTATTTATTGTGGGATTCCTTTTTAACCTTTGGGGTTGGCGCATTAGGATTTACACCTCCATAAAAGTCTTTCAACAACTGCATAGCTCTATCTTCACAAACACCACCCACAGCCAGTATCTTGGTATCGAACAGTTGGGACACATTTAACACAGAAATACAACCACCGAACCTGTCATTACGGCAACCATAAATGATTTTAGCTACTTTGAGTATGTGTAATGCTGCAGCACACATTATACATGGCTCTACTGTCACAATCACTTCAATATTTAGAAATACAACTGAATGATCTTTGTCATTTGCCTCGCACCATAACAGCGTCTGATCGACACAATTCATTTCAGCATGACGTGTAGCATTCTTTGTTTCATTGACAGAGTTTCGACCCTCTGCTATTATTTCGCCCTCGAACACGAACACGCATCCAACAGGAACTTCGCCAATTGCAAGAGCTTGCTCAGCTAGGTTGAATGCACGCCCCATCCACAACATCGTCAACGATGTCATAGGTAAAGTTGAACGAACTGCCGTTGGCTAAAAAAAGGTTATAATAAAAGTGACAGCGTATTTCAAATAATAACTTGAAAACATACGGTTAAAATACTTGAGCATTATATCAATAATATACTATACTTGCAATTTCAAAAACGAACATAATAACAAAATCTCAACCAAAGGCATCATAACCACCACCCAAACTTCTTGGTTCCGTTCCAGTCTGATAAGAATTTGTTAAATATTTAACAACTTGTATGAAAGATCGTTGTTAATGAGTTTACCTGATATACACGTGAACAATGATACTAGTAAACGATGTAACCTTCGCATGTGAATTTTATTTTTATTTGATGTGTAAGGTAACAAATATAAGCATTTGAGGACGTTTGAGGTTAGAATAAACACGTGTACTACACAGCTGATGTGTAGCGCGCTATTCAAAACCAACTGCAGTTTTTTTTTAATTAGGAAATTTCTCCAAAATCGAGCTGCACTCTCCATGTAATAAGAAATAAATATGCGGTGTGTAAGGTTTGGGGGACAGTTGGGTGAGGATTTAATCAATCTCCTATGGCCAGCAAAAAAAATCCCACTTGAGTTGAACGAAATGAGGTCCCGTCCAAAGATGACGAATGATCATGATCAGAATCGCAAATTACCCAGGACCCACAATCCATCAAAATACCTCCTTGAAAAATTGTCGCATACAACAAGGATTCTCTTACAATGACAAAGGCAACTTGCCAAAGAGTCTAAATTCTCAGGAATTCTACAAATTTCTCGACAAGTGTACCAGGCTACGCCAATTTTCTTCTCCGGTTCTTTTCCTTCTTCACCCCAATCAATATCCAGCCTCTTGGCACACTATTTGTATAAAAGCTGGCTAACTAAATTCCTTGATGTAAAAGATATGCAGAAACACGAGAAAAGGCATTAAGCCTTTTGACGAAAAGTATCCCTCTGGAACCTTTCCCCGCAAAAGAATTGTTAATGTATATGAAGGTGAGATCCTAGAAATAGAGATTCTATGCATAGATTACCAAACTTAAGCAACACTGCTAAATCAGGTATTATTGATAGGTGCAGGCATCAGTTGAATAATTGACCATATATGGTCATTGGCTTTTCGTTTGAGCTGTAGTATTTCCCTCGTGTAGTTTCTTCTTGATCTTACAATTTAGCTAAAATAAATTAGCAATTTGTGAACTGTGAGAATCAAAATACTTGTGTTTTCTTATAAGATAGCAACCCGCAACACTATTCAGTGTTGTGGACCAGTGTATCAATGAAGAGAATTGTGAAAAATGTTCTTTGAAAAATGTCTGCAGTTTCAAACTGCTGATCGCTAGCATCCTCGGTGACATATCTGGCAAACTTGAATACCTTTTTTTTATATTTTTATTAATTGATAGAAAATGGCACATATATATATTAAGCTTGGTGTTGAAAGCTATTAAGAAATGCTGTAAGAAGTTAGTTCTGATATCGGACATTGTTAATCTAGGGACTTTATTATTCAGTTGAATTCCCCGTGGTACTTCACAATCTCTCCGGCCTTTGCTCAGGGCAGGCTGGCAACTTTACAGATATCGTAATGTGTGTATGAATCACAAATGTTTTTGGAGTGCGCTTACCAGGTGTTGTTCTAATTGTGAAGTGGACACGAACGGTCTTATTAAATAATACCAAATTTAGGAAACTCCTTTTTAAACTGCTAATTTATTCATCGTGAGTTCATGCGTACATTTAATTTTGTCGAGTGTAACAGAGAAATCGTTTAAAATAGGTGGGCGGGGCACTGAAATGGCAGGTCTACATGTGTGATCCTACTTGGACACATCTGCGTTGAATATGGTTAAAAATAGATAGGAAGCATGCCAGACATCGAGAACGTTCCAGAATCTGAATAAAAGAAAATAAAAGCCACGTTCTACGAGAATCCATTCAGTGTGAAGAACTAAGGATGACAGTTTCATCTACAGAAAATGATGCCGATGCATCAAGTTCGGCACAGATCTGCAAAGAAGAAGGTAATGTTGCGTTTAAAGATGGGGATTGGGATAAAGCTTACAAATGCTATACAGAGGCAATAAAAATGACAAAAGGTGATTCCCATGAGAAGTCAGTTTTCTACAAGAACCGAGCAGCAGTTCACTTGAAAAAAAATCAATTCAAAGAAGCTGTCGATGACTGCACTGCAGCTTTGGAAATTGTTCCAAATGATCCCAAGGCTCTTTTCCGTCGATGCCAGGGCTTAGAAACCTTAGAGCGGTTTGAAGAGGCTTACCGAGATGCCAGGCAAGTGCACACAGTGGATCCTACCAATAAAGCCATACAACCAATCCTGGAAAAGCTACATAAAGTTGTTCAAGAACGCCTTAAAGAGAGTGCTCAGTTAAGTAACAAAATCGAGCAGATGTTCAAATATGCCTTTGACATTGAAGCTGAAAATGAGAAACGCGAAACGGCCATGAACAATATTCTAGTACTTGCTCGAGAAAAATCGGGAGCTGAAGCTATGATTAAGGATGGGGTGGTGAGAAGAATAGGAAAGCTTCTGAAAGTTGAAAAAAGCAAGGAGATATTCTTATCAGGTGTTAGAATTGTCGGTGAGCTGTGCAAAGGTAATGCGGAATATACTAAAGTCGTGCTCAAAGAGTTGGGAGTTCCTTGGTTCTTGGACATCTTGAACACAACTGATGAAGCTCGTGTAAATTCTGCTCAATACGCTATGCAAACAGTACTGAATTCTCTCAGTGGAATGTCCAACAAAGAAACCGTGAAACCGAACAAAGAACTATGCGACCAAAATAAATCTGAGATAGATACATTGCTGACATGCATTGTTTACAGCACAACTAGCAGGAGCATCTCAGGGCAGGCCAGAGATGCTTTAATTGAGTTACTAACTCGAAACGTTCACCACACCACACTTGCGTGGGCCGAACGTTTGGTGGAGATTAGAGGACTTCAACGATTGATGGAAGTAGCCGGCGAGGTTCCTGAACTGAAAAACGAATCGGCTATGGATGTGACAGCTTCTACAAAAACAATTATTGCCGTATGCCTATCTCGCATCTACGACAATATGTACTACGATCAACTGAGAGAACGGTACTACAATGCCGTTGACGAGTATGTAAAGGACAAACTTAATACCCCAGATGACGAATCAAAAATCAGGGTGGTTGTAGCTTTGACAACACTTTTACTTGGACCTCTTGACATCGGAAATACTATCTTGGCTCGTCCTGGAATTATGGAAATGATTCTGGTAATGGCAGGAACCGACAACATTTTGCAGCAAAAGGTCTCCTGTGAATGCATTGTAGCAGCAGCATCCAAAAAGGATAAAGCACAATCTATAATCAACCAAGGTGTCCACATCTTGAAAAAGTTGTATCAATCAAAAGACGACAGCATTCGGGTTCGAGCATTGGTTGGACTGTGCAAGCTAGGAAGTAGTGGCGGAACTGATGCTTCGATCCGACCTTTTGCTGAGGGCGCCACCACAAAGTTAGCGGAGGCATGTAGAAGGTTCCTCATCAACCCAGCCAAGGATAGGGACATGCGACGCTGGTCTGTCGAAGGGCTGTCCTACCTGACACTCGATGCCGATGTCAAGGAGAAGCTTGTCGAAGATCGACCGGCGATCCGTGCGATGATCGAGTTAGCCCGGTCTGGGGATCAGTCGGCAGTTTACGGTGTCGTCACGACTTTGGTCAATTTGGCAAATGCTTACGAGAAACAAGAAGTTATACCAGAAATGGTTGAGCTGGCAAAGTTTGCCAAACATCATATTCCTGAAGACCACGAATTAGACGATCCTGATTTTGTATCAAAAAGATTAGAAGTATTAGCTCAAGAAGGCGTTACTAGTGCTTTGGTAGCATTGTCAAAAACTGAAAGCCCAAATAGTAAAGAGTTGATTTCAAGAGTTTTCAATGCTCTTTGTGGAGAAAAAGACCTTCGAGGACTTGTGGTTCAACATGGAGGTGCAAAAGTTCTTCTGCCGATGGCGCTAGAAGGAACCGACAAAGGAAAAAAGCAAGCAGCTCAAGCGTTGGCCAGAATCGGTATCACAATCAACCCAGAGGTAGCTTTCCCTGGTCAGCGATGCCTGGAAGTCATCAGGCCGCTGATAGCATTACTACACGTCGATTGCACAGCGCTAGAGAATTTCGAGTCTTTGCTCGCATTGTGTAACTTGGCTGGAGTCAGCGATTCAATCCGCACACGTATCATAAAAGAAGGTGGACTTGTAAAGATCGAGACGTATATGTTTGAAGACCACGAGATGCTGAAGCGAGCGGCGACGCAAGTGATCACGAATCTTATACAGTCTCCAGATATCGTTGCAATTTACGAAGGAGAAAACGATCGGACCAAGATGCTGGTCTTGCTCTGCGGCGAAGAAGACGAGGAAACTGCAAAGGCTGCGGCTGGCGCATTGGCGATGTTGACATCTGTCAGCGAGAAAGCCTGCAAGAAAGTCTTTGAGCCTGCTAACTGGCTGGAATCAATCCATCGGCTGTTAGGTGAGTTCGTTTTACATTTTTTGTCCTTTTTTTCTTGTACCCCTTCATCTCTGTAGGATATGACAAAAACTATTTATATAAATATAATGTTTTTCTTGAATTTTGGTGAGAAATATTCTGAAGGCATCAGTGTTCATAATAATAAAATTCTGAAGGCAATTTTCTTAAGTTCATTAGTTCTTCTTCAGATGAATATCAACAAAAGATTCCTCTAAAATTCACATAGAATGCTCTTGAAATGGAAGAAAGGAAAAATTAAATCTCGAATAAATTGTAGTTAATTAGCAGTAATGATTTTATCATTCATATTATAGTCCTAACAATCCATTTGATCCTATTTTTGGCTAGCCGATACCTTCATAAACTGTAGTGATCTATTTAACTGTGAATTGTTTATCCAAACCAGGCGACCCAAGCGCAGAGGTGCAGCACAGGGGCGTGGTGATTATCGCCAACATGATGCGATGCAGCAAGGAGGTTGCTGAGACGCTGATAGCGACCGACGTCATGGAGATTCTCTTGGCGCTGACGCTGTTGACAGACGACGACAAGAAAGTTGTTCGCAAGATCGCGACGGAAGCCCTTCAATCTGCCTCTGAGTGGAAACTCATTCGGAAGCCGGAGCAGAACGACACTGTTGACGTTAGCTTGGAGTAGATTTTCTACAATCTTCAAATATACTATGCAGATTTTTTTTTGTACAAAACGTTTTGACTTTACAAGTATTTGCTCAATGAGCTTATGTATCTATGGTTTGGTTTTTGACTTAAATACACATAACCTATTTGGTGATCATCTCCACCCATCTATCCTATTATTTATAAAACATATAAAATTTCCCTCTTAAGGAATGCATAACGTATCCAAAAATTGCTCGTTAGAGTTTTTGCAGTGTGAAATATAACATTCTGTTAAACATCTCATTTGAATTTATTTTTATATTTTTCAAAATGGGGTGTTCAATTGTTTGATGTTGTTGTCTCCAGGTGAATGTAATTTTTGACTGGCAGACCCCGTGAATAATAGGTGTCTACAGTGGAACTTCTGCGTGTTCGATAGGTCATGTGACTGATTAAGTGCAATAGTCCTGGTGGAGATGCGTGCTCTTGGGGGTGTACCAGTGCACATTTCTTGCTCTTGAAATTATTGGCAGGGCAATAATTGCTTGTTTGGGGAGAGCACACTCTCATAGATTTGGTGAAATCCTAAAGAACATAGCATCATCTAACAAGTTTGAAACCCACACATCAGCTATCGGTCAAATAACCATCCTATCTATCGTGTATAAATACTTACATGTTAGATCCAGCACCAACCTACCGTTCACAACCTCCATTTAATTTCAAACCTGATGAACTATTCTGATGATTAAAGCTTAGGATATTAATGTCTGTTAAGGAATTTAATTCCCCCATCAATAGCTAAGTTTCTCCTACCATTCTCCTTTGTTTGATGAACATCCCTTCAAATTTTGACCTGTCTGGAAACTCAGCAAATTCTGTGGATCCTATGATATGGTGTACCAAACTCTGATATGCTGCATCATCAAATACAGAGTTGAGGTGTAGAACCCACAGAGAACCCAGGATGTCAAAAACCTGAAGCAAGTGCAGAGGATTGCAGCCAGGAAATTGCTTGGGCAAAGTGGAGAGAAGCCTATCAGGAAGGAAAGTAGCCGGTCAGGATTGAGATGCTTCAGGTCATACGGTGGGAGTTCCTTTAAGACAGACTGTGCAACCTGAAAAGGGCTATAGCGAGTCAAGAAGAGCGGAAGGAATGGGGGATTGCGATATTACCATACGAGCCGTAAAGAGAAAAAAAACTATAAAAAGATGTTAATTAAGAATTCCTTCCTACTATTTTATCTTGAGTGTTAGTGTAGTTAATATCATACATTTGTTTAATATATACTTTATTGTATAACCCTACCACCGTGCAATGATTTGTACAATATTAAAAAAATTAATAAAATAACTGCAAAACTATAGTTGAGTGGTTTCTAACAAAACTAGTGCCAAGTAGACATGAGTCTAAAAACAATCTGAGTGGTTTCTAGTATATACGAACCGCCATATTGTCACACAATACACAGTCCTGTAATCCAAATTTATGTCTAATAAAATAATTGCATTATTTTAGAGCAATGCATTAGTGCGGTAGTGGGACAAGTGAACTTATAATATATAGTCTTTGCTTAGAATGTTTGTAGTCTGCGCCCCGTTTAAATAACGGTGGCAATGTAGTTACGCGAGTTGAGCATTAGAGCTCGCTGGCTGTCCCACTCTTGCGTTGCCATTTTGCGATCGACTCGGCTGCCCGTCTTTTTACTCGTAAATTTGGTAAGAACGGCCTAATTCTGCTCCATTTGATTCACGACAAAGGGGAGGAAGGTCCCCCAAACAGTGCTTTAATGGATTACAATTTTCCTGGATCTGGTAATCCTCCAATGCCTTCACTGAGTACGTAAACTTTGTTCACTAAGTACTGGCGATGCATTCATAGGGGTGGGCAGCAAAGTTGGGGGCCGACCAAAGGGGCGGATAGAGCTCGCTCGTTTTAAGTGTGACATTTTTTGCCATTTTAAATAGTCTTGACTTCATCTAGCTTTCCTTTTTTTCTCCACTTCCTTTTCTTGCATATTTTTCTTGCTAGTTTGCATGTGAGAGAAATCGTACCTACCTATGCATGCTGGTAAATGGTCGATTTTCCCATTTCATTGTAATGATTATGTTTTCAGATCCTCCACCTCCTCCACCTCCACCCCCAGGCCCAATGGCTTCTATGCCAATGGGAATGGGTGCCATGATGCAGCAGGGTCATATGATGCAGCAAGGCCCAATGATGGGAGGCATGATGCAGCCTCATGGCTTTATGCCCATGAACAGCATGATGAATGGTCAAGCAATGCATCAAATGATGGCTGGACTCAACAATCCCAGTATGAACGATGCACCGCTAGAGTTCGATATGAACAAGAACAAACCACCCATGCCAATCCCCGGTGGTGGTGAAGAAAGAAGTACACGCAACGAGAAAGGCAATGAAGAAAATAAAAATGAGGTCGAGCCTCGTCGTGAAGGAAGAGGTCGTCGAGAAAGACGCGAGAGAGACAGGGAACGCCGTGACAACCGTAGAGAAGAAAGGGAAGTAGGTGGGTCTGTAAATAATGGTTCAGGCTCACAGTTGCAACAAGCCCAGCAAGCAAACACTAACCAAAACAGCGATTCTCCCACTGGAAACTCTGCTGGCACACAGGCTTTGGGGCCGGCAAATAACATGTGGGGAGGAATGATGGGAGCAATGGGATATCCTATGATGGGGATGAATATGATGGGATCTGGAATCATGGGTGATCCCAACATGATGGGGATGGGGCAGTATGGCATGATGCCAGGTATGTAAATTTGTCCGTACCTGCCTAATCTTGTATAGGTGGCAAAAGAGCCAGAAATTACTCATAGTCACGTGTACTTTTCAGGTATGATGCCGGATGGATCGATGGCTCCAATGATTGGACCTGATGGTTCTGTTATGTCTGGCAATCCAGAAACAGGAATACAGCAAATGATGCCTAATCTGGGAGGGATGATGGTCAAGGAGATCATCCATTGCAAGTCTTGTACGTTGTTCCCGCCAAACCCGAACGCTCCACCTCCCACAACTCGAGAGAGGCCTCCTGGCTGTCGGACTATCTTTGTTGGTGGGCTCCCAGAAAACACAACAGGTAAGCTGTAAATTATGAATTGGGACAAGGTCATAACTCATAATAGAAGATAACAAATGCATGAATGATCTTACGATTGCAGCTAAGAGATAATGTTATTGTTGTTTTTATTGTACTATTATTCTTAAGAAAGTACAAACATTTATACACATTTGTACAGATAATTTATAGCTTACAATAATGCAATACATCTTATAGTCAGATAAAAATTTAAATTACAAACATTAATTAAATAACCTAAAAAAAAAAATTGAACTTAAATAGTTTGATGAGATTGACGAGTTTGACGAGTTTTTAATCCTAGAAGATAAATGTACTCACAACCACTATACTTACCTATGTTTCAGAGGAAATAATCGACGAGATCTTTTCTCGCTGTGGGGAGATGTCTACATGTCGGCTGAGCAAGAAGAATTTCTGTCATATTCGTTTTGTGTTTGAGGCATCAGTGGATGCTGCAGTGTTCTTGTCTGGTAAGTCTAAGCTACAATAGCAATGGTTATATCAATTAGAACATTCTATACAAAATATCCCAGCACAATCAGTAAAAATAGAGATTTGGACCACCTTGTGAGTTGTGAAAATCTTTTCCAAGTTGTGCTAGACAAATCGGTGGTAAATTAGCCGTTTCTGCCAAACTGGAAGCTACGGTCAGTCACCTGTCCCACATTTTTTAATTAAATTCACATAAAATCCCAGGACATTAATTATCATTTAGCACAAACTTTTTTTTTGAGGTTTGTTCTTATCTTTAACAAATCTTTTCTTAGTTGTGCTAGACAAATCGGAGGTAAATTAGCCGTTTCTGCCAAACTGGAACCTACGGTCAGTCACCTGTCCCACATTTTTAAAATAAGTTCACATAAAATCCTAGGGCATTAATTGTCTTTTAGCACAAACTTTTTTTTTAGGTTTGTTCTTATCTTTAACAAATCTTTTTCAAGATTGTGCTAGACAAATCGGAGGTAAATTAGCCGTTTCTGCCAAACTGGAAGCTATGGTCAGTCACCTGTCCCACATTTTTAAATTAAGTTCACATAAAATCCCAGGACATTAATTGTCTTTTAGCACAAACTTTTTTTTTGAGGTTTGTTCTGATCTTAAACAAATCTTTTCCAAGTTGTGCTAGACAAATCGGAGGTAAATTAGCCGTTTCTGCCAAACTGGAAGCTACGGTCAGTCACCTTTCCCACATTTTTTAATTAAATTCGCTAACCATAACTTCTCACGGACAACAATTAACCCGCGCCACTTTCTGCACAAACTTTTTTTTTTAGGTTTGTTCTTATCTTTAACAAATCTTTTCGAAGTTGTGCTAGACAAATCGGAGGTAAATTAGCCGTTTCTGCCAAACTGGAAGCTACGGTCAGTCACCTGTCCTACACTTGCCCTTTTGAAACTGTGGTTACACACTATTGGGTAGACAGCTCAGTTTCATAGTTTTTTATAGGCTAACATAAGAAATGGTTTCGTAAGGGATGAAATGAATCTGGAATTACTTTTTGCATGAGGCATTGAGCCGCAGCAAAGAAAAAAAAAAGAAAAAAACACAAAGAAAAAAAAAATTGCCGACCAGTTTTGTTAATGGTTGCCTGCTCATTGGAGGTAATAACTGTACTTTTTACCAGGCTACCGTGTCCGCATTGGTTCCAACGGCGACACGCCCAACACTGGCCGCCTACACGTAGACTACGCACAGGCTCGTGATGACCTCTATGAATGGGAGTGCCGCGAGCGTGCTATGCAGCGCGAGATGCGACATCGTGAGCGTGTCGAGAAGGAACGGCTGCGGCCACCATCGCCACCGCCCGTTGTGCACTACACTGAGCATGAGGCTGTCAATGTTTCGGAGAAGATCAAAGGTAGTGTTTTGCTGGTTTTGTTTCTATTTTAAGGCTGGTTGCAAATTTTTCAAAGTTCGGGATGATGGAGCCAGGGAAGTTATAGTGATTGCAATTCAGTTTATTTAATTTGTTTCTTTAAATTACTGCAGTTCTCTGAAAGGTATATTTGTGCACAAATGACAGTTGCTTATTGGCTTATGCAAATATAATCTTTACCATAACAAATGCTTTGATTACAGATGGTTGATCAAAGATTTGGAAACTGAGAGTGCTGGCTTATTATGACTAAGTGATTCTCAGAAATTTTTCAAAATCTTGTGAATTTAATGTATCTGATACTCTTAAATTCCCACATACCTATTTCAGATACTTTCTGCACAAACTTTTTTTTTGAGGTTTGTCCTGATCTTGGACAAATCTTTTCCAAGTTGTGCTAGACAAATCGGAGGTAAATTAGCCGTTTCTGCCAAACTGGAAGCTACGGTCAGTCACCTGTCCTACACTCGTAATTTTTACACAGCTGTTCATAAAGCCTTTTAACCGCTTTAGCTTTGAAAATTAAGCTTTGGTGGGAATTGAGTCTTTTCTGACCACCAGTACATATCACCCACGGCAGTTTCCTATCATAAAAAAAAAAAAAACTATTCACTTGTGATGCACTTTGGACATGCTGTTGGTATGGTGCCAGTGACTCAGCAACGTGGTCAACTGCTTTCACCCTTGATGAAGTTACAGGCATAAGTTGCAAAATGTTGGTAAAATGAGTAGTTTTACTTGGCATTCAAGAACCCAGTTTTTAAATAGTTCTTTCCAACGTTTTTCAGTGGCAGACGAGTCGTTCGCACAGGCGGTGCAGGTGGTGATCACCTGGCTGGAACGCGGCGATTGCCTTAAGCGCAACGCCAACACGTTCTACACGATGATACAGTCTACCAACTCACATGTGCGTCGCCTGCTTAACGAGAAGGCCCAGTACGAGGAGGAACTGCAGCGAGCCCGCGATATCTTCAAGGGGCGCATGCAAGGCATCCTGATTCAATGTAAGTGAAAGCAAGTGGCTATGCGAACCGGCCACGTGGTTGGTAAGTGGTTTAGGATTGCCTTGAGGGCTAGTTTGGGGTCTTTGCTGTCTACGGCATGCGCAAATTGCAAGGTGAACTCGTAGCATTCAAGATGCACACCAATTTAATAAAAAAATACAAATTCAAATTTGGTCTCACTATTTGGTCAGAGGTTTATTAGCAATGCAGGTAATTTTCCTATATTCATTGATACTGGAATCACTCCATGATAGCAGGATATCGTGAAGTTACTGTCTTGGCAAGTTCTTGATGTCTGCGGTAAGTTCTCCTCTAGATAGACCTCCTGGGCCTGCATGACAGCGGTGAGCGTGACTTACTTGATTGTGGTGAATTTCCCTTGCATTTGTCCACGCTGTAGACATGAAAGCGCCCTGAAAGTGGTTTGTGCCGTAGTGAACCGAAGGCTAATGCCTGAAGTGGGGCCCTGGTCTAAGCCTCCCATGACTCGACTTGCTTGCTAGCGGCGACGCAACGTCGGTAGCGGTCCATCGCACTGTCTGGTAACCGGTAATCCTTGGACAACCAAGGAATGACAAGCAGACATGAATCATTTTTAGAAATAAGATCCATCCTAACCTTGTTATTTTCAGTTGGGGAAGAGGGTTCACACCCCAGTTCGATGTGGTGACTTCTGTCATACGGTATGGCTTTTACACTTTGGTTACTGACAAGGGATATGCTGATGATTCATCGCGACCACGAGACTTCAACAACACGCTGGCACTTATGTTGACATCACACTAACATTTGCTTTGTTGCCATGCATCACGGATGCTGAGCACAGAGCGGCCGCTTCAAGAAGGTTTACAACGCTAATTACTCAGTCAGTCTCCAGGCTACATTCGAAACCGTTGCTAACGGATCGGATTTGTAACATCGATGTACTTTGTAAGTTTTACTCCAGCAGTGTACGGAGTGAGTCGCGGTTATTTCTGCAGCAGGGAGTATTCTCCAATGTTGATTTAGTCAGTCACATCACGTGAGGGGTGTACGTAAGTTATCGGCATTTTCTTGCATACACTCGACGACGTGTTTAACACGTTATTGGACTGTTTTCCTGAGAAATATTTGCCGGATGGAATCGTATTCAGGTATTTCAATGAACAGACAAACGTCTGTTGAATTTAACGAGAAAAAGGTCTTATTTTAATTCCTTTATTACGAGCTTTTGGCAAGTATTTCCCCTCTTCAGGCATGTTATTTCTCCAGCCGAGTACTGCTTTATCGTGAGGTGACTGAGTGACTCATCGGTTTGGAGATAGCTCGGGTAGTGCGACGATACCTGCAAAGTGGTTTCGAGTGCTATGTCTTGGTGCTAACTGAACATTGTCTCTCAAACGGTTACGCAGTCGGTCAGATCGAGCGCGTATTCACAGCCGCAAGTCACAAGAAGGTTTGGGACCATTTCACCAAAGCGCAACGTAAGAACATCGAGATGTGGAAGAAACAAACAGCGGTACGTAAACCAATGGCGTACTTGGTAACGTATATGTTGTCAACCAAAGATTGATGTACGTAGCAGATATCGGACCGTTTTCTATTGGTTCATAAGATTTTGATTTACTGACAAATACAATTTCTGTATGTTTGGAAAGTTTGCAATTTTCCAACTTAATTCATATAACAAGGGTTGTAAGCAAACAGTCTACGGTGATTGGTGGTTACTGGTTAGAATCAGAACGGGTGTAAGAGCTTGGAAAGTATCATCTCTTGAGAAACGCGACAGGTCAGGCAAGTATGGTTACAAAATCACAATCAGAACGGTCAGAAATCTGGCAGGAAGCTTTCGATGTAAGTGAGTGTAAAATCATAGTTTTGTCTTTTGACAATAGTATGATTTATGTGGTGTATATCTCTATCTTGTGGATTGGATCGCCCATTGCTGCCCAGTCCATTCGGTGGGATATCTTTGATGTTCTTTGTGGCCAGATTTGCTAGGATGGGCAGATGCTGACTTTTGATTGTGTTATTGACAGGAGATCAAAACTGTCCAACTGGAAGAGGTCTTGAACGAACGTGCCGACGAAGAAATGGAAGTTTCTGACAGTGAAGAGGATTACCTTGGCAGTGGGAAGAAGAAACCTCGTTTGGAGAGTGATGACAAACTTGCTTCAGTCAAGGTGAATTTCATTGAAAGGATTTCTTTAATTCTGAAAATTGACTGTTTACACAAAAAATTGCAATACTTAAAATATCTCTTTAAATATATAGCTGAAATCTCCAGAATTTCCCATGATTTTTGTTGAATCTCTGCTGGCTGTGCTCTTTGCCAGAAACTGCATTGAGCAGTAGTAAAAACTGTTTTAAACATGATAAAAATCATCAACTGCAATAAAATGTATGCATGTGAACTAGAACTGGGTTTTTGTGTCTTAGGAAGAGAATGACAGCCTGCGATGTCAGCTGGAAGCATACAAGAACGAGGTGGACTTGGTGCGTGGAGACTCCACAGCCGAACTGGACCAGAAAGACAAGCAGATCAAGATGTTGCAGCAGACTCTGCAAGGTATGTAATGTAGTGGTTACCGCCAATTGGTGCTGGCAAGGTGCAAAGGGCATGCAGCAAAGGTAGTTTTCCTAGAAGAACATGTTGATTTTAAAGTGCATACCAGCTTCTCTTGCCATGCTCGTTATTTATCGACTTGGACCTGTGTGCTGAATAACCTGTCTGACCTGACTCCATTGTGGTTGCCGTGTAGGAAGATATCTATCAATTCCAGTTGAGATTCTAGTGAATGTCCCTGCTTTGATAGTTCACCACAATTAAAGATGTAAAGCGGTAATATTACTGAGCAATTTTACCATAGTATTACATTTTTTTCCCCTCATTTTTTGGTGCTGTTTTTGCATCTGTTTGTGTTAAGTCCATTTGTGGCTTAGTTGGCAGCATTTGACACCTTGCCATCACTGTCACAATAGCTGACTATCCTAACCAAAAAATACCCAAAGCAACACCACACTCCCATGCAAGGTTGACAGAATCCATCCAACTTCCAGCATGGGTAAAGTTAAGAGTAAGGCGCCAAAGTATTATACAGTGAAGAAAGATTAATTTTGAATAGTACCTACTTAGAAAATAATATGGTTATTAAACTTCCAAATTGTCTTCACAAAAAAAATTTAACCATAGCATGTTTTTTTTTTTTTTATTTTACCAATTTTGCCATTTTTTGGTAATATTACCATTTTTTAAATTACCAGTAATTTTACATCTCTAACCACAATAATTGGAAACTTTCTACTACCAAGATTAATTTTTTTCACTAGGCATGCAACAACAGCTGATAATGGAAACGAAACGTCGTCAAGCAGACGACGACATTCGAGTAAAGGCCCTCGAGGCCAAGTTGAAGACAGCTACCGATGCACACGCTCAGATGCAGGTGGCGGCGGCGAAAGCAGAGGCAGCTAGCAAGGCGGACGCCGCCAAGAAATCGGCCAGCAAGGCTGATGGGGAAGTATCCGGAGATGAAGATAAGACTAAGGACGCTGTAACGATCGATGAAGAAAGCACACTCGCAGCGGAGGAAACTTCCATCGACGTTGCCGACCTGTTGAAGCCAGTGGCAGTCAGTAGCATCAACGACAAGGAAGCCAGGCTTATTGGTAAGCGTACGGTTATCTTGAGAGTTAGTTGTTTGCTTAAAGGGAGTATTATGAACATTCTTTTAAATGCAAAGTAGGCTCCAGGAATTCAAAACGTTTAGGTGGGGCATCAAAATTGAGCGCAATTTTAGAGCCACGGACATTTCCCAAATTGAAAAGTTGGCAAAAATGAAGAATGTGACTTAAATGCATAGGCAATAAATAATGTTTTTGTCTCTGGTTGAAGGCCTGATCTCCACTTTCCTGCACGTGCATCCGTTTGGCGCGAGCGTGGACTACGTTTGGTCGTACCTGCAGAAGATGGAGCCGTTGCTGCGGCCGTCGGATGTGGAGGCACTGATGTCGCGCTTCCCGCTTATCTTCCGCGAGACCCTCTCCGGTATTGGCGCCAACATGGAGCGCCGCTGGCAGTTTTCTGGCTTCGACGTCACTAGCTGTTTCGCCAACTAAACTTCTACTGTGATGTGTGGTGTTTTTTTGTTTAATCTCATTGTCGAATAGCGGTCCAGCTGATTTTCTGCATTTAAGGTTATTTAATTGTGAATGTTTTAGAGATTTTTTTTGTTATTTATTTTCTTTAAGTTTATTGGTAACAGAGTTGAGAAACGTTTTTATATGAGGCAATTGGGACAATAGTTAAGAAATGATATCAAACTCAAAGTATTGTGAAAAAGGAAAGAAAGAAATGCAATTTACTGAAGTCAACATGATTGGCTGCAAACAAAGCTTTTCTACTGTTTTCACCTAGGGTGAAATCAGCTGTGCAAACAAGGCAGCAGACAAAACAAAACTTGTGCTGTCTTTTTGCAACCTGTCTTTTCAACTTTGGTCGGATGTATTTTTTTCTTGTCTGTTCCCCCGACCACATACAAGTACTTTGGAATTAAGTTCAATATTTATTAAAGTAACAAGTGTAAGTCAGTTGAGGAATTGCTGTGTGCCATTTATATTGAAAGACTTCTTTGGTTTGGTCAATTCGGAAGAACGTTTTAGTCGGCTAATGCCTTATTATTGAGAGAGAGACTTGTTTTCGAATCTTTATCAAAAATGAATTCTCAATTTTTAGGATCACCCACCAGGGCATAATTTTGATAATTGTGGATTTTTGCATTTAAGTTGACAAAATGTAAAAGCGGCCACTTTTAAGTGTCGATCGTCGACGCTTACAAGTGATTCACTACAAGTTGATCACTATCATAATAGTGATCAACCACCTAATAATCATTTAGTTTCCTAGTTTAAGAGTTATTTTATTTCTTAGCTTCCAAATATGTTGGTGAATGAGTCCCATCAGTTATCACTTTATCAGGAATTCCATACTTGAAGAAGGGTTTAATTGAGCCAGTAGAATACCAGAGAAGCTAGTAGGTAATTCTGCTCAATCTGTTTTGCAATCTATTCTTGTAAACCCTGACGATATTTAAGAGTCTCAATTTCTCGACTATACAAAAGGCAAAGTGATCAAAAGTAGAAAGCAATTGTACAATTATAATATCTATACAGAGAATATTTGTAGACAGTAATACATACTTGGTCCAGGAATGTTCTGTTACCGTAGTATCTGGAGGTATTGGTTGGTTCGATAGTAATATCAAATTTTGTCTTACACTTTAAATTAATTGTTATCCCTGGTAAATAATTGACCAGTACATCACCATCGGCATTAGGCTAGTCCCAGAGCGCATTAGAAGCACAAGAGCTCATATTGTTTTATTTCTGCTAGCATCATTTGTTATTAGTTATTACATTGATAATATTTGCTAAAATAGACTATGTCCAAGTTTTCTTTTATCATGTATCACACAAATTAAAAAGTCTTAAATTGTCTTGATTGAAAATTATTATCTAATAGGCTTGTGTACCGAGTTTGAAAGGTTGACAAGAAACCACTAGCATCTTGGAAAGCACTATCATCTGTGACAGGCTGAACCTTGAAATCCGAATATCTCGCGGTAATCTTTCATAACTTTGCGATGGCTCGGTAGTACGGTCGCTTGGTTGGAAATGTTGGGCAGTCTATGGACCTGGTTCGCATCTGATCCATACACCATTTTATTTAAAAGGTATACATTTTTTTCAGCATCGACTCCTGATGGCATCAGTCCATCGATTAGAAGCGCAATGACCGTTAATGAGGTTGTGGTGGATCCCTTGATGTAAACCTCATATCCTGTCTCCATCACTGGTCATCCCTACCCACTTGCTCCCATTTGGACCTGTGATTGAAATTCTAGCGACATGAAATTCGGACATCGCAAGTTGAATTTTAAATATGCTTAATTATCTCCTCATGCATTCCATATTTGGCTCAGTAGCAGATCGGTCCGTAAATGAGTGTCTCTACCATTGCGATCCAAACGAACAGTCATGTCGGATAATGACGATGAGACATGTTTGAATTTCAATGTCGTAAGTGAATTCCAATCACTTATTGTTAAAGATAGTTTTGTCGACTAAAAGTCGCCGAGCAGACTTGAACTAACCGCGTGAAGTGTCCACTGATACAGCGACTCTACCACTAGGCCAAACGAAAGGTCATGGGTACATGAGGTTATTAGACATACATGAATTTCAATATAATATAATAAATTTAATATCCACAGGCTACACTTAGTCCCTGTCAACATGGGCGTCCGCAGGATTTTTTCCGGGGGGTGCAAATGCTTCCAAGGATATCGACAAAAGGGCTTCAACTGGTGGGGGGAAGAATCGCACGTTTTAAATATGTTGAATGAAAACTAGTCTAGGCGAAACACTCGCCTACCGCCACTGCGCACGTCAGCTTTGTATGCACTCGGAGACCATGGTTTTGTCACCAGCGTGTGTCTCAGTTTGTCGGTTAAGTCCTGATTCACGAAGTGGCCAATATCCAAAGCAGCTTGAGGACCTAGATCACATTCAGTTTCAAAGGCTGGTATTGGATTTTCGGAATACGCAGTCGTCGATGTAGATGTACATGCACTTTCAATACTGCGATCGCTGTTGCCATGACTGTCCGAAATTTCACGCGCGTCATCGTTCGCCTTTCTCTTCACACTCGCACTAAAAAATTTGCGTAGATCCATACTCCCACAATCAACACACTGAACAAAAACGCTCGGGCTAACAAACCACCCTACTAGAGTCGCTCCCGAAACATAACTGACTTACGTAAAGTTAGGTTCGAACGGTAGGAAAACTAAAACTTCATTAAGTGTAAAATTTTGTTCGCGGAATCGGAATCACAAAGGAAAATTTTGGGGAAGTAGGCATGGGCGTCCGTAGGGCGGTGCAAGGGGGTGCGCTTGCACCCCCCTGGAAATAACATTCGCTGTCGCCTCTGTGCAGGACATTCCGTAACAGGGTGCTTGTTTCGCTCCACGCAACGAAATCAATTTTTAATTTTTGTTGGCAGCGAACAAAGTATTGGTCCAGGTTCCTTACTTCAAAAGAATCGGTAAGCTCACACCTTGTTTTTGACGGCTATCTTGCAGACACGAAACTCCGCACCCATCCAGAGCCGAATTACTCATTTCGCTGTAGTGCTGGTCACCGCGAAACAAGTCCACAGGTTAAAATTTAACTCGGCAGTCAAAAAAGCAGAAACATCACTCTCCGTGTTTGATGTTCCAGGACTGCAAGAGTGGCTCTAGCAGACTGGAGTTCATAATTAAGTTTTAAGATCCTTGTGCGCCATGCTTGTGCTTATTGCTATGTCAATTGTGTGATCTCTGAAACATGATCGCTGCTCCGGCGCCTCTGATCGCTGATATCATAAGGGAGCGTGCATGTAATGCAAAATGTCTCCTGCAACTTAATTTGACCTTTAAATTGTGGTTATTGGAGTTATTTTTCCCGTATCGACCTCGACATTAAAACATTGAAATGGTATGTGTTTGATGAGCGTAGCTAGCAAAACAATCCAATCCCAGTTGCAATTCGAATCTATGCTTTAAATCATTTCACATAGTTGTCAGCTTTTGGATTTGACTTCTGAAATATGGGCGACCATCATACACCTGACCACTTCTGTTCGGGAGAGAGTTTAGAGGGTTGAAAGTAAGTTCAGCAACTTAACTCGCCTTGCTTATCGACCTCTCGACAGCATCAATTTGTGGAGGAGTCCTGTGGTTCGAGTTGTACCGTCCTTCGATTGCTGTCAATTGCTGTCAATTGTTCAATTGTTCAATTGCGTAGAGCACGTTAAGTCAGTGGTCCCATTGGTGCTCGTCGACAGGAGTAGACCACGTGGACTGGGTTTCCCGTCCTCCCTTCTTAATTAGGAAGGTAAATCATCATTATCATCATCACTCACTCATTAACCAGGACTATTAGACCAGTGCCACATTGTCCGTTGTCAAGAAAGTGCGTCGTTAAGCGTCAATAATCAATCAATCAATCTGTAAGATCACACTACAACCTTCGATCATTAATAGCTATTAATGATCGAAGCTACAACTCAGAAAATATCGTATCTTGTAAAGGTTTGCAACATGTTTTGCAACAAAAGTCAGAATATCACATATTTTTATCTCCCGATCGGTCCTATTTTGAGGCGTTGCCTATGCCTAAAATTCAAAGCTATATTTCACAAAGTTGTGTCAAGTAGCTGTGAACGAATGACGTTGTCACGAAATTTAGTTTGCCTGTGAAAACTTTGAAGCAAGTCGTGGTACGCGTGAGTGCCGCGGGACTGCCTATACGTACGGTTAATCCAACCATGACAAGTTTCACCTGAAATAATCGTCTAAAACGAGGCGAAAATTTGTCTCTTCGTACCAGGCGAGTAGCCGACAGAAGAGTATCACCTGAAACCTACTGCATCGCTGTGCAAGTGACGTCACAACACGTGCTCGATCGACCCCGCCTCGTACTTTCGATCGACTGAAGCTCGGCTCCCATTGGCTGACCGGTTTTTGAAGTGGATCTAGGTGATAACAGCAATGGCGTCCACGGCTGCTATCACAGACCAAACGTTTTCCAGGCATGCAGATGCTAAAGAACTGCCCATTCTCGTACTTTAATTGCGGATGTTTAATTAGATTCATTTTAACTATGTTAGCATTTGTTAGATGTGAGAGTTCTTGACCAAATCAAGTACCACAGCGGGTCCAATTGCTTACGAGCCCTCCTCGAATCGTCTCACCGAACGGTTTGGCGTGCTGGAAACACCAGTTCTCGTCAGATCACCGACGTTAAGCAACACTGCGCTGGGTCAGGTATTGGATGGGTGACCATCATACACATGATTAGTTATGTTCGGGAGAGAGGTTAGATGAATGAAAGTTAGTACAGCAACTTCATTAGTCTTGCTTATCAAACACTCGACTGCATGGATTTGTGAAGGAATCCTGCTGTTCAAGTTGCACCTTCCTGAAAGCCTTCCTGAAAAATACCTAAATTTCAGCCGAACTTCTCCATTTCTATTCTCACCGTTCTCACAATGCTAAATGCCAGTTAAATAAGCAGGTTAAGATGAAAACAGAAGTATCTGATTAGGTTTAACCATGGGGATGACTTTCATAAGTTAAGTTGGACACATTACAACTGCCCGTTGGAATAAACGCAAAGTTGTATATGCACTCCCAAGTAAATGTCATAAAGGAAAGAAATTAGATTCACAGTTTTGTCAAAGGTTGACAAACAAACCGTTCCGAAACTTTTAACTCTTGTTTATTTTTATCTTCTAAAGATGAGAGGTTTAATGCTTATTGAAAGGCAAACTCTATAATACTTGTAGGCAATTTTTATCACCAACTCTCCCATCCCGATGGGGTGGTAATTCAATTGTTTATTGTTTATTGTTTATTGTCCAGTTCAACATAAAATGTTATGTAGACAGTCATCATAGTATACAAATATCACATCATATAATATACAAATCAGGATTTTTACTTTAAAACGCAGAAACTCGTCAATTGAATAGAAACATTGCTGTACTAAAAAGGACCTTAGTTTTGTTTTAAAACTCCCACCTGTGATTTCTTTTATGTAGGAAGGAAGGGTATTGTACATTTTTACTCCCATATCAATTGGTCCCTTCGAATTAGTATGGTTTTTGATTTCTAAATTACCACCAATTATTAGGTTAACATTCCTCGTGTTATACTGATGCGGTTGTCCATTCCATAATTCACTACGATTCTGCCTTAGATACATAATGGTTGAGAAAATATACATACAAGGTAATGTCAGAAGGTTCAATTTTATAAAATGAGGTCTACATGAATCCTTATAAAATATCTTGGCACACGGGTTGAAACTAGCTTTGACCAGGTGTCGCACACTTCGTTTTTGCAAGACAAACAATCTGCGTGCGTGCAACGAATTACCCCAGAAAATTATGCCATAGTTTAAAAACGAGTAAATGAGAGAATAATACGCCATTAAAACAACCTCTAGATTAAGAACACTCATTAATTTGTGTATCAAAAAGCACCCGGACGCAATTTTCTTAGAAACAATGTCGATGTGGCTCTTCCAGTCTAGTTTATTGTCAACAAGTAACCCTAGGAATTTAACCTCATTACATTCTTTAATACTTTTCCCCTCCAACCAAATTAGAGGGGATGAGTCTGCTTTATTTTTACATCTAAATCTTAAAAATGCAGTTTTCTTTATGTTTAAAAACAATCGATTTTTGTGGCACCATTGCTCCATTTCATTCGTTGCGATGTTAGCCTTCACACAAACCTTATCGTCCTTATCTGTTACTAGCTGTGTGGTGTCATCAGCGAAAAGAGTCAAAGCACCATCAGTAATGGAATCGTGCAAATCATTAGTAAACAGGATAAACAACAGTGGGGCAATGTTTGAACCTTGAGGCAGACCGACTGTTGTAGTCACTATTTTGGACGAATATATACCACTATTGCCTCTTAGGACAACGACTTGCTTCCTATTGGATAAGTAGGATTTAATCCAATTACTTGCCAAACCACGAATGCCCATATTTGCAAGTTTGCTTAAAAGTAAATCATGGTCAATCACATCAAAGGCTTTTGAAAAATCATAAAAGATTCCCATGGCATCCTCCCTCAGATGTAGTGAGTTGTATAAACTACTTATAAACCCTTCGAGTGCTGTGATGGTTGATTTACCCTTCAAAAACCCATGCTGGCTGTTACTTATTAGGGACTGAGATTCAGTAAAAGACAACAATCTTGACATAAAAGCCTTTTCTAAACATTTAGAAAAAACAGAAAGATTAGCAATTGGGCGATAGTTTTGCAGGGAGTCACGACAGCCATTTTTAAAAAGTGGTGCTATTTTTGCTATTTTTAATTTAGTTGGAAAGGCACCTTGCTGCAAGGTGGCGTTAATTATCCACATAAGTGGATCGACTATATCTTGTGAGACATATCTCAGCACAGAGCCTGGCACTTCGTCTAGCCCAGATGACTTTTTCTGCCCGATAAGTTCAATGATTTCTAAAGTTTCCGCACGAGATATGGGCGAAAGGAATATTGTCTTGTTTACCCTCCTCACTGCAGCTGAGTTCGTACAGTTTTTATTTTGCCTAGAATTTAAAAGGTCAGTAGTAACGTTAGCGAAGTAATTGTTAAACATATTGACCACCTTCTCCATTGCCGTTATAGTGTTAAGCGAGCTGTCAACTAACTTGATATCCTTAGACACCCTGCCTAGGGGGGATCTGTTATTTGTGTTGCCATTGATAATATTCCACGCAGTTTTGAGTTTGTTTTTTGCACTTTTTAAAATATGATCATTATAGGTCCTCTTTGCTTTGTTGATTGCATTGCGATAATTGCGCCTTGCGGTCATGAAATCCAGTTTGGTGACTTCCGTCCCTATCTGTGTATGTTTTATTTTGGAGTTTTGGCTAATTTTAGCAAGAGTGTCTAAATCTGCAGTGAACCAAGGGTTATTCTTCCTTATTGTTTTGGGATCGTGAAGTTTACTTTCTTTCATCGGGAAAGCATCATCAAACGCGTGCAAGAAAAGATCCATAAAAACATCGAACATGTCGTCTACGGATTGTTGATTATACACTCGCTCCCAGTGTACTTGACTCATCATTGCTTTGAATCTTTTAATATTAGCCTCATTAAAAATTCTCCTTCGCACAGATTTTATAGGCGAGTCATGTGCTTCGCATTTTATCTGTAGTTGAAGCGTCATAAAGCAATGATCTGAAAGTCCTATTTGAAAAACATCTACATTTGAGGTACTGTTAGGGTGCTCGTTAATATTAGTGAAAATGTTATCTATGCAGGTGCTTGAATTAATGGTTATCCTTGTAGGCACAAAAACCTTTCGCTGCAATCCGAAAGACATAAACAGGTCAATTAGTGTCAGTGTTTCTATACTGTCACAGTTAAAGTTAACGTTAAAATCTCCACAAACAATAACACGAGCTTCACCTCTGGACATTTGCTTCAACATCTGTGACATTTTACTTAAAAACAATTTGAAATTTCCAACCGGAGCGCGATATACTACCGCTACATTATATTTTCCCGCAATATCCTCCAGTGTCGCTGCCACTACCTCGAAGTCTTTCTCATCACTCAGTGGTTTAATATTTTCGATTGGCAACACACACACACCTTTTTTGGCGAAAAGAATTACACCACCATTTTTTGCAGTTGATCGACAATAAGCGTCCACCAGCAAATAGTTATCAATGCACACTGAGTCAACTTCGGCTTCCCTCAGCCAATGTTCTGACAAGCAGATTATATCAAGATCACAGTCTCGGAGGGCACCTTCAAGTAGTCCTGTTTTGTTACGTAGGCATTGAATGTTTCCATGCATAATGTTGAGTTTTCGTCTGGTTGGCGTCATCTGGACCGCGTGAGTCGTTTCTGCACTGACACTTTGTTCTTGGGCTATCCTCTTCGAGAAGTCTGTAGCATTGTGATCAATCCCGTCGATAATGTAGTCTCCTTTCTTCGTGTAAATACTACCATGTAAAATACCACCATGTAGCGAGCGTGTTTACCTTATTCAGTGCGAAAAGATAAGATATGCTTCAAAAATCATTAATGACGGAAAAATATAAGATACAATAATTCAAAATCAATATAAACATAATATAAAACTCTTGTAGACATAAATAAACAAAATAAAATCACGACGGGTCGTCTTCTGGACGCTACGTCGTTGCCACCCAATTATCTTGTATGTATATCAAAATTACATTGTTTTATCATCAAAAGTCACCTTTAAATTCACTGCCATCCAAAAATGAACCGTCGTCAAAATGCATTTCTGTTCATTTGGTTTTATCAAGTGTGGCTTTAGCACCTGGTCACTGACAGTCCCATTGGGTGATACATCTCAGTCACAAAGATCAAAATACTTCTCACAATGCTTTACTTTTGAAAACAACTTTCAACCCTCGTATGGACCATACGAGGGTATAGACGACCCGTCGTTATTTTATTTTGTTTATTTATGTCTACAAGAATTTTCTATTATGTTTATATTGATTTTAAATTATTGTATCTAATTTTTTTCCGTCATTAAAACTTTTTGAAGCAGATCTTATCTTTTCGCACTGAATAAGGTAAACACGCATGCTACATAGTAGAATTGTATTACCACCCCATCGGGATGGGAGAAATAGTGATGAAAATTGCCTACAAGTATTATAGAGTTTTCCTTTCAATAAGCATTAAACCCATCAACTTTAAAAGATAAAAATAAACAAGAGTTAAAAGTTTCGAAACGGTTTGTTTGTCAACCTTTGACAAAACTGTGAATCTAATTTCTTTCCTTTATGACATTTACTTGGGAGTGCATATACAACTTTGCGTTTATTCCAACGGGCAGTTTTAATATGTCCAACTTAACTTATGAGAAGCATCCCCATGGTTAAACCTAATCAGATACTTCTGTTTTCATCTTAACCTGCTTATTTAACTGGCAATTAGCATTGTGAAAACGGTGAGAATAGAAATGGAGAAGTTCGGCTGAAATTTAGGTATTTTTCAGGAAGGCTTTCAGGAAGGTGCAACTCGAACAGCAGAATTCCTCCACAAAACCATGCAGTCGAGTGTTTGATAAGCAAGTCTAATGAAGTTGCTGTACTAACTTTCATTCATCTAACCTCTTTCCCGAACATAACTAATCATGTGTATGATGGTCACCCATCCAATACCTGACCCAGCGCAGTGTTGCTTAACGTCGGTGATCTGACGAGAACCGGTGTTTTCAGCACGCCAAACCGTTCGGTGAGACGATTCGAGGAGGGCTCGTAAGCAATTGGACCCGCTGTGGTACTTGATTTGGTCAAGAACTCTCACATCTAACAAATGCTAACATAGTTAAAATTAATCTAATTAAACATCCGCAATTAAAGTACGAGAATGGGCAGTTCTTTAGCATCTGCATGCCTGGAAAACGTTTGGTCTGTGATAGCAGCCGTGGACGCCATTGCTGTTATCACCTAGATCCACTTCAAAAACCGGTCAGCCAATGGGAGCCGAGCTTCAGTAGTTCGATACCACGAGGCGGGGTCGATCGAGCACGTGTTGTGACGTCACTTGCACAGCGATGCAGTAGGTTTCAGGCGATACTCTTCTGTCGGCTACTCGCCTGGTACGAAGAGACAAATTTTCGCCTCGTTTAAGACGATTATTTCAGGTGAAACTTGTCATGGTTGGATTAACCGTACGTATAGGCAGTCCCGTGGCACTCACGCGTACCACGACTTGCTTCAAAGTTTTCACAGGCAAACTAAATTTCCTGACAACGTCATTCGTTCACAGCTACTTGACACAATTTTATGAAATATAGCTTTGAATTTTAGGCATAGGCAACGCCTCAAAATAGGACCGATCGGGAGATAAAAATATGTGATATTCTGACTTTTGTTGCAAAACATGTTGCAAACCTTTACAAGATACGATATTTTCTGAGTTGTAGTGTGATTTTACAGATTGATTGATTGATTATTGACGCTTAACGACGCACTTTCTTGACAACGGACAATGTGGCACTGGTCTAATAGTCCTGGTAAATGAGTGGGTGATGATGATAATGATGATTTACCTTCCTAATTAAGAAGGGAGGAGGGGAAACCCAGTCCACATGGTCTACTCCTGTCGACGAGCCCAAATGGGACCACTGGCTTAGCGTGCTCTCCGCAATTGAAATATTGAACAATTGTCAGCAATTGACAGCAATCGAAGGACGGTACAACTCGAACCACAGGACTCCTACACAAATTGATGCTGTCGAGAGGTAAGGCGAGTTAAGTTGCTGAACTTACTTTCAACCCTCTAACCTCTCTCCCGAACAGAACTGGTCAGGTGTATGATGGTCGCCCATATTTCAGAAGTCAAATCCAAAAGCTGACAACCATGTGAAATTATTTAAAGCATAGATTTTAATTGCAACTGGGATTGGATTGTTTTGCTCGCTACGCTCGTCAAACACATGCCATTTCAAAGTTTTAATTTCGAAGTCGATACGGGGAAAATAACTTCAATAACCACAATGTAAATGTCAAATTAAGTTGCAGGAGACATTTTGTATTACATGCATGCTCACTTATGATATCAGCGATCAGAGGCGCCGGAGCAGCGATCATATTTCAGAGATCAGCCAGATCAGTGAACTCCAGTCTGCTAGAGCCTCTCTTGCAGTTCTGAAACATCAAACACGGAGAGAGATTTTTCTGCTTTTTTGACTGCCGAGTTAAATTTTAACCAGTGGACTTGTTTCTCGGTGACCAGCACTACAGCGAAATGAGTAATTCGGCTTTGGATGGGCGCGGAGTTTCGTGTCTGTAAGATAGCCGTCAAAAACAAGGAGTGAGCTTACTGATTCTTTTGAAATAAGGAACCTGGACCAATACTTTGTTCGCTGCCAGCAAAAACAAAAAATTGATTGCGGAGCGTGGAGCGATACAAGCACCCTGTTACGGAATGTCCTGCACTGATGCGACGGCGAACGATATTTCCAGGGGGTGCTAGCGCACCTCCTTGCACCCCCCTCCGGACACCCATCCCTGTCAAGTCAGCCCTCTCATTGGCTATGGTGTCTGGCGTGGTGCGGTGCTGTCTGCAATGTACCATCTCTGAGGATGCCGTGAATGGCATCCCCGAGGATTTTTACGAGTGCATCAAACCGGTGCGCTTATCTCGTGACGTGATAAGGTCGTAATTTTTTTTGCCCAGCCCCCCATCCGTCGAATCATGCATCATGCATCATCCGGCATAATGGCGATCGCTTCACACTACATCGCCTCTGCCTTACACTATCAGAGATTATGGAGCCCATTGCAAGCAACAGGAACATCTGATGTGCGGACATGCAAGGATTCATGCAATGCGGAAAAGCGCCGTCAAAATATTTTTTTTTATTGCTAACAGGTGGCGCTAGCCTTTAAAAAGTGACAAAATCGTTTCTTCAACATCTAACAACACCTAGAAATTCTTATCTTCAAAAAAGTAGTCATTAGTCACGCAGGCTCATGTGGTCGTTTGGTGAGGCTAAGCGATCCACGTGCGGTAGTTACTGGGATCGGATCACGTGAATGCCTAAACATTGTATTTGCAGTAGGCTGCAAGGTGAAGGAAACACCAGGGTTGAAAAGACGAGCGGCGCCCAGCCACTCCATGAATATGGGCTTTCACCAGCTTTCTACTTAATTAAAGCAAGACGAACGCGATGATACAAGTTTTACAGCCCGACCGGAGGAACGTCAGACAAACTCCGTTGCCTGAAGGAGGGCTTCCAGGTTCTCTTGACTCCAAGCACACTGACGCGATCTGTTAGATATTATGATATTTATAAATATTATTTTGGATACGAATATTTACTATGAGTAAACGAAAATATAATACTCGGACTATAGCATAATACATTTGATATAAACTCTATAAATAAGAGTAAATAGGGGCACTGTGGCCTAGAAGTGATTTCTTTATATCTTGTTTTATTTACTTCCTGCAAAAGGTAGATGAAAGTGGAACGGAGGATAAACGGGGCCGGGTTCGTATCCCGCTTGGTGCACTATTTTTAACTAAGAATCAATCACCTACCAAGATTGTTAAAGTATTGTCATGCAACTCTCGCCGGTCTTCGTAGCGTCCATTCGGCGGCGAGTGAAGATCGCTCTCGTGCTCAGCGCCAGGGTGCAGAGGGTCGCTGGTTCGAAGCGGGTAAGTCACATGTGTGTAAAACTGCTGGATATGTATTAATCTTTACAGAGAAAACTAACATCTCTTCTCGATGGTGTACCGTGATCCCCGCCAGTTGCTATTCAAGTATATGTTATTTCCTCTGGTATAGCAAACCGTCTCAGTGGCCGTGAGGTACGGCCGCTTCTTAATGGGGACACTGCGTAAATGTCTCGAGTTCGAATTCTGCCCGATCCTCATTTTGTTCTTCATCAAGTGGCGACTGGCATTCATTGAATGCTGCAAATATTGCATCGCTCGTTCATCCATCGAAACTCTCAAAGTATTTTTGACTCTTTTCATTATTACACTGTAGTCGTCTTCTGCTATTCATATATCTCTTTGTTCCATCGATAACCATCTCGTCTCGATGGCCGGTTGGAAAAGTCGCTCCTCGGAAGCGCAATCCGGATGTGACCGCGTTCGAGTCCTGTCCGCTCCGCTTTTTGTTCTTCACGACATAGCTTGCACAATCTTTGATAGTGCATGGCAGAGGCGATGTAGTGTGAAGCGATCTCCATGCTGCCGGGGTCGGATAAGAAGGCAAAAAAAAAAAAGAACGACAAACCAGCAACTGGGTGTGGCTCGCGTCCCTGCAGAGGGCGCTATCAGCTGACAATTTCACGCTAGATCGCGGCAACTGGTGGTAGCCCGTATCTTTGGAGTGGACGATTGCCCCTGCATTACTTGGTGCGGGGGTCAGGTCCAGTTCTTGCTCGCTGCGTAAGTCGGTCATAGTCGGTCATAATATCTTGAATTTCTTAAATGATGGTTCACTGAAACGCAAAGAAGAATGCGACTCCGAACCGTAGTATACATTGAGTGCCGTCAGTGACATGTGCCTATAGTCAACCCGGTAAACAGGGACATCAAATATGAAATTAAATATATTCACTTAACCATAACAGGGGCGACCGTCTGCGTAGCACAATGGACATGTCGTTACTTCGGAACGATGAAGCTATATTGTGACCTGGGTTCGATCCCGCTCACCGACAGGATATTTTTGCTATTGGAATACGACATTCAAATTATTCACACATGGTAGCTGCAGTCTGAAGAAATTATATGCCATAAAAATGCCTAGGAAGCTAGATGTCCGCGAGGTCGTGCGGTACAAGGCACTACCTCTTGTGATTAATCATGAGATTGCCGGGGTCCCGGGTTCGAATCCCGTCCGCTAAACTACTGCAGTTTCACACCCCTTATTTTTTTTTTTTGAGCGCGTAGTGTAGACACCAGGAAATTTGCGGAGCGCGACTGGCGCTTCGCGCCAGTCGCGCTCCGCAAATTTGTAGCGTCCAAGCGCGCTCCGCGCGCTTGGACGCCCACCGGTGCGCCCGTGCACCTGAGCGCGCGAAGCGCGCTCAGGTGCACGGGCGCACCGGCACCCTGCTGGACCCTGGCGCGAAGCGCCAGGGTCCAGCAGGGTGCGTGAGCGACTGGCGCGAAGCGCCAGTCGCTCACGCACCCGGGCGTGCCACCCGTGTCCCGCGTTGACTCCTACGTCTAGCATCAAGTATATAGGAACGAGTGTGAATGAGTGTTAAGCATCATCAGCGCCACCTGTTGGCAGGATTTTGTACTATACTCTGGACTTGTAAAAATTGAAGACATTTGCCAAGTCTGATTTTTAATCTAATTGATTAACTAGTCGGAAAATAACTTGGAAATACAGCAGGAAAATATCAACATATTTGTCCAAAGTGTAGTACAAAATCCTGTCAACAGGTGGCGCTGATGATGCGTAACACTCATTATAATCGTTCCTATACGCTTGATGCTAGACATAAGGACCAGCGCCAGAGTAAGGCACCGTCGTCCTGGGTGTCCAAGGGGTGTTGGACGACAGTCTGTTCATACATAGTGAAAGATCCAGTATGAGTAAACTGTACAAGACTTCGAACGTATTTTTTATTTTGTACGATGATCGGCAATACTGAAGCTGATGTTTATAATGCTTCGTCGAAATATCTTTTATTGAAAATCATGGAGGCAGTGTTTGAGATTTTTTTCGGATTATTTGACGGAGTTGTCACAGTTAAACAGTTTGTGTATCCCAAAAAAACGTATCATGGAGAGCGGGTCTTGTGGTCGAGCGTTTTATGTGGGTGCATCAGGTATCAAACGTCCTGCGTTCGATCCTCGTTGCCTACATCTTTTTTTAATCACACCACTCATCCTCCAGGGCAAGAAACAAAATTTCAAATTATGTTTTAGTTCCTAGCCTGGCTACCAGGGGGTGATAGCATCGACGAAACAATATTGGCCATGGTGGGAAACGCTAAATGAAAAGTTGGCTACTGTTACTAAAAGAAAATGTAACTTAAGTACGAAAAATTACATAAAGTAATTATATCAGAAGAAGTAGGAAAAGGAGGAAGTATTAATATATACACGAGTTATTCGGAATTAAAAGTAAAGTATATCATCATGCGATATGTATACAGATATTAATAAACATCACGACAAGTAATATAACGAAGCTAACGTACATTACTACCACGAACAGCACGAAAACCACCAACATTACCCATATCAATCCCAACATCACCAACATCAACGTTACCATCACCACCACCACCACCACCACCACCACCACCACATCAACCATGCGCTAACAGAGAAAGAAGGCTTCGCTCTTACACAATGTGTAAATGCCGGACCGGACCCCAACACCAAGCAGTGCTGAGGCACGCGGCCACTCCAAAAAATGGGCTTTCACCAGTTGCCACGATCTAACGCGAAAATGCAAGCCTTGAATTCCGACTGGAGGAACGCCAGTCGAACCCCGTTGCTCGCAGACAGGTCCCCTGGTCAACCATACCAAACAAGTATCACCGAACCAGCAGTCGAGTTAAAGCACACAGGGAACGCAAACGCAATCTGTTGGATATCAAATGTACTTGATCAATTAAAATGTCGATAAATCACGGCCATCGGTCGGTAACCCGTGTACCCACCTTGCTGAGCTGCCAACCTTGAAGCTATAAAATAACGGAATCGTGCCCATAATAGCCCATCGTGTTCGGGGGTGCAAACTACCCCATAGACCACAGTATGGGCGAATCTTCAAAAATCAAGAATAAACGTAAGAAACGTAAAAAACGTCCATTAATTTTTCAATATTTCTTGAGTAGAAATTGAAGTGACTGCACACCCAACGCCTGGACTGTAAACACGACGTCAGTGCACACGTGTACGATGAGTGGCCTACCCATCAGGATTCACACATAAATATTACTGCTAGAAGTGATTTATTCACATCTTGTTTTATTGACTTGCATGTTGATAACAAATCAATAACAGCGTACGTGTCCTTCGTAGCGCAGTGGGATGGTCGTGACTTCCAATGCGTGAGGTCCGCAGTTCGCTTCACGGCGCCTCCTATTTTTGTCTTTCAAAGCCCTTCACCTGGAACATGGATCAAGTGAAGGGATGGGGAGAGATGATCCGAAATATAACTTTCATGATTTTTTTTACCAAGTCTAAAATCAAGTGTTTATATACGACTTCCACCAACCTGTTGCCATCAGGGCAGCGTGGCTCAATGATAACAAGCACTGGCTATTTGCAACATTAAGACAACATAATTAAATGACTATAAATTAAAAAATGTTTTAAAAAACTTCCTTATTGTAAATGGGGGCCCCAGGGGCCCCGGCCGGCTGGAGGCCCCGGCGGTATTTGCCGCCTGGCTGCCCTGGCCAGTCCGACACTGCACGTCAGCTTTGTATGCACTCGGAGACCATGGTTTTGTCACCAGCGTGTGTCTCAGTTTGTCGGTTAGGTCCTGATTTACGAAGTGGCCAATATCCAAAGCAGCTTGAGGACCTAGATCACATTCAGTTTCAAAGTCTGGCATTGGATTTTCGGAATACGCAGTCGTCGATGTAGATGCACATGCACTTTCAATACTGCGAACGCTGTTGCCATGACTGTCCGAAATTTCACGCGCGTCATCGTTCGCCTTTCTCTTCACACTCGCACTAAAAAATTTGCGTAGATCCATACTCCCACAATCAACACACTGAACAAAAACGCTCGGGCTAACAAACCACCCTACTAGATTCGCTCCCGAAACATAACTGACTTACGTAAAGTTAGGTTCGAACGGTAGGAAAACTAAAACTTCATTAAGTGTAAAATTCTGTTCGCGGAATCGGAATCACGAGGGAGAATTTTGGGGAAGTAGGCATGGGCGTCCGTAGGGCGGTGCAAGGAGGTGCGCTTGCACCCCCCTGGAAATAACATTCGCTGTCGCCTCTGTGAAGGACATTCCGTAACAGGGTGCTTGTTTCGCTCCACGCAACGAAATCAATTTTTAGTTTTTGTTGGCAGCGAACAAAGTATTGGTCCAGGTCCCTTATTTCAAAAGAATTTTATTTTAAGAATTTGAAGAATTTTATCTCCCGATCGGTCCTATTTTGAGGCGTTGCCTATGCCTAAAATTCAAAGCTATATTTCATAAAATTGTGTCAAGTAGCTGTGAACGAATGACGTTGTCAGGAAATTTAGTTTGCCTGTGAAAACTTTGAAGCAAGTCGTGGTACGCGTGAGTGCCACGGGACTGCCTATACGTACGGTTAATCCAACCATGACACATTTTAACTGAAATAACCGTCTAAAACGAGGCGAAAATTTGTCTCATCGTACCAGGCGAGTAGCCGACAGAAGAGTATCGCCTGAAACCTACTGCATCGCTGTTCAAGTGACGTCACAACACGTGCTCGATCGACCCCACCTCGTACTTTCGATCGACTGAAGCTCGGCTCCCATTGGCTGACCGGTTTTCGAAGTGGATCTAGGTGATAACAGCAATGGCGTCCACGGCTGCTATCACAGACCAAACGTTTTCCAGGCATGCAGATGCTAAAGAACTGCAAATTCTCGTACTTGATTGCGGATGTTTAATTAGATTAATTTTAACTATGTTAGCATTTGTTAGATGTGAATGTTCTTGACCAAATCAAGTCACACAGCGGGTCCAATTGCTTACGAGCCCTCCTCGAATCGTCACACCGAACGGTTTGGCGTGCTGGAAACACTGGTTCTCGTGAGATCACCGACGTTAAGCAACACTGCGCTGGGTCAGGTATTGGATGGGTGACCATCATACATATGATTAGTTATGTTCGGGAGAGAGGTTAGATGAATGAAAGTTAGTACAGCAACTTCATAAGCCTTGGTTATCAAACACTCGACTGCATGGATTTGTGGAGGAATGCTGCTGTTCGAGTTGCACCTTCCTGAAAGCCTTCCTGAAAAATACCTAAATTTCAGCCGAACTTCTCCATTTCTATTCTCACCGTTTTCACAATGCTAAATGCCAGATAAATAAGCAGGTTAAGATGAAAACAGAAGTATCTGATTAAGTATAACCATGGGGATGAGTCTCATAAATTAAGTTGGACATATTAAAACTGCCCGTACTCCCCGTAACAACTCTTATAGGATCCCAGTTTCATAGAATTACGCCGCGATTTTTTCGCTAGAAAGGTTGGATGGTCACCCACCTTTCCTCTCTAGAATGCAATACAAATGTAGCGTTTTCCATTTAAATGACACTATTTTGATCAATTAAATGAGAGAATATGTGTAATTGCCCTTTGAAAGATAAAATAACAAAGCCTTAATAGAGTGTTTATTTTTTAATGTTTGAAGATTTCCAGGGGGATGCAAGCGCACCCCCCTTGCACCCCCCTCCGGACGCCCATGGCCGCAAGTGTTATCGTGTGGCACCTGCCGTTACCACGTGTTGCCGGCTCGTTTGCTCAGCAGACAGTTTAACAGTACGGCTCTGACAGCTATACTATCATATGAATCTACTTTATGAATATATCCTTTAACTCTTCAATATAAGAGCCGATTTTGCAGTGTTGGCAACTGCTAATAAGAAAATGTTTTTTGTTTGCTAACTCTAAGAGGCATGGTGGTAAGTTGGTAACACATGTGGTAAGACACCATAACCACCATTTCTGGATTTTTTTCTGCCGATTCCAAGGGCGGTAAAACTTACGCATACCTCAAATTGCTTGCGCTTATATTTGTGAATTGGCGGTAAAAGAAGCTACATATTATTACACCACAATAATCAGTTCGCTCGCTCGCTGTCTTTGAGGGCATACCGATGCATGTGCGCTTTAACTTTTGAATACAAATGAATTTTTAGCTAAGCTGATATATCTACTACCATTTCTGAGCTTTCAAACAGTATGTTCATAATTATTACGGGTTCTAGTCATAAAAAAGGGTGGTAATTTGCCCTTATCCCACCATGCACTATGAGTACTGCATGGTCCATACGAGGGTTGAAAGTTGTTTAAAAAAGTAAAGCATTGTGAGAATTATTTTGATCTTTGTGACTGAGATGTATCACCCAATGGGACTGTCAGTGACTAGGTGCTAAAGCCACACTTGATAAAACCAAATGAACAGAAATTCATTTTGACGACGGTTTATTTTTGGATGGCAGTGAATTTAAAGGTGACTTTTGATGATGAAACAATGTAATTTTGCTATAAATACAAGAGAAATGGGTGGCAGACCTCAGTGAATTAAGAACTTCGGGGTAAACTAGTGTAATTGAGCACTTTAATCGCGCAATGATAACGACGTAGCGTCCAGAAGACGACCCGTCGTTATTTTATTTTGTTTATTTATGTCTACAACACAAGAATTTTATATTATGTTCATATTGAATTTAAATTATTGTATCTAATTTTTTTCCGTCATTAAAACTTTTTGAAGCAGATCTTATCTTTTCGCACTGAATAAGGTAAACACGCTTGCTACATGGTAGAATTGTATTACCACCCCATCGGGATGGGAGAGTTGGTGATAAAAATTGCCTACAAGTATTATAGTGTTTGCCATTCAACAAGCATTAAACCCATCAACTAAAAAAGATAAAAATAAACAAGAGTTAAAAGTTTGGAAACGGTTTGTTTGTCAACCTTTGACAAAACTGTAAATCTTATTTCTTTCCTTTATGGCATTTACTTGGAAGTGCATATACAACTTTGGGCAAAATTTCTTCCAACAGGCAGTTTTAATATGTCCAACTTAACTTATGAGACTCATCCCCATGGTTAAACCTAATCAGATACTTCTGTTTTCATCTTAACCTGCTTATTTAACTGGCATTTAGCATTGTGAAAACGGTGAGAATAGAAATGGAGAAGTTCGGCTGAAATTTAGGTATTTTTCAGGAAGGCTTTCAGGAAGGTGTAACTCGAACAGCAGGATTCCTCCACAAATCCATGCAGTCGAGTGTTTGATAAGCAAGGCTAATGAAGTTGCTGTACTAACTTTCATTCATCTAACCTCTCTCCCGAACATAACTAATCATGTGTATGATGGTCACCCATCCAATACCTGACCCAGCGCATTGTTGCTTAACGTCGGTGATCTGACGAGAACTGGTGTTTTCAGCACGCCAAACCGTTCGGTGAGACGATTCTAGGAGGGCTCGTAAGCAATTGGACCTGCTGTGGTACTTGATTTGGTCAAGAACTCTCACATCTAACAAATGCTAACATAGTTAAAATTAATCTAATTAAACATCCGCAATTAAAGTACGAGAATTGGAAGTTCTTTAGCATCTGCATGCCTGGAAAACGTTTGGTCTGTGATAGCAGCCGTGGACGCCATTGCTGTTATCACCTTAATCCACTTCGAAAACCGGTCAGCTAATGGGAGCCGAGCTTCAGTTGATCGAATGTTCGAGGCGGGGTCGATCGAGCACGTGTTGTGACGTCACTTGCACAGCGATGCAGTAGGTTTCAGGCGATACTCTTCTGTCGGCTACTCGCCTAGTACGATGAGACAAATTTTCGCCTCGTTTTAGACGATTATTTCAGTTGAAACTTGTCATGGTTGGATTAACCGTACGTATAGGCAGTCCCGTGGCACTCACGCGTACCACGACTTGCTTCAAAGTTTTCACAGGCAAACTAAATTTCCTGACAACGTCATTTGTTCACAGCTACTTGACACAATTTTATGAAATATAGCTTTGAATTTTAGGCATAGGCAACGCCTCAAAATAGGACCGATCGGGAGATAAAAATATGTGATATTCTGACTTTTGTTGCAAAACATGTTGCAAATCTTTACAAGATACGATATATTCTGCGTTGTATTGTGATCTTACAGATTGATTGATTGATTATTGACGTTTAACGACGCACTTTTTTGACAACGGACAATGTGGCACTGGTCTAATAGTGCAGTGACCCACAATGCATCAGTCTTCATTGTTCATTGTCTTCCACAATGCAGTTACCCCGAGAGACATCAGCGGCAAATTTCAAACAAAATAAACGGGGGTACTGCATGGTATTGCATGGTACTTTTGGTTGTGGCCCCATGAAAGGCTTAACATTTGAAACCAAAATGCCCACTTTCTCAAAATCTCAAGCGGCCGTAGGCAGCGGGTACTGCTAGTACAGTACATGTTAAGAATGTTAATATTTTACCGTCGGTACTTCCAAGGCTTGAACTGGTATAAAACCCGGGATCTCCTGCAAACGGACAGCCTTTTATAACCCCTCGACCACGAATAAGATTATGTATAGCGGTGATTGATTGTGACATGTGAATTGTTGTCACTCACTGCTACGATGCCAGCTACTCGTTAAATCTGTCACTATGGCAACAACTGCATGGCTCAAGGGTTATTCGGTCCTGGACCTTCTTATTTACCAGTTACTATCGAAGTACTTTCACAACCGGGCAACTAAAATTTGGGGAAATTCATTGCAGCACCAGGTTACTCGTAGAAATAGCTGATTTTCTTTGCCTGTGGTTATTTGTTTCCACGGCAATTAATTTTACTCCCAACTTATCTAGGAGTTAGGACAATTGTAATACAGGGCCTGAGCGTATGCCGACTGACTTACGCATTAATCTAGGCATGTCCGCATGGAAGAGTATGGTTTGGTTAACATGAACAAAATAAAACAACAAACCGTTTTCCGACAGGAACATTTTAATATCAAGCCACAATTTTCAAATTGTACCAGCTTCACCAAATCTGTATTTATCGTCACATTTCTGAATAGAAAGAATATGTGTCAGCTTAGGCAAAATGTATCAACACTTCCATACATTGTTTGTACAATATAAAACAGTCAAATAATTGATACGATCTATACACAATTACAAATATATCACTGTCTCATTTCCTATTAAACAAACGCAACCTGTTCTTAGACCATTCACTACACTTTTGGCACCGCTTGCAGAATAAATCCATTGATTTTGTTAATTAAACAAAACTTTGGGTGTTAAAGCCCATCTCACTGAACGACTAACAAATATCGTTTCCTTTCTGCTGGGGGATAGGCAACTTGTGATACATGTCAGAACGCAAGATATCGTAACCTGCAGGCTCACTCTTCATCAAGACATAAAACGAAGAGAGATGAAACACCCTACGAAATTGAACCCAAGCACTAATACTCATTGGGGTCTAAAAAAAGGAATTGGAATTAGGTCAACTAGCCCTTTGTTTTAAACATGAGCGAATCTTAAAAAAATTGTGGGAAGGGAAAGAAATAGAATACACTTACTTAGCGTCTCTTTGCTTTGTAATGGATTTTGTCACTAACCGCAGTACCTGTACATTTTTAACGAGCATTGGTCCGAAAATTAGGTGTCAGGGCTATAAAAACATGGAAACCAACCTGTAACGAGTGCAAACTCTGGTCTCCTTTTCGACAGATATTTGAAAATTATTTGAAAAAACCTTAATATTTGAAAAAAATTTAAACGCGGCGTCCCTAACCCATTTCAACCCCAAACCTGACAGAAAAATTTCGAAGCACAGGGGTTTCCGTCAATGCATTGTAGACACTCTGGATGCCGGGTACTCGGTGCTATCGACGCCGACGCCGACGCCATGCCTATGGCCGTTGAAAGTGGAGACCTGTAAGCAGGATGAGAGATCAGCTGCCGTACTGATTTTCGGACTTGTTTCGCGTGCAACACCACGGTGGTCAACATGTTGGGTAGGCTTTAACAATTATTTAGTGGTGGTAGAAGAATTTGACCTTGGCGATCAGACTTTCATCAGAATTGTCAATCGTTATGCATTTGTTGATCAGAGGGTCTAGCGTTAATGTTGAACTTTCTGCTGAGAAAATGAGCCGGCAACAAATGGTAACGATATGTGCCATCCGATGACTCTTCCAACAGCCCATTTTGTCAAACTTCTAAAATTAAATGATAACGATTGAAACCTTCAATACATGTGTATCGAACTAAGATCAATTAAGCGCAAGCCAGTCTAAAATGCGAGTAATCTGCGAAAAATAACACAATTTAATTTCTTAACACTCGAAACGACAGTGACTCCATCTATTAACACCCTTAATTTTTGTCGGTTGTAGTTTTGTCGGTTATTTTTCGGGAAAAGAGTTCAATACTAGAGCTATGGTAGGACAACTCTTTATATACTATAGAGTTTTTAGTCCATGGCAACTATAGAGATTTGCAAGACGGCATTTTTTACAAATTGTTTATATCCCTTTGACGTTTTGCTGCCACTAAAATTGTTGCACTTGTTCAATTTGCTCGTTTAAAATAGGTATACGCTTTTGGCCGATGCAGTTCCCATCGCGCAAGTCAACGGACTCGAAACCACGATAAACACCGCGCGTAATGAGAGAGTACATTTTCTCACATTCACCTCTAATATATTCACCAAAGCCACATTGTTCTTCAGCGTCGACCCTGGGCATTACTACAGATCTATTGTGCATTATAGTTATACGTATTGTACAGCTCGCAACATGTTAGACATGCATTCTTACCCGAAGAAGCCGTTTTCTTAAGTTATGTAACAATGAACATCTTAAGTTAGTGGTGTTTTCCGGGTTGTGTTTCTATAATTTGTTTGTCAATGTCAGCATCGGAGACTTTTCTATGGTACCAGAGCTCCCACCTCCCACTTTTCCATATTCCTTGTGACGTTTCCGTCTAGGCTACCTGTCCTGTAACCAGGCGGTTTCAGCTGAGAGGGCTGTGACCCTCTGCAGCCGTAAGGGAGGACGGGCAGTTGACATCGAAAGGGGGGCGGGGGGTGAAGGAGGAAGACAGTCTCTGAACGGGGGTAAGTTAGTCTTTAAAATTGTTCCTCAACAATCGGAGAAACGATATATAAGTGACTTTTCAGTTTTCATTGCATTTTTTTTCGCAGTCTAGGTTGCTAAGATAAGAGTGGCATTTGAAAGAGTTTTAAATGCATATCTCCAACTCAAAAAGAGGAATAAGACGTTGAAATTAAAAATCTGCGATCTGGGCAAAGTCGACTTGAAGTGTTCAAGTCGAAGTTGAAGTTTTCCAAATTATTACGGTTTATTTGTGGGGCTAATCGATAATCTAGTTTGAATTGGAGAAGAAAACGGAAACAGAAATTAAAGAAAATTAAACAAACTAAATTTTCTGGAAAAAATAGCATAGAATAAAAAAAATGTGGGGTCGTCCGGAAACAATTTTTCCAAGAAATTGCAAGGATCGGTTGTCGTGCCCAGCTACACAATACAAACTAATGTAGCTTCTCTGAACTTCCATGGAGCTTTTGTAAAGAGTCACCGGCCTGCCATCAAAATTCAAGAAGCTGCGCTTGGCAAAGATTCAGATAAGCTGCTCAAATAAAGGCAGCTAGTAAGTGAATTAGACACATTTTTTTCTTGGGAACTTATTAGATATTGACCTCACGTTCTCCCCAACGGCAAGCAACGACATCGTTATACTCGGTGCGCATTATTATAATAGAGAGTAATTTTGAGCATAGCTCGTCAAATACTTGATAATTTTATGACTCATGGCTCAACGGATCCCCACGTTGATTAATTCATTTAAAATAGTTTTCATTGTATGAAAAGTGTGCTAATTATCATTGTTGTGTTGTGTGATGGTATTGGCAAAACGAAAATGTTTTGATTGATTGAAATACGTTCACTATTTGGAGCACAACTCAATTTATTTTTAACCAAGCTTAAATAATTTTAAATTGGTGCCTTAGCGACGTTAAAGTACAGTGCAACTGTATTACAATGCCTCGCTGCTTCGGGGCACATTTAAAATAAAACATTGCAAAATTCATCAACCAGCAAAGTCGACACAGTTTCAAATAATACCACTAATGCATTATTTGAAGTTAAAATTGCTAAAATAACAAACTAATTTTTGCAAGAAAATTATTTAGTGAAAAGAGAGTGTTGCTGCTGGACTAGATAATTAGCTAATTTAGCTAATTGTTAACTAAATGTCATTGTTGTGTTATAATGTTGTTACTCCTGCGTGATTCACATTCACAAAGTTAGCTAAATGTGTGAAAAATGTCTCCCAGGTAAAAACGTGTTTTTCATACGAAGCATTGTCACCTGACACTTCCTTGACACTGGTGACACAGTCAGGTAGACAAATTAGTAAAATTCCCCCGCCTCGCTTGTCGCTAGACCTCGGTGTGTATTTCTATAATGAAATTCACTTGATAGTGTTACCGTGATGTTTTGTAGGTCAGTTTTTTCTTGCACATATTTGTGCCAATACCATAAAACCGTTATGCAAATCAAGTTTATCATAAACCACAGGTATTAAGTAATTATAGTTGAAATATACGTATCTAGCAAATAGGCAAAGTTGCAACCTACAACTATCGTTATACTTATAATACCACACATACACACACATATGAGTTGTGCTAGCTCTGACCTGTACATTTTATTTCAATGACCCTATGAGTTCACGTGTAGTACTGTTAATGTAATTAGCATAGGTATACAAGACTGTTTGATTATGTTGTATGGATTGTAATTTGATATACGCAAGAGTTTGACGAGTGAAAACTAATTTTGGGTTGGACAAAGTGTGTGGACATCAGAACCGGCGATTTTGTTTAAATTTTTTGTTTAAATTTTTTTTTAATTGACATGTGATTTTTTTAATTTTAGTCAAGATTTTTTTTGCGTTTGAATCGTACTTTTTTAAATGTGTATCAAGATGTTTTTCTATAAACGCAAATTTACCAAATAGTTAGAATGCAAGTAATACGAGTAATATAAGTAATACAAGCAATACGCATCCAAAGAATAACAACTGAAATATAATATGGGGAATTAGAAGCGGAACAAATCAAAATTAAGATTGCAAACATTTAAAGTACTTTTTTACAGTGGTTTTATATGAAGAAATCGCAACCGAAAGCTTAACTTTACCAAAGGCAATAAATATTATTTATTCCTTTTCCGTAATGGGCAGCGGTAATATCCAACTATTTTAATTTGGCTTAAATCCACTTGATTTACATGCTTTTATTCATGATGTTTAAATGCTGAAATGTTGTTGAGTTGAATCACAATAACACGACGAATATTACCAATGTTGTCAACAATCTATCAAATTCACGTCACCAAAAGGGTTGGGTTGTTCCTGTGGGACAAGGCAACTCATTAGTGCGCCGTTTCTTGGGGTCAAAATCTCAGATCGCTATCTCAATTTTTCAATTGGGACTAAAAAGTCAAGGTGACTTCCATTTGTATATTGACTTACGATAGACAATCATAAATTGAACTTTTATAAACCCGCTTCATATTTCTTCTTAAACCGGGAGCAGCGACACCTAATCAGAGATGTATTCTCAAAACATAACATCATTTATCAAACCAATGTGTTAATAATGCAACTTGTCAATTTCTGAGCTTCATCCGCATTGTCCTTAACTACCTACCACGGCATTTTCCACGTGGGTTGCTATGTCAAGCGCCTAGTACGCAATAAATAAATCACAGAAGTCAATGGCTACCATCTGTCGTAACATAAAACCTCAATAACAGTTAGACCACGTGCTTTCAATATCTGCACTATCATGAATTGTCTTTAATCAAAACGTAATTAAAAAAGATAGCTGTCGATCGCTACTGGGAGTGTCGCCGCTTTATTTGGATCCTCACTAACTCATAGACAGGAATCAGATCGTCAGATTTTGACTCAACATGTCAAAGACTAAGCAGAGAGACTGAAAAATAGACGAATAATATTTATGGGACGAAATTAAAAAGCAATCAATTTGAAATTAGTCCTTTCTTACCCCCCACCCCCACCCAGCAACCGTGTGAATTTGGGTCTATGGGATCTAAAAATGGTATTGTTCCTAACTCTACCACTCATATAATTATTTACTCCCTTCCCATTAGAGTGAAACCAATTTACCCAACTACCAGCTAACCGCATTACAATTTTAAAATATCATTAGCACCAAGAATTTTGATTTATCCACGCGTTATTAAACACATAAACACGAATAAAAATAGAAACCTCTTCAATTCGATTGTAAACACGTAGCAAAATTATTATTCTGTTTGCACGGTAGCAATTTTAATTTTAATTAACCGTTCGAATTGCGCTGTGCAAACGAATGCACTCTCCGTTGAACGCTCGGTGCCGCCGAACGCTGCGACTCCTTACATAGGGGCAAAGACCCAACATACCTACTTGGGTTCCGCGAGAACACATATGCCAGATGCTCGAAAGAAGCATGTTACTCTAGCACACACTCACACAGACGTGCACACATCTGAGGTGCGAACAGCTCTGTGTTAATGGGTCAGCAGTTCGATGCCAGGCCCACGCATGTGAAACCTGTTGCACATGTACATTACATCCTTGATGTATGCTTAACATATGGGTCCGACGCGGTATTGAATGGTAATGCAAGGCTCATGCGGCACATATTCAGTTTTCTTATATATTCAGAAGCCAACTTCTTATGGTAGAACCACTTGGCAGAAAAAAAGGGGAACAGGAAAATGCAGTTAGGTTTCATTATATACTGAAATCTTTGATCTGTTATTACACTTATTTATAAATAAATACATTTAATAGCGAACTTGCATGTTATGATAATTTATAATTGTATAGTATATGATTAAAAGTTAGATGTGTATTGTTTTGATATGATATTCTATGTAGTGCAATTGCATTACTTGATTGTAGCGGTTTTTGGGTGTGAATACACACGCAATGTCAGTGTGCAAGGGGCATCATTGTGTTGGAGTACAGGGCAATTAGTGCAGATATCTGTGAGAAAAGTCTGTAGATTTAAAAAAGAAGCAATTCTAAAGACTGGATGCGAATTTCCTAGAAGCTGCTTTTGACTCGATTGCTCTTGACGGAAAGTAAATTACTATTGACATTGGTTGAGTGGATGTTTTCAGAGCCATGGTTTGATTTTACGATATGTTTTCCAGTTTTGCTCCGTTGGGACGAGGTTTGTGGCCCTAGAAAGGGTCTGACGTCTTCTAGGGCCACAAACCTCGTCCCAGCAGTGCAAAACTAGAACACACATAATAAAATTATTGACATTATTAATATAAGTAATTTGTGCTTGTATTATTTACATATATTCATATGCATATTTGTATAACTAGTTTTAGTATGATTATTATTGTTCACTACACATCAAGATGTTTCTTTGTACTTATACCCAGTCATCATAAAATGTTTTATGTAAGATGCTCATTGACAATCAATCAAATCAAAATAGTACCGTCTGGCATGGCGATTCTTACCAAATATGAGAAAAAACTACATTTCTTTTCAATTTCTACCGTTCGAATGTAAGAATTGGTAAAAACGAAGCCGGGTCATTCTTTCAAACACTTTAATTACCAAACGTGAAATTTAAATATTTTTTTTGCAGGCGTTAAATACTATAGCTCGGTGGAAATCTAATTGAAATACCCGAAATAGCAATTTATTTTTTCAGTCAGCGGAGCGTTTTGCGATGGCTGTTTCCTCGAAGCCATTAAATCCTGCACTCTGGTCATGCAACAGTTAGTAGACAAACATTAAGTGCGGTGAAGGGGTCTGTCTCACTTCACTTGAATCGCGTTGAAAATAGGAGTCGTGCATTGTTGGGTACAGAGTCGCCGGGAAAAAACGAACGTACTCGCGAATGTCGTGAAAAAGATTCAAACATGAAAGCGAGGGAGATTTACTGCTTTCAGATAACCACAAATCCATGCAATGATGCGTCGTCTGTCCATTTCCTGGAACGGGGCACTGAGATCGGCTAGAGCTATTTTTGCCTACAAAATTCTTCTTTGTTTGTACCGCAAGGAGTATTGATTCAGTAATGCATTATTATTGTTAGCATTTTCATACTAAAGAAACGTAAAACATTTTTTTGGATGAGCTTGGTCTTATTGAGAGGATTGTAATGCATTTGATAAGAATGACTGATCCCCAAGGAGTAGAACCATGCGGCTGTGAATTACAGACCCAAATTTTGGGAGGTTATTAGTTTTTCTGTTAATAAAATACAAAATTGAACTGATTTGGCAACTACTTTGGGGAAAAAATACGAAATGTTTTGTTTCCTTGTATTTGTTTGATCACTACTGACCAAAATTCGGTCATGGATATTAAATGGACTTTTCAGGACACTAAATCACTAATAACTAAAACCACTAATAACCTCACAAAAATTGGTGTCCAACAGAGAACACGAACCCCGATCGTCCCATAGAGCGAGCGATTAGTCGCAGGTTATTAGCGTTTCTAAAAATAAAATATGCCCATTGCAAGCATCTGCAATTTAAATGAAAATGTCATTACTCATGAAATGTCTTAACCACGCTTTAAGGAATTCATGTTTGTCGCGCACTCTTTAAAGGATGGGATTGCCTCTCAAAACGCTCATCCTTCAACGCGACACTGCTAATGGCATGGCACATGATTCACACAAATCCTGCGCCTGCCCACACCGCAAACTCGAGGAAGTATCATGTCAGCTTTTTGATTCCCAATCTGTACAACCACCAATTGTGACACCACAAAGAATTTTAACTTGTAATAGTATCGGATTCACTCTCAGATTAATTTCTTAGCATCAAGTCTTCAAAATTTTGCACCGCAAAATATGTCATGATGTAATGTAGTGTAACCTCATTTCCTGAACATGCCTTGAAAAAGTGAAAACCGAGAGCTACATTGCTTTTCTCAATCTAATCAAAGATTAAGACGCCACATATTTCAGACCGAAAAAAAAACTCGGGGTTATGGAACGATTCACTTTCAGGTGTCATCCTTTAGGTCTAAGATGTTCTGGAAGAGGTTTTGTGCAGGCGAACATTAAAACCACTGGACATGAGACCACAGAATTGAAAGACTTACATCAATCGAACCTTTAACAAATTGGTACAGCGCCTTGAAACTATGAGGATACACCCAAATTCTGATCACCGATATTTATTAAAATTCCGCGGTGGATGGTACAGGTGGTGGCCCGTTTTGGTCACCCTGTGTTGCATGTACAGAACAGGAAGAGCAGTGGTACAATGACCTTCCCCTCACCCCTTGTATCGATCATATCATGGGGCGAATCTTTCATTCACTCCAGTTTACCCACGGCTAAAATTAAACTTCGAATCGTCGCTCTTTTCACAGATTTTCCCAAAAATAGATTCTATGAATATGTTATTTGGGGGCACATTTATAAGTTCCTTTCTTCAATCGTTCTTGTGAGTTATCAATTTTCCTCCTGAAATAAAAACGTACATGCATGTCGACCACAATTTATTTACGGATGGGGAAATTTAAAGGAAAGCAGCGAAATTCTGTTGCAATGAGAGCTAAGATCATTGCATTTCAACCCCTAACCGAGATAAGGTATCAGAAGTGTTGGAACCAGAGAGCCTGATTCACTTCCCGTTGCCAGGCCAGGCAAGCCTTTCATCATAATTGTCTTCAATCGTAATCAACAAGGCCGGTTGATGACATAACCTGTCTGCCGAAATGCAATGCGCCAGGATGCAAAAAAAACAACAACACGTGTGATAGGAAGCGGCCATTCACGCTCTAATTCGGAAAAAATTGCCAGTTCGTTCGAATAGCGATCGAATGTGGCACTGCCATCAACCGTCAATCCCACACCTGATACTCGAACGGTCAAGAACCCTAATGTAACATACAGTAAAGCAAAGGTAAAACAAGGTGAATAAACCAGAGGCCGGATCCACAAAGTAGAGCTTAAATTAACTCTCAAAGGTTAAAGATGGTCAGCCAATCACAGATGTGGTTTCCAGTTTTTCAGTGGTTGTTACCATGGTGGTAACATTTTACCCCCCAAATGTATTAGAGCTTAAACTCATACTTAAACTCAAAACTTAAGATTCCGGAGCCTAGGATCACAGAGTTACGATGTTCAATCCAAGGGATGGAGGACGACAATTCTAAAATTTTCCGATTTTACCAGCAAAGAAATGTTGTCTAGATGAGTTTAGAACTTTTTCTCCTCAGACTACCACCTAGCACGCTTTGATCTGTATCATCCTTCCCGTGAAAACGATGAGACTTTTTGCAGTTATCTGCAATTTCGTGTTATTCCTTCAGAAACTCAATTGCGTGCAATTTTTTATCGTGACTGATGCGAACTCAAGAACGCCGTTGACACGCTAGATACACGGCGCCGTGGCAAAGCCAGCATATTTACCCAACGGGATCTTCTGTAAAATATTGAAAGAAATTGACCACTCATCGAGGAATACCGGAGCCGAATTTTTCTGCCCCACCATAGACTTGAAGGTCACTTTTCTATCAGTGGTCGCACGAATACGCGACCCACACGTTCACATGGAGTGCGGCAAAATAGTCAATTACAACCAAGACACTTTTTCGCACCACACGATTTTCGCTAATGTGGAAATTGACGTTTCATAGATTTCCGTGACATTCAACACGATGTGACTGTTGTGGTGTGCGAAGAAATACGTCTCAGACTATAGCATTCCGAATATTTTTTTATTGGAAAAGAAATGGCGTATGTTGTTTTTAAAGCCGGGTCTACTCCCTCAATTATTTCGTGCACAGAAGCCAATAAATTCGTGTGTGGAAGTCGCCAGAACTATAGTCCCACGAAAAAAGCAAAAATATTTCGTGTAAAAGGATTATCGTTAACACTTTTTATACTTCAGGTCAGAAACTATTTTTCAGCTTACCATAACTTAGCATACTTAAAACATAAGTTTGGCTTTATTTTAAATTCCATTACATCATGAAAATTTAATATCGCCATGATAGTAAAAGTCGAAATTTTGTTACATTTGCTACCACGCAGTCATCTTTTGGCAGCTTCTGGTTTCCACACATCCCATCACCTGACTAACAATTCACCCGCATACACGTCTATCTTCCTAACCGTTTTGCACCAAAGCATCCGACGTGAAATACCGTATGCAGGAAAATTACCAGGCATCTGCATAAAATGACCAAGCGGTATCTTCTTATGGGCACATGCAATTTGCCTGCACCAGGATTTGCACAACGAATCGTTCGACATGAGATTGACAGTCGCTGGGTGCCATTTACATGGTCAATGGACATTGTCGACAACCACACTGACCATCCGCCGAAGAACGGTAAGGGCCATTGACCACGCAAGGACCCCATCGCGGCATTCAAGGTTCATTGGCTGAATCATCATCATTAACATCAGCGGCGTCATAGTCTCGTCATCACCGTACTCATATATACGAGCACAGACATGCTTGCCGCGTCAACCGAGTGTGAAAATCAATGCCCAATCAATTCCATGAAAACAGTTTTGACGCGATTTTATACACTTTGCGACTTTCTTACATGAAACCTTCTTATGGTATGTGTTGACTAGTGTAAGTCGTCGCCCTATCTGTGTAACATTTTGCAATTTAAATGTGAATTGAAACCAATTTCATCCGATTTTTATAATTATCGCCATCGACGGCGTTTTTTCTGCATTGTTGGAAGCTGAAGGCACATGTCATCTGCGTGGCCTTGGGAGCGATCTCATTATCGTGCAAGTACCGCGGCTAATCAGGGTATCCGAACGACGGGCGAGATGGCGAACACAAAGGGTGCTTGCAGTACAAGTCCTCCCGTGGCAGCTTCCTACGCGCGGCGGTCGCGGCCGGGGCTAGACGACATTATCATATTGTGCACAGCAAAAAGAAACTAATTAATGATACGGAAAGAGCAAAAAAATATGCTAGTTGAAAGTGATTTAAATCGATCCGACTTATTCGAGGAGGCGACGAGAAGTAATTTGCACGTATCTTGTCGATCGTCTTCTTGCAATTGTTTTTTCGACGAGCTACACAGCAATGTGCACTGCAATGCTGTTGCAACGTGCAACAATCAGCAAGCCATTCATTTCTTGCATGACAATAACTCAGGTATTCGTCGTTGAACTCTATTTCATTTTCTGATTCGCTAAATTTGGATATAATCGCTTCGCACCATTCAGTAAGGCATGGCATTCCACTTGGCATCGGTGTCAAAAGTCCTTCATGGGCATGATTTGCGGAAGTTTGCCCTGATAACTAAAATTGGAGTGCTTTTTGGGGGCTACGCACCGTGATTGCTAAAGCAACGCCAAGAAATTATTCAAATTACCTCTCTCCTTTGCTTTTATGAGCGACTTGCTTCAAAAACTTCTAATTAAGTACCGAATAAAAATGTAATTGTAAAAACTCGTAAAGCGACGTAGCGCCATCAGAATAATGAAACGATGAACCGTGTCTAGCTTTGAGGACAAGCCGCCCTCGGGTCTTGATTGTGTTATGGAAAAAATTTAATTTATTGCCATCTAGGCACATATTAAAGTGGTTTCATTAATTTGACTACCGCTCTCCGTTCGCTAGCCGGTGCTGTGATGCCATGCGACAGATAATTCAAGTAATTAGTCGCCGAAGTTAATCCCACAACTTTTGATAGTCAACTCGACACTTGGATATCACCCAGGAATTCATCTCCTAGCCTCAGAGTCCGGCTTTCCACAATCTCCAAAGCGAAAAGTAAGGAAGCGGAGCCAGCAGTGACCGCAGTACACTTTACATGGACGATATGTTTTCAAAACACGAGTTTAATTGGTTTTACGATATAGAATTTTATTGCGGTTACTGTCATACAGAAGATATCTTGTAAGACCTGATTACCTGTATGGATTATGCAATTTTGTGCTTCGTTTCAGATGGCAAGAAGTTTTGATAAATGATACCTGTTACGTGCAATCTGTAAAGTTATGTAGTTATGATGGGTACACATTTCACATTGCTAGGAATGCATTGAGAAATGCATACTTATACCATACCTATGACAAGAATATAATTTCCATTGTTATATTCTTGTCAGATGATAGTTATTTTTTAGAATGCTTCAAATAGCACCGTGATCGAAGCCAAATTAAACTCCTATTGACACAACTTCGTGTACCGATCCTTTTGACGTGCGTTTAACTTCTTATAATATCTGTGACAGCTCATGTTAAATGTTTTGAAATTACAGGAAGCAATTTTTGAGTTATGTCACAAAGTTCACGAAGTAAACATGAAAGCGCTCAGAGATGCAGTGACCGCTGTAACAATATTGTTACAAGACATTTCAGTCTGCAGTCGTCAAGATCAACAGACTAAAACTATTATTGCTTGTTCTTGTCAGGTAAAAATTTGACGGTTGTGACTGTAAAAGCAATCACGACAAGACTTGAATAGGTCACGTGCACTTAAAATAACGTCCCGTTCGCATGTAATCATCAAGCACGATTACTTAACATTGTTGTCCTCGATCTAACGCAAACATTGAAATTGTGATCGATTAATGAATTTGGCCCAATTGTAGCACGTACCTTTCAGTATGTCATCACAGAAATGCGATTAGATTTTGTATCCGATAATGTATAGCGATTTAAAAAATGTGTTTAACGACGCACTGTTTTAACAACGAGCTCTGTGACACTGGTCTCATGCCTTCGGTGCGTGAGTGGATGATGATGAGGATGTTGATGATATCCTATATCCTATATCCTGACTTCTGTCGAAGAGCACCAAAGGGACCACCGGCCGAACGTCCCTTCCGAAGGACGGTACAAAGCTAACAGCAGGATTCCTCCACAAACCCATGATGTCGACAGGTTGATAAGCGAGGCAAATGAAGTTGCTGTACTAACTTTCATTCCTCCAACCTCTCTCCCGAGCAGCATGGATCGGGATCATGTATTGTAAAGCGATTTAAAAATGGTTTTTTAGCGTGGTTTCAATTAATGTGTAAATCTGGAGCTTGCAAGGTAAGTTTATTTTGGTAGAAAACACAACAGGAAATGTATAAACCCGAATGTCCATCTCGGTAGTTGCTATAACATTGCACCATGAATTGATTAACGTTCATATAAAGTCGTTGCGCATCGCAAAATAAAAACTCTCCCATGGGACTCGCGAATACCGTCTCATATGTTGGCTGGTCGGGGAGCGTGACGGGAATACAGATATTATCGTCACATTGTTTTGAATATTCCCTGCGATCGCACGTTACCTTGCTTGCTTATGCTACTAGCACGAAGATCGAGCGCGAGCGTTTTTCAGGAACAAACTTTCGACCTTATCGAAGGAGGTAGCGTGAAACAAAACGAAAATAAATCCTCTCGTGCAGAGAGGTAAACTCTGAAGACATGTGCGGGAGGTATCTTTGCATTCGTGTCGTGTAAGTTGAGACAATATATATTTATAAAGAGGTGCATGCTGGGTACTTGTGCGACAGTCTGCTTGCAAAATAATCTGAGCAAAGTAAAAATAAACAAAAAAAAACAAACAGACAAAGACGATGCTACGGTAGAATATGTTTCAATTACTTAGGGCTAAGAATAAAAACTGCGATGAGTGGAGGATACGCAGGTAGCTTACTTGCGAACCTTACAGTTTTGAGAAAAATGGCTGCCATATAACTTCTTTAGCGACAAAAATGGAGAATGCTTCTAGGTGGAGTCACCGTCGTTTGGAGTGTTACGAAATGTCGTTACTTATTTCTCGCAGATTACTAGCATTAAAGACTGGTTCACGCTTATTTAATTATTATTTATGTTAATCTCGACGATTGATATACATGTATCTATGTTTTTAGTTGTAATCGTTTAATTATAGACGTTAGTTTAATAGGGCGACCGTGTGCGCCATCGGGTCGCACGTACCGTTACCACGTGTTGCCGGCTCGTTTGCTCAGCAGAGAGTTTAAGATTAAAGCTGGCCCTTTGACTAAGTAACAAAAAGGCACCATTTGCATTCATTGTATGGGATTTTTTAAGATGCTAGAGAATATACCTGTCGTATTTCACATACTGTTTAATAGAATACATATTTTTTTTTTTTTTGAAAGCGAAACAAACTTTAAACCAATACTTTATGCATACAAAGGTGAATTTACCACAAAAATTTGTTTCTATTTGGTAAATGTTAGATCCGCGCATCTCTATACGATACATAAAGGTAGATATATTCATATGGTGCCTTGAAAAACATTTAGTTCCCAGCAACTTTGTGCCATGCCAAATGCACTTGATTTCATGCACTGTGTTTCTTCCTCATGAGCACAGTGTTGCAATAATAAAATGTACAACCATTAAAAATAGGTAGAACATGGCAGAAGATCTTGTACATCATTTATAATCGTACATATGAGTCGTGCATATCCGTGATAGCAATCGGCTGAGAGACAATTCTCCTGTCATCTATCTTCGGAGTCCAGAGGCTGTAATCTTTGTGGGTGTGCTATACTCCGTTCAGCGAGCGAACATACTTTCCCGGCAGAGGCGCCACTGGTCGGTTTGGGGAGACATGCGGGCCAACTGTCATTTAAAAAAAAAATACACCAAATATTATCTGCGCTGATGTCCGCCATGTTGCTTTTACTCGAAAGATTTTTTTGTGCTATGGTACTTTGCTTTTCGAGCTAATGGAAGATTTGTTTCTACCAGTTCTAACAATCTTCGAAATTCTTTTGCAGGTATAATTACTATTTTAAAATCATACTCCTGAAATCATAACTGAAATTCTATTCATGGGTTGAGAGTAATTCAGGGGTGGTCCTTGTGCTGTTATCTTCTCTCACGGGCTAGACTATCTACGCCAGCATCTAGTTCTAAAATATAAATTCGTTGTACACATTGAAACTCTTTGTGGAAAAATAATTATTAGAGTTCGGCACTCACTAAAGCAATTTAAGGGTGCAGAGAAGTTGTCAGCTGTGGCTCAATTTTGCACTCTAGTTACATATTGAAAGCAATTGAAATTGAGCGTCCACCAAATTGGCGAATTGCCGACTTGAAATGTCCATATAACCGCAGCACTTTTAAAACTACTGCGAAAGATTTGGTTGGATTGCAGTCGAGATTTCCCTTTACATTTGTTTATTTTTTATTTTTTATTGCGAATTATCATTTATTCAGAACTCTGTGCGCCATTCGTTATCCTACCTTCAGAATTTAATATGATTATAAATTCACATAATAATACGCACATTTAAATTACTGTATACATTTAAAACTTTAAACACTTTATGAAGCATATCCAGCAGACATTTTGTTAAACGGCAATAACAAAGAATGTAAATAACAAAATAAACAGCCGTATAACAATAGCTTGTAAAATATATAATTTAGTATTATTATTATTATTATTATTATTTTTACTACCAGAAGCATTCAACCAATTACGGTCGTGTGAGTCAAAGATACTCGGGGATTGCAATAAGTGTCAAGAAGTTAACCGCATAAATGCATTTGAACGAATTTTGTAGTAATGGCATAATTCATCTGTATTTTGTAGTAAATCATCCCTTGATTAAAAAACGGGCTCTTGCCAGTGATTACCATGAAGAGGATTTTATTGCCCAATCATGTCTCACCAAGTCTTACTATTTGTTTATTACCCTTTTACATCCTTGCATTACCAATGTGCAGTTACAATTACACTGCAAGTGCGGTTTGCAAGGATGTGATGGTATTTAGCATATTAAAGGGAACAAAGCAGGACTATGTAGGACGGTGCAGGAATACGCAGGACCAAGGTTTGACGCAGGACGAAGAAGGACGGTGGCTCGAGTCTACCATGTTTTCTTAGGCTCGGTATTACAATATTTTTTAACTTAAAGTTAAGCTCCTAACTCTCAGAAATTGATGAATTTCACTGCCTGTGATTGGATGTTGCCATGGCACTTGATTATACTTCCACTTTATCTACGAGTTAGGAAAAATGTAATACTGGACCTCATTGAAAGGTCTCCGCCATGAAGAAATGGTTTTCCAATTCCTTCGCCGTTTACTCCGGAATTTCGAGCCTCGATAAACTTGACCATGTAATTTTTAAATTAGGATATCTGACCGACATGGGAAACTTATTTGAAATGTTCACTTAAACGGCGTTAAAATTGCAAAGACCTGGAAAATGTCGGGTAATTTGGAGAATGTAAGTTACCGACAATCCATAAGAGGATGTGAAGAATTATACGAGCTGATTGGTCCTTACATGATCATATTGAGATTTTTTGACATCTCATTTGTCAATTACTATATATTTTCATCATGGCACTCCTAGATGTGTTTATTCTTTAATATAAAATTATCGTTAAACGTATATTAGACCATGGGACTTTTTTTTTAAGTTTTTAGCAAAAGGATTCAAAATTTATTTTTTTTTCTTAAAAAATGGCGAGCAAACTGACAAATCTTGTGTCAGTGGCGAACGTTGCGAGGACCGAACAAAACCCAAATCAAAACTCTTCTGTTTCGTTCTCAATTCACAAACAATTCACTCAGAAGGTGCGCTACTGTCGTCCCTACTTGATTACTGGCTCAGTTTTTGCCAATTGACGACAAAAAAATAAAAAATAAACAAAAAACGTGTCACATTCACTCACCATACGCGCTTCCTCCACGCACTGTCTATGCTCTACGCACCGCTCACACGCTGCACATGCGTGATTATACGGCGGCGACGAGCCAGGATGTGTCACGATATCGTCGGCGTCGACTGGAATCGTAATTAGTGAGGTTATGCAACGATTATTATGCGGATATCGACACGTGCCTCTACGCACGAATACGCACGTATACGCAACGTGGGTGAATCACGGGAACGTCTTCGTAGTGAGTGAGCCACATTCTTGTTTAAAGCGGTTTGTGTATTCGCACAGTGGGAAAAAGATCAGCTAGTTGATTAAGCAAAAAAAGTATATTTGAGATTGGTTAAAAATTGATTGATTTATTCGGGGGGCTCAACGACGTACTGTTTTGAAAAAGGGGCCTGTGAGACTAGGCGTCGGTGAATGAGTGATGATGAGGATTAAGATGAACCTAACCTAACCTAAAAGGCAGGAATGGAAACCTGGTGCCGGCACGTAGTGTTTCCTGACAAGGAAACTACCAGCTTAGCGTCCCTTCCGAATGACGGTACAGTGGGAGCTACCGGTTCCTACACAAATCTATGCTGTCGAGAGGTTGATAAACATGGCAAATGACGCTGATGTACTAACTTTGATCCCTCCAACCTCTCTCCCAAACAGAAAGGTCACCCATCCAATATCGGACCCAGCGCTGTGTTGCTTAACCTCGGTGATCTCACGAGAGCCGGTGTTTCCTACACGCCAAACCGTACGATTATAAGTGTAAATAAGTGAGAACAACAATGAGCATGTCGACGGATTCTGAGGCACCCAACATAAATTTACGCTGGCACCTACACAATATAGAAACACGGTATGCCACGAAGCAATATATTTCTAAAATATTAAATAATTGAGAAAGTCCGTTCGCTATAGGAGTGCTACATAGAATATAATGCTATTCAACCATTTTTAAGCACGTATAGACGTAAGTGTATAATATTTAAAATATCTTTACTCTGGCAATGAATAATGGCACACCTTTATATAGCGATATTAAAATGCGTTGCAGAGTTTTGGTGATATAAGCTAGCATTATGCACAATGAATAGAACAAGAATAACTCTTCCTCCGAGTAACTGGCCATCCTTTGCGACTCGAAATATGAATCTAATTTCCACTTACGCATCATACGCGCGTTATTATATCCTTTCGAAGCTCGAGTCACGATAAAAATTGCATTTTCTACACGAATTGTATAGCTGAAAAAACAAGCACAGAAAAAAGTTAAGAATGCGTCGCCAAGCATCCGAGAGGCGAGTTACCTACATGGAAGATAAAGTTACTGAGAATTAGCCACAGCAATTTACAAATTAACTTTCAATTTTACTTCCCTGTTTCTCACAATATTGATTTTGTACAGTCAATTATGTGGCCAATGATGGATTTCACGCGCTGCGTCTCTTGAAAGAGAGCAGCTTGTTGTCGATTTAGAATTAACCACGATGCAAATTTGGACGCGGACTTAGATTGTCCGGCGGATTGGCAACTGCAATCAAAGTTCACTTCACTGGAGATCACGAAGTCTTTCACGAATAATTATTCGTAATTCGGAAATGCATTGAAAAAGAAAAAGTCTGGATCTGGACAGATCGGTCGACAACCGCAATGCACAAAAGAAGAGCGGAGAAGAACTCTGAAAGAGTTCAACTGATGCCTTGGACTATTTTAAACTCGACGGAGAAACGCTTTGAAATTAGTTTCAGATCGCCACTCACCGTCTACGCACCACCACTTTCCATTTTCTGCGTTGAAAAGCGAATTCCGAATAAAATTAGCATGTAGCATATTATTTAAGCGGCGATGCCAATTAAGTACCTCTATGCGGGACGTAAAGAAATGCGGATCTGGGCATTGATTCGTGTAATTTTGATGAGCTGATCGAGGAGGAGACGTTTCGAAACAAGTTTGATTGTTATTCATGAAATCGTTCGGTTAGAGAAGCTGCATTGTTTTGGAGGATGGAATTACGATCTCCATAGTGCAGAGTTAAAGGCGCACGAGCATGCAGGGTGATTTGAACGCACGGCGATTTCGAAGATGGGAATTGGTACCCGGAAATGGGTGAATTTACCAAAATCAAACGAATTACCATTTATAAAAGAGAAATACAGTAAGTAACTGAATGAAATTAGATTGGACATTGGTTTCATGAGTGCACCAAAGATTTGAGGAACAATTTGGTTATTAGGACTCTTTAGGAGAAGGAAAAGACTCGGAAAGTTAACAAAATTTAGCCTGGACTGTGCCATGAATTATACCTCGTAGGCAAAACAACTGTTAAGATGCTTAACAAGTCAAATACTTCTACTATAATGATTTGATTGTAAAATCTTATCATCGAGCTAAACATCTAAAATATATTATAATTATTACCTATTTTATTGCATGCAACTGCAAAGGTACCTTCTCTGATCGAATTCAAATGAATCCTGCAAGAGCGTTAAGTACAACAGTGATTGATAAATACCCTTACTCACTAATTAGCCAGTCCAACGGACAGAACAAGACTTCTATAGCCGCCCATGAAAACACTTGAAACCGGATCAAAGTGTGCCCATCCGCCAAGACCCACCTTCACGTGCAGACAATCCTCCGAAGTACAGCCCATGCTAAACAACCAATTTACTCAATAAATGCATGTTACACAACAATATTAAACGGCCGATTAGTCCACCAATTACAACGGACCACACAATTTCTACATCACTCCATGTGGCGCCCAGTTCAAGCTCTTACAGAACGTATATAGTGCGTTTATCGTTGAGATGCATTAGGTCATGCTTCGTTAGACAAGTGGGGAGAATTTCAGATGGTTGATGGTTGTCGGTCGATACACTTGCATTTGTTCCGATTGCAATCATCGACAACAATTGCAGACATCGATCAAGACTTAGATGTCACCGGCAAAAAAAAAAAAGGTGAATACTAGTTCTAGACATAATCAACTACTTGTGAGTGCGAAATGACAATAATTGACTGCAGTATTCAAAGTCTTGCCTCAAATTTCTTGAGATTCGACATGAAAAATAGTTTTAATCTCAAAGACGAACAGACTTTAGACAATAATTGGGACGCGATTCCCTTGCAATCTGAGAGCTAACGCGTACCATCCGGTCTTGCTTTGTGACGGGACCGCTGACCGGTTCATTGTGCCAAGAGTGACCGCGGTCACCGGTCACCGGTCATAGTTGATAGGTGAGTGGTCAAGCCGGCCGGTGAGCAAGGAAACAAAGGCAGCGTTGAGAAGACGCGGGGCATCAAAAGATGCGACCCGTGCGTGAGACCGACCACGGGCTAGCAAATGAGGTGTACTTGACTGCGCGCGATCATGGGAAAGAAGATGACGAGGACGTCTAAGAAAAGGAAGATGGGCGGGCGATCGGCTTGGCATGGGGTAATAGTGTGCAGAGCAATCACTGATGCACTGTTCACGTTTTGATTGGGTTGTTATTGTTGCAAATACGTGCATTGGTTATAGCATTGAGTTCATAGGTATTTTCAGAGATGGTCAGAGTGCCAGCGTTAATGTTAAAGTTTTTGCTGAGGAAACGAGCCGACAACACGTGGCAACGATAGGTGTCACCTGATGGCGCTTGAAGCCGTTATTAAAAAAAAAAAAAACGCTACAATTAAATAATTACGACTCAAAATATCGATACATGTTTATCAATCGTTGAGGTTAGTACCTAATACTAAAGATTTAATGAGAGTAAATCAGTCTCAAATACTAGTTATATGTGAGTAATAACGAAATTAAATTTCCTAGCACTGAAAACTAAGGTGACTCCACCTAGAAGCATCCTCCATCTTTTTGGTAAAGTAGTCATTTGGCGGCAATTTTTTTGCGAAGACAGTTTAACATAAGCGTTAAGGTGGCACGGTTTTAAGCGTTAAGATGAAGAGATTATAGTGGTGAGTTAAATTGATACGGATTGGCAGTTCATTGGTTTGTACGTTATTTACTCTTTTTCATTAATGCAATAAATTATATTTGTAGTCTTTCTGGAAAAAATATACCGCTATAGCTTTCTTAGTCATTTGTTCATGATGTTGATTGCGTTTTTGGTGTTGGTTGTGGTAATTTGAAGATATAAACGTTAGTTAGTTGGTTGTAAAGAAATGTGAAACAAACGATCTTATAGAAACAAATATAAAACTGTATTAAGATTTACATTTGACGACTTTTGTTTAAAACGTGTGTTCTGGGTTAGCAAATCGGTTTGAAACGAATTATTTTGTTTGCCGCTCGGATGTTGTTAACATGCGTTGGACACCATGGCAATGAAATTCGGATCGTCTGGATTTGATCTTTCCCTATGGCGATCGAAATCCTGAGCGAAATAGTGACTATTGAGCTTCGACGATGAGTTCGTGCAGTATACCAATTGAGTTTCAACGAAAAAAATGGGCTTGTTCGTAAATTTGCAATTACGATAATTCACTTTTCTTTGCACGCTAGCCGCGCCGAAGGTGTGAGAACCGCTTGCAAATCAGCGCGGATGAAAATGGCAAGAGAAAAACTTTGAAAGAAAATGGCGCACGTTTTATTGCAATGCATCTTGACTATATAACGCTTCATTGTGATAAAATTGATGCTAAGCACGAAATGGATTTTACAAAAGACAATTCTTCAGCACGCCCTAATACCTATTTTATTTTAGACCACCTAACTCAAACAATGCCAGGAAAAAATACCAGCAAAATTAACCGGGACCTTAAAATGGTCGACTTATGTAGACGGCATTGTCCAATGCCTTTGAAACACACCCAAAATTAGGCGTGAACCAGTAAATAATGCTGTTATAATTTTATAGGAAACTTCAAGTAAACGTTTGACGTTTAACCCTTGTTGCTGAAAAAGGTGATGCTCTTCAGATCAACGCGCTATTAATAAAGTTTCACGTTCGCCAAAACGCGATAAACGCTCGGCCCAAAGACCTAGACTTTAGAACACAATGCTCTGAACTAGGTGCGTATAACGGTGATTACACGATGTACTGCGTACCTGCACAATTTCTGCGATTAGTGCTCTCCTATGTTAACCCGGGCCAAAGATGTGGCCGCTGTTACATACTCTAGCTGTCTTCTCGCGTAATGAGGAAATGAACAGGCGACACGGAGAACAGTTGGGATTTTATAGTTTTATCTCAGTTCCGGCTGATGAATGGGCAGTAACTTACACCTTGTAAGGCAAGCCTGTGTGTTGGTTAGTTTAGTAGGGCTACTATAATATCGTTACATTCATCTCAACGGTTAAATGGCTTTTTAAATTAATACTGCTCCCATGTACAATTGTCTAGGTTAATGTGTCTTTAAATTTAGAGGATTTAATGATGGCCCAAAAATGGATATCTTCGTACCCATACGAAATGTTATGTGCCGTTTTTGGTGGTGGTAAACTCGGGAATTAAGTTGTGTGGTGGGGCATAGCTTAACGGACAAAGTCCAAATTTGGGTTTGTTAAACGCTTTTCGTCAATAAACTTTGTTTGCATGATGGCAATAAGGACTCGTGGTCTAGAGTCAATATTGGTAAAAGTGGAAAAATACCGATTTAGTCAGATTGAGACTATATTTCAGGAACGGGCACGCATGAGGCCTACGAGAACCAAGCTTCATTTTTTTAAATATATTTTTTAGAGCTTCATTACTGGGAATTTTAATCTAAATAATAAAATTAATTTCCGAAGCAGAAAATGTAATTGATAAGTGGTTAATTTGCAGCGACTAGTGTCAGTTGTACTGTTTTGAGGGGGGAGGGGGCAAGGGTTGAATCTAAACCATTTTCTTGAGGTCCTTGGTTGCAGATTTGAGGTGGTTTTGAGTCCTTTTGAGATAGCAGAGGTGGTGCCGAAAGGCGTACAAAAGGTAGTGGGGATATTACGCAAAAGACGGAAGAAAGGGAAGAAATATTTTTCGAGTTCGAGGTTATTTTTTAAGGAAATCTATGCGTTTTGGTAAACACGAAGGGGTGAAGATAGCATCCCTATGAGATACGTGTTTCAAGTCTTAGTTTATTTTGTTACATGTTTGTTAAAAAGATTCATTAAAAATTAAAAGATTTAAATTACCATTGAGCATGCGGCTGCATTTGTCCACTGGTACTAAAATTTGTAAAGTTAGAGTGCATTTTCTGTTGTACTTGTATCGGTTTGTTTATCTGGTACAATACAAATTGATTAAAGAAAATCGAATTTGAATTCATCTTAAAGTTAAATAGATAAGTGCTTCAAACGTGGGCGAAATAACACAGCTAACGTCCATTAAAGTCAAATATTTCAATTCAAAGCGAGTTAAAAATGCAATTTTGATTGCGCGACAGCGAATCATGATCCGAGGCTGGCTAGTTTGATTGTGGCTAGTCTTTCGCCGGCATCTGCATAATATGTTCATGAACCAGCGGACATTTCCTTACACGGGACAAGCTAGTAGTTATTTGCTGAGATCTCATAACCACCGTTATTGCTCGTGTCTGACTATTCAACTATTTCTGGGAATCAAGAACGCATTTTATTTTAGTCTGTTGTAAGTTCGGTATATCTCATAATTTAACAAATTTTCTACATTGTCAAAAGAATTTTCTTTGCATTGTGTGGAAGATGGTCTATTAATAGACTGCTCTTCACCTCTGAGATGTACGTAATACCTGACCTTAATGGTAAGGTACCTTCCTGAGCAGTTTTTGAAAGCCTATCATCATGTATACTTATGATGTAAGATATAGTTAAACTACCTGTTTCGGAACTACAGTCTATGGTGATTCTTGCGGCATTCTAAATTTGGTTTCAAAACCAAAATGTTCGATCAAACGATGGAAAATAGTTCGATATCAAGGCGTATAATCAGTATTATATAGCCGCAACGTAAATACCTAGGACACGTGCGAAGCAAATCTTATTCCACCGCATCAATTCAAGATTTGAAACCATCACATGGAGTTTTTTGCAGGATTTTACTCTTTGGCAAGGTCTAACATTCATCCGCTACATTTCCTTTGATGACTTTTTTGTCTTATCATCCTTTGTTTTTCATTTAAGATTAAAGATAGCTTGTACGAAGTGTGGTTAAGGCTATTGTTGTTCTTAAACTCACCTATCTGCCAAAGCAGATCTTATCGAGATCCCGATACCTTTTCAGCAAAGAATAACAGAGGTCCTTTTCAAGACGTGTTTTTTTCATGATATGGAACAGCAGCGAAAATTATTGTGTATGGCTATCAGACTTAAGTATGAAGTCATACTATCAATTCACCGATTCATAAAATGATATGTCGCAATTGATTCTGGCGAAATTTCAATTGTATTCTTATCAAGATGAACTTTTGAGCGAAGATCTTAAGGAGGTACGAAAACGAGATTAGTTCACGGGGCTTGGCAAAGATTCCTGCTGAGGGCGTCCTCTGCACCAAGCATACCTACGTTGAGCACCAGGAAACATACGACAACTCTGATGCCGTACTTAAACGAATGTAATTGGGAGCGTGAGCACGTTTCCCTGATTAATTGTGAGATGTTTAATAAGTGGTATGCCACCCATGTTGTAAATACTTAGCAAAACTATAACAATGGGCAACATAACGTTTTGGGGCACTTTTCCTTTAATATTGATCACCTCGATTTATTTTGTCGGACAGAAAATTACTAGAAAAACTAAGCTGATCTCGTGGATTAAAGCGTAAGAAAGATATTAATCGAATTTTTGAGAACATTACTCGAATTCGTTAGGTGTCTGCGAGTATTTCTCTAACGCACATCAGTCTTCAGGCACAGCCAGATGCAAGAGATGTGATGTCCTTTGTCAGGTTTTGATTACATGCCCGTTAGGAAAGATCCGAGACAAACTGGTGATCAGAAATTTATCTCGCATCAATAGATGGTTAGTTGAAAAGTAAAATTGATCATCGGAATAAATTGTGTATAGCGTTCCAACATCGGACACAGACATGTAATGGGGCACGAAAGTGAAGAAACCGCTATCATCCAAACTCATGATTGTCGCCAAGCAAAATGACAGTATAACTGTCATATCTTACATACCATAAGAAAATACTCTATCATTATAACTTACCAGTGCAAGGACCAATAAAAATATTACGCTATAAACGTGCTTTACGTTATAGCAGAAAGATATGCATGAGCTTGCTGGTAAAGTGGAGATGGCCAAGACATCAGGGGGACTACGCGGTCACATTACCAAGGGCGTCTTCGTTGCATCTTGGAGGCACACGCTCGCTTTTATTCCGGAAGAGAGTTTAAGTTAACAGTGAAATAATATGTCCGTTGTGCACATCATCTTGGTGAACGCCCTTCAATTAAAAAGGCAGCGACACTTGCTGGTTGGCGGGTAGCGGCTGAATGCGAAGTCGGTGACTTTGGTGCGGTGTCCTCCAGGACTGCATGGTCTAATGTGCATGCTGTGAGGTATGGTAATTGTGGCTGAACGTTTTGGTGCATTTCAAACGAGAGGTCGATTTGTTTTATCGCGAAGGATAATCTTGTGAGTTGGTAAAATGATATAATATTTTTATGGTGCAATGCATAATGGTGTAATAGGTTTAAATTGTTGAGCGTTGAAGGTAAATAATAGATAATTTTCGTGTTTTTCTTCTAGAGTTGAAATTTATGTAAAATTATGGGACGATATTGGAAATGATTGCAGGATATATAACAGATGGGAAGATGTAGCAAGAGGTATTTTTACATAGAAAGTGATTAATATAAACTCAAACAAACTCAGACTAAAAATCCATTCAAAAGAAAATGTGTTCTCTCTTTTCCTTTCTTTTTGCAGCCATTAGTGTCCATCGACTCTACTTTTGACCAAGTCTTCCTTATGCAAGTCGAGCTTGGTCAATACGATGTTTAAAACATGTTTAAAATCTTACGCCACTCACAATGAGACGGAATTCCCAACAATTTAAACGTACTGCAAGTCCTTTGCATTACAACCAACCTTCTAAACAATTTTTCGGGCCCAGCATATCCGTAACGGAATATCTCATAAAAAAAAAGTTTAATCATTGAGATTATTTGTATAATCAGAGAGGGTCAACGTCAATGCATTCTGAAAAGCAAGCGAGCCGGTAACACGTGGTAGCTGTGCCACCCGATGTCACTTGTGTCTGTTCTTTTTAACAAACCTCTAAGATTAAATAATTACAAATCAAAATATCGATACATGTACATTAATCGATGAGGATCAAATGCGAGTAATCTCATTTTTGTCGGTAAATCAGTCATTTGACAGTTTTTTTCCACGCATACGGTTCAACATTGGCGCTATGGTAGTACGGTATTATAATCTATCAAACCATGCGGGGATATAAAAATAGTTTAGTAATGTTTCCTATTCATCACATATAGTGAGTCCACACAATTTACAACTGTCCTACATTACGGCATATTACGGTAAGTGCGAAGGAACACATTAATTCCAGTGAATTCCTTTTGGTACGTAAGCTACCGATTTCTTCTGCAAAGATATGCTATAAAATGACATCTGTTCTTGTACTTAAGTGATAATCTTCCAAGGTGAATGTACGGCCCATACACGTAACTGTATTACAATACCAGACTATACCTGTAATAATTACAGTCAAAAATAAAAGAGAAAAAAAAACTACATTGGCATTTTGTATATGACATCTTTGTTAAAATTTTGACTTGTCATGTCTTAGAAACGTGTTGAAGGTGAATGCATAATGAGGAGTAGTAATAGTTTGATTCACCTGTGTATGCCTTTGCACACAGTTATAATTATGAAGTAAGACCAAGGTCACTGCGATTATCTGCTAAATGATTGGCCAGGTGAGGATGAACGACAGTGTCCAGTTACTTTCTTCGAGGAGAAAATTGTACTCAACTTTGTGTTGGTATAATGATACAAAGTAAATCATACTCGTCTAACTGCCAAGAAAACAAAGAAAGTAAAATTTCGTTAATTATAAGTGAGCTGGCAAATAACAATGATTGTTTAACGCTAACGAACGACCAGTTGTGATCCATGAGAAATTTTACATTTTGCTAGGTGATTTTAATTTTAAAGGCGTGGCAAGTGTTTATGTATACACTAGCAGAACCCGATGCCTAACGGCACCATAAGATTTTGAGGGATTGTGCATTTTGGTTTTCATGTAAAGCCTCTAATGGGACCACAACCAAAAGTACCCCCATTTATTTTATTTGAAATTTGCCGCTTATTTCACTTGGGGTCACTGCATTGTGGAAACTCTGTGAATTCCAAATTGACCACGATGACAATTTCGAAAACAAACGAAGTTGGCTGTCAAAAGATTTCCGTGTATGATTTCTTGAAATATTTCTTAGAGAGTGAAACTTGTGAAATACCTTTTACAATCTGGGCTAGCCAATCTTGCTAAGCCAAGACACCAACAATATTTCAGTTCAGTCATTTATTTCCCTTCAGTTCCAGAGATTTTGAAAAGAATTTGACATTGACGTTGACATTGACATTGACGTTTGAATATCCTGAATGCACTGCCGCAAAGATAAGTTTAAGAATTCGTTCACCCTGCAGTGGTCAAAAAACCAAACAAATGAATGCATCTGTCAAACTTTTTGCAAAATTATTTCTATTTCACTTAAAACGAACGTAAATAACAGCGTTTGTGCTCAATTTCTTCAATAACTTTCATAGGCATGCATAAACAGTATTACCAAACTGCTGCAGGTCATATGATCGACTATTGTGAGTCTAATGACCTTTTCATCAACATTGACAAAACGCTCGGCATCCAGTTCTCTACGAAATTTAGGAAAATTATGGAACCAGCGAAAATTGAACTCAAGGGGAATAACGTGCCGATAGTAGAACAAACGGTGTTCTTAGGTCTCACTATAGACAGCGAACTCAACTGGGGCGCCCATACGGACAAGTTAGCCAAAAAAATTGCAGCAGGCTGTTTTCTAATCAAAAAGATCATGGAAATTTCAAAGCTTTCAACGGCATTAACTCTTTACTATGGCTATATCCAAGCAAGGCTTCAATATGGTGTCATCCTATGGGGGAGTACGCGACACGCAAAAAGGCTATTTATATTGCAGAAACGTGCCGTAAAATATTTGGCAGGTGCTAGCTTTAATCCTTGTGCGGAAGTTTTTTTTAAAGATACTTGTGTGACCCATTTTAAAAAACTGAAAATTTTAACGCTGCCTTGTTTGTACATTTTTTATGTGATTTTGTATGCCAGGGACCAGGACAGTTTTAAAACACAAGACAATCAGTCAAGTGCGGGCATTTTAACAAGAGCAAGGACGATAGGTGACCCAAGACTAATACAAACCCAATTTCGGCTGAGGTCAACCACTCAGCAACATACTATACAGGCAGGGATACGACTAAACAATGCGCTACCCACCTATCTCAGATGTATTACCGGCAAAGAGTTCAAATGCAAATTAAAATCATTCTTACTTGATAAAAGTTTCTATACTATTAAAGAATTCTGTCCCAATTTTTAATTTTTAAGAAATTGTAAATATTCGACAAATGCCAATGATAGCCGCATTGTATATCAAAAGTATGTTATGTCACTTATTATGTATGTTATGTACTTAACTTATGTACTATGTTATATACTTATTATGTATTGTTATTATGACGTTTCAATATCTGTAAAAGATCACTCTGAAATAAACATTATATTATTATTATTATTATTATTATTATTTAAAGGCAAGTTTTGAATGAAATAAAAATCGAACTGTGAGACATGGCTCCAATTTTCCTAGGCAGGAAATTTCAAACACAATTATCAATATTTCACCAAAAAAACGCTTTCAAATCACCCTCAAAGTGTCACAATAGGATAGAGATTTTAATTTTGAACAATTATAACCCAATTGCACACGTTTTTAATCAAATTTCGCAATTTAAATCAACATGTACAGAAAAATGTTACCCCAGCTGGTCGGTCGCCAGATACAAACTAAAAAGTTGAACATCGCAGATTTAAGGCTTTTATATAAGGTTAACTAGCAGAACCCGATGCCTAACGGCACCTTAAGATTTTGAGGGATTGTGCATTTTGGTTTTAATGTAAAGCCTCTAATGGGACCACAACCAAAAGTACCCCCATTTATTTTATTTGAAATTTGCCGCTTATTTCACTCGGGGTCACTGCATTGTGGAAACTCTGTGAATTCCAAAGTGACCACGATGACAATTTCGAAAACAAACGAAGTTGGCTGTCAAAAGATTTCCGTGTATGATTTCTTGAAATATTTTTTTGAGAGTGAAACTTGTGAAATACCTTTTAGAATCTGGGCTTACCAATCTTGCTAGCCAAGACACCAACAATATTTCAGTTCTGTCATTTATTTCCCTTCAGTTCCAGAGATTTTGAAAAGAATTTGACATTGACGTTGACATTGACATTGACGTTTGAATATCCTGAATGCACTGCCGCAAAGATAAGTTTAAGAATTCGTTCACCCTGCAGTGGTCAAAAAACCAAACAAATGAATGCATCTGTCAAACTTTTTGCAAAATTATTTCTATTTCACTTAAAACGAACGTAAATAACAGCGTTTGTGCTCAATTTCTTCAATAACTTTCATAGGCATGCATAAACAGTATTACCAAACTGGTGCAGGTCATTTAAAGGCAAGTTTTGAATGAAATAAAAATCGAACTGTGAGACATGGCTCCAATTTTCCTAGGCAGGAAATTTCAAACACAATTATCAATATTTCACCAAAAAAACGCTTTCAAATCACCCTCAAAGTGTCACAATAGGATAGAGATTTTAATTTTGAACAATTATAACCCAATTGCACACGTTTTTAACCAAATTTCGCAATTTAAATCAACATGTACAGAAAAATGTTACCCCAGCTGGTCGGTCGCCAGATACAAACTAAAAAGTTGAACATCGCAGATTTAAGGCTTTTATATAAGGTTAACTAGCAGTACCCGATGCCTAACGGCACCTTAAGATTTTGAGGGATTGTGCATTTTGGTTTTAATGTAAAGCCTCTAATGGGACCACAACCAAAAGTACCCCCATTTATTTTATTTGAAATTTGCCGCTTATTTCACTTGGGGTCACTGCATTGTGGAAACTCTGTGAATTCCAAAGTGACCACGATGACAATTTCGAAAACAAACGAAGTTGGCTGTCAAAAGATTTCCGTGTATGATTTCTTGAAATATTTCTTAGAGAGTGAAACTTGTGAAATACCTTTTAGAATCTGGGCTTACCAATCTTGCTAGCCAAGACACCAACAATATATCAGTTTTGTCATTTATTTCCCTTCAGTTTTAGAGATATTGAAAAGAATTTGACATTGACGTTGACATTGACATTGACGTTTGAATATCCTGAATGCACTGCCGCAAAGATAAGTTTAAGAATTCGTTCACCCTGCAGTGGTCAAAAAACCAAACAAATGAATGCATCTGTCAAACTTTTTGCAAAATTATTTCTATTTCACTTAAAGCGAACGTAAATAACAGCGTTTGTGCTCAATTTCTTCAATAAATTTCATAGGCATGCATGAAGAGTATTACCGAGCTGCTGCGGGTGAGTAATAGGCAAGTTTTGAATCAAATAAAAATCGAACTGTGAGACATGGCTCCAATTTTCCTAGGCAGGAAATTTCAAACACAATTATCAATATTTCACCAAAAAAACGCTTTCAAATCACCCTCAAAGTGTCACAATAGGATAGAGATTTTAATTTTGAACAATTATAACCCAATTGCACACGTTTTTAACCAAATTTCGCAATTTAAATCAACATGTACAGAAAAATGTTACCCCAGCTGGTCAGCTGGTCAGCTGGTCAGATACAAACTAAAAAGTTGAACATCGCCATTTTAAAGCTTTTATATAAGGTTAATTTTTTATTACAATAATAATATTTCGATCTCCACAGCAGTACTAGATTAGATTAGAAGGTGAACGTTCAGGAATGGTACTTGCTTTCCGCATGCCGGTCATCAGCACATCGTATTCTGTATGAATAGAATACAGAATAGTCTTCTGTAATGATACGCGGTATCCGTGTGATATCATTAGGTGATTACATAGTACCTACCTATACATACACAGAATCATCCTTAAAAGATTGTTTCTAAAAAAATGTGATGTGAAACTTTAAAACAAAGGCAAGTAATAATAATATTATCATGAAATACCGAAATCATCGTTGGTAACAATTGGCTTGAGATATTTGTATGCGTCGCCAGGACGCTCTAATAAAGTTCGAATAAGTGGATTTTATGCTCGAAGTGGAATATTTGATATGTCTCTCTGTCACTACATTGTTTCCGCTATCTTCCTAAATGAAAATAATGTCCTATTGTTTCAATACAGCGTACCGACAAATGGTACTCTTGATTCGATGTAGTAATACTGCACAATATGTATACCTATGTCCGCAGGGGTCAGGCAGGGGGTGAGACAGAACACTAACTCTTTTCGTCCACGATCTAAGATCAGTTGATCTATAAATTGATTTGATCTAGCTTTAATTGATGCATAATTGAGATAAATTACATTGCTATTAAGTAAATAAAAGAATTTAATAAATTTCGACATGAATACAAAAACTACATGTTATTCATCGATCAATTATAATTTTAAAACTTTTTGGGGTAATGTAAGATATGTAAATACCTAAATGATATGTACAGGAAACGTTTTCGTAATGCATTTTGCAAGTATGTAAAATAAATAAAAATCTGGAAAAATAGCTGAAAAAAATAAGCAATAAATAAATGTATGAAAATAATATTTTATGACGTTCACTCCCATTAATACCCCGTTTCTTTTATAATCAGACAAATGCAAGGGTTTCGAGTTTGGAGGAATAATCACGCAATCAGATCAGTTTTCTCACACTTCTTCGATCAACCTTTCTGATCACTTTCTTTTTCACAATAATTTCACTTGTTTGAAAAAAAAAAAGGCAGTAATCAGAGCTGGCATGAAAAGCAACGAGGTCAAAAGGTCGCCTGACGGATCTTGATTGGCGATGACAGATGGGATTATGGTCAGGAAGGTCGGAAACTAGATTGACCAGCCACCGGAGCCAGCTCTGTGGCATTCATTTGGCTAAGAAGTATAGCTAGACAACACCACACGACAGCATCCTCCGTACAGAGCGTCTTCAGAGTTTGCAGCTCAAGTGCAGCCACAAGCCCAGTAACCACAAGCCCAGACAAGCCCAGATGAAATGCAAATGACATATCTTGTAATTTGAACGTGCATTTTGAACTACATGTGCAGAGTTAATTTATTCAAATTGTTGCCAACAACGAACGATTTTTATTCAGCATTGGCTAAAATATTCAGTACAAGATAGCATAGATTCAGTTTCAATGCCAACTTCTTAAAAGTAAACATTCGAATACACACAGTTATTTCGTTATAATTAAATGTTAAGAAAAACTCTGGTATCATAATACGTTGTCATGCACTAACCATATAATCTACCTTATATGGTTATCTAACGTGTCATTAAAAGATTGGATTCATCATGCCATATGCCTGCACTTTTGATTGACTTTATAGGCAGGCAGATGATTTCATCGTAAATGGGTAGACGCTACCGTGCAAGAGTACAGTTTCCAGTTTCTTTGCTATCCGCACCAGGTATTCTGCAGGTGAATTCTTACACACGAATAGCCAAGTTATTTTGTGGTGTGGTAATGTGTGCTGGAAACAATTATGAAGCAGATTTGTGTCGAATGTGTCTTCTGAAGATCTCTGTGTACTGAGATGAGAGTCTGTAACCATATACAGACGTGTACGTATAAAGGTATAGGTCCTTAATTGGTATGCACTTATTGCACTTGAAATAACAATTAGCATTACGAACTAGATCGGGCTGAGAATGCACGTACGATTATTTATGACAGAATATAAAATGCGCTCGTTAATTAATTTTAGAATACTCGTAATTACCACGGTGTTTCATTGCTATTTTTAGCGAAACTATCATTTCTAATTCAGAAACCGATCTGCAGTCGTCTGTTTTACGTACTATTGGTAATCAGATCTTTCCCACGTCCCGTCTAACCACCATCAGAAAAAATTACCAATTATCCTGACAATACCTGTCCATTTAACACCTCATTTAAATTGTACAGAAAGTATATGGGAACACAATTGTCGATCCTCACAGAATCATCGCTTAACACGGCAGCATGTACAAATGTGTGTAGCCGATAGATGCACTTAGTTAATTGTCTCGAAACTCATTAATGGTTGGAGAGATCGTTGTCTTCTTAACTTTGCGAGAACTACTTAAAAGCATCGAACGGTTTTGCGAGTAACAGTAGTTATTGTCCCTTGCAGTGGGTGGTAGCCTTTAGTTGGCACTCTTCCGGTAAGATAGTTGGCGTTGTCGAAGCGCTGCAGGAGGACAAAAATCATGCTCCAGAGACCTCGTGGCTTGGCGCTAGTTACACTCGAACACAGGAAAAGCTCTGCTATTGAAAGAAATATTTGCCGTTTATCGAGAGAACATACTTTCTCGGCAGAGGCGCCACCGGTCGTTTTGGGGTAACAGCGGGCGAACTGTCATTTTTTTTAAATATTACAAATCATCTCAGCTGATGTCCGCCATTTTTTTTTCTAAAGATTTTGTCGTGCCAAGTTATTAAGTTTTTTGAGCTATTAGAAGATTTTTGCTACCAATTATAACGATCTTCAGAATCCTTTTCATTTTGAAATCCTACTTCTGAAATCATAACTGAAAATGTATCCATGACTTGGTTGCAGTGTTGGGGATCAGTCCTCTGACTGGTATCTTCTCCTGACGGGCTTGACAGTATCTTTTACAAACCAATGAATAATTAAAAGCAAACAAACTATGAGAGAGTAACCTAAACATGCTTTAACGGAAACTGAAAATGACAGATACTTGAAATTGAACTAAGATTCACACATCTCACCAGATTACGAATCTAATCATGTCAGTGTGTATCATTCCAAATTGTAAATGGCGAGTTAAGAAGGCTTAGTAGACAATTAAAAAAACCAATTACAAAATCAATCAATCACGTACAAGATGACACGTGAAACGTTACGTTTCCTTCGTGAACTTCGGAGGGTGGTCTTCAGCGATCCGTCCGCCCGAATTGTGCGAGTACGTACCACAATGAGGCAATTCAAATTCAACGTATTTTAATTATTCAACCATTGAATAAGAGCAAATCAAAACTTTACGGCCAGAGTCGGTCATGATTCGCTAGTCTATTTATTTCCTAAAACGCAATTCAAGTCAAACCTGAGTACAAATCTACATAATCTGACAAGATGTTGCTACTACAGTGATGTGTTAGAAGCACATTCTACTATAGCCACTCTGAAAACAAGCGTGGAAAATGTGTAAGAATAGCCCTGAATTGTGTAAGACCTGTGAGCTCAACCACACTGGACATGCTTCCCATCAGTAACTAAATTCTATCATGTCTAATAAATACGTGTTATCTGCTATGGTACATCCCAAAATCTCGAATACTTTTATTTTATAAAGTTAGCAAGTGGCTTTAAGAGGGTCTTTTGTTTGATTCCTGTTCATCTTGTCTGGTGTCAACATTTCAACCCGTCTCGACTCGACCATCTAAGCTGTATTTACCAACTCACGAACCTTCCCTCGACCTTGCCTTTCAGGTAAACACCAGAAATAAAATTAGAATACATGCTCAAGAGCTAGGCAAGGCAACCCAATCAAATAATTCTGGCAGCTAACATGTTTCAAAGGTAATTATTTACTTCTAAAAATGCGTGAACTGAAGATCCACTAAACCTATGCACCGATGCATATTTACCTATGTTCCTACGTTCCTCTGTACCTAGACGATTCACCTGCGTTTTTGGGACACACTATACAATCTAGACGCTACATAACCCGTGAGCGTCGAGCGGATATATTACGGTAGCGGTTGAGAGGGCGGGTGGAGTTTTGACAGATGACGCGACAGAGGCGTTTAGCGGTTTCAGCTTGTACCTTTTAGTTGTAAAAACTACTTGCGGTATGCACGAAATTGTAGCGTCCTTTTACGTTAGAATGGTCGTGTTTAACAACTCTGTGATGTTATTATGTTTGGACCACAAATATAACTGTAAGATAGTGTGTGTCAGTCGGTGCGCGTAGAAAAATTAGGAAACGGTATTGGAAAATGAGAAATCGTTTTGTAAAATTTATTGCTAGAGAGCATTAATTTTTAACTGTCATTACGACGTTGAAGAGAATGATTTTTAAATAGTATTTTATGAAACTATTTAATGAACGTATCATGTTTTCAGAAATACAAGTTAATCTACCCAAGACCCATTTATTTTGCGGAAGTGACCATAGATTAGTAACCATAACGTATGATGGTGAAGCGATAGAGTTGATAATCTTCAATCCAATTCAATTGTAATATTAATGAAAAGATGTTGATAGAATTTTTGTTGAAAAGGTAGAGCTTTTTTAACTTGATGATAAATTTAAACTAACTGTACAAAAAAGACCACGAAAATAAAAACAAGTTTAACTTTGAACAAGACTTGAGATTTTCTAAAGAAAATCCTTGTCAAATTCGAACAATTCCCAACAGAATTGTGGCCAGACAAAGCTATTCAAAACTAGAATGACAATACTAGAATGCTGTAACCTTGCCGCAATAGCATCATTCACTATCAAAACGCGCAATGCGAAAAGAGTGAAAATTAGTCGCTATTACGGTGCACAAAATGACACAATTGTCCATCTCAACTCTCGAGTACCGTTGCACTTAGAGTACATTTAACCGGATATTAAAGTCCTACTTCTTATTCGATTATTTTAAATTAGATCTGTTCATTTATGGCAGCGTCCGACAAACGTATAGCTATCATACTTTATCTTCTGAAAGTGTGTTCGAATGTAGTGTTTTTACCAGAATACATTAAGTACATGATTGCAGTGACCAGTTGCAGTCAGTTATTATTATTATTGTTATTGTTCACCGCAATTGATGATTCTAGCGTATAAATAGTAGTTTTCACTGAGGAATGGCGCAGCCCGACTAAGGCGCAGCGTGCGCAGCATTCAACTTCTTGTGCGCCTAAGCAACCAAAACAATTCATTCTCAGGCTACTTTTCGTAGATTACTCTCTTTGGCCATACGTGGAAGGCGACTGCCCGACTCGTTTTTTATTTGTATTTACCGTTTGGTTACAAACGATGGACCTATAGTAGTTTTTATTTGTTACCGTTTTCAGGAAAATAATTTTTATATAACAAAAAAACTAGACGATTGACCAAAGAAGCGCCAAATTATGGTTATTACAATGCATTCGGAGATGAGGTGTGAAATTTTTAAGTGGGTAAACATTGCTTGATAAAAAAAAAGTTACAATACCTACTGCATTCCAAAGTTGAATCTGTTTTGCATATTACACCTTCATGTGTCGTAACTTTTTAGTATTCTAAGAAGTAAGTTCGTTGATTGGATAGAAGATCGATAAAATTTGACCTGCAAATTAACGAAATAAAAAAAGATGGTATTTACAATGTAAATTCGACATTTCACAAGTGCATGAAATTCATCATACGGCTTTGTATCTTCTCGTCGGAGGTGGTCCAGCGGAGAGCTCACATCGGTTCGTCTGCTTCTTCTCCTGCCATGCACAATTAGCATCTCGGAAAGAAAAGAATAATGCTTCTCGGGTAATCGTGATACGGAAATGCTAATTTCATAGCTATAGTTTATCCAGGAACTACGCGATCGAGGAATCGTTGCAATGTCCATCTTAAAAATATACGTTATACACAGTAAACTGTGCCCCGAGACAATTTTGCATTTTGAATTATTTTGGCACAATTTTTTGAAACGCATTTATTACAGAAAAAAATCCTTTTATCTTTAGCGAATCTTTCCTTGTAAATGAAAATACTGAATCAAGTTCAACATTAATTTATTTTACAAATTTAATAAATATTTATTGCATTTTGCCTAAGGGTCATTAGCAATTTTTTTAACGGCAAACTAGCAAAATATTTCAAACAAATTTCCATCGACACCGACTAAGAATAGAAAGATATAAATTGTAATGCATAAAGCCCCTGAAAATAATCAAAAAAGCATCAATCCGCATCCAAAAGATGAACTATATCTGCTCGCTTTGCCATGGGGTAAAAATACTCCTTGTGTTGTGTACCGCGGCTGTGCCATGTACCTCGGCTTCAACGAGTAACCCTGCAAGGCCGTGTGCAGACAACCGTCACCGAAGGGCACTGGCCGCTTCTGCTCGATCTGCTGCTCTCGCGCGTTCAAGTATACCAGCTCCAGAGCTGCGCCCCGATGCCACTCAAAATGACGGACACCGTTCTATGCAAAGATATGGCTGTGTACGCCTTGCCAAGTTTCAATTGTGAAATGAGGCGCAACGAGTATGATTTGTCGTTTTCAATGAGCTTTACGAAATGACGGTTGACGGTTGGTGTTTCTGTATTTTTTAATTTGAATTTCCTGAGAATATAGCGAGATTTTTCAGCTGCTGGTTGTGGTAAAATACCTACGGACGAACAGTTTTCTTTCAATTAATAGATTTAGCTTCGAAATTGTATTTTTATATTTGTTGAACTGTATTACTGCGCGGTCAGAGGTTTTTATGCGATATATATTTTTTTTCAGTCCACGCAGGAATGAAACTTGAAGTGCTAAACTTTTTAAAACACTTTTAACGGAATCTATCTTCTCAATGTGTTTATCTTTTTTTCTTTAACAAGCGAATTGGTGCAACGTTCTCTGTTATAAAATAGCATTGTGAAAAGTAAAATTGTATCACGATTCTTAGAATCCGGATGTAATTCAAGTTGGACTTAAAAGTATTACTTAAAATACGTGTAACTAGAAGGTAGAACATCATCGATGCCGACGCCGCTCGTATCTAGCCAATTTATCATCTGATTTATTTGTAAAAATTCATAATTCCACACAAAGTTCAATGAAGAATCGTGACGTTGTTAAAGCCCATCTCAAAGAAAAACAACACCAAGAAAACAAAGAGGAAATTCCTGCACTGCAGTCGGAGTCAACGTGAAAACCTCCTCGATTACAATGGAGATGCATCACTGGATGCAACTATCACTTTCCTCAAATGACGTTCAGGAAATCTGAGCTTTCAATTTCTCGGTGCTCATCACATTTACAATGGCAAGTAAAGACGGATATTACCGACAATGTGCTACACATAATTATAACTCAATTTCGTACCAGAAGAGATCACTGCAATTTTCACAAGATCACAGCTCAGCCAACTTACAGCCAGATGCATTCATCCAGTCGCTTTGTGCAACTACAAAACTGGAATCACTCACTTACTTCATAGACTCTTAAACGTGGCTATTGTAAGTCAGCTTGTCTTGGAGACATTTATATAACTCATATGCAAATACAATATGCAAATAAAATACTGGTGGTGGCAGAAGACAGCTGTAAGAATAAATAAGAAATTGGCATAAGTGTATATTTACTTAGCTATGGCAAATATTTCATTTCAAAGGATTGGCTGATTAATTGGCTATATCAAACAAAGAGAACGACTTTGTGTCAAGTAAAATGGGCAACGGTGAGTCATTGTTCATAAACACTTGTCTCTGTACACTCGACTGTCGACATTTAAATATATATATATATAAAACGGTTAATTCTCTTTAGTCTTGCCTTAATGTTTGTCAATGCCAAACAAGAAGTTGAAACAAAAATTAAATTAACACGTTCCTTATTGACAAACGTAGAATTGTCATAGAATTGCAACAATCAAAGATTAATAGACAGGGATATGTATAGAGCTAAGTTCATTGTAACAATGCGTAAGGCATCTCATTTTATCCAAGAACAAGGTATGCGTGAAGGTGCGTGCAAATCCACAGGCTTGCCGCCTGGGCTTGCCCGGTTTGCATTTGCGAATAACTAAGTCTGTGTCGTCTCGTAAGTCATCCTAAACAATTCAAGATCAGAGCTACCCTAGGCCTTGGGCGTTGTCATGGGTTATGCGCCTGACCTCATCGTCGATGAACCAACCCGCAGCCTCCGCGGCAAAGAGTAACAATCTTTGAAGGTTTGTTTTTGTTGACTCACGGACTCGTCGACTTGCAGGATTTCACGGATCGAGTGGGAATTTGAGGTAACTTAAATGCCTCATAGCATGGAAAAGCTGACAACGTGTATGATGTGGGGGATAAATAGTTTGATTAATTTAGATCGTTTTCGATAGAGCAGCTGACAAAAATGAATAGATCGTGGGGGGAAAGAGAAAGATTGGGTGTGATTCAGGAAAGTTTAAGAAATTTTAAAAAGCATGGGAACGAGCATGTTTTATTATTTTATTTTATCATCAAAATGTTGTCTGCGTTGTGGAATAAATAAATTATGACGCATCAGAACATGTGTAGTGATGAATGAGATAAATATGACATAAGATTAAATAAAAAAACTGAGTTGGAAGAAAAATTCTGTTGTCTGTTGCCCATGGGCACATCTTGTGGAAATTCGGTCATAATTTCACTCTTTGTTATGTGCTGTTCCCCAGGGTCTTGTGACCAGCAAGCCAAAAAGCGAAACAAGGCGAGGCTCATCAGAACAATTGCACCACATTGGCATTGCAGAACACGTCCGATGCGTACACAAAAATTACATGCTAATTTTGAAGAAAAGCAAAAACAGAGACGCACACAATGCCTTCTAGAACTCAATGCCACATAAACAATTTCGCGGATGTCTGCAATGTCAATGTCGCATTATCCAATCGTAACATGACACAATATCGGGAACGTTCGCAATTAGCAACTCTCCCGGATGACGAGATCAAACCGACAAGCCCTAATTAAACACTGTAATCATTTAATTTGAGGTAAGCATTCGTTCCTTGACGCTTGTTTCTGCGTCGCTCTAGGGTGGAGATGCAGACCAACACAAACCCTGTATAATTATATCCTTATGTATCATTGTCTTGTTTCAAAAGTGACTGATGTTAAATGGCAAGGCATTCTTAGTTTCGCGGCGGCGTCTGGATTCAGCCCAAGCGATTTGGCCATCAATTTCTGCGTGTCGCTGCCTTTTTGCAGGGTATCTTGGTTCTATCTGACAGATTGATTTGCATGATTGGATGTGCTTACAGCGTTACGAGAAGTGCGCGGGCATGGAGTACTCGCAAAAGTTCCACGATATCCGATATTGGAGTCACATGGATTTCATGGAAGGGTACGGCACCGTGATCGGATCGCAGTTGAAGATTACAGGGTATTAGCTGAATTCTAGAAAAGTCCTTTTTTAGCATCTTGTTCCGGTGGGATCATTCAATTTAGTTCCATCTATTTGAATAAATGCAGTTTCTAAAAAAATAAAACAACATTTTCAATAGAATTCAATTTCTCAAGCTTTTTTTCTTTAGGAAAATATTTGAAACAGAACGAAAACATTGTAAAAAATTACCAAAGTGAAACAAACGTGGACAGCAAAAAGTCTCCCCGGCGGGGAATCGAACCCCGGTCTCCCGCGTGACAGGCGGGGATACTGACCACTATACTACCGAGGACTGTGATTAAGGAAGATAAAATTAATTTCAAGATCTTTACACAACATGCTCATATCGTTTAGTAGATTACAGCTATAGCAAGGCTAGATGATATGACGAGGTGCTATATGATTACCTACATTTACTTATTATGTATTTCAATACTCAATATTTAATCGATGGTTAGAACACCCAGCTAAGTTATTATCTCCGTCGTTGCGGATAGTTTTAACCTATTTCTCTAGGTCAAGTACCATGATCGCTTCTTTTTTTTGTTTGATTTTTCAACCGAGTTCAGCCGAAAAAGTTAGGCTTTCAGGAAAGATGTTACGTTATATTTTTAGACTTCTCATATCAAAAGAAATGGTGAAGAAACACGTGATTACACGCTCCAGTATTCATAGTTGAACAAACGGTATTCGATTATACCCGAAATCAATACAGCAAATTACATTAGACCGACTTATTAAAAATACTCGCGATTTGTCACAAAACAGTAAAAATAATTTCGAGAGCCCGAACCAAATGAAATTCAACGGTTTTTTTTTTAGTTACAACATAACGTCCATGTATTTTTTTCCTTGGTGCTCTTATAATTTCCTAGAATTAAGCCGATTTTTTAAATCTGTCTCTCCATGGAGTCGTCATCATCGTCATCAATACGTGTACCAATCAAACATTGTCGGTCGATGATGACTCGGTAAATTCATAGCACACTTTTAGGTCGGGCCATCGTTGAAAAGCATGCGGAAAACGCGACATGTGGTTAGGCGGAGACGGGTAAACATTCCTTCGATTATCTGTGACAAAAGTATATCGACGCTGGAGAGGTGAAAAAACTCGCAAACTGTTTCGATCTATTAGGACTATGTTGTACGGAACAAAGGCTAATTTCATTTGAAATCAAGCCACATGTTTTCTGCACTTAATTCATCCGAGTTCGATACTTCAAAGTCAAATTTATCACGAAAAGAACTTATTGACCCATTTTGAAAAGCGATTCTCATCGCAAGATTGCAAATCTATTAAGCGGTCGATAGCAGTTGGACGAAGAATAGATCCGAATTATCCAATAATTTATTGACTCTTCACAGTGGCGGCTTCGCAGAGGGTTTGAAGTGATCTTATCGAAGGACTGGGATTTCCTAACGAATGTCTGAAATTATTTAAATGAACAACCACAATTTTACAAAATGTGTACAAAAATGTTTTTAATGCTGGTTCTCTTTAGATCACCGAAGTTAAGCAACACTACGCTGAGTCAGGTATTGGATGGGTGACCATCATATACTATGACCAGTTTTGTTCCGAAGAGAGGTTCAAGCAATTGAAGTAGAGACAACAAAATTCCTCGCAGCATCGGAGTAATCTTATTGGTCTATTTGTGATATCCTTCGGAAGAGACGCTAAGACGGTGGTCACTTTAGTGTTCTCCAACAGGAGTAGACTACTTGCCGGCACAGGGTTTCCTTACTAAATTTTAAGCTAGATTAGGTTCATCATCACCGATGCCATGAGACCAAAGCCAATCTGCCCGTTCTCAATCAGTGCGTCGTTAAACACAACAAATTAATGTATTTTATGTACTTTATCTATTTATCTTATGTACTTTTTACATTATTTTATGATCTTTTATATTAATATCAACACTATAACCGTCTCAAAAAGTGATGCCCAAACGGGGACTCGATCCTCGGTCTCCACCTATCGCGGGTGTTGCTCTAAACCATTGAGCTATTCGGACACATTTGGTCTCCGTTTGGGTATCACTTTTTGAGACGGTTATAGTTTTGATAATAATACAATACCTCGCGCATTGCAAGCGTTTGCAATTTAATTATGATTTCATCCTAATTTTATGATCTTATTTACTTTTATGTTCGTTTATGTACTTTAATATATTGATTTTCCAATTGTTATCAAATATGCAATCAATTTTGGAAGAAAATGAAAATATAATTCAGTACAATAGGTACAACCAACCTCTTTTATTTTGCAACGAAATTTTTTTTTAACCAACTAAATCCGCTCTTTAACAATCTCACCTCACTTGACATTTTTCAGCTTCGCCGACTATGAACTTTTTCAACGATCATGACCGCCACTGGTATTAAAACGTCAGACGTTTAACTTTATCATCACTGACGACGTACAGACCCGTGAAAAAACGGTAGGTACTACGTGCGGCCGTCGCTCACATTTCGGTACAAAAATTAGCTCCCCGTGAAGGTGAACGCGGCCAAAAACATGGGCACGTGACGCAATTAGGCTGCAGCGACAGACGCGCAGCGTCGCTCCACTCACCTGAAAGGATACGAGTAACAGGACAATTGCGAGGTAGATTTGCCAGGACGCTTCGCAGGACATGTGTGGGAGACAGGGGGCAATAGAGCGTTGGACATGGTAGATGTTGAAACTGGGGCATATGAGCAAGTTCAAATTGGAATCAGGTGTATTTCGATAATTTTGAAAAGAAAAGCGTAGAAAGAAATTAAATACGTGGAACATTTTTTTGGAAAAGACATGAGAAAATGTATCATTGGAAAAAACTTTCTGGCAATCTTAACATAAATTTTTTTTTTTGAGTTACTTTGAAGTATATTTTCTTTTAAAGTCAAAGTCTCTTGGGATTCAATTGTTTTTTATTTGACAGATAGAAATTTAAAATTATAGACAAAAAACTATTTATAAAATTAGCAATAATTTTTATTTTGTTCCAGTTAACTATCACCAACTTTTCCATTCTTCTTTGTTCGAACAACTTTTTAATTATACTACTTAGTCAAAAATCTTTTGGCTCTATCCGAATTATTTGCTTTATTTCACCCATAGGTTAACAATATTGATCGCGTTTATCGAGTATTAGACAATTACAAATCCCTTACACGAACTTAAAACAAGGGTCCATGAACTTACATTGACAGTTATACGTGTGTTTTGGCGTTAGCGTCTGATAGCCATCTGATTATCTCGTTCACAATCAAAACGTAGTTGTTTTATAAGCAATTAGACAAGCGCAATCTTAATTTGTCAGCTCCACCCAACGAAGAGTCATACAATGTAACAGGTCTTCGCTAATAATGGGAGGATGGTGGATTTAAGTATCGTCTTAAAATATATATACATGGAATCTTTTCGACGGTGACACAAAAATTACACACCTTTGGCTTGCCGGTTCCGTTTTGGAAAGAATCGCACGTGCCCCGAGTTGACGGTACCAATTACAAGCAATTTGCGCGTCGCGATTAAAGCAAAAAAAAAAACAATTTGCTCTTCAGTCTTGACATGCAAAAATGTACCGCTCTGCGTTCGCCAATGCGTGCGTTCGACTTAAGTTGATAATCACTCAGAATTTTGACAGGTTGCTTTAGAATAAAGATTTCAATGGTTGGTTGAAAAAATCGCGGGGCTCATTTTTTTTGTCCATTCAATTATATAAGGTATGCTGTCGTAGGTGACTTGATAAATAAAAAAAACTTACTGAAGCTCAATGCAAAATACGCAAATAATTGTCAAAAATATACAGTTACCTGTACAAAAATTACGAAATTGTGTATCACAGGATCTTCTTTGGTCCAGTTAACTTGGCGAACTAACTGAATTTATTTAGGTCCCTTTCAATCTAATAGAACATCGAAATGTCATTACCCGAACATGGAATTGCGACTGTTGAGTGCACCAGGTAAACTCTTTATTGCACACATCAAATCAATTCACCAGACTTTGCGACCCAAATATTTCGTGATACTTTCGGCTAGCATAATTTTGGCATGTGTATCTACATTTTTATTTGAATTTATTTTATGATAGCCAGAAAGACACTATTTTATATGGAAATTTTGTTTACTCGGTGTAAATTTAACAATCAAACTACGTGCATCTCAGTCTCAATGCAAATTTTCTAAATGTATGTCTGACTCATTCCACATTTTCTTCTCCCCTTGCCTTAGATCTAATAATAAAAAAATATATTTATATTTAAATTTGACAGAGAGATCCTCGAGCTGTGGTTCACATGTTAATTTTATGTCATGCCCCAATAAGAGGGCTTGTGTCTCCAGTCGTTCCTTGCGGAAGCACCGGAAGTTTCCATACAGACGCGGAAGAAGAGCATACATGTTTCGTAACGGATGCACAAGTTAGACGACATACGGATTCCATAGGAAACCACCTGACCCAATTCGATATCGAACAAATTGGCTACCAGTTATCACGTAATGATGAATGCCTACAAGTTTCAAGACTTCCAATATCTAATACGCTATCTTAAACAATAACCATTGACCATGACAATGAAAAAACGGATTCTTTTTTGACATAACAAAAATCGAGCGAAGCGGCAAAGTCGTTTTGGTGATGCTACCTTGAGCGGTGCCGTCTTTCGTGGCCAATGAGGGAACTTGAGACACTCTTCTCAGCCAATGGAGAACCGTTTGGTGGTTCGGTAGAGCAAAGGCATTATAAAACTTGGCCTGCTTGGTCGGTGCCGGTCATAGTAGATGTGTGAGTTGTCAGGTGAAGATCAAGGCTAGCGGTATAGTGTGCTGGCGAGCGAGTGCTTCAACACTTCCGGTGTTTTGCGGTCTTGTTTTGCGATCTTGGACTGTTAGTGTTGGGTAAAGTGGTGCAGCTCAGGAGGACCGATACGGAAGACAATAAGCTCTCGCGCCGTGTTGCGAGGAGTAGACTGATTTTGCTGAATTACGACGGTAAGAGGAATTTTTTGTTTGTTTTGGAGTTTGACCTTTATGGTTTTTACGGTGTTGTTTAAAATATTTTTGGATATGTGTCTGACTGTCAAGGGTTATTGCTGGCTTAAGTTAAACCTAAGCTATAGAACAGCAAAGAAATATTGTAACAAAATGTAAATAAATCACGAACTAAAAATGATAACCGCAATCAATTACAAAATAATGGCATAAAGATGTTTTGCTTTCAAGTCTCCAGGCCAAAGCTTAAAGTTCAAACATGAAACTAAATATGGAGTGAAATTGTGCGTTACATTATCATGTGCCAATTACGCTCATGTGTTCGTAAATAACAAATCAGAAAATTTCGCGTTTTAAAATTCATGGTCCATTGATCAGAAAAATAAATTACAGCACTACTCCGGCCAAAAGAGTAATGGTCAAGTCATGCAAACTTATAAATAGCTGCGCATCGTGTAACTATTCTTTTCCACTTCCGATTAAGTGCTGTAGGTAGGTACCTAAGAATTTTCTTAGTGGTAATGACCCTAAAGCAATTTTCTACAATAAACTTGTACTTCGCCATAAGGACTTCGACGAAAGAGTGCAAAAATCAGGAATCCCATATACTTCTACCGTCAAGTATTTAATAACTGGTCAAAGTCAGCTGTGCCATTGCGGATAATATTTAACTTCTCTAAAAAAACTTGTCATTGTCACCAGCTGGCAACAATCTCAGAAATTTGACAGTGGATTCAGTGCACCCATACCTAACAGTTCATTGACTCTGTCTGCATCCAGGCCCTAAAAGAACCTAAAAGTGTTTCTTCAATTCACACTAAATTCTTAATTGCAAAAGAATCGTAAGTGTGTGTTAAACTCTGGCTATAAACGCAGAGAAAGAGATGGAGAAAGAGACAGATGGAGAGAGCAGCACATCTTAGATGAAAAGTACAGCATAAAGCATAATTGCACGAGAAAATGTACAGAAATTAAGGTGCATAATGAGTGATTAACTATGCTGAAATCCAGTAACAGACAGTCTTCTATTTAATGGGCAATTAGACTCTAGCTTCTACAAATTTCTTGATAATCGAAACTAGTATTTTAGCCGGAAGATATTAACTACTCCCTTAGGTGTAAGTATTTCATTGTCTCAAAGCTTCACCAATGTTTCTCAAAATAAAAAACAAAAAAAAAACAGCAAACAAATTGTCACTTCGTCTTTCAATTCCCACACAGATATGACTCTTCACAAATAGGAACTTTTGCTGCTCGCCACGCTTCATTTGGTTCGCATTTACAAAAAAAGCTCCTCGGTGTACGTCAAAGTTCATTGCGTTCTATGTCTTACGTGAAAGAAGCTTGACGGTGCTAAACAGAATTACATAAATGTTCTCATGGCTGCAGCCTTGCCGGCAGGCAGACACAATCGTAGGTACTTTCATCCTGTTGCACGGTGAAGTTCAAGTTCGCAATAATGAAAGTTACACAATGCACTTACTCTAGGCGAAGGGGTGTTACATAGCATGTCATATCATGTGTAATTATAACAGCTTTAAGCTGTCTGGATCGATAAATCACGAAACATTGCATTTAAATGAAAACGCCTTTTTGAACTTAACAATAGGTAGGGCATAACCCAGGAAAGAATAATACGTATAAATAGATCCACTGCACGACCCATTATATACTAAGTAACATTACTTCACAATCTGATCTTCGGAATGTGAACTTTAACATTACAATACTAACAAGCAAAATTAAGATTTATGTATGTATCGTTACAGGAATATTAGACTATTCCTCAATCAAAATCAAATTCATGACACACAAACTTACTGACAGCTGAATTTCAGAGATGAAGTTACTTGTTACCATAAAAGGCATCTCAACAAGCATGCGTTTAAACTTTTAAGTTACGAACAAACAGTCATGTAACACATGCTTCTATAGTATAAGGTAATTGAACCTCAGAGTTTCCTACTCGTTCCTTCCTGTCTACACCACCGGCTACGCAAGGAGTCAATGTAGGTAATCATAATCATCATCGTTGACCGTATGTCCAACGTCAGAAGCGTTGGCTTCTTCTTGTCGTTACAGTAACTGCATTGAAACGTAGAGGCAGGTTTTGGATAGAAACATATGCGAATTGACAGATATTGCGTTCACTTTAAATATGATGAGCTAAGTGCAATGCCTCGCTAGGAGTTTTACCAAATTGCTTGAGATACGAAAATTTGACAATGTACCACATGAAACACATGTATATTACAGGTAAAATAATATAAAATAGAATAAAAATATGCAGAAAGCTTGCTGATATTTGCATACAGAATTTAACTGTTTATGTGTTGTTTTTATGAGAATGAATGGTCACAGCTAGTATCATCATATATTTTAATTTGAAGTAATTAGCAAGGTAGTAAAACTGATAATTGTTGGTAATGATCGTGAGGAAGTGAGTTGTAGGGGAAATTTGTGTATCGCAAAGAAAAGAAGCCATTTTCTGAGAGTGATTGTTAAGCCATTTTTACCACTTCAGAACGGCAGTTATGAGTCGCTAAACACCATATTAACAAGTGCGTTTGTGGATTTATGGCTTTCCTGTACGCCGTCCATGTCAATTGGCAAAATAACATTTTTTTTTTTATGAAGAATTAAATCAAAACCGTGCGCAAATAACCTTGCAATCTTGAGGAGCTATAAATAAATCCACCAGCGCTTGATGGTCGAGCCAAGATCGCTGGCTTGGTGACTTGAACGCAAGGATAGGACAGTAACCTTACGGATCGAGAATCCACGCTGGCCAGCCACAAAATGAAACTACGACCAGCTACAAAGTCTGGCGCTGAAATATCACGACTACCCTCTTAATTAACTTCCTTTAAAACAGAGAGATTATTGTCTATCAAAAGCATCGTTTGCTTTGTGATAAAGGATTTGAATGATGACATGCAAGCTGCTATAAATTTGAAGAGAAGTCACTACCTACTGGTCGTTATTTTAAAAATGTGAGATGACGGTAAGATTGAAGATGCTATGAATGAAATAGTGTGCGGGATTCCATAGGCTCAATGCCCTTGGAGGTGTGTAACTACTAACTACTGAGTGGTGAGTGGGATCTCGGCCGCAAGCGTGCGTGCCTCGATTGTTCTTTTTACTTCATGATTTTGTTCTGTCTTTGAAAGAGATCCACATCTGCCAGAGAATGGCATGTACACATCAAACAATCTGGATGCATTTTTAAATCAAAGGAAGCAATCAATTCATAAAAACTGGCGTAATGGATTGATTTTCCACCTGGAATTATAACCTATTCCAGGTTTGGCGAGACATTCTTATATCTGTTGCCAATGAAAATTTGAGAAGCATCGAAAAAACGTTGAAAAATGAATTAATAATTCTTTCAGATGTATTTCTACTGTCACGAGGACACTTTAAGATGCACATTCCAACTCGCACGAGATTCAAATCCTAACCCCACGAATATGTAGACATTTTCTGGTCTGGAATTTGCTTCAATGCGAAGGGAGAGACTCATGTTGAAGAGTCAGGGCATAGATGAGTCAGGTCGAGTTTTATTTCTTGAGCGAAGTCTTTTTGCCATCAGGAAAGATTTGATGTTGTTTGTCAATTATGGACTTGTACAATTCCATGGACCAAGATCGATCATGGCAACCTCCACCACGCTGGAATCTTTCTTCCCTTAGAAATTTTCTCGTTTTCGCTAATGAGATACCATTTTTTCATATACATATTTTTTTAAATATAGTATGCTGACCCGTGGTCGTTACACGTTGATAAAAGTTCATGAACCCGTAAATAGATTTTACTCGAAAAAATCACTAGTCAACGAAGGGTTATAAGAAATGTACTCCCAGACGCAGACAGTTTATTTGCAATAATTATTCAAACAACATTACTATTGTACACGTATACCTATTTCATTACCGGCGATGTCAATTGAAACAGAATTTACATTAAATTTTATTACTTTTTCCGTCTGGGAATACTCCGAATTCCTCGTGCAATTCGCTGACGTCACTTTACTTGGTGATATTAGTCTTGCACGAGCAGTATTTTCAAGTTCGATGTGCATTATACGTCCGTCTCAGATCGGTCTATTAAATACTATGCAAGAAATTTCACGATAGTTTCTTGTTCTGTGTAGAGGATGTAAAAAGATATTCTCGACTTGCAAGTTATTTGGATTTTATTTCGCAGACTTTCGGGCTTGTGTGGGGAAAAAAAGTATAAGAATTGTGCACAAAAAGATAAATAAAGAGTTTGCTTAGATGTTTAAAATTTGAATCAACATAACATTCCGTTTTTAGAATGCAGCTCCGCAGGTGTCGGGCCCCTTTGACGCTTTAACAATGATGAGGTGTTACTGATATAACTTGTCCGAGAGGTATCATGCTCTGAAAAATTAACAACAGTGTAGCGAGCAGTTTGATTGGCAATTAACACGGTAACGAAATGGAATCTAATTGCCATGGACACTCCAGTTTTCAGTACATTATGTGCTGGTAAAGCTTTTTCAGGGTATCTGCAACGTGGAATGGTTTTCGCTTTACGTGCATCCAAAATGGTAAAAGCCAATGACACCGGTCAAACTGTTAAAGGAAAGAAGAACATTGCTTTTAATATTGGACCAGAAAATTGAGCGTCAGGACTTCTACAGAAGATTGAAATGATACTGTCAACTTGTCAACAAAATACTCGGTCCAAATTAAGTCCTCAACCGAAACGAGTCAATTTTTAAATATTGAATTGTCACTGAAAAACAAAATTAAAAAAATAAATAATAAAAAACTTAAGTGGTACTGCATGATTTTAACCTGTGTGCAAATTTTTTTGCTTGTCCAGTGACCACCAAAAAGCGCATCGTTGCTTGTTTATTACTGGTCCATCGTTTCAGCGGTCGCCTGATACAAAATTGAAATCATGCATCTCTGTTTTTTTCTCGCCTTCTGACAGAATCATGCCGCTCTCCTGGTCGTATTCACTGACACCGCACACACGGACACAAGACGAGTATTTTTACCAAAAAACCAGTAAAAAAAACAACATCACAATGGAATTCTTTCAGGAGAGATGGGAAGCGCAGAATTATAATCTTGACCAGCAACTTACTCTGACTAATTTGAGCACGTGCAATCTTAGCGTAATTTTTTAATCGCCTTGGAAAGAATTGACCAATTCGTTTCACTTATCATGGTTAACCGATTTGAGATAATCGTTTTCACAGCAAAAGCTCTCGTGCCATCTCTCGGACCAATTCCATTGCTTTCAGCGTTGACGAAACCAGGAAATGCAGGTGACCACTGGTGCAGTTTTTTATACAAATGTCAACGGTATTAGTGAGTGTGTCCTTTTGTTACTAGAATACGTACAGTGACTGAAAGACAGGGTTTCACCTGAAAAAGTTGTACACTATTTGGTGGATGTTATCACGTAGAGAAGTGATCAGCCATGTCGGACATGTCTTACCAAAGTGAAGACAATAGCCTCCACATGATATAATTAGTCCAACTTGTTGAACTGGTCAACCTATCGATGCCGCTAGTCTCTACGTTTCTTTCGCCCTTTATTTTTCTCAGCACGCCGCGCGTTTAATTGTAAACGATACGGTAGAGTTAAAAGCGCGCGAATTGTTAAAGAATTCCTCTGCTATAGTTTATCCGCTATTTAAAAGGATACGGATACTTGGAAACTTAACAGAGGCAACTCTAAACATAGTCGAGATTAAAATTTTGTTTATTTTTGCGACTACCTTTCGGGGAGTTAGCCCTGAGAGAATTAAGATAAATATTACGTGGATTGGGTGAGCATTCTGTAATGAATACCTATTGCAATACAGATTCCAATTAATGCTAAACTCCGTCTGTTCGTACTCAACACTATATGTATACCTGACATAATTCATAGTCGAACAAGATGCGTTTTAAATCGCCTCATCGTTGAGTCCGTGTGATTGCCCGTAACATCTATGACCTCTCGCCAATCCATGTTCACAATTAGCTCACAATGATTGGTTCAAAGATTGGCTACCACCGTACGGATTCCAATCCACCGGTGATCACTTATCACGTTCGATCCCAATCAAAAGAGCGTTCACGCTTTAGATTGAGATCAATTTGCACACCTAATGTGTGAACGAGACTTATCATTGCAATAGCGACTAATTGTACCGTGAGAATTGCGTACGGTACATTAGTGCTAAGAAATAGATTGCGCATCCAGTCACCTTCTCCCCGCCTTCTCACCTTTCCATCGAAAACATCAGACTTCTTTAGTCATTGACCGTGAATCGCATCCTTCGACTGCTTCGAATCGTGCCACCAACAATAATTGTGTCTTTCTCAGCCCGAGTCTCGCGATGCGATTGCAGGCTATAACAGCAATTCACCCGTGAACAAAACGCAAGCTGTCTCGGCTCGCCGGCATAGGCTTGTAGAGTACGTGTAGAACAAAGTACAACGAATTCCTCCATTTACAGACCTCATCGCAATGCAATCTATCGGCATCACCCCAAATCTCTCGATTATGTTATCAACTACAATCTCACCAGATTAAATCCAATGCGAGTTAATGCTTTGCGGCGATTACTCGTAATAGAAAAATCAGTGATTGGATTTTAATGCTGTTACGGGATTTCTTGAGCGGAATACCGGCATTTGGAATTATAGTTGGTGGGGCGTGAGCTCTATGAGCTGGAAATTTGAGCGTGTACTGCGTGTTTATGTAGATCACGTGTACGCGGCTTTTAAGTGAAAGACAACGTGCTCATCGCACGAAAACGACCGCAGATTCTAGGCTAATTCGACGTTCAATCTGCCAGATGCTGCAAGGTCGTGCATTGGTGTTAGAAAATCAGGACGACGCTCGATGGCAAACTTAAAAGTTATTTTGTTTCTTTCCTCTCCGGTAGATAAAATGCAGTGCAAGATAATAATAGCAATTATCGTAGCTCAACTACGAATATGGCCAGCTCTTATGGTATTTCCATCAATCTCGAATTCCTCACAGCCGATTCCATTTCCTATTCTCCAATATTTCCAACCTCTCAACTCCGCTGCAACTATCCCATCGTTTCGTCGTCGCCAATCTTTAATCGAAACGTGGTACTCCACCAAAATCTTGTCTATTCTTTCGTTGTTCAATCAGTTGCACATTCATTTGAAACTCAGCATGGTGCTCGATCATTCTGTTCCCTCTTTTCTTCCACCCTTGTCATCTCGCCATTATTACTCTCACTTTTACAGCGATTGTTACGGACCATGATCGTCTTGTATCAGTCTCGTTAATGACCTGTCAACGTCTCGTTGGCCGGCAGATGCACGTTGCATTAAATTAAACGATCCCCAGCGCTGTTTGCTAAACGACGCTGTCTCGGCCACTACATCGCAGCCAGTCCCAGCGGCTAAACTATTATAAAACTTTGGCGCACTGACTTCGCAGTCCCGCCGACGCCATATGCTAAACGATTTTGGGTCGGTCAATACGTGGCTGCCAGCGCTGTTTGCTAAACGACTCTGCTCAGACCATTGCCACTGCCAGCGCACTGGCAAAGACATGACTTGGATGTCCGGAAACATCCGGCTAGGAATGGGTGTTGCTTCGGAAGAAAAAAACTTATTTGTTTTCTTCACCAGTGGAAGATTTGATCCATGACTTGTGACGATGACATTGCATATTTAATTAAAAATCTGCCACACATAGAATAGGTATTTGATTAATTTAATCGTCATTGCATTTTTTATGCATCAGCTGGATTGTTAAGTTTCTAGGGAAAAGTGAATAGCCGGTTCGCTGAGTTAGTACTCAGTAAAGAGCTAGTTTTTTCTTCCGATAAATAAAACCGATAAAGGAATGTTACATACATAGAAGGGGACAAGAATGAGGGATGCGCAAGAAAGTTGTATAGATCTATTTACGGAAGGATATTTTCACCCCAAGTTGAACATTCTTCCGGGGTGAACCACCTGCACCTATGAAGGTCGCTTTTTTACAACCGTCAGGTGCAGATACCCCTGAGGAAACCACCCAAACACAAAAAAAAGATCACTTTATAATCTCTCTAAAGCTATTAAATTATAAAAGATCTGAGGACGGCGTTTACAGCATGAACACCAATTTGTTAGTTTCTGTAGTAGACACTTTTAAATGTCCCGTTAAAAACAACGAACGCCTTAAGATTTGTAGCATGAACGTGACCCAATGGCACCACAGGTGAGAAAAAACTGAATCTAGTTCCCTTCTAATGGATTACAGGCAAATACAAAAGTAAATCACGCGGTTTTTGCGGGCTTATACGTGAATGAATTACACGATAGTTCTGCCATTGGCTTTTTGAGGCCACAAGTTTACTAGGGACACAAAAGTACTTGCATAATTCTATAGCTAGCGCTTGTGCATATAAAAGAAAAGTCTAGCCATTGATCCAGATATAGTCTTGTCTGGTGAAGACAGCGAACTTTTTCATTTTCTTCGGGAATTCCATATTTTAAAATAGCCTGCGAACATTACAGTCTATACCGGAAAACGACTTGGCCCTGTATTTCTAAAGTCAGTCAGAATGTTTGAGACATCCACTACCGACGTATGGACTCTCGTTTCTTGGCGTCTTCGTTTCCTTTCGTCTTCGTCGGTATTGTGCGTGCACACTCCTTCATTCATCTATGCGTGACATTCCGACGAATAACTAATAGAGCATGTTTTACACCAGTGCGTACGTGCAAGTAGTCTTAAGCCAGTGCGAGCTGCGTTCGTCAAACACGTCTGCAAACTGCTTTGGTCAGAGAACCTGATCGTACCAGACCAGACTCACGAAAAGAATAAAAATTTACTGCACCTTGCATTTCCGAGTGTTATTTTATTGGTCTCGCGTGCTCATGGGTGGTCATCCATAATCGAGCGAAGTTCACTGGATTTTCAATTTCATCTGATTGTAAAATGATTTTATAATAAATTTGAAATTTGCTCTAACGAGCTGAGTTTTTTTTTATTTTATGGCAGTGACCAGACATTTTTTGGCCGTATTCTCTTGGCACCTCTGTCACTCGCACAGTGACGCAAAAATGTACAGACATGCAGATATACAAAGAGAGACATTAAATAGCCACTTTTAAAATTACATCCTACTAGCTAGCCGCTATTAACTTCAAAACGACGATTATAAATGCACATTTACAGATGTTTCATTAAAAAAAAGTGCAACGATGACCGTATAAACATAAACCTTAATCAAATAACCTGCTTAGTGCTTGTAAGAGAGCCACAAATCTTTGAGGAGCTTGGTGATGACATTTATTTTGCGGCAGATGGCTCACAGAGAAGAGACCGTGGACGTGGCGAGACGACATAGGATATAACGGCACCTTTATGCCGTTGCCCCATATCTTACTGCTCTAGTCCAATGCACTGTGCTCTAAACGCTGGATCAGAAGTAGGAGGCCAAAATTAATAATGTTCGCTTCTAAATGTCTGATCTACAAAATGATAAGAGTTTCATGGGTACAGTGTATCCCAAAAAAAGAACAATTTTTTTTTTGAATTTTTAGAAGTTACTATTTACTTTTGAAATATGTTAGCTGTCAGAATCGATTGATTGGGCTGCAATTCAAGTGTTTCTTCTAACGAGGGTAACCCCAATGTGATTGAGTTTTTTGCAAATCTGATTGGTTTACCTGACGGGAAGGGGTTTGATACATGAGTTGGCAACACAGCTTAGATGGCTAATTGGCTGTCGAGACTAATTGAAATTTTGAACATGATAAGATGAACAATGACCACCCTAATATCCACTTAAAAACTGTGATATTAATGCATCTTAGCTTTTGAGATGCACCATACACGGGTGATTCAAATGCAAGGCTCTTGAAATTCTTCTTCACTGGTCAAAACTTCCAGCATTGTTGACTTTTCAACGATTTGTAATAACTTTATGTTGAGAAGAGCAGATTACATTACTCAGCAAGTGAGAGCCCAACTTATCTCATCGATGAAATGGCAAGCCAAAGTTAAAAAAAAAAACTCGAAATTAATAATGAGTTCTCTAATTACGGTGTCAGCGTAATTAGATTTGACAAGTAATTATACATGATGACACGGTCGTAAAGATAATCATTAATTCTGCATAGCCACGAAATTCACTGACACCCATCGCGAGATCAATTGGATTGTTGTATGAAAAAAAACTACGCCCACCCTATTTTGGTGTGGGTGGACCACGAGGAGAATTTTCTCGGAAATATGAGAAGTAGATTGGATTTTTTTAGAATCGAGTGCTCAATGTTTGAATGAACATTCTATTTGAAATTGTACAAAGAACTCCAAAGACTCGGGCGAATTGAAAAATTATAATTTACTCAATTTGTAATCATTTGCAAACGAATTAGTAACTTACCAATTTTTCTCTTTTCTGAAAAAGAAGAGAAACTTTTTTAGTGAAACAAATAATATTTTATTCCCTGGAATCAAAAGCGAAAGAATAGCAGGGCGGATAAGGGCATTCAGCTAGGGAGAGAAGACAGATCTTGGTGCAAAGGGGGATCCTAAGGACTTTCTGTGTTAATCTCTTGAGAGAAAACACTTGAATTTACTCCAAATTTGAGTGAGAAACTCACAATTACATCCTCATTGCACTGAATAGAGATATTTCCACCAAGAATATTTACTATTTTGCAAAGCTCCGGGAAGCCCCTACACCAGGTAAACATAGATTCTCAAGCACACCTAGGAAACGGTCAGGAAGCACATTTTTTGATACGTTTTGTTGTTCCCTTGGGCCGAGAAACCTTTTCGCATGTTTCCTCGCACGTCTTCGCAAAATTTTAGAGATTTAATTGAATAATTTAACAGAAACATATAAAAAAAACATTTGATCGTTTTCTGATTTCGGAACGCGATACGTCGAGTGCGATGCATGAGGTGCGTCTCTACAAGATTGATGATCTTGGCAAGCAAAAGGTGTACGCACTATACGCGTCTTGTGTTCGTATGCAAATGAGCTTTGCTTTGCAAGTAAATCACACTGCATTCTTAAACAAAATATTATGTATGCACAGGACGACATTTTATTAGTTGTTTTATTAACGGTAAAAGGTAAAATTAGGAAAAGTATTTATTTCCACGAAGAAGTTCGCGGTCATGGCTAAGTGTGATTAAAATCTTGACGCTTCAAAAGATTGAAATGTGTTTATTAAACATTTTGAGCAGGTTAATATTTCAAAAGCTAGATTAGATGCAATAACCGCCAAAAAACTTTGAATATCATGAAAACTAGTACAGGCTACAACCAATCTGTGGATTATAACCATACCGGGAAATGTATTGAGATATTTTTAAATCTGTCGACTCTTCTAAAAGAACCTCTCTAAAAAATGCAATCTCCTTCCTCCAGCTTCGAATCATGATTTCAATTTTGCAAAAACAACAGAAAACTCTAATCAAAACTTGGTACCAATTCGTACACTTTCATGCAACCAATCAAATCAAATAAAATGCACATGGGCCGCAGGTCGTACAGCTGGTACGGTACGATACCCTTTTTACCTTAATAAACCGTTCCAATAGATTTATTATAAGTGCAGTGTAATGACTAAAGCTAGGATAGTTATGCAAAATGCATGTTTGAAATGAAGCTTACAAGACCATGCAAAAACATATTTTTATCCATTTCAGACCTCCCTGAATCTAAATATACCACTTTTATTTTGCATGTTTTGCATATTTGGGCATTTTTGGCAAAAAGTGCATATTCAAGGTTTATTTTGCATGTTTTAGCATATTTGGGCATTTTTTATCATTTACGACACAATTACGTTTACTTTTATACATATTTTCAACTTTTCTCGCAAAATGTAATTTTACTAATTTATTTCCAAATGTAGGGCCTACATGGTGTATTTGAGTTTTGTGGATTAGTTTCAGGTATTCTTTTCTCATAGCATTACAAAAATAGAATGGGTTTTACCCAAAAGCATGAAAATAGTATCAAGATTTCTCTTGTATTGACAAGCTTGACAGGCAAGTTATCCCATTCATAGAATGCAGGTGGCCAGATAAAGATTGTGGAGCTAGGTAGTATTCTGAGAAAGAGGGTGAGGGGGTCTAAGAGTGAGAGGGATGACTGGTAGCTTCTTGCTGATTGGCTTCATAGAATTTTTACTAAACAAATGGGAACAAACTGCATATTGTTGCTTTGTGCTTTGCACTATTGTTGTGCATAGTGAACAGCCAAACAGTGAATCACCATCCACCAAGATGCCAGCAGTGAAAGCTACACAAAGTGTTAAATTGAAACAGTGGGCAAAAGACCACAAGTATCTGTCTTGCGATGGAATTGTTATGTTCTGTAACGCATGTGAACGACAGGTAAGATATAACTGCAATGCAAATTAGTTTACATTGTATTAATATTCTAATATTAGATGACTGCTAATAGAATAAATCTAGTTAAATGAACTAAAACTTTATTTGAAATATATTTTTTAATTGTGTTTCAAAACTGTAGAAATTATAGAGTCATGTTTTAGTTTTATCTGTCTGTGTTTCAAGATTTTAAAGTTAAATTTTTTATAGGTGACATGCTCAAAGAAGTTCCAAGTAGATCAACACGTGCGGTCAGAAATTCACATCGGCCGAGTTAAAAAGAAGGAAGATGCAAGTAGTAATGCTATTGTTCGGCAATCATTCATCACAACACCAGCAAAAACAGGACCGTCACCGAGTGAGTTCAACACAGAGCTATGCAATGCGTTGATCTCGGCTAACATCCCTTGGGAAAAACTATCCGACCCCACACTGAAGGCTTTTCTAGAAAAGTATACGCATAAGATCATTCCTGACCCTTCAACATTAAGAAAAGGATACCTTCCACAATCGTACGAAAGAGCATTACAAGAAATTCGTGATGATATCGGTGATAATGACATCTGGGTGTCAATGGATGAAACGACAGATGTTCTAGGACGCTACGTTGCAAACTTGATAGTGGGTAAACTATCAGAAAAGGAGCCGGGCATTCCACATCTCCTATGCTCTCGAGTTTTAGAAAAGACAAACAGCAAAACGGTGTCAGCATTTTTAAATGATGGCCTTCTATCCCTCTGGCCTAATGGTGGAATGAACCACAAAGTTCTTTTATTGCTGTCTGATGCAGCACCATACATGGTCAAAGCGGGACAGGGTTTGCAGAACATCTACCACAACATGCACCACTTGACGTGTTTGGCCCATGCTGTCCACCGTGTGGCTGAGACCATACGAAGTATGTATGATGAAGTGAATAAGTTGATATCATGTGTTAAGAAGATATTTTCCAAGGCACCATCAAGAATCAACACTTATCGGGAAATGCTTCCCGACGTACCGTTGCCTCCCGAGCCAATAATCACTCGTTGGGGCACATGGATCCTCGCAGCCGTATTTTACTGTGATCACTTCGAAGAGATTAAAGAGGTGGTGAAGTTGTTTAACCCAGAAGATGCTGCAAGCACTAAAGATGCCCAGGAAGCTTTTGAGTCACCATCTATTCTGTGCGACCTTGTTTATATCAAGTCCCATTTTGGCAAACTACCCAAAGTGATACAAAAGCTGGAGAAAATCGGAGAACCACTTGTAGCAACACTCCAGATTATACAAAATCTTCGTGAAGAACTGTCAGAAGCTCCAGGGGGTCGTGCAAAAGTAGTATTGAACAAACTTGATTATGTGCTCAACAAGAATCCATCATACAAACTTCTTTCTGGCATCAAGTCCATTTTTGCGGGGGAGCGATGCATCCTCACTGAATCTTTAACGGCCAAACAGCTAACTAATTTTAAATATGCGCCAGTAACTTCGTGTGATGTGGAAAGGTCGTTTTCCGCATACAAAAACATTCTCTCCGACCGACGATGTAGCTTAACTTCAAAGAACATTGAAATGATTCTTGTTTCACTCTGTGCAGCCAAATATGGCAGAAATTTGGCAAACAACTAATTCCACAAGTTTTTTTTTCAATTAGGCATAGCCTAATTAATTTTTCTTGTGACATGTCATAAAATTTTAAAAAATCAATTTAATTAATTTTAATTTTCAATAAAACTTGACAATATTTCAACTGAAAAATGTGTTTTTATACTGATTTTCTTACAATAATGTTGATAATTCTAAATCCCATCCCATCGAATATTAAATTTTGATTTTGCATGTTTTTGCATATTGGACGATTTATTTTGCATGTTTTGCATATTTGAGCATTTGTTTTTGCATGTTTCAATGTTTTATTTTGCATAACTATCCTAGCTCTAGTAATGACTAAACATCGGTCATCCGTCGTGATTGCAGAATGCACGCATGTCGAATAGCGGTCGGCCAGTTCAAGTTCAACGCGTCGCTGCGTTTTGCATACACTTTGTACACGCGATCACAATTCACTTTGATCCTAGCAGGCATGTAGGCCCGTAATGACTAAACCAACCACGCTTAACCTCAAACTGTCTGAAACCAAAGAGATGTCTCACCATAAACAGTCCGGCCCGCGAGCACATGGGCTGCATCACAGCGTGGCTACTAACTCATGAATGCAATTTCAATTATGATTTCAGTTCCGGGATTTCGAACAACAAAATGTTCAACCTAAAATCTTATAATAGCTCGAAAAACAAAAGATTACACGACAAAACTCTTGTAGGAAAAGAAAAATGGCTAACAATGGCGAAAATTATTTAGAACCTTTTTTAAAAATGACAGTTGACAAAACAGCCGGTGGCGAAACGACCGGTGGCGCCCCTGCCGGAAACGTGTGTTCGCTCGGTGAACGGAGTATACTTCATTGCATTGTTAATAGGAAGGATTTCAAAACAAGAAATGCATTTGCACATTCGGAGAGGTTTGAGTGTAGTTAAGATTGACCTACAAGTTTCAAAACTTAAAATCCAGGTATGGGAAGTCTTGAAACTAATCCAGAGCAAAGGGCACGAAAGGTTTTAGAATGTTTATAGTTTGGGAATTGTTTTCACCACACTCTGTCTGAAAAGAATTGAGTGTCCAGTCCATCGTCTGTCAAGTCTCTGTGTCACTGTACAGAGATCCGAGTGCCGTTACATTATTTCTTGACTGTTCTGCTAGAGCCTCGTTTTCTGTTCACGAAAATACACCGACGCTCAATGACCTGATTAGCATAATTCATAGTTCCATTATATTATTTTCTTTTGTACAAGAAGGCGAAGAAGCGAAGGCGAGAGCTGAAATGTTTTTTTAAATTTCCTTTACATGCAGCCTATGATGTAAGAAGAGAATATAGCGGGAATTTGAATCATGAATTAGCTGGATGCCTTGGGAAAAATGCATACTGATTTTTTGACGTTCGTGGCCGAGTACCTTTCCAGCATATACGGTAATCTCAGAAGATGCACGAAATAAGACTGCACAATTGTGGTCGACAGTTCACATGGTTTTCGGTCTGGACTGTACTTTTCATAAGATCAAAATTTGATAAATTGCGCGTAGACTGCGGACTGAACTCAAAGCACCCATCAAGACTTTTTACAGAAAATTTATACCACGTTCACTTTCAAATGTTTCGTATTGTCAAATTAGTGAGATGATTTGAGAAATTACTTCCCAAATCGACTTCTTAGTTTCTTGTTCTTGCTGCCTCCATTAAAGGGCTATTCGTGGCCAATTATTAGACCCTTTATTTTGTAGCATGTTGTGATTTTCGAATGAAATGTCAAATAGCAGCCTTGTTATGTACGAAATTAGTCCTAATAACGATGGTTCGCCCGGCAATTCCAAAGTAAAAGCTTCCTAAAGTAATTTGATGTACGAAACTGTGGGGGTCTCAGCGTTTACATTCTCAGCAGTTGAAATTTCAAAATTGTGTTAGTTGACTCCCATGAAGTCAAGCCCTTGATAGAAGATATCGTATCAAAGAACGCCGCATTCATATGTCTCCACTAGCTCTCATGGCAAAAATGACTCCAGAGGGCTCTCCCAAGGAATAGACAGTAACGAATTGAAAGAGGAAATATATGACAGTGGCAAGTAGCAGGAAAACGAAGACAGAAAATGTCCGTAACCTACACATTTAATTGCATTTCAATCTAACAGCTTGCTGATAGAAGCGTAGTCACATTTCACGAGTCATTATCGAGTACCGTAATTGTAGTAATTTACTAAGCACCACCAATTACGCTTCAATGGCTACTTAAATATTTTAAACCTAGCGGTAATACACAATTGCGCTCTAACGAGACCTTACACTATTATTTCTACTAAAAGCAATACGATCTTGATAAAAAAAAATTACAGACGAGACTTACGATCCAAAGCGCCACTTGACCTTTGTCGCGTGTACTTTACAAAATTGTTAGCCCGGATTACTTATTAGTTCTTACAATATCGAATGAACAGTGATGTTAACCTATCTTTAGGCACATAACGGTTTTGACCAGACTTCCGAACCTATTCGTCGTGCATTGCTATACCTAATAGCGTAAAACACCGATAAGCTGTAACAGCAAAATGTACGCTAGCAATAATTTGTCTTCGGAATTATCTAGTTGAATTATTTTGCTTACTGTCCTGGCTGCACGGATGAGAAAATAGCAAGTTACGATCGGTTAGCGGTTCTTGGTTCAGCATTGTCGAAGGCCGTCGGTTTTGTTCTTCCTGATTTTAACCATGTCAACTGAAGCATTCCATCTTTTTCTATAGTCTCCTTTAATTGAGTAGGCTACTATAATAAAGGCATTGTCTTATTTCGAGGTAACCATGTGTGTCATAAGTCATAACTGTATTTATCTTGGCTTCGGTACTTCTAATTGCAGCATGGTGCATGCAGAGTCTTGTAAATGGTGAATTGGCAAATTTATCGGCACCAAGACAAAGCTAATTGTGCTGTAAAGATGACTCGCATGATTTGGAGATTAGGATATATTAATAAATCGTTTGATTATCGAGATATTGATCTGCAGATGGATTTTTTTCATATTGAAACAAAGCACAATAGAGATGTTTGTGGTTTGGTGGTGCATGGTGGCCAGTCAACGATTTGATGAGGAATACATGTACCTAAGAAGCAGTTTTTTAAAATCGCAAGTGAAAGAAAACATGTAATTATGAACAAGTTAAGTGAAACGAACTCGTTTATTGACTGAATATAATCACTGCCGCAAGAATCCAGTTTTGAAAATGGCACTTGCCAAAAACAATGTGCATTGGTCTAGATGTACGTATTTTCATAAGATGTCGAATTAATAAAAAAATAAACTGCCATAGATTAAAATTTGGATAGTTTCAAACAGAAGTGATTTCCATTCGTGGATTGGATGTAATTGAAAAATTATTTCAGCAGAAAGATGGTCAACTATAAACAAATTTTGCCGAATAGTTATCATGTGCTACTCTAAAATTTTCGGTGTTCAATTCTGAACGAACTATTACAATCAATTTAATAAAAATATCTATTGAAGTTCCCTGATATAAACGGTTTTGCTACAAGTGTTTTAATACATAGACCAAAGTCGGTGACTTTTTTTTAGTGTTTAGTTAGCCAAGGATAGATGTTCAAATGAGTTCAACTCCCATTGACGCATGACTAAGGATATCGTTGACCGTTATGTCCTAGAGAAAAACGAACTAAAAACACTAGAAAATTGCAAATTCAACGCTTGTTAAATAGCAACTGTCTAGGAGCCTATGCATACACCTATAAATGGTATGGCCCATCAATTATCTGCTCTACTGTATACTTCGGTAAGCTCTGTTTGAGCCAAGTCACCTTCTTTTTCATCGTTGAAGTCCAACAACTGTGTGCTTTGTTTTACAGTAAGCTCAATGCACGATCAAGCGACGCACGGATGACATATATTTTGCAAGATTCTTTGCCAAACCATCACAACTCACCGGCTAACAATTAACTTTATGCAATTCAGGTTAATTTTCCGTGAAATGAATCACAATCCCGACGAGAATCGTGCTTACAATTAGAAAAAAAAAAAACGTTGCACTTTTCGTGAAGCATCTGCCTCTAAATCAAGCGAGATCATTTTTATAATAGTCTCCACTCGAAGGACCTGTTTATAACCCCACCCTGCAGAAGAAAAAAAAAGTACCGTAAGACAAAACAGCGCCACTGGATGGTCGTTCTGTTCTTGAGCTTCTTGCAATCGGTATTCCCCGATATAGGTATATGGCAATAGCTTTTTGCAGGAAAAAATATCGAAAGCTGGTTATGCTAAACGACTCGTCTTAGATAATAATATTTCTAACTAATGAGATAATCCTAAGAAGGTGGACCTACTGCTTAAGGCGAAATGCAACATTTTACAATCCATCGATTGTAAATCACTTTTAAGATAACCGGAAATACAAACAGTATGAACGAATTGCTGAGCGGAACTGCCTTCAGTAAGCATACAGATTCGATTTGAATGAAACCTTGAACTAATTTGAAGAAAATTGCCAATATCCTCTATTATAAAATCTTTTCATTAGGTCAAATACCTTTCAAACGGTCAACCCGATCTGATCGATAACAATAAACCTATCAACCTTGACCACTGAGCAAGAACCTATCTATTCAAGCAGGTTCATCAAGCTCAACTGTCTTCAGGGATTCAAGGTGACAGCGTCAACGCCTTCGTCTACGACCCAACATAACAGTATCGTTACGGAATAGAGGTCATCCGAAAGACAATGCAAGTTATGCAACGAAGAATGCAACCCAAGACATTCGTTTTACCGTCCTCGGCTACTCTATCCATCTTGGAATCGTACGATTCACTTCCACGTTGATTACCATATCCACTAGACGTGCAATTGCTTCTGTAATGCCTGCTTGACATGTGGTACATAATTAGTAATTTCACGCTTCTAGTACATTGAAATTGAGATTGATTTATGTGATTAATTATCTGTATAGTTATTACTATTTTTGCATTGCTTTGCTGAAACTTGCAATAAGGAATTTCTGATAAACTCAAAAATCGTTTTGAAAATCGATATTTTTTTCTTGAATTTTTGAGAGATGTTAAAACACCCACTATCTTGTACGTTTAAAATTTGTTTTTCAAGTTGGAACACAATTTCACAAAACAAAACAACGTTCTAAGTTTTTCGTGCAGAAAAGATGATGACTGACATTTCTTATGCAATATACTAAGATAGTAACATGATTTATACGATATCACGATTGAGAAGAGAACACAGCACACATCGAAGTTGTGGTTTGATCGATCGATACTAAAAACAGTTTGTAAATAGAAATATGTCGGTTACAATCAGAGGAAACGAGCCAATGAATCACTATTTTTGGCGTCCCATTGTTGGATTCGGAAAACATGCCACTTCTTGCCTTTTGAAAAACTCTGGATGCTTTAGACCACAATTCCAATATTGCTCATCGGCGGTCTGTAATCATCACTAAAAAAATCCACACTTCCGAACAAAACTATTTTTAACGTCTTTCTACTGTCGGTAACTGTTCTATTGAGACCACTTACCGATTATTGCAAGAAAAATCACATCGCTCTTGGGCTCGATCGAACACTTCCTGAGCGAGATGGAAAGTATGGTCAAGTAAAGACATGGACAGAGAGGACACCGCAAGATACGGTGAACATTATCCACAGTTATTCATGTCATGTATTGAACAAAGAAATTATCGGCAATAACTCAATCACGTGAATATCCTGATATACCCGATTTATGAATGAGTTTCAAACAGAGCTTGACAATCGCAAGGTATTTTCACACGATAGAGCCATGCTCCATTGGTATACGTACACCATACTAATAGTAACTGAACTTACGTATGTACACGTAGGATTTTTATATCGAACTTAATATACCTACAGTCTATCCCGTGAGAGAAGATAATTTACCATAATTGGACAGAACAGGAAACTAGACTGGAAAAATGTTCAACCGAATAGGGATACGAATCCAGGACCTCTCAATTGCCGGTCGGGTGCTGTATCAACTGTGCTATCCGGGCACACATATTCCAGCTTTCGCGGGGTGGGATAAGGGATCCCCTCTAAAGGGGAAGCTGCCGATGCGACTCATATGGACGAGTTTCATACAAGATAGCAAATTGTTTCACTATCTCTTATGGCAAAAATTGATCTAGAGGACTATGATTTGGTATCTTCTTTCACAGGATATGCTGTAGGTACCGCAAACACATGACGAATTTTTCTATTGGTCACACTGCAGTTGTTATTTGATTAGTGATTACGTTTAATAATCCGTAAAGGACAACTAACCAAAGCGAATACCAATATACTGTATTAATAACAGTTCGCATTTCAACATTTTTATCTAACTGTAAAATTAATACACAACTTAAACATGTGTATAGCCAAAAGTTTTTCTCTTTCACTTCTTGTAGCCTTTACAGAATCAATGAATTCTTCTTTAGGGCATAGTATTATCCTCCATTAAATCCGAGGTATCGAACTAATTGCGCCCGTTTTTTTTTTCTTACCATTGCAGATTCACCATGCGCCTGAACGGAATCTACACGATATTTAACATGAACAGCGTCTCATTGGCGCTGCTGCTGCTCGTCTCCAACCTCGCGGTCAGCATAGGTAACTAACTGTTTTTCATTATTTAACACTACCGTAGATTACGGGTCGATACTTTGCCAATCTAATCCGAAGCGTCTAGTCTGTAGTTGCCGTGGGCCACATGCCAAAGATTAAATATTGTCTGATACTACTAATCTTAATTTCGTCTTGACATGTGATGAGAAGGGGTCGACATTCGTCAGGACATTCACGTTAAACATTTCTTGAGATGGATCTGGCACTTGATTCCTGTAGCAGGTGGACAATTAGGACCAAAGAGCCACTCCCACCCCCAAGAAGATATCGAAATTAGTTTCATATTTTGTGCAGCGTATTTCCTTAAGGAAAAATTCTGGTTTGGTAGTTTTGTCTTGCCATTCAGCCCTAGATGATTTTTGAGTTAAGGACCTTTCAGTAACCAGCATAACGCAAAGTGTGAACATGTTTTGAGAGAAAAATATTATCCTGATGATCCTGATCAATCAGATATTTGAGTTTTCCGTGACCTTATAATTGTTGACGTAGGTACTTCATGGCCTCCCAGAAAAATATTACGTCGAACTTGAATGCATTCCCTGATTTTTTAAATATGTGTTAAAAGTGTAAAGAGAAGCAGAACAGTCTATCCAGGGAGAAAAGATTATCTTGCACACATTTTAGGTGTTTCCACTGGTTCTTATAGAATAAATAGCTCGAGAGAACTTTGACTAGGTATCTTCTCTCAAGGAATCGACCGCAGAGCCTGCAAAAAAGTCGATGTGTCATATCTAATTCCAGCTACACTTGGTGCCCCACTAGGTAGGATTGAAGAACTCAGATGCGGTTTTCTTGTCCTCAAAACAGAACAAATTATGATTTCGTGAGAATGTGAGAGAGAGGTCGAGTATTCAAAGAGTTGGCCTTTGTGCACTTGAACCAACTAACTTGCTCCTCTGGGCAGTGGGGCACCAAGTCCGGTTTTTCTTGGTCGCAGCTTATCACATTTCTGCAAAAGAATCGAGTTAATATTTTTGTTAGAATTGGTGTTCTACGATAAAAAAATAAAAAAAAAACACCAATCCACTTGCTTATATAGTGAAGAATCTTAACTCGAATGTCATATTCTGAAATGTTTAAAAACTACATCCTCAAGCTGCACTTCTGGTTCCAAGCATGCAATTTTCCTGATTAAACAAAAATGTGCGCAAGGTATTTTGTCTTCCTCATGCAAATTTATCGGAACGGGTAGCATGCAAGCTCAGAATACCTAACAGTAAAATCGATATAATTTTGTCGATAAACAAAAATGTCATTCGAACTCTGAGAATGTGATTTCGCTGCAGGCCGGGTCGCGTTCGAGAAGCTGACTGAAATGGATTACCGAGGGACCACCTATTACACAGCAAAGAACCTCTCTCTGTACGAGTGCCAAGGATGGTGCCGCGAAGAAGCAGATTGCCAAGCCGCTGCCTTCAGGTGTGTACCAGGCTAATTGCATTTTAATAATAGGAAGATGCATCGAAGAAAATCACATCAACAACTGCAACCATGCCGCGCATAACTCGTAAATAATTACGCCATTTCGATGTGGGAGGATATACCAGTCGTAAATATCAGGTGCAAGGAGATCAACACTATCATTTCCTGTTGACTTTTTAGTTTGTAAGGTTTTAAGGGTACCTTTGCAGCGGAATACCAAAGGGAAAAAGGTGTCTGTGTTGTTTTTTTGCGAGCAATTGCAGATTCTTTATTGAATTTTAAATTATAGTGATGTGTTTGGGTTCAACCAAAATGACCACACTCAGATGGGCTTATGTATTGAGAGGTCAAAGACGCAGTGGAGATTCGCCACACCGATGGGGCACGTTTTTTCGGCAAATGTCTGGAGGAAATTTATAAGTTCAGAAACTGACCACAGTAATTGCCTACTCAGAAGCGCGCGTTTCGCGTGTAATCCTTTTAAATCGCGGTGCCGTTATTGTGATTGTCAAATAAAATGAGACCGTCCGAAAAAATCGTTCGCTGTTCGTTATGAACGCATGTTGGTTTTTGGCCAATTATTTTAATGTATAATGTTAAAGATATTTGCAATGAAGAGGAAAGTTACAGCAAACATTTTGTTTTCTTTTAAATCTCTAGTGCTATAGTTCCGTTATGATTTAAAAAAAATAAGTATACAGGCGAATTAAAAAAAAAACTCTACATATATTTTATGCAGATGATATAATTTCTAAGTAGCACTGGTGGCTTAGTAAGACTGCTAATGTATAGTACATGTCCTTTGTATTCATCAAGATCAATATCTCAAAACAAATAAAGTGTTTCTCCATAACAAGCGGACGGGATATTAATATTAATCCGTGGCACCTAAGTGCCGTATGATATCATGTCTAAAGTAATACAAAATGAATCATTAGATCACGTGGTATGCCGGACAAATTAACGGTAAATTGCATGTTGCAAGTATGCACTACGCGCAATATTTAACCGCATTAAATTTGACGGAAGCAATAATTATAAACGTTAATGAGGAGTGATGTGAGAACCATTAAAATTCGACCATCACATTCCATATTTTCGGCAGCGAAATTCAGCTGCATTTCATGAGAGTCAGTGCTGGGGCTCAAGAGAAATGTGCAATCTTGTTGAGAGATTTTGCCTGACACGGGGCGTTGAGTGCACGTTTCCATAAATTTGTGGTTGTAATTAAATTTGTGTGCATATGTTAGTTTAACTAGATACAAGACTATTAAATGAAGCAATGAATTCTATAGCCAAAGTAAATTCAATCCGTGGAAAATTCTGCCAAAACTTAATAGGAGAAAAAGTATCTTCCGATTTGGGCACCGCTAATTAAACATAAGCTTCCGTAGTCCAATTCTGTTCCCAAACGAAGGCAAGAGTGCTTGTTCTGAGGTCAGGTCACTAACCGTTATAAGTTATAAGCACTTCATTTTACACTGGTTCAAACAAATATAAAATTCTCATGAGTTCTACCTGTTCCTCTACATGCAATGTTGGGGCTGTGAGCATGGGTGTAAAACAACTCTCTTGTATAGGAAGTAGGATGAGTGCAGAAGAAGTCATGGATATGCGAATCGTTGGCAAAACGGAACCCGAAATGTTGCGGCCAGTTTGAGACGAGCTATAAAAGCTAAGGGGTCATCGCGTAATACCTACTTAAAAATAGTAATCAGGAAATATATCTTGGTGGTGTACGCTAGTTAAATTTGTCTGTAAAATATCTTGAACGTTTTCACATTTAATCTTAGATACTTTTGGTGTAACTAATAACACGCATGGACACAGAAATAGTTTTACCTGTTCGTTTTTTGCTGTAAACATCTTAAGCCGATGATTTTAAACACAGCTTCAATTAGGTGAAATTGATTAGAATTCTAAATATATTGCCTAATATGAAGAACTGACCAGAATACAGCGCGTATAACTTCCAATAATATCCAACTATTGACTATTGTGTTTAACGACGCACTCTTTTGACAGCCGGCTATCCAATTATTTTCAATGTTCTCTGGAAGGCGTAAATTTAAATCTCAAGATGAGCTTATTTCACTATATTATGTGGATGTGTGGGAGATATGAACTGAAGAAAAATTCCTCACCCAATCCATTAAAAAGAAGACAAAACGCTCTCGAGGAATTTTAAGAGTGTGCTCATTCTTGGACGCAACGCACATGCTATGCAAGTCGGCAGCAATTGTGGTCATCCGAGTATTCTACTACCAACCACGGTAAACCACAAACAGGATTGGCACAGGCGGAAATCAGACGACCTGTGGCCGGCACATGCCGTTCGCCATCACTGGTTCGGTTTCAGCTACGTTCATGTCCCTGCCCCGTGGCCCGGACATGGGCCAAAGTTTTGGCGAGCGCGTCAAATGACCCAGCGGCACCGGCTCTTCTTTATTAAAACAGGTTCACGATGATAGGGAAGGTGTAATAGGAGGGACCAGTTGATAATATCCGCACTCAATCATGTTGCCGCGTGCCAAACGGGTGTCCCAATAACACATGAGTGCAGTGCTTTTCCTGTTCAACTTTACTGTCTGACCCGCGAGAGAAAATACCAGCCCAAGGACTGTCCCCCAGCATTGCTACCAACTCATGAATGTAATTTCAATTATGATGTCAGTGGTGGTATCTGAAATTACTTATATTATCTAAAAAGATTGTCACAAGTGGTAGTAACATTCTTGTAATAGCTCGAAAAACAAAATATCTTGGCATGAAAAGAGCCGTACAGCAAAATAAACGGGTAGACATCAGTGGAGATGATTTGTAGAGTTATTTTTTAGTACAGTTAGCCCGCATGTTACCCCGAAACGACGGTAGCGAGGCTGCTCAGAAATTATGTTCTCTCGTTGAACGGAGTGTAAGGATGCATGCATCCGCATCACATGTAAAAAAGCGTGTGGTTTGCCTGTGACTTTTGAACATCTAACAAAAGTCTTGATGTGCTGCGTTTTCTTAAATGCAAAACGCTACTTTGCTGTTAATGCTGCTAACTATAGCTGGAATTGCTGCTACTATAGCATTAATACGATGGTCTTTTCAACAATTACCGCTACCTACACATTTTGTTCTCAGCTTTGTTAATTTTGGTGTACGTTGATATTTTTGAGCTATGTGGTCCTTTTACAGGCGTCCACCCTGTAAGCGTTCATGTGTGTGATTCGGGTGTGTAATCGGGAAATTTGTTGCAGCTTCGTGATGAACCCGTTGGCGCCCGTGCAGGAGACGTTGTGCCAGCTGCAAAACGAGACGGCGGCCAACAACCCGGCGGCGACGCCCCAGCGTTCCGTCAACCTCTACTACATGACCAAGATTCAGATCCGATCAGGTAAGTTTAGCCTCTAGGGTGGAGCATTTTGGTCAAGAGTCAAGGTTCTTAAATCGTTGTTCTTTGCCCCATCATACAAAAAAAAAAGAAAAGAAAAATTAACAACAAGTCAATTTGGCTTTTAGCCTTTTTGGTTGGTCGGTCATGACAACTTAATTTAAAGTTATCATAATTACAGGGTTGTCCCAATTTCGGTATGAAAACATGCGTAACCGTTATAACGATTAATCAATTAAAACTTAGATTTCGTTTAGTTACTACGAATAATATCCATGAACATGCTTCGAAAATTAATTTATTTTGCATGCCACAGCCCTCTCCGGTAATTCAATCGCTAAAATTGCCACGACTCGAAACACTGCCAAAATTCACTTTCCAAAAATTGAAGAAACACTTATAAAATTGATTCACTGCAAATGGTTACGCGTAGATTAACTTTTTTTAATTCATGTAATTACGGCGAAACAACTAGGTACGCAATTTACGAGTTTTCAATACAAATTTTTATTTTGGAATTCTCGTAATACCGGTTTGTATGCCAAATTGATGTTACAATTTGCGAACATTAGTTGATCACTGCTAATGCATGCCACAAAATTTTAATACGAATAGAATTGATAAAATGAACCCTCTTTTCACTCATTCGCAAACATGAAACCACGGATAAAAAATGTAGCACAAACAATATACGTTCCCAAGCGAAAACATCGATAAATCAAATCTCCACAACCCTACGAATATTTCTACATGTCCAGGAAATTCCCGCGCCTTCTTTAGCAATGTGGTCAAATTTCTTTTGGTTTCTAAATATGCGAACATTTTTGTCAAGTGCTAGTGAATTAGATAATGGCAATCTCTTGTTCTATATAAACATTTTACAGGCCACAACCCATGGCCACAACCAATATACCGACAAATACTTTTAGCTTAGTTGGATGACCTGAATAAAAATCCAGTTTGGTGACATTTACAACTTGAATTTGGTAACGAAGAAACAATCGAATAGTTCTGAAATTAAGAACAAAACCCTACTACCTTTATTTCCCTACGTGCAGTTTGAAATCATTGAAGTGAAATGAGTTTTCTCTGTTAATATGTAATCCAGGCAAACTGTCAAAAGACAATCAAAGTATTATTGGAACAAGGACTTAATCAGTAATCCCTTCAAGTAATTTAATGAGGTGCAACAACATTTTCCGTTTGTCGCGAGGAAATGTTAGTCGCGATCTCTTCCAGTAGATCTAAAACAACCGCTGTCTCTCCCATTAATTGTGTCAACTATTCTCACTTTGCAGAGAACGTCTGCGTTCGCCCTTGGGCCTTCGAGCGAGTTCCCAACAAGATGATCCGAGGCCTGGACAACGCACTCATCTACACATCAACCAAAGAGGCCTGTCTGGCTTCCTGTCTCAATGAGGTAAGTTCCAACAACGAGTGGCAAAAACCTAGCTGTGCTACCACGGTACATGATAGATAATCAATCAGAGCATGCATGCGTATAATGTTTCATAATTCAAATTCAAAACATGAATTAACAAATTGGAAGTAGTTGATTGATAGTGCCTAATGCTGGACCGGTCAATGGGCTGCATCATTGGCGTTGAGTAGCAGAACCCGTTTATTATGCTGATTTGAATGACCCACGACTATTCTGCTATAATCTTTAAAGTTGACTGCCTTGCTAATAAAATCATCGCGGAAGTTTCTGTAAAGGTGCACTGACCAATTTTTGTTCAGCACATATCACTCAGATTAAAGTAAAAAATACCTGTTACTGCATACCTGTTGCTGTTGCTGCATACCTGTTACTGCGATGTGAGGGAGTCATGAAAAAAAGATACGGAGAAATCATTGAACGCGTTAATGGCGGTGTGTCACACACAAGTCTCAAAATTACTCCCAATAAAAATCCAGTTTAAAACAAAGATGTTAAGTTGTAAATCTTATTTAATTGGTGATATAAAACAAACCAGTCGGAACCAAATATTTCACCAGGCATTTACAGCGTCTTAATATAGCATTACAAAAAAAGTCGGTTTGAATGGATTGAAATGGCGCAAACCGTGGAGAGGATGGTTCAGAGGCGATCGAGGCTGACTGCATTTCTGCAATTGTTTGCAGCACCGGTTTGTGTGCCGGTCCACCGAGTACAACTATGTGACGCTGCAATGTCACCTGAGCGATTCGGATCGGAGGACCACTGGGCAGTACGTGCAATTCGTGGACTCGCCTGGCGTCGACTACTTCGAGAATCTCTGTCTTAAAGGTACTTAGTTAGCCGTGAAAAGTTTACCATAACGCATCGATAATGGGAGATGTGCCAGTGCCGCCATGTTGGTTTTTATTTGGGTAAGTATTTTCATCTGAACTCTGAGGAGCTTCAAAATATGAATTAGATTGATTGCTGAACCAAATTATACATCATCTTGTTTTTCATTTGACGGCAGATGATTTTACACTGTTATTGAACTTATTACTAGTTATACGATACAGAATATACATCCCAATAAAGTTAATTTGTCTGCTTATCACTAGAACATTCGTTGACGCTTGAAGTTTTAAAAGCTAGTGTAATTTTTGCTTGTGTCAATAACTTTTGCTAGGAGTAAGGTAACTTCGTTGGTTGGTAAAACAAAACACAACTTCATCGTCGGTGTTGAAGCGTTTAGTGTTGAAGCTTTAAGCATCACAATAAATCCTTGGGAACAGGAAACGCTCGTAAGATTTAAAAATTGATAAATGGAATGAAATCGAATGAAGGTGAATTTATAAAAGCAAACAATGCAATTGCCATAAGGGTAGTCATAAATATACACTATAATATCAGTAATAACTTAGAGTACTCTACTGCGAGCATTCCTTCGATAAGATGTGAGGTCGAGAGCGAAAGAGATGGAGATCGAGTGGGTGACGGTCGACCCCTTGTTTTAGGCAACCAGGCGTGCAAGGGCAACAAGGCGTTCCAGGTGCCTCGGATCGGGGTGGCTGAAGACAAGGTGTCGCAGTACGCGAGCCTGCACTACTACATCGACAAGGAACTGCAGGTGAGGCCGCTGCTTCAAAGATATCCACAAAAGTATGCACCCCCAGAACACTGGAGGGAAGTGGCCTTGGACTCGTTTCAAAAGATTTACGATCCAGGTTCCATAAAAAAATGTCCAAGTTACTGACTTTAGCCCTGAACTGGTTTCTATGAAGTTGTCATCGATGAGAAGGTAATGCTCAAGGTGATGCGCACCGTTTTCAGGGTAACAGTAACACTGTGCTTGCAAGTAAACTAATGGGTTAGCTAAGCACCATTGGTATACCACACTTCCAGGCATAAAATTAAGGACTCGATTTTTGAAATTCATCATCAATCCATGGAATCAAATGATGAAGTCGCGAAGAATGTGTGCCATTGCATTTAAAATGTGAATCTATTAACATCCCAAATAAATTATATCGCATTGTAAGGAAACGAGCATGGTGGTCACCCACCTAGAACAAGAACCAAGACACTGTTGCTCAACGTAATTGGATTGATGAGAAATTATACAAATTTGGCTAGGTTCATCCATGTAAACAGTCCTCCTCCTTTACATAAAATCCGAGTGAAACTAATGCATCATCTCTCCCCACGAAAAGCCATGAAATCATTGATATGTAAACTAAACGGAACACACTTTTGCAGGTAACGAGTGAATCTGCGTGCCGACTGTCATGCGAGATCGAGCAGGAGTTCCTGTGCCGTTCTTTCCTGTTCCGCGGACCGCCAATCGGCAGCAACTACAACTGCCAGCTGTTCCATCTGGACCACAAGACGCTGCCTGAGGGACCCAGCACATATCTTAACGCAGAACGACCTCTGCTCGACAGCGGGGAAAGGGTCGGCACCTACTTCGAGAACATTTGCGACAGTAAGTTATCTCTGGAAGTTAGTTTCATTCGCCTGAATATAATTGTGTACTGAAAGTAGTAAGCAATTCGAACATTTTATCATACAGCCAAAAACTAACCAAAACCATATGCATATTAGCTGCATGCACAGCAGGCAAGCTGCTAGTTTATTCAATGTGCTACACTTGTGTACTGGAAGTGTAAAAACAGTTTGTAAATAAAGTTACAAAAGTTTTAGAAGTTTTCTTACTGTGTGTGGGTTATTTATTTTGACGGAATTTAACTTTGAATATTTTTTCAGAATCCTCAAGTGCACAGAAAGACCCGCTGCCCGTCGTCTTTGACAGCGCAGAAGATTCCGCTGTTAACAACTTGACTCGATCTGATGTTAACTGTGACAAGACTGGCACCTGCTATGATGGTAAACCACAATCATTGTCCTCAGCGTGATCTCTGTTTTATTTAAAAAATTTCTACACTAGAAGGAACAAATTTTGCAAGAACTAGATAAGCACTCAATTCAGCTCAGTTTAAAATTCTGTACCTGACCAGTGAGATACAATACGAGTCTGCAACATTTCAAGCTTTTTCATTATTTAAGATGTAGTTTTGTTTCCATTCCTTTAGAATTTGAAACAGTTAAATCAGAAATTATTCAGCTAAATAGGTGCTGATTTTCTCTGTTTATCTTCTTTTTAGTCGCTGTGAATTGCAAAGACACCCGCATTGCCGTCCAAGTTCGTACCAACAAGCCATTCAACGGAAGGATCTACGCTCTCGGCCGCTCCGAGACTTGCAATATCGACGTACAAAACAGCGACTTGTTCCGACTAGACCTCACGATGACCGGCCAAGACTGCAACACTCAGTCCGTGGTATGTAACTCAAACTTCCGGTATACGAAGCATTAAACGTTCAGCTTCTTTCTTATGTACATATGCCAGATATCATAGTTGTGAGAATAGAAATTAACGCTCGAAAATATTTTAAAACCCAGCCAGGGAAGGATAAGGCTTATTATATGACTAAATCATCTTTGCAACTTCCTAATGACAAACCGTTTCCTTCCAGACCGGAGTCTACTCAAACACCGTGGTTCTGCAGCACCACAGCGTGGTCATGACCAAAGCCGACAAGATCTACAAAGTCAAGTGCACTTACGACATGTCGTCCAAGAATATCACATTTGGCATGATGCCCATTAGGTAAATTTGCTGATAGTGGAACATTCTGTCGATCATTTGCCAAAATGTTTACGGCAAAAAGATAGACACCTCATCAAAATTTATTTTTGTATAACAAAGAGATGAATGTTAATGAATCTTGTCATTGCAGAGATCCAGAGATGATTAGCATCACATCAGCACCCGAGGCTCCGCCACCAAGGATTCGCATTGTGGACAACCGCGGCCGTGAAGTGGAGACCGTCCGAATTGGAGATAAGCTCACCTTCCGCATCGAGATTCCCGAAGACAGTAAGTCCCCATTTTTAAACGCTACATTTCTTCCTCACAGTATTTCCAGATAAGCTTGTAGTCTTAAATTAATTTCCTCGTGCCATTGCAATAGTTAAGAAATATATTAGGCTGTTATAGAATCCATTCAAGCTTTAACTATTTGATAACAGACAAAGACAAAGACAAAGTGAACTGGAATATCATCTAACAATTTTTTTTCAATTTCAGCTCCATATGGTATTTTTGCTCGAAGCTGCGTTGCTATGGCCAAAGACTCGAAGAGTACCTTCCAGATCATCGATGATGATGGGTAAGAAATTATCTCATTCCAATTCACTTAAAATGAAAAAAAAACTTACAGCAGCAGTAAGAATGTTTCCCCGAAACTCTCTAGAGAACTGTACTGACAATGTTTCCCGGTCACTGATCTAAATGCAGTTCCCTAGAAAAAAATCTCTAACATCTCTTCTTTGTGTTCTGACAGCTGCCCCGTCGACCCAGCAATTTTCCCCGGCTTTACTCCCGACGGCAACGCACTGCAGTCAGTCTACGAGGCGTTCCGTTTCACCGAGTCGTACGGTGTCATCTTCCAGTGCAACGTCAAATACTGCCTAGGACCTTGTGAACCGGTACGTTTTGCTATTTATCATACCTTATGTGTCTGTAAAAATAGTCGAGTTCAGCAATTTGCATTTTGTTGAAGCATCGTCCAAGATAAGAATGATTATTTCAACAGAATGTTGGTGTAAAATAAATATAAAAAATCAAGGTTTTAGCTAAATCAGGATTCATAGTCCTTGCAGATTCCTTTTCTTGCAAATATTTGTTCCCGGGTTAGATTGATAGGAAAAATAAGGATTTTTTAATCCAAAAATGCATTTAGCCTCGGCTCCAAAAAACCTGTGCAAAAATATGAAGAACTAACAGTATGCGTTCCATCGAAATGACAGGCGGTGTGCGAATGGGGCCGCGAGTCCGTCGAGTCCTGGGGCAGGAGGAAGAGGTCCATCGGCAACCAGACAGCCGAGAAGTCCGAGGAAGATATGACACTAAGCCAAGAGATCCTTGTGCTAGACTTCGGAGATGAAAAGACCAGCACGTCGCTCAAGAGTGAAGCGTCCTCCTCAGATTTCGGTAAAGGTGAGCAACATAAAAGTTTTAATTCTACAAGTTTAATCACCATTAATGTTGAAAATCAAATCATCATACACAATAGAAGTGGCATAAACATGGTTGTTGAACAACCATATATTTTCAGATCAAGGGTATCTAATTCATTGCTCGCATGTGAGCAAAACAATGTGAAATATATATTGGAAGAAATTATGCATTTTTCTCAAAAGCTTTGCAAAGGATTAACTCATTTCTGATCATTTCAGTAACAAGTTTTGTTGTATTTACTCGCTAGTTGTCGTAATTGTTAACATTGTAAAGTAAATATTAATCACAAACTTTCCTTTTCGCAGACAAGGTAACAATCACCGAGCCCTGCCCGACCAGAACTTCGGTGCTAGCTCTAGGTGTTGCTTGTGCTCTTCTCGTCCTCATCTACATCAGCACCATATTCTGCTACTACATGAAGAAGTGGCTGACTCCAACGAAATCGTTCGCTTGAGCGCACAGCATTTCAACGCTATGATTCGGACGCTTGTGATACGACTGAACCCAGTGATTTGCGTGGCGCTACCCGTGTTCACGAGCCTGGGTATTAACGGAAATAATACTTAACATACCCGCGCTTAAAGACACTCTTAACAAAACATGGCTACTATTATGCTACATGCATTGCGACAGCTTTACCTGGTGACTAAACGAAATAGTATTATTATTTTACATCGAATCGATCTTATCTAATTTATGTTGTGAAGATATTCGAAGTTTAATTTAAAGACCCAATTCTTCGGTTTTTGAAACCGATGCATTACGGATTAGTATTCAACCTCGAGTTTCCGCTTGAAGAGACTTTGAAGTTGTGTTCAAATTGAAGGATAGGGACTTTAGCGATTAATTTATATGAAAAATGCCACATATCTCAGTTGATTCGACTTCTTTAGTGGATCTGATTGTCGAGCCTGAGAGTAAACTATTTGTTGTCTCTCGATCGCACAATCACAATGGGGTATCTGGCAACGGGAATTTGGTGAACGGGATGATTGAACCTCAATCACAAATAGAATCTAAGCTAACTATTTCACTGCGGTTACCTACCTGCTATTATTTAAGAAAGAATACCTGATGTACATAAAACAATCTGTTTTCTACTTACTTGCTACCTTGTAATATTTATATCTTTTTCAAAAAATAAACAGTATGAAAAGAGAAACATTTTGTATTAGTTTTTACATAGCCACTCTGTTCTTAGGCCCAAGATCCATTTTCTCAAAATGGTGAGATTAAATCAAGATCTCCTTTGCAATTTCTCCATAAAGCAAGTTTTGTCAAGATCATTTTACATATGTAGCAGATAGAGGTATAAATATAATGTAAATAATGTGCTCTACACCCATTGTTAATTGAAGAAAAAGTGTTTTATTAGATTCAAAAATATTTAAGAAAGCCAGAGTTCATAGAACGCTGCTATATATCTTCCAGCTGACCTAGTCGCTGTTGAGTTCGTGAAGCAACTTCGAGCATCGGTTCGGGCAAAAGCAGCTCTGACACCTGCAACAAACGGGAAAAAATTCACAGATTGTGCAAGAAAATAAGGTTATAATACATGCATACATGCATTACATACATTATGTCTCTCTCTCCAGCATCTTGTAAATTGCACTAGCAAATTTGCAAGAAATCGAGTCCTGGCTAGGGTTGAACTCATGCAGAGAGACACAAGTAGATAGACTATCTTTCAACGTTAACTCGCATTGGCTTTGTTGGAATTTCAGCGTACCGTATAACGTTGAGACTCCTCAAAGGCGTAGAGTATGCTCGTGTCAAAGATAAGAAGCTTGCTGTTGGCCAGCGCGAGGATACAGTTACGCAGACGAGCGATCACTGCTCGCTCGGCATGTGGGACAGCCTGTCAAATAAAGCAGAAACACACCCTTGGAAGTTTTTTCAAGAATAACATAGTGATCCTTAAATGTAATAAACAAATTTGGTATAACTCCGGAAATTGGTAGATGTAATAGTCAGCAGGGGAGGTTTGTGCTATAGTGCTGTAGTGCTGCAGCATTGCCTCTAGCTTGCAGCCTGGATTTTTTTTTCTTCCTTGGGAGATCTAGGGGTTTGACTGCAAGGCCCCGGAAGAGAGTACATTGTTTTATATTCTTAAAGTTGGCAATCTGAATAACCAGCTGATTTGCAGCAGTCAGAAAAGTTTGCATCTACCCCATGCTGGGTATTAAAATATTATTAAAAATGTTTGCCTGTAGTGCAAAATTTTATCACTTTCAGGACCCTGATGGCAAGGCCTGTGCTTTAAAGAAAAGCCTGTACCCTAGATGAGCTGACCACTATTTACCATTAAATCTACCAATAATTATACCAAATAAAACTTAAACAAATTTAAAATTGTCTCATAACTAGCAATTATGTGCACCTGTCTCAAGTTCTGTGTGAATCCTCCAGATGCCTCTTCTTCCACAGTCAATGGACTGATCCAGATAAATCCATTATTTCCAAGGATCACTTTGGCGCCACACGGCAGACTGTGAAAGTGAGTTTTTCGTCGCTTTATGAGAGACGGTAACACCTTTACAAGAACTCCTTGGGACAACTGAAAAAAAAGTTTGATAAAAAGTTTGACTAACAACAAAAGACACTTAGCAATACAAGACCAAAATAGTTTAGTCCAATACTTCCACTATAAAATGATAGATAAATAAAATAAGCAAAATAAGAACAATTTTTTTTTGGGAAACATACCTTGCCATACTTCAAACTTCTAGTGTAAAGTGACAATGAACCATCACTATACATATCTTGAACTTCTGCACTGATCAGATCACCTTCTTGAAGGTACTTTCGCATCATCTGTTCATCTTCTGCTGATCTACGACGCTGAAAATGAAGATTCAGAATCAACAGGTGTTCAATCTGTTAGAGGATAGGCACCAATTCAAACCAATCATTAAACAGCATCCAAGAAGCAAAATTCTCACCAATTCGCCTCCAGGTAAATTAACAGATGACAATAAAAGTATTGAATCCAATCTGGCATTTGTGTCAATCTTCCATCGTTTCTGTTGTACTTCGGTAACTCTACCAACAACAACGTCACCAATCTCACCATTGTAGCGACTCTTCAACGGATGAAGGAGAATAACTTTGTTTACTTTTTCTACCACACCACAAACAGATGATTTGAGAGAAGGCTCGTCTTCATATGTTCCATGTCCTCTAAAAACAAGATAAGGGAATTGTTAGAAGGGTTACCTATGGGATGTAGGTGTACCATAACCTAAAATTAAAAGTGGCAGCTTACCTCATAAAGTCACCTTGATCTGTTACAATAACTTCACCCGGAGTATAAATTCGAGGAGGACGTTCTGAAGATGTTGAAGGTAATGTACTATCAATTCGTTGACTTGCTAGTCGAATAAATATGTTTTTAGACATTTTGATCGACAGCACGTGCCGACGATCAACAAAATCTTTACCAACGCTATCTTAGTTACGATTGGTTAAAAAGACAACCAATCCAATTCACCGCTTTTGAATCGGAAAGCGGCAATCATTCGAGAAAGCAGTTGGGAGTTATTTTCCTGAAATCTCAATAAAATGACTTAATATTATGCTGCGAAAGATTGATACCGACCTCAAGAAACAAAAAAATTCCATTGCATCTCATTTTATTCATAATTATAAAGTTAGCATTCCTCCTCGTCTCGCCTTCTCCAATAAATTCATACCATAGCCTATAACAGATGCAACTCAATTTTCTCGCAACTTTTCAAAAACCAATTAAAATTCCCAATTAAAGAGCTATTCATTTCACATTGACTTAAAATCCCATCAACCAACTCAGCAGTCACGACGCCTCCAACTTGTGATTAAAAAGTTATACCAATCAATGTCAATCTTGCACGCAATGAACTAGAAACTGAATTTCTCGACGACGAGGCAAGAATAAAAAAAACGCACAACAATACTTATCGACAAAATTCAATGACGCTGTTTTTAATGAGAATCTCTGCCGAGTCGTGTACCTCCCCTCTTGCCACCCTCTTGACAGCCCTGACGTTATTCTTTTGCTGCAGCCAGCCAGGACAGGTGAGACTGGGTGAGACTGACTGAGCCGTAGACTGAGTACCGGCGCTTCTATGGAGGTCGGGACGCAATGAGCGAGTCAGTCCGTTGGTGGCAGCGGTAGCATGAGGAGGAAGAAGTGGCGGGTGCTACGCGTCGCTCTGCTCTCCTCGCTCACGATCTTGCTCGTCTATGTCATGTCAACGCAGATAAACGCGATCAACTACAAGCACCGACGGAAGGTAAGTGGGTCATGCTCGCTGATATCTTTTTAGACTCTTCACTGTTTTAGTTTGAGAAAAAGTAAGGATATTTAAAAAAAAAAAACAGACAAGTCAAAATCTATTATTTTTGACGGTACTCTTAAAATTGTTTCAAAAAGTGGCAATTATTCAGATTTTAAACGTTTTTAATAACGAAAAAAAAAGTTGCCAAAGGGCTGAAATTTTGTATTTCATATTCAAAAATGTTTCTAAGCGTTGATTTAAAAAATCTGAACTCTTGTCAACTTAGCTTTGGCTCAAGTATGACTATTTAAATACATAATAATGAACTTTGAATTGACAAGTCACATGTTTTGGTATATTACGACTGCGTACTCCATTTAATTGGCCTGCCGGCAAGTTTCGATTTAGCATCAAATTGTGATTGATGATTTTCGATCCCCACGTGGTCGTACGTGCGTCAAGCCGCGTTATCAGCTGTTTCGCTAGAGGTATACACAGTGCGTGTTAGAGTGCGTGTGTTTTACGCAAGTACACACCGCACGACACCTACACATGCGAGAGTTTATTTATGGTCGACTATAAAATGTCATATTGTAATTCAGGATATATCACTTAAACTTTGCATAATTTTGACTAACACAAAGACTGTAAATTGTTAATTTTGAAACTGCCGAACCTTAGACGGTAATATTTCTTACAAGTCACAATGCTGTGATTTAGTATGCATGCGAACACAATTTCTAATACAAGTTGATATTAAATTTGTTTTTAGTGCTTCTGTTTTTTTTGTTGTTTGTTTGGTGAATGCAAAGTGTCGAAGTTCAGAATAAGGTTATTCATATTGCAAAATCAATATGACTTGGCAATGTGTATAACATTTGATAGATTAATCAAATGTCTGTGCATAGTGCAATAAAATAAAACGCGACGCAGATAAATATAGTACATCTTATCTCAGCAGTTGGTACATTTCTATTTTCACAACATGGGACGGAAATTTACCCCATCAAAGCGGTAGTAGTTTCGAGGTCGATACAACAGGCTGGAAAAAAACAGATCAATCTCACTAATGTGTTGTCACTGCGATTGAAAGGAAATTACGCTTTTTCTAACAGACTTTTATCTCCAAAAACAATCACAATTTAATTAGGCATTCATTGACAAAATAGCAAATTAGCAATTCAACATAGAAAAAAAAATGTTTCAAGATTTTAAAATAGTACTATCTTGCATTCTTATCATAATTTTTAACTACGACAAAGTAAACAAGTTCAATCTGGATTGCTCATATTTTACAATCATTTGCGAAAGCGTGCTCGTAATTGCCGCTGATAAGCGCCCATCAAAGACATCCTGTGCGATGCCGAGCGCGGGCTAGTTGCTCTTCACAGCCCATTTCATCTCCTAGTCGGAGACGAAGAGGACCTAAGACGCTACAGCCAGACCCACTTCTCTAGACGAACGCCTTGATAACTCCCCCGAGGCTTTTGCAATCTGACTTTTAGTTTGAAACAAAATCAACTGGTAATAAAAACTGATCCATTTCTAGGTTTTAAAACGTTTATTACATTGATTTTAAATTGGGTGCCAACTAATTTGCAAGCCGACTTCGCAAAAACTAGAGTGAACGAATTTGGTGAAATAAATAATTTTCCGGCCAACGAATTTCATTCGCATGTGATAGAAAAGAGAATATTTTTGTTTTTATTTCCTTTCCAGCTATCCACACAGTTGCGATACGTATTTTCTCCTCTCAGCAGGAATTGGTTGGGGCTGGAGATTTGAACGTTTCAATGTTCAATTCACTGAGCAATGCAGTAGCTGTACCGAGTGCTTCACCCTTGCCGATCGGGGTAATAACATCTTGAGAAGCCCTCATTTACCGCTGACTCTCAAAAGTTAAAAATTAAATCACGAAACACTTGGGAATCAGCCGCGACTCGCAGACCAAAGATGAGATTCGAACCGAGGAAAATCGATTTCATTATTTGATTAGTCAGTAAAGCAAGTGAGGGATAGAAAAGAATGAGAGAATAAAAGAAATTCGCTGAATTATTCAATTACTGGTAACTTTGATTTCATTACAAAACTGGAAAAGCGATATTACGTCATCTATAATTCTCTCCACATCTGGAGATAGGTACTTCCGTTCTGCACTGAACTTCTTTGTGAACATCCAAGAAGTCTTATCTCCTAACAGTGGGTGTCTAGACTAGGAATAGTGGCGTAAGATGTTTGAATTGTGGTCCTTGGAATACCAAATGTGTGCACAAGAACGCGTCGGGTATGACTTTGCAAACCGCAATTATTCACATTTTCGTTTCTGACAATTTGGGTCACTTTGACTTCTCTTGACACCAACGTCGGTATTCAACAAATATAACAACCAATTCACTTACACAATAAATCAACAACTCTTATATTTGCACTCGTCACTTGACTTGAGCAGTTAAAACTGATTAATTGCCCAAATGTCTCTACTCGCACAAAGGTCTGGGTGATTGTTTTCCACCCTTCGCACCGTTATCCAACACTCTTCTCCTCACCCCAACCCCCCGCAAATAGGGTCAACCCCGTGGGGCCGATGTCTATACGTAGTGCGACGTCTTACGCAAAGAGTTCCGTTTTGCTTGAGTTTAGTGTCTTCGGCAAGCACCAGCCGACGCACCTACCATGCAAACACGAGCCGACCATCAGCCAACAAGCCATCTTTTACAATAAAAAAAAACAAACCTCATAACCTCACCTAGCGCGAGGAGGAAAAAGAGTACTCCCTAGACCCTTAAATCAGTTAGCGAAGCGAAATTTCGATTCGCTGAACTCAGCAGCCACGCAGTATCGACTCGAACAAGTTTCTCAGTGATTTTCCGGTTTTTTTAAAAGCTTGTATTTACATTTTTTTACGAGACACAACGGTGAATGAGTCCTGATGGAATTGATATTCGCGCGCCGAAAATGCTATGACCGAAAACATGGAAAATGCATCGATGGATCTAATGCTTATCGGATGAAAAGCACTTTTATCCGAGCTTTTCTCACTTAAGACTTTATTTTTAAACGAGTAGATATTCCCATCGCTGCAAATCATTCATCATCATTAAATTTAATCAATGACGGCGAATAATTCGTGATGCAAATTGTATAGTAGTTTGGTTTCGTGGCAGAGCATGTGTGATCCAGGTAAGATAATGGGTGAATTAAAGCTAATGAAGTTGAGTTGAGGGTGTGTAAACGCTGCCAGCATTGAGAAAACAATCTGTAATGGCTATGTCAAAGGCGACCGCATTTCAGTTGACAGGTCAGAGGTCACAGCTTCTGTACAGTCACAACACATTACGACATATAAGAAACTCATATATATTTTTTTATAAGTTTATTGCTTAATGGTAGTTGCCGAGGTATAGGTACCATCCATTTCGTTCAAGACTGTTTTACAAAGAACATTAAACTTTGAAGTAACAAAAACCATGTGTGCATAACGAGCACATTTTACTTTTTACTTTATTTTTGTTCACCCGGAAATAGGATTTAGTGCAGCTGTTACGAAATATTCGTCTCAACCCCCGGGGCAGAGAAATGGCTGAGCGCTCTCAGCTAATAGCCTGTACCTATCTTCGAGCGGTGAGAAAACTGTGCCATTACCCTTGCATGATCTAAGACCTCATGGGCACATATTGGACCATTATGCATCATTACTCGTGGAGTCCGCAATTCCTGTACAAGCCATCTTAAGATTGCACAAACCGTTTAATCCCCTAGTGATAAGGGTTGATTTAAGATTTGCACTCGTTAGGAGAAAAGACGCCGCAAAATGATTCCTGTCTCAAAAAAAAAAAAATAATAACAAAAATGTGTTAAGGAAGAATGTGTCAATAGTAAAAAATTTGATATTTTAAAAGGCAAAGAAGCGAAGAGTTTTTGAGGACTCAACGTGACGACACCATAAGCTCGATGAAGAAATATAAACAACCTTTAGCTCATCCTTCCTCTAAGTACTGATTTATTTTTAGATTTTTTTGGAATAGATCTAAATCCCCAAAAGTCTGACCACGTAAGATTTTGTATCCCCAGTTTTAGGTAGATGTCGGGTTGCGTATTGTCAAAACGAATGTTATCGAGGAGCTCCCGAGAGTGAAACTGAAATAAATAGTTTTAACGAACTGCTCAACTGTTAAACGTCCTGTAACATCTTTAATTAACTAACGAAAACTGTGATTCGACATCGGCTAGAATCTGATTTCAAAATCGAATCCACCTCGACAATCAATTTATAAAAATTGTAAAATCACAATATTTAAAAAATGATATAATGCTAACAGCAAAACAGAATAACGAGGTTCCAGCCTCCTTCATGCTGACTTAACACGCGTATGAAACAACTGGTTTAAAATTTTGCCCTTAAACTCGATGGTGGCACCTAAATAATACCTAATGGAAAACAAACAGCACCTAGCTATTACTTACACTTGTGTAAACGCGTCTTTGCGACTTTAGTACCTAAGAGAAAACACGTTGGCGCTTCTTAAATACAAAGAGAATTATTCGAATTGCACTTGCAAATGGCCCTTAATTTTGCAATGGTGAACAATCTTTTACGATCAAATAGGGGGTTTTAATAGCCAATTTATTCACATCAAAGCTTGAATTATCATGCGGTAAGGATGTGAATAGATTGCGTGCGACGTAAAGCTCTTGTCAGTCATCATATATTGCGCTGATAAAGAAATCACTTCTACCCTTGAGTTTACAGGTATTTTTAGAGGCATAGCGTTGATGTTTAACTTTCTGCCAAGAAAACGAGGCGGTAAGCATCTCCGTAACGGAATCTCTTATAAAGAAAGGTTTTATCATTGAGTTTATAGGCATAGTCAGAGAGGTTCAACGTTAGCTTTCTCCTAAGCAAACGGGATGGCAACTCGTGGTACATGCCACCCGATGCCGATTGCGTTTGCGACCGTCCTTTTTGACAAACTTCCACAATTAGATAATTGCTACTCAAATATCGATGTATGTATATCGACCGTTGAGGTAGACATTTATACAGATTTATTGGGCAAATGCGAGAAACGAGATTTAATTTTGATTGTGTTTAGACTCATACTGGATGTAACCTTAGCACTAGTTTTGACAAAAACTATTTGAACTGGGTTTTGAATACTAAGCATTCAATTCAGATTGCTAAGCAATCTTAGCATTCAAAACCCAGTTCAAATAGTTTTTGTCAAGATTTAATTTCTTAACAATCGAAATGACTGTGACTTCACCTAGTAGCATTCTCCCGTTTTGTATGTAAAGTAGTAATTTGGCGGCAATTTTTCACGAAGACAGTTTATCATTACCGCTGGCCCTCCAACTATTACCTAAATGCTTTTACCAGAAAGTGTAAAACCTAAGACGAATCACGATATTTGATCTGTCTTCTAATACAAACGCATCAAACAGCGAAATGGCTTGGAGCAAAAACTAGCGTTGCCGGCTTCCACGAACGAGAAACACGTATCACGTGACATATTTTTAATTACCGAGGGAAATGTACACAGCATAGCGTACTAGTTGCGGTGTACAGAGGAAAACAGACGTCTATGAAAGTAGAGGAAAATCATGCGAGTGAACCATGCTTCTGTTTGTACATTTAGAATTGGTGCGCTGGGCACGTCCACATTCAGGTTCAAAGACTGTGTGTTACATCGAATATATATCGAACATTATATAATGGAAGTTTCAATCGCACTTTTAAAAGTAGTGGTAAAAGAGAAGTCTTGAAGAAAAGTCAATTGAATTCTCTCGTATAAGTTTCATCGAAGATATAAATCCATCGGACGAAGTAAACTTAAAGCGTGTGAAAAAAGATATTCAATATGCATCTAATTTCAAGCCACTTTTATTGAAATGGGAATTTTGTTTTTATCGACTTTCAAATGTTCGGAGTGAAAAATATTTGAAATAATTTGATTGGTTTGGGAAATGGATATGCGTGCATAATATAAATAATGGCCGCAAGAATCAAGCTCGGGTAATGCATTTTATTTTTGATGACGTAAAAGGCAATACTTCTTCGTTAAACGTTAGGTAAAATAAAAACAAACAAATAGAAAACGTACTAAATTAAAAGTTTCGCTTAAAAGAAGACAGTTTTTAATTTGTGTTGGTATTTTATCAGCACACGAAAGCGGAAAAAATATATATATATTTTAGTTATAATTAACTTGATTACAAACTGGAGCGCTATGCCCGAAGCAATTCGAGTATTGTCACGATTCAAAGAGGAAACTCGAGTGTTTGATTTATTTTAAAATGCGCTGAAATTCCCGGTGATAGATCGTACCTGATAAGCGGCTATCAAAGACGAATCAATTATTACTTATCCTTGACATGGTAAAAACGGCAATTTAATAATGCATCTGAAGTTTTGCTGTGTACAAAAAAAGAAAATACCCTTCAAGTAACGATCAAAGATTATTATATAATGGACGAAGTTCAAGGATCGAGTTGATTGCTTATGGATACAACCTTCAATTAATCGAGTGCAGTCACAGGCAAACTAAACCATTAATTTACGTTTGCCCCTTCCCCTTTCGCTTTAAAGGTATACCTACCCAGGTGCTTTACTCATAACGTCTAACTTAATTAACTTACATATTGATCGAACTTACAAGTTAAAACTACTTACAGCCAGTAAGTACACAATTTTCATTCGAATACCCGGGCTTAGTACGGTACTAATAAAGTTTCAACTGTAATATAAATGCGAATATATATATACACAGAGTACCTCAATTTTGAGAACTCTTTGACGGCGATGGCGAGTCTTCTCACAGGATATTTCAAAAACTCTTTGATGAAAACTTATAGCTCAGCCGTCTCGTTTTAAAAAAACGTTGCGGTCGTATTTTCATTCACTACTTTATAACTGAAGCTATTAACTTTTAAATTTATACATTTTCTCAACACTAAATAAAGATATACTCTTAAACTTTGATTCAATGCAGTTCTAATCGTCTATAATCAGAAGAAGATGCAACGAATTATAATAGCTCGACGATGTAGTGTTATAACATAGTCAGGTTTTACGTTACAGACGTTGTCATAAGATTTAAACCGCCATTACCTATTACCATCCACCTTGGTTATCTTACAGACTCTCCTACGAATGTCTCGCGTAATGATTGCATAACTCATTATGTGAACTACCCTCCCATTTAATGTTCATCCCAGCTAACAGAGCTATCGCTTGGCCAGACCCATAATCACTGCATCACCATGCAATGTAGTTATGTTCCGTGTGATGGCAAGAAAGGGCATGCAGAGAAATTGTGACCTCCTCGCTAGGTCAAATGATAAATAATTAATTTACCATTTGTGTTACTTGCATTTATAAAGAACAGTTAACAAAATGTCAATTGCAGAGAATAAGACAAGCGTATGCAGAGCAGTAGCAATTGTAAAGGATTCATTAGGGAGGATTATGTGTAAAATAATGGCGTTTACGGAGTGGATTTTCGACCAAGTCAAGTTAAATTGTAATTTGTTGGAAATAAAATCTTCTCGAGATCGATGCATATTACTTAAATTGACACGTTTCAGATGGGTTCACTGCAAAAATTGCGAGTACTGTAAGTGATTGATTGATTTGTGGTGTTTAACGACGCACCGTTTTGACTGGACGCTGTGGCGTTGGTCTAATGGCAACGGTGAATGAGTAAATGATGCAGAGGATGATAATAAACCTAACCTAGGTTAGAAGGGAGTAGGGGAAATCCGGTGCCGGCACGTAGCTTCTCCTGTCGAAGAGCACGAATGGGACCACTGGTTTAGCGTTCCTTCCGAAGGACTGTAAAACGCGAACATCAGGATTCCTCCACAAATCCATGGTCTTGAGAGACTGATAAGCAAGGCGAATGAAGTTGCTGAACTAACTAATAATCCCTCTAACCTCTACCCAGAACAGAATTGGTCATGTGTATGATGGTCACCCATCCAATACCGGACACAGCGTAGTGTTGCTTAACTTTGGTGACCTCACGAGAACCGATGTTTCCAACACACCAAACCATTCGGTCAGAGCTATAAAGTCATAGGGAAATCTGAGTTACGATGAATCTGTATTGTTGGCTTGTCCAATTCATAAACTAATTGATTGGTATGATCAACGTGGGCACGCTTTCAGCCAAGAAAATTGCTCTCGCATCGTTGCCTATACACATTGACATTGATACGTTGTGGGTGTACTGCTCACATATTTTCATGCGAATATTTGCGAAGAATTTGATACGCAAGGAAATATATGCATATATTTCTTTATCGATTTCATGAAATTCTTTCTGTATAAAAGGAAGGATAACTAATTCTCTAAAGGAACTGTTTGCTAATGCTTTTTGCATGTCGACGAATGCAATCAATCTTATCCCAACCAGCTCTACCTTCGTCCTTGTGCAAGCGACTTTATACTGTCATTCGACGGATGCACCGAAATAAAATTCAAATTTCGAAGCCGAAACTCGCTTCTCTGTGCAATCTAGGTAAATAGCGATATTTAAATTAGCCGACTCTCATACCCACGTAATTGCGAAATACTATTTCAGCTAGTCGTTTTTTGGTCAGCCATGCAGCAATACTTTTACTGGACAAATGAACAATCGTGAATCAAGTGAGTTCGAAAATGCATCGATTTGTTATAAATTTAATATCGGAGCGCTGGTGCAAATCCCTCTCGCTTGCAAGCGATTGAAGTAGTCAATTTAGATAAAAATGGATAGCATTCAAGATGGCCTATTTCGACGCGGTATCCGTTTGACTTTATAATTAGTATCTAAAAATACGGTTTTTCAAATCGTGAGAGCGCGACATTTTCTTCATTCACTAACCAATTAAAGGTCATCGTGTGGCTTACGATAATTTACTGCCAGACACCAGGTACGTGTATACTACCTCTAATTTATCAATGAGTTGGTATTCAATTCCCATTCATTAACATTTTTTTTCCTGCTCAATGCATATTTCACATTGCTGGAGTTAAGCAACACCACGACGTAAACAGTTTTTTTATGGGCGATCATGAGCTTCGGTTTTTACCTTTTTTTCCTTGCCAATTCCCCAAAAGAATGACAACATTTGAATTCTCAAGCAATGAAAAAGTTCAAATAGATATATCTTATGAGCTATTTATCAAAGATTTTGTGCAAAATATTGTGATTAATGGTAAAAAAAGGACGCTAGTTTTATGGTAAGCATGATCACCTCATCAGCTACTGCATAGATGAGGATGTAGCTAACGCCACCTACCCCATGTCCATCTCATCTACTGAAGAGCTTCAGACTCATGAACTGCGATCTCTGTATCTGAAACACAAGTCGGGTAATCTAGTCGACCACAGATCGACGCTAAGCTATAGCGTAAGTATGATTGGATTGTCATACAGCAAGGATGCGTCCGGTGCAATTTGTGAGCCCGATGACCGATGGACGATGCAGCTCCTTCGCAGTTCATTATCAAAGTGCGTTCGCGCGATACAGCCAGCTGTGACTTTATCAAATTCTAAATGATTTGGTTCGTGGGTTTGCACCGTTTTGACAGTGGGTTCTGTGTCTCTGGTCTAATGACATAGGTGAATGAGTGGGTGATGATAAACGTGATGATGAACCTAACCTAGCCAAAAGGGAGGAGGGGCAACCGGCCGAACTCCTGTACCTTCGGTTTAACGTCCCTTCTGAAGGACAGTACAACGCGAGCTACAGGATTCGAACACAAATCCATGCTTTCGAGAGGTTGATAAGCAAGGCGAATGAAGTTGCTGTACTAACTTTCACCCCTCCAACTTCTCTTAAGAACAGAACTGGGCAAGGGTAAAATTTGATCGATGAGCTTGCTATAGTTATTAGCTGAATGTGGCTGAATGTAATTTTCGGTTTGACAATAAAATAATGTGTGATTTCTTTAAAATTATAAAAGCAGCCTGCTCCGCCTGATAAATAAAACACCACTTTAGTATTTTATTATTATGAACACTACTACTGTCTCAAAAATGGATGCCCAAACGGGGACTCGAATCCCGATCCCCATCGCGGGTGTTGCTCTAACCCATTGAGCTACTTAGACACTGGCTTTTTGAGATGATTTTAGTGTATTTGATGAGAATGACGTATCTCCAAGAAGTAGAACCAAGAGGCTGTGAGTACTCACAGTCACTCTGATTCTGGTGACGTCACAACCATTCAATCTCGAGTAACTCCAATTTGACGTTGGATGCGTTTTATTTATTTTTAATCTTAATTTCAACAAATAATATTAAAAAGATGGAAAAAAACGCCAGTAAAGCACATCAGAACTGTAAATAAACAGCTTTAAAGCAGGCACACAGACAATATTTTGCAGTACAAAAAAATTACAGTCGTCAAAATCTTGTCAATTAAGTTATCAAAAAACTCTTGAAGCCTCTCTTCTACACACGTCCGCTTCTTCATTTTAGCGGCAAGTGTCCTACGAATGATTCATCGGCGCGGCCGATCAAAATGGATCAAAAGAAGCTGGGTCAGGGGGGCGGGGGGGGGGGGAGAGGGCGTCGACTAGACGTTTGCCAGACACGAGGTGCTAGACGTCCTGACGTTCTGACTTTTGCTCCAATAAGGTGTCGTGTTACGCTGCCAGCAGCCTGCACAAAAGGCGGACCTCTGTGACGAACAAAGTTATTAAAAATATATATATATATAAACTTCATACATCATCGAGCTGAAAAAAATAACCTTTCGGCTTTTATACTTTCACTGGATGAAAAAAAATATGCTGCAACTTTATTACGATATATTAACGCCTTTTTCCATATGGCTGTCGCATTTGCATATTATGGCTCTATAAGTAAACATATATATTTCTTATCCATGTAATTAAAATGTTACATGTAATTTATTCTGAAATGACATACAGTTACGGGCAACAGTCAACTAATCAATCAATCAATCCAGCCCGTAAGCAATCGATCAATTAATAAATCAATCAACAAGCCAGCCTTTCTGTATTTAGGAACAGTCGCTACATATATCATACAAGCAAGTGAATAAAATTTATCCACCAAACCAATTATCGACCTAAATGCTACAACGCATTACACCTCGTTGCTGATTTTTAAAACGGAACACCAAAAACGGGACCAATGACAATTTTTAATTCTTATTATTTACAGCAGAACTTTGCGTCACTGGCATTACTTGCAATTTCGCAGAAATCCTGGCTAACAGTTGAACTGGCACATGCTATAGAGAACGGCAACTATATTGCAATTTCTATCGACATGTGTAATGGCCGAAAGCTAAACTGACACATCGGTTCAGCATCGGCACGATTGGTTCAACATTAAATCGCATTTGCAGCGCAAATCATTTTGCGAATCGTAAAACCGATTGTTAGGTTATGTTATATTATATTACGAGTGCCTTTCGTGCACATAGAGTACATAAATTGGATGTCTCTGCAAAAATGCTGTGCCCCTGGGCTATTAACTGCAATGCTTGACCACTGACCGAGTTATAGGTGTGTGTTACGTTTTTTCGCTGATGCTCGAGAGTTTATGGGAACGCAGCGATCCCATCCGGGTGCTTATTAACCGCAGTTAAATGGGTTTTTGGAGATTTTTGAGAGATGTATTTTTTTTTTTTTTTTTTTTAAGGAAACTTTCAATGTTGTAGAAAAATGTCTTAAGAAGTTTACGACCATTCTTAATGCTTTCTTAATGCGGGTACCGTTAACAAACAGTAAACGTATTCCAAAAATTGACAGACTGTTAGGTTCTTAACGGTCCACTGAAAAACCAACCCTTAGTCCTTTTTTTATTTTTAGAGGTAACATTTTTGAATTCATAGATAAAAATATAGCTATGCTATGACTTCGCTTACAGCATTCCACAGAATTTAAGAAATGTAGTAAAAAAATACAGGTGATAGACATTTTGTTCCCATGTCCGAAAAAGAACTCAAGATCACGTTCACCTCATCATCATAAACCCAAAACTCGAGATTTGCCGTTTATAGATTGGCCCAGAGCGCGCTGGCCCCCAGCTGCCTATTTGACCCACTGTCGCATGGAGTTGGGGGGATTGGGGGGCTACTTTATGTCCACGGGAACAACTCATGAAAGAGATTCTCCTCTCGACTGCAACGACGAGGGAAAGAAAGAAAAACTAACTCGGTTCGGCAGGTAGCTCGCAACATTGTTTAGTTTAGTCTTACCTTTAGCGCGCAGGCGTGTACGTTATTTATTAGCCCTGTCACGGACAATGTGAATTTATGTAATGGACCACGGTACCTTGGACCACGGTGACTCCCAAAGTTGAAATATATCTCAAGAGATGGGGTGGGGTCATTGTGAGTCAAAGCAAAACTGACCAGAAACTTGATTTTAAGGTTGCAATTTACGATTAGTGGTACATTGAAACAATGAAGAGAAATTATTAATCCTCATATCTTGGTCTTTCGTAATATACTGTAAAATTGTCTTGTCTGTGAGGGAAGTAAAACTTGGATTAAGTTCTTAGAATTCAGAAAAGAATAATGATTGTGCAAATGCAATCGAAGACTTTGTCATCCACTTCTTGACATTCCCGAAATAGAAAACAATATGATAATAAGATTTTTTAGCAAGTGCACGAATTCTGAGATGATTGATGTAGATAAACCAGAGATGGCATTCTGATTTCTTCGAGCATCACGGGAAGCCAATTATATAGTCAACTCTCAAACATACAACAATCATTACGAAAATGATGCACGTTGCCCACATTTCTCTACCTCCTGTCACGAAAAAAAGTTGAGGGTATCGACTTTTCTGGAAATAGTCCTCGTTCTTACTTTTCTTATTTTCTTGAAATTACCTAACTATAGCGAGTGTGTGTGTTTTGTGTGTGTGTGTGGACCGAATTCTCTGAACTAGCAAAAGAAATCACTGTAAACCACAGACGAGGATCGAACCCTAGGGGACTAAGGTTCTATAAACTAGACAGCGTAATAGTCCACTGCACTATTCACTGATCCATCAGATCCTAGGGACTAGCTAGCTAGCTCGACTCGGACTCTCTCTGTCTCTCCTGATTAAACTGCAGCAAAACAACGCTACATGGCAAGAATGCACGTATCAGAGCGAAAGAGACAGAAATGTGTACATATTATAAAATAAACATAGCTACACATTATTCTCAACTTTTTTACCTTTTTTAGGTCTCAGGAGATCCTTATGTAAAAAGATAGTCAAAACAGATGTAATAATCTTGCAGTTTTTGAAGGATACGAAATTGTAACTGATCCTCACAATCTGAATAGTGTGAAATATTAGAATGTATGGAATGTATGCTTCCATGTGTCCCTAAGAAGAGGGTTGTCACATTTAGGCCACGACATTCTCATCTCCCAACAAGCTTCTCCTCCTGTCGCGAATGAATTAGATGAGACAAGAAGAACGTCAAGATGTGAGGATTTTATCGAAGTCTGGGACCAAAATGAAAAAATAAAAATTGTTATTTGATTTCCCAAAAATACACAAAAAATCAATACGCCTTGTAGAAGCAATATTGTGCTATAAAGGAACTGCATGCTTTGTTAACCGCGAAATAATGTTTTTATATTTTCATTGAACGTACAAAAACCTATGTCGGGTATCCGTGCATAAAAATAAGATAATATTACAGATAGAGCATGGAAATTTTTTAGGAAATGGTCACAGATAAACCGATATATTTGATTTTGAGTCAGAGTTTGATTTTTATAAAGCATAAAACTATAGGAATATCATTTGAAATCTTGTTTAAATTTCAAACGCTTGCAATGCGCTGGGTATTTTTTTATTATGAACACTGCTACCGTCTGAAAAATTTCCCGTTTGGGCATCAATTTTTGAGGCGGCAGAAGTGATCATAATAATACAAAAAACTACCGGAACATCGTTCGGATGCACCAAACAGCAACGTAACAGTGTCGTGCAGTCCACTAAATCATTTCATTTCAATTCATTTGCGCTCGGTAAATTCTTCGAACTATGTACTCAACATTCTCGAGGCACGTTCTCTCTATACACACATTGTACATATCTAATTACGCTGCAGGCCATCGTCACGTGATCGACACTGAAATTTCAAACGTTTGATCGCGATGCCAGTTTAATTAATTAATAATGTACGCGTTATATTAAGTCGCAAAGTAATTTGATATCGTTGCAGTGAATTACATTTGAAATCAGTGGGAGACTTGGAAACGATCTGCACACGCAATGTTACAGAATATTTTTATGAATTCGAAATGATGTTATGGCTGTGTTTTTATCATGCCCGTTCTTATCATATGACATCACATTTTTATCACACATAGCGCATTTTATCTATTGTATTTTGTGCCCACGGCGCGGACAAGACCATGACCAATTCACATCGACAGATCGCACCCCACTTTATTAAAATTCGGTTAGTGAGGCTGTCAGTTTTTTTTTTGTAATAGTCGTACATTTGGGATTTAAATGATATCAATTCAATTATTTCTAATGGTGTTCTGTAGGATGGTGCATGATGATAAATGTTTGAGTGGCTGTTTTCCGTATCTATTTACCACAAAATTATCGCCACGCCATATAATTGGTTTTTACGGCGGCTCGGTCATATAAATCTTAATTACTTTATGTACACCACATCCGAAATGCTTCACACGTTTGGACCCCACGATAGCAAAAAGTTTAGTGAATTTTTTGTGCGCAAACGAACGTGGAATACAAGAATATTTTGACCTTTGACGGCATAGATCAAGGAATAAATCTGCAAACATTCAACCAAAAGCTACGAGAGAGATTTTGCGACATGAAACTTGAAAATCACTTCATACAGATGTTGCACACGCGTAAAAATGTGTGAGAGCAAGCATGCGGGCATTTGAGTAAGTAATAACAATAGAGATGCATAGCTACCCTTTTAAAATGTAGGTCAGTTTCATTATATTCTAGCTACAATTCATAATTTTATTTTTGTTTTCAAAATGTATGCAAATTTATATTCTGTTACGTTTGTGATTTAGCTATTAGTTTTTCAATTTTCCCGAATATCCCAGAATTTCCATGAACTCGACATGTCATTGTATGGTTTCAAGTCTACTTCATCTAACCTTAACACTAAAAACTAAGATTTGAAAGGTAAGTAAAACAAAGAATAGAAGTTTTAGCATTAAAAAATCCTAGGTCTACTTATGTTTTTTAGTGCCTTCATCTTTTTCCTACCTTTACTCCGTCCAGGGAGAGAACATACTTTCGCAGCAGAGGCGCCACCGGTCGTTTCGGTGTGACATGCGGGCCAACTGTCATTTTTAAAACCACTACAAATATTTGTCTTTATGCTTTATTACTTTTGTCGTGCCAAGAGCGTTTGTTTTTCGAGCAATTACGAGAATTTTTTTATCAATTATAACAATCGTGGGAATTATTTTGTAGGTTTAATAAGTATTTTGAAATCCCGCCACTAAAATCATAACTAAAATTGCATCAATGAGTTGGTAGCTATGATGATCCCTTGGGCTGGTATCTTCTCTCAGAAGCCAGCCCAATCTATTGCGATCTGCTAAAGCATGCAATGCAGAACATGTCTAGACCATTTCAAAACCTTCCTCACAACGTCGCTTGCAATTATCACGCTGCACATTATTTTTATTCATCACTAATCCGTTAAACACGAAAAATTAAGTGCTAAACGAACGAAGCATTTTTTTCATTCAAACTACGAACGAATCACGTACATCGTCACAATGGACATTCACAGGTGTCTACCTAAACCGTAGCCTTTTGTGCATTTCCTTTTTTTTTTGTCTCAGTGTAAAGTCATCGTGTCGAGTCCCAGAAAGCACGGAGCACTGAAAGGAAAAGTAGCTCGCATGGTAATAATGCGTTATAACTGCATCGGCAAACACCAACCTACATGATAATCGACAGGTCCTCGCGACGTAGGATGACATTCCTCTAAAGGCGCACTTTACCTGTATGTGCGTGTGTTTCGATGATGACCCAATGAAGACTTGGGAAATTGTGGGTTTTCCAACCGGTTGATTTGCGTATGAGCTTATAGCAGATAGGTGTTAGAAATTGTATAATACAGCATGAAACAGGTCGTAAAAACACTTATAAAATCAGCAATGTAAACACCGTTCAGCGAGAGAACATACTTTGCCGGTGGAGGCGAGACCGGTCGTTTCGGGGTGACATACGGGTCAAAAGAACTGTTATAAGAATGTTTCTAGTAACTATAGGAATATTTTAAACTATTTTGTAAATAAAATTAGTATTTTGAAATCCTGGCACTAAAATCATAACTGAAATCTCATTCATGAATTGGTAGCAATGCTGGAGGTGTAAGTTGAACTGGAACTGAAACTGTAAGTGTGTTCCTATCAAATGTTTGAAATACTGAAGATTGGTCATGAGTATTTTGAAAAGCAAGCGTGCTCTCAGCTCACCCAGATGATTGTTTTGAAAAAAAATACAGCAAATTTAATCTAAGTCGGAGCGTTGTTCGAAATTCTGCATTGCGACCATGTGACACACATGCTTCATACAATGTAACGAGGTAACACAAAGGTGCACGCGTGCTGTAATGCAAGAAACGGCATTGTGATCGATATTTTATGATATTATCTAACTCCGCACGGTGCGTTCAAATCACTGTACCACGCGAGCAAACAAATTTCGAACAATTTAGGTTCATTTAATTACTCACAAATGTATAAAACTAGTACCTACACTGTGATTTAACTTGTTTATTAAACTCGAAATAGGTCAAATTTGAACTTTTTCGCTATCCAAATTGTCGGAACCAATCCGAGAATAGTTCAAAGGACGGACATTGAAATAAATTTCCAATCCTGTATTGAAAATTAATTTTCGTCGGTTAGGCTGTTAACTCGGTGGTCACTCGTGTGTATGCCATGCACCGATGCGTATTAAAAACTGTTTAACTAATTAGCTTATACAGGTTCATGAGAACGAATGGTTAAGTATGCCTTGAAAACAAATTCCTCAGACATTCCACGATTTAGATGCACGTGTGAGACATATCATGTGCATCCCTCAGATTATCCTTATGTCTCTCATGATGATTCCCTCTTCACAACAGTAGGTAAGATTATGTAAAACCTACCTTGCATCTCTGAGAGAAGATACATTCTACTGTAAAGTAGAGTAATACGAGGAAGAATCATTCAAAGATATCTTTCACTGCTTTGGGAATCGCACTAAATGAATTGGTGAAACTAAATTTGGCTCCATCTCCAAAAACAAACATGCTGTATTTTCAAACATTTTGAAACCTCCCAGCACAACTCTGACGCGCTAAGAAAAGGAATCCTGTGATTAATTTCATTCTTTATCATCCTCACATCAACACATACATTAAATAGCAACCAAGCAATGCATTGTTATCTTCAATCTTATTCTCAAGAGAAACCACAGCAATGCAGCATCCCTTAATGTAACACCATGGTATACCGTGGACCACAAAGTGGGTTTTCTGTATCTGCCATCTTATTCTGATAAAACCCTCGTTTGTAGAACTCTAACAAGAGTATGGTACAAAATATCATGCTCCTAGCGCCAGATTAGCGTGCAAGATTTCTGTTTCTTTTTCTCGGTCGTGCAAAATAAAGGTTTATTGTTGTAGAACTAAATGGACGTGGTATTTCAATGAGTAATTCTTGTATGGATATATTGTGCCAGACAAGGTGCATAGCGGTAGCTTTGTAGACTACAATGGAGATGGAGGTGTTTTTTTTCTGCTCTAAAATCATATGCGCACGCGGTAATGTTCGGTTCGGATGCTAATGATATTATAGTTTTATTTTGACGGTTTTGTTTTTACAGAGAAGTCTTTTGATATTCGTTTAATTTGTTCGACATGTAATTTCAATCAGGTATCATCCGGGACAAAGTACATTGGAATATTGTATTACTTTGCAGTTTTGTTGCTTTGCATTCTTCTGCACGGTCGTTGATATGCAATGATGTTTTATTTTTAGTCCAATTTGATTTTCCTCTAGATATTTATTTAACAGCAAACCTCACGAGTCAAAACACCGACAAAAACATTGTGATTGTTAAAGCTCCGATCTTTCTGGCCCAAAAGAAAAAATATAAAAATATATAAAACAAGCTAAAACTTCCCCTGATCAATGAAACATTGCTGCATGCAAGATGAGGTAAGATTTTAGCACGCGGCAAGCTGGTTCGAGTGGCTTTATTGACCTTATTGAGTCTACATCGTTTAAATGACATAAACATAAATTTTATCAAATTTCCTTTGCGCTGAGCGGCGCAGTTCCGTTCGGTTTTCCAGCCGGATATAAAACTTGTCCAGACCGCGTCACTATTATTATTTTTCCTCCCTCGGGAAGTTAATAACAAAATGGTTACATTTTACAACCAGCATAAAAGCAACCCCGACGTAACATGCGAAATGTAATGGTAAATATGTTATGCATTGTTATCGGTTATTGATGAAATTTCAAATAAATCTAATAGCCCTTTATAAACATCGAATGGAAATATATGTGCAACACTCAACAAACTAGAAGCGATACAGCCTCAAAAATTTGCAATTGCAATGCCCAATTAGTCGCGAGCTCCGGTCATAACCGATTTATTACCGAATAAAAAATGCAAAAGTTCCCCGATGGAAATTCAAATTCAAAGTGAAGCCTCAAACATCGTAAAACATGAAATTCGTTTAAATTCTGCCATGCAATTCAGAAATTATTAACGACTCTTTCGCTCTCGTATCCTTTCTGCCAATCCATAGACAATATAACGAAAAAAAGAAGAAATTCCGTAAAACTTCCTTAGACGGCTCAAGGCAAGAACACCCTGTACGGAGGTCAACATCTCAGGTTTATCGGAGTATATAAGTAGGGTGGAGTATGTCTATAGAATAACACATGAGCACATTAGTAGATGGCCCGATCCTTTTAAGGAAGTGCTGTTACATGTATACTATGAGCTCGAGATGAATACCTTCAAGTGTTCAAGCCCCATAGTTTTACGTGATTTCAACAGCTCTCTTCCTGTACCACATACAGGTATACATACAGGTAAACAATATCGCCCACCATAACGTACACCAATCTGAATACAACCACGTTACAATGCTACACAATCAACCTGGGCGAACAATCAACGCCACTTCATTCAGGTGTCAAGCGGGTGTCCTCTCTCTTTATAAAGTCCTTCTCTCCACACTGCACTACTCTACGGTATTACTAGGCGTTGGAGCCTCGTTGTGAATCATTTATACATCAGGATCACACCTATGAGTGAAACATGTGTACGATTGTGTAATATATTTCAAAATTATTATAAGTAAGAGGTGCATACTGAACTAAAACGTTGACTTCGTTATCAGAGGACTTCTCAAAATTTTATTTTATAATATTCTTTCCTACACACAATCGCTTAGCCTATGTGGGATTTGTACTTTGATACTAATATTGTTTGTACATACAATGTACTGTGTTGTGAACACAAGAATTAATAAATTATACATTGACATTGAATTGAATTGAATTCAGGTATATTCTGTTTTAATATTTGGCAATACATTTTATTCAACTCTAGGTAACACCTATTTATATTCTAGAAACATCTTAATTTCGCTGCCTGATTGGGTTGGTGCTATGTTCATTTTACCCATCTCGTCGACCTCACAAACGCCGAATCATAGTAAGTAGAAAAGCAAAGCATATCGGGATATAGCGTTCGGAAACTCCGCTGCGCTCTAGACAGAAGTAAGTAATGTGTTTGCCTGGCCATGAGTGTCACAAATTTTGGTCAAATCATTCGTCACAATTAGCGAGACTTGAACAAATTAGTGTTCGAAATACATGGAAGCGCCTGTGCGGGCATGATGATGACGGCAAACCTCGCAGTCCTGTGTTTTAAAGTTAATGTTACTCACGCACGCACGCACAATTCAGACCGTACAACACGAGGTTGTAAAAAAGTAATTGGGGATAATGCGTTGGGTGAAAGTTGTCAAAACCAACTGCATGTGATGTACGAATATTCAGTTCAAAGAAACGCGAGACGTTTCTTTTTTATTTTACTCCATAACCACGAAGAACTTTATTTTATCATGGAATCGAACGGAATATTTACACATTTCCCCGCAGTCGAAATACCAAACGTTTTGATTGCAAATTGAATTATGCTGCTCGGCAACAGTTTTATTCGCGTACTTCTTACAGCGTCACATGAGCCACACAAATAAAATGCATCTGTCAATTCCGACGAACACGATTTGCGAGCGTCGTTGAAACAACGTCCCGAGAGAACTAACTCATCCCCCGCGCAACGACAAGACATTATAGTGTATTGCAAAAACTTTGTGCATTTAATTTTAAAGTTGTCTAGTGGCACTTCAAGTTTCAACATTTCAACCCTTCTCTACTCAACCATCTAAGCTAAATCGCCATCTCACGTACCTACCCCCAACCCTTATCATCAGGTAAACATTTCCAAAATCCAAGGCGCATTGGGTACGAGAAATATTGGTCATCACAGCCAGTTGAATCAATTTTGACAACCTAGCTGTTGACCTAGGTATTGACTTTCACAACTTGTACAAAAACGATGCACCTTAGTTTTTGGAATACACTATACCTGCACCACGAAGAGGCTGCATTAGCTTCCAGCCATCAAAATCTTGACGGGAGTGACAAAACACGTTCGAAGAAGACAGCTTGGACGTGTGCGTCGTGTGGAAACGCGTACACACTTTGTTGAGTACTGAGTACTTCACCTCAAAACAAAATATACTCCGCAAACTCGGAGCCTTATTACTTTCTTATTATTATTATTATTTTTTTGAAAAACCATGTGGATACTTTAGCCCCAGGCCTATCCACCCTTCCATCCGACCCTTGCACGTCATTGCTAGCCCAAAGTCAACAAGCTCCCAGCGAAAATCGCAAGCACATCTCCTAATTGGCTTATAATTGATTAATAAGCCCGGCAAAGTTGAATTATGATTAATCGTTGAATCTTTTAAATCATCTTTAGTGGCAGCGATGAGATTTGCGAATGGCTGCAGCACACAACAATGCTTGTTTTGCAAATTGAAAAGACCACCGCGATACTCCCTTGTCGTTCGTATTCACATTAATCACAGTGAGTATGACGAGAAGGCATTGTCTAGAAAATTCATCTGATCATGTACAGATTATCACCATATTCATCTGGGCATAACCAAGCTTTGTTCTGCTCCATTTGAATAGATCTTTTGTTATTTCTATTAAGATGTTTGTGCGTGTGTGCGTGTGTGTGTGTGTGTGAGATGGAATGGGATTGTTTTGTTATAGTTTTTTTTTGTTCCATTCATCGAAAACATGCGTTGATTATTTCGAGCATAATATTTTAACCTTTGGGCTAACGTACCTCGACCTGTATGCTTGTCAATCATCTTCGCGTTATATTAGACTTGGAGTTAAGCAATATGGGACTTTATAATTTATATAATCATTGTGCATTGAACTTTTGATGTAAGATCCTTTCTTTGGACGTCGGCATTTTGGCCTGGAGTGTAAACGATTTTCCTTTCAAAGCTTTCAGCTAGTCCATTGAATACCTTAATTTTTAAACACGATTTTGTAACGATATTAAAGATACACACTCCGCATTGTTAAAAGTTGTAGCAGATCAGTCATGGACCGAGGTTGAGTTTGACAAAGGCAGTTTATGAACCTCGAGACAATGTTGGCGATATTACTTATTTATTGCATTGTAATTGCAATGAATTAGTTGTAGTTGGAACCGTGTTAGCCTTTCGATGGAGTTACGATTGTAGTACCATACATTTTTCTATTTCATAGACGTCATGTAACCGTTCATGAAATGTCGAACGCGTACGGTACCGATCGGTATTTCATTTTAATTGGTGAAATGATTAATCGTAGCTATCTCACTTTCAGAAAGCTTACCCAGGCGTCTCAGACAAATTAGTGCCGTTTTTTCAAAAGGTGGTTTAATTGGAAGAAAAACACTGATGTTTTGCTTTTTATATCCACTGTTTGTTCTAAATTATGTACCAGTAAAATTGCAAAGACATTTAAAATTTTCTGTTAGAACAGAAAACGAAAATTATAACAAAATGAGACGTGAAGAGCACAGATATACGCTATCTTGAAGAACCATAAAATGACGAAAAGCAATTAAAAAGAAAATTCACAAAAGAATCTCAGTAACACGTCCTCCTTGCACGGGCCAATTTTGAGCGAATGGCAAAGATTTCGAAACCCATTCCACAGCCGACGACCATTGCCTTCGCTTTCCACGCATTTAAATTCAACCATTCATTCGACCCTTTGATTAAATGACAGTCTTTTTTACCAGAGCTCAAAGATAGGAAGCTGTTAGGGCAGACACCAAAAACCGTTGGATTCAGCGACGCCCTGTCTTGATCTTGATACAGCACGAGGACATTGCATTGTCGTGAGTGCCTTTTAAACACCCCGAAACCTCGTTTAGAGTTCTAAACGACGCTTCTTTAGGCTCTAAATGGAAGGAGCTACACAAAGGTCTAGCACTAATCAACCTCTTAATTATAATCTTTATATCCTTCCTATTTCACACTCCAAACCCCACGGCCTGGGTGCTAGGCGCTCGTTTTTGTAGTCAATAATTATTGATGGATCGTTAACCGAGCGAGATTAAATCTCGTTTATGAAAGAGTAGCAACAAATTGCTGTTGAATTGTCTGGGTTGATTTTAACGGTGGGAAAATGAGCGTGATCAGATGATCTTACGCGATCAAAGTGAACCACACGAGATTATAGTTTCTTGAGAAGTTGTGATGGTAACTTGATTCTATCATGATAAACGACCACCAACAGGCGAGGATATAACTTGGAGTGATGATAATGCACTGAGAACTCGTCGAATTTTTCAATATGAAGTTTGTTAGGTTGTAGTGCTCTGTTGTATGAAATTGTATAAAGTGCGATGCGTTGTAGTGCACTGTGTTCATAAACGAGAATAAATACTTGAAAAAAATCTGCAGATTTACTTACTGAAGGTCCTCAGATTTTTTTTCTTTGGTACATTCGATATAAAAACTTGTAAGATGGACGTCCCACCAATCGATTTTACGAATACATGTCGCAACTCGCATATGCAAATAATAAACAAGGTAATCTTCGAAATACTACGTCGAAGTCTTCGCCGCAGTAAGTAGGTGTACACCGTCCAGAGAGATAACACTAGTTACCGGCAGAGGCGCTACCAGTCGTTTTGGGGTGACATGAGGGTCAACTGTCATTTTAAAAATCACTACAAATCATCACCGCTGGTGTCCATCATTTTTCTTTTGGTGTAAAGCTTTTGTCGTGCCAAGATCGTTTGTCTTTCGAGATACTATAAGAATTTTTCTAGCAATTATAACAATACTGGGAATTATTTTGCTGATGAAATAATAATTCTGACATCCCGCCACCAAAACCACAACTGAAATTTCATGCGTGGTTGGTAGTAAGGCTGGGGGGTCCTTGGACCGGTGTCTTCTCTCGCGGGCTTGACAATAGACACATTTTTCAAAATCGTCGATGACAAGCGAACGGTGCACAGTGTGTGCACATTCCGTCACAGTGTGTGCAATTATTTGACTGTAGGCGGCCAGCGCATATGGGCTAGAGCGGCCGAGCCCAAAAGCCAGAATGCTGCAATTCATTGTTGCCAAGCTCGGACATTATTACTCAAAAGGTTAACATATGAGGGAAGGGTACACACTCGGTTGCCCACATATTCACATATCTCGAATAATTTACAAGCGCTAGTGTATACCGCATTGATGTTGGCGTCCCTCTGAATTGACTTTTACTAGGTCTTCGCCGGCGAGTGATAAAGTAGGGACATCAACAGCTGCTTGTTATTGTTGCTCTAGACTCGATGAAAATGTTACGTTTTCAACTTTTATTAAGCCATCAGCACGCGTCCGTGTTGTCTGCGAGAGATGAGACGAGACGAGATGAGAATAGATGTGAATTAGTTTGGCAAAACTATAAATATCAAGGAGGAAGTTAAGTGGGACTAATAATAAAATATATCCCCTTCAGCGAAAGAAGAAAAAACGGACAGCCACTGGTGTTGTCTCCCTGAAATCAGGTCTGAGAGAAGCCGTACGTCTTTACGTCTCTTGATCTGTATAGAAATTGTAATCATGAGAAAAATGCATGAGTAGTCATTCGTGCTGCCGTCATACGGATTATGCAGTTGTCGATGCTTGCGATCCTAAGTAACCCTCCGAGAACGCTTTCAAAGGCAAGTCCATTGTTTATGTTTTTTGTTTGATATTAATGAACTTTGCCATGCTTTGCATGTAATCGTTAGGTGGACAAGTTTGCCGAAATATGGCAGATTACTACTGCATAGAATATTAATATTTTTCTGTTTTTTTCGTTAAAATTTTTTTCGGTTTTTCCCTTTTAGGGGAGTAAAATTGTCGCCTCCAGGCTTGTACTCTGACCAGTTTTATCTGTAGAACGTATTAATAGTACCACAATGGTGAGTGGTGACAACGCCATTATCCGAAAGTACCTACACTGCTACCTAACAGCAAGTGAGTCCACTATAAAACGTTGTGAATAAAAATTATTATTGTCACTTAAAAAGAAAATTTTGTGAAAAACCTACATGAACTATGGAAATTTCGTGTTTTCTACCACAAAACATCATATTTACTTACTCTATTTGTTTGCATTCGACTCCCGCACATCATAAAAAAGTGCATGTGTTTTCGGACGTATTTTTATTTTACATTTGAAATATTTCGCACGAAAAAAAACCCCAACATACAAAGATCCGTGCGGACACTCGACGGACAATCGTCCCGACGCATGAATACTACTCACCAAAAACCTCGCCAGTTTTGCAGGGACACAGCACGAACCTCCCTTTCATCCAATTCGAAATTCCCTCGGCATCTACTTTTATCCGTCTGGCAAGTTCATCGGATTTTCCTTCAGCCTTTCAACCCAATTCCTTGCATTCAGCCTTCACGCGGCAAACCACATGAGTCGAGCGACACGTCCGACGCCCCAATACTCCGACGCCGACGCCGACGACGCTGAGACTTGACGACGGAAAATGCTATACGTCAATTTAGTGAGGGGGTTTGACAACCCACCTCTCGACAAGTGTCGCCCCACAAGCGGAACAATTAACTTCCGTTTCGTGACGGAGCATTTTTGTTGTGGCTTAAAGCTAGGCGCCACGGCCCACGGGGACACAAAAAGCGAGGCGTGTGATTTTATTTTTGTAAATCGGGGATCGTCTTGCGACTTACCGTCGATTCATTTCGGTGATGTGTCGCGTGTTTTGGTGGTTGAGCGCGCGCCTATAAAAGATAGCCGGGACGAAATCAAAACAAATGTACTACAAATTTGTACTAATTCTCTGTTGGCTTCCAAACGTGTTCCGATAAATTAGGCGTAAATGTCACAATGGTTGTAAAAATAGCCCACGAACTCAATTTGATATCTATTTATTTAGACTAACACGCGGAAAAAGTCTTCGAACTACTTATCGCATAGGAACGATTGAAATAAAATTGGAACCCACGTCAGACATTTTGCCCACGTGCCTATAAATATTTATCAAAAATAATCAAATAAAACATGCGCCCACATTTTGTTTAAAACCCAAAAAATACGGCCTAGATTTTTTTTCAATCTGTCGAATTCCCACCTTTCTGAATAATAGATTTAAATATCGCGGTGCGCTCTGTGGGCAAAGCACTTTTTTTTTCGAAGCCTCCGTGAAATATGTCAAAATATCTTACCACATCTTCCTATACGCTCAAAATCAGATTTTCTCGCTTAAGATCTAGCTTAAATATACCTTATCATATATGATCCTGTCACGGAGGATCAAAATTCCACCGCAGATTATAATCGGAGAATCTCTGAAATGTCTATCCAATGTCTGTGCGGTTATTCAAACAAGTTTGGTAGACGTTTGCCCCGAAGAAAATTATAAGGTGAGACAATGCATTATGTATTGTCTTGATTGCTCAGCTGCTGCCTGCTTGACTGGTAGCAAGGAGCTCCAGAGAAGTATGAACAGAGAAACATTGTGCCTCGCACAATTGAGTACAGTCTATTGAACTTCCACGCAGGTATTATTTCCAGTACCTCTCCTCTTACATCCTGCACTTGTGGTCATGTCTTGAACTTGCGAGACATTTTTTTTTTTCTAATCTGAAACAATGAAAAAGTGAAAAATCTCAAGTGACTTCACTTCAAATCAACATGTCTGCCAAGTGAGGCCACCGGTGAAGATCAAGATTTATACATGATACAAAGAATACCGGTTTTATTAATTATTTTGTTATGATTCACATTAATTGAGCCGTTCGGTTGTGATAATTTCGAAATCTCTACGGAAGGATCTTGTTCCCTATCAAGACTTATACTGAAAAAAAAATGATATGTGTCACACATCAAGCGATTGCACTTCGCGATAAAATAATTTCTTAAAAAGATGATTTCACGGTCCGACTTACTCGCTGGATCAAAATCGTGATTCAGCTCACGGATCGCGCCATTGATGAATGAAAAACTCCAGCGATTAATATTCTCAACATCTCACTTGTACCTTGACCCATTGTTACCACTCGAAGCACTTCAAGGCATGGCGAGACTTGATCAAAAGATCAAACGCCGTAAAGATCTAATCGCCAATCAAATCTATAATCTATAATAAGTCTGAGTCACATCATATCACGAATCTTAAACACAGTGCACACTACGGCTTAAACGCCGCTTCTCGTGTGCCTTAAAAAAGAATCACTTGGACGTTCGATCAATTCTAGGCAAAATAACCAATCGAATGTTCTCGCGTCCAAAGGGACTCCAGTGGCGTTACCGGACGACAAGTCTTGATCGGAGACTGCACCTCGGATTTAACATCCACGTGAAAATAGTCCATCTGTCAAGGGCAGGGGGATCATGGAAATATATTATCATTGAGTAAAACTGAGGAAATGTGGCTAAAATAAATATATAAAATATAAAGACAATATTCTGATATTTTAGTAGCGCCACATATCTCAACACAATGAACTTAAAAAAATTGTTTTTCTTGAACAGGATGACAATAAGGGATAAAAGAGAGATACAAATTTGCCTAAGCAGAAAATATACTTGCTTTCAAAGGACGTGAGAGATCATTATTATTGGTAGGACGTTGTATTACTAAGATCACTCATAAAGATGCATTATTAAGATTGTAACGTTCCTATTAATAAAACAAGCAGGACATTTTCACCGAGAGATCGTTAGGTTGTCACCCTCCCCGGCGCGCCACTGGGCAATAAATATAGGCAGCGCGCCACGTGGCCAGAATGTAAAGTCTCTGCAAAGACGTCTGCATGTCCCGAAGATTGTCACGACCATAGCTTGGCGTGGCGTGGCGTAGGAGGAAGCCGGCCTCGACGGCTTGGGGGACGGTTCACGCCCAAAATAATCGTGACACGTCAATTGATGTCTTCATTAGGGGTGATTGAGGCCCGCTGGAAGGTTGTCTTAGCCGACAAAGACTGGAATAATAATAAGCTACTGCCTAGATGGAATGTGGAACGAACTTTCGGAGCGAATTTCGGAAAGAACGCGCCGAAAAGATTATCAGATGAGCTAAACGCGTGACGATAATCAATAATCGAAAAGTGAGATTGTCAATTGTGGTCCCAGTTGGGAGAGTTTTCGGTTTTATTTTCATGCGCCTGTTTCCTTGTAGGTGATTGCAAAATCGCAGATGTCAATAACTATTCTGCATGAACTTTGCAAAGAGAAAACTGCGTGTGTTGACTTCAGAGAGTTTTCTTTTCTCAAGGCATCACATTTTACTGTCGGTGCACCATTAAATATATTCATGAGCCATCAATATTTTCTTTGACACACAGGAATTCATTAATGCCCCTGGAAGTACGCACGATTTGCCACAAGGAGGTTGGTAAAACGGCTAGCTAATTTTATCCTAAGCTTAAACGAGAAAAACCCCACAGCTAAGCGGTCTCGAGGGTTGGTAAATTTATCATTCATTTACTTCATCTCGCGACAAAAAACACACCGCTGTCGCAACGGCTCAATGTTTTCTGTCAAAAATTGTATGTGTTCGCTAGTTTTTGTCCGGGCCGACGAAGCTTTTGCTAGCTTGATATTTTCTTGATTTGGTGGCGTGTGAAACCCCCGAGGTGCTTTCATTTCTCTTGGATCCTCACTATGTATTTTCATTTCGGAAAACGGCTTGAGAGCACCACGCACACTTTTCTAATTGAAGAGAAGCCCCCATTCGTAGATCTTTCGTACAATCAGCCTGTACCCCAGACGTTGCATAGTCTGGTGCGTACACCGTCCGCAAAACGCAATGGAAAATCTATCGATAATCCACGCAACCTCTCTCAAATTGCACGCCCATTTCGCAAACGACTTTTTCATTTTTGAATTCGAACACACTGACCATATGGGTACGAGTACTGAAACGTAAAACGTGACTACGTTCGCAAAATGGATATCAACCCTGAGCCCGGTGCAGCAGTAAAACCTAAGGTATAACTAAGGCAAGTTTAAAAAAATAATTGCAAGTCGCAGCTATAAGCCAGAAAAAAAACGAGAATCTTTTAGCGAATCGCTGGAATCGCCAGCAGATCCACAGCATCTACCTTAGACGAGCATGTCCCCAGGACAGTAATAAATATCCGCAGCAAGACAGGTCAAAAGATGTTAAAAGATTATAGTAAAAGAGAACAGCCTAATTGGTTTCTTTTGTAAAGATAACGCACCAGTGCGCTATAACCATTGAATCTAACACTGCATCTCTATATACCACCCAACTAATTGCTACCTATTGTTGCAACCAGTGTTGGGAGAGGTAAGGAACTCTCTCTATCTCGTTGTGTTATAAAAGGTGCTTAAACGAAAACCATATCAATCATTCGTGGATAAAAGAAAATCGACATCCTCACGAATCGACTACGAGCATTACTTCTTCCGATTTATATTTCTCCCGGTTTTTAGGTTTTATCTATGTGGTCACGCGCACCTATGTGGTTTATTCCTCGGAGATCTTTTCCCCATCACATTTCACCTTTTGCGGTCTCCACACGGAGTTATTCATTATTCAGACTGGCAGTGCTACCAACGGTGCTACCACACATGCGTTCTGAAGAAACCCTATTGTATAACCACTACGCCAAGAAAGCACTAAATCTAAAGCTTTATCACACATGCTATATAGGGAGAGAGTGTATGTGCTCTAGTCTCTCTAATATCTGAACTTTCGGGGTGTGTAAATTACGCAAATGCTTATGTGAGCATGCATTCTGACAGAGTAATAATAAAGGTGGTCGGCTCGTGAATTTGATATTTGCATCTATGATAATGCATCTTATAGCTCGTTATCATGCTATCTGTGTAATTGGACCGTTCGACGAGGACTACCTCGAGGGTTAATTCATTGCTCAGCAACACGATCCGGCGGTAAAGCAGTGTAATTTATGAAGTGAAATAAAATGATAACGCTTGAATTATTTACCATTCTCTGCTGTGACACGGAATGAGCTTTTTTTTTCTGCGGTGGAGGTGCCAAATTTGTTCGTAGCTTATTTATTTCAGTGCTGTCGTAAAGCAGTAACTTTTGCATTAGTAGAAACGTAACCATTATAAGTCCGTCGTGGTTTCCTCGGATTTTATTGCTTACGTGCTACAGATGGGGAAATGTAGGTGACGTATTTATGGAAAAGTCTTTACGGTGGGACTATCAAGAAACAAATCTTAAACCGTAGGAAAATCTTCACGTGTCTGAATGCTCGCTATGGTGGCCAAAAGGAATTTTAGATATTATTTACAAATCATCGAGCAAAAAGTAAAAAATCTCCTCGATTTTTTTTTGGTGATGCAATATCAAGAGCAAGAATCAAGGTTTTCCCATCTCCATTTCGAACTATTCCAGGAATGTACTGGGAAAACTCGACGAAAACGGCTTAACTTTATGGTTAAGAATAGAACCTAACCAATCCTGAATCCTGACAAAACCTAACCACTTAGAATTTGACAACTTACTACTCGTCGTTATAGAAATAAAAACATCTGCCAATCAAGTTGGGTTGGGGCTAAACCTTTTTTTCCACCAAAACGCGATTATTATAGAAATTGACTAGCACGAGGACTAACTAGCATTGTGGCGTGTGTACAGACCGGAGTCCTGGAGCCCGTCTCGCTGGTCCTTCTCGTGAATGAAGCCGAGTACGTCACTGGCAGGAGCGGTCGGACTTCGGGATACAACCATCCGTATGTCGACCCGTACGCTAAGCACGCCTTCAACCTTGTCAACAGCGACAGACTCGCTAGCGACAGGCTACTGCCGGACACTAGGCACCTAAAGTGAGTAAAACTAAGCCCGGTCAACTATTGCCAATCGCTAATTCCGGGTGATTTACAATTCTTCCGGTAATGTAAGTTGTAACTTTGGTGAGCTGAAGTCTTATCTCCAGTTAAGCTGAGGTGCATTCGTCAAATGCTGTAGGAATGGTATGAGATTGAGATTGAACCAACGCTATGCTAAAGATTTTTAGGAAAAGAAATTAAACATGCAGCGGCATGTTTGATTCATGCCAGCATGTAATCTGTATTACTTTTGTCGAGAGCACTCTTCTGAAGGACGACGGAAGGACAGTCTATGCTGTCGATGGCTTATTTTTTCTTATTATTTTTTTTCTTTATTTTATCATTATTTGTAACAGGTACACACAAGTACAAATGTTAATTTTACTTATAGCTTATTAGCTATTAGTTAATTTTACTTTGTGTAACCTTTCGTCTATCTATACTTGTATGTTTTATCCTGCCAGACGAACCTGCTGGTATTCTTTTAGCTCAGATGATTGCCTTTTATAAGTAGCCGAGGTAATGTCCAGATTATCCAGCCAGTAAAATGCCCGATGGTTTGATTACTTTCAACCACAGAGTACCTCTAGGTCTAGATCAAACTGTTCTGTCACGCGCCGTGGTAACAGTACACATCTTAGATAATTTTATTCATTTTTCAACAGGTGCTAACGTTATGACGGAATGTTGCTTCAAGTATCTTTTATCATGCACCACCCCCGTGCAGTTCACGTTCATTTTCAATCTCTTTGCGTATTGTATTCGAATCCGCAACCCATGGTAGCTTCTCGAACTGCTCCTTCGACTTGATGCTAGGTGCAAAGTAGGTCGGGGAAGTTGAAGCGATGATTTGTATACAATATAACATGATTTAACCTGAGAAAAGTTTAGTTGGAAAATCTTCGTTGACGTTTTATTCTGGAACTGTGCTTCGAATGAGAATAAGTTGAGCTGAAATGCTGAAAGATTCATATCTCTTCCAATCACGTCGTTTCGTATCACATTTAATCCCTATGCCAGATTGATTACATTAACGTCAAATAATTTCAGTGGCAGGTCAGTCGTGGACCTTCCACACAAGTGGTTGACGGCTGGATAATCTCTGTGATCTCTTCCAGGTAGCTGGATTACAAGATGGGTTTAATTGGTAGCCAGATAAGTAATTTACTCGACAAGCTATCTCTTCCTATTTAATCAAATATCTTGTAGAATTCACGTTGGATGCTATCTCTGACGTAGAAGAAAATTCAATACTATTTGGTTTCAAGCAGAAAACATTTTCTGTCATGGAAGTAGGAAGATTCATTAAAATTAAAATGACAATAAATATTGGATATTACAAAACAAGGAGCGATAAGCTTCTGTTTATGTAAATGAATAATTGACATAAAAGTTTAATAAAAGTTTCATAACATCATGAAAGTTTTGTTGTAATTGTTTTTCAAAGAAAATTCAATTACCTACTTTATAGTAAAAAAGAAGAACCCTATTTCGCTACCACTATCCAATTGTCCAATCGTTGTGTTCATCCCAAGGAGGTATTGACAGAGAAATTGTTACGCATGAATAAACACGAAGCATAGTTAAACAATGTTGCTTCAATCTCAACGAAGCAATCACGCAGGGTAGCTGCCGAACGTGTGTGTCATTGTGCGTTGGGTGATAAGACGTCTAAAACGTGTCGGGCCGACTACAAGTTTATCGGATTATCGGTCAGCTGGCTGGTCAGCCCAGAATCACTTTTTAGACGTCGATATGCCCCTAAGGTTGTTGGCCATCTGTTTGGTTCGATCCACACAAATATGTGTCATTCAGGAATCGGGTCTGTGCCATAACTTGCTCAACGGAATGTGCTACAAGTATCGAGAGATCAAGTAGCGCGAGGTCTGGAGGTCTTATTTACCTAGTTACCACCCACAGATACATATTAGCTTCGATAATTGTACAAGCTGTGAAATAAATTGAAGTGAATGAACACTGCTTGTTCGAGAATCAGTTATTGAACTCGAAGATATATTATTATTTAAAATTACTACTATTTCTTATTGTTATATTCTTACCTTGAAACCTATGCACGCATTGTAGAGATGAAATCTGATGCACCTTTATAAATGCACTTTTTTGTTGTCACAAGCGTTCACAGATAACATGGTTCTTGATTCTAGTTTTCATGCAAGCATTTTTAAGTACCTACTACCTCTCTCGACCGAACCGAAGCGAAGAGTGGTAGCAAATTCAGAAGCTCGGCACAATATTTAAATTCGTAACCCTAGGTCGTAGGTCGAACCAAGGTCGCAATGTAAACAAATCTATCACTAAAGAGTACCGGGCAACTAGAAATTACAGTTGATACCCACTGGCTGTTTTAATAAACATACCTTGATATGTTAGGAGGTTAGGTATTATTTAATGTACCATACCTTTTTAATGACATATTGATTTCTGTATTTGCTAGTATTTTCTGTAATTAACATTTGTGCTTGTGGGCACTAGCCTGCTACAAATAAGCTCGAATAAAATAAATAAAATACAGAACAAGCACATTCTGCTGATGTAGACACAAGTATTACAAATGTCGACTGATTATTATTCAACCAAACTATGTTACTAAAATTTCTTTATTTCTTGAAAATGTCCAATCAAGAGCATGACAGAATTAAAATTTGTTATCAATAATCAGACATCCACGCGTATATCCAGTAAAGATAACTAACAAAATTACTCACCCTAACCGACGTTAGCCTGCGTTTTTTTCAAGTTCGTAGGGGTGGAAGCTGGAAATTTAATATACTTTGAACCGTCGTTTTAAAGCTTAGACATTGAAAAAATTAGACGTTTTGAAATTTACCATGCGGCTAACCCCCACACGTAGGTAATTTCCGGAGCGCATCTAAATTCGGATGTATGGTTTACGGTCTGCATGACACACGCATCATCGCCAACGTCTTACGCACGTGCGTTGTGTTTTCTAGCTGTCATGATCTAGAGTACGAGCTGAGGGAGTACGAGACGACGTCGGTGGTGATCGCCTTCCACAACGAGGCACGTTCAACGCTTCTTAGAACCGTCGTCAGGTGAGGCAATTGTTGCCCCCCCCCCCCCCCCCCCCCCCCGTACCTGATAATTGGCATGCCGTTTCCAAGTGCAAAATACAAAACATATCCGAATAACGCCTCGAAGAGATAGTCTCAAGACACCAGAAGCTAATAAAAAGTTCTATAGCGACAGCCACAGAAATTATTTTAAGTAAATTCATAGGGTGAAAAGAGAAATATTGAAGGCCTCGTATTCTATATTTATACATATTTTATAAAAAGTAAAAACTGTTTATAAAATGACATTATAATAAAACTTCGTGTTTCCTCTCCAGCCTGCTAAATCGCACGCCGTTAGATCTGCTACAAGAGATTATTCTAGTGGACGACTTCAGTGATGACGGTAAGCCTCTCTACTTTCCATCGGTTAGTTGTTACTCCATTGACTTTCGCAAATCCATCCTAAGTCTTATTCAGTGACATCTAGCGCATACGTTTGCTGTAGAAATAATATAAAATTACAAGATTCCGCGCTAAATATTTTAAAATCATTCAGCACATATGAGTGCATGGGATGGAAACAAGAGGGGGGGGGGGGGGGGGGGGGGATCACGTGATCTTAACGGACCCCATCGATCGAGCAAACTTTGATCCAGCTACGACCTACTAAAATAACGACAGTTTTGATTTAGGCTTTTAATTGCGCTCATATGAAGCGTAACAAAACTCAACATATTCCCTCACTGCATGCTTTGAACTTGTCTGAAAACAACCAAATAACCCTCTACCCTATGCGCAGCCGAGGACGGTCTGCTACTTTCGTCGCTGCCCAAAGTGCGCGTGCTGCGCCAGGCTGCGCGCCAAGGACTGATCGCTGCGCGCAATCTCGGCGCAGACGACGCTACGGGAGACTACGTCATGTTCCTAGACAGTCATTCGGAAGTGAACGTTGGTTGGCTGGAGCCTCTCATGGCCGCCGTCGCCAAGGTCAGTGGCAAGCGCCGAGGTTAAGCAACAACGTGGTGGATCTGTGGGTGGATGGATGACCACATTAGAAATTATCGATTCCGAGTGTTTGAAAAATTGGGTGCGAAACGAAACCGGCCTGATCGTCGAAGTATAATAGAGACATGATGTGGGTGCCTAGGTTACTTGACTAGCACATTTCAGAGATGAGAAACGAGGTAACGTTAATTTACACGAATAGAAAGATTTCGTATCTCTGACATGACCATAACACTCGCATTTTTGTTCCTCAACATTCCAGCAATTCGAGTAAAATGTTCAACATGAATATTAATCCCCTAAAAACAGCTCTAGACTAGACGAATATATTTTCTACTCCAAACATGTCGGAAGTTAAGTCACACAACACATTTTTATTCGTCGCTTGGTTTATGACAGCTTCAGACCATGTGACCCATTTCGTATGTGTCAGTGTGTACGTCAGACGTTTGCATAAATTTAACTTGCCAAAATTATTCCGCATACAGCTCGTTTGAATATCAAAGCCGAAATGAAAGTTATTTGACGAGTTCGTCTAGTCTAGGTAATGTTGTTGCTTGCATCTAACTCAGTATTTGCATTGCATTGCACAGGACGGAGTGACAGTTGCCAGCCCCGTGATTGATGTCATCGACATGGATTCGTTCCAGTATCGCTCTTCCTCTGCTCAGCTCAAAGGAGGTAAGCCGCCCCACAAAGATCGTTGCTCCAAATAGTCTGACTTGGATGGATATTGATCAGCGTGTGAGTGAAGGGGAAGATTGTCATCATCAAATCGTCAGCTATATGTTTGCTAACTATAGAAGATCATAAACCTAAGTGCTTTAGGAAACTGGGGTGAAATTTAGAACCGTAGGTATCATTATTGCGCTAATATTAAACTGACTTCCCAAAAAATGGCCGCCAAACGACTACTTTGCCGACAAAAAATGGATGATGCTACTAGATGGAGTTACCGTCGTTTCGAGTGTTAATAAATTTAATTTCGTTATTTTACGTAGATTACTCGCGTTTGAGACTTGTTTACGCTAAATTTATTATTATTGATGCTAACCTCAACGATTGATACACATGTATCGATATTTTTAGTCGTAATTATTTCATTGTTTGTAGAGGTTTGTTGAAAAGGGCGGCTGCGAGCATAACCGGGAGGCCCATATGTAACTACGTGTTGCCTCTTCGTTTGCTCAGCAGAAAGCTTAACATTAAAGCTAGACCTCTGACTATAGCTACAAACTCAATGGTAATACGAATAATCTGGGAGTGTTCCATCTGGCCGACAAAAAAACCACCCGACAATCCGACCGGCCGAAAATAAAACACCCCGAAAATAAATGTGCACGAAAAAACAAGTGTCCGACAGAAAAAGTCGCCGAAAAAAAAAGCACCCGAAAAACAGACTGCCCGACAAAACTACTTAAATCTTGGCCGTGGCTGTACCTAGACTTTGGTGGGAGAGGCCTCTGTAGTTTCGGTCGGTAGTGGGGGGTTATGCGCTGCGCTACTATGCTGAGAAAAAACATTCACCGGTATCTGAAAATGCGGGCATTTCAAAATGCACACGAGTATTTTCTTTCCTTGTTCCTCATGTCTAACGACGCACTTTGGGAGGGGCCTCGCGCTACTATGCTGAGAGAAAACATTAATATACGCTATCAATTCTAATCGCATCCCAAAGTACAGGCCAACAGGTCACTGGTCAGCCACACCATGCTTGGCATGAAAATGCAGTTCGGGCTAGGAGAATGGAGCTGGGAGGCGACCGGCTTCGCACCAGCTTCAATCCAAATAAATATTCATAATTAGAGTAAAAAAAGTTATTGTATTCAATGAATAAGGAAAAGGGATTGTTACATCGACACCCAACTATCAGCTTCGTTCGAACATCGACCACCGAACGGGTTGGCGTGTTGGAAACACCGGTTCTCGTCAGATCACCGAAGTTAAGCAACACTGCGCTGAGTCAGGTATTGAATGGGTGACCATCATACACATGACCAGTTCTGTTCGGGAGAGAGGTTGGAGGGATGAAAGTTAAGCAACACTGCGCTGGGTCAGGTATTGGATGGGTGACCATTATACACATGATCAGTTCTGTTCGGGAGAGAGGTTGGAGGCATGAAAGTTAAGCAACACTGCGCTGAGTCAGGTATTGAATGGGTGACCATCATACACATGACCAGTTCTGTTCGGGAGAGAGGTTAGAGGGATGAAAGTTAGTACACCAACTTCACTCGCCTTGCTTATCAACCTCTCGACAGCATGGATTTGTGGAGGAATCCTGTTGTTCGCGATGGTCCCCTTGGTGCTCTTCGACAGGAGTAGGCTACGTGCCGGCACCGGGTTTCCCCTCCTCCCTTCTAGGCTAGGTTAGGTTCATCATCATCATCATCATCGTCATCCACTCATTCACCGACGCCATTAGACCAGTGCCGCAGGGCCAGTTGTCAAAACAGTGCGTCGTTAAACACCACAAATAATAACAGTACATCGACCTGCGAGGTAAGAATTTGTTCAATCGAGATAATCTTTAAAAAGTATTGGATTTTGTATGCATCAGCAGTCCTCGAATTGGTTTAAAAGTGTTCTCTGTGAAGCCTTGATTTAGACTAAAATCTTGATTGACTTTGGGAGTTCCTCATGATGTTCCTTATGTCTAACGACGCACTTTGTCAATACATTGCGCCAAAGGAACATATACTTACTACCAAAACTACCTTCATAAGACAGTGCCAGGGTAGATTCACTCGTGCATACGACAAGGGTTAGTTAGCTATACTATGAAGGTAGTAATGGGGCGCTGTCGCGTCGAGCGTCGTAAGCAACCAAATCAACAGTCTTGACATGCGGTTAGCCTATGCAATGGATTTGCAGGCGATAAATGCACTTCGATGATGTTATTATCTCACTTCGATGATCGACAACAGGCTCAACCTAACCTCTTTTACCACTCTCCTGATGGGTGACACTCACCTGACCCAGCGCGGTATTTTTTAACCGGGGATTACGAGGACCGGTGTTTCTAACACGCCAAATACCTACCCACGGGAAAATCTCAAATGGATATGCCAACGTTTTAACAAACTAGTTCTTACACGGTGACGCACTATATGTCACAAGCCCGAAAACAAATTTGCCTGTCATTAGCCAAAAACGTCCAATTCGGTTCAGACCTGGGATCCATCAACTCTGACATAAGGGACCTCGGGAAAAGCGGATTTTGGTACTACCCAGAATGGTTGTTGTTAACAGCATTTCCAAGTGACTTGTTGAAGTCAAACTTTGAGATTATATAAAAAATACAGAATTTAGAATTGAACACTGTGATTTTTTTTATATTACAAAATAAAATTTCATCGAGCCACTTGGAAAAACACAGTAAGTCAAATCAAAGCTGCAAATAACCAAAAACACTCTTTTTTTAAGATAGACTACAAGAATTTATTGAAAATGGCACACTCAAAATCAAGTATAATGAATCTGTGCACACTAATAATTCAAAGAAAGACTTGCTCTAATGTTATTAGTAAAGTAGTTACTTTATAATGAATGATGAATTAATATAATGAAATCAGTAGTTTTTTCGTGCCCACTGCTTCAAGTTTTCCGGTATGCAGCGATAGTTTGGCCGTGATAAAAGAAAGTCCCAATATTATTACCAATATTACCCAATATCATTACCCGCAGTGGTTAATTTCTAAAAAAAAAAAAGGTGGGTAGACGCTTTACGATCTTCTTTTGTGTGTGTGGGGGGGGGGGGGGGGGTAGCTCTTATTGTTTTTTATAAGTAAATAGTTGAATCATTGGTTGATAGTTGTGGTTTATTGTCGGCAAAAATACTTTGTGTAACTAGGGTGTCACTTACCCGAAGAGGACGTATACATATTAGGATGAAATCATTGGCCCTTATGGGTGAATTTTGCAAGACAGTGTTTCTGTCATTGGCGATTCCTATCCTGAATTTACTATATCTCAGCAAAAGTGACCTCTTCTTACAGTACATTTATGACCATCCCTACCCAAACTTTGGACTACAATTCTTGGGACGGCACTCTCAGTTACTGTTTAAAGCTAGTTCAAATTACTACATCTCTCTGAGCCGCTAGCCTTTGAGTCGAGTGCCGAGCGCCGACAAAACAGTGAATGTATGATACATACGAGGTATTCTGAATGTTGTTATTACAAAAAGGCACTATGTGACCAGGAAAATGACAACAAGACTGAGGTAGTAACCAAAATTGCGATTCAAGGAACTGATATTGTAGTGACGGCGTCGATGTGCCCTTTGAGATGCCCTAAGCGACGCCGGGCGTTAATCAAGAACTGCGTGAGATTACGTTTGCTTACACGGATTTTTTTATGCCACTGATTCGCGCAATACGCAACTCAATTCACAGCAAATATCCATGTAGTTGTAATAATCCACCTTTCGCTATCCACTCAGAGTCCTCTAGAAGTCGATCACTCTCACGCCTGACTCCACATATGTGGAGTCCTCCTCCCTCCTCTCATCCTTGCCCCCCCCCCCCCCCCCCCACAACCTCCCACAACAAAGGAAGGGGTCTGATAAAAATTACCAGTTCTAATGTTTCTGTATCGCTGACATTTGTACGTTCACTTGCGAGTGCTGAACAAGATACTTAAAAAATGGTGATTACTAGAAATAAATAATTCTTGCGAATTAGTAATTAATCGGGATCACCGAAAGCGATCCAAGGTGAAAAGTGACGAATATAGGCTTCCAGTCACGACTTACATTTGCCCAGGGGGTAGCTTCCTTTTATATAAACAGCTAATTGTATTCTATTCTGTCAGCAAATACCCAACACGGTTGACAATTGCGACATCACAGGTGCATGGCCAAGCTCCACTTTGTATTTTTTTTCATAGAAGTTTGCAGAAAAGCTTATTTTTGACTCAGTCTGAAAAGGCCCAGAAAAGGATTGATTGATTGATTTGTGGTGTATAACGACGCACTGTTTTGACAACGTGCCATGCGGTACTGGTCTAATGGCGTCGGTGAATGAGTTGATGATGATGATGATGACGATGAACCTAACCTAGCCTAGAAGGGAGGAGGGGAAACCCGGTGTCGGCACGTAGCCTACTCCTGTCGAAGAGCACCAAGGGGACCACCGGCTTAATATTCCTTCCGAAGGACGGTACAACGCGAACAACAGGATTCCTTCACAAATCCATGCTGTCGAGAGGTTGATAAGCAAGGCGAGTGAAGTTGGTGTACTAACTTTCATCCCTCCAACCTCTCTCCCGAACAGAACTGGTCATGTGTATGATGGTCACCCATCCAATACCTGACACAGCGCAGTGTTGCTTAACTTTCATGCCTCCAACCTCTCTCCCGAACAGAACTGATCATGTGTATAATGGTCACCCATCCAATACCTGACCCAGCGCAGTGTTGCTTAACTTTCATCCCTCCAACCTCTCTCCCGAACAGAACTGGTCATGTGTATAATGGTCACCCATTCAATACCTGACTCAGCGCAGTGTTGCTTAACTTCGGTGATCTGACGAGAACCGGTGTTTCCAACACGCCAACCCGTTCGGTGGTCGATGTTCGAACGAAGCTGATAGTTGGGTGTCGATGTAACAATCCCTTTTCCTTATTCATTGAATACAATAACTTTTTTTACTCTAATTATGAATATTTATTTGGATTGAAGCTGGTGCGAAGCCAGTCGCCTCCCAGCTCCATTCTCCTAGCCCTAACTGCATTTTCATGCCAAGCATGGTGTGGCTGACCAGTGACCTGTTGGCCTGTACTTTGGGATGCGATTAGAATTGATAGCGTATATTAATGTTTTCTCTCAGCATAGTAGCGCGAGGCCCCTCCCAAAGTGCGTCGTTAGACATGAGGAACAAGGAAAGAAAATACTCGTGTGCATTTTGAAATGCCCGCATTTTCAGATACCGGTGAATGTTTTTTCTCAGCATAGTAGCGCAGAGTATAACCCCCCACTACCGACCGAAACTACAGAGGTCTCTCCCACCAAAGTCTAGGTACAGCCACGGCCAAGATTTAAGTAGTTTTGTCGGGCAGTCTGTTTTTCGGGTGCTTTTTTTTTCGGCGACTTTTTCTGTCGGACACTTGTTTTTTCGTGCACATTTATTTTCGGGGTGTTTTATTTTCGGCCGGTCGGATTGTCGGGTGGTTTTTTTGTCGGCCAGATGGAGCTGTGCCGAATAATCTTATAGAAAATGAACATAACGATTTTGGTTGCTTCAGGGTTTGACTGGAGCTTACACTTCAAGTGGATTCCATTCACAGATGAAGAAAAGATTCTGCACAAGAATCCAGTTGAACCTTTCGAGTAAGTATGTTTCAAAACCCCATATTTTGTTTTGATGGTGTTAGATATGCATTTACACTTACGATTAGAGAATATATTAAGCTTATTTCCTACATATTTCTTAGCTGGTGTATGTTAAAAAAGGCATCATGAATCCATTTGTAATTTATTTCAATTGCACAGTTACATAGTAAATGTCTGTGCCTAGTTACTAATAAGTAATAATAAAATAATGAATGTGTCATGGCGGCTACAGCTGGGAGGTAGTGCTGGTGCCATGTGGGACAGAAACACATTCCTGTTAAAATAAACTGATTCTAAGACCAGGATAATCTGAGCCAATCTCTTAGATCAAACTAATAATCTTCAGCTAATATGACTTGATGCTCAGACCCGTCAATGACTAAACAGATGTCAGTGTATTGAACGGCAGACATTTGGTTGCAGGAGTCCAATGATTGCCGGAGGATTCTTCCTCATCAACAGGCTGTGGTTCAAAAAGCTTGGCTACTTTGACCCAGGACTCCGCATTTGGGGAGGAGAAAGTCTTGGTAAATAAAAAATAAAAAATTTAATTTCCTCTGTATTCTAATGTTGATAAAAATGGACGAAGATGAAGTGTAATTAAAAGAGATACTAGAAATTTTAAATAATCCAAAACTGTACATGGAGTTGCAGCGTCAAATTTAGAATTCGTTCTCCCGTTTAACAGTATAAAAAACAATGACCTCATCAACAAAAGTATCTAAATGTTTTAGATAATACTTTTACCCAACAAGAACAGCTGTTACAAGAATGGGTGGTATTACATTTTGGTAACTTTCCCCTAGCCTACCAGTACCTTCATCCCACCAGTATTTTGCAGTAGAGTTTTAACAACATTTCTGCTCTAATTCCAGAAATATCCCTAAAGAGTTGGCTGTGTGGCGGCCACGTGGAAGTCCTGCCTTGCAGCCGCATCGGCCACGTGTTCCGCAAACGGCACCCGTACACGTTCCCGGAGGGCAACGGAAACACCTACCTGCGCAACACCAAGCGTGTGGCTGAGATCTGGCTTGGGGAGCACAAGCGTTTCTTTTACGAAAGCCGACCCAACGCAGTGGAAATCGACTCGGGAGACCTGGCAGAACGGCGTGTCTTAAAGGAATGGCTACAATGTAAACCTTTCCAATGGTATTTGGAAAACGTCTTCCCTGAACTAAAGTATGTATGCTACTTATGCAAAATTGACTAGGAAGCTGATTTTTCTTGTACCTATTTTATTTTCTACGTATTAGCATTTTGGTACAAATTTACTCCAATGATAAAAATATGCATACGTTCTGGACTTAACATAAATTAAGCTTGCTCTTGGTTTACCTTTATCTGCTTAGGTATTGAATTACAAACTCCGTTCAGAATCTTGAGGTTGCTTCTTGAAGTTACATTTTTTTTTATGTGGGAGCTTCTGTCCTAGGACTCTTTTAATTAAATTTAAACTATCATCACCTGATAACTGCAATAAAGATCAGAGGCCTGTGATAGGTTTAGTAACAAGCTTCTTTATCAATAATAACAGATCGAAATTAGCTTCCCCCGTTTACCCGTGACGCAACATGTAACCCGCTCATGTATCACAGGTTGCCTAACGAGGAGAACACCGCATTCGGAGAGCTAAAACAAGAATCACTGTGTCTGACGGCGAATGCAAAGGACTCTGAAATTAATCTAACCGAGTGCACCGACACGGCCACCAATCATCACTCCTGGTCTTTCAACATCCAAACGTCGGAGATCAAGCGTGGCGATCTGTGCCTGTCGGCCAACGACGATGGGAAACCATTCCTCGGCTCGTGCCTGGACACTCACGAACAGGTAGCGTCTGCGAGCAAACTTTTTTCTAATATGCTTCGATATTGATGCTTTACTGTTATTGCCAGTATATTTCTCACACTTCTCTGAAAGTGGTCCATTCTCTGGTTGCATTACAAAACTTACTGAATTCACTAAGTTCAGTGGGGAATTATGTCTAGACTTTCAGTAAACTTTTTTGTGATATCGGAATGCCCAGTGCAGTATATTACTGAGGTTACGGAACGGATCCAGCGAGATTCGTTCACTGACTCAAAAGATCAAAGATTTGTTACTTGACCTCAAAATATTTTACAAATAGGGCAGTATCTGGTGGTAGTCTCCGCTGCAAACACTGTTCACTTTAAGGCATAGGTAGTGAATATTCATTATTCACCATAAAATAGGCAGTAACCATTATGTGCCAAGGCATTTTACTGCCTTTATCTCAAAGCAGTGCATTTGTACAAATTAGTACTGCCAACCAAATACACTTGGTCTTGCCGCTACTCTCTTCTGCAACTGTAACTGCAACGGCCAACTGTAAACATGGAAATCCTGACATGAAACAGATTACCGAAATAGATAGCATGCCACACACTAATACAGTGTTATTTTCTTAGAAATGGATTCGTCAAGCAAGATCTATCGTGCAGAAAACGTCTGGCAAATGCCTAGAGTCGGGTCTAGCAAGCCAAGTGGTCGTCTCAGTCTGCCGGCACTCAGCCGTTTCTCAGCAGTGGGACTTCACCGTTGAGCTTCAGACGCAAGACCACGCGCCTGTCAACATAACCTGACTACGCGTCAGTGCTAATCAACAGCGGACTGCAAACTTTTTAACTGTCCCTCGATACTCAACTGAAGCCCTAAGTGCTATCTAAGTGATAAAATGATGCTGAACATCAAGGCTCAAGGCTGTGAAACGTGCCTTGACTTTATTAAATGAAATTACTCTTGGGCCTTGTTTTAAGTATGTTCCTACTAGTTTTATAAGCAAGTGATTAATGCGTGAAGAAAAGGCATTCTTAAAATTAAATGTTATCAAATGTATTATAATAATAAATTAATATATTTTACTCTCAAGTTATTGATGTTATTATATTTTGTACAAATTCGTAATAAAATTATTACCGATTACATTGAGTATAATTTTTTTATCAAACTTCTTGCTCAGACATGTTTTTCAACATCACATTTCATCAAATCAACAATCAATTGAATTAACTGCATTGATTTTGTGGTAACATTTCACCTAGCAATAATATTCAACTTAATTTCACCGTTCGGAGCTGCCCAGGTACATAAAGCAGCCATTAAAGATGGCACTACATTCATAATTCAATGGTAAAAAAAATAGATTCTCTAAAATTGAATACAATTCAATAAAAAGAGTGAATTAAACTGATCCGTGGAAGAATTGCACGTACCTTCTACATTAAATTGTAATAGAAAAGACGGTAGGTATGTACGGCCAAATTTTGCAATTATTTTAGTTCCTACGCTAATTCTAATGCTGGAAGGAACAGTTCCGGCGCAAATAGCCAAGGTGCTGATGCGCCATCAAACAAAACAACAAGAACAGTTCTTGATTCGGTTATTATTTCGTTTATGATATGTCATTAAGATTAATATGCAAACCATCTTACCTATTACCGTTGAGTGTAGGTTATGGGTAGAAAAACAACGTCAATGTTACAGTCTCTGCGTGAAAGATGGCCGCCAAATGATTACCTTACCGACAAAAATTCAGAGTACTGGAACGTCACGTTAAGTGGAGTCACTGTCGTATGAAATTTAATTTTGATATTTATCGTAAGTTACTCGCTTTTTAATATCGTTACATGTCTATAAACATTGATGGAGATTTTTTGAGCATGAAAAGTCTCAAAAGCGAGTGAACCTACGAGAAATATCGAAATTAAAATTCATATGACAGTGGCTCCACTTAACGTGATGTTCCGGTACTCTGCATTTTTGTCGGGAAGGTAGTCATTTTGCGGCCATCTTTCACGCAGAGACTGTAAAATTGACGTTGTTTCTCTACCTATAAGCTACACTCAACGCTATTACTATTTAGATACTTCAAGAAGCCAAAGATTTAAATCACTACTGAATATATTTAAATTTGTGTCAACAGATATTTGAGAGCTTTGATTGCATAAAAAAATTAAGTAGATACCTCCCTTATCATATGATCTCTAAGACTAGTTTCTTTCACTGGAAGCAAATTTTTTGATTACATTAAATGACTAAAAAGATGGGGCAACGTTTAACAAAGTGTTTCCCTTGTGTAGCATTAGGTTTACAATTAGTCTGAGCCTCAGCAAATGTTACACTGGTGGACAGATGACTGATATACCAAAAAAAAGAAAGTGGGCCAGAGATGGAGTCTTTGTCGTTCCAAGAGTTAAGAAATGCCATTTTGTTTTCCTTACAGATTACTTGCATTTAAAGCTGGTATCTTTACCAATAATAACCTCAAAAATTCAAGCACATGAATCGATTGATATTTTAAGTCTTAATTATTTAATGCGTAAGGTTTTTTTTAAACCTTACAGCAGCAAGCAAGAGCAGATAGCAGCAAGACCCATTTGGTCACCACCTGTACCACATGAAGGAGGCTTGTTTGTTCCGAAGATAGTTTAACATTAGTGCTGGAACTCTGACTAAACCTATAAACCCAATAGCATTAGTAAAATAACTCAATATTTCTCAAATTACATTCAGAGAACCTGGTTTGAGCCGTTTTACCCAAGAAAAACATTGTGTTATTTAACCCCAAGTAACACTTTTCTCTTCTTACATTTCCATTTCTAGCTAAAAGATTTAATTATCTTACTCGAAGATCGCTTAAAAATATGTACACCCACCTAGAATTGACCACAGCCCAAAATCCCAAAAAAAATCTATTCACTTACTTGGTATTGGGAGGGTATCATAATGGCTGCATTTTAACTCATGGACTGCTATCCGACACTCCCAGTTTCGAAAATACCTTATCGTCGAGGAGGTTTACTATTTGTTCAGGCTTCCAGTCAGGAGCACCTGTTTTCTTGGTGAAGGGGTCGGAAGTCCGTATGTCAAGTTTTTCCAATTTGTTTGGCAAAATCAATCTGAAATAAATGTATATATTTCAATAAGTGATAAACAAAAATTATAGAAAGCAATCAAAATACCAAGTTAAATAACTGTGTAAGGAGGAGACGAAAGTGGAGTAGTTACTGAACTTACCGAGAGAAGTGACACAATGCTGATAGGCCGAGCAACAAATATCTGTTAAGGCCTACCACCATCGCTTTAAACCTTTTTGGTAACATTCCACTTTCCTCATCCTTTTATGCATATCCAGCCTTTTGGCACACTAACTCAAATAAAGTTCAATAATTGATTCTGCAGTAAATTTCTTGGTAGAAATTAACAAAATATTCAGCCACATATTCTAATGTCAGAAACTATTTTCAGACATTCACAAACAACACACCTGTAAGCATGAAGGAAAGTTCTAAATGGTTCCGTATCTGCCTTATTGCTGTATGTATAGTCTCCAACAATAGTGTGTCCGATGCTGGAGCAATGAACTCGTAATTGATGTCGTCTCCCAGTTATTGGACGCAACAGTACTTTAGTTGCTGGAAATTGTTTGTATTCACCATACTCGAGCACTAATAATCGAGTGTGTGCATCTCTTGGTAGTATGCAATTAGGATCCTCTGTGGTACACATTCGATGATTTCCGACATGTTCAGTTGCATCTTCCCCTATTGGCGAGTTGATATCCATTAATGTATGTTTTATATGGCCACGTAATAAAGCTAGATAATATTTCTTAGTCTTTCTTTCTTGAAATGCAGCACTTGCGGCAGCACACGCTTTTTTGTGCAATGCTAAGCATATTATTCCGCTTGTGCAATAATCAAGCCTATGAACAAAGTAAAAGCCGTGGGATATATTTTCGTTGACTAGCTGTGGATACGCTGCTCGAAGACTCATCTCCAATGATGGCTGAAACAAGACAAGAAAATATTTATACTAAGAACCGGTATCCAATATCAGTTTTCAACAAATGACAATACAAACCCCAGATTTAACTGAAAAAAATAAAAAAACTTACCTCCTCAGGATCATCACTGTTGATTACCAAGTCAAATTGCTTGTTAACGACTATATAATGTTCGCTGAGATGCAAAACATCCACGTTCGATTCTTCAGCTACACCTAGTCGTTTAGATATCGTGGATACAAACCACCTACAAGCTAAAGTTTCAAGATTTGTTTTCAAAATCCCCAACCCAGCCTCTATTACAGTCTCCATCACACAATTCAACCATCACCATGTGAATCTTTGAACAGCTGATCATGCAACGTGCTAGAGCGAGACCAAGTGCTGCGACCTGTCTAAAACCATCTGTACTCTTTCAAATTATTTGCACCAAAATTGCCAGAAAGATAAAAAGGACCAAAACCATCGAGCGATACCAAAAACCAAGCAAGTTCTATTTTAATCACTGATCCACAATATCAAGATTTATGGTCTCCCTTCAAGTAAACGAAAACCATAGAGAATAATTATCTTCTCTTTGGAACCACAATTAATTTATTTGCATGAATTAGCACATTCCATACATCATTATCGTAAACCATAACAATAACTCTAATTTTTTAATTTATAACATCTGCCAACAAGTTTTCTGTATAATATATATTTATTTTCACGAGTACTTACCGTCGTGTCTTGCACGCGTATTCCAGTGGTCGGCCACATTAGGGTATTCAACCCTGTCTCTAGAAACAGGTTTTGCAAAATAATTGCAATCTTCATTCCTTGTAGGCGCCTGCAAATCTCCGCCATGGTCCGCCTCGTGCCAAGGTATCCGCGAAAAGATGACCAAAAAATATTTGATTACCTGACTTTGTATTTGCTTATTGCGGATGACATTTAAATCTAAGAATGATAGACTAACAATAGAGGTTCTTCTAAAGACTGCCATTTTTTTCAGATGTGCATTGAAGCAGGATGCACGGTGCTAAAATTCAGGAGATCAGTCTTTGTCCATTGTGAACAATGCCCATTGTAGTGACCTTGCTTATTACAACAACAAAAAAAACTGAATTAATGATTTCATTTTCCTTGCTTTCCATTAACTCGTACCGGTTTTCTGAAATATCCAGCCTTAACCTCTGTACCATGTTCTAGATCGCCAAAAATTATGTTGCCCTCCGAAATGATTCTGTAAATCAGCTCAATATTACGGAGAAAAAATTAAATACATGTGAAACAGTTGTAGATATCTCTTGAGCGAACATAGCGGTAAATTTCCTTCCCTCGAGATATTAATTTCGTGTTCTTTGTCTCAGTTCAAGACTCCAGGCAGCCATCCCGTTGGCTTTTATCATTATAGTCCTTGCGTCTCGGACTATCGGTTCGTGTTTCAACCATAAAGCGTTTATAAATCGTGTTAACCAGTTTTCAACTGCTATCGTCATATTGATAGGTCCTATTTATTTATTTAAACACTTATTCTTTTCTTTGATCAACAAGGAAACGTGGTTGAGTTGAACCGTAGTGACCATAAGTTGAATGCCCTCCTCGCACAAGATCTGCCCTGCACTGTGCTCGGCGCTCGAAGAGCACTAAGTTCTTCGGTGTATGCCTGATGTGTTTATCTTCTCTTCCTCTCCTCTCCTTCGGTGATTAACTGAGTGAGAACAACGAAGCCGAAGGGATTGGCGAAAAAAGAGGAGTTGTGTTTGCGAAAAGTAATAAAACCGTTGCGGATATACGGAGCAGCCGGCATTCGACTGGTGTCTGCAATCGGCGAAAGAACTAGGAGTGAATTTTGGGTTGTTTGTGTTTAACTTCGGTGTGTTGTGAGACAATGGTGAACCGCTACGTTAGTGCAGGTAAGACGTGATTTTGCAAATTTATGTTATTGGCTGATATGGATTCAGATATTTATTGCCTTGATTTTAATTTTTAGATAGTTGGGTTTAAGTTCATTTGGTCACTTATAACCTGAGGTTTCTCATAAAATAAATGCAGTGCCTCAGTCTTGTTTTGATACTGTTATCAGTATTGTAAGTTGTCAACCATATCGGGGTTGATAGGGGACAACTGACCCAAATATTTCCGCCCCACGGCACAAGCCCGCTAATTATTTCTAATTGCTCTGCATTTTTTCAACACATTAGCGCCAATACGACACATAGAATGTTTGAATAGTTTACAATAAAAATCTGCATTAAAGTTCATAGCTTCGTTAGTGGTTTTTTTTATTTCCGAATAAATCAATGGTTGTCACTTCGACTTACTTTTTTACACTATAGTAACGCCATCAATGAAGAGGTTTTGACTGAACTGTTCTCCAGTCATTTTGAAATTTTGAATTTGCTTGCTTTGGGCATCTATAAAATAAAGCAGTCTTCAAACAATGGAGCGTTCATGACAAGCAAAGCACCTGTACCGGGTACCCACATAATATCTTACAAGTTACCAAAATTTCTAGCTATCGCCTTTTTTAAAAACACAATCAACCGGGTTCAACGTTCAAATCAGAGGCCAATTTTAATCACACACATTACACACACCACAAGTATACGGGCTTCATTATTGCAAGCAGCCTGCAATTTAGTTTAATAACCATCACCGATCAGTACAACCATCGCAGTGCAAATTATTGGTGTACCTATATGTACCTTGTGCCTCCCCGCTTGTCGGGACATGCAGGCCTGTGGCTCGCCATCCTCGTCGGCGTCGCTTGGGGCCTTCCACCGCGGAGGTCACGGATACAGGAGAAGAACGCCGTCGGAGCCAAGAGCAGCTTCGTTGCTGACGGCACAAATGCTTTGGCCACAGCACTGTTGCAGGTGACTGTACCCGATTTGCTCCCAGGAGTTTTGATCAAGACTTTTGCGCAGTGCGATGTTCAATGCTAAGAATAATTGCTTGGTGGGTCGTCACGTTGGGACATTTTTGGTGAAGAGAATGGTCAATTATGAATTTGTATGGTCGTGGGGACATGAGAAATCACTTGGTTGTGATGTAGTTTTGCATTGGCTGTACAAGATTACTACCAATTATTTGTAAGGGTATCGAATATGAAGTTTTGATGATACGCTGATTCTGTGAAATCGAATTCTGCATATAGTAAAAAAAATTCTAGTTACCTGATGATGTTCAGATCAACCTTCAGCTTCCATTGATTTAGTTGAGTCGAGAAACCATTTTCTATCTCAGACTTAAGATTGATTATATATCCACAAGAGATCTGCTAAGCAAATTCATTGTGGTCGAGCTTGTTGTTGCCTTTGTTCCAAAGTCTTCGGGCTATAAATTTACAATCTTCCCAGACGAATTTCTGGGAATATCGTTATTCATGACTAGGCAATCTCAGATCGTTAACTGTAGACCAGCCACTTGGGGTCTCAGGTTCGATTCTTATCTCTTCGGCCACTAAAGCAATCACTAAAGCATTATGTTTTGTTGCTGATTACTGCACTCACCACTCACTGCCGGAGTGGTAAGTTTTCTTGTCAAAAAAATGCTCATAAGCTGGATGAGGATGAACAGTTTGTTAACCAATAGTTAAAGTATTGTCATTTATCACGAAATTAGGAAAACATGAAAACAGCAACCTAAAAAAATATATAAACTGCAATACAGCTACAGCACCCAACCCCCCACAGGAAAAGGTCTCAAGTCCACTTCTGAATTCACAGGGGTTCATCGAGAAAGACTCGAACCAGGCGTTCTCACCGCTGGGGGTGTCGGCCCTGCTCGCCATCTTGGCTGAAGGGGCCAATGGCAAGACCAAGGAGCAGATCACCAAAACTCTGCACTTCCCCGATGACTTCGAAGCAGTCCGGGAAGCATACAAGACGGTGCTTTCAAGACTCACGGTAAGTTCTGTCCTTATCCAGCGTAATCAAAACACTGTATTACCACATTAAAAATACAGAAACAAAAATCTCGTAAAATTGATGTTTAGTAATTTTCTTTCTCCGTGAAATTTTAGGAGAAGTATGTCGTGAATCGTCCTGAATTCCGCAACTGGTTCTACATCTACAAGAACTACACTGTCCTGCAGGACTTCAGACAGATCTTGCAGGATAATTACCTCACCGAAGTCAAGGACATCGATGATCCTAATATCACCTACCCGATTGAGAACACTGAGAACAACGCGCAAGAAGACATCATCGCCCACGAGCCTCTCGTCTTAGGCGACAAAGAATACATCAAGGTCACCCTTCCTGTTGTCAACCCAGACAAAGAAGAACTTGAAGATGCCGAAATCAAGCCGGTGGTTGACGTGAAGCCCATGGCTGATTTGACGTTGGCCAGCGAGATCGCCACCGAGGAGGCTCCTATAATTGAGAAGCCAAGCGAATCCGACAAATTGCCTGTTGAGCACAAGAAACAGAAGAAGCCTTGTCAGAAGAAGAAAAATAAGTCTGAAGAGAAGTTCCAAGGAGGCCAGGAAGACTATGTACGCATTCAGATGATGAAGGAGGCAGCAATCATGCGAGAAGTGCTGGGGGAGAGCGCGGAAGTGTCCAACGAACATATGAAAGAAACTGCCGAAGAACTAGAGACATGCGAAGAGGAGATGGATATTGCCGAGGAGGATATTGTCCAACTGGAAGAGGTAAAGGTAGCAGTGGCAGAAGAAATCAAAACAGTAGAGGAGATTAAAGAAGCTGTGGATGGAATGATGAAGGAGCAAGAAGCTATTAAAAAGGGGATCGAAAAAGAAGAACAAAAGGAAGAAGCAGTGATCAGTGAGATACAGTCGGAGATGGTCGAAAAGGAAGCCATTAAAGATGTGTTAGAGGAAGTTATGGAAACCAAGCCCATCGAATCGGTTCCAATTCCTCTAAGTGACAAAGCTGTGGATCCAATAAGCCAAATGGTCTTACCAGACAAGATCAAAGTGACAGTTATCACAATGTCCGATGAAGAAGTTAAACAGGACTTGATGACGAAAGAAAAGAACAAAGAAGTTGAAAAGCCACAAGTCGAGGAACCCGAATTCCCATCGCACGTTGAAATCTTAACCGACAAGCCAATTGTTGAGTTGGAAAAGAAACCAATGGATTCTATGACTAGCGAGAAGATCGTGGAGGTAGAGAAGCTGCACAGTATGGAACCAGAAGTTGCTACACACATTGAAATCTTGACCGGCAAGCCTCAAATAGAGGAGGAAATGAAACCGATTAAGCCAATAGAATCTATGCCAGTTGAAAAGGACGTGGAGGTAGAAAAGCCACAAGTTGAGGAGCCACAGTTTCCATCAAACATTGAAATCTTAACCAACAAACCTTTGATTCAAACAGATATCAAGCCGCTAGAAGATATCAGGCCGATCGAGGGAAAACCTGATCAAGAAAATGTCGCAGAAGTTCCCTATAGACCTTATCCTTACCCAAAACCTGTCGTACCTGATGTTCCAGCTGTGATTACGGAACTGTTCGTCAATGAAATGCCAGATAAGCCAGCCGAAGCTGACGCAGCACTGGTGTCAAAAGAGCACGTGATGATGATCAAACCCAACAAAGCAGGAAACCCAATCAAAGACGACCCTATCGTTCTTTTGGAAGAAGTTACGGAGTCTGCGAAACCTGAGAGCAAGCCGAATAAGAAGAAGAAGACGCCAGTGAAGAAGCCGGAGGATGAGATGGTGAAAGAGGAAGAGAAGCCGATGGAAGAGGAAGAAACTGACATTATGGTTGCGATGGAAAAGAAGAGGAAGCAGAGATCGGTGTCACCTTTCAAACACTTTGCGTCTAGCTTGTCGAGCAACAACATTGTAAACAAAGCCCTTGGGGCAGAAAGTGAGTAACACTTGCTTCTAGTTTTCATCCCCCTCCGCCTCCCTCGTACATACTAACAGTATCGGAAGTAAATAATATACCATTAAAACATTCATATCATTTTGGCATTACGAAAGTGCTTAGAGTTTATCACTGAATTTCACTGAAACGCATCACTGAAATCACTTTCATCACTTTTATCACTGAAATTCACAAATTCATTTATTGTTTGGTGACATTGAAAGCACTTGAAGCACCGCGACTTGAAAGCAGTGGACCCTAACGCTAAGTACAAGTCCAGTAAAACTCACAGTATCAATTGTGATATCATTCCGTTGGGTTAGTAGACTAGGCGCCTGTTTTTGAGTGGCACGTTAAGAAATTAACAGCCTGTTAGTTTGTTATTTGCCTGGCAACAGCCAATCATAAGATGTTTTTTTTTTGTTAACGGTTTGTTAATTACTCAACGGGCCACTGAAAAATGGCCAATAAATCTATCAACTCAATGATCTTAGTCAGTAACAACGCAGGCTGACAACCTACATAAAATGAAAACGTGGAAGAGGATATCATTTGATAAAGTGGCCTTTACTTTGATTGTTTTCCAGAAGCCAAGTCGCAGATGATCATGTTCAACGGGCTGTACTTCAAGGGAACGTGGTCCACCCCCTTCGTCCGACAGCCGATGGGAGGCGTCGACTCGTTCTACATCTCGGAAACAGAGACAGTCACGGTGCCAATGATGCACGCGGAGGGTAGCTTCAGCTTCGGGCACGTTCCTCAGCTGGACAGCCTCGCGATTGAACTGCCCTACGAGGTACGTAGCTACGGCAGGCTGAAAAGATCACGAAAATGTACCAAATTGTCCTTGAAGTGTGGGAAAAATCTCTAACCAAACCGATGGAAAGATGTTATGGCATAGCGACAAGTCACCTGTATAATAGCAGGATGTTATATCGAAGAGAGTATAAATTAAATCAAATAGTTGGCCCCTATACATAGTAATACCACGTAACACCATTGATTGTAATACCATTTCCTAGTAGAAATGACCTTTGCCAATTTTTGTCTTTGTTTCTTATCACCGATACTCAAATCTATGCTAGTAGATCAATTCTATTCATTGAATTGTCATCACAATAGCAAATTGGTTCCTTTTTGCTATACTTTTAGAATATCTCCCGCCCCCCTCAACACAACTATTCTTCTGTCTTATGAATCACCTGCCACTTATGCAGCCTGCGCTACGTCTAATCTTACCACCTAGAATTTATTATCATATCATCTAAATCACAACGGTACTAGCAAAGCCACAGAGATAAAAAAAAATAATAATAGAAATATCTGATCTTTAATTTTGATTAGTTTTTGATCCACAAAGATTTCTGGCTGCTCATCCATTTCTCCATCCTGTGCAAATATATGATAACGATAACAAAGCCAGCGTTCGGTCAATATCTCCAACATTTTTACCTCCTCTACGACCTGTGGTTTCCTATTAATGCATCCTCTTTTTCCCGACTAAGCAGGGTGGTCGCTACTCCCTGCTCGTGGTCCTGCCCATGGCCAGGACGGGTCTTCGCCGGCTTATCAACGACCTTTCCGGGTTCCGGTTGTGCGACATCAAAAACTTCCTCACCTCGCAGGAGGTGGAGGTGTGCCTGCCGAGCTTCGAAGTCGAGACTAGCAGCAAACCCGTCAAGACTCTGCACAAGGTGAGGAGAGACACAGAATTTGAAGGAAAAAAATGCCGCATTTGAGTTGGCAATAAATACTCCAGTAAATAATAAATAAATAAAAAATAAATATATAAATAAATAAATAAATAAATACTCCAGTAAATTTACATCTTTTAGCCACACATTTTTATTTTCAATGCCAAAATATACTCATTCAAAAGCCAACGCATTCAAATCTAGGCCCGTTTTAAGTTGAAATGGGACGTATTTTAACAGGAACGGTTCTTATTATGTTTTGCTCTCTAATTGTTATCGAAAATTTGCATTGCTCTAAATTATGCCAAAAAAGTATAACACCTACTCAAAATGTATTTACCTCTTCTATGAGGTCTGCCATTTCAAGCCAGGTTTAAATGACAATTCATCTAAATTTCCAAAAAATCCCAACTTTACTGTTCAATATTCCTGGGCATAATACCAGCGGCTACAATCATAGTACCTGTGTGTGATATCTTTTGCAGTTCGGCGTGAGCGATGTCTTCAACTCGACTAAGGCTGATCTGTCCGGTATCTCACCGGAGAAAGGTCTCTTCGTTCAAGAATTCTCCCAGCTGGTCACCATCAAGGTTGACCTCACCTCCAGCCAAACCAACTTCATGACAGGTCGGTAAATCAATTGACAACCCTCAGGAGTCAATTGGTATGAAAATAAGACATGAATTAGAGAGATTCTGGTTAGAGGAAATACTGGGAGACACAAAATGTTAAATTTCTCAAGAACTGCTAAGGTAGGTAAGCCAAGGTACCACTAAGTTAGGAAAAACTAAGCAGTCAACAATGCATTACACTTACAATAATTCAATCTTGCCAATTATTAAATGAGAAAATAAGGGGCATTCACTTCATGAATAATTTAAAACCACTGTTCTCATGGATTTCCATATTGAAATTAAGCGATAATTCCACTTTTTGATAGACGACTTCTTTAACTTTCCTCCTTAACGTTTACTTTTTTATTAGATGATAATACGTAACTAAACAAGAAGTCACTCGTTCATGATTTCAGGTAGATTTCATGCCACACTAAAAAATGCGATGCATTTTTCAAAGTGTTTTTGTTTTATTGTTTTTCCTCAAAAACCACCCTAACAACAACAAAAATGCATGTTCACAGCTTCGAATGGCGCCGCTCTAAAACGAAGAGGGGACATCCAGAAGTTCACAGCCGATCGACCCTTCCTGTTCTTCGTGAGAGACGTCGTGGACAACATGGTGGTCGTCGCCGGAAAAGTGACCAACCCCATGATGATGCCACCCCTGTTCCCCGAAAACTCTTAGGGCTAGAAAAGCGCAGGGTGGCAAGACGGGATCTACTGGTTTTCAAAGGGGGGTGGTGGGAAAATTATGCCGGCCACTTGTGCTGAGCAATTGTATGCCAAGATGTGATACATATGATTATTTTTAATGATCTGTGCTAGAGATATTTGATTTTTTTTTCAGGTTTTGATTTGCAGATTAGAAATTCAGCTATAATTAATTTTTTTAGTTATCAATCGAATGATGTTGTGTCTGTATTCAAATAAATGTGTCTTAAAAAGTTCTCTGGTATTGAACTGCACTTGGCCTGTAACCCAAGTCTGACCTTGTCTATCCCTATCAAAGTAATTAAAGCAATGAGTAATGTTCTATTTAAAAACTATTTTTAAACTGCAAATAGGAAACCATGAAATAATAAATGAAGAACTCTTTCTTCAATCTTCATTCTTAATCAGAATGTTCAATATTGGAATCGACTAATGACGATTATCAAGTTCACCTTCTCAGTGCTGTGAGGGACGGTGCTATCGGCTGGGAGATTCCAGGTTCGTACCCCGGTTCGATTGCACATTTTTCCAGCTCCCCTTTCATCTTTCGCTTGCTGGTTTCAGCTTTAACTTGAAAACACAAGAAAACTAAAAATCAGGCCACATTCTACTTTTGAATATACGGGATTTTTGTCTTCTCACAAACTAAGTGTTTTTTTCCTCGAGTGCAATTAATTTTTAGTTTGACGGAATTATCATCTTTTGAGACAAGTACTTTTAAAATCAGTGATGATATTTTATTTTTAATCGTTCACTTTCATAAAGGAATTTTTGATTGAAGAAACAACTTCAAACAAAAATAAATCAATATCAGGGCATTTGTAACTAATTGATTTAATTTATTTCCCTTTCCTATTTCAATTTTAACTGTTCGTTGACATTTTTTGTAATTTAACTTCTACAAAATACTAAAGAACCAATGTTTTTACTTATTTGTAGCTTCATCTTCATTGCCATCGACTTCACCTCGTCACACATGATAATAATTTAAAATAATAACCAGTAACAGCTATTCCGTGTCTTCTTTCCAATCACTAATCTTGCAAATCTGGAATTATAATGAGTTTTTCGAGTTTTCAGAAGTATAGTTCAGGAGAAGAACCCCAATTAACCATGGCTTTTACGCGTGTGGTCTTACGGGTTCATTGTATTTATGTTGCTTGATGTTGGTTGTGTGGTGTTAAGTGTTTGTAAACTATGGTCTATGCTAATTTTCATTTAATTTTTAAGTTAATTTGTGCCTTATTTTTATTTTTATTTCTAGTTTTTTTACTTATGGTTTATGCTCTTTGCTAGTTTTGCTTTTGAGTTAGTGTTGTTGGCGATACGGTCATTCTTTTTACTGGTGTTCTTCTAATCCTAAAAATGATTTACACCAATAATATGTAACCTTCTAGAAGTGTGAATTTAATACACAAACAGCGTCGGAGTTTGTATCTTCGCGCGCGTCGTAAATGCGGTGACCGCTGGTTGGACGAAACCAGTTAGCATTGATCCACAGCGCAGCGTTGGTCTCTGCTCTTGTGTCTTTACTTTTAGCCAAACGCCAAGCCACTTCAAGCACAGTCGCCGAACCGAGAGAACGTTGAAACTTGACGGCTAACACGGAAAAGTGACAGGAAAATGAAGACAGGTATGGAAATGTGCTTAGGAAACTCTCTGATTTTAAGTTTTTGACATTTTTGCCGTATGCCAGTGAGCTTTGAGTTTTGCGGTATACATTTTACTAAGAATATTCGCTGAGCTATAAATAAACTGTGATATCATCGGAAGTATTTGGCGAATGGTTGTTGGTGTTCGTTTAGTTTGACGCTGATATTTGCTTTCAGAATTCATGTATAATTAATTAAAATTAATTTTATAATGTGTATTAGTGTATAATTAATCAACAAAAGAAAAAGTTACCCATTACAGAGATTCTTTTAGTGTCACTGAAAACGCTGCCAACAATAGAAGTGTACTTCAGATTGTTTTTAAATGAATAGGAAGTCATCTTCTTCGTCAACGCGTCTTGTTTTGAACAAATTTAAGAATTACTTTTAAGATGATGATTTTTGATTAGATCTGTTAGCAGCATGCCATCTCACATCGTATCACTGATCTTTTCAAACGTAGGATTGGTCAAGTGGTCGAGGGGAAATTCCAGCTGATTTCAAATTCAATTCAGAGATAAAACCTGTTTACGACGTACGTCATAGACTCAAAGTTGCTCCTGGACATCAAGTGTTGTAGGTCCCAATCACCCATCAATGTTAGTTATCGCATCTTCAGCAGGGGAAATTACTTGAGGCTGTAATGAGAATTTATAATTGAATCATTACAGCAGAATTTTACCTGTCCAAACTGAGCGAGGCAGACGAGTTTCTTCATTACTAAATCTGTTTTTAGCACTGATGTGCTTACTCATTAGTGTGCTTATTAGTGGTTTCTAACAGTGATAATATCATATTTCACCTGTAGTTGTATGATGTCACAGCGTTTTTGACTTGCCTATAGTCTGTCCTTTTAGTCAGCATTCGTACCAATACATACATTTGAATTTGCAACAAGCGGATGTCAGGAGGTCAAACAATTGTATAGTGCGTTGCAAATTTAAATTATTCCGTTGCCTGTGGACTCTGGTCGCAGTGCATTTACTCATGGTTTACAGTTATATGCAAAAACTAACCAGCGTTAGGTAAAAAAATAATAAAAAACTATCTCTGATAGCGAATCGATGCAGTTGCCAATATTCCTATCTTTTCTGTGGTAACAAAAGTAGGTACAGACAAAACTTCAAATTCCAATAAGCCACTCTTATAAGCCACTTCACTGATTTGACCCGGCTTGGCTAGAAAACGCAACGAGCAGATTATCATTTCCATATTCACAACGAGTCACCTTGAGATTTTTATAAACACCTTCTCGTCTCTGAACAACAGGTTAGCCGACATCCCGTAGCTCGTACCATGTATTGTGAGCTCTCGTCTTATTTTCTCACCAGACACGCCACGGTTTCTCACCTGGCAGATTACATTGCAACGCAATCACAGCAGAACGAAATCGCAATTTGTTGCGGCCTAGAACCTAAGCAGTGGTTTCTTGGTAAACGCGGAAAAGCCGGTGTAAAATAAGAAGATGATTTGCTTGCAGCTGCGATGCTGCTGCCCTTGCTGCTGGTGTGCAGCCTCGGCTGCGCGACTGCGCACAACAAGGCGCTGTCCGAAGCCAGCACTAAGTTCGCGAAGGACATGATCTCGGTAAATACCTTCATCTGACTACAACGACACCTCTGTAATCAGCTGTGACACAGTCCCAAATCTCCACATACTTATCTGCGAAAGGGAAATTTTCCTACGGTTTACCATCAATACAAGTGTGTGTGGTGAAATGCTAAGTAAGAGTGGGTATTCGGTGATTTTCTGCAGCCGCTTACGGGGGGAAGCGAGGTGAAGGACAGAATTTAACAATTCCAAAATGCTGATTTATTTGTTTACTATTTATAACAGGCGCTGTAATCTCCTTGTATGGATTTCACAAACAAAACAAATTATTAAAATATTAAAATTGGTTAAATTCTATTTGAGAAACTTGGCGTTCCCCCAAGTTGAAGTAGCATGAGGATACGACCTAACTATAAGTAAATAGTGGATGGACTGCGTACACCCGCATGCATTGACCGCTACATCACTAGTATATCATTGCCTCATTACCAACAGAACTAAGTCCAGCTTCAACCCCCTGTTGAAGGATTCTTAATGAAGCATCCTAAATGGCTCTTGGCACCACTGTATGAACGCGCTGTGTCCTGCCCCTCTAGGTACTGTCCGACAGCGAGAGGGGCAACATTATTGTGTCGCCTATCAGCATCTCCACGCTTCTCGCAATGCTGCAGCAGGGCGCCAGGAACGGGTCGAGCGTGCAGATCGAAGAGGTCCTGCACATTGACCCGGCGAGCTCCAGGGACGGCTATGGGAACCTTGTGCAGACTTTCACGGTATGAGACACTGAAGACACTGCGAAGTCATTTGACCACTGTGGCATAGGTCACCATGACCTTGGAGACCACTTTCTGGGGCGGGGAGGTGAAAACGGCAATCCTGGTGGCTATTGGTGCTGGGAATCTTTGTGGTCACAGATACCTCTAAGTGCGTGCTTCTTCTAACAATGAAAAGTGAAGGAAAGGACCACGTTTCCTCAAAGGAGTACTGAAGATATGAAGTCATGTCATGAAAAAGAGAGTGACATTTAGGATCTTCACAGCATGTAGGCTGTAATCGTGTGTCGGGCGGTTGATGATTATTTACAGTAGTCTGTTTCCTTGATTTTTTTTCTTGATCACACTTTCCTTATATTATATTATAATATATTGGATCAACTTCCGGCAGAGAAAAGCACGCATTAACGCGACAATGGGGTTTTAATGAGGCCAATTTTTGAGCCGTCCAGACATGAAGCACTGAGATTGTTCTCGTTTCCAGAATACGGTTAATTGCATCTCATTCGAGTTTTTTTCTTTCAGAAACGCAAGTACAAATCCAAGCTTGAGTTCAACAACAACATCTTCGCCGGCCGCGGGTTCGCCATCAACCCCAACTACACGAGCGTGCTCCACTCTAGCTTCAACGCAGGGGTCGAGGAACTGGACTTCAACAATCCCACTAATGCGGCAAAGAGGATCAACGAATGGGTCGCCTACTGGACCAAGAACCGCATCACCGACCTCATCAAGCCGGGAGCGATCTCGTCCAGGACGCAGATGGTGCTAGCTAACACTATCTACTTCAAAGGAGTGTGGAGGCAGATGTTCGAAGTCGATCAAACGGTCGAGGAAGACTTTACCACGGGATCTGGCAAGAAAGTGAAGGTGCCTATGATGGCGATGAAGTCGTTGCTCAGGGGTGGAGCCGACAGTACTCTCGGGGCAAAGTGGGTTGAGCTTCCTTATGACGTAAGTAGATTTTGTTTTGCAATGATAGTACCTGGACATTTTTTAATATCTATTTAAATGAATGCAACTGGATTCCATGAATATTTTGAGCCATGCCTTGATTTGAAGTGGTGCTCAGATCAGAACAATTAGTCGAATGAAATGTCTCATTTTAAGACATAAGCAAGCCCCAGTTCCAAACGCGTTGGATCATTTTTGAATAGCTAATTATTTTATTAAGTGTGACACTTACAATATGTCGAAGAAATACTCTCAAAAATGGCACAGGAGGCTTTTTCTGTCAAACCTAATAATTTTGTGTAAGAACTGCCTCTTGACATACGGAAAAAACAAGGAATCTTACTAAAGGAATTCTTCCTTTAGTGGTTTTGTTTGCGAGTTGTGACCATGGCAAAAAAGGTAGCGACCATCTTCACCAGATTTTTTCTCATGCTTATAGCTTCAAATATCAAGGAAATGTCCAAGAGCCCACATTAAAAATATCTTCGGCCCGCTGCTCTCGTCACAATAAATTTGCATGTCACTTTGTGACTTTCTCGCAGGGATTCGACTTCTCCATGATCTTGGTCCTACCCGATGAAAACCATTCTCTGGATCAAGTTATCAAAGGAATGAACCAAGACAGTATCAATAATTTCATGACCAACCTCTACACTCAAGATGTTACCTTCAAGATGCCAAGATTAAAGCTCAGCCAAGAAGTCCCTGTTGTGCCAGCTCTCAAGAAGGTATGTCTCCGTCAAAACACATATCACTAGTGATTCCGAGTTAGGATCTAGGATATGATTCACATTTCAACCATATTCAACAATTCCTTAGATACCGAATTTATAATAAACGTGGTATTTTTAAAGTTTTTTTGTAACCCAGAGAAATATTTTGATATTTTTGGTACCTACACAATTTTGACAAAAAAACTGCATACCTGTCTATAGAAATTTATAAGAATGTTAGATAATTTTAATATATTTAAAGACAAAGGGCGCTCTCATTAACAGAGCTACTTTGATAAGCATTCGTGGAGATCACCAACATTGTCTCAAACCTACCTTCGTTTCCTGTCGTCAGCTCGGACTCGTGGACATTTTTGACCAGCGCTCCAACCTGGCTGGGATCTCGTCGTCGGGGGCAACACTCCTCGTCTCCGACATCGTGCACAGGGCCGAGATCGAAGTCAATGAAGCTGGAACTGAAGCTTCTGCAGGCTCAGGTACACTATGCTCTTAATGCTCCTTAAAGATAGCAAGTGCTTATGGACAAGGTGTGGATAAATGAAGATATACTAACCTGAGACACGATGAGAAAGATTAGTTGGCTTGCCTGGGTGCCAAGTTGGGATACTCCACTTCGTAAACTTTGTGTTGCTAGTGCTCGGGGCTGCAGAAAGTCCAAGAAAGCAGAGAAGTTTTACAAATATTGGCTATTCATTAAACATTTTCATATGAATCTGCAAATTTCGATCGTTAAGGAAACATCATTTTCGTAATCTGCCTTGAGTCTTTTGTAATTCGTTATGTTTTCATTTTTTTCATATTTTGTCACCCTCGGATACAACAAAATGCCTGTAGCGTACAAACAAAGTGTTATTAGGTGACACACAATGACATTCATCGAAAAATGTCATGTTTTTAGTTTTGGATATTTGTCAATACTGAATCAAATGATGCCTAATTTGAAGAAATTTACCGTTTCAGCCGTGCACGTAAACACGCTGAGTGCCATCCCCGATTACGAAATAGTTTCGTTCGTGGCCAACCATCCCTTCCTCGCGATCATCGTTGACTCCGAAAACAAATTGCCGTTGTTTGTTGCAAGGGTGGTAAACCCCCTAGAAAACTGAGCTTTATTGCCTCGTAAACAATTACTTTAATGAGTCTGCCAACGCATCTTGAAGTGCGTAGCCTTTGGTCAATAAAAGCCTTGTCAATTAATGTAAGCAAATTTTACTTCGAAATAAACAAATATTTTAAAAGATAGTGAACTCTGGTGAATCTGAGAAGGCATTTAAATAATATTATATTTAAATACTAAAATATTACTGGCAAATTCCTTCAGTTTTGTAGCATGGAAAAGTAAATACGTGCACAATTCTGTGGGAGCTTGTCGGTAGGATCCCATTTCCTATTTCCAGAATTCCTTTATCTATTAAATGTCATGCTAAGAATTTAATTTCATTTCATTCTTAACTCTGTTTTGGAATTGAAAGAAGCGTACCTCTGATTTAAAGTTACAGTGAAATCTTTAGGTAGTTTACGATCCTTAAGCGATCAATTGAGTTTCATTGTATCGTTAAGTTTAATTGAGCATAAACCAGTCTCAAATGCGAGAAATCTACCAAAAATAAAAAATAAATAATTTCGAAACACTCTTAACGACGGTGACTCCACCTAGAAGCATCCTGCATTTTTGTCGGTAAAGTAGTTATTTTGCGGCCATATTTTGCGAAGACAGCCTAATACTAGCGCTATGGTAATACGCTTGTACAATTCATCGAGTATATTCTTTCAGAGCCACCCAGCCTTCCAAAGACCCAGTGTTTGGGACTATATCAAATGTTCTTTTCAGTCTACTTCGCCGAGACGCTGAGTTTCACTCCTGATTACGACATCGTGTCGTTCATCGCGAACCGGCCGTTTCTGATGCTGATCGTCGACGCAAAGAACGTACTTCCGTTGTTTGTTGCAAAGATTGTAAACCCCGTCGCTTAATGGAGCGCCTAGCATTTGGCTTGCTATGGCGTGCTGCGACGCCTTCGAATTCTATGGCACTGAAAATAGAATAGGGATGGTCAGACAGGGATTTGGTATGCAAAAACTGAAAATAATAATAGCATGGATAGAAGAACTTATGGTTATTTTTACAACCAAAGATTTCACCAGTTTCACAAGTTCCTTAAGAACCATAGGATATTTTATCAAAGGTAATAATAGCCAATATCAATATGAGCAGTTCTTAAATGTTTACCTTGAAATTATAGCAGGCTTTCAAGATGATTGGTGGATAAAAGTGGCCTTGCGATTGCTTACAATAGCCGAACATGTGATAGATGATCAAGCAATGATGAATTTGATGCATGCCATGACACATGAGTTTTATATTTGTTGTATCTTGCCATTTTATCACACGCATGCCATTCCTGGTTCATGCTATTGTGTTGTCATATGTTGCTGCTAAAATAGATGTCGGTAATTTTATTATTGAGAACACGAACAACCTATCAAAAATTATATCTGGGATTCACAGCCTCATAGTTCTACTCATTGGAGATCAGTCATTCTTATCAAATGCACTACAAACCTATCAAAAATACTGTGTCCAATTAGCTCAAATGGTAAGAGCCATCGGTTGGATGCCAATATTTAAAAGGTATTAGTGTTTCTTGTAATGAAATAAAATAGCAATCAAATAATTAATTGCAATTATTTGCAATTTAAATCATATTTCACAAGATATCTGTGATTTTGCTGCCTTAAAATAAATTTGTATTGGTCTATATTTTAATAAATACGCATATCTGTTTATTTGGTTTAAAAAAGTGTCAAGGCATTCTGAATCATTGATATTGATCTAGCCTTGTTACAGGTATTACATCACAGAAGCAGATATATCGGAAAATAACCCTCTGCCGACCACTTATATATTTACATATTTACACAATTTAACGCTATGAATTCATGGCTGCATCGTCGCTGATAATTTCCTCCCTGACTTCCATGATTTTCACTTGGCGACCCACGGTCACTGAAAGAAAAACGCGACCAAGGGAGCTTGATAGCCCTTGATATGCCACGAGCATCAAGGTCGTTGAAATGAGCAGCTGATTCTGAACCTCAGGGAACCTGTGTGGGGTTTTGCACCTTCCCCGCAAGGAGTACTAGATGAGTGTCTCGATGTACGAGGAAGAAGAGGAACGGCCGGTCCACGATAGCACTCGACCTGATCCCCCGTTTCGGCCGCTTCGGGACTGTGAACAACGACGCACATGCGTAAATCGAAGGAAAAAACACAGTTGAACCGCCGATAATCTCTGGATAATTAACGTGAACATGGTGGTGGTCACAACGATCTATTAAAAAACGGATAGTTCTCTTCAGAAGAGTGACTATGTGGGCTTGTGACACTAAACTAAATATATTACCTGTGATAATAGCTACTATTGCAGGTATTTTTTTTTTGTTTTTCTGGTGATTCCACCAGGGAGCTGAAACCAGAAAGCGATGGATGGAAGGGGAGCTGGACTGGAAAAATGTGCAACCGATCCGTAATACGAACCCAGGACCTCCCAACTGCCGGTCGGGTGCTCTACCAACTATCGGTTGCACCCGGTTCGGTTACCCATTTTTCCAGTCTATCTTAGTCTATCTTCAGTATTTTCCCTTCCAATCAGCTAATATTTTGAAGATTCCATCTTAGGGTAAGAATATTGCTGATCGAATTGTACCGTCTAGGTCCTAGGATATTTAAAAAAAAAACAGTGTGGATAATACACCGCAGTGCCCAACAGCCCCATTAACCATACTTGATCAGAACAGCTATCCGTATGACAGGCAATGCCCAAGGTAATATCCCAAAGCATCTCCATATAATCGCTTTTATGCCATGTCATGCTTTATAAAGTGAAAATCGATATCCAAGAGAGCTCACTTACTTATGTTAGATGAAACCGATCCGACCGAATTGACAGCCACGAAAGATGTCGAGAAGAAAGCGTCTTGAGTGATGGATTTCACATGCATGGGGTGGCCGTTCTTCTTGAGCGCCTTGCGCAGGTTCGCCGAGGTGGCGTTGAACACCTCCTTGACGCCAAGCTGTCTCAAGAAGGGAGTGAAGTCCAAGGCGCTCGTCACGATGGCCAGCTGAGGCAACGACACCTCCATCTCTGAATGTGTTAGGTATTCGCCGACGTATGGGAACGAGAAGCTTGACAGTTTGATGTATAGCTCGTCCAGATCGTCGGAAGAGTCGGGGACCTGTTGATGCGGTCCAATTGGTTTGTTAAAGCATTACAGTATAGCCTGTGAGAGAAGATACCAGCCCAAGGACTGTTCCCCAGAATTGCTACCGACTTATGAATAAGATTTCAGTTGTGATTTTAAAATATCTACTTGTGATATGTATAAAATAATTTCCAACAGTATTATGATTGGTAGAAAACTTCTCATAACTACTTTTATCTGAATAGTTTGCGGCTAGTGGTAGATTTTGATGATTGATCCGTTGATGATTAACAAAAAACGTGTTTAATACCAAACTGCTGTGAAAAAACGTTTCTTTACTAGATAAGTGGTCAAGGGGGTGGGGGGGGGGGGGGGGGGCGAGAAGACGAGAATTTAAGTTCTAAGTTCTGAAATGAACAGGTCCAGTATTTTTTCCGGATATCGTAAATGCTGCAATATGGGTATATTATGTTACCTCAGGGATGTAAATATCCCAGGCGCACCAATTGAAAATACACGCTAAGTATTTGTTTTCACTGAAAGACTTTTCTTAGCTGATCTCTTCCGCAAATTGTTTACTAAAAAACATTTCCCTTTGGTAAAGAAAGACTGGCGTGAAAAGCCTGTCAAATTTAATTTATCGGCCGAGAAGTCAATTTTCTTTTCTAGAACCATCGAGATTCAAAAACCAGCAACGTCAGAAACGCATGCACAATTTTAGATAGCACACAGCAAGCCCCGTCTACTTACCACAAGAATAAGATTGATGGTGTTAACTTCTAACGGCAACTCGATCACAAGAGATTTTAAAAAATCTATCTTCCCCGATCGAAACACGCCAACCTGTGGTATCATCGGGACTTGGATAACGTCGTTAACGCCCCTGTAGAAGGGCGACGACGCCTGATGTGAAAGGAACGCGAAAACTGGGAGGCGTTGGTAGTCCTTCCAGTGACTCATCACTCCCGAATCACTCCGCAGTTCAAGCGTTTGGTTTGTTGCTCTTGTACCGGTGCTGTTCGAAAACGAAGGCGTTTCTGTGATGTTGGCTCGGAAGAACTTAACCAAGTTCGAGGTGTACGTTGAGGAGAGTCGTTGGGAACTTTTTAGCATTGCTGCGTTGAAGCTACCGGCGGCTTCTTCGTTCAGACCTGTTGAGGAAGCCTGGAAAGAAAGATAGCAGATAGCAAGAGAAGAACTAGGCCTGCACCAAACGGACTATTTTCAAAGTATACATGTGCTAAAACATTTCCTACTCCTTTAATTTGAATTAAACAAAAAAAGAATTCAGTTTTTACTAAATTTTTTTTTTTCAGACGCCAGTGTCGCAACTCACAACTCACTGATGCGTAGTTGACACATTTTTAAAACACTTTCTAGAATCAAAATAATCGTATCTATCCCCGTAAACGTCAAGCAAGAACATAACTTAAGAAAAACCTCTAAGCTTAGCTCTATTGTTGATGTGGTTTAAGTTGTGTGTGATTAGTAAGCGTGCATTACTCCACGTTTACCGCCAATTTCGTGATGTAACTGATGTAGCTTTAGTGGTAATTAGGTATTCCAATTACTTTCGCGCCGATGCCATCCAAATTCAGCGCACGTTGCTCACGGTAACGATGCACCAGCAAAGGATGGCGCAGAAACTTTGTGATTATGACGTAAGATCGTTTCAGCACAAGCTTATAGAAGTCTTGTAATGAAACTTCGTCTGGCTTAATGATGTTATACGTTAAAGCGTAAACTTGCACGTTGCAGCACAATCAAAGTTCCCTATTAACGTTTTGAGAATCTTAGTTCAATGTACAAAGTAACTACAAAGTACAAACCATCAATAAGCTAACTACCTATAAAATTGGATCAACCGAAGTGAGTGACGGAGAGCTGCTTACCGACGAAACCAAAAGCAACAACGTGTCTTATGAGAGTAGCAAACAAGTCGAAACGGCGTAGATAAAAGAGAGCTAAAATAGTTGAAACGTGAACTAATTGTTTCACAGTTGTTTGTGATGTTAATGTTTTGGAAATGATTCTGTACCTCAAAGGTATCCGAATAAGCCTTGAAGCCGATCCTCATGAGTTCTCTGGAGTCTGCGGGCAGATTGAAGGCAGATCTCATCTCTTGGGCTGTTGTCCCATCTGCAGCTTCCAGCAGCATGGCAAGGTTGCTTGCGAGACCGTAGGGTGCGAACACCAAGTTCTCCCTTCCGGGAGCGAGAGCCTGGAGAGAGTCAAGGTGAGGCTCTTAGACTGGGGTACAAAACTACATGGATTCTGTCATTCTCCAGGATGAAATATAGATACTGACGGACTTATCCATGCAGAAAGTACTTGTTTAACGGTCGTTTCTCTACCCAAAGCTGAGTGGTGCGTCTGAAGGAGTGCATGGGGGTAGGGTCAATGAGCTGGAAAAACAATTCCTAGTAATCGAGTGGTAAATGGGAAGTTATAGGTACCAGAAATCCAGTAAACATTATCATTACGTGCATTGGCTGCTAGCTATGTAATTAAAAGAAGGCTATTTCAGTACCTAAATTAACGGGTTTGAAATGATTGTCTCTTCCAGTTCTCTGTTATCATTGCCTCCGTGAAAAAATTAATTTGATTTATCGTTTGATTGTTGACATTTCTTGCTATATGTACCTGGAATAGTTTTGGCACCAAGCTGTTGCTAAGATTCGTGACGAAATCCACGCCCGAGACAATGCTGGCCCGAGAGCACGTGATCTGCACCGTCAGCACCAAGAGAACTGACCCCACCAAATCTGCAAAGTCACATTCATGCAATAAGTATGCAGCGTATTAAATAAACACGTGAATTTGCTGATTTTGTGTATTTAATTGACTCTTCGTGGTGTTTAACAATTATCCGAATCTTCATTCACATTAGTTCGAGGTGATGTCAATGCTTGTAGATACTTTCTCTATTACGTGAGACCGATCTCGGTTGCGTGTAATAGCGAACACGTTTTATGTGAATCTCGCACCATACGAATGCATTTTATTTGTGCATTCTTCTTAGGAGCAGTTAAAAAAAACCAATAATTAAAATAATTAATACATTGATGTGATTTTTTACATGTAATGCTTGTGCATGCGGAAAATTATAGATCATTTCGCTTGACAATGGAATATTTGATGTTTACTTTGATAAATTGAAATCCTGATAACATCTATCCTCGAGAGAATATGAAATCAGCAACCGCGTAGTATGAACAGATCGTTACACTATCCATGGAAGTATATTTTGAAGTTTTCTATGGTCACCCAACCTTACAAATACCCGAGTTAGAGCGGATCCCCTAATGGAGGTACCATCCATTATAAAATTTTGTGGACATATACATAACTCAACTTAATGGAATCCCATGGGATGGATAGAATACTTAAAAGCTTCCGTTATTAGGTAAGTAAATGAGTGCGTTATATGGTGACCAATCGGCTAGATGGCCAGCATAACCAAACGAATTTACTTTCATTTTCAAAAAAATCGCTTATAATTGCCTACGGGCTACACGTGGTGTATAAGCTACACTATCGTATTTATTGATCGTGCTATTCGATTACTGTGATCAACATGCGTGATGCTTGCCAGTTACATCAAATGTCGGGCGACGTAAACGGTTATTGCCATCCAATACTACCGCACTCTACCGATATGGAGCATGTGTAAAATACAAGTATGCAAATGTCAACCTGGAATTGTGTCTCTAAGAAATTCTGGTTCCAATTTTTCAATTTTTTATCAAGCAGAATTGTGTTCATGGTTCACAAGATTCTCCCTTGCGATTTCGACATATTGTAAAAGTAGTCAGTTTGGTACGTAGTTACATGTGTTGCAATGCATATCGTGGTTTTATTGTGGGTTGATAGTTGTCTGGCAAAATATTAGTTCACTTTGCCAGTAACATATGAAAAAATTGAAGTAAATTGAAATGTTTCGCAATTCAAACGTCTATTCGGCAATGCACTAAGTAAGAACAAGAAAACCTTTTCTTAAAATTCCAAGGGAAAGCATTTAACCGTATATAAAGTGAAAGACCGAACGAGATTTATTTAAAATCCATAAAATCACGATTTAACGAAAGCCACATGCAGGAAATGGATAGAGTTCACAGTGCTAGCCTATTGGGTACTTTTTATTTGCCTATTTTAAAACTTATTGGGTTAATTCATCCTCTTTCAGACTGATGTTACCTAGAATGTTTGGTGCGCCATAGCAATCCACGAAAATATCTGTCTACGAATCTATCTCCAGTATGTAACAAGGCTATAGAATTTGAATAAAATAATTGTTAATGTAAACTAGACGTCCAAAGGCTATCACTATTTATAGTGTCGTGATTCGTGAAACATGTAAACAAATCTGTGAGCTAGAATAACACCTTTGCGGCAGTTATATACAACACCCTTACCTGTCATCCTCCACACCATGATGTCGAAACGCCCCTGTCCAAGTAACCACTTCCTACACGCTGTCTACCACGAGTGCAACTGAACCGCGAAAACTGGAGTCGCCGTCAGTCACAGATCGGGGTCACAGGAGAGGCAATTGGACGTCATGAGTTACCTCTCCGACTCCTACGTCGCTCGCCTGGAGAGCGCGAAAAACCACCGTCGACGCCAAAGCCGCTTTCATTGGATAACATTTGCATGATTGTTTCCTGCATTACACATCGAATGAGAAAAGGCTAAAAGAAATGGCGAAGCTGATGAATTTTGCAGTTGTAATTTGCGTGCGGGGGGGGGGGGGGGGGGGGTAAAGACAATTGGGAGCGACGGTTCGCGTTTTTTTCTTCGTTTTGTTGAAATTTGTAACACTGTGACGCGATGCTATAGTCGTTTGGTTAGATTTATGTAAGGCTAAGAGACCAGCAAGAGGCGGACTTATTCTGTCACAGGGGTATTTAGTGCTTGCCACTGCGCTAAGTTTATGTCGACGAAAATCTATGAGCCATGTTCAATTGGTTTTGCAAGTCTGGATCGTGGGGGTGTGGTAGAAGCATACTAAGGGCCAGTTTAACAATGACCGTTTAAAAAGATAACAGCCAGCTAAAGACTTATCTCCATGGTGACAGCCGATCAAATATTTGTATTTTCATCTTTACCTCCTTGTATTGTAAATTTGTAAAACATAGGTAAACTGGACGTACGAACCTCTCAAAAATTTGAATTATTTTTAATGATAGAAAGGGGGGGTCTCAGCTAGAAATACTCGGGGGCTCCCAAAGATTTTTGGAACCAGCCACCATGTCATGTGTGCCGGCCCATCGCCGTGAAGCGGAAGTCGATACAAACTAAAGTGCAACCTTTACAGTTTAAAAAAACGAAAGGTCATCGGCATGACATTAAATTTGTGTGTTTATGTTTAATTGCTAATAATTAATTGTTCTAATGTTGATGTTGACAATAGGGCATAGTGAAAGCGTATATTAGGCATATCGAAGTAAAATTAATGGCAACGTATAGGTACTCTCTCTCTTTAATTAGTTGTCTCTCTAATAGTATAAATTTAAATAAAATTGTTTTTTTGAAAATATTCTAGCCGTGGTGAATGGTCACGCTTGTGGCAGTGAAAATGAATGTCAACAGAATTGTTTACGAAATGTATTTAAATTTTGGTGAGAATGAAAGTCAAGGACTCACAAACGCAACAACTACCTTTCAAGTAAACGCTAGCATTTACTTTCTTATGGTTGCGTCCCAAAACCTCAGGTGCATTGGTTTTTCAAGTTTTCAAGTGACAATTAAGAAGGTCTTTGTTCGATTCGTGTTTATCTTGTGAGGTGTCGACATTTCAACCCTTCTCGACTCGACTAGCTTAGCTTTGTGCCAACCTGCATACGAATCTCACCTGTTCCCGTCTGGTAAACACTAGAAATAGAATAGCAATGCAATGGAAAGCATTCGACGACGAAGCCCAATCAATCGATACTGACAGCTAACACGTTTCAGTTTGTCAACATTGATTCCTATAAATGTGTTCAAAGATAATTACTAATTATAGTTGTTTAAAATTTCTCTCAAATCAATTTGATATCATCTAACCAACTATATTCTCATAAATGCATTCACCTCCTTACCTCACCACAGCAAATCTTAGACCAAAGCAATAAAATACTTATGACATGAAGTTGTATGTTAAGAAATATAGTTTTTAAAAACAGAAGCAAAAATAAAAGCGCGCTGTTTAAAATATAAATTCAAAATTTAAAAAATAAATCGAGACATAAAATTGAATGGTTGTAGGTAGAATGGGAATGGGAAATTTTTAGTCTCCGTCTCAATCTCTCGAGTTATTTATTCGTCCACGCCTGCCTTTCTTGTAGTGGTAACTTGCACCATTCTTTTCCAGCTATCTTGGCCACCTCTGTCACCTTCGTGTTCTTGCTTTCCTTCAATCGACTTAGGAAATACTTAATGAAACCGTTCTGAAACGAAGGATAAATATTTTTGTAACAAGGCATACTAGCGAAAGAACACCGAGGAAGGTGCGAAAGAAAAGTCAAAGTAACAAAAATAAATTATTACAATCAATTTTGGTAGCTGGGAATGGATTGGATTGGATTGTAATTTTAAAGATAGCGAAGATATATTTAAATGATAATTGCAGTGGAGGGGTTATAATCTCAATATCAAGTACATTCAGATATTACTTGTTATTTCGTGGTTTAGGATTAGGATTTGCCTAGGCAAGGCAAGCATTATTTTAGCGCGAAAATCAAAACTAGAACCATTGTAGGAAATGTATTTTTGTTGTTACTCTTACCATGCGACTTTTGTTTCCTTTCTTGCCGGATCCACACTTGCTACGTGACTTCTTATTTGACTTTGGCATTTTGAAATGCTATAAAACGGTTAAAGTATTAAAATTATGGCCGGTATACACAATTTTATGGGAGTAATATTGTTAAGTAGATCTTAGAAAAGCGAGCGGGGTCTTCTGTTCCAAAAGACAACTTTATCACTGTCTTGTAATCTCATCCACAGCCTCCTGTAAATTTAAGCCTAACAGCAACGCCAGAGTTGATTTTTTAACGTCATCTGTCACCGGTTAAGGTAATGTCAATAAGTTTTCAACGGTCTGTTATGTTTTCGTTCTTGCTATGTATGTACTTCATTCAATTTATAAGTGAGGTCTGAAAGACCTTTGAACCAGTTTTACCATCGATAATAAAGCATTTTTATCGATGGTTTTACTGAAGAACGCAGACGTAGTCCAATAGGATGTCAAGATTTTCATAGGCTGTTTAAACGGAATAACTTACAGAGAAAAAATTGAAGGGCAAAAAACTCCTCAAAATATACCAAACACGTAAATTAATTCACAAAAACGTTTACTATCCATAATATCGTAAATAATTTTTACATCACGTTATAGCTTCCGTCGAGCTGTATTGAAAGACATAGTTTACTCATTTCCCTAAGATGACCAATCAGTTATGCCTGTAATTCTCTTCGAAATGAGCTAGTCGTTGCATGTTTTTTTATTTTTATTTATAATCTGCAAAGTGGAGGTTGACGTTAAACGTCAAAGAATTCTAGACAGTTCCATCCAGTTCGCAACCGCGTTCTTTCTGGTTCAAATTTATTTCGATACAAACTCAAAAAGTCTGTTGTCGCAGTTTCAGCATAATTTCCGTATCCAACTTTTCAAGGTTTGTCCGCGCCACGATGGGACCGTCCATCAAACTTCTGGAGTAGTAACAAAAAGTATGAAAATGTGGCAAAATTCTGAGATCGAAAGGTCAGACATGGCTTCCAAGCATAACACACTTGTGGCGTTGTTTCAAACGCCAAAAAAAGCATGGGACGAGAACGAATGCATAGAAGAGCAACTGCACTTGCCCGGAGCGTGTAAGTTGATAAAAATCATTTTGAGAAGAAATTTAGAGCCGAGCTTAATAAAAAAGTTATTTTGCTCTATATTTTCTCTAGACAACATTTTGAAACCAAGACAGCGACATTGTTCTAGTTTTGTCGCCATTTTTATGGTATAATTGTCCCGTTCCCTAACCAAATGATGACTACATTGCATTTCATAAAGAAATCAAAACTATGGAAACGACACCATTTATACAGTAGGTACAACGTATTAGCTCAAGGCACTGCAACTACATGTCTTCAATGCAAGGCGAAGAACTGGGGGAAGTCGCTACGGACTTCCAGAAGTCTGCGAGCAGCACCCACAACACTTACCTGGAGAGTCTGCCGTCTTCACGACTCTCAAACACCCCTAAGAGGAGGCGAGAGATCCCCCGAAGGATCACGAAGTGCTTCGCTACACAGGACAGAGGCACGGGAATCAGCAGTATGTAAATAACCAGTGTCTTCAGATATCTCAGGCTTCTTGTGCCAGCGTGGTTGAAGGCATTGGATGAGCACAAAAGATTCGAAGTTGATTGGCAGTCATCCAAAATCAGTGGGCTGAGAATAAAATCAAAGGCACATGGGAAAAACAAATCAATATCTACTGAATTTTACTCGTACCCATTTGTGAAAAGTACTGTTCCATTACTTTCGATAGTAGACGAAAGCGCGTGAAAGATTTCAAAGATGTAATTAAAATAGAAGACAATTAGAATCGGTAGTAAATAGACGATCGAAACCGGGGATGGGAATGATTGGCAGAAACCCTATTCCTGGCGTTGCTCTGTCTGAGTAAAACGTGCTCACTAATTCAGATACTTTAGTACCACCTCACGAAGTAATTCATTATGAGCCGTAGGCGTTCAGCCATGTTCAACTTGGTTTTGCTCGACGTCGGAAGCGTTGCCTGCCAGCACTGTCGGCAAAACCGAAAACGGAACGACGTTACAGTTTCGTTTGAATAATTTAGCGAATCACGGTCAACCAAAATACCGGTAGCTGGGTAAGGGAGAGTGGGTTTACGCAGTAACGGTCTTAGTTACAGATTTATTCCAAAAAGTGAAATTAATTTGATAGGACCGAGATGCTTTTTATTCATACGCAAATACACTGAAAAACAAACATATTAACCTATATTGTAATTGAGTACAAGGACAAGCTTTTTTTTCCATTAAATCTTCCCCTTGAACCCTTTAAAATCGAATATGACACTTGCGACAATGCTCGGGAGGTGATATCGATATTTTCCGGCATCGGAAAAGATTTATCTCCCCCTAGATTTCCCTCTCTTGTCCTTTAAAGTGAAATCCAACGCGGCATGTGTCAACAGTGGCGAACGAGGACTCCTCACCGAGATCAGAGGACGACGCCTACGCGCCACCAAGAGACTACATCGGGCACAGCAGCAATACTCGGCGGATCTCAAGCAAGTGTCTATTGACTACAAGAAGGGAATCTCTTAATCTCCAAAATCCATCTTCTTGAAGGAGATGCCTTTTGTTTGCTCGTTGAGTGATCATGGTCGAAACTATGGACTAACTTAAAAAATGTTATGGACGTAACATATTTTTATTTTGCTTCTTAGTTCTCAATGTGTGTATAAAAATTGCTAGGGGCCAAAATTGTTTAAAATACCATAAACGGGAGATAAAGTACTTAGACTGTAGATCGTCAAAGACCTAACCTGTCTCCTCTAATCTTGACTTGACGACTTAACAAACTACTCTCGAGGATCGTTGCGAGTCGATTGCGAACGACGACGACGGAATGGTCACAGATTTACCAGATATCCAGATAAAGATCTGCAAGAGTCGACTTGTGTGTTACAGAGACTGACAGCCTATTGGACGGCGTTTCGCACATTCTCTGGAAATGCTCGGTAGGGTGCAACAACGTCTCCAAGAAATAGGAATAGCGATTTCGGCGATTTCTTTTGGCCGTTATAAATGACTACCGTTTCATGCTAGCCAAGTGGCGTTTCTTTTCATTACTGATAACAACTCAGTGCTTGCTGAATTACATGGTCATAAGACGAAACGATCCGATTATAAAATAAAATAGGAGATCACGTTTTATATAGATGCTTTTCTTTCAGCAAAGGGCTGTTTTCGTGTTGTTTATTGTTAATTCGGCAATCACGCTGTCTTCTATGTTGTACTCGTCCTACTCAATGGTCTAATACTACGTCCTAACGAATTGCCGGAGTTAGTTCCTAGATGGAAAATTACTCATTTGGGAAAGCCGTGGGTTTTCGGTTTTCTTGAAAATCAGTCAGCATTTTTTGTCTGTTAAATCGTATAGAAAGGTTTCCTGACCATTGCCCACCCTACCCCGGGCAATTTCTGACTGACAGTCAGCAGAGCGATGGCCTGAGGATGGGTTTCTGTCGACGCCGACGACGCACCGGACGTTGGCGACGTCGGAATGTCCGATGCTAACGCAGGGAAAGCGCACGGAGTTGGAAAAGTCGCATTTTTCAAGCTGCCTAGAATGGTAATGGTTATTTGGGAGGCGTCGTTTTTTTTTTAAGTTGTGACAGGGAGACAATGGGAAATGTGCTGATGTTAGTGTAACCATATAGGTACATTGATGGGATACTGTCATGGTGCTCAATTTTCTTTTTATTAAACCAACACACATTTATTTGTAATGTAAACAATAACTGCGTCTGTGTTCATATCTCTGGCCATTTTTATTTGAAATAAACAACCGTTATTGATTCTCATGTCGCCAAGAATGTTCATCATGATCATGAGTCAGATTTTAGTATGGGGACCAAGCACACGTGCACCTACAGAATGAGAGTATTTTATTATTGCGATATTGGAATGTTCATAAATTATTATAGATGTAATTTATCAATCGGTGTTAATGAAATAATGAAATATTATATTTTGAAATTATTTGTTTTATGGGTACTCTTCCCTTATAATAAAACGTAACAACAAAAGTAAGAGCCAGTTTTACAAAGTTTTACGGTACAAACGAAGGTTAAGATGAAAATAAACGAATCTGATTGGTCGTGGCCATGGAGATGTGTCTTTTACTGGAAATTGTAAAACTGGCCCTTGGTATACGGTAGAATGGTGAGTTCGATGATTTAGTTCCTCCATTTGATGGTCTGTAATTAGAGAAAACACAGCGTATTAATAACCACGAGAAGTTTCCCCAGTTTATTGGACTACTTTAGATATTTTGTGCGGTTATAAATTCACGTTTTTCACCAATGGCAACGCAAACGAAGAAAATCATTAAAAACGCGAACGAATATGGAAAATCTGTACCGAATAGCAAGCCTGATGATTGTATTGGATGTGAGGTATAGCGATATCAGATCTTGATTCGAGAAACTCGAGTCTGTCTCTGAAAGACATGTCAAGACTCAACGGAAGTCGAAGATGACAAAAACGATACGCGAGACGACTGGCGAAAAAAAAATAACCAAAAAGTACGAACAGTAATGGAAATGCAACGATCAGCGCTGGAGAGTTGAAAAGAAAATATCTTTCTTCTCTTTATCTATATATATATATAGTATATAAACAATAGGGGCATACTATATTTTCTGGGTTGGATGCTTTTTTTGTCGAATCTGTCATGAGAGGACGAACAATGGGGCACCGCATTTTCACGACTGGAGTCGAGAGGAAGTGACTGGGAAAGTCGTTTTTAAAGCGCGGATAACCGTCGCTATATTGTCGTGCGGGAAAAATGGCATGGCTCTCGAGTCGTAGCAAAGTTCGCTAGAAATCCGACACTCTAGCGACATATTCCTTCTTTAAACGGGCTATATGCACTGTTATGAGTAAGTGGAACAGTCTAAAATGCAACTCAATGAAATGTCATGTAATTGTTTGGTAAAAAGTTGAAACGCAAATCACTTTGTCACTCTGATAGACAGCTTTTTACTATTGCAAGACCAGGCACCAATTACTAATTGAAGTAAAGAAAATTGCAAACTTGTTTACAATTGCATAAACACCAATCTAAAAACTGCCCACACACTGACTTTTACCCTGTGATTGACACCCCTGTTCATGTACAACGGCAATAGGCTTACCATGAGCCTCCTCCCCAAAAATCCTCTAATGAAAACACACACACAGCCCGAGCTGCTATCTTACCGAAACACGCAGCACGTTTTCCGCGTAGAAGTAGTCTTCTGATTGGGGATGGAGGTTGGCCTTGTACCCGACCACCGCCTGTCTGTCTCGTTGAGACACGAAAACCTGGAACATTCCGGGAATGCTATTTTCAAACTGAGCTGTGAATGCAAAGTAACCATCGTAATGGTTTTTCTCTAAATTCATGGCTGTGCTATCTTTTTTGTCAAGAAGTAAGGTTTGATTTCCCCAGGACAAATGTTAATTAGAAAACTGAACTGATATTTCAGGTCACAAAAGCAATGTTATTAGGGTAAGAAAAGGATCTTCAGGCTAGGAAAAATAGTTCACAAATACTTAGTTACGAAATAGTTAGTTAGAGTCATAGAATAGAATAGTTATACAGCTAGAATAGTTATAACTTTTAAATACTTTTTTAACTAAAAACGCAATATTTTGTATTATTATTATTTACAATGTACGAATTATGATTACACTTATCCTTTTGACTATAATTATAATTATAGTTATGACTTATAACTTAAATGCATAGGAGAAGGAAGAGGGACAAAAAGCTCAACATTTCAGTTTTCAATTTTAAGCTGGGGGATAAAGTTAGATATATATGGCGACAGCCCAAAAGCAGATACTAGATGAAAATTCCCTCCTTTCAGAGATCTTTATCCAGAGATTGGAAATTGTGAGACTAAGCTCACTTCGGGAAGGGGGAATATAAGCTCAAGGTCGCCTATAGGCATAGATGCGATGACTGGTTTCTATAATTGGAGTTGTAAATATGGCACAACACTACCGATAGTCTAGGGAGTGGTGAATAAACTGACATCCACCCAGTGAAATAATGTAATCACGAGATTAAATCTCGTTAAACCTAGCCTAATTGGAGGTAAAGCGTAAGTTCAATGTCACTTGCATCTATCACAGCTCTGTGGCACTGAAGTTTTCTCGCAAGCACGACGCGCTTTTCCAGGTTGTCGATCAGCTCGAGGTACTTGACGAGCACCGAGGTGGGGGCGTCATGGGAATGCAGTTCGACAACAACCCGTTCCATCGCCACCGCCGCCTTCAGTTTTCTGCCCCCCATCCAGCTCTGAAACGTACACGTGGGCACCAGGAACTCAGATGTGCAGTTTTGGTTGGGTCTTATGTGATCTCAGAGTAAGATAGTCAGACTGGGGTATAGATTTACTCTGGTCTCTTCTCTCCTCGTCTTCATGAGGGGACGAAAACTCAGAAACATAAGCTATTGGAATCGAAGATTTTCTCATTAACTATATTCATTCACTGTCCAGAAACTGATTTTAGTAAACACTTGCTGCCAACAGACCAAAAGCGACACAGACACAAAATGTGTAAATTTGAGCCGAAAAATTATTCACAGTTGTCAAAGTCGCGATGTCATTAGTTTAAACAATCTTGAATGATAGTTCTAGTTCTCTTTTCGGTCGACTCGGTTTAACGACTTTCTTACAGATGTAAGGTTGTAGAATGAAATATTGAAGTCCGTTCCTCAAAAGTATTGTTTTCTCTGAAAATGCCACAAAAATGATGGTTTTTGGGACATAACCCCACGTGCAGCTCAGTGTTAGTTTAAATTTACTTTTTGGTTATTGAAGTAGCTGTCGACAAGTCTTGTCCTTGAGTTCTTAAGATAGATAAGACCAGTATAACATATTTTAACAATTAAGCCAAATTTAGTTGGTCGACTCAAAACGACCACGATCTTACCTTTGTAATGAACAGCGTCTCGATGTCGTCCCAAGAGTGCAAGGACGCTCTGACAGAGACCACTGTCCATTGGTACTGCCTCTCATTGATCCCGTGATGGAGGCTGACAGTTGAGGGAGAGGTCAAGTTGCCCTTCGGTTCGTTCCAGTGGTATCGGCAGCAGTGGTCCAATGACCCCAAAACCGACTGACCAACAACTTCTGACCCATGCGCGGGGTCACTTTTCGCCACAGCCAATTGCCACTCTGCAAATTAAGTTAGTTGAGTTTCAGGCAAAAAAAGCATTAAGAAGTTAGCTACCCAAATCATCAAGAGACTAAAGGTTACAAATGGGACTGTATTACCATTAAGTTTAAGGGAAAAATAGAGGACCAGAGTTAATTTCAAGCTTTCTGCTGAGAAAACGAGCCGGTAACACGTGGTACGGTGGTAACCGGTAGGTGCCGTTCGATGGCGCTTGTGGTCGTCCTTAAAAAAACCCTACAATTAAATAATTACGACTCAAAATATCGATGAAGTATATCAATCGTTGAGGTTATCATTAATAGAGATTAATCGAGCGTAGACCAGTTTCAAATGCGCGAAATCAGCGAGGAATAATGAAGTTACGGTGACTCCATCTAGCAGCATCCTCTATATTTGTCGGTAAAGTAGTCATTTAGCGGTCATTTTTCGCGAAGACAGTTTAGGATTAGCGCTATGGTAGTAGCAATTTGTGGTAGTAGTATAACCGTTGGTATAACTCTCAAAGTTATAACTGTATGGACTGGAATTAGAATTCGACGTGTTCCTTCAAAACTTTTAACCGAATTACAAAATAAGTTTTCTCGAGCTTTTGGCACATTACAAAATTCCTCTCTCCAAGCAAGATTAAGTTATAGATATTACCAGTGGCGGCTCGTGACCGTTTGCTAAGGTGGTGTTTTTTTTTCGTGTATTTTGTTTTTTTTTCATGTCTCTCTTGATAGTTGTCAATACTCATAATTACCAATTACCATTCGTTAGAGATCTTCATACACACAGGAGCTGATTGGTTTCCAGATCTAAGATGTTAAATTATGGTCTGTTAAAGAGACCGTAATAGGTCGGCCAGGGGACGGTGCGGCAGAGCACTGAAACCGAGCCTCTTTGGGCTGCGGCGATCGCAGCTCAGCGCATTGATACTAGAATGCAGTCGGTGTCCAGTGAATTGTCGCGTCGCACTCGCTGGCCGCGCGCTCACATTTGAATGAAAATACACTTACTTTCGGATAATTTCATAGCGATTTTGTGGCTACTTAATATATTTTTAAACTGATAAAAATGCATCCCTTGGCACTTGGCAGAAATCTAGGGGTGGGTTGCAGCTCATCAGACCAATAGCACGAGCCGCTACTGGATATTACCTAAATTGGATAAGCCATTTTTCTCTTTTCTTCCCCCGCAAGAATTATTTTTGTGATCACGGTCGATTTTTCCTTCCCCGGCCAAACACCAAGAAGACGCCTCGTACTCTTACTGGGACGTAATTGAATGTACATCACGATGGCCAATAATGAGAATATCACGCATCATAACTTTAGCAATTAACACCCGGTCTTGCTTATTATTAATCTATATCGCGTGAATAAACAAGCTAGTACTTCAACACAAAAGCTCGTGTCCAACAAAGTTTATCTTTCGGGCGAAATTGTTTTAGTTTCGCAAGAGTGTACGGCTCAACCTACCCAATAGTTTCACGTAGTTCTCCACAAGTGGTTTATCTCTGGTCTCCAGGGTTGAGAAATGATTTGTGTAGCAACTACGAAGTTTCTGCAGTTTCCGATCAGGGTTACCAGTTCCCTTCACAGCCAACTCGAGTTGCTTCATCTGAAATTCGTGACAATTAGATCAGCTGCTAATTACCAACTCAATTAACCCAGCCGTTCTCTGTAATTAAATGATGCGAGCAATTCATGGAACATTTAGAGAGTGAACGTAAAGTTGCTGTTCAACTTCACCCGAAGCACTTTTCTGGATCCTTATCGTCACTGGTTCAATAGAGAATTATAATATGTTTGAACTTTCCAGGAATTTTCAAGAAGTCATCTACTAAAAATCTACAGAATAGAAAGTTACTGAAATATTGTGACTTATTTGTGAATCAACACGTTATGCTAATAAAAATCAAAAATTAAAAGACATTCTGACTTTTACTTTTACTTTCAATGCTAAGAATTCAAACCATGCCTGGTCATTTAACTCTCAGTGATACCTTGACCTTTAGTGACCGACTAGATATTTGATATTGCAGGCCGTGAAACTGCAAAGATCCTGATAAAAGCGATAATCTTTGCAGTGCATAACCCGTGAATTCACAATTTTTAATTCCACTATGAGCGATAAGAAACGTGCATAAGACTTGATAACACTAATTAAAAAAAACACTCGCCAACGATAAACAACACGATGCACTTATATAAATTGATTAATAAATTACTCACTGAAGCATCGCGTCTGCGGCCCAGCATCCTGAAACAGATACGGTACGCGATAAGTAAAATGATGGGCGCCCAAGCGAAAACAAGCCAGCCAAACAGCAGTCACAATATCTCAGCATTGTATTTTGCAGGGTCTTACTCAAGAAGATCGGAGAGCTCGTGTACTTGAAGCCTCGTCGTGAGATATTGAATGTATTGAGAAACCGCTTCCGCTCGGGTGAGTAGAAGTTTATAAATCAAACTTTGCTTCAGTGTACGAGCTAGATAAAGCACGACCTAAAGTTGCGAAATAATTGGTAAAATTAGTATCAAGTCGGAGAATCGTCGTCAAAGTGTGTACTAGATATGTGCATGAGAAGCGACAGAAGTGCGTAAATAGAACGTATAATGGGTCCTGTATTAATGCGTGAGCTATACGGAAGAAGTAAGAAGCAAGTCAGGAATTGCAAAGACACCGAAAGCAAATTATTAAACACATCTCGAAATGTCTCGAAATGAGTTTATGTATATATGTGTGTACCGACGATGCCTTTAGCTCTTTAAGCTTTCCCAGACAGAAGTTGAGAACTTGTGTGTAGTGGATATATTATGAAGTATATATAGATGGAGGGAAGGAAACGGGAAAGGTTTGCAGTGAAAAGCGCTGCAATTTCAGTGTTGCTAAACGAGTATTCGCGAGGCGGAAGGGGTTGGTGGGGTGGCTGTTGGGGGTGAGACGTTCAGGGGACGGGGGTCGAAATTGCTATTCCACACACCCTGGCTCTGCCGCCGTGTCTATTTGAATCTAAATGGTGCGACTCAAAAGCCCTTTGTCTAAAATTCTATTCCCCGTTTTGTCGACGCACATAACATACGTAGTGGCGCCCTGAATGATGGTTTTTCCGGGATGTTTTGGGTCAACCCGGGTACTGATGAGCATTCCAGAGATACCGATCGTTGGATAGCTGGGATTGGGGGTGTCTGTTTTGGTGGGTTTCATTTGTTTGTCGCCTCGTACGGCCGCAAAAGTTTCAAGGTGGCCTGGGAGGTAAATTATTTCCCTTCCAACCGTCACACAATCCAAAGGTGTAAGACACTATTACGGGTATGCTCATTTTCTAATTACTTTTCAATATTATGCACACGAGTCTTACAGAAAGGAAGAAACGAAATAAAGTGTCACTTCAAGGACAACATTCAAGGTCACCCTGTAATTATTTTTGAAAAGTCAAAAGTCAAAATTCCACTGAGTTTTTCTTTTCAAATGAGCTAATATATTTGGTATATCGTACAACTACTTCCAGAGACCGAATAAACAAAGTAAATTTGAAGTTTAGCCCCGGAGTTTTAAGATGATCAGCCGATCACTGACGGTGCTCCCTGATTTTCAGAGGTTGTTACCGTAATGATAACAACTTTACTCCCAAATGTATGGAGGTTTAGCTTTGTGAATCGGGCCCCAGAAAAGATGACAAAATAAAACTGCATCGCGATACAGTACCCACCAGGAGAGTTACTGATTTTACACATCCTACCGCTCGCCACTGCGCTATGAAACGCGGAACGGTCGGCGGTCCACACACAAGCTCAGCGTTGAAATAACTCACAATCAGGATCGCGTTGCCGTCGCCCAGTTTAATTGCTTCGTCGAGCAGGAGCGTTTTGGCCTCGATAGATCGATACAACTCCAGTGTGTACGGGTGTCCGAGGAATATCTTGCGCACCGTTTCGCCCACTTCAGGGGGTGACCATCTCGCCTGGAAAAATCACGGCGCACTTGCATGAGATCGTACTGCTATGATAAGGAATCACATTATATTGATTCGAGAATACATTGAGGACATTGAGTTCATACAAAAAAACGAGATGCAAGTAGAATCTCTCATTCTGAAACGAACACATGGGGATTTTCTTATATAGTTCGTTCAGTGAGAGAACATCCTTTCCCAGCAGAAGCACCACCGGTCGTTTATGAGGGACATGCAGGCCAAATGTCATTTTTAAAAACAGTAAAAATCACCACTTATGTTTGCCATTTTCCTTTCGCATTAATACTTTTGCGTGCCAAAATGATACAAATATTCTATACCAATTATAGCTATTTTGAGAGTTATTTTGTAGTTATAATAAGTATTTCAAAATCCCACCACTGAAATCTAACTCCAATTTCATTAATGAGTTGGCAGCAATGCTGGAAGGCAGGCCTCGTGCTGGTATCTTCTCTGTAATCGAGAATGAATTAAAAAAAACGTTTCAATTATGTTAAATTGTTCCCATTATTCTTTAGAAAAAATGCTTAAAAAAAACACTGAGTTCACTGAGCGAATTTGTTACAATTGACATTACGAAGAATAAATTTACTGTCTAACGATATTGTAGCCACTCTCTCTCTCGCACCGTAAGCCATCGCAAATTGTCAGCGACAAGCACAACAAAGTCGCCTTTGCTTTGCCACAGACTCGCTACAGCCTCTCAGGACCGCGCTATGCAGCCCCATGGTATAAGTATGATACAGCCCAACAAACTAATACGTGCAAGAGTGGTAGAAAACGATTGAACTTTTACCTCAACCTGCCTGCGTAGAATCCTGAGCTCCTCGTGCGGGGGTAGAGAGCCCTTGGCCTCCCAAACCTGGGGTTTGCCGGCCTCTAGAACTGGAATATACGCGACTGCCAATTAGTCCAATTAATCTAGCTAATTGCTATATCTGTATACGTTAGCGTGTAGAACGCCATAGGTACCATACTAGACCAGAGTCAGACGGAATAACAGATCATTTTAACTACGGCTGTGGTATGTCCATAATTACCTACGGGACTTTGTTACTATGTTTAATTGATAATTAATAACAGAGAGCAAAATTTTGAATTAATTCGATTTGTCTGGCGGTGGAAATATATTGAAGGCTTGTTCGATGTTCATATGTACTTCATTTCGTGGCGTGGCATATTGTTTTAACTTCAAATAACGAGGTTTGTTCGTTAGAAAAACAAACTCATGTGGAGCAATCGCTTTTTAACAGGTGTGATTTCCGGAAATCGTTGACGAACCAATAGCGATAATAATGGATTCCAATCATGGACAGTTCAGGAAAAAATGTCGGCTCATGATGTCGGAATGTCGGAAAATGATGTGTTCGCTTATGTTTTTGGTTCTTATTTCTAAGTAAATGAATGTCAAAACAACTGTTATGTTTAATCTTTGACAATAAACACATTATTATTATAATTATTGAAAAAGACTTACTGCAGTTAAGTGACCTTTCTGAAATAAGGCTGAGCAGAGGAGGCGCCTTCTTCTGAGGAGTCTGGGAGATATTCACATGGGTGAGAGATCCTGCAAAAAGTGACCAACCGCTTTTGAGTACCCAGCCGCAGTTATCAAATATAACCTGCCAAATATAACCTAAAAATGTCCAGTAAAATAAGCAACTAACGTGAAGATTAAAATAAAAGTTTCTGATTGGCTGTGACCATATCTTTAGCGGGCAGTTATCTATTGAACCAAAAATTGTAAAACTGGTTCTAAAATATGTGCACGTCGACAATTTAATGTTTACTTATTTCGAAATTTTCCAAGAAACTGGCAAGATAACGCATCTCATGTGAACAATGTTTATTGGTAATGTTATATATTATTTATTTTTCATTTTCTTTGCAAATTTCCTTGACACACACTCTTCTTGATCCTTGGCTAGAATCAAAGTAATGGCAGTCATCCATATAATACATGTATGACCTTCCTCAATGACCTTCCTGACAACATGAGAAGCGAGTGCACCGACACCTTACTGTTCGCGGACGACACGAGCCTGATAGTCACAGGCGCAAATGAGGAGAAACTGACATTAAACATCAAACAGACCCTGACAAGAATCGAAGAGTGGTTCAAAATAAACAAATTAAAGTTGAACAGTGAGAAAACAAATATAATCAAATTCTCAGTGAGAGGAAACTCAAGAACCACAGAAGAAGGCACGATTAAAACAGTGAACAACAGCACTTTCCTGGGACTAGAAATCGACCATAGACTCAAGTGGAAAAGCCACATTGAGAAACTAAAAAAAAGACTGAATGCAGCGTGCTTTGGACTTAAGATCCTAGCAAAGGAAGTAAGTTTACCTACCCTCAAGATGGCCTTCCACGCAAATGTCCAATCCCTGGTACGCTACGGAATAATAGTCTGGGGAGGGGGACCAATTGCGAGAAATATATTCATTCTACAAAAAAGGGCGTTACGAATAATAAAGAGAGCTAAAAAACGAAAATCATGTAGACCCATCTTTAAAGAACTAGAAATTTTAACGGTGGCCTCACTTTACATCCTAGAGGTACTTTTGTTTGTAATTGACAATCCTGGTGCTTTTACATCAACCCAAGAAGTACACGGGAAAAACACGAGAAGAAAAGAAATTCGTGTAATAGAAAATGTGAAATTAGACATCTCCAGGCGTGACGCTTCATTTGCCGGTGCTATCCTTTTTAATACTTTACCGACGACCCTGAAAGAAACAAGAACGGACCGAAACATTTTTAAGAGCAGGGTCAAAACTTTTTTAATAGAGCATTGCTTTTATACCATCGACGAGTACACTAAACGACAGAATTGCAATTGTTCTACTTGTAAATAAATTTTATTATATTGACGTATTTCAATGCTCCTAAGTGTATCTATGTATTATTTTATACTTTTATTGGAGCGTGTGTGTAATTTAAAAAAAAAACTTATGTACAACGAAATAAAGAACCTTTGAAATTGAAATTGAAATGTCTAGATGATTCGATTGATTGTGTTTGATGTTTAGTTTAGTTTGTTACCTGACAGTGAGTCGGTGTTAAAGGCAGCGCTATCACCTCCCATGCCCGCGCGGACTTGCTGGGACAAACGGGCAGTACCGCTTTTCGACACGCCGCATAGCTGCCCCCCGAAACCAAACTAGAATCAAAACCATGAAGCTTTTGTCAGGGCCATGTGAGCTGAATATTAAAAATGTCGTCCTCTCCTCGAGCGCATAAACATGCGCTCAAGGTTTAAGCGTACTACCGTTTTGGCGTGTTGGAAACACCGGTTCCCGTTAGATCACCGAAGTTAAGCAACACTGCGCTGAGTCGGGTATTGGATGGGTGACCATCATCCACATGCCCAGTTCTGTTCTGGAGAGAGGTTGGAGGGATGAAATTTAGTACAGAAACTTCATTCGCCTAGCTTATCAACCTCTCGACAGCATGGATTTGTGGAGGAATCCTGCTGTTTGAGTTGTACCGTCCTTCGGAAGGGACGTTTCCCCGGTGGTCCCCTTGGTGCCCTTCGACAGGAGTAGGCTACGTGCCGGCACCGGGTTTCCCCTCCTCCCTTCTAGACTAGGTTAGGTTCATCATCATCCTCATCATCATCCACTCATTCACCGACGCCATTAGACCAGAGCCACATGGCTAGATGTCAAAACAGTGCGTCGTTAAACATCACAAATAATTAAATAAATAAATTTAAGCGTACTACCAAATATGACCTTGAACATGCGCAGCTTTTCTTTCAAGGTCAATCTTTGGCATTGTCCTTTGTATTCTCTCGATGTGATATATCACGATGCAACTTTTTTGTTTCGAATTTCTTCTGGCCCTAAAACTTTATCGCTTTGGACCGTTTGGCCCAAGGGGACCCTGCCATATTTAGTCTATGCCAACGCGACGAATGAAAGTGCCAGCTTCCGGGAGGGCTCAGTGATTTGCACCCCAATCCCATCGCTGCCACCGTCGATGACAAAGCAACAAAACAAAACAAAAACACCACACGAGTTCAAGAATGTTTAGGAAATTTCATGAGGCTACATAGGTTTCATGGGTCGGACAAAGGTAGTCATAATCCTGCATTTGATCCTGACTTCGGATCCTAGAAAACTCCACTCATGGGTCTACTGAAGTAGTAACTATATTGTAGTACTTTTTTTTCTCTTGTAGTGTCGTGGCAAATACATTTATAGTGGATATATTTTCTATATAGATAGTTTTCTATCTAGTGGATAATATATTTTTTATTTATTTTTTATTTTTTATTTATTATATTGTTTTATTCTCAATGCTGCAAACAAGCCCGATGGGATTCGTAGAAATAAAGATTGAAAAAAGTTGTTTTATGATGTATGTATGGAAATAAAGATAATTACATTTATTAAATTTACGCGTCAAGAAAAACTAGATGAATTCCAAATTAAGAATGTCTTTCAACTATAGCAAGGGTGCTTAGTAATGAGCCACTAGAACTGATTCTTGACAACTGCAAGAGGAACGGAATGAAAAATTCTCGAGCAAGATCAAAGACGGACGGGCGAACAACCTTTTCACTTTTTATTCTCATCAATAAGATTGAGTTACGCCTGGTTAATAGGCACGCGGCAAAGCAGACGAGCAACTATAATTGCATACCTCTCAGTGAACTCTAGCTAGATGAACCCTTGCTTGTATGGCTTGGGTCATGGGCTTGGGTAACTCACATCGTCTTCCTCGAAGTTGAAGGATTTAGCCAGAATTTTCGTCTCGCTGTCATTCCAGTAATCTTCGTCTTCTGCTCTTACAGCCATTTTACACGTCAATCTGGAACTAAATAAGAAAAATTGTCCATGAAGAAATTCGTCCCTTTTTTGCGTTGAACACGAGAAAAAATTGTAATAATTCCACTTTTAGTTTCAGCACGATAAAATAATCCAACAACTGAAAAATGTTTTATCTGCACGTACTTTTGTCGTTTTTTTCAACACATAAAAACCTTTTGCAATTTCCAGCTCAGATAAAACAGTGTTTTTTTTTGGTACAAATTACAAGCAACTTGAACACGATACCGCCTCAAGAGACGACATTTATGTCATCTTGAAACGGAAAGGGCATGGCTTGATAGCAATTAATATCTTGGCATGTCCGGTCTGGACACTCTGCGAGTTGGTAGAATGTAGGCCCCACAGCACATGCGAGGAAAACGGCCGAATCAATATCTCTTTCCAAGCTGGCATACTCAACGAAAGTTGTGCGAAAAGCGCGCCACGAAGCATTGCTGTTTTATCACCAGTTTGGTGCAATGTAGATTAAATATAGATGCTATCGAATCCACAATGATTGAATAACTTGATATCTGATTCAAACATCTGTGATAAATTGAAAGATTTCCTCTTCTCTTACCGAGTATCGCTACAGAAGAGACGCAAGAAGAAAATGATACCTATACGAACAATAAGATTCCATCGGGAGTTTTACGAGCAAAAAAAAAAGAAAACTCGAACGGTACCGGTTCAGCGTTCGAATCCCCAAGTGTCACTTGAAGTCGGAATTGCGTCTCCGTTCTTTCCATGAATTCAAGTAGGTATTGTCGAGGTGAGTCACAATGAAATTGCTTGGAAAAAGCCAGCGCAACTTGCCAGCCTGCAACGATCCATCCAGGTAGCCTGGTTTCAGTGTGGGCGTTGAGAGGGCACGGAATCAGACCACGAAGGGTCCATATCTCACGACTCACACGAGCTGGAGATAAGCAGATTTTATGGGGGTAACGCTTCCCAGTTCCGCTTTAGAATCCCTAGGGATTACATGTGCACGGGGCAATAGCACAAACAAAATGGTAACTTTGTTACATTGTTTTATAGCTTAATAATTACTGGGGTGTTATGTATTGTGCGAAATGCGTTACGCTTTGAAACACCTTAATGATGGAGATGATGCTCGCATTCAGGGTAGCTAACATAAATACTACGAGCTCGAATATACAAAAAGAGTTGGACGGAAATTTATCATGTTTGCATTCATGAAGTAGAATATATTTTATGTAGCCGGCACGGCTAAAAGTCTGAAATAATGTCGTTTTAGAGTAAAGGAAGGGGTGGGGAAGGACGGTGAAGAGAAAATGTGCATGGCAAATTTTCCGCGAGTTCCTTTGGAATGGAATAAAAAAGTTAAGACCACAGGAAAATTGTTTGTGTAGCAGTGAAAGTGACGTAGCTGCTTTAAACATCATTCTCAAAAGCAGCTGTACGAACTCTGGGTAGCCCGGGTAACCAGCATACCAGGGTACGGCCCAAAAATGCTTTAGATTCATCGAGTTCTAATGATTTTACGTGTTAATAAGGGGGTGTTTGTTCATTGTGTCAAACTTGACAACTTTTCATACTTCCTAAACTCGACCATCTAGGCAGCATAGCCAACTCACACACCTACTCTCACCCTTTTCCAATCAGGTAAACACCAGAGATAAAATTCCAATGCAATGCAATACATTCCACAACAAAGCGCAATCATTAAATTCTGACAGTTAACATGTTTCGAAGATAAATATTTACTTCTACAAATGCGTGGACAATAGGGAAAACTCCTTTAGATTATTATTTAATTATTATCATTGTGTTCAAATACGCATTTAAAATAAAATATGACTTATTTTTTCTTTTTATAATCCGATCATAACTTTTCTATTTATATTTGTTTTAAGAATGGCTAAAATATGAATTCTCGTGGCGGGATGAAAACGGGCTGTGATTAACAACAGGTCGTTCTGACGTCATTTTCTGGTATCCGTTGCGTTCGCTTCTGTTTTTTGACATCATACTGACGTCAGATTTCACTTCATTTCATAAAAAATGGCGACCCTCATTTTCGTACGAGATTCAAACGCAAACATTTTAAACAGGTATATTTTATTCAAAATTGGAGTTAGAAGAAAATAAAAAAATACGTGTTCATTATTTTCTCACAAACAAAAAGATTGTTTGAAATTTAAAGAGACTTGCCTGATTTTTGAGTTTTTGGGATGTAATTACAGCGAGTAGACCAAGAAACGAGTGCAATTTTCTCAAATTGAAGCACGAGTTCAATTTTCGCACCTTTTACTGACTAGCTGTTGTTCCTAAACTTCGGCACGGCAGTGAAACGAAACATGACGTTTGTCGAATAGCTACCCATGTCAAGAGTCGTAAACAGATCCCAGCTACAGCAACGGTGCGCGAACGATTTTATTTTCTGCATGACCCAACTGGTCATAAAAATAATCGTAAAAAGTATTGTGCACCAGCAAAACCACGCGTTTTTTTTTTTTTTTAAGTGGTACATATCGGGTGAAATGGCCATTGCCAATTCACAATTTCAAGTATGTTTTATGTGCATGTGCCAAAGAGGTTTTTGTTCGGAATTCAAAGTGTATGTACCTACTGTGTTGAGAATATCAAGTGTGCTTAGTGTTTACCTAATTTCAACACTTGCAAATCGTATGGCGCAAACTGTTTTCCTTGGCAAATGAGCAGATATTTTGCAAAGCGCGAAAAAGACAGCTGCAGAAGTCGGTGCAATCTGCATTCGCAACACAACTTTGCTCAACACAACAGCACTGACTTTTGACAGGTATTTTCATCGCAACACCGTGGCCACCTAAAGATGGCCGTGACAACTCAATTTCCAAAAATGAATTCATTTTGTTATTCCCATATTTTCAGCGTGGTCTAAAAAAAATCTAATCGAAATCAAACTAAACATCAAAGAAAACCAACATGAAACGCCCGCAAACTTTGACCAAACAAAATACATTATATATATCCCTCTTTCCTTGTCCAATTTATCTTTGAAAAAGAACATCGCGTGGTTTTTTTCGGGGTGTGAATTGTGATACATATTAGATATCAAAGAGCACACAAAATGTCTGCTCCCGGCCCTTCCTCTCAAATGATACACGTCTCGTCGATAGGATGTGACCCAACTCCAAAGAAAAGTTTCTTTTTAGCTCGGCGAGTCTGGATATTCTTTCTGCACAATACCAAAATAACAAGTGAAACGTAAACGTGTTAAATCGGCGCTGGGCTGTGTTCGACGCACCCTAAATGTCACACATAGGTACCGAGAGTGTAAACAATTACCATACCTGAGGGCAGTGATTGAAGGTGAAAACTATTGGTACAGCGGAGAAATGGATGGTAAAACAGAAATATTGAAATAAAAAATGAATGAGTTGCTATTACAAAACCATTTTTTTTACGACTTAATAAAATAGTAGATGTTTTTCCCTTCATTTAGAAGGTAGGTATGTTTTGCGATTTCGGATAGGAACATAAGGTGCATACAGTTACTTCCCTCTCGCTACAGTTAATCAAAAATCCCTATCAACCCGAAAAAACGCACCCACGCTTTTTAAAATTCTATGGCTTCAGCACAAATCCCCCACCAGAATAAACCTTCATCTCAATCTCACAGTCGATGACCTCCAAAGACCTTGGCCCCAACTTTAATCACAACCCTTAATGCTCGATTTGACAGAGAATTGTCGCCTCCCCCCCCCCCCTCTCCCCCTACCCCGACACGACACCAGCGCCCCGGGAGCTTGTTGCAAAGTGCACGTGTGCTTTACGACCTCCCCCTCCCAGGGTTGCCATGGCGACAGACGATGAGATTAGCAAGCCAGCGCAGAGGTACGACGGATGTACATTCATTACCCGACTTAGCCGATTATCTGAACATCTGTTTTGGGCGCCGGCCTCTGAAGTTGGTAGTCGTCCTTTATCAAAGAGTCGATACTTTGGCAGCAAAATAACACATATATCTTGGTGGTTCCGACTTTACCGGTTTTCCAAAACATCTGGTATGGGCGCCGGCTCGGTCGATTCAACCCCAATAGCAGTAAACTTACAAATAATTAGAGAAACCGTTGTGGTTAGATCCTATAACCCCCCAAAAAATTGAGATATCTTCGAAATCGGGGCACCGGCCATGCGAGAATCTTAAATTTAAAATTATAACGGTTCTACCGATTTGAATGGACTGGCGACAGGAGTGCGTTGCCCAATTGAAAACTTGGTCAATTATCGAACCAGTTTGACCAAATTCGAGCAAAGGGTTAACGAAACATTGCCTCATGTTTTCGCCATAGAACTAAATGTCAACGGTACTGACTCACAGTTGGCTCAGCCCTTTATCTGCCAATAAAAAATTCACTCAATAGGTGGTTTGGTAATTTTATATAAGAGCTTACACCCCAAACCAAGGTAAAGGGTTAGCGAATTTCTGAACTCTATTTAGCACTACGAAATCTCCACTTTATCAACTAATTACATTTCAGTTTTCTACACGAAATGGAGTTGGCTTTACAAACTTCTTTGTGCTGAAGATTTTACAACTGAAAATCAAGTAACGCGAGCTGCTGGTATATTTCCCTGGAGCCAAAATCCGTGACCCGGCAAATCTTTTTAGTCTCAAGTGTCCTCCAAAGTGTACTCGAGCACAATCCTTCCTCGCTGCCATCATCAACCTCATTAAAAAAAAGATATAAAAATAAAACATAAATGAAATGCGTTGAAAAAGGGAAAATATAATTCATATTAATTATCAGACCGTTTTCATCAACGAAGAGTCGAGATATTTATTTCATTTTTAATTTGGCTGTCACCTTTTTCGTTGCGCCACCTCGCTATAACGCGCGACTAAAAAACAAATTAATTTTATTCCACCAATTAAACGAAACAAGATTAGAATTTCGCGAATATTTCGCACGTGGCGTTCAAGGTCAGTGTGCACACCGGATCATCGTGCCTCTTTTGTCTCGTTCGAGTAAGTTTCAATTTACTTTAATAATTGCAGACACAATATATATATGTAGGCGAATCCTTGCTAAGTCTGCCACGTGTATCCTTGAGCTTGACCCTCGAAAGATTTCTGTTGGATGACGTTCATTATAGACATGCACACAGTTGTGTTACATCCACGTTCATAAATAGATGCAGCAACGTGGCGTCACGTAAAATGCGGTCAGGCCTGGGAAATCAGGGGCCGACAAAAAAATGTCTCGTCTTACTTTTTGCAATAGTTTTTTTTTGTCAAAAAATATAGACTTGCTTACAGATAATTTTTCTGGAAATTAGGTACACACTTGCCCGTGAGAGAAGGTGACAACATAAGGACTGACCCCCTGCTTTGTTGCCAGCTCATAAAATAAAAATTTAGCACACATTTCAGAACGAAATGATTCTTGAGATTGTTATAGTTGTTAGGACAATTCTTAAAATAGTTCAAAAAACAAAACATCTAGGCACAAAAAAAACTTCTGAGCAAAAGAAAAATTGCGAACATACGAGGAGATAATAGGTATTAGTGTCGTTAAGGTTTACAGTTGGGTCTCATGTCACTCTAAAAAATGGTGGCACCTCTGCCGGAAAAGTATGTTTGAACAGCTTTGAACAATACGTTCCAAGATCATCTAAGAACTGCTCCATGTCCACTACAAAGAGAAGTGTTTTGCAAAATGCACACTGAACGAATGGTTCCTCGTTCCATCCGACCTTCACTAGCGGATGGATGCAACACTATACTTCTTGTTTCACCTTTTCGCTCGTCTCAATTTACTTGTCTGCTTAAATTTTGATTAATTACTCTGTCTCTGCATGAACTTGGTCTTTGTGTTGTTTGCAAATTTTCCTCGAAGAGCAAGATGGCCGCCTCAAGTTCTCTCTCGGCAGGTCGAACATATCAAGTTTAGTCAACACCAACAACGTCGCAAATTCAGTTTAGCACACACACACCCTACACGGCAAACCCAATATTTGTTGTTACTAGAATCGCGCGATGAAATTGTGCCACTAAATTGAATTTTATGTGGATAATGGTGCGTTAGCTATACGCCGTGTATAAATTCCATCAAGATTCAAAGAAATTGAAATGTGACAATCGAATAGACAACTGCCACTCCTATTTTCCATTTGCCCACGAGCATTTTCAAAATGTCAGTGGCCCATCCCAACAAGCCTATGTATGGAAATGTATTCTCCGATTTGAATTATTATTTCAATAGTATTTCAGTCGTCCTTGATTTAAACTGCACTCTAGGGGAATTCACAAAAAACTATTTATAGAAACGAATCGAATTGAAGATTCACATCATTTAAGATAAGCGCATAGAAGGTAATTAATAATAGGCTTGAATCATTAGCAAGCATCCAGTGATAACTCATTCCAATCCACTAAGTTCCATTAATTACTCTTTCTCCGAGCACCACTCCCATGTGGGCGCTCACCAGTTTACGATTTGCGAATCAATCATTCACATGACTACAGTCCAATCTCCCCCCCCCCCCCCCCCCCCGCCCCACCCCACCCACAGCAACCGGGAGGTGTGCGGAGATGTGCGAGCAGGCATCGGGTCGCCGCGCGAAACGACTGCTAGCCAGTCTGTGTCTGACCCTCGACGACAACGGAAGGAGTCGGCGTGTTTGTCGATCTTGAACTGATAGCGAGCACGAGGCTTCTGTGAGAGACGGCGTTGCTGTGAATGGACATATCAGGTTGACAAGCCGGACTGGGATTTTTCGAGAGCGATTTTTACAAGACTTTTGAGGCGCTGATATTTTTTGAATTTCGGCGTTTTCGCGGCGGTTACCCCTTCACCCCCCCCCCCCCCCCCCCCCTCCCCCCCCCCTAGACTTTCCTGTCTGGGTCCATGGGGTAACAAATAGCAACACGATGGTATTGACTGAGACTGTTTTTCTCTTACACATTTCACTAGAATTTCCATTGCCTGTCCTATGTTTACCTCAAGCTACATTTACAATTTTCTGTATTTCAAGCACAAGACGATAAAAATTCATGGAAATACATTCAGAAAGCTGAAATAAATCACAAAAGGACCTCTTCAAATAAAAGAGCGCAATTTAATTCGCAGAATAAGGGGGAAATACAATTAAATACGATTACTCAAAAGTAGGAGTGAAAAAAAAAACAATGTTAATTGGCGCATCGTTCTTCATCATCGTTTCTCGACTGCAATTGCATGTACCGTTCGTACAGGAAATTTCTAAATATCGGTCAACGCATTCGAAACGAGATCAAGATGCAAAAAGAAGGTTGCAGTGATGCATAATAAAACAATCGATGGGTTTCCCCATGTACTGCACTTGCTTATTAGGTGGCGCCATAGCTCACATCAATGCCGCCACGTGTCCATGACGAAACCTGCCGATGTTTTAATAATTTCTTCCCCACCTTAGATAACAACGTGAACGTAACACAAACCTTGGGCACCTGTCATCTCAGCTAGGCATATGTCAAATCATGAGGCAAAAGCCTTTCCGAGGAACGTCCGTTCGAGTTAGGCAACGTCAAATAGCCTAGGGGTCCCGAGTATAAAAATATGGATAAGATGACTACGAAGAAAAATATCTGAATAGAAGTTTTCGGCCGGCTGAACAAAAGGAGTCTTGCCATTTTTCTTCATGACAAATCATAAAATGAAAATTGTTTATCAATGAATACATTAAAAAAAAAAAAAAAACGCGAGTCAGTTAGATTTCACTTTATTTTGTAGTTTGCATGACAGATACATGATAAAAAAATCCACAGACACTAAACTGTGACAGATAATGACAATTCGTATCATCACTACTACAAAGCGGGAAAGTCATAATAGTACAACAGAGCTAATTACAAGGATAAACATTGGCTCCTCTATATTTTAGTAGAGAAGCAATAGAGAAAGCCAAATCACATGCAATCAACAGATACCAAATACACAATCAACCTTATCTTAGCGTGCGATAAGTTATCAATAAATTTACACATCCTTCTTATCGGATATGTGACATGCTCGCCTGTAATTGAAGCCTACCTCCCACACACATATCCCTATCACCACTCTCCAGACAGACACGTGCCAAGCTCAACTGCACAATGGTGCATCGATCTACCTTGTGCTATGCATGCCAAGCCCTCGCCAAGCAAGCGATCCCAGCAATCCATACCCTCAGCCCATTACATAACAAAGGTGCACAACCTTATTGAACAAAGCACAATACGTACATGCTTAATCCTTCAAATTGACCGGCAGCTCATCCGCTTAACATAATATAAAACCTCTGACATAGAAAAAAAAATCATTTCCAAATCAGCAGAGTCAGTCAGCGACATTCACGTTTCGATGCGCGTGAGGCGCTGCGCGTTGCGTCGGGACCAAGTCGGAACGCCTTGGAAGCCTCGTGCCTACTGACAGCGCCGGCGCCGAGTCCTGCACGTGTCGCTGGCCCCCTCCCCCCCCCCCCCCCCCCCCCCCCCCGCCCCTCCCCACCCACAGCAACCGGGAGGTGTGCGGAGATGTGCGAGCAGGCATCGGGTCGCCGCGCGAAACGACTGCTAGCCAGTCTGTGTCTGACCCTCGACGACAACGGAAGGAGTCGGCGTGTTTGTCGATCTTGAACTGATAGCGAGCACGAGGCTTCTGTGAGAGACGGCGTTGCTGTGAATGGACATATCAGGTTGACAAGCCGGACTGGGATTTTTCGAGAGCGATTTTTACAAGACTTTTGAGGCGCTGATATTTTTTGAATTTCGGCGTTTTCGCGGCGGTTACTTTTAAAAGGTAAGTGGGGGATCGATTGACTTGCACTTTGTAGGGTTATTGGAGGATGAAGATGCGCTGTCGCTTGACAGTTGTACATTTGTGTTGTATTTAGGGGCTTGCTGAATGAATACTTTTTGTTATCGGTTAAGTCGCTTTGCTTAAACGCTGATTTTTTATAATCGCATTTATTAATGGCAAAGTTGACTTGATCCATGCTGAAACGTACACACTTAGCACATGGAGAGTAATGACATTCATTCCAAGGCGCGAAAGGCCAACAAGCAGCTGATGCGCTTGCTGAAGGCTTTGTGCAGATAATACTTTTTCAGTGTTGCTTGCAATCTGTGATAACGTCGAAGCCTTGCTTTGCACTAACCAATTATTTTTAGCAGGCTAGACAGCTTGTCTGGCCCAATTTCTAGATACGAATTTCGCCAGACATCAGACATTGTCACTTCTCTCTCCATCTTTTTTTTGCTAGCCTCAAAATACATTTGGTAGATAAAATAAATGCGATTCCTAATCTCGTTCCGGCTTTATTTTTAGTCTTGTTATAACATTGCAATCGCCAATATTTACATATAGGCATTAGGAAGACATGATAGTAAAATTTGGCACTGTCGCCTTCCCAGCCGAAATAAGTGCGCACCGCTTTGAAAACGGTTCTATTGTTCAATGTAAATTACGGTAATTTACAATCGCTCTATTCAGGGGTCTCTAAAATCATAACAAACCGTGTGCTAGCTGAGAGAAAAGTGCATTTGGCATCAATATCCAGCACTTAACCGGTGCAATGCCCTGCTAACGAATTGGGCCAGCCAGCTACTTTGTCCGCCCCCGCAATGAGAATGGCAACATCGGTTCATGCCCAATTGTCCGCAACTAGCTTCACTGCAGGCAAGAGTATCCTGGTTCAAAACCCGGTCAGTGCAGGCCAGGCCGACTTTCACGCCTTTGCAAAGAAAAATCAAAGCTCACAAATATCCGATCTCGAGAACTAAGATGGTCCTCTTTGATGTCTTAGCACATTTATGCTTTTTAATATTTTAATTGCTTTCGGCACATTTTCGCAAACTGCTTGAATATAAGTTATGTCACCGAACGATTTGGCGTGTTGGAAACACTGGTTCTCGTTAGACAACTGAAGTTAAGCAACACTGCGCTGAGTCAGGTATTGAATGGGTGGCCGTCATACACATGACCAGTTCTGTTCGGGAGAAAGGTTGGAGGGATGAAAGTAAGTACAGCAACTTCATTCGCCTTGCTTATCAATCTCTCGACAGCATGGATTTGTGGAGGAATCCTGCTGTTCGAGTTCTACCGTCTTTCGGAAGGGACGTTAAGTGGTCCCCTTGGTGCTCTTCGCCAGGAGTAGGCTATGTGCCGGCACCAGGTTTCCCCTCCTCCCTTCTAAGCTAGGTTAGGTTTACCATCATCCACTCATTCACCGACGCCTTTAGACCAGTGCCGCATGGCCAGATGTCAAAACAGTGCGTCGTTAAACACCACAAATCAATAAGTTACGTGGCGTTTGATTCTATTTGCCATTTTTTAATTATCTTTATAAAGAGATCAAAGTTGTCGTTTGTTTAATTGCCAATCCAATTTCAAATAAAAATAAATTAGAGTGTATCCCAAAAACCAGGATGCGTTGTTTACTATTAGCGGTTCTTTGTCCACGCATTTGTAGAAGTCAATATTTACCTCTGAAACATGTTAGCTGTCAGAATTGATTGATTTGACTGCGATGTCGAATGTTTCTCCTACCAAAGGTAATCCCAGTGCGTTTGGGGGTGTGCAAAGATCACAGGTTTACCTGATGAAAATGGATGGGGGCATGTACGTGAGTTCCCAAAACAGCTCAGAAATATTGACACTTGACAAAATGACCACAAATCGAACAAAAACACTTCAAAGACCCAATGAATAAGATTTTTTGGGATACACTATAATCGCACATCTAATTCTAAAATTATAATTGTAGTACCTTCAAAATGCAATCAATTTGACGGCGCCCCTATACGGCAATCCAAGCCATGATGCCAGCACGGTATATAAGAATAAGATTACAAGCTCTAAGCCAGCATTTGACGCCTAATAACAATAAATACCTATCAATTGCTTTGTAATAGGAGCCTGTGCCGACACGTGCGGCGCCGGAGCATGGCCGGAGATGCGTTGCAAAACACAGTCATCTTGCTTTATGCGTCCAAGTAAAGTACTTTCTCTCGGGCCGGCGTCAGCCACCGCACCGGGTCGGCAGTTTCTCACACAGAGTTCATGCTCTTCGCTGTTGGTACACATTTAGACCGGCTCGTGGCATCATTGTTCCGAGGAAATTGGAACAACGGACCTCTGATGAAATTTTAACAGGAAAGGAACGGGGTGGGGTAGGGGGGGGGGGGGGGGGTGAAATAGATCACGAAGCTAAAAAAAGTTTACTTCTGAAACTAACTACGGCGATCACTGAACATTTTTGGTCAAACTTCGAATTGGCGGTTCGTAAAATATCAGTCATCGTTACAAAACAAATAAATGTTTTAAGTAACCAAACTTTTCTTTATTCTTGGTGTCCGCTAGACGGAACCTCCATCGAAAATTTAGATCCTCTTTTAAATTATTTCTAAAAAAAATGTTCTGTTTACGGAAATCCGCCGCTAATATGGGTACGTCGTGTCCAGAACATTAAAATGCAGTTTTTGCTAAATATACCGCGTTCAACAACGTTTTGGAATAAAGCTACCATATGCTAGAGCGGAAACGTTCTGCAGAAGCCATTTTTCACGAAATTACAGCCGTGCTGACGTTCTCAGCGCCGCTCTTGGGACGTCCCCTTCCCTATCCCCCAACCCCAATCCCTCATGATCCCTTTGAGCCGGACAAGAGCGACCGCGCTGGTCCGAGCTTGGCGGGGAACGAACCAAGAGTCAGCTGACCCGACGCCGACGCCGTCGTCGTAGCTACATCCGGGAAGTGATGATGAAGCCGGACGCATTCGCAGTGTAGCTAGCCGGTGCGAAACGCATATGCACCGGCACAGGCGTACACGTGTCGGTGTCGGAGCAGACAAAGATAGAGGATATAAAGCAACAGAGGTCGATGATGCAATGGCGTTTACAGTTTGCAGTAGTTTTGGTGCACGTATGGCCTTCAGGGTTAGTCAGGTGGTACCTGGGAGGGTTCCCACAACTATAAATAGATTTGCTGCCTCAAAATCGGTGGAAAAAGGCGATGAAATCTTCGCATGATAGTTATAGAGTAAAATTTCTGAAAGGGAAGTATGCTCTTTTTTGAAAACGGCTTCTTCTCTAATGAACGACGGTTCGTTCTTTGTCCCGCTAGGACAGCGACCATTTCAGGCCTGGCTTGTCAAATGTTCGATGCACTCGTCTTTATCACATTGAAAATGTGACTCATGTCAAGGTTTCTTTGCTGACGTCACAAATAGACTAATAATCACGCCAAATAATCGCTGGGAATTGTTGATAAAATAGACACAAGACACTGAACGTGACTCAAACTAACCGAAAACTGTCACAAAATTCTGGTTGTCTGCTGGGTAGAAGAGAGGCGATCAATTCAGAACTTACTGGTACGATTGAAAGTGGGATGAGATTAGGAGGGCGGCATAAAATTAGCCATAAACTTAGCTTTGTCAGTTTTGTCAAAAGTTAACCCCCCCCCCCCCCCCCCCCCCCCCCTCCCCGCGAGTATAAAACATTCTACTGCACAACTCATTAATTTTCGGATCGGAGTTTATTACATCTTGAAAAACTTTCAGAGCGCAAAGCAGAGATTTTGCAGCATCGTATGGCTTGATATTTTTCATTCCCATTCCTCTCTACGAAGCCCGCATATAGGAAATGGGTTTGTAAAAATAAATAAGCTTAACTCTATAAGGTTATTGATTGAACCCTATAAGATTTCAGTATTTTGAACACAAGCGAAACTGTTCGCTGTTCCGACGTCACACATAGCAGCCCTAAAGTTGGGGGCGAGCGAATTTGATAGCCATGCGATTCGGGAAAACGGGAAAAGTTCGATCCGGTTCGAGCTGGAAGTTATATCACGCGTTTTATGGCAAGTGGACCGTCAAAGCCAATCACCGTGGGCGACCCAAATCGAATCCCGGCCGTTGCACATTTGTGATATAGCACAGAGCATTCAATTTCGGTCGATTGATGCCACCCACACAATAGCATCATTACGCCCTTAATTAGATGGCCGTAGGTGGTTATAGGGGTTTCCATTGGTTATTAACTGTTAGGATCACATCTGGTGAAAATGTGGGTTTTGTTTGTTAAAAGTGTGGATACGACACTCATCCTGATATGCACTGAGGTGATGTACGCATCTTTTGAATTTTCCTGTCTAAATACTCAAAAAAGGTTGGTCCGAACTGTGCATATGGAAGGGATTGTAAACTTACATGTATCGTTGGGATTTACTATAAGTTTCTTGCAAGATAAAGCGCAACAGATTTGGTACTCAATGGGGGGGGGAGGGGCACCATGGCCTTGATTAGGTGCGGAAATGGTGTAGATTTTACGTTCTTGTGAAAACCAATCTGGTTCGTCGACCAGAAACCAAAAAAAAGGTGAGCGAAAAGAAATTTCGCAATAATAATTGCGAGCTCGTCGGCATCGAAACACACCAACAGTTCCTATAAATAAACGGCGCAAATATTTCATATCACCGAACTCGTGGCGGAGATTATAAATCCAATAAAACACTTGAAAACTCAATAACGTCAATATCATCGATCTCAATCAATCATTGGTTCCATTTACCATGACTCCCAACAAAATCTGCCAGCTGCTGTGCCCCGTTTTTCGCCGGAAAACTTGTCATTTTGGCAAATATATTGAGTTAGTGGGTACGAGACGCGTAGCCGTCTAGCGCTGTGCTTCGATCGAAGGCTCAGGTCGAAGGTTTCCATCAAAGATCTAAAAAACGTTTCGCCTAGCTAAGACAAAGACCTTAGTCCTGAGAAATTTGATTAAAATTGCAAATGCTTGCAATGGGTTAGTGGGTATATGAGCAACGAGTATTTTATTATTAGGAATACTAAAACCTCTTAAAAATTGGTGCGTAGAGCTCGAACCCCGATCTCCACCTGTCGCGGGTGTTGCTCTAACAAATTGAGCTAAAGAAACATTGCCTGTTTGAGAGTATTTTAGTGCATTTGATAAGAATTACGGATCTCCAAGGAGTAAAACCATGTAGCTATGAATACTGTGTGGTTACCAAAACCCTGTGACCAAACGGGACCGGGCCATTAGATTTGAAAAAAAAAATCATAAAAGCCTATTCCTTTCAATATATTCATGGGGGGTGGGGGCTCTTAAATCGGGCGGCTGTGCGCCAAGTATGGCCACATAATTCCGTTGCGGCACAATGGCGAGCTGTGAAAGAAATAGCATTGAATGGCATTTAGCAAATCGATTTGGTAACTGTCTAGCACAATACAAGAAAGACTAAGTACACAGCAGGGTATTTATTATACGTTTCAAGTAACAGTTTACAATCGAGCTTTTTTTTTGAGGACATCAAAGAGCAAGCTCGTGTATCGTTCGGAAATAGCGCAAATTTGACGGCGGAGAAACTCAATACGAGTTTTTATTTTTATTTTTTTTGTTCCTTTCATCGCTCTGTTCCAAAAATACACCTTAATTGGCAATGCTTTGTTTGCAAAATCAGGTCATTATGTCACTTGGTTCGATGACCCCAAATGTAAACACAACCAAATACAATGATTTATTATTATTGATCACGGATGTTGATGAAATTTCGATCGTGGACCCCATGTGATACGATGTCCACGTTTTCAAGAATGATCCTGACCCAATCCGAAATGACCGTTTTCTATCTGTCAAACTGTCGACGCACGTTGCAGTATTGTACAGTTGGTCGGACATCAATGTCAATGCCATGTTATCGTCGTGGTGGATCATAGGGCACGAAGTGTTTGGTTTCTTCAGGAAGTGGGCAGGCGAAGGTGACGCGTTCTGTAACGGATTCGATGCCCAAATGGTTTCTTCGATTGAGATTGTATATGCGGGTTCCTGGGAAACATACGATTACAACGTTTAGGCTAATTTTAAATGGCCCAAGATAAAAATAGTATGTTAATTTTTTTAAGTGTCTTGCCGGTTTAGTCCATTGAAAATTATACGATTTTACCATTTGACAGTGACTAAATCCTAAACGTGCGAAATACAAGGATATGGGAAAGGCAATAAAAAAATGTTTATCTCTTCAAAAATTCACGTTACCAAATTGGGGACTTTAATGTAATTTTCTTCAAGGTCATTTTTGACCTTGTACACGTGACACGTGATATTAAATATGATAGTATTATGATCAAAACTTCCTAAATAGAATTCAACTTTGTTCGAATTTCAATCTGAAGAATGCAATTATTTCTCTATGGGCGATTTCACCTGCGATCCACACTTTCCAACGTCTCTGTTTCCTCATTTTCCCGCGGAAAACGCACCATTCGCGGCGCTTTGTCTGCGTCCTCGCGGGTCGACACGTGCGTGCCGATTACGCAACAGACCCAACGCACTTTCCGTGACACACACGCGTGACTGACAGTGATGCAACGCGAACGCGTTTCCAAAGATTCGATTTCTTTTTACGCTCTCCCATCAACACACGGGTTCCTGACATCAACGCCCGTGAACTTTTTTGTGGGATCGATGCGCAGTGAATGACAAACCGAGGCCGAACTGACATTTTGCAATATGGTGAATGGAAGTTCTTTTTATGTGTTGGACTGGAAACATTATGAAGTTTGTTTGAGTTGTTTGTTTTCTAGAAAAATAAATGTTGCGAATTTATTAGTTATCGACTCTAAAAGCCCCAAATTTTCATCACTTCGGAAGGATGTATATAAGGGAAGTAAAATGGTTTTCCTTTGTGAAAAGAACATGCTTTCAACTTACAAGTCATATGCTGCCAGAACGGACTGTCTGCTTCATCTGCTAAATTCGTAGCAGCACAACGTTAGATCAAATAGTTTCTCAAAACAGTCGTAAAATAAGTAGTAAGTCGCTAGTAAACTATCAATATAGGAGAGTAAAATATCCATCCAATTAATTTTTACTGTCTTATTCTTGGAAAATAGAAGGACAATGCCAAAAATTCAAATGAGCATTGGTACGAACTTGCATAACGCCTGGCGTTGTCCAAAATCTTCATGCACGATCGCAGGGAAAGACATTTTCAATGGTAAAAATCGTGTCGGTATAGGTTGTTATTTGCTCACTGCTAATTAAAGAAACAAATTATTTTCTTTTGATACCACGTGACACAAGCTATATTACAATTGGTATGTCTAATGATTTTTGAACTCAAATGATCTTTAATAGCAGAAATGATCTAATTTCTCCGAATTTGAACTCCAGCCTCGTGAAAAAATCCAACTATGAGAATTGCCTGGCTCCCTAACAACTAAATTTGCATCAACATGTATCTTTTGAGTGAAAAGCAACCTTCATAATTGTTCCAACATACAAAAATGCACAAAAATTGGCGAATTTTGGCGCTACCCAACACAAAAATGCGTCTGCCCGAATATATACATCACAAAGCCTTGTCCCAAGCACCTTGTACCATACTTCGAGGTCCTCTGCTTGGCCAGCCGCACCGTGGTGAGCACACGGGCGCGCGATCTCGCCACCGTCCGAACGAAGGGTCATGCACGTGGACGCTGCCGCCAAGGCGTCGTACTACGCAAGCCAACTATTTCGGCACGCTGACCTTGCTCCACGTGGGCGCTGGCCTGGGGGCTCGACCCACAGGGAGGGGGACAAGCACGTGCCGAAAGACCAGTTAGGGGGAGGGATTGCCCGGGATAGACACACACACACACTAGACGGTGAAACGTATGAAAATAACAACGGTGTGCTATGGCATGGACATTGTTTCATGTGTTTCATTATAGTTATTTTCTAATGTGAAATGTATAATTAATAACAGGTTTCAATTGGTTTTATTAGGCCAGAAGCGTAAGGCTATAATTTTTTTTATTCTTAGCGTGGTGTCGTCATATTTGGTGTTAGCGTACATGAAATAACCCCGTTTACGTTTTCAAAAAAAAAAAGGGATTTGTAATAACAACCGAAGGCACATTTTTCATTGTAACATTTGATTTTTTTTTTCACGATTGTTATAGGAATTACGAGGACACTTAAAGTGCTATAACGTAGGACAAAAAGAAGTATGGAACAGGAAAATAATTTAGTATTTCTATCTAGTTACAAGCATAAAGAACATAATTTTGAGCGAAGCGTTTTTAAGAAATGACGCGAACGGCTAAAAATCTTTCCCTCCAACAACATTTCGGTTTTTATAAAATATAATCGTGCCCGAAATCTTTGATGTCGGTCACGTGGTCGGGCGGAGAGGTTAATAGTCGCGAACCACGACTAGCGCGAAGTGTGTTGGTAAGTGTGGTGGGGGTAGGGGGGGAAGATTGCACTCCACGTGTCTACGTTTGCTGCGCGGTGACTCAGTGGCCGTCGGTGGTGGGAGGTAGGGGGGCACACGTGTCTCGCCGCGTGAGGGGCTTGCCGTTTCTCCTCTACTAGGTCGACGCACGTGGAGGCGATTGCGGAGGTTCGCGAGGCAGCGGTGTTGCCAGCTGGCACGGGGGGGATTTTGATGGAAATTCAGGGTGTAAGTGGACTGGGAAACTTAAACAGCTATGACAATACATCGAAAAACAATAGATTTGCTCCAATCTGAAACTTTTAGAGTGGTGTTTTGAGAAATTTCTTTTAAGTGAATATACAATTTTAGGGATACGAACAGCGTTTAAAACATTGAAAGAAATCTTTTTTGATTCGTAGATGTGCTTTGAAATTTCAACGCATTGCGTACAAAAAGGTTAGGTCTTCATGTTTATTTTCGGACTAACTTCTCCTTTCTGATTACGTTGATCAGGGATTTGTGCGGAGATTCACTCTTTAGCGCCTGGCAACACAGCCTGGAAGAATGTACTGGTGGGGGGGGGGGGGGGGGGGAGCTCCCGGGTCTAGAAAAGTGTTTGTGACAAGCGGATTGCGTGCGCATTCCCGCGTTGCAAGCCTAATTGCGATGTAACGCAACACTTGACTCGCGAATGACAATGAGCAACGATTGATGAAAAACCGAGGAAACAAGAAGGTGCGATTGGTCTTAAGGCATCACGGTGTTGAATAATCAATGAAACTTGAGTATACAGATATATTGAGTTCTTTTTTAGGTCCGTGTCGGTACGGGCAAAATTGAAATGGCTTTTAGGTTTACAATCTGAAATTTTTTTGAACAAAATGATCGTCGTTATGCTATGCAGAATGCATGAATCCATGCAGAAACGATATGGTCAACAATCGTATGATCAATATTTGTTAATTGGCTTGAAAACAAGATTTTAAGGTTAGGGACATCGTAACAGCGATTAGATTTTGGTGGTTTGAAGGCCCTTCCGTTTCTTTTATAGGCGTTACTGCGAAATGCCAATTTTCCCTACCTATGCCAAGAACAACTCCTACCACGTGAAGTCTAACTCACTACACGCCTGCAAAATTAAATCACACAACCACAGATTACACAACCATATGTTCATTTCACTACATACTTCTCAAGAATTTTGCACACGCTGCAACAATTCCCATCCTTCTCTCGTGCGAATTTATGAAAATGCAACGCATTGCGCACCACACCCATAATCATCAAGTCACGTGCAAGATGTGGTGCAATGCAATCCATTCGTCGGCTAAAAAGTGCACACGTGCATAGTGCGACGTGCACCATAATTTCAGCCCACCGTTGGCGGAAGTCGAACGCAATAGCAGTTGTTTGATAACCGGTGATGTCCATGGCGCATTCTGTGCTGTCCCATGCCGCTGACAATCATCGTGGGCTGTGTACGTTTCGTATCAATCACGTGGAACGATGCATATTGCAACCCAGTGGTTGCGATCGAGCGGTGGTATCGGTCAGGACAGTGGCGTGCCATTGGGATGGGTGGGTGCCATGTTCAGGAGATGGTTTGCGTCGATGTACATTTTAATTTCGTGTGTCAAGATTTACAAAATACAATTTTTTAACATTTGGTTGGAGAACCACATTTTGTAAATACACCTCGCGGTATTATGAGAAACCCGTTAATTGTCGTACCTAGATTCGGTATCTGTCGAGACTGAGTAAATTCTCAGGGTTGTGATAGCGAAAAACTGCCGACAATAGTCGTTGTCTGAAACATAACCCTCGTTTGGTTTTTGTATAGTACATCTGATTTGAAATTTTTGTAAAATTGGGGCTAAAAATCATACATAGACGGATGAAAATATCACAAAAAATGTAAGCAATCGTTATTGAAAGCGATAAAGGTAGCAAATTTAGCACGTCTTGATGAAGGAAGCGGGATTCAATCATTAAAAAAAATCTGCGCTCCGCCGCTGGTATAAGCCCGTACACGCGCTGCACTATTTGCAATTACGCGATCCCAGCCTTGAAGTGCAATTAAACAAGCTGTCATTCGATATCGTTGTGTCACGGTTTGGTGAGCCTAGCGCCAAGCCATACTCACTCGACACCGCTCGAAAGATAATTGATTGTTACTTTACAGGTAAACCTAGTAAAACAGGTGATAACAAACGTATTTCCCACAAGCTTCGTTTTAAATTATTTACTTTACTGTTTGACTGTTTTTCTTAGCATCTGTTTAGTGGAAAGATCAAATTGTTGGGTAACTGATGATTAATGGGGTATAACAACGCACTGTTTTGACAATTTGCCCTGTGGCACTGGGCTTATGGCGACAGTGAATGAAGAATTTTTGAGGAACCTTACCCAGAAGGGCTAGAAGGGAGGAGGGGAATCCCGGTGTCGTCACATCACGTTACAACAGAACTGCGCCACTAATCCATGCTGTGCAGGGGTTGATAATTTAGGCTAATACAGTTTCTGTACTAACTTTCAGCCCTTCAATTTCTTTCCTAGTCACCCAACTAATACCTGACCAAGCGCAGTGTTGCTTAACTGCAGTGATCTCACGAGAACTAGTGTTTATAACACTAAAAATCTTTCGGTCAACGTTGGTTGACTGATATCGATCAGCATCAATCATCAAATAATTTAAACCAAAAAATTCTAAGTTATAGAATAAAAAATATGCTCTTGTTAGTTCCCAATGTGTGTTCACAACCATGTAAACCAAACTCAAAGGTGCGGCGAAATTGCATACGTATCCACTAACCGAGCGTCTAAAGAACGCCGCTTCGTTGACAACATAACCTCATAAATAGAAATTATCACCCTAATGGCTGTACTCAAGAGGCATAATAGATTCAACACGTGATTACACCTCATATACCAATGGCTAATGCGTGCTAAGGCACCCATTCGTTTGCACCATACAGATACACTAGCGCGGCGACGCGTTGAATCGCTAAAGAGCATGGCTATTGCTAATAAATTAAATCCCCAACAGAGGATCAGTGATGAGTCATAAGTTGAATCACAAGATCACTGTTTATTTGACTTCTCGGGAACGACAGGTGATAATTATTTACTAATATGTCAAATGAAAGAAACAATTTTGTTGAATACGTGATCTGGAAAGTGTTAGGTTTAAGACAACAAACCTTATTGGGGGTATTTGTGCAGAGAAAATTACCTTTCATTCAATTACTGACACTAAAGTAAGAAAGATCTTTTTAATCTTAGCGTACAAGATAATTAGGGCTGTCAACGACAAGATCCAACCTGGATAAATTCAGTAAGTTCATTTTTTGAACTTCTTGTGACCTTGGAATATGAGCTTTCTTGGATAGCTTCTAGGCCAGAGGGCACGACCGCTTCTGGTCCATATTCACCGCAAAAACTGAAGTGCACTTAACTGTTAAGGAGAGCCACTGAAATGCTAATTGCCTTCTTAGAAGCCCTAAGGTTAACGTGTTCGTTATTTTATGCCCAAGCGATCCTGTAACTTATCTGTCCAGAAGTGCTAAGGAAAGTGAGGAATTCTTGAAACATATATTATGTAAACGAGAGGACCTAAACAAAAATCTAAAACGAGGTCAGATTATTGTTTAAAAATGTTTTAAGTCAGTTGTATGATGAACCAAACGAGTACTACGTTCTTTCTTATTACCTCCACTGTCACCTTCGACTCGTAGCGATTCATGCGCTATCTACTGTTGAAAAATAAATTCAACCAATGACGGTCATCGAAAGGCGTTTTCTGATAAAGATGACCTTGCACATAAGTTTACGTTTTAAAGTCACACATTAAGTAATACTTATCTGTTCTAGTCTAAACAAGATCAACTCATTTTTCTTTCGTCTACTCCAATTGAAATTTGAATATCAAGACACATGTGTAATTGAATATTGCACTATCGGCCTTGGTTTCTATTTGCTAATGAGGTCATAGGAATGCAAGGAGATTACAGGTCAATATATTTGCATATGAAGCCAGTATAAATGTTTGGTCTGATGCTTTAGGTCTAACTTATGGTAGCTGACCGATTGTGATCGCAGATTGCTTACTCTCTCTGGCATTTGTGCTGGCGTCGCTAGACAGACATCCAGCGATGTTGTCTAGCACTAAACACCGAATTAGCAAAAGTTGCTATCGACAAGAGTGTATTTCTGTCTTATATTTTTCATCTTTAGCATTCCCGTTATCGTCTATGTGATGTATTCAGAGTAATGTGAATATTTGTGATATATCGGATAGTTTTGATATGTGGGTGGGTGATATGGGGTGGTGTGTCTATTCTTGGATTGTGATTATTAAATCCATCGAGTTTATATTTATAGTCAGAGAGCTAGGGTTATTGTTAACTGTCTTCGCGAAAAAATGACCGCCAAATGACTACCTTACCTAAAAAAAAAAAAAAAATGGGATCGACTGTCGTTTTGTGTGTTTATAAATTTAATTTCTTTAATTCTTGCATATTATTCGCATTAACGCTCAATTTTTCTTTCTTGCTGTTAATCTCAACGATTACTTATACATGTATTGATATTTTGAGTCGAAAAAGAATGACCACAAGCGCCACCGAGAGGCGTCTACCGTAACCACACGTTGCCGGCTCTTTTGCTCAGCAGAAAGTTTAACATTAACGCTGACCCTCTCACTTTACCTATAAACTCGATGGTAAAGCGGTCTGTTTTTTCCTCTAAGAGAAAATCGTGAAAAATCTAGCAAGTGGTGAGATAAAGGTGTGTAACGAAAACTAGTGCAAACTATACGTTGCTCTACATGAAGAATAGACAAACACATTTTCCAGCGCCTCAGAGTTAAAAAAAAACGAATTAATCTCGTGACGTAGAGACCAGACGGTTTTTTCCCCCTTTATTATCTCATGTTTATATCAGGCCTGAGTGGGAAAATTAACTTACACGAACAGGTATTTACAAAGGATAGGAGAAGATCCGATATCTATCTTAACCTATTAAAAAAATAATACTAAACAAATTCTGACAGTCTGACAGTTTGAAAACGCAATAAATTACATTCGCCATGATGTAAAATAACAAAAAAAAAAGCCGAACAAAAACAAACAAAGAAAAACAAAGAAACACGTGTGTGTGTGTGTGTTTGTGCAGAGAGAGAGATTTGGCAATGCTTGCACACAGTATTTGAATTCGTTCGCCGCATCCTCACGCATCTGCAGTCTAGAGGAGCTGGTTGGCGATCAGACCGGGCCCCGTGGTCTGCCCACCAACGGACTGAGACCTTGAAAGTGTAAGGCTAATCAAAGTGCGCCCGGAGCTACACGTGTAGACCCCCTGTCATTAGGCAGCCCGGGCCATGTGGCTGAACGGGACGCGTTCACGCAAACTCTACTCGGTATCGGCACCTTCTCGTAGCAATGCAATACTTGAAGGGATCTTGTTGGTTAATTTGGTGTGTAAAACGGGATAAGGGTTTCAAGGTTACGGGTTGGGGGATGTAAAAAGGTTGAATGTGGTTGATATTACCGGCTCAACGCGAAAAATGGGATTTCTTTGCAAATCCATGCTGTAGAAAGTTTGATAAGCGAGGCCAGTGACATTTTTGGAACTAGCTTCATTCCCCCAACCTGTCTCCGGCACAGAACTGGTCATACATATGATGGTCACCCATTCAATACCTAACCCAGCGAAGTGTTGCTTAACTTCGCTGATCTGACGAGAACCTGTGTTTTCCAAAACGCCAAACTGTCGAATGGCAATGGGCATTGCTGATGGACCAGTTTCTTGTTGTATCGACCTGAATCGAACCATGCTGTCTAGTGCCTTGGAGCGCCATATTTCAACTATGAAACATCCTATTCAGGCTGGTAGACGGTTCTAGCTGTTCAAACGTAAGCATATGACAACCAAGGCACTTATTAGACCTAACACATATTGATCTTAACGCAACAACATTCAATGGGTCCGTTGTAAATAATCTCTATGCCGATTGCAAGTGCATTTATCAAAAAGCAAACGATTGGCGAGTGCCGACGTCATGTGGGTTTTGTTGACTCGCTGCCGGTCGGAGGGGGTATCGGAGGAGCCAAGCGTGGTCTCTGACCGTGGAATGTTGTCGTCATGGTAACCTACTAAATCACAGATGCATCTGAAGAAATCATTATGCAACACGCCAACACGTGAAGTAGGCCCCCCCAGAACAAAAAAAAAAAAAAAAAAAACAATTGAAAAAAGTCGCGTAGAATATATGTTTGAATAAACGCGTACGCCCTGGAGGAAACGTGTCGAACAATTTGCTACCGGGCCTGTTTCTGTGGCCGAGGGAGGTCGTTTAAAACTTTCAATTGTACGTGTCTGTGTGTGTAGAATTGAACCTACACGAAAAGTTTTGTGAATAGTAGATATGTTGAAACCATTTTAGGGTGGTGTATTGATGCGATGCTTGATATGACACATTTATTAAGGGCCGCTGATCCTGATAAAAGTAACATTTTCTATCAATTGATTTTTCAGTTCATTTGGACTGTTAGTTGGGTTACACAGGTATGTATAGAATATATTTTAAACTTATGAAAAATGACTAGATTCATTTGGGAAATATTAGGACGCGGATTTTAAATATTGTGGCATTGTTTAAAAAATTGTTTTCTCCTAGAACCATGTTTGTGTAAATTGGAAAAATTTCTTTCCAAATAGCGAGAACAAATCAATTATGACAAAGAAGAGCAGACATGTCAAAAATGTTAAAAAACAGTGACACGTCACTCAAATGCCACGACCACGTCAGACAACATGTTTACAAAATGATTTACCTAATTGAAATGAAGACCCACATCGCTAACGCAGAGAAATTAAAAATATACTTTCATCACGAATAAAAGCTCGGAGCACGTGGCTGCATCTCGAGAGCAATCTTGGCACATGAGTTGGTAAGATCAGCGTGTGAGCACCAGTTCGTCACGACCGACGGCTGCTCTTTCCTCACAATCCCAACCTCATGTTACACATCCCGACTACGATAGATTATTTATATACGCTGTCTCTACGCATGGTCTCTACGTCGGCCCGACCAGATATTTGCCAATAAACTTTAATTCGCACAGAATTTCCGTTCGTTCTTCGTTTTTGGCAGACCTGCAAGGCGGCTCGTGTACCGGTCGAAATAACTGCTATGAAAAAAAATGGCAATAAATTGATAATTTTTGTAGATTTCTTGCCAAAGGCTGTCAATAATACAGCGAAGAAGCAAAAAAAAAACAGAAAAACACGCGTCTTTCGAGGGAAAATAACTTTTCGGAAATTATAAGCTCTGGATAAAACTCTCTCAATTATTTCGACATTTTCGTGCTAGCATGTTCGACGATAAATCACGTCATTCCCGAAGTATATATCACATTTTGCGGGCGCTTTTCTGGAGCATTTTAAAAACAATTTCATTCATGCCTGTTATTTATATTTTTAATCCCTACTACTGCCAAACCGAGTAACGAAATAAGCGACGCTCCTCCATATCTCGGTCCAATTCCACTGGATTTCATGCTCTGATTTGTCTCTCATGTCCTCTATCGCTAAAAGAAGGTTTGTTTCGTTTTTTCTTGGCAGAAGCAGGGTGCGCTCAGGTCATTAATAATGTTTTTTGGCGGCATTCGATGAGCCGCCGCCGCTGCCGCCGCCGCCGCCGCTGCCATAGTGTTTAGTGATGCAACGATATTATAATCTTTCCGACCTTGCCTTGCGCTCGCTCACACGTGCCTGCCGTGCCGAAACCAGTGACCGGATCGGGGGGTCCGCCGACCAAGGAAGCATAGAGTGCGATTCAGCCTCCAATCAAACTAACACGCAGAATCCACGGCTCAGGGCTGCCTCTTTACATGCCTCTATTTCGTCATTGGTGTCATTACATTAGCAGAGTGATCGTATTAAATTTCGCGTATTCACTGCTTGTTTTAGCCGAGAGCTGTGTTAATAGACCGCTATCATTGATACAGATTCCAATAAATATTTTACACCTTTGGTCTTTACCAAAAAAACTGATATGAGTAAGTTCAACGCCACAGCTTTACGCGTACGCATCATAAGACTGAGCTGAAATCGTAATGCCAGCCACCTCTTTCAGTACAAAAAAGCCCGTTATCAGTATAGTGCGTCGTTAAACACCATATAATAAGACGATAATAATAGCCAGCTCTGAGTTTATTTCCCATCTGGCAAGCCGTGGCAGATTGTAAAAGCCTTGGACATGCAGCCTCCCGCACGTTGCAGCCAAAATCGGGTCGACGAATCAGATGGAGGCAGCAGCAGAGAGTTGCCGGTCAAGGGCCGAGGATTTGGTATAGACATGCGCGAGGACCACACGTGGAAACGTGGAAATGTGCCAGTTCATTTCCTGGACGTGGAACCGTCATCCGAAACATTGCCTCATCCGTGCTGCACCACTCTCACAGTCGGCTAGAGATACCATACGCAGCTAGAAGATAGCGAGAGAGTGCGTTACGTTCGCTATTTGTCGACCCAGCGACAAAGCTAACTTGTGGCGAATGAAACGAGCATCCACACATAGTCAATTAACAAAATCCTTTTACGTACGCGACGAATACGAAATCAAGTTCTTGTTTAGTGTACTTGGGTCTGTAAACTAGATTCAACATTACAATTACAATAGTGCAAGACTTGCTGGCATTTGCTTACGTGATTTGTATCAGACAAATGCAATTCCAATTTGTGTTTAGTGGTTTTGGATTCAACCATGCTAGAACAAAAGCATTTGTAGTTAGCAGTTGAGAAAAGCAATTAATTTTACTAAAAATCATTGCCAATGCAAGATCTGATTCAGCGCCGCCACGCAATTCCTACTGAGAAAATGGCCAATTTGATCGTATCAATGGAAAGATTGATTGGAGATGACGTTAATTGAATTGAAAGAGAGAGTTTAGATTCTTTGATGGACGACCGATGGCGAATGAATGCTTGTCTTACATCGGGGCAGAAACTTTCCGAGTCCTCCACGAATTTGAAGACATAGGAGGTTATCTTTGTGATTTGTATCTCTTTTTAGTTTCCACCAGTAAAGATGGGGTCTTTTTGGCGATTGTTTCCAGATGGTTGTATGCTCGGCTATTTGCACTGACGGTATCTTGCAAATACTAAATAGGCTGATCATGTACATAATGTTCGTACATCTCCCATTTCCACGCTGAGAACGTCTATGCTTCTGCTGTACCCGCTACCTGCCATTAAATATTTCACAATTTCGTTACACCTGTTTCTGTGCTGAGCGGCGAACAATTTATTTTGAAATCACTCCAAAATGCCACTCCAGCTGGCTTATTTGGGCAATTTAAAAATCTGGCAGCCAATGACGGAGTGCGAATAGACGAATAGATTTCCTGTCAGTTCTCATATGTGTTTTTTTTTTTTGCCTGTGATTTATTCCCGGATGAAGGAAAAATCATCTCATACTGCTTACTCAAAATGGGCTTGGGCGAGAGAGGCAATATTTGTATTGTAACGTTTTGAAATTTGATCTTCAAAATACAGATGCTGCAGTACATATTTTCTACGTGCGTAATCACGATCCGATGTCTTTTCTTTGGCTCTTCATCCACAAACAACACGGATCTCAAAACAATGTAAGATGTCGCATATTGTTTTGAAAGCGATTGGTATGTTACCACCAGTGTGACCTCCTGATTTATAAAGGCACCGAGACCCATGCACCTTGATCTCCCATATTTCAGAATTTGAACTAGAACAAAAAAAAAACACCCTAATATAGTCAACACCGTAACTCTAATACGTTTTTTGGCACCAATTTTACAAGCAAAACAAAATAACAAAACTGTTTACATTTCGTTACGCTATAAAGTTATTATTTTCAACACATTTATCGCGAGGCGGAACGAACCTTATGATAGTAATTCAAATTTCTGCCAGACAACGCCAATGACCCTGGAACTGAACACCATCGCGAGTCTGCGAAGAACATCATCTTCTCTAGCATCACGTAGGCACTACCATAAGTATCAAACTGTCTTCCCGAAAAATGGTCGCCAAACGGCTAGGTGGAGTCACCGTCGTTTGGAGTTTTAAGAAATTTCTCGCAGATCATGATAAACTTGTATCGATATTTTGTGTCATAATTATTTAATTGTAGAGGTTAGTTAAAACTAACGGCCTTAAGCGCCATCGAGTGGGACCTAACGTTACCACGTGTTGACGGTTGACGGTAGGCCTTTTTAAAATACCCATAAACTCGATGGTAATACCTCACCTAGCCACCTAGCGAATTGAAACCTGTTGCAACAATATTGCTGTTTTATAAACCCGATGCTATTTTGGATATGATATTGTGGATTTGGTGGCTTGATAAGGCTGCGCATCCACCGGTTTGCGCACGCTCCATGTGTGTTATATTCAAACCCAGCTGCGTCCTACGTGATCGCTTTATCAGCAGCTGATTGATTGCAAGCAAAACCCGAAAATACCGAGGATGACCGAATTTATGGCGATATATACCTCTCACAAAAGTCTGGTGTGATAATAGAATAGTGATATATCATTTTGCCTCTTGTCACCACTGTGGGAGTTTTGTAGAGCGACGATGAAATCGGAATTTACAAGCGATTGCAGCAGGTCCAAACAATAAATACTAAATACAAAAAATGCTATTGAAAAGGTGCATGATGGTGTACAGTGCGATTCAATTATTTTTTCGTGATTGGGTTTTTTGGCACAACATTCGACTACTCAAACGACAAAAATGGAGGAATTGGTACCTACTACCAATTAAAGAAATTTAATTTCGTTGGCTCCCACAGATTACTCGCATTTGGAACTGGTTTACGTTTGATTAATCTCTATTTAAGTTATCTTCTACGTTTAATATACATGTATTGCTATTTTGAGTTGTAATTATTTAATTGTATATGTTTGTTAAAAAGAACGGCCGCAAACGCCATCGGGCGGCAATTTCTGTTACCATGTGTTACCGGTTCGTTAGCTCTGCAGAAAGTTTAACATTAACGCTGGCCCTCTAACTCTGAAATATTCCTGTCAAACCTATGCAACAACCGCCTTACTTCATAAACACAAACGAGTACCGAGGGTTTACACAAATGTATATAAGTACTAGAGTATATACACTCCCACGTATTTCTCATTCTAAGCTTTAGCTTAAAGCCGCACCTATAAACGCAAAAAAAAAAACGTAAAAAATAAAACGTGCTGATTTTTTGACAATGGACGAAAGATCTGCCTTATTTAAATTCTAAGCCGCCCACGTACAGACCACGCACGAGCTTGCCACAAGAAAGTAAATAAATATGGCGAGAAACGTGGGTCTTCTTCTGTGCCTCGTCAATATTTGAATGAGTAATGCTAGTGTGGAAGAAAACATCACAACAAGATGGTACACCTCAACTGTTATCTTGTCTCAGAGAGTCAAATGCATATCGCAGAAACAAAATTGCTAAACATTGTGCGAAAAACGTCACTATTTGATTATTGATATGCAAGCTTAATCATATTTTTTTTTCATTATCTTCAATGGATTGGGAAACCCGACAATTTAAAAAAATCGACACAAATGGAACCCTTCTAAAGTCCTTCCGTAATGAACATAACACGAATCGAAAATTTTCCGATTACTCTCCGTACAATAAAAAACTACATCTCCAGTCTCCACCCATGAATCATAATAATAAATTTGCGAATTCGCGAATCGCACATGATCGAACAGCCGCGATGAGCAAGTATACAAGCGATGTGCGGAAGGAAGGGCCGCGGGCGGTGAGGAGGGGGAGAAGGGCGTTGGGCGCTTGCGCGCGGGAGATGAGGAGTACAAAGAAACCCGGCCGGCGACACGTGCCGCTCTCGCTATGGGGGCAAGAGCGGGCGTGAGCCCTTCCGAGCTCAAGTCTGCTAGCCCGCACTCTTTCCAGCGGAGAGCAATCTGCCGATACCGGGACTTTCTTGCGTAATTACTAATTTCAGTTGCTCGATTTGTTTTGTCGTGGAAGGCTGTCACAGTTTGCATGTAACAATTTGTTACGAGCCGAACGGATGGGAAATCAAGGTCAACTACAGATAGGAAACACGGATCAATTTGCCACATACCGTGACATTTCCCAGAGAAAAGAGTGGTGTTTTAGTACACACTTTTGGTGTTCTTACCGTGTAAAAATAAGATTACAAAAGCTTCTACCATTCAGTCACTCCAGTGCTATTCGGTACCGGAAATTACAATTTTTCGCGCCCCACAGAAAAAAAAGATTTTAAAATATGATCTTTACTAAGAAATCCTTAACTTAATTTCCGATTTTCTTGTCTGTTTTACTCGATTTCCCAAGAATCCGACTCGAAAATTCTCTATCAAATTTTGGTGCAAGATGTGATGTACCCTTTTCATAAGGAACGTTGAAAGGGGGATCTCCAAATCAACCACATGAGCCCGTTCCGAAGCGCCATGTCCGCCCTTTCTTCCAACAAGACAATAGCGTGCAGAAATACAATTCGCACGATTTTCTCGGGCAGGCAAGAGGCTTCCAAATTTCCCGGGGGGCCAGCCATCGGCTACTTTGTCTCAGCTAAGCAACGCTACTCATTCGGCAGATGGTGTGGAATGGATTTATAAATTATGTGCACACAGAAGCCGGCGGTTCATCTTTTTGGCAAAAACTAAAAAGGTTAATTTAAACTTGGAAGTCGGCGTGTTAAAACTTTTTTTTTTTTTTTTTGTAATGAGAATAGATGCCGGAGATGGTTTTTGTCTGATGTCGCAGATCTATTACGATTTCTTGAGTCATGCATTCTTCTAGAAACCAGTTGACTCGGAGCATTACGTTTATTGGAATAGTAAGAGGTCCAGCGTTAATGTTAAACTTTTTGCTAAGCAAACGAGCAGAAAACACGTGGTAACGGTAGGTGCCACCAGATAGCGCTTGCCGCCGTTCTTTTTAACAAACCGCTATAATTAAATAATTACGCCTCACAATATCGATACGTGTATACCAATCGCTTAGGTTAGCATTAATAAAGATTAATTGTGCGTTAACCAGTCTCAAATGTGGGTTATCTGCGAAAATAGCAAAATTAAATTTCTTAACACTCGAAACTACAGTGACTCCGCTTATTAGCATCCTCCATTTTTGTCGGTAAAGTAAAATTTGGTGGCCATTTTTTGTGAAGTCAGTTACACATTAGCGCTGTGGTAGCACGTTCGGATGGTGTATTGTGCGTAATCCCCCTAAAAAATAGTTCTGCTCGATTATTTGTTTAGTTAGTTGCCTAGAACATATAGCGGTTTGGGTTTATTTAAAAAGAAAAACTATAGGACGGTTCATTTTCATTTTTCCATCGTTTCACGCTGACAATGGTGTTACGGGTCGTAATTTTCTAGAGCGGGAAATCATTATACTCAGATTTAATAATTGGTTTGCGGTCTCGTACGCCTAAGAGGATTATCCCAATTTTGCATCAGCCGCGCCATGATGGTGGAAACTTTGTCGGCGCAGTGATCCGCGTCACAAATCAGCTAAAGTCGCTCCGACTGGCGTCACTGCCATTTATTACAAAACAATAAAATTATATTAGTATTGTGCTAGGCTTTGCCTGAAAAACTTAAATACACATTGCTGAGTTTTTCAAAAATGTTTTCTTCCAGCGTTTACCTTCCACGCATTGAAAGGAAAAGTGTTTCATGAATAATTGGAATATTTTTTCATTCCTGGAATGTCAAAAAGTTTTTAGATATTTTAATCTCGTGAAAAGCACTCTATTCGTTTTCGTCCTTTGTAACAACTTTCCACAGTTTTTCTTTTCTTTTGAACATTTGTCAATTATTTTCAAGACGTATTTCAGGTCCTAATAATACGAATACTGGGAACAATTTTGCATCTTCGCCTGTAACGAATGGCAAAACTCACAAGCATCTAGCACAAAAAAGTCAAGACAATGGCACTACTTTGAATGGCACTGGAGACTTATTTTTCATTAATTTTCCCATCCTCCAATTTGCTGATTGTCTGTGCTGTATCGCAGCCTCAGCCGAGATGAAAAGAAATTCCCACGATCTTGCAAAGCAGTCCCTTCTTTCGGTAGGAATGAGGCACACAACAATAGTGAGGCCACCACAATCGTCAACTGGATTTATAATTTCTTCTGTGGGAGTCAGAAATTGTACTAATGTATTTCAAAAATCATTGTTATGTTAAAAAATTGTAAACGGCAATACAAAATGATCAAACTAACAATTATGATTGATGGACTTCGTTAAGTACTTCGTAATAAATCTTAAGAAAATAATGTCTTCGTCCTTCCCATCAAGTAACGAGGTTATTACCGTGGTTTAACATTTGCTGTTTTTTTGTCTGCAGAAATTTGCGTGGTCGAGCAGATTCGAGCTTCGGACTACGACAACCAATGGCACCGATCGTCTTCATTGCAGACATGGCTTGTGATTCTGGATCGGACTCCGAGGGGTCCGATCAGCAAGGGGAAGACGGCCCCACCTTTATCCTAGGTGAGCTCACAATCCCATCGCGGGAGCCGAGTCCCAAAACAAAGAGATTTTTGCCAGGTTACCCGTAGAGATTAATTTGACTTCGGAAGGGTTGGAGAAATGGAAAAGAAAGAGGTTACCGTATGATTCTTGTTTTTACTAAACAAGAATCAGAAACATACCCTCATTTTTATAAACGCGGAACTCTGTTCAGCGAGTGAACACACTTTCCCAGCAGAGGCGCCACCGGTCGGTTCGGCGTGACATGCGGACCAACTGTCCTTTTTAATAACATTACTAATCATCTTCTCAGATGTCCGTCATTTTTCTTTTGCTCTAAAACTTTTCAAAAGCTAATCTCTTTTATTTATTTTTAACTATAATAAGAAGTTTCCCAAACATTTTAGCATCTTGGGAATTATTTTGAATAATTTTTGTAGAATCCAGACAAGGAAATCGTAGCTAAAATTTCATTCGCGAGTTGGTAGCAATAATAAGAGAGCAATCTTTATTTTGGTATCTTCTCTAGCCGTTAGACTGTATGACATACATAACTAGAAAAGCAAATTCGGGTTTTCAGTGATATTTACAATCTTTGGGTCCCCGCTTCCAAGCTAAAATCGAAAATAAATGTGGTGAGTATTAAATATTATCGGAATCTTGAGCTATTGCCTCTTAAAATACCGAACATCTTGAGAATGTCGGCATTCTGAATATCACACTCAATGGTTACCTCACTGAATTTAGGATTCCGTGTACTTAAACAGCTGTTGGGTCATCACAAATTAACCGTAAAACAGTACCTATACACTAAGTACTTTTTTTTTAGTTCGTCACCGGATATGCCCTTTGATATGACAAAATACCCTCACAACAATGTACGTATCAAAAGTTATCTCTTATCATGAGTCATACCCGCGTCATAACGACTTTTTAAAATATTAACGGTCAACCAAATCGCGTGTTGAAAAACTTTTTTTTATGTAGCTTCGTTTTGACTTGTACGTGAGTGCATGTCAAAGTACGGGCCCGGCTGCAGTCTAGACTGGCTGCCCCCGAATCGATTATTAACTAGGTAGACCCCCGTCCCGCATAGGGGGCAAGGCCGACGAGAGGTGGGGGGCATGAAACATTACTCTCGGTGCGCGACTCGCTGTATGTCATAGACCACGCTGTTAGTGGGTAGATCGGCAAATGGTCTGTGGTCTCTGGTTCGATCGGAGGTAGAATTTATAAATTTAGTAACTTTATATTTACGTATAAGTGTTGGTTATGACGATAAGGGCAGGTGGTTGTTGAAGATGGATGGACCTCGAATAAGAATTGATTTTCGAGCCTGGAGGAAATAATCAAGTAATACTTGTATTGTTTATTACAACGGTGGCACTGTGTGGGATTTTCGAATATTTAGTTTTTGCCGGTTTTTATATATTTTTTCATGAATGATCACAACTGATTTCGGTTTAATTAGTTTTAGATGTGGCTAGTTCGTTATACATTGGTGCAAACAACATCTATTTAGGTGTTGGCATTTGATTTAAAATTGTAATGTACCATCGAAATGTACCGAAATGTATCGAAATGTACGAATGTACCATCGATAAGTGTCAAAACCTTTATCGACGAGTTGGAACCTATAATTAGTGAGCCATCAAAACAAGATATGCAGTTGATAGTTGGGGATGTAAACATTGACCTAATTAGCCCTACTAAAAATAGAGATGAATACCTGAACATTATGCATTCAAACGGATTCTGCTCATACATTAATGTCCCAACCAGAGTCACTGATAAGACCAGTACATGTATAGATCATGCATTTATAAAAACATCATCTTTAAGACAACCGCAAGCCTGTGTAATCGAAACGTACATAACTGATCACTACTCTATAGTAATTGGCATTGATGAACAGAATAGTAATTTCTCAACATGCAAACAAACAGTCTGCTCGAAAATCAACGAACCAGAGCTTAAAGCTATTTTGATGATTGAAACATGGGATGAAACTTATGAGTGCGAGAACCCTGATGATGCATATAACTCATTTATGACTACTTTTCAAAAACACGTAAAAAATTCTACAACATACACTCGTATCAGAACCAACTCTAAACTGAAAAAACTAAAGCCGTGGATCACTACCGGCATCATTGTAGCCATTAGGAAGCGTGATAAACTACATAAACACATTTTAAAACTTCAGCTTAGCTCATGCGATAAGATTGAGCTCAATTTTCTAGCATCTAAGTACAAAACATATAGAAACCTTTTGACTGCACTCATACGGAAAGCGAAACACTTATATTACAATAAAATTATCAATGAAAATATTAACTCCCCTCCAAAACTTTGGAAAACGATAAAAGAAATACTAGAAAGGAAAGGTAAAACTTCGTTAGAAATACATAAACTCCAAGCAGATGACAATAGTCTAATGATAAGTGACCCACAACAAATAGCAGATGAATTTGTAAAATACTTCTCTGGTATTGGAAAGAAAATGGCTCAGAATATTACCTGCCTATATAAACCTGTGGTATCCGAATGTGAAAGAAATGAAATTGATCGAACTCATAACAATTCAAACATGACTTTAGCCCCAGTTACCACTCAAGAATTAATAAAGGAAATAAACTCGTTAAAAGACAGATCGATGAGTGGAGATGACGAAATCAGCGGGAAAACAATAAAAATGGCTAAATCTTATATAATTGGCCCCCTAGAACACATTTTTAATTTAGTTTTTGTACATGGGACTTTCCCAAGAGGAATGAAAACTGCGAATATAATTCCTATTTATAAAAGCGGGGATGCTACTAAAACTGCTAACTATCGACCTATCTCATTAACAAACAATTTTGCAAAACTTTTAGAAAAGTGTATGAAATCACGTCTAATGTCATTTATGGAAAAAACATCCTTCCTGTCTTTAAATCAATACGGTTTTCGCCCAAAGTTAGGAACTGAAGATGCTATACAAAACCTGATAAGCTTATTGTATTCTTATATAGATAATGGAGAAAAGGTGATTGCCGTCTACCTAGACCTGGCCAAGGCTTTTGACACGGTCGACCATAGTATTCTTCTTGAGAAAATGTTTAATATGGGAATCAAGGACACTGTGCTCCAACTTTTCAAAAATTACTTGGAAGAAAGGCCACAGAAAGTTGTAATTAATGGCAAATTTATAAGCAAAGCCATAGCAGTTGATTGCGGAGTCCCGCAGGGCACTGTACTAGGCCCGATACTATTCCTTATATATATTAATCAACTCTGCAATCTTAACTTGGACGGAAAAATTATAACATATGCGGATGACACCGTACTGGTCTGTAGTGGCCCAAATTGGGATGAAACTTTTAAAGTAGCAAACAATACTTTAAAAACTGTACACAAATGGCTAAATACCAATTACTTAACATTAAACAAAGCAAAGACTGTATATATGACATTGACGATCAATAACCGAACGCAGCCTAAAGAGGATCATTGTATAAAACTGCATACTGAACAATGCTCCAGTGATGATTGCAATTGTACTATCATAAGTAAAGTAAAAAATGTCAAGTATCTTGGAATAAATATTGATGAAAATTTAAAATGGAATCAACAAATTGACCAAATTCTTTCAAAAACTAGATACTTAATGTTACAGTTTTATCATTTAAAAAATATTGTCAACAAAACTCTTATTCTCATCATATACAAGGCCATCGCACAAACATTATTCCAATATGGTATTATTGGATGGGGCGGATGCTGTAAAAACAATTACTTAAAAATACTAGCCATTCAAAAAAGAATATTAAAAGTTGCTTTAAATAAAACTATAACATATTCATCAAAAAAATTATTCGAAGATGCTAATGTTTTGGATGTACGACAATTGTATCTAAAAACAGTATTAATATATATTTATAAGCACCGAGATCAAACACATAGAAAAACTAAACCAAAGAGTAATGACTACCCTTTAAGAAGTAAAATTGAAAAAAGCCTCAAAATACCTTTCAAAAACACGACCTTTGGGCAAAGTCACGCTGATTTCATAGCCCCGAAATTATTTAATATGCTTCCCAACCATATCAAGGAAGAGGAAAATGTAAAAAGGTACAAAGACAAAATAAATGTTTGGCTGCATAAAAATGGTAGAAACCTCTATGCTAATTTAATTCAGAAACAATTGTAGCTATTATTATTATTATTATTAGTATTTTCTTTCTCTCAGTAATTGTATTTTTTGTTTAAGCCATCTTGTTTTTGATTTAAAATAAACACTTTTTACACAGCCCACACACAAGCTTGCCTTATGTGGGCTTCATTTACCTGCAAATATGTTCAATGTAATCATATACTTTTTTTGTATAATGAATAAAATGTTAAATAAATAAATAAATAAATAAATATTGTAATAATGCACGAGGTCTATTTTTAGACATGTTTAACATTAACCAGAAGTTCTAAGACAATTTTTTGCTGAAAGTTATGTAAAATTTGCAAACAAATTCTGTAAAGTACAATGGTGACAGAATGTAGGATTTTTTTTTATATATCATTTTATCGATATTGGCAGGCATACACAATAGCTACCAGGATTCCAAAAACACCAGAGATGGTAAACGTTTCTTTAACAATGACTCAGTATAAAATGTTGAACAATTCGGATTTAGATTAAAAAACATTGTCAGACAGAGAGGCATTGTCAATTGAATATGAAAAGGATGATACATTTTTTGCGGGTGTACCTACTTCTGGAGCTCAATCTATATCTTCTCATCCCCGTGCGATCAGCTTGAGTGCTCTCGCCCCGCGTTTCGATATGCCATATAAAAAGTTTTTTGAAAAAAAAAACAGTGGTTGCTTGTTAAAGCCTTACCTTCTTATCATAAGGCGTTTGTATATTTTCGTAGAAATGCATAATTTCAGAATTTTCGTTCAAATATAGTGCTTTCCTTTCTCACAATACGCCATACGGGACTCGCCTTCTAGAGAACGAAGCCGAGTAAATAAAATCGCAAACGCAAAGAAGAAAAAAAACTTGAAATAACGACTGCGGTGGATGGGGAAGGTATGTGAAAGGAAACCCAGCTCCAAGCCTCTTGACGCACGTAGGGTATAATGCATTGGACGAATGCAGCACCAGGATTTTCCGGGGTAGTGATTAAAAAAAGTGTTCTCGGTCTTCATCAAGTCCCTCCTCCTCCTCCCACCCCAACCGCTGCGTTAGCTCCGAGCTCTTTTTCAAATCACGAGCGCCTTTGTTTTCGGGTATACTAACCGTCGAGTCTACGGTGCGCCCCTAGCGGCTGGACTGCAACTTTGCTCACAGGGAAATGAGACATGGCCTCTAAATTTGACTTCTGATGATGATCGGGCCAAATGCCTTTTCTATCATAGCAAAATCGTACAACTGATACCCGATTGGGATTTACGCCACTCTCTATGTCAGTTTCTTTAAAATACGTTAACGCTGCCTCGTAGCATACGAAATCAAGATTGCAAGATGGCACAAAGAACAGTAAATTCTTTCGCCAGCTAAAAGATGAGACCATATTGGTTAGATTTAAACTTGGAATCGCATATATGGGATTTCATATTATATCATACTGATGCATAAATACAAATCTGCGATATCTATCATGGATAAATCCTCGTGAAAGCAGTAGGTACCAATGCTTTTTTGCGATCGCAGGGGGCACCTCACATCCAGTTTTGTATTTTGTTTGAAACAAATGCCTCATTGGCCCCTTTAGAGGTACAGGATAGACTCGGAAAATTCTGCCTTTTCAATCTCGCCCACCCACTGTAGGTACTAGCTACAAAACACGTGGCCTAAGAAAGAAATGGTTCGTTCCAATGGGTTTGCAATGCCCGTGATTTGTTGTATTTGAGGCATACTCGCGGCATAATTCAATCTTAACCAAATAACGAAGAACAAGAATTTAAAAAACCTGCATATCATGGGCGTCAACTATCATAATTCCCTGTAACAGCGGCGTACAATTGACGTTACACCTATTGCCACCACTGTCGGTATTAATCCTATCGCGGCGATCTGGCATCAGTGCGTCGCCGTCGGCGTCGGCCTCGACGTCGAGACGGCAGACGCGCTCATCCACCTAGAGAGCGTCGGGTGCTTTATTCACAGGTCACTTGATTTCGCGGGAAAGGAGAGTTCTTCGCGCGGCAAAACCGATGGCCTTGTGCAAGCAAAACACCGCCAACCGAATGCGATACGGACACGATGAACACTTTTATTGTGCTTTTATTAGAAGTGAAAATGCGCGATGAAATCAAATTTTATGCTCGGCGACGATGGCCTGTTTGGCTTCCACCGTGTTAACGTTTTCATGTAGGGAACAAAACGCGGTTGACTGGGTATAAAAAAAGATTGCGAACGTTAGTACCGCACTGGCTTAATCGAATCCACATTTGCTTTGCCAGTTGGAAATTAAAAGTAATGTCACAGATAGTAATATTGAAAATACTATAGCGTCTCGCAAACGCAATTTGAGTTCCACTTCCATCGTAGATGAGCGTTTTTTCTTTTGCCTTTTATTCATCTGTTTTTCTTTGGAAAAGGGTAGAAACCATATCTGCAAATTTCAGTTTTTGTGTCTGGATTTTTTATGAAAAGTCTGGTTAAAATTTTGGTCAATTGGTCATACTGAACTTTTTAATCGAATATTTTCGTAAATATCGCTTTAAAAAAAATTGAGCCAATTACAAAAAAACAGATTTAGTCTCAGAGAATGTCGAAGGTGTCCAGCAAATTTCATCTAAATCGGTCAAACCGTAAGAAAAAAACACATAAAAAAATGTATAATTCAAATTCTAAACTTCATCTCAAGTTAGCTCCGATAATTTATTCATTAGAAACTAGAGCCTCCGTTTAAGCTATTGACATGGCGTGGACCCAATTCTAAAACTACCCCAAACATAACAGAAACAACTTCCGCATACACGTCACTAGATCGAACATACCCTAGATGCTCTAGGTATAAGGTAAACAACAGTCGCCTGCCGCGTAAGTCGACAACCGAGCACCATATTATTTTGATCAGCAAAGCTCTTCCGTAATCAGGCCACCCCCAGCGCCGCGACGGACACGCCATTGTGACGTCACCGGCGACGCTCACACCGACGCCACGTGGCAGAGTTGCGTGACGCGTCGTGATCGGAGGTGGCGCCATTACCTCGGTTTCTAGCACTTGGCCGCAGATAAGGTTTACGCTCTCTGTGATTGATTAGCTCGGGTTTTACCGTTTAACGACGCACCCGGCTGGTTTGTTTGTTGTGGAGGAGGCATTGAACGGTTCGGCTTGTTTATAGAAAAACTGGTACTCGTGTTGATTACGAAGTTAAGCGACATTGCGCTGTACCAGATGGTGGAATGGTCACCGGCATTGTGTTCGAGTTTTAGTCGGTGCTACTGAAGGAACGATAAGCCGCGATCAGCCCGTGGAGAAATCCCTTTAGGAGCTTATGTTATAGTTTTTACATAAAAAGCGAGCGCTTGGGTTCATTTTTTATATGAGGGACACCGGTTTTAATATTTGCGTTGCAAGTGTCGTCGCTATCCCACCAACCGTTGCGAATCTGTTTTAATATGAGAGATTCGAGAGGCTGTGCCTCGTAAACATTAGCATATTTGGATAAAGCACGGAAAATCAGTGAAAATCCTGCCATCCACCAACTCCCATCCCATCGGCCTCTCTGTTGAAACAGCAGCAGCGCTTTCATACCTATATATAGGCACTGCGATTGTAATATTTTTGCTACTCCTTTTGTTGAAACTAGCGAGGCTCACTGTCAAAGGCATCTAATGAAACGATCAAAGGAATCAGAAATCGGAACTGTGATTAAAAAAAAACTCTTGTCGAATCTTTGAGCGATTGAAACACGTTTCATTATTTTGTAAGGGCCTTTACTTTGTACTTCTCAGTCTCCTTGCGCATAAGTAAAGTGTGCCGTAGCGTACCTATATGTTTAATTTGACTGAACTTTTCATTGCGATACACTATTTTCTAATGTGTAGCGAAATTTCCTAGCAATCTTCCACGCAATGGGAAACAAAACAGGTTTTACTCGCTAATTGCTATTTTATTGCAAACAATTATAGCTATTTCGAGTCGAATTCAGTAATTTCAGGTCAGAGTTAACCTCGCGAACTCATTATTTCAACTGCGATGCACGAAATACAAATTGCAACCGCTTTTCAAGTAATTTGTTCAATTTTGAATGTCAATATAGACGAGTATTACAAATTTATGTTCACATCAATAGTTAAAACCATCAATGACAATTTAATAAAGTAAAGTGACCATACCTTTTCCTTAATCGACTTCAATTTCGTAATTAGGTAAAAAAAACATTACGCGATTAAACACTATAATCACAATTACTCCATTAATACGATAAGTAATTGATTTCATTTTTAAGTTCACTGAACAGTCGTACTGAGATACGCACAAAGACGTACGCACTCAGCTAATAGCCACACTTCCCATCATCATTGTCACACAAATTCGGCAAACGTCTCAAGACCGGGTTACATTTCAAGATAGCAGCGTATTTGGCAAGTCTCCTCAGCTCTCATTCTCACTGAAAGGCAGCAAGACAGACGTGTGGAAAAGTTGCTTCTGGCTTCTCTATATACCCATTCGCAATTTTCAAAGCCCTGCGCTGAAAGTGGAGTTGTGTCTGTCTAAAGCGTGTGAAAGGAGCTGTCCGTCAATCTTTATAACACAGCCTTATGTAGCTGTGCAGAGTATGTTTGCTGTAATGTTACAAGGGTTGCGACTTACAATTTGATCCATGACCATGCCCTATTTCACAGAGTATAAGAAATGGAGCTGCCCGACCGAATCCTGAATTTAAAATATAGAGCTGAAACACAAAATGTCATAAATTAGAAACGACTTTAATCTAGGAAGATCTTTTGCCTGCTGCTCTCCAGAGATTTGTTATAACTCATCCAGACATCACTGAGAATAAATTCGCTGACTTATGTTAGATAACGTAGAAATAATTGGGGAAACGTGAGGCGTTCCCCCTTCCCGCTCTTCCCTTTGTAGGTCACGTGGCAAATAAGCACGTGCCACACCCCGACCCCTCGATGTCACGTTGGCCGACTAGCACGTTGCCGTAGTACCACAGCAGTAATGTTTAACTGTCATTGCGAAAAATGGTCGCCAAAGGTTTAATATACCGACAAAAATGGGAAATGCATACTAGATGGAGCCATCGTCGTTTTGCGTGTTAAGAAATTAAATTTCGTTACTTTGAGTTGTAATTATTTCATTGTTAAGGGTTGTTTGAAAGGACAGTCGCATGTCATGTCTTACGTATGTCATGTCTCATGCCTGAGCAGAATAGAAGCCACACTTTAGATGCCAATACCACCTTTTGTAGCATGATGCTAAAATTGTTTACTGCGATATTACGCTAGGTCATTTTATTTCTTCTCTTGTCAGTTTTATTCGGAACTCATTCAAGCCCTGAACTGTTTGAACCTCGAACGTCCTTAGTTCTAGAAATCTGTGTATTTCCTAAGAAATTATGTCCGATTTGTCTAAAAAGTTTCACCAGAAGTCTTCAAAACTCAAATTTCAACATTAATTCAAAAAAGACATACGCAAAACTTCACTCACTGGAAAGTTATGCAGTTTCCATGATTAACAACGCAGAAAAGTGCGTTTGAAAGAAAAAAAAAACACTTCCAAGTCATTGTATTGTCAAATTGAACGCCGTATATATATATATTTTTTTTTTAATGAAAATCCCGTCCATTTTCTTCGCTTAAATGGTCCTTTTTGTCTTTGGTGTGATACATCGTAGGGTATCAACGCTGCACTCCGTGATTCGATTTAAAGGGTGGAGGGGGGGGGGGGGGGGGGGGCAGTTTTTCCACCTACATTGCGTGATCGGCCAAATTGATTTTCCTCCCACCGCCTTTTCCACGCGCTTGTGTACAAAAGGAAAAACGCCGAACAAACTTTTATATTTGCAGACGTATTTTTTTTTTTTTTTTTTTTGGTTCACGGAATTTTCCGTCACCGTTTGAATTCAAATCATGCAATAAATAAGTATTTCATCGTGGGGGTGCAGCGAGCACGCGGAGGCACGACCGCCGAGAATGGAGTAGTTTTCACACCGGTTGCCCCTCACGGACTCGTAAACTAAAGATTGTCAAGTTTCGATAGAAATGTCCCGAAAGATAACGACAGCGCAAGGGAGAGAGAAAAAAAAACTCTCAGTAGATCGTTCTATTTTATAAGTAAACGCTGCTATATTTTACGACCTTTTCTATTTGAAAGATATATGCGATTTTTTTTTACACTTACAGCGATTGCGATCGTAAAATGTGTATATAAATAACACGTAATAATATGATTCCCGTTTTTTTTTCTCTCGCTTTACCTCGTGACAATTCATGGAAGCTAAAAAATAAATAAAAAATTACGCTATACAGTGTGAGTGCTTTTCGATTAGATTTTATCCAACGTCCTTTTCACTAGCATTCGCTTCGTTTCGCCGCGCGAAACTGTTTCCACAAACACAATTTAGTTAAATAACGCATCATGATTGCTAAAACCCCGACCCGGCTATGTCGCTTGTGATTTTTTAAGCCGAATACGAAATCGCGTTATCAATCATCTAGTTTACAAACACCGCGATTGTCATTGAAGTACAAAAAGCAAGTTTTTAAAGTGACAGATAGTAAGTTCGTGGCAGTCACACAGTGACGTATAATTTTTTTTTTGCCTGGAATCGTGTGCCATAATTTGTTTCACTGAGTTTCTAGGCATAGTCAGAGGACCAGTGTTAATGTTCAACGTTCTGCTGAGCAAACGAGCCGGCAACCCGTGGTAACTAAAGCGTCACCCGATGGCGCTTGCCGCTGTATTTTTTAACAAACCCTCACAACTAAATAATTACGACTCAAAATATCAATACATGTAACTCAATCGCCGATTGATGATTGACAAAGATTAATTGAGCGTAAACCAGTCTCAAATTCAAGCAATCTGCAAGAAATTTCTTAACACACGACTCCATCTAGTTGGCGGCTATTTTTCTTAAAGACAGTTTAACTTAAGCACTGACCCTTTGACTATAACCTGTAAACTCAATGCCTTTACCTTCGTAACTTTTTTTTTGGGGGGGGGGGAGGGGGTGAGCTGTCGGTGTGTTTAGGGACGACCCGAAAACCGGACGACTCACGAATGTCGTGACAGTCGTGGAACGAGGTCACGAAATCGCACACCAGGGGCTACACGTGCACCATGCTAATAATCGATAGTCAGCTCAGATATTTATTATCTGCAAAATCAGGAGAAAAACAATCGCAGTGTAATGTACATGTGAGATTGATTCATGTTTAAATAGCCGTATAAACACAAACATGCATCTCATTCAATTTGCGGTCATCACGCATCTCTTGTGATGGAGGTGGTCAACTGCGACTTTGGTAACCTAAAGCTTGCTTGGCAGAACAAGAGAACAATCTTCATCTGGCCTGCAACACCCGAATTGCAATGTTCTTTCCAATTGTTAATCGAACTCGGAACAAACTTAGACAAATAGTAGCTGGCGCCACCAGTTGTTCTGGGCTGACATGAGGGCCAACTGTTATTCTTTTTAAACACTTAAATTCATCTCCGCTGATGTCCGCTGCTTTCCTTTTGGTCCCAAGCTTTTGCCGTGCTACAATGTTTCGTTTCTTGAGCTATTATAAGATTTCTTTCTACAAATTTTCACAATTTCGGGAAATATTTTGCATTTACAACAAGTATTTGAGATCCCACCACTAAAATCATAACTGAAATTTCTTTAATTCGTTTATAGCAATGCTGAGGGGAAATGGAGAGGGAGCAGCCCTTGTGCTAGTTTTATACGTAGAGAGCTAGACAGTAAATTAGTTTATAAAACTATCTCATAGATCATAGATTCATAGATCTGTCAGCCCATAAATGTTGGCAGCCAGTTTAACACAACGCTCAATGCCCCTAAAGGCAAACATAACCCTGACAGTTAGACACTAAAAACACAGTATCAAAGCGCCTTTTTGGGACAACATTTTTATTTTCAAGTCAACTCGTTGGCCGCCATTACCGCCATACCTTTGCAGACATGTACCCTAAAATGTTTATCAAAACTACAAATGGCTCTCGGGTACATAGGTAATGCTACAAAGTGCTCTACCCAGCGCTTGTACGTGCCGCGCTAAAGCGACAGGGTGTTCAGTGGGACAGGGAAGGGGGAGTGAATTGCGTGCAATTACGATCTGAGTGCGGTACAGCCGAATGTACTGTAGGCTCGGATGTGGGGAGAAATTGGTCCGTACACGAGGGTGTACTATCCATGTGGCTTTAAAACCGATCATATTCAGAATAACAACACTGCGTCTTCGCTTAAATTTCGTCTTCCTGTAATAAGACGCACATGAAATGGCAATTTTAAGTTGTAACACACGCGTTAGTATAATAAATGCTCGAAGGAATTAGAAGTAGGTTTTATAACACCTAGTCCAGGTGTTAAATGACTCGTTACGAAATAAACGCTCAGTTACAGCGCGTATTACATACAATCATGACCCCCTGATGTCCAAATGGTCATGGTCATTTTGTTTTGGCCTAACAGCCTGGTTCTTTCCTCTCATATCTAGCTCCGCCACTGTTCATTCAGACCCCATGCATGCCTGAGTCAGACTGCAAGGAAAACTCCGTCTAGCCCAGAATGCCCGAAAGACTAATTTTAAATGTACGCATATTTTACGCATGCCTTGCTTATATATCGTGCAAACCCGCGGCCGCCCGGATCTGTCCTCGTCCAGACTTTTATAATAATTATGCGAAGACCGTGATGGCAGGAGAAAAAAAAATAGCGTTCGGCTAGAGAACATTTAAAATAGTCGCACATGCTCGCACCGTCGCCAGCTGTTGACCAGTGGCGGCTTGACCTTAAAAGAAAGGTGTTGTCTAAGTAGGTGACGCTGCTGTATGTAGCAACGATCGACAAAACATTTTTAATACAGTCCATCAGGATCCCCGAAGTCACGATGCATCTCATAGCCTCTGGAGTACATTCACCATATTAGTGATAAACATACCATGATAAGCTACGAATGTCGTCTGTGATTGACGGCCTAAGGCATAACTACAGTTCCCTGTTCCTGAGTAATAGGGATTTTGTTGGTAGAGATATGGATAATGGTCGGTACACCAGACATTTCGAGCTCGTCAAGCATTGTTAGCTGTGGAGTTTGACTACATGCTGTTTGCATAACTTACGAAAACTAACGAATTTGGGAGCTTTAAGGATGTAGGTCACAAAATTGTTATCAAGATATAATGTGAGGGAAAATTTCTTGAGAATAGGCCCGGCCAAAAAAATATTTTACTTTTTTTTTGGGAAAATGTAATAAATAACTAAGGTTAAGTATTTTCATGATAACAATCACCGGAAAAAATTGCCGAACTCTAGGCAGCCTTGAAGAGTAAAATTGTTTTAATTATTTTACATCAGATTTCGACCTTAGGACCAATATTGTGATAGGCTGTAAATTATCGAAAAATAAATATCGGGCACTATAATTCCCTAGATAGTCCGGATCCCTCCCGTATAACTGGAATGGTCCGGACACCATCTATCCTACACTCGGTCCCAAACGGTCCAGCAACTATTTTATTCTCTTATGTCTGTAAAAGTCAGGATAGTAGTCCTCGTGGCCTCCATTCCTGACACTACACTTCACGCCTATGGCGGAAGGCGACAAACCAAAAAAAAAACTCTTGTCACGCTCAGATTGTAAAATGAAAATATTTAGCGCGGAATGCGTCGGCGAGAATTAATGCCATCAATGAGCAAAAGGGGTAACAAACTTTACCGGCTTAAATTATCTTTATTTCTTAAACACGTGACATTACACGGCGCTCGTCCGACAAAATGAAGACAGAAAACGAGGGGTTTGGAAACGGCTTTATGTTTATAACTGTTACGCAGTAGTCTTTCAGTGGGGTTTCCACAAGACGAAACTTTGCGGGATTCGAACGGAATGCGTTGAGCTCATGCCCTTCTGAACGTGTTTCTGACTCTGTTCAGCAAGCAGAGAAGAATTCGATGCAATGTCCTCTGACATCTTTGATCTGTTAAAACCTGAAGGAGCTATGGCAGCCGCTGAGTGGGTACAGCGTTTTAACAAAACTTCTGAGATCTCACGGCCGCAATATGGCCACATCTGCAACATCCCATCCCATCCCATCATAAAGTTCACCTTTTTTCTATTTAGAGGCATATCAGACTAGAAAAACAAACTAGTCCGTCGCCTGTTTGTGTAAATAAAAATAATAGTAAACGCGCCTGTCATATCACTCAAAATTCCTCGCCGTAGGTTGTTTCTTTCATATGATAATCACAAATACAAATCCTCTGCACATCCAAAGTTATGGAACCCCGTGAAATCGGACAAAACGACCGAGCTCTGCTCTGTAGTGTAGACCCATCGATGACTGCAAGCCCAATGTAGCATAGGAGCTAACCACGAGAACCGCCAGCCTAACGAATCCAGACGCGAATCGATAATGAAGTTCAGCTTTAAGAAGCATGCAGACAAAGGATGTCGACGACGACGACGACGACGACGACGACGACGACGACGACGACGACGACGACGACGCTCCAACCCTGATCCGTGCACCAGGGTCACACGTGCCGACACTCTCGTCGCGCCCCAATTTCGCCCCCCTAAGGGAGGGGACGGGAACGGGAGGGGCGAGGGCGGGGTGGCCCCGTCCGGGCGAACCCGGGTTCCCGCGAATCCAAAAACAACGTCCGGCGTGACGTCGCCGTCGCCGCGCATCCGGGTCACACGACGACTAGCTGCATGTGCACTACTGCATTGCATGTCTATTACTGCAGTTTTAATGCCGTAGGGTGCAACGGTGCAGACTGCAGTGGCGGGTGCACGCGTGAATTGTTTGGATTTTCCGAAATTAGGTCGACGTTACTTTTGGTGGCATTAGTGTTTTTTTTTTCTATATTTCAATCGAAATCGAATTGATGACGAGGTATAGTATAATATTATCTTGGAGTTGAAAGCGACGTTCTATCTAAGCATACTTAGGCATTTAATCATCCAAGCAGCAGTGTAGCTAAAGAAAGTATGTCAACGTTACTGTTGGTGGCATTGGTGGGATTCTTAGAAAGTCACAAATATAACGTAACTGATGAAAGAGGATCGGGTTAATTTTTTACAGTTTGTAGCGACTTATTATCCAAGCATTTAAGTAACGCGATAACTCTTCCAGATATATACTTCTGCAGATCTATACGACTTGCGTTAAATATTTTGCAAACGGAACAAAAGTGCTCGGCGAATTACCTGTGAAAAATATCATGTAGGGAGTCGATTGTCCAATTGAGCGCTGAGTTTCACAGTTCCATCTACTTTTCCAGACAAAACAGCACCTGCCCGAAGGTCCTGAAAATGAGAAAAAAATGTGACGATACAAAAAGTCAATAATGCTGATACAGCAGCGGTGTATTCTCAATGGCAAACACACAACAGAGTACGCCACTGTAGCGAGACAGCCGGGTAACATAATGGGTTTTTACGGCTAGCCAGCTTATCCGCAGGGCACGCAGCTTACAATTGTGCATCACACAACCATGGTGCATTAAAGCATGCATTTTGCACAATGCACTACGCTGCAAGGCTATGATGGTAATGGCGGGGGGAGTTAATGAGCTACACGCGCAAGGAACCTCTCACGCGAACATCCACGACGCCATCGCGAGATTGTTTCTGCCTTGATGGCGAGAGGTGGGGGCTGCATCACGTGTCTGTTTTATGGAAAATCATGCTCGCATTTCCATAGCGTGAACCTCCCTAGGTTTCCTCTATTAAGCGGGAAGCTTAGTTTATAGGTGGGATATTGGCTGAGCGTTATAGTACTGAATTTGCTGTCAATTCATGCTAAATGCATGGAAAATATCGCCGAGTTTTTGTGGACCATATGTACTAGGTAGATTTGACCTGATGATGTCGATCAGTGCCAATTGAAACGTAAAAGACCCCTCATTAAAATAGCGGTTGACGGTCCATGGCTTGTGCTATTTCCAGAATGAACCACGCATTGATATTCGTGTATATGCCTTCGGTTTCCCAATTAACACTGGCCGCGTGCACGCCGGCCACATGTTTGGACATATTCTAAAGACTATAAAATAAAATTCTGCGCCCCAACCAGTTTCGCCGTCCGGCACCGTGTGTTTATCCGTGTAAATATTTACCTCTCGTCGTCGTCGTCGATAGGAGCGCCTAGTTTTCATTTCAGTTTCATGCGCGCGTAATGAGGCGATTCGATCTCTTTCTCTCCCACCGCCGTTTCGGTGGCAAATCCGGAAGTACCGCGTTGCATTTATTAGCCGCAACTCCCCGAATGCGGTGGTGAATAGGAAAGCAAATAAACATCCGGCAATTTGATTTCCGAAAAGAGGAAAACTGGTGACAGTGGCTGTTTTGTGCCGTACGAGCGAGCCGATATGCCCGTAGGAAAAGTGTATCGTGGTTGGCCTTCGCTTGCGAGGACTCACCTGTGATTACGTATGTATCTGTATATCGCTATCGGGTTTTTACTTTAGTTTGGCACGTGTATGCTGAGCACGTGAGCGGGGAAACCTGACACGATTTTCACTCATATGAGTCAAATGGAAAGAATGTACTAATATACGGGAACTGTATCATGCCAGGGGTGGGATTATAGATTTAGTTAAGATAATTTGGGGTTTAAAAATTAAAATGCGTGAGCCACCAACCCGATACTTATATATTGTTACGGCTCTTTACCCTGTGGCTTGCGTGTTGCGGTAAAAGTACCGATTTTGCGCGACAAATGTAAAAATCTAAGAAAAATACACACAAAAAAAGCATACTGTATCAAGTAAAGAAGGCGTACCTACTTGTCCTAATTTAATGCAGTCAAAGGTGCACCGCGAACAATGGAAAATAGTCTATGGGTTATCGGCAAGCCATATCCTTGGCCAACGCGAATGATTATTAAAATTCAATAGTAAAGAGATTGTTTGGATGCGATTACTCATGAGGCGCGTGTACGTCGTCAACAATAGAGCGACGACATCGACACAAACTTGTGAACTAGCAGCCGGGAAAAAACACACACACACACAAAAAACACAACAGAAAAATGTTCCTTGTTGTGCACGCAGGAACGAGACAAAGAGCTAATTTGCTTAAATAATTAACATGGTTAGAACAAAGGTGATTTACACTGAAAAGCATGTAAATATTGCATGGTCTAATTAGGCTACGGCAGCAGGCGCATATTGTTCTTGTCCACACTCTTGAAAGAGGAATGTTATATTAAGCAACAAACCTATGCATAACATTTATTTTTTACCTTTTCTCTTTAGAGAACAAAATCGTCTGGAGTTTAAAATGATAAATAATGCAAAAAACGAAAGCGTCATGTCCCTGCGTTAGTATTCGTTCTTTCCGTTGTATTCTTGAGCTTTTTGGTTGATATTTTTTGAGAATTCGAGATAATTTTTTAGCATTAGTGCGTGACCATGATACTTAAAACTACAGTGCCAGTTAAAGTCCAGATCATTAGAAACTACTTCAGACCGACATTCGTGTTTGGTGGTAATAAAGCTTAACACCTTCGAAAATAGCGTTATAAAAAGGCCAGTATTCCACACAGATAGCATCGTGATTCGTCACAATAGTGTCACCAGTCTCACTCTCATTACGGTGCTATTTTACAGGCTACAAAATTCCATGCACTCGGGGTGCTTACGGGTGAAAGCATTCACAGTAACTTGTTTTCCCCAAATTTCCCTTCAAAAATGTCCTTCCATGTTCATGTGAAGCGAATTACATTAACCACAAGAAAGAAATCAGTAATTTTATAAAATATAATGACGCCCAAATGAGTTCTACGTACCGCTACATATCAAAATTTCTGAGGAAAACTTTTTTTAGTAAGCTTACCAGACATCTCCATCGAGTCGTTGTTATCGCAAAAACGAGAAAAAAAACTTGAGAGAAAAAAATACTCATCATCTTGATAAAAACTAAGCTGCCAAAATTGACGTAGGATTGATGTAAGAAATTCTGCAGATTATTATTTCTGGGCGTGGGCAGCTCTTTTTTTTAACGAAATTAACTCAACAGAACAGACAATTTCAGTCCCCATGTGCACCAGCCCACACTGTAAGTAGCCCGTTGCCAGATAGCAACAAAAGTCTGGACTGGGCACGTGGGATTTCTGTTTTCACACAATGCAAGTCTTTGAGTTAACCTTGCTGTCCATCCGACGCGAAACCCGAGATGCCGTGAAGAGTTCGCGAGTTCTGACCGCGTCCGTCCGTCGCGGATATCGGGTTGTAGAAAAACGACCATGTGAACATCTAGTTCTATAAGGATACATGGGACGGGACAACGTCAACGATGTAATGATGCCACTAGGTGAAGTCACAGTAGTTAGTTATTACTTCCATATTTCTCGTATTTGAGACTAGTTTGCGCTCAAATAAACTTTAATAACGCTAACTCAAACGATTGATATCTTGAGTCTTAATTATTTAATTGTAGATGTATGTTGAAAAGGACGGCCGTTAGCGCCATCGGATGGCACCAACCATTACTCGGCAAAGATTTTAACATCAACTCTGACCCTCTGACTATACCTATAAACTCAATATCTCCACTGATTGCGCCATAAAAAAACAAAGTTAAAGATTTTTGACTGTCGAAACAGCCCGAAATCAATAAAAACTAATAAAAACCTCAACATGTTATTGGACATTACTAAAGAAAAATCAACCGCCCATCAGATTTCGATTTAGAAGCACAAACACGGGGAAAATAATCGCTATGAAATATTATCCTTGCACACAAGCGAATCACTCTTCTTAACTTTAAAGTAGAAAAATTTGCCTTGATGTCAAATAATTTGATAATAAGTGTGCGTGTGTCGATTTGAGATGATAGGAGCGCCACTGTACACGAGGTGTTGGATGGGCAAGGTCGATGTGCAAGCGTCCGAGCGGGGAGCGACGGTGGCGGCTAGACAAGGACGAGGCATGCCCAGCGCGCTAGGTCACACGGGCCTAGCAAGGGTGCAAGGCAAGCATTGCTGTATCAGCGCAAACAGTTTGGCTATAAAGGGTTTTTCGTGTTTTTTTTTCTCCAGTTTCTCACAGATTGTTAGGTCAACTAATGATCTTTTCTGTAGCGAGAAACTCTGGCAGTAGAGAAATGCTCGAAAAAACCGGCGTGTGTTATAATTTCACAATCGGTCTTGAATGATGGCATTTATTGGGTACTCCAAAATGTTATCTACCTTAATAAATCTTACCGCACGAACGTAGAAGATGGTATTTTGAAGATGTCTTCAGATTCAACGATTGTGCAACAGATCACACCTCTAATATTCTCTAACAAAAGCCACAGTAAATAGCCCAAATAAAGCTTTTCAATTAAAAGATTTATTAGTGAGGATCATTAACTCAAACGTTTCTACCAACTCTTTCAAACTACGTACGTCATAAACTAACGACGTCCACAAGAAATTCAAATTTCTGGACGGAATCTCACAAAATAGGCATGGCAAGCGCTCTAGTAGCGAAAAGGAGAACCTACCAACAATAATAATTCATAGCGCTAGTGTGCATTACTAAAATTTAAAATGCAAATAATTAATTATGATTAGTGAACATTAAAGAATACATTCAGTCTCAGATAAATCGTTTCGTTCAGTCATTTGATACTAAATTGTCTTTATTTGAACTACCACTTAGTAAGAAAAAAATCAACTGGCAAAAATCTCTGAAGCAGCTTCTGCTAGATATTAGAGTGAGAAAAAAATAAAAAATATTAACTAACCTTTTCTTTCTTTGATTTCAGGGCTAGGAGTAAATGATTCAAGAGTAAGAAGAGGAAACCGTCCAAATCATTCAGTAAGTGATAATATTAAAGAACACTTTTTTAGAACTTGTTATTCACCGTCCAAAAATGATTTATTGAAAGAGGAGTTACGAAAAATGCAAGCAGCTAAAAAAAGAATGCATGAGAGGCTTTACCCAAGCATCAAAAGCACACCACAACCTTGATACTCAGATTTTAATATTTGTATCTTTCAAATGAACCGAAAGAAAGTTTGTATCTTGAAGGTTGTAACACTCCATTTTCTCTACCAACAGGTAAACCGGAGGGAAAATCTACGAGGGAGGCGGTCACTCTTTGCCCACCACCCCATATCCCGGGCAGAGGAAGCTTGTATTACCAGCAGTATTGAAAACAATGAGAACCATCTATCTAGTATTATCAACCACGGTCTACATTTGGACAAATCTCTGGACTTGGACCACTTTAAGAGCTGGAGCAGAAATAGCCACTGCCACCGGCTGCTTCTCTTAAGACGCCGAGAAGGCCTGCTAGACATAACCGTAAGGACGGTGGCACTCATTAGGCGCAACCATCAGCTGCAAATGCGATTGGCTGCTTTGCAGGCGGAGACAAAGGAGTTTGTTCGATCGGTAATGAGTAATCCAGAGAACCAAGAGATCAAGCTCGAGCCAAGCGAACTTGAAAAAGATCAAGAAAACTACAGGCCGATGGAATTGGAAGATGAAGCTGATTCTGATTGCAATAGTGTTGATAATTGATTGAATCATTGTCTGTGATTTCATAGGAGTTGACCTCTTGATGGAAATTTGATCGTAACTTGATAATGCGGTTGTGAAGAGGTGGAGGGATGGAGAGAGGGTGAAATAAAGCTGTGTACAGCGTTCGAACCGTTCTGGCGTGAAGTTCAGGAAACCTAAGGCCAAGTAATGTAATGTTTTTTAAGTCGCTGCAGCGACTGTAAAAATCTCTATATGTGTTCAGTTAGGATGAATTAAATGACAAACCGGGGCTGTGTTAAGCTATAATGGGGAGCGTGGTACATGAGGGAAAGCGATAAATTATAGTTTTATAAGTAACTTATTCTTTTCGAGATACCTACCTAAAAAATTAAGACTTCGAGACATGTATTTCGGAAAAGCCTATATTAGAATGCATCAATTGCTTGAAAACAAATAATCCCACCAATCTAATTCACATGGACAGCCGCCAAGATATGATCTCTTCTTCAAGAGATATCCTTAAATGTATGCTTCATTGCGAACTTCTTGCAATTAACACGCAGTTCACTTTCGCAAGCACATTTGTATACATTAATTGAACTTATTTATGAACTTTGCATTTTAAATATTAGTGAGTAGAATTATAGGCCAAGTAGACAAGAGTGTAAATGAAAAATTATTATCCAGGTTGTTACTAGACGGTGGCAGTGTGTAGCCAGTGTAGCAATTGACGTTAGAGGAGTAAGTGAGGTTATAGAAATAGTTAAATGTAATTTTATACTTCAATTTTTAGTGTAATAAATTCATATCACATTTTCAAAGACATACCTTCAACTGATGATCGAAAAACGACAAATATTACTCTATACTATCACGTTATATTTATCTTTTCATTTAAAACAAAAATTCGGCTCTTCGTGATTCGATCTGTCAATGTTAGCCACCATTTTTAAATAGAAATACCGCCAGCTTGTTCGCTAAATCACCGCCTATTTCAAATTTTGTGTCATTTATTTTAAATCTTATGAACGTTTTTTTTCCTTAATAAATATACGATTAGATCTGGATATTAGTACATAAAAAACAGAAATATGGAGCAAAGCAGTCATTTCCAAATTCTCAGCGCTAAATTGTTGTTAATTAATTATCCTAACTGATTCCTTCATAACAGATTTGGGATATCTCATCGTAATCAACAATGCATAGGTATATTGTTTGTTGCTATTAGTATTTTACAACAAACGAACTGGATTATCTGGTTGTCCAGTATGAATTCCAAGTATCTCTTAATTTATTATAACTTTCTATAGTTTATAGTTTGCACAGGGTCAAAAGTGCCTAATCGATATGACTTTTCTTAGCTATAGATACCTCATAAAAATGCTTGGAGTACAAACACACACAAAAGGATTAAAATCTAAAATAACATGCCTTTGAATTTTGTTCAGCAATACAGTACGAAATCGTAAAATAAAATACAAAGGTTATTGATTTACTTGTTATATTTGGTGTTCCCTGTCTTTGCTACTACTAACGTATTATTATTAAAAATACTGTGCATATTTTAAAAGTCTGGATGTCTACTACACATAAAGAAGCAATACATTGTAAAATTAAAGTGAAGATCATTGTATTTTAAACGCATATTAAATGACCCTTTTGATCCATCATCTTCCTTGACCAGTAGTTTGGAAATAAAAGTGGGGGATAGCTATGAATTTGGGAAACGGAAAAGGTAGGTAATATCAAGCCCAAAAGAACACAATCAACAAAATAATGTCTTTTTTTCATAAACATTCATGTGGTTAAATGGAACAAAGGTTCAGAGAATGAGAAATATTAACCAGAAATTCAAAAACTTGGAACAAATATTGTGCTCGGCAAAAATCAAGAATCAATTGCAGACTAAAACCTACGTAAATGCATACCTGACATAAGGCGAGCAGGTATTCAATATGTACATAAGGAAGATGTCCAAACATTAACTGTGCCATTGAGTGGGTGGGTAAGACAACCTATGGTAGAACTGAAAGTAATTATGAGCTGGCATGAAGATCACAGAAAGTACCTACATACCTACACAATATAGTACCTATTCAAGAAGCATTACAAGTCGTACTCATATACAATGTACAAAAATAATTTAAGCAGGCGAAGCGACAAAAATTGTGTCAAAAATGAATAATTACCAGGTTAATACAAATTGAGATTTATCGTAAAGGAAACGAAGAGTGGGTCAAAATCATCGTAATGTGACCCTTTGTACCAACTAAGTAAACAGTTTCAAAGCACAAACAAAATAAAGCACCTGGTTTGTATACTAGCTTATTAACTAGAAATGCCCAAATGGTGATTGCATCATTGCAGAATGATAAAAACGTAGTTATATTTATCTTAGTGGAGGAAATAAAAAAGGTGCGCATTAGCAATGCCAATAACTAGCATATTATTGTACTACCAATGGTCACCCCTAGCAAATAGAATTGTTCTCTAGCTTATTATGTGTATTAGGGTTTGATAACAATACAGATGACAATTCCACTGCCAATATAAAAAGACAAGACCGAATCCCTATAAATATCAATAAATAAATTCAAAATAAACCTGTAGCGTAGAGATACTTTCAACATTGTTCGTCTAATGGCTGGGCTTTCAACAAAATGGTACCAAAAATGGTACAACCATGCGTATATAATTAGGTAGTTTATAACATAATACAACAATGGTAATGGAGTTGTTCTTATGGTTGTGATTTCTTCGGATTACTGTCGGGCGTATAGCTGAACAATACGACCATCACCCATAAATGAAGTAGCACCTGAAAAAAATCCCAATGAGCAAACAGATATTTTGCAATCTTAGCTTAATTTATTATTTTAAGAATTTGATTTGTCACAGTCAAGCCAAAAAAAAATGCAGGACCCCACTTTGTCAGAAAAGCAAGTGTTTTATAATATGCTACTTCAGCAAACAGCTAATGTGTTCCAAAACTTACTGGATAAACTGGGCCAGTAAATAAATTGTACTGGATTCATCCCAGAATTTTAACCTTAACAAAGTACTGTACTGGGAGTTACTGGATCTAATATAACCAATGATGATTTCACTTGAAGCCTACCTGAGCCAGTTAATTCAGTACGTTTCAGGACAACCAATTTCTTGCCCTAATCATGTATATGAAGCTTTTAAGTCTGAGCTCACATTTAGTAGCACCACAGATATATATCTGTGGTAGCACCATTGAAAAGGGGGCTTCTTTATCAATGGGAGAACCTCAAAGTATGGACCAATATTCTTCTTGACACGAATCCAGTAGAAGGCTAATTTTACACTGACCATCTCAGAAAAGAACTCTAACATGCTATTATCCTATTAGTGTCATGAGATTCTCACCATATAACACAGCATGAGGATGCGGGCCAACGGGTACCGACGAAGGAAGACTCCGGTACGAATGCTGACCGCGTCCAGGCTACCATACGCCCGCTTCACTCGCCGTGCCACACCCGTGTCGAACGGCGTCTCCTCCAGGAAGCTTGGCACGCGTGCCTTGGCTGCTGGAAAAAGTCCAGTCAGTTCGCGCGACTGACGCAAAAGCCAGGAGAAAAATGGTTCACCGGCTTTTGCACTTGGCTACAACTTTGAAAGGTGGAAGCATTATTTCAAATGGAAAGAGAGCGACACTGGGAAAAGTGGAACTAAGCTAAATTGGTATCTCTGGACATGTTCTTTTAAATGATAAGTTGGAATCTGTGCTTCAAACTGTGCCTATAACTAAGGTTATATAAGGCTATACCACAGATACCTATTGGTTTACTTACAATAACGTAAAGAGATCTGAGAAGCTCTGTCGTGCGATCTCAACATCTCATGTGGCTACCAAATGACAAATCTTTTACTGAACCTTGCAGGTTTCAAAGATGACAGAAAAAAGACAATCTCGGAAAAATGTCAGCATATGACTGCATATTTTTAGAAAAAAAAAATCTCTCTCCTGAACAAAGTTGCCTCAAATTAAGTTCCCAAGACCAAGTAGACAAGAACTAGACCAAGCCATATCGTCTCGATTTAGTTTGCCTACAGTTCTAGAATAGCAATTCTAGCAAGTTTCTAGCATCTTACCATCGTCAGTATCGTTCACATTCATGCCGCTATGATTATAGATGTGCGCCAACGCATCCCGATGCTTGATCTCAAGCTTCTCGTACTGCATTCGTATGGCATTGCGCTCCGTGGCGGCTGTTTCGAGGGCCGACTGCTTGGCGACGAGCGTCTGCGTCAGAGCGTGGATGCGTGATTCTAACTCGTCGCCAGCAGGTGCGGTCGGCCGCTGCGACAGCTGGCTGCGCAGCTTGGTCAGTTCGGCCTCCCGTTCCTGTACCTTGCTGGCAAGCAGACCGCGCTGGCGAGTCAGCTCTTCGCGTACCGAACGCAGGCCCTGAAAAAATTGACGAGGTTAGGTTGGTAGGAGATTGGTGGATGTTGGGTTTTTTCTTACTGGATTAAATATAAAGAAAATTGCTGTTTGAAAACTCTCGTCAATTTAGACAAATTTGAAGTTTGAATCCAAAACCAATGTGCAATATATCTTAAATTCTCTTTGCAGCTACTGCAAAATAGGGATTTTATTTATTGAGCTATTAATCATATTTATTTGCCAGTAGCTCTTGTTATATTGATGTTATATTTTTTCCTATCTTCAAAAAATTATCTCTACACAATGGTTTGTAAACAATGAATATTCTATAAAAGATAAACACCTGCGTTTGAGTCTGGCAGTCTTCCTCCGCTGCCTGTCTCAAAGACTTCTCCTCAACCAAACTTTTCTGCAGACGCTCCAACCGTTCCGTCATTTGCTCTTTGCTCGTCTCCAGTTTCCTCTCGGCCTCGATTAATTCGGCTCTGGAAACTTGCAGCCGCGACGAAACTTGCATTGCTTCTTCACGCACTAGATCTCGCTCCTGTCGCAACTGTTCAATTTCCAGGGCAGTCACGTCGTCTACAGGACTTAACCTATCAGCTCCATCTTGCCGCAGCTCGGTGATCAGTTTGTCCTTGTCGTGAAGAATCCGCTGAGCGCGAGTTCGATATTGGTCAAACTCAGTTCTCACTTCTGTGGTCTCTTCTCGAGCTTTTTCGTATTTCCCTCGCCACTCCTCGCCTTCTAAGCGGCAAGCGTCTGTCATTCGCTGGCACTCAGCTATGTCACTGAACAGACCCTCTTTTTCGGCTTCAAAGCCTTCCATTGAGCCTCGAATTGATATCAATTCTTGACGGTGAGCCGATCTAGCTCTTTCGAACTCTTCTTCTTTTTCAGTTAGCTGTTGCTGACATGCAAGCAGGGCTTCGTTTTGGTGACCACTTACATTCCTCGATTCTCTCACAAGTCTAATATTTTCAGTCTCTAGGCTTTTTGATATTTGCAGTGCATTTGATAATTCTTGCTTGGCAAGGTTTAGCTCTATTTGGATTCGCAACACTTGGTCTTCTTTGTCTTTCATATTTAAGCATGACTCGGTCTTAGCAGCTTGCAGCTTTACCAATTGCTTTTGTAAATTAACACATTCTTTTTCTGCCGCTTTGGCACGCTGCAGTAGAAGGGCCATTTCATTGTTGAAACTTTGAAGTTCACTTTTTAAAAGACCATTCTCATTTTTTATTTCTTCAGTCTCCTTATTGATTAACATTTGTTTTACTATAAGCTTCTCAGAAAGTTCTCTATCAGGAGACTGCCTTCTTGACGATGATCTTGATGTTTCTGACCCTGTATTGTAATTTTCGTTAATACCATCTTGTTGAAATGGAGATGCCTTCCTGCTTGGCCTATTTAGATCTTTTCTTGATTCACTCGTTGATGATTGAGTAGCAGATTGAACTAATCTGTCCGTTTCTTTAACATTTTGCAGGGGAGTTGGACTATTTAAAAATTTCATAAGGTCGTCATCATTATTAGGTTTGGCTTTGATTGGAGTAAAGCTAGTTAAATTTGGGGATGATCTAACTGAATTTATAGCGGAGGTACTAGTGGATTTGCGTGGTGACGAAGGGTTGGAATTTTGCTCGGGAGCTGTAGAACTAGGTCGGGAAGGTACTATTGGAAAGATGGTAGTAGGCTGCGCTTCTTGTGTTGCTTGATTATGAGAAGCGGAAGATTCACTTTCCCATTTTACTTCAGTTAGTTGACTGTCCGCGTTTTCTTGTTTATCTTTCTGAACAGTGCCTAGTGTCAGAGCTGCAGCAGCATTTTGATCAATTTGATTTAGGAAATCTTCTGCCTTACCGGCCAAACCCTTCAACCATGCCATGGCTAGCTCGCCCCAAAAAAAAAGTAACACACAAGAATTATTTCTATGCCACTCAGTATTTACGCCATTTACGCCCCATACCAGTTTGACAACTCATCTGCCACACGTATGAAACTCAACAGCTGATTACGAAATTTAATTTTAACCTTGATCTAACATCTGATGACGACAGTCTGTCTAGCAGCACGTGCGCGTGGTTGTCATAGGAACCCTGATCTTAGCGCCAAAATGGTATGCCGGTCAAGTGTCACTTCGTCGACTGCGCTGTGAAACACATTTATCTGTTTTCTTACCCGTGCTGACCCTCTAATCAAGCATGGGTATAACAGGACTAATTCCTTTCATGGAAAAAGCGTCCTGTCAAGCAAATGTCAGTATGTTCAAGGGTGGTTGTGCTGCAATAGACGCATACTGCTGGTTACACAAGGGAGCATACACTTGTGCTGAAAAACTTGCTAGAGGGGAACCTACCGAGGCGTAAGTTAAATTAAATAATTGTATGTATGCTCGATTGCTTGTGAACCCTTGTATTCGAGTAGTAATTTAATGGGAAATTGTCTGTTTTTAGCTATGTACATTATTGTATGAAGTTCGTCAACATGTTGTTGTCGCATAACATCAAGCCCATCATGGTTTTTGATGGACGTAATCTACCAGCAAAGGCTGGCACTGAGAAGAAACGTCGCGAGTAAGGTTTCTTCCGATAAACGTCAATTTTACTGTTAATTGTTTTCTAAAAACTATGTTGTCGCTGAAATCGGCTCTCACTAAAAATTGTATGTAAAACAGGTCTCGAGCCATAAGTAAAAAGCGTGCTGCAGAACTACTGAGAGCTGGACGCACTGAGGAGGCCCGGAACTTTCTGCGCCGGTGTATCGATATAAGTCACGAAATGGCTTTGAAGCTGATTCAAGAATGCAGACGTCGAAATGTGGATTGTATTGTAGCCCCATATGAGGCGGATGCTGAGCTTGGATATCTTAACATGAAGAACATTGCTCAAGTTGTCATTACAGAGGATTCAGATCTCATCCTGTTTGGTTGCACGAAGGTACGATATATTTCAAATGAAGAAGAAGTCTCTTATGTTCTACTGAAAATGCTAAAAATTCATAAAAAAAAAAAAAAATTTATTATTTTTTCAAATTCCTCTACACAAGTGCTTGAAATTCTTAGAAAGAATTATTTCAAACGTATTTGTTTTTTGTTACTTGACTTGACTCAAAACTATATCTTTTAGATCTTGTTCAAAATGGACATCAACGGCAACGGCACCCTAGTGGTAAAGGATCGGCTCCACCTTACCATGGATGCTAGAGTGGAAAACTTTGATTTTGACAAGTTCCGCTACATGTGCATACTGTCTGGATGTGATTACCTCCCTTCGCTACCCGGCATTGGTCTCGGAAAAGCTTGCAAGTTCATCAAGCGTTCGTCAGATCCTGATATTCACAAGGTAGGTATTTATTTCTCTAGAGTATTGAAGTAAAGAGCCAGTCTAATTCAAAAACCCATTAATTTCAAATACCTCCTATTAACTAAAATGGTCATAGTATGTGATTGATGACTGAGTTATACTGGTAGTCAATATATTTATTTCCCCTTTATTTTGGTTTATAGTTTATACTAAAATAATCCTAAAACAGGGTTGAGAGAAAAAGTAAACCAGACGAACCTTGCCTTTACAACAGCCCTGCAAACTTGGAAACGGTCAGGGCTCTGCAAAGCCCGCTTGGACATAAGATACTCTTCAGTTTAACAAAGTCTCTTTTTGTAGTCACTTTTTCTAGCATCTTACAATAACATTCCAACGTGAGACAGACTGGTAGATTTCATTTTCATTTTATTTATTATTGTTTACAATATTTGACAAGTCAATTATTCAATGCATCGAAACAATAAACAACAATGTTTATCACTAAATCACTAATCACTAAAATACCCCGCGCAATCCAAGCGTTTGCAATTTAAATAAGATTTCATCCTAATACACCAACGAATCCAACGTCAAATTGGAGTTATTCGAGTATGACAGGTTGTGACGTGATATAGCGTCACTAGAATCAGAGTGACTGTGAGTAATCACAGCCTCATGGTTCTACTCCTTGGAGAACTGTCATTCTCATCAAATACACTAAAATCGTCTCAAAAAGCCGGTGTCCAGATTGCTCAATGGTTCAGAGCAACACCCGCGAAAGGTGAAGATCGGGGTTCGTGTCCGCGTTTGGGCATCGGTTTTTGAGACGGTTATAGTGTTGTTAATAATAAAATACCCCGCGCATTGCAAGCGTTTGCAATTTAAATAAGATTTCATCCTAACTTGTACTCCAATTCAACCTTGTCTCTTCTGCAACTAGGCACTGGCTCGAATGCCAATGTTCCTTAACATGCTGCAACTCCCAATGACACCCGAGTATCGCGACGAGTTCCTTCGCGCTGACGCAACTTTCCGCTACCAGCTAGTGTTCGACCCACTGACACGATCTCAGACAACACTCACCGAAGTTCCGGCCAACTACAAGCCGTCTGACTTCACAGGAAAACCATTGCCCAACGACATCGCTTATCAACTGGCGCTTGGCAACTTGGACCCTTTCACCCTAAACTTGATGGACACATTTGATCCTGACAAGCCACTTCCGGTAACTGATAACATTGTTGTTATTTAGTTAGGGATTTTGTGATTTATCCCTTGTATTTCATATTCTCCCTATTTATGCTAGGAGGCTTATTTCTAAGAATGGATTGGCTTATAATGTAAGAGACAGCCAGGGTACTTGTATCATAACAAAATTTAAAATACTCTTAGCTTGTATTTTTATTTAAATTATACCAGCTACAATTCTTTTTAGCTAGTGCCTAATATCAACAGCTTTCTCTTCATGTCAGATACATTTCCTGGCTAAAACAGCAGTACTTTGTGGTACCTCCTAGCTTCTAATAATCACTACTTTTTTGCAGGTACAAGGAGGCAAAACAACAGGCTGGAAACAAAGTCCCCGTGCCTCCCATTCAAGCATCTGGAAAATAGGGTATATAGTTCGGCCAATAGCACCTACCATCGACCCTCGAACCGTTGAACGACCAGTCACAAAAGGCAAAATCATCAACCTGAGATCGCCGGTCAAAAAAATGGAATCACCTGACACATCGTTAACTAATACAGAATTAGCCTCAATTTACAGCGTGTCACCGCCACAGGCTAAGAAATTAAAACAGGATTTAGGTTCGGAAGAAATAGGGAATGCGTTGCTAGAGACCACTCCGAAAAAAAATGAAACGGAGGAGAAGGCGTTGAAATCCCCGATTATAAGTTCAAATAACATTCGGCGGAATCCATTTGCGAAGGGAGAGAGTAAGAAGATTGCTGTTGACTCAGTGTCTTCCCCAGTCAAGTACCAATGTAAATTCAGCGCATTGGAGAGAATTTCGAGGAGAAAAGACACCAGTGCAGATGGCAGTTTGGTGCAAAGCAGGTAAGAACTCCAGGAATTTTAGCCTGATTTTCTAAAAAAAAAACCATCCTCTTAAAGAGCCAATCTCCAGTATTTTGGGTGGCATTGATATGACATCTTTGTGATTGAAGTAAAAAGTAAATGTATGTAAACATGCAGCATTTAGAACCTGGTATTCATCTAAAAAAAAAATTTTCAGCATTTATTTGCAGACATCCAATTCCATATTGTAGACAGGAGATTTTAGTTTTAGCTGTTCATGAATTTTACTAACTTGTGCACATTACAGGTACTTTGCAAGTGAAGATGACAGCTCTCCATCTAAAATACGGCAGCTGAAACCTTCATTGGAAGATCTTGGTGGAAAGCAAAAATCACCAGTGAAAGGCATTTCAAGTTCCCCAATGAAAAAGGCTCGAAAATACATTACAAATGATGGCCGCACTGTAATATCACCTGTCAAGGAATTCTTTAAAGAATTTGACCCCAACACCGAAAAAGTGGATATTATTTCTCTAAGTAATCCTCACATGGATGGTGAAACTATTTACATTAAAGGTGAAAACATTCCTGAACCATCTAAGTGTGGACCCATTGTTACTAATCATGGCAGTACAGAATCTAGTTGCAGCAAAAAGAATTTACTGTCGTCTTTTAATTGGAATTCTCTCCAAGATAAATTTTGTTATGCTGGGTCAAATAAGTGTGTTCTCAAAAGCACACAGTCAGTTGCTAAAGACTTCAAAGTCCCAGCTGCAGTGGATCCGGTTATCGAGTTCAGTATTGACCGAAGGTTGCTGCTAGAGGAGCAAAGCGTGGATGACCCCAGCCCACTTGATGACAGCCCAATCAACGATAATGATTTTGGATTGTTAGATACATCAGTTGACACTTCGACATCCAATACGAATGCAAATGGTTCTAGAAATTTTTTTTCTGACGAAGGCTATAAAAGCTTGACACCCCCAACTAAAGCTGTGGTCGGACCTAGTCAGCGTGGCCGGTCGGTTGGGTTGCGGAAAAGTAAATTGAGCTCAAATAAGAAGAGTGATCCAAAGCAACTGACACTTTTGAACATGTTCGGATTTAAGGGCAATGCTAAGAAAATTCTACACCACTGATTTGAAGGATTTGAGATGGGAGGTAGATTTTTTTCAATTAGATAATCTGTTGATGATGGTTATATTTTTTGGTTGTTTGCTGCCAACTATTCTTTTCTCTTTTTGGGTATTGTACTTTGGTCAAAACCTTCTTTTTTATATTTAGGATCTCATGAGTCATGACTATGATCTTCATTAGTAAAAGAATCTCAAACTGTTAGTTTTTCTTTTTGAACTACGCTGCATAATTTAGGATGGTTTCTGTTTTGATTGTTTGTTTACTCTGAAGATTATATATTAGTGTATTTTTTGTATTCTGTGAATGGTAAAATTATTTTGCGTATTTTAATTGATCTCATTCCAAAGTGACTTTATTTTCCTTGTTGTATAGCTATCATGTCTTGCCATGTTCTCTATTAGTTATTTTTCTACTGAAAGTCGCTAAAGCACCAACCGTGGCCACACCCAAGGAACCCAAAACGAATAAGCACAGAAGCTCTCAACGAGCCAAACCCTAGGAACCCACAGCGAAACTTTAAAAATTCGTGGTAAAATGTAAAGTACATGGCCTAACACAAAAAGACAAAAACCCTAGTCTTACAGCTGTTATGCGTCAAAACTGGTTATTCCGGGAGGCAAAAATTCAAAAGCAAACATTTCTCAGAAGAGACGACAAAAATATTTTTATCGGTGACGATAAATAAACTCCACTATGTCAGAAAAAGTCGCAGGAACCGACGCATCTTCAGATGAAGAAATTGACTACATGTCTGACAACTTCTTGGGTAAATGGTAAGAAACATTTGGGAAATTATAGGTTAATGGCCGATCAGTCAAGTGTTTATTTCAGTTTTCACACCAGTAGCACTCAGAAAGGCAATTTAACCGAGTGTTCACAGCAATGAATAAATATTAACACTTTCTCTACACTGCAGCAGTTTTAGAATGCCACGCAGCGGCCAGCTTCAAAGTAGGCCCGAGCACCAAGCAAGTAGTTTGTAAATGCTCTCATGGTGGTATTCAAACCTTAGAATTTGGAATGGGTTCCCAATAATTTCTGTTAAGGGGGTTCATAAGGAACGTGGAAATCGACATTAGAGCAAATATTTTTGCATGGCTTTATTCTCGTGTGTTGCTGAGTCGCTAATAAAATACTCAAATTATTATTCTGCGGGAAATTTGTGGGAAACTCGGTAAAACAAATTTTTTGTTGTCGCCTTGGGTTTACCGAGAAGTAGTAGAGTTGAGTAATTCGCAATTTTTATTTACTTGTACAATACTAATCTTGGGAGAATAAAAAGTTTTCAGACATCTTACTTATCTAATTCCAAATAAAACTCCGTCCGTGTTTCAACGCCAAAATCTCACCAGTAAATACAATTTTGAAAGTGATCATTTGTTATTATATACCCTAAAATACGAAGATTTCAAAAATGTTAGTCTTAATAGTGTCAATGAAACCGAAGTCCGCGTAAGTTGGTGTGTAACGCCAAATTACTTACAGTAGCTACCGACAGCGAGTCGCTCATATTCGCTGCCTGTAGTTCCTCCTAACAGCGGAGTGGGGAGACCCATGAATCGGTTTAAGAGAGCACTGCTTTAACCCCAAGGTAGTTTATTAATTCAATTCAATTCAATTCAATAATATATTTATTTCATTGTACAATATACATAGATATTAGGTACACACTCCTTAGTTCAAGGTATAGTCTAAAAAATACACTTGTGAGTATAGAAATTCGGCTAGAGAGCCTCTATCAAAATTTAACAGATTTACCAAAAGTACAGAGTATCTGTGTAATTTTTATTGTTTGCTTCGGAGTGTGCAGCAATCAAAAGTTGTTTCCTTTCCACTATTTGTATGCCAATGTATGCAATGCTTATATTGTTCCAGCTTGCCAGCGGCAGACATACGTCCCGGGCTGATAAGGGATCGAACTCTACAACGATCGCATGAAATTCTTAAAAGGAAGCGAGTTACAGACGAAGTCAACAAGATGCAATTTCGACCACAGAGAATTGTGGAAGCAGAGCGTCGAGACGAAGGAATGAGCGTTGCACTTTCGACAGAAAACAAAGGGTTTGCCCTTTTACAAAAGATGGGTTACAAGCCCGGCTCTGGGATCGGAAAATCTGGTACAGGACGTGTTGAGCCAATACCAATTAATTTCAAATGTGGTCGGGGTGGATTGGGCCGAGATGCTGCTCTGAAGCAAATAGCCACCAAAAAAGCGGCAATAAGGAGACGAGTTGCACTTCAGAGGGAGAAACCAACTAGCGTGGAAGATTACCGCTTGCGTATGACACAGAAGGTCACAGAGAGGCAGACCAATAGTGATTTGTTTAAAAGCCAACGCGTCTGTCAAGGAATGGATATCGAAAAGGGTTTCAGCGAGCCATCCGAAGTTTGGTTTTGGCCAAAAGTTGAACCACCACCAGATGATGTAGAGGATCAAGCACCACTGACAACACTTGAAAGATTTTGCAAAGAAGGTACATCAGAGAACATTGACGAGCATCCGGAACCCGAGATAGAATTTGAGCCAGCTGAGAAGCTAGGAATGTTAACCACATATTTGCGACAAGCTCACAGCTACTGTTTATGGTGCGGGACTGTTTATGATGATGAAAAGGATATGAAGGACAACTGCCCAGGTCAGACAAGAGACGATCATTAATTAAAAATACCTCATGTTGTATGCATACTATTTATTTTATAAGAAGTTTTATTGCAGCTGTAGCAATTTCACTAACTAGTAGGTAGCAGCAGATGAATTTGTTATACGGTATACCCACCAAAATAACACACATTTGTTGAATACATGTAACTAAAATGTACACAAGAACTATAAAGAGAAAATACAAATTTGTAAGGAATGAAGCTCCCGTAGGATTCTGCTCTTATTTCTCGACAACCTTGCACGATAGGATATCAATAATATATCCATTTGTAATCCAACACACAATTCAGGTTTAAAAAAAAAGTAGTCAAATCTACTGACATAAATTATAGCATAGAACTCGATTGTCGCCTCGATTTTGTAAGTCGACGATATTGTGATGCAACCATCCTCGAGGATCTGCGTCGAAATATTATAAAGCTTAATCGTCTTTGTTGTCGTCGTCATCACGCATTGGCGAATCTTTGGCGTCGTCTTCATCCTTGGCCGGCGACTTGGACACGCTCCTGGACTTGGACTTCAATTTGCTCGGCCCCTTGCTGACAGACCGCGAGCGAGAAGTGTGCTCCCTGCGCAAAAGAGGATAACAAAATTAGATACTCGGATAGAGATTCAAGACGGAGTTGTAAATGTTATTCGTTATGCTGATCAGTACACGTTGGAAAGTTTGTCTTCATAACAAGTCGGTCCCGAAAGATAGTCATCATATCAGCAACTGGTATGCAAAGCCAGTATAATTGTTTGCCCTGTCAAGATTAAGCCACTCTAAGCCTTCATGGATGAAAGGCCCAAAGGACAGTTCCAAGGTAGCCACAAGTGGCTAGAAAACAGGAGAAAAGAAACTCACTTAGTAGCAACTCCGTTGGTCTTCGACTTGGATGCAGACCTGGAGCGGGAGCGGGACCTCGACTTAGTTGGTCCACGAGACCTAAGATAAAAACATGGGGTTAGCAAGCTTCTTACATCAGGGAGCGATTGTTACAAACATTCTTTTAACCCAAAAGATTACGAGTCATCTTGTCAGCTCCTTCGGTATAAAACAGGGTTTGCAAGATGACACTTCGTTAGATTTTGCAAAGAAGGTATATCAGAGAACATTGACGAGCATCCGGAACCCGAGATAGAATTTGAGCCAGCTTGGGAGCTAGGAATGTTAACCACATATTTGTGACAAGCTCACAGCTACTGTTTATGATGATGAAAAGGACATGAAGGACAACTGCCCAGGTCAGACAAGAGACGATCATTAATTAAAAATACCTCATTTGTATACATACTATTTATTTTATAAGAAGTTTTATTGCAGCTGTAGCAATTCCACTAACTAGTAGGTAGCAGCAGATGAATTTGTTATACGGTATACCCACCAAAATAACACACATTTGTTGAATACATGTAACTAAAATGTACACAAGAACTATAAAGAGAAAATACAAATTTGTAAGGAATGAAGCTCCCGTATGATTCTGCTCTTATTTCTCAACAACCTTACACGATAGGATATCAATAATATATCCATTTGTAATCCAACACACAATTCAGGTTTAAAAAAAAGTAGTCAAATCTGCTGACATAAATTATAGCATAGAACTCGATTGTCGCCTCGATTTTGTAAGTCGACGATATTGTGATGCAACCATCCTCGAGGATCTGCGTCGAAATATTTTAAAGCTTAATCGTCTTTGTTGTCGTCGTCATCACGCATTGGCGAATCTTTGGCGTCGTCTTCATCCTTGGCCGGCGACTTGGACACGCTCCTGGACTTGGACTTCGATTTGCTCGGCCCCTTGCTGACAGACCGCGAGCGAGAAGTGTGCTCCCTGCGCAAAAGAGGATGACAAAATTAGATACTCGGATAGAGATTCAAGACGGAGTTGTAAATGTTATTCGTTATGCTGATCAGTACACGTTGGAAAGTTTGTCTTCATAACAAGTCGGTCCCGAAAGATAGTCATCATATCAGCAACTGGTATGCAAAGCCAGTATAATTGTTTGCCCTGTCATGATTAAGCCACTCTAAGCCTTCATGGATGAAAGGCCCAAAGGACAGTTCCAAGGTAGCCACAAGTGGCTAGAAAACAGGAGAAAAGAAACTCACTTAGTAGCAACTCCGTTGGTCTTCGACTTGGATGCAGACCTGGAGCGGGAGCGGGACCTCGACTTAGTTGGTCCACGAGACCTAAGATAAAAACATGGGGTTAGCAAGCTACTTACATCAGGGAGCGATTGTTACAAACATTATTTTAACCCAAAAGATTACGAGTCATCTTGTCAGCTCCTACGGTATAAAACAGGGTCTGCAAAATGACACTTCGTTCCAAAAAGTAATAGGAACACGATAAAAAATTTCTTCGAGCCAAACAAATCTTGGCATTACAGCATCCTGTCTTGTGGTTAACAAGAAACCAAATGCATATGAGCAACTCACTTGGACTTTGAGCGTGATGCAGCGCGCCGAGACTTAGACCGGGAGCGGGACTTGGACTTTGTGCGAGCACGAGACTTGGAGCGGCTACGGGAGCGTGAACGGCTGCTGCGCGAGCGCGTCCTGGAGCGGGTCTTGCGGCGAGAGCGCGATCGAGAGCGTGAAGATGATGAGCGAGAACGGCGTCGATTGCCGCCGCCGCCCCCACCACCACCGCCTCCTCCTCCTCCACCACCACCACCTCCTCCTCCTCCGCTGCGGCGGTTGTCTTCGATCAGGCGGATTCGTCTGCCACTTAGATCGGTGTCGTCCAACTTGTCGATGGCGTTGCGCATGTCGGAGCTTGTGGCGAACTCGACAACTCTGTAAGGAGATACCATGATCAATTAGTATCCAATGAATAAAAAAATAGAAAATATACACTAGGGTAAGTCAACTTTTAACAGGGAAAGAAGGCTTTGTTTACGGTCAATGAGTTATGTTCCACTTACCCTTCATTTCGTCGCTGCTTGTGAGCATCTGCGTAAGTCACCTCGCCTGCCTGCCGCATGTAGTCCTTAAGGTCCTACACACCAAACAGATCGCAAACAGTTAGAAAAAAGTCAGCAAATGGTATATGCTCGCCCTCAACAAATGATTCCAAAACATTACGCTTAACTTCACTATTTGCGAGTTCAAATTCAACTTAATTACGCAGTTGCATTTGGAATTCCTCATCCATTTGGAAACATTTATTAGGAAGAGATGATAAATTTTGAATATGCTCAAAACAGGCTGGGTTACAATCACAGATCCATTTGAAACCACAACTTTTCTTGCTCTGGTAACTTTGGGTACCACCAATCCTACAGAGATTTACAAGTTGGTTTTCATTCTTCAGGCTTCCTGGACACCGAGAACAGAAACCCACAGTGGCATGGATGTAGTTTGCAGGATGGCAGCAGAGTCCAAGTTCATTCCATTTCTTTTACAAACGTTGTCCCCAGATCGGTCAGTGGAAAGATGAGAAGAATATGTCCTAGTTTGACCAGTTCAATCTTGCAAGACGATGGCCTCCATCTCAGCTTGATGCCAGGTAGGGGTCAATATCGCTCCTCGGACCTCCCATTTCTGAAATCTTCGGGGACCTTGGAAGGTGTCAAATAAGAGGCGCCAGTAGAATCTTCGATCCTTCGATGACTTGGGGATTAGTATCAGTCCTAGGACAATCAGTTTTCCAAATCGGTAGAAACAATCTGTTCTTGCTTAATTCTCGATTTGTGGGACGGATATCTAATCTGCTTCTTCAGGTTACATCATGGGTTTACCCTCTTTGGTGGAAAACTGACTTGTCTGAAATCACAGTAGTCTGCACAGCCATTTAGCTGATCTTCTCCCTGGGACAAGGGCGTTGACCAGAAGTTTCTTCATTATCCAGATTCAATATTTGTTGGAAGTCATCTTGTTTCATCAATCATATAGTTTAAAAAAACCTAACTGCCTAGAGCTAGAAATGTTGTGAGATCAGATCAATAAGAATTTTTTGTTTGGAACAAAATGCTAAATTGGATATGCTTTTCAAATAATTGTTATGCAAAAGGTAAAGGCATTGTAAAAGCTTTGTTTGAGCATATTCAGACAACATTAAGTCGTAGAAAAATATAAACTTTTTAAACATACGATCAAAAGCATCACCAAGAGAAATAGGTACTACAAACGAAAGGTTCCACATTTTGCCGACGCTCACCTCACATGCTCGAATTGTTTACTTTTTTTGTTTCGTTCTTACGGTAGATCATTTACCTTGAACCCAGCCGTGCGGCGGGCACAGTTAACGGTATCGATCGGTCGACGGGGAACCAATCACAAGGAGCCACGACCTCAGAGCGAACGTGCGAGCCTTTGCCCTAGCCAGTCACACGGTCATCAACGGTTGACCACACCAACAGAATTGGAAGTGACACTCCGCCCATCGTTCTCTCGAGTGGGCGTCGTCTCTGTCCGTTCGGTCTGTCTCTCAGTTCGGAACGAATGGCAACCATCGGAAACGATCTCTCTCTCTCTCAGTTAACGGTCACACCCCATCGACAGGACTGGAGCCTCGGTACGTCCATGGCAAGGCTCTTCGGAAAAAACAGCGTTAACTTTATCAAACATTTGCGCTGGTGCTTTAAAGTAAAAAAAAAAAAGGCTTATAAGCTATATAAATTAAAGAATAGATAATGGAGGGTAGACTCTAAAACTACAGCCTGACAAAAAATCAGATAGCATTCTCGCAACCGAGCAAGTTTCAGCAGGGGGGGACTCGGCGAGGACCAAGCAGATTTCGGAGCAGGTTTTCGTCGTAGTTCCATTGGAGGGGGGGGGGACAGTCGATCCGACTTTTTCTTCTGCTCATCCTTCGGAGCGCTTCACATGGGTATACTTCGCACTCGAGGTCCAGGCCTTCTTTGCTTCCTATCATCGGGCATTGGCCGCAGGTTCCATAGGGTCTCGATCTCCCTCTCCCAGGATCAAATTTAGTCTTCTTCCACATCAGGGAGCACGTTGCAATTGGCCATCTTCTTGTAGTCGGACCTAGTTATCCGTTTTGATCCTGGCCGAGGCAGGTTTGGGGTATTGCAATTACGTTTACACCTGGGTGTTGATGCAAAACACTACTTGCTCGGTTACGGCTACTCTGCTAGATACTAAACGAAGTTTAATGCAGATCAATTAAACAGTAGCATCTTGCACATAAAACTTTTCTTAGCACATAGGCTAAAATGCTTCAGTGTTTTGAGGTTTAAAAAACACCTACAGGCCATTCGTAAAAGAAAAAATCTCAACTATCAATTTTTAAAATACATAAACTGGATCCTAGTTGTACTATCGATGCTTACCTGCCAGCTGACACGGCTTGAAAGGTTCTCGACGACAAGTCTGTAATCAGTGCGTGTCGGAGGCCCGTAACGATCTTGAATTCGAACATCCATATCACTGTCAACAGAACACATTTGTCAGACTACAAGTCCACTACCATTTCAAGATTGTAAGTCAGAATAAGTATATCTAAAAAAAAAATTCGACTCTTAATCATCTTTGTGGTAGTCTTAGCTAAGAGACCAGTTTGGCAAAAAGTGTCACGGAACACTTCAATAATCGAAAGATTACCAGGCAGTCAGCATATTCCTTGCAAAGGTTCAAGTCACCAAGTTTAAACCACAGGCTTGTGCAAGTAATATTTGCTTCAGCAATCACTGGCATTGGTTGGAATCGGAAATAAGAGTTTTTTTTTCCACCCTGTTTCCCAGCGTACCCCATCCATTGGTTTAACCGCAAGCATTACTACTTGTTGGAGACTTTAGAACCCTAACTACCATATGACTCTGGCAATCTATCAACTAAAGACAGTTATAAACAGAAAAATATTGAACTTTGCTCAATCTTTGTATAATTCTGGTTCTACTGTTATAAACCACTGCAAGGACATTTGACACAATTCTCAAAAATTAAGCTCAGATTTTTGGTTGTCTTCAAGAGACAAATCAGACCCGAAAGATGGGTAATCAAATATCATCACTGCAATTTTGGAAAATAGGTCATCACACTTGAGAAAAAATGATTAAGGCTTATTTAGCAGATAGCAATTACTAAAAAAAAAAAGGAAAACTAGCAAAACATCAGTTGCACAAAATGAGAGAACCAAAGCAAAAACTAGAAATTCCTTGCAAGATCCATGTAACTGACAAAGAGAAAACTCATTCGGCACACCCGAAGAAAAGTAACATTACTACTAAGCAACCCCAGACATTGGTAGAAATAAAGTTTTTAATACGTTTAAAAGAATGAGGCAATGAATTTAACTTTAAATTTTTAATCTGGTTAGCTGTTCATACATTTCAGGTTCTAATCTTGGTAATAATGGATACAATTGTTCAGGTTTTGGGTTGTCTCGAGAAACAAACCAGACCCAAAAGACGGGTAATCAAATATCATCACTGTGTTGGTTGGAATCGGAAATAAGAGTTTTTTTTCCACCCTGTTTCCCAGCGTAGCCCATCCATTGGTTCAACCGCAAGCATTACTACTTGTTGGAGACTTTAGAACCCTAACTACCATATGACTCTGGCAATCTATCAACTAAAGACAGTTATAAACAGAAAAATATTGAACTTTGCTCAATCTTTGTATAATTCTGGTTCTACTGTTATAAACCACTGCAAGGACATTTGACACAATTCTCAAAATTAAAGCTCAGATTTTTGGTTGTCTTCAAGAGACAAATCAGACCCGAAAGATGGGTAATCAAATATCATCACTGCAATTTTGAGAGGGTCATCACACTTGAGAAAAAATGATTAAGGCTTATTTAGCGGATAGCAATTACTAAAAAAAAGGAAAACTAGCAAAATATCAGTTGCACAAAATGAGAGAACCAAAGCAAAAACTAGAAATTCCTTGCAAGATCCATGTAACTGACAAACAGACAACTCATTTGGAACACCCGAAGAAAATTAACATTACTACTAAGCAACCCCAGACATTGGTAGAAATAAAGTTTTTAATGCGTTTAAAAGAATGAGGCAATGAATTTAACTTTAAATTTTCAATCTGGTTAGCTGTTCATACATTTCAGGTTCTAATCTTGGTAATAATGGATACAATTGTTCAGGTTTAGGGTTGTCTTCGAGAAACAAACCAGACCCAAAAGATGGGTAATCAAATATCATCACTGTAGTTTTAGGAAATGGATCAATAAATCAAGTAACCAAGTCTAGCCCAGTGTCATTTGTAAGAGATTAAGAAAATTAATCATGTTCATATCAAAATTAGTGAAGACAATAACAGATATCATTAAGTGCAGCAAAAACCGCTGGCATCTACCAAACAAGCAGCAAAGGATCTAAAAAAATAGTAAGGATTGGCTACTGGTAGCATTAATTGGAAAAAGAAGTCCACCACGGAAAGCAAGTCATTCACACGCATGCACTCGCTCTCGGCAGTTAGTCAGGTCAAGACAGGATCTGTAGAACGCAAAGAGGCAATTTGCATCGATATTGACGCCAGGCAGAGGAGTTGAAGGGCTCGACGCTTTCAACGACGGCGTCGTTTAAGAATGGCCACCAAAAAGTACCACACAATGTTAATGGAACTGCGCCTTCACCAAATACGTGACTGATGATATAAAAACTACAGAGTATTTGTGCTAGGAGTGAACAATTATAGACCTGCAAGTTAATAATTGCTTTCGTTAATTAAGCAGGAGCCAAATGGCACAAGACCAAGATAGATGACTGCTAGTGATAAAACTGACTAGCACCCACAAGTTTATGTGTAGAAACACGTTTGACATAAGCTTGTAAGCACGAAGTATGGATTCAGTTAGATTGAATAAAAAAACTCCAAGCCACTTTTCTATTCACAAGAGGCAGCCCAGACAATTGGTACTTCTTGGCAAACGCATCTTATGACGTCGTTACATTACCGAGCCCGGCTCCTCTGGCGCGGCGGCACGCTACTGCTGCCGCGACTCGACCCGCGGCCCATGTGGTCACCTCCTCTCGGTGTCCCACGAGCCTTCTCTACAGACACTCTGCAACAACAAGCAGCAGCGATGTAGTTACTTACTTGCTTCGACGACGGCTGTAGTCATCTCGGCCTCCGTAACCGCGACGGGAGGAATTGCCTCGGGCGTGTTCCACTACTACCCTAGAAACAAAAGAACACGAACCTTTACGTGCCGCCCTCCGTCAGTACGTTCGTCCTTCCTTCCTTCCTTCAACGCAGCCGTCAAAAGCCTAGAGGATATGTATACACCACACGTACAAACAAACGCTGGTGGAGATTTAATTGAGAGCAGAGCAAGCCACCAACAGGTGAATATTGATTTAAATTTTAAAAATAAAACAAAATGTACTGATGTCAAAAACCCACTGAAAATAGATTTTAGGGTTTACCTTCTAACAATATTAACAACAAATTGAATAACTATATGATAGCCAGGATTATCAGTCTCAAAATTTGGGTCAGGGAAACAACACCATCGGTGTCAAGGTTGAATGAAATGAAGTGCAAAACAATCAGTTGGGCATATACAAAAGTCTCAGGCCCAAAATATTCCTTCAGTCCAGAAAAATAGGTAAAAAAAATGTAGTAACGCTTACCTTTCCCCAAGAAGTTCCTTTCCATTTAGTTCATAAACTGCATCATCAGCATCTCGATAATCATCAAACTCCTAAAAAAAGCAATACAATACCAACATAAAGACACGCAAGAAAACTGAATTGTGCCGAGGCTACTGAGAACTGAAATGAGTAGTTTTTGTGCTCAGTAAATCACTCTCACCACAGAACAGTCTGTCAGGGAAAGAAGACAATTGTGAAAATCATCATAGCAATAATACTCTCAGGCATGAGGTAAAAATGAAGATAAATGCTAATCAATAACCTTCAAGTGGAAATTAAGAATTGGAACATAAGAGAAAAGCAATAGGTACATTTTTAAGCCAGTCCTCTAATGAAACTTACCACAAAAGCAAATCCATTCTTCATTGCCACTTCCTTTATTCGGCCATATTTGCGGAAGAACTTCTCGAGATCACGTTCCCGCACCCGGTACGTGAGACCCCCAACAAAAACTCGGGTGCCCATACTGCAATAAAAAAAAGCAGCTTGAAACAATTCAAATAAGCATTTCAGCGTGGGGAGTTTAAGAAACCCAAGCGATGAGTTACATCAGGCGCAGGCAGGATTGGTGCTGTTCTTTATTGAAATTCATGTCCACACTTAAAAACTTATTCTGGTAATTATCTTGTGATAGTCACCTTGGTCAAACCGCTTACGATAAACGTTTAGCAAATTTACTTATTAACAGCCGCAGGTCGGTCGGCGATGGAATTTTGCTCGATGCTTTGAAACAGTGCGAAGATAAGACGATAATATTTTACGCTCAATAACCATCTAAATTAAAGGACTGATCTTATCTGAATATTTCTTTGGTTAAATACAAGATTAGTAGGATGCCTAGCGATTGCAATACGTTTTCGCATCATCATTGATCGGCGTCCATTTTACTCCTAAGCATTCCCTCTCGCTGTGCTGTTGTAGCATGATGCCGGTAAAATTTCCGATAAAATGTTATGATATTGATGCTACAATAAAAGAAAACTAATGCAACAGCATTAAAAAACTCACCTCGTATTCGTATCGGGCGTATTCAATTGATTGCAATGAGAAATGCACAAAAAACAATTTAAAGATTTCCCTAACAACTAGCCGACCTCCCTACAGAACATTCAGCAACGGAAAGAGTGGAAGGCGGGGACTTCACGGGAAACGGAATAGCGGTGGATTCAACAGGAAATGACGAGTAGGTAGCGCCAGGGTCTTCGTCAAGAACAACTTTTAAATTTGATTGTTCTTTACAATTTTTTTCTTTGCAAGTTGTCACAAATTGCTTTAAACATACATTTACCGCTACCCTACAATCAAGCTAGTATATTTTCTTTAGATTAAATCAAAATATGCATCCAATTAGTCAATATAATCAGAGACCATCTAGTAATAGTAATTGACCTTGCTAAAATCGTGGAGTTGATTCAATTAAAAACAATTATTGAAAATGATAAAAAAAATCCAATTCCATGCTCAAATTATCACAAAAGTAATGTTATTCAGTGCAAATATAACAACAAAAAATGCAAAGCAAAGCAATGATCTAGACAAAATAATATATTTGTTACAATGTCCAAGAAAATCATCGAATGTTCCTGCTATAATTTAAAATTGAAATAAATTATTCATATTTACACATTCTTGTACACTACCTACAAGACATCTTCAAAACAATCAGAGACCGGTACAATTATTTTAGCAAAAACATTAACATAATTTAATAACAAACTATTTAATTATAAAAATAAAGGTACACGATATAACATGTTTAAGAAAACAGGAACATTTTACTCCCGTAGGTAATTGTTTTCTATGTTTGTTAATGTGAGGAGGGATTAAGAATTGGTTCTTATATCTTAATCTTGCTTTTATTTCTGTAGTGGAATTTAGAATCTGAAAATCAGATTGGCAAAGTGGTTCAGAGCCGTAGGTGTTGTGTTTAAACTTTTAAAGGCTCTGTTGAGATTGCCTCCTAATCCTAAAAAGGACCTTAAAAGCCAACGTTTTATCAGCTTAAGAATGTCGGCGCCAACGCTGATCAAACATCAAAACATCAACTTTCTAGATCCATTTTCAGACCAGCAGGCAATTCCAACAGAGCAAAATCGTTAAACTCACCATAATCAGATGATTGTCGTTAAAATAAAACTGAAGAAGTATTCTGTAGGCATATATTTTATATTTTATATTTTATATTTATTTTTCATCTTACAATTGTACATGGTATGGTACGTGGTAAGGAACTGTTAATAATAGTAAAATATAATATTAGTTACTAACTAACTATGGGAATCAACTATGGTTAGAAATTAAATCTCTAAATTTGGCAATTGTCAGCCCTTTGGTTCTATGTTCAGTCTGATAGTTCAGTAAGTTCCTAGTACCTACTAATTAATGTAACTAATTGTAGGAACAAAATTAAATAAAATAAATAAAATAAGATTTGTTCCTTACAATTATGTGTTCCTAGCAAATATATTTTGCGTAGTTATATTTTTAATTATATATTAGATGTTTATGCACTCATAATTATAACTATTTGTTGGTCTATGGACTATGGTTGTAAAAACACATTCCATGAAATGTATATTTGTAAGAGAAAAATAAAAACAAATGAATACAATATATAGTTTGCTTGCTGGCAGAAAATGATAATTATTAAAAAGTTAGTTATTAATTAATTTTTTTTTCAGAACTAATTTGACAAATGAAAGTTATATGTGTAGATATTTATATATATTTTTTTCAATGATGCCCATAATGCCCATAAGTCACACAAAATATGTGATTCTACTAATGCATAATAAACCGACCTAAAATAGAAATGGAATACCAGCAGATTACAGAAAGAAACAGAATTAAGGCACTTACATGTTTGATTGGCTTGAGAAACAACAAAGTAAAGACAAACTTGTTTACTCCACTGATGATAGTGACACAATCAAATTTTTGATCAGCATTCTTATTGTGTGCATAGTTTTATGGGTGGTGGATAAGATCTAATCGTCTAGTGAAATTGCTAAAATTCATTGATGCAAACAATTGAAAAATTCACTTGCACAGAAAATTTAAAAAATGTATTAATTGCATTTAATCAGTGTTTAATACTTCACATATATAAATATTTTTATTTCTTATGGTAGGGCCCACTTGCTGGGGTTTACTTTAATGCATTTCGTAACATTACGTTCATATTTTATCCTAACATTTAAATACAATTATCAGATATTAAAGAATTGAAGTTAGCGGTTAATGTTTGGCGACTACGTCATGATAATTTATCGAGCGGTGAAACCATTACCACCCTCTGCACAAAGTCGGCTTTCAACCTGTTCTTTTTTTCGGATATTAATGCTATTTTATTTAAGTTGAAAATGGTGAAATATAAAATTTTATATGTACAGGCTAGAAATTTTGGCATCGTTTGGTTGTCGATGCTTTATGAAAGTTTGAGAAAAAAAAGTAAATATTTCTTTCGTTTGGTGGTGACCATGATCTTAAACTTTATTGACCAATAGGAACGTAGGATTCTCCCGGCAGCTGCGGGTGTGAAGCCTCTAGTGCTAAAAGATGGCAGCGCAGCTGTTCTCCTTGATGCGGCCAAATAATAATGAGATGTCCCCTTTTTCCTTTAGAATCAAACCATTTCTGGCGAGTGGAAAATGTGCATCGCCGTTGTGTCGTATCTATAGCACTAGGACTGAAATTAACGAAACATGTGCGATATACATTTATAACAGGAATGTGTATGTATTTCTTGGTTTTCAAATTTATCTAATTTCTTGTTGTTTATTAACTTCTCAAGTCTTGGTGATATCTATCGACTATATTTTCGGGTTCTGGTGCCAATAACCTGACTTGATATTTGCGAGCGTATTACTGATTTTTACTTCACTTTTCATTCATAACCTAGACTTTGTGGGAAAGTTTCTGAAGATTTAACAGCAATGTGATCTTAATATATTCAATTTATTTTGAGCTTGCCCCCTTCTGGATAGGGTTAACCAAGCAATGCCGTAGTTGCCTGCGGAAGTGGTGGTAGCTGATCACACAGTAACCTTCTTTATAGCCAGCATTTTCATAAATTTCCCTTAATTTATGCGATGGGTTGGTGTATTGAAGCTGGCGGCAACGGGGTTGTGTCCGAGAATCACTCCGTGTGGCGAGCCGATGGAGAGCTAGCTCTCCCCCTACATCTACAAAAATTGGAAGGCAGTGTCAATCTTCAGCCATTTCTCACATCTGTAGATAGCTTATTTACAGATCCAATCAGGTAAACACATATTTGTTTGGGGGCGTTAATTGTTGCGATGTGTGATATTCCACCCATATAGAGACAAACATGGTTCCAAACAAACCACAGCTAAAAGTAAACTTACTTATCATATTCAAAGATTTCCTGGAAATATGTCACTTGCACATAAAAGAAAACCTATTTTGTTGCAGTGAAGATGAAACATCCACGGATTCTGATTCCGATAGTCCATCGACAGACGAGGAAAGCCGCGGTATTAGAAAAAGAAATGGTTTCAGAAGTACTAAAGAAGGTTTGGATGTATTCATTTTTATTACTTTTTTAGAGGCTTAAATTCACAAACAAAAATTTCAGAAAGAAACCCAAACACTCTAACGTTTTATGTGACCAGAACATTAAATACATTTTGGCAATTGATCTACTTTGTGGTTTCAGAGCGTCGTTCTGACAAGATGCGTCTCTACAACTTTGACAATATTCAAGATGAAAGGCAATGGCTGAAAGAGGTTCTCATATCAAACTCGTCAGATTCAGATGATGAGAAACACGATATCACAGAGAGTGATTTACAATATATGCTGAAAATGCATGTTTTGCATAAAAAATGGGCAGCACGCTACTATTTGAAGGCAGATGTACGTAACTAGCAGCTATTTATATTATTTCTATACATTTTCCCCTCTTGTTGACCATTCCTATGTGTTTAATTTGAAATTATCTGAAACTCAAAACCTATTCATGAGCTTATACTTTGCAGAATTGTCAATATCAATATTATGGAACTGGCGTTATGTCCAATTTTGATCAATTTCCTGAACACCAAAAGCGAATTGTTGGCAATAAGAAAAAGCGAAAGGATATTAGGAAAAACGACAAGAGCAAGAAGCCTCGGAAAGGTCTTAAAGGCAAACGTCTTCTGGGTGATAATCAGGTATGTTTCATTTATGCCTTGTGGTTGTTCTTTTGGAAGCAGATAAACATTAAATAACCTTCTCCCCATGTCTTAACTGTTATCAGGACAATTTAGACGACTTGGATTTCGAAGAAGGATTATTAAATTTAAAAGAAGAGGATGACCCAGATGGATACGTGGATATGGGTTCGTCATCAAAAAGTGCAAAGGCCAAAAAGAAGGCTCTCCAAGCCAAGAACCCAGAAGTGATGGCAAGTAGGCGTAGGAAAATCTGGCTTATTATGTCTAAAAAAGAATTAGGGAAAGTGCAAAGAGCAAAAGCAAACAATCACAAAGAGATGCTGACCAGTTGTAAACGCGTTGCACAGTATTGTATGAAATTCTGGCGGCAAAGGGCAATGCAATCGCAAAAGAACATGAAGGAAACTCTGTGGCGGGCAAAACGATTGACTAGAGAAATGCAATTGTACTGGAAACGGACGGATCGTGTGGAAAGAGACACGAGAAGAAGACAAGAAAAAGAAGCAGAAGAACAACGAAAGCTGGATGGTGAACTAATGGAGGTATGACCTTCTAATGTATATGATTTTACCGTTGTGATCCTTGGTCTCATTTCCTAAAACAAGTTTTTGATGTTAAAGGACATTAGTTTAATAATAAACCCAGTGTGCAAAGAAAAAAAAGAAGATATATATTTATTCCATAGTTCAACGGATCAGTTGGTAGTTTAGTGTCTCTTTCTGAATACCTCTTTATTTCATTATATTATCTGTGTTATGTATGTGTACATAATAATTTGAGAAATTCTGAATAATTGATAAAATTTCAAATTTAATTCCAGGCTAAGCGTCAGCAACGGAAATTGAACTTCCTCATCACGCAAACAGAGCTCTACGCTCATTTCATGTCAAAGAAGCTTGTCGGAGCTACACAACAAGAACAACTTCGCATTCTGAGCCAGCTCGAAGAAGAAAAGAACCCACGTTTAGCATCAATGGACGATTACGACCCAGAGGTTGTAAAATTTAAAGCACAGCAGAATGTTGGGGAAGCAATTAAGATCGAACAAGCACGTACGAGACAGTACGCGCACGGCGTCAGTGAAGAATCTATTAAGCAAAATTCTGCAGCTATCACAGACGAAGATCGACCACAGCCCGCGATATTTCATGGAAAGCTGAAAACTTATCAGCTGAAGGGAATGAACTGGCTTGCAAATCTCTATGACCAGGTAGGTGATAATAATATAAAACTGGTTACTTATAATGATAGGTATTTGTATTTGTATTTATTTCTCTTTCAAGTGTGCATTTGCTGCACTGTGGTAAGGTACATACATAAACATCTAATATATCAGAGAAGGTTCTATTTATATGGCTTAAGCAAAGTCACCTATCTACCTTTCTGATTAAACATTCTCCATGCAGTTCACCAAAATATGTACAGTGTATTTTTATATATTTCTAGTATTCTGTTGATGATTGTAACAATTAATATGATAATTTACTACAACCGTTCGACAGGGAATAAACGGCATCTTAGCAGACGAAATGGGACTTGGTAAAACAGTTCAGTCCATTGCCTTCCTATGCCACATAGCTGAGAAATATGGTAACTTTTCATGTTAATCTCGTGTACTTTAAAATGATCAAAGTGTGAATTTTTTAAGTTTGTCCTTGTTGAGTGACGACTAATTGTTCTAGATGCATGGGGTCCGTTCCTGATCATATCTCCGGCATCCACACTTCACAACTGGCAACAAGAAATGGCCCGCTTTGTTCCAGACTTCAAGGTTGGTGTAGTCTATAATATAGTCTATAAATGTATTCTATAATGTTAATTGGTCTTCCCAAAAAATAGCTGCCAAATGATTCCTTTTCCAAAAAAAATTAAAGATGCAACTAGGTCAAGTTACCACCGTTTTGAGTGTTGAGAAATTTAATTTAGTTGTTTCTTGCAGATTACTTGCATTTGAGACTGGTTTACACTTCATTAATCTTTATTAATGCCAACCTCAGCGATTGATAAACATCTATCGTAATTGGGGTCGTAATTATTTAATATTGTAGTCGTTTGTTAACAAGGACGGTCGCAAGCGCCATCGGGTGGCACCAACCGTTACCACGTGTTGCCGGCTCGTTTGTTCAGTAGAATGATTGGTTTGGTGGCAGATCCAGAGCAAAAAATGCTTGAGTGCAGTGCTGTGCAATATCTTGATATGTGGTTTTATATTTGGATTGGCAAAGTGGTTCAGAGCCGTGGGTAGATGGCGGTGTGTTGTATGGTTTTGCTCTGTTGAGAGACTGACTTGCGGTCCCAGAAAGGACCTTAAAAGTTGACGTTTCTTCGGCGTTGGCGCCAAAATTTTCAGGACTGTTTCGAAGCGGCAGGTGTTCACTTTTTTTTCCATCCCTGGAAAGGTTTAGACTTGAATTCCACACTGGATCACTCTTATAGATCGTTCCGTACTGGGGCAGCCCACAAGAGCGCAAGATCCTGCGGCAATTCTGGGAGCAAAAGGATCTGCACACGCGAGAAGCAAGCTTTCACGCAGTTATCACCAGCTACCAACTTGTCATCACAGACTTCAAGTACTTCAATCGCATTCGGTGGCAGTACTTGATACTCGATGAGGCACAGGCGCTCAAGAGCACAAACAGTGTGCGCTGGAAAATGTTGTTGGGCTTCAGCTGTCGGAACAGGCTTCTTCTCAGTGGTAAAGTGGAAAAAGAGATTTAATTTTGAGCTTGATCGTAACTCGTAAGTCAGGATACCTGTAGAGAAACCCACACAGTTAAGCATAGAACAATTTGTTTATAACTTGCTTGTCAAAATACTGAACAAAGCATTGAGGGTAGTGATAGTGTAATATTATCAATGAGCTATTTATTTTTATCGATGCCTTGACGCAATGGAATAATTAGGCAGTTGTTAGACAAAATGGACCCCATTCATATGTTCCTAGTCATGCATTTATTCAGTTTTTGCACAATTCCACCCCAGAACACATGTAGACATAATATGTAGTTAAGAAATAAAACTGCTAGGCTGTAAGTTGTGGCAAGCAAACGTACGAGAATGCTTTGTCTGCCAGGTACTCCGATCCAGAACAGCATGGCCGAGCTGTGGGCGTTGCTCCACTTCATTATGCCTACCATGTTCGACTCTCACGACGAGTTCAACGAGTGGTTCTCCAAGGACATCGAGAGCCATGCAGAGAACAAGACGGGCATCGACGAGAGTCAGTATAAAACAACTAAATTTTGATAGTATTTTGTGTCAGCCACATTTGGTTGAAGTTCCTTTTTTTGCAATACATTTTTTTTTTTTTATATCTTTGAAAATAGTTTGTAGGGAAAATACATTGTTTTGCATGACTTAGTGACCTGTGTCAAGGTTTTCACAAATCTTGATAAATCATCAGGGTAAATAATTTGGGTCCAGTCCTTCCTATGTTCTAGAACAACCTTCCGATAATTTTGAAATGGGAAAAAAAGAAAAACCTTTTGCCATAAATCAAATCAATTTAAATATTTTATTTGAATTAGATTTACTCTTAAGATTTTTTTCTGACAAGTTCCTCCCTTACAGAGCATCTCTCGCGATTACATCTGATCCTCAAGCCGTTCATGTTACGACGAATAAAGAAAGACGTTGAAAACGAATTATCTGACAAAATCGAGATAATGGTTTACTGTCCTCTAACAACACGACAAAAACTTCTCTACTCAGCGTTGAAGAAAAAAATCCGAATCGAAGACTTGCTTTACTCGTATTCCAACAATCAATCGTCACAAAGCGTTACGTCAAGCCTTATGAATCTCGTGATGCAGTTCCGTAAAGTGTGCAATCATCCTGAACTTTTCGAAAGGAGGGAGGTGAAAGCTCCGCTGTTTCATCGTTGCGAGGAGTACGTAATTCCACGGCTGGTTCATGACGACTGCTTGCTGCACACCGCGGTGCCAAGCAGGAGACATTTGCTCGACAACAAGCTCAACATTTTTGCAGCGGAATACATTCAGCGGTCGTTGTTTCCGGCGGAGGATGTGAAACGAGCCTACGAATGTTTTTCGTTCACGAGATTTTGCGACCTTTCGCCCGGGGAACTCTACAAAGTTGCACACGGGGGACTCATTGCCGTGTAAGTACTGAGAAATCTATGGCGCCGTGTAAGTACTGAGAAATCTATGGCGTTGGGTGTGACTTTAAAAAGGAGCAACAATCTTCAGCAGCCTTTATTTATATTGTACCAAGGTACTCTTGTTATCATACTAAGGTTAGGTAGGAGTAAGGGATAAGGAATGTGGGGCTTAGTTACGGAAAGTACCGAAAGAAGGAATGGTAGGCCAAGAACCCTGCAGTCATATTTAGCCTTTTGGCAAATTCAAACCAACAAGAAGCTTTTTTGGTTACGAGTGCCAAAAGACTGGATGATTAATGTGAAAAAGTAAACTATAGTCTTAGGTATGGTTACTTTGATTGATCCAGCACTGGAAGTAATTGTAGAATTCGTACAATATAATTTTTAGTCAGTATTTATTAACTAATCAAACAGAAACATATAGTACATATTGTGTGACTAAACTGTGCGGTGGTTTGCAGGTTTAGTGCACCTGTCAGCAGTTTTTAAAGTTACGGCTGTATGCCTGTTGGATTCTTAGCATTCTGTGCCTGTTGGTTTGCATATGGAAACAAGATACTAACCAGATCTAACAAGATGGTAGATGTTGTACCATGCATAGGACCTAATAGATGAATCTGCGCAAAGTACGGAGGTACTATCTAAAAGTTGGAATAGGAAAAGAGGAATCTAAAAGTTGTGCTTTGTGATGTTTTAGAGTGAAAGTCACAATATCAAGAGAATGTAAGAGATTAAATGTTATACTTTTAGTAAGCTTAAGTAGAAGTAGATGACGAAGGCAGAATGACACAAGTTTCAAGACGGAAAGAATAAAATAAACTAGAAAACATAAACAATAAATGTATTACTGATCGAAGTTGCAGTGAAAAGTCGATGGAATGAAATATACGGTAACTGTTAATTTTGTTTTGAAATTTTCAAAAAAATAATTGAGTATCGCGAAGACACGTGGCCCTGGTGCGACGACAATTGTGGGCTTTGATATTGACATAAGGCGACAGAAGCTCAACAAATGTTTAATTTAACGAAAATTACCTTTCCATATGCTTTGCGACCCTATGCCCTTGAGGTTGATTAGAGTTTTCTGTGCAATCTTATTTAGAACTCAATGTTGAATTCCTTTCGAGTTGCTCCATCTACTTCTGCTTATTGTTTGGTTTACCAACCTTCATCAAATTTTGCCTACTAAACACTTAATTCACTAGTTAAAGAATCTTTGGTGGCATAGCCAGGATTTTAGGATTAGTAAAGAGAAGTTGTTTTAAAAACTGTTAATAACCTGAAGTAAGCATCACTAAGTTCTCCCCAACATAATAGTTTCCCTAAAATCGCTTTTCAGCTGGAATCACCTGGCAAATGAATCTGCAAAGTCGTTCACGCTCCACCACCGCGCAACGTGGCACGCTTCTGACCCCGCATGGTCCTGCCGCGCGATCTCCACGCGAAACCTTCTCTCGGTGGCGCCGTGCGAAGCAACGACGGTCCCGGCCGTGCGTTCCAGCGCCGTACTCTCCCACCTCGTGTTCACTGCAGCAGCTGCACAACCCTTCTACACGTTCACGAGGCACACGTTGCATAGCATGCCTGAAACCATGGAGCATCGCATTCTCAGGTGAGTGCAGTCATTGAGTTCAGTTTCTTCATTGTTTCTAAACTTGTAGGCATTAGAGTGGCTATCAAACATATATTTTTATTCAAGTTCAACATATTAATTTCACTGTGTAAACTCTAATGGTTTAAAATTAAATTAAAGCTAGGTACCTGCCCTAGGAAGGTGAGGACATATGATAATTGCTTTCTTTGGTTGTGATTCTTATCTATTCTAAATAGCAAATAAAAGAGAGAGATGGCACAAAGCGCAGTAAACTAGAGAGGTACCACAAATATACCAAGCTTGCAGTGGCGTAACTAGGTAAACCTGGGCCCGGGGACAAGATTTTTCGTTCCTGCAGTTTTCGTGCAGTTTTCGTCGTGCAGGGCAGAGAAAACCTTTATGACTAAACATATAGCTCAGAAAATAAACTTAAACCGTGTGGTTCCCTCAGGAGTCGGAAGGAGGCGGGCAAGACGCTTCTCCCTGGAGGAGTGACGATCAAGGAGGAGCCGGCAGATGTTGATACTGAAGAGTCCAAGTGGCCGACCACACCAGTCATCGGTTCGACCAGCCCTCCCAAGCCACCGCACTCGCCGAACAAGGTACGGACATGGAGCTCACCTCGGAAAAGCTTGTCACTTAGCTAGCGTTAACCTTCTCTCTTGATGCGCTGTCAACGCTTGAGAAATGTATCAAATGCGAATGATGAAATTCTATAAACTCATATAGACATTTTTTCCAAAACTCTCTTTAAACAGTGAACAATAAGACCATAAAACAGACCCAATTTCAAAGTTAGTTACATACTTGCTAAATTCCATGGCCAAGTTCAATGAAAGGAAGAGGCCATAAGGTAAATCCCTGATAAGTGATAAGTAATACCATTGAGTGTAGGTTTTAGGTAGAGAAACAATGTCAATGTTACAGTCTCTGCGTGAAAAATGACTACCTTACCGACAAAAATGCAGAGTATCGGAACATCACGTTAAGTGGAGCCACTGTCGTATGAATTTTAATTTCAATATTTCTCGTAAGTTAACTCGCTTTTGAGACTTTTCATGCTCAAAAAATCTCCATCAATATTTACCTCAACAATTGATATACACGTAACGATATTAAAAAGCGAGTAACCTACTATAAATATCGAAATTAAATTTCATACGACAGTGGCTCCACTTAACGTGACGTTCCGGTACTCTGCATTTTTGTCGGTAAGGTAGTCATTTTTCACGCAGAGACTGTAACATTGACATTGTTTCTCTACCTATAACCTACACTCAACGGTAATACCTATAATATTCACGTTGACCTAATTAATAATAATTTATGTTCTCTGCTCCTTTCAGATTCGCTCCCCACTCAAAATTAAAGAAGAGCCGCAAGTCCCGTCGGTCCCGAAACGGCCACTCCTCCCTGAGTTCCCCCATAACCCCCGTCCCCCCACGTACCTCGACTGTGAGCCGACCGATCTGCCACAGTTCCTCTACTACGCAAGCCCACGCATCCAGTCACGTTCGCGCTCGCTCTACTGCTCCAGCCGCTCGGCGGCATGGGCCGCAATTCGCCACGATCAGTGCTGGAGCGCGGACGGCGCGAGCACAGTATGGCACGGCGGTGTAGACGCGGCACGCGAACATCACGAGAGGAGTCTGCGGTTCTTCCCGGAACCTACGGGCGGAATCGAAGCGGCTTCGCCCAAGTTTGGCTGGTACAACATCCTAGTACCAGGTAAGTTAATTTTCGTTTTGTAACCTGGGATGTTTTACAAAAACTGTTTGGTTTTTCCTGCGTTTAACAAGCCTGTATTCAGGTGTGGGACACCTGGGTCATGATCTTTAGGATGACATTATTGTGGCTTCAAGAATTGGGAACAGAATAAAGAAAAGTTCATCAAAATTGCCAAAAAAAAAAGAAATACATATGTTTGTTGGCCCTGTAATAAGGCACTTTTCAAATTTCATTGGTTGATTTGAGCCAGCAACTATGTCTAGACAGTTTCACAGAGAGGGCTGCATTTTTCATTCGACTCGCGTTTTTTATCTCCAAATTTGACCCTGGCGTTAAAGTGGGCCCTTGATGTGTTGATGATATGTGTTGTTGTTGACATTGTGTGCCATCTATGTGGTCTCCCTATTTCTAACAGTTGCTGGTCAAGATGTGAATGAGCGAATGTGCTGATTGCAATTGACAAGCATGATCCTTGTCGGGAGGCATGTGTGGTATTATGAGAAAACAGTTGGGTAGTGAATTTGATGACTGAATGACTTCACAATCATTTATTAATCGAATCAAAAAAAGAAAATAATTACATTTTTATGGTGCACTATATTTAAAATCACATTATATTATAGGTAATACGCAACAAAGAAACATCATTAATAATACTTAAATGTTTTTAATAATAACCTTATTTGCATTGAAAAGGAATTTCCTTACTATGAAGTATGAACTCAGTTATGGATTTTGACTCATCTTTTTCAAAATTAATCAATCCAGAGGTCTTCAATTCTGTTCAGCAACTGAGTAAAGGTTGAACTAGGGTCAAGTTCAACTGAACGAACACGTGCGGCAAAATATTGACGTTTTGGCTCAGCGGGGCTATCGGTGTGTAGCACATTGTTTGAACGTTGGCTCGAAAGAAACCGTCTTGAAAAGATGCATCAAAGAATCGAAAGAGGTCATCAACTGGCTTCTACAACCCCCTTCAAGAGCATCGAATATTTGTTTTGTCTATCAGCGCTGAAAGGTTCTTTTATTTGCTGAGTCATTGTTAGAGTGTCGAAATAATTGACCGTCATTTTCCACAGAGCTTGGCTTTGGAATTGATTGAGGTGTAAATTAAGAGAGGGTGTTTTGTGGGTGGGATTCATTCAACTCTTGAAGCTACCACCTAGGGGTGATTGGATGCCAAGATCAATAGGTCACAGAACTTAGTGTCAAGAAGACAGGTGTTCGATTCTCAGGCAACCTTTATTAACTGCCGTTAAGCAAAACAGAACGAAGAGTTTTCTGTATTGGGTTACAAAAATTTTCCAACAAGTTTGAAAAGTGCACAATATTTTTCCTTACAGAAAACTGGCTGCAGAAAATGCATTACAACCTACCCTGATATTATGATTGTTTTTAGACTCATGTCTACTTGATTTAGCCTTGGCACTAGTTTTAACAAAACTATTTGAACTGGGTTTTGAATGCTAAGTAATATTAGACCCTCATATTTATTGTGTATCATTCTAAAGTTGGTTATTCCCAGTAAAAAAGTATTTATGGATTTTATTATACATTTATTTCTAAACTGATGTTTGCTTTTACCGAGTGTTTTTATTTTGGTAATTGATAGAATTTTATGCAAATGTTATTAGGGGATTTTGTGTATGTAACAGTAGACATGGGCCAGTGATAGTGCTTATAGAAAGGGAGGACAGTGAATATAAATTGGCCAGATTAAGAAGGGAGGCAGTAGGAAGGTTTAATGCATGGAGGGAGACGAAAGAAAGATACTGATTGAGTAAGGGGCTTATTTGCTACTATATTGCAAGTTAGAAACTCTTCGAGGGGTTCCCTATGATCTAAAGAACTCTCTACCCTGGAATTTAATTAAGATATGTCTAGAGCGTCTGGTCTTCAGAGATAGTAGACTACCGTGTACCTATATACTACATCCTCCCTCTCAGAAACGGTTTCAGACGTTCCAGACTAGAGAATCTTTCTTTTGCACTTGGCTTATTCTGAATTACTCTCAGTCCCTGATGAATGCTCGATTTAGTCAGCAATTGCCGAGTGCTGGTAGGAGATACCCAAGCGAGACTACTGTATACTAATGAAAACGGAATACTTTTTATCGCCATACCTGCTTTCGCGAATTTACGTATTATCGCGCAGGGATGGACTCTATTATCGAGTTACTTTTCCAGACTGTTTAGGGGATTTCACTTATTCCCTTCCAAATGAGCTCCCATTAGATTTCGCCAACTGTTCCTAACAGTTTAGTTTTAACTTTTCTGCGAGACTGTGGGCCTAGGCTTTTAGAAAATTGTTTGAAACTTTGGCATATAGCGTTAAAGTTTCACAGACGTCTCTCTTTAAATGGTTATTGAACTTGGGAATTCTTTAGCGTTCACTTTTTCAAATGAACCGTAATTGATTTTAAATGGCGGTACTTTTTGGTTAGGACTTGGGGTGTCCTGTTTCAAGGATCTACCTCAATATAAAGTAAAAAAAAAAAAACACCTTAAACTTTCGTTCCAAATGGATAACGCAATTAAATTGTCATATTGCAATAGAAAATGCTTCCTTCCAAATTCAGTTTCGGCAATGACTGACCCGTCTTTTTTTTCTCTTCTCCAGACAAGCAAACACTTGTGACAGACGCTGGCAAACTCTACGTACTTGACGGACTCCTGAAGAAGCTCAAGGAACAAGGCCACCGTGTCCTGATCTACTCGCAGATGACGAGGATGATAGACCTCCTAGAGGTGAGTGAATATGCGTTGCAAATTGACTGTCTGCTTGGCAAACTCGCGATCGCCATGGCAGCGCAACTGTCTATTGATGTGACATGAGCCAAACAAGATAGCTACATGAAATCTGATTTAAATTGCAAACTTGCAATGTGTGGAGTTTTTTATTATTAGGAGCACTACTACCCTCTCAAAAATTGGGCAAAAATTGGGCATCACTTTTTGAGAGGGTAGGAGTGTTCCTATTAATAAGAGAGCTATACGACTTTAACAAAAAAAACAATCTGCAACCAACCCTTGACAACAACTTACACTGGCGTGGACACCGAAATATAATCACCAAAATCCACGAGTCACAACACAGAATAGCAATCTCTTCGACGCCGCTTTGCCAATCCACAACGAACTGTAATGGAAATCAAAATTGTGGCCTAGAAAATGGTGGTCTCGATTACCATGGGTCTGCCGGTTACCGAAAATCTGCTTCAAAGCAGATTAAAACATCCACAAATGCAAAGCAACTAGACAAAACAGAGAAGCAAACCATTTCACCAGCCAGTGCGACAACTAATCAGAAGTCACTATCAGCCAATCATCATTCACCATCGAGCGTAACCGAGGCTAGCTCCAGGTTCCCATGGCTACCCAGTGCCATCTCGTCTCGCATCGGCCAACATCGGCGGGCCACCAAAAATGCACGGGGACTCCTCCAATGCATGCGTGCGTTCGGGTATTTGGTTTTTTTTCTGAGCTCACAATTTCGATTTGAACTGCATCAACGCCACGCAAATATGCAATAGATTTTGGTAAAACAAGTCTCAAGCGATTGACAATCTTTACGGTCCCAAAGAACTTCTGGTTCTATAAGGTTTTAATCATAGAAAAATATGTATTTGCTCTAGCGTACCGCAACCACTCCCGGGGGAAATCTGTTTTATTTCCTAAATGAGTATCGAACGCAAAATTAATTTGTCTGGCATGTATCACAACCATGCTCGAAATACCAAATAATATTAAAACTCAAACAGCTCCGTTTCACTAGCGCTACGTCTAGCGCAAGTCTGGGACAAATTTCGACCGTGTTTTGATAATGTCGCGATTGCGTCAAAAATGACAAAAAGCACGCAATAAAAATATTTCCGTCGCACTCTTGAATGGGTGTTGTCGGCAAGATTGTTATCTTGTGCTGGTCGAAATCTTGCCGGGTTCGGGCGCTGCAGACTCAGCGCTGTGCCATCACCGGGAAGTTATGGCTCGGGAGCCCATGAATACCCAAGTCGACCGGGGTAGGGCCCATCATGCACACACCAAGGTATGCGAACATACGTGAAAATCTTGACAATCTCGGCAGTGCACACCGGTTCGTCACAGTTGCGAGCTCGATGCGACCGGGCGTTCTCGAATTACATCTCACAAGCGCAACGATACGCATTGAATATTGAATGTGAAATAATTTCTTAGTAAACTGTGTGTTGTCATTTGCTTTCCCACAGAAGCAAAGTTTAGAATAAAACTCGAGTTTTGTCCATCGCGAATACAGACAACCTCGACTTGATTGTGACAGTTGATGTAAATCTTTGCAAACTCTGCCATAACTTACTCTAGATTGAGTTTTAAAGTTATCTTTACTTGCCTAGATATTGCGAATCTCATATGCAAAACAATGCTTCTTCGAGATGACGTGACCTAATCCTAGAAAAATGCAGACTCCCTTGGATGTTTGTCGTCTAGTTGAGGGTCAGTGAAGAGTGGAGGTCTGCTTGGTTGGGTATCATTTCGTAACTGTTGGCGACAGATCAAGATAGGATGGCATTCCTTGAGTTTTTCTGACACAAAATTCTGAAATGGTGCAAGCCAAATGTCTAGCTTTGGACAAACCCCATTATTTATTCGGAAATGAGATGGTATTTTTCGTTAGGTTATCTGAAAATGTTAATTGTATCCTGATTGGTGAGAAACAGAAAAGATAAATTAGGCAGAATTTGCAACAAAAAAAAAACGGGACAATAGTATTCATAAAGCCGCCAAATGGCATTTGCTTGGACAGTATATTTGATTTCCGTATCAATATCATCGCCCAAGTATTTGTTTGAGAACACACTCTAATAATGGATCGAATCTTTGATAGTACCGTTCAATAAGAGATCATACAATTCCGGTAAGGCCGCCACCTTTTGTTTGGGTTGCCATGTCGCCCAACTGTCATATCAAAAAAAAAAAATTACAAATTTACTCCGCTGATGTCCGCCATTTTCATTTTGATCTAAAGCTACTTTGTATACCAAGGTTCTTTTTTTTTGGGGCTATTTATCTTTAGCTATTATCAATTATAACAATCGTGGGGATTATTTTACAGATATAATAAGAATTTTGAAATACCACCACTAAAATCATAACTGAACTTTCATTCATGAGTTGGTAGCAACACTGAGGGACTTGGATGGGTATCTTCTCTTGCGGGCTAGACTGTTGCAACCAAATTTCAGTCGCATGATAAAAGTGTGTTTGCAGATGAAATATCCCCATCCCAAACAGACTAAGATCATCCACATACCTTTAGTCTCCTCGTCAAAATTCCTTACCAGATCGCATCTCATCTCTCGATCTCATTTCCTTCGCTCGGTCCCCACACGGTCCGTGACTTCACCGTCTCGACCGCAACTCAAACAACGTCCTGGCTGATCCTGACTCATCTGCGTCTCTCTGTTTGCCACGCAGGAATACATGTGGCACCGGAAGCACACCTACATCAGACTCGATGGATCGTCCAAGATCTCGGACCGCCGGGACATGGTCGCCGACTTCCAATCTCGGTGAGAACCAAACTTACTCTAATCCTTAGCGTCCGGCCAATGCTGGGCCTTGTCAGGCACTTCATGTGCTCACCCAGGCACAAAAATATGCAAGTTTCATTTTGGCTTCAGAAGCCCAAAGTGTCCATAATGCCGGAGGAATATTAGCGGTTTTTCGCCACCCACTTAAGCAAGTAGTGATGTTAAATTTTTTCATATTTAGCATACCCAACCTATGACTCTTGCTTTCCAACACAACTTTTCAGGAAAATCCACTTACTTCAGAGGAAAATTGTAACCGACTCTTACATTTCTTCTTTAGATTGCTAAACGGTTCAAATTGCAATGATCAAACCTAAGAAATTTCAGATTGCAGAAGAGCCGTACCAAACGATTTTCAGACTTAAGGTTCACATTCTGAACCGGAATATTGGTTGAACAAGGAAATAAAACATCAGTCTCACACAGTTGCAGTCTTTGAATAGTCGTCTCGAACTGAACCTTTACGATGGCACGTACGAGTCCTGTCCAACCATTTGATCACCCGCCGAACGCGAATTAGCTACATGTTTACAGTGGAATATTGTTCATGGGAACAAGAATCCGCGCGCGAGATGACCGCTTGCAATGCTAACGGTGTTACACGGTGTGTTACCCTATTGTCTGTCTCCACAGAGATGACATCTTCGTGTTCCTGCTCAGCACTCGGGCGGGGGGTCTCGGCATCAACCTGACGGCTGCCGATACGGTAAGACCCCGATGACCACTTTCTGCATCGTTCAATTGGCCACCTAAAATGGACGCTGGGGTGCCTAGAAACGACAAACTTTTCGTTTTTAAGACGAGACATTGCTGCGCTCGGGTACTGCATTTCGCATGACAGGATTTGGTCAGAGCACTAGAGAGATGGGCATGTAGCAAAGAAAATGATTTGGTATATGTAACAGAATTTTCTGGCATTGCAAGCAATTACAATCTGAGATTTTTCTGCTTTGAAGGGCGTTTACAGTGAAACGCATCCAGTTAAGCTTTACTAACAGAGAGGCCATAAAGAAGGGCTACACAGAAAAGCAATACACAACCTTCGCTAAAACAAACAACGCTAAAATAAAAAAACAGGGACTCCAAAAATGTGGGGGCGAAACCAACAGTAAAAACCAAACGGTCTAGGAACCTTATTTCACACATTTCGCTGGTTGCCAATTACACCAGTGTATCATTGCATCTCGTTTCAGATGCCCAGTTTACCGCTAGATTATTACTATCGGAGCAAATGTCCCGGAAGACGGTTTCTGTGATTGCCTTTCCATTGTGCTCTTCCAGAAATCGCGCGGTGCGGACGCGGCGCTTTAGTTTTCGTGTTCGATCTCTTCCATTTATTGCATCTTTTGTCAATTTTACTTCCATTTGGTTTTATTCTTTTGTTCTTGATCGCTTCTTGGCTGAAATAATGGTCTCCATCTTTGGCGAGTTCTCTCTTGCTCTGAATGTAAGGCTATAGTCAGGTCTGCTAAAGAGTCGATACTTATGGTGCATCTCATGAGGCTGCTCGAAATTCGAATCTTCGATTATTATTGAAGTTGCAACTCAAAAATCTCCGACACATAAATAACTGCCGATCAGTAAGCCACAATGATCATTAATAAAATGCATATGGTTTGCGGTATTTTGCTTCATTTTTAAAGTAATTTGTTTGACGTTCTCGGGCCGGATCCACTAAGTGCAAGTTTAATGGCAGACAAACTTGTGTACATAATTTTTATATATAGTTTGTGACGTGATGGTGAATGTGAACATGGTGTCATACAGATCGCGAGATTGTGTAATTTTATGTCAATGATTCACTTCTTATGTTTACTTCAGAATCCTAGTGTTTCAGGCTCAAAATTAATCAATAATTTGGTTAACCAATAAGTATTCCTTGTAAACTGGCGCCTATGAATCATACGCATCATCATGCTTTCCGCATCGCCCATCCCACCATTCCGAAAGGGTCTGGTCTATCTCCCAATTCTAAAAAGTCGTCTCAATCGAACTTTTATCTCCAGCGGGCATGAAACTTGTGCCAAAAACGCTTGGAAATCGCTGCCAAATGAGCGAGAAAAAAAGTCGAGTAAAACCGAAACGAATTACCAACGATTTCGGTGAAATATTGGCCATCATTTCTGTAATAAAGTTTTCGATCGTCGCCAGATGTACGGAGAAATTGTGAGACTATATCGGAGGAGGTGGAGGTTTCAATTTCTTGGCCGGAAAACGCCGATTGGATTCGTTTTTTTTTTTTTTTTTTCTTTTTTTTTGGAGGGAAAGCTCAATCAAGCAGCAACGCAGTAATTTGTGGTGCAGCCTGCCAAATGCACTCGATGTGGTAAGATCGACGCCGATTTGCTCTGCAAGATAATCGACTCTAAATCATTGTGATTCAATTTTGTATTTTTCTCCTTTTTCGTGTGCCAGCAAAATGTATGCTCTCGAAGTTCGAGTACAATGCTTTCACATTGAACTTGAAAGTTATAATAAATCTGCTGATAAATATAGCGAACAAATATCCGTTCGATTGAAACCGAGATTTATTTTTGTCCAATTTCAACGACACGAACAAAAATTTGATTTATTTTTCGGTCTTTTATTGTATCGTATTAGAAGACTAAGGGTTATTTTCAGAGAACATTTTATTTTGAGAATCTAGCAGTGTGACAGATGAGAAATAATCAAGATTCACCTGTCAAGTAAACTATGTATACTAAGTGTATAGGTACACTTTTATGTACACACATATGCATTCTGATTTCCGAGCAATACTCCCAGTGCGACAAAGAAAAATCAGAACCTAAAGCAAGTAATGTTTTCAATCTGTTACGAATCGTGTGGGAATCCATACGGAAACCACAAAGACACATTTATATCGTCTCTAGTTGCAATGCAAATGAATTGGTTTACTACCTTGGCAAGACGGAGAGAGATCATTCTTCAGTAGGTAATTACCACCCCAATTAGCGTAAACTTCTCGGTGCCCGCAAGACATTTCACTCCACTGAGTTTTATCCAACTGCAGCATCCACTGCCAAAGGAGTTATGGGTTATTAATCTCACTTGGCTGTCTACTCTGCCTAGTATAGTTTTGTGCATGTGGCAGAATATGAGTTAGAAGTAGTTTCGAACGCTGGGTTGCTATGATATACCTTGGACAATTTTCGGTCTAAATAGACTTCATTAGCGGCAATTAAAATTCCATGGATATAGTTTGGGCGGGGGGATTTGAGACGTCTTGACTCTGGACATGTGTTGTGACAAACCTAATACGTGCAGTTGTCAAACCCAATTGTTACAATTCACTGGACGTTCCCTTTGAATAGGGAATGCATGAAGTGATACATTATAACTTTGTTGTTGAATTTGATTGAATAACGATAGATTAAACGGTTTGGTGTGTTGGAAAGACCGGTTTTCGTGAGATCATCGAAGTTAACCAACACTGCGCTAGGTCAGATATTGGATGGGTGATCATCATACGAAAGAACCAGTTGTTTGGGAGAGAGGTTTGAGAGAACTTCATTTGCTACCTTCATTCGGCTTGAGCCTGTTGACAGCATGGATTTGTGTAGAAATTCTGTTCTTCGGAAGAGATGGTGGTCCCTCCGGTGCTCTTAGACAGGAGTACGCTAACGTGCCGGCACAGGGTTTCCCTTCCTTTCTCTAGACTAGGCTATGTTCATCATCGTCCTCATCATCATCCACTCATTCACCGACGAAATTAGACCAATTCCACAGGGGCCGTAACAAACAAAATAGTGCGTCAAATAAACAAAGAAACACAACAAACAAACAACAGTATGTCGCCAAACTCCACTAATCAATCAGTCAATCAATCAAATGAAGATAAAATTACATACTATTGGGTTTTTTCCACTGTATTCGAGTTTGTCAATTTGGGGGCTGTACATTAGCTGAACACTGATTGAATATGTGAGCATATTTGAGTTGCAAATGGAGACGGATATATCTCCGATCTCTAATAATACATGGCTTAAGGCAACCAACTATGGCAAGGTATCCATCTGCAATGCATGTCACGTGATCATGATATGTGTATGCGAATGCTGAGCAAACATATTATTGTTCGTACACACCCTCAACATTGACGCATAATAATCGGTCTGTACCCACGGCCGAAGTGCGTACAATGCGTGTGAGGTGTGCGATGGGAAGGCTGTAAGATTGGAGAACCATGAATGAACGGAGGAACGGCGCAGTGATTTAGCTGGGTCGCACGTCCTTGTCAGGAATTCGTTCTCTCCGGTGGGAAAGGAGTTCCCCACTATCATCTAGCGTGCAATTTATCCCCCGAGTGTATCGAGTAAGTATCAGAATCGATCAAATTCGGGGTCGAGAACTTGCGCTTTCCTTTTACCTGGTTCAAATTTGATGTACGGAAAATGTCGCTCATGGAATAACTTTCCTAAACTGAGCTTGGGTCAAAGTTAGATTTCATCTAATGAAAAACAAAATAGCTGTCCTTTAGTCGTCCAACAATGAAACCAATTTGAATATTTTTTTCTAGGAAGCAAAGTATCTTTTCACTGCAATTCAAAACGTATGAATGACCGTTCGAAGTTTACCGATAAATGCAATAAAATCCGTCCAGCGTTCACTAGTCAGCACATTCTCCCCATACTCTGGTGACCAAAACGAGTTGGCCAAAAAGAGTTGGCCAAAAGTTGATTGCCAAAATGTGGTAGACCCGCCGACGTGTTGGAAGTGTTTAATTAATGAGCAACGCCCCGCGGATTTCGGCGGTCGGAAGCCAGTGGTAGTGATTCGAGGAAGCGCAACGGCGGACGGGGCAATTGTCGGTCGGTATATTATCGCAAAACTTTGAACGTGAGGCGAGAGCTGATTAGCCCCCAGCACCACCATGGGACCGGTAGTCGATCTGTGTGAATTGTTTACGTGAAATCATTTTTAGATGGCGCGTCTAGAGTTGGTGTGCTGGTGAGAAGTGTTTTTTTTATGTCCATTGATGTTATGGAACAATTCTTGGTATGGATGGCATTGATTCGACTATTAATTTAGAAAGGGTGGGATAAACAGATCGGTAAATTTTATACAGCAATCCAGTGGTGCGAGGACTGTGGAAAAAAATTGCGAAATGGATTTGCAAGCTAAAAAATAATTTGTTCCATGCATTCAAATATCATATACATTCACAGTTAAATAAGTGTGCTTAGGGGTCAAGAGTAATAGTTTCTGGGTTAATTCGGTATGTATAATGCAAGCCACAACATCAAAACACCATTAAATTTCTCCTTATGCAGATCAATTCAACATTTAATACATCAGGGGCCGTATCCACAAAGCAGAGTTAAGGCTTATCCCCAAACATTTGGGGGCAACGATGCTCTCACCATGGTAACAAACCTTGAAATTTAGAAACTTCATCAGGCTTATCATTTTTTAACTCCGAGGTTAAACTTAAACTCTGCTTTGTTGATCCGGCCAATGTGTCTTCATTTTTGCAATTTTTTTAATTCTTAGTTGTCTATCTAGTGCTGTAAGGTCAAGCCATTGCAAGATACAAGCTACTCTCAAAATGAAAGTACTCAACATTTTACCATAACACTTGTTCCAATCCCAAAAATGTAAATCGTTCTACAATGTTTCAGTGGATCCCTTCCCCTTAGGGACGGAACGCCACTGCTACTTAGGTATATCCTCCTCTCTCTGCGAGAAATAACAAACTGTTTTTACGATACCTCACGAAGCACGCCACCGTGTGGATTGATTACAAATCAATTACTTCCCTGTGACAATAGTCACAAATCCTTGCCTTGCGCGTCACTCCATCATGCCGGCGGCGGCGGCAGCGACGGTCAAGTTTACGGCCATCCTTTACATAATTATTTCCGACTATAGTCACTGTGCATACGGCCAGTTCAGGTCAGTGGCGGTGTCAAATTATTAGACCCGGACGGGTAGGCTTTTTTTTAATCTTTCAGTATTTTTTCAGTAGGAACTAGATACAAACAGTCGAATTTTGGGAGCTCTGTGCACGTCCGATGCTTTACAAAAGCTTTCCTCCAGTGATGTGGACGTATTTGATACGGATAAATCTGCTTAGACCTGTAGGTACCATTGACCCAATCATATCTAGAACATCCCGAGGCTTATCAGTTTAAAATTTAGTCATGGACCAAGAATTTTTTTGGCTCCGTTTCTTATCAAAGCGTGTCTGAAAAGTATGCATTGTGCTTGCCAAACCAAATGCAAGCTAAACAAATGGCTTCAAATTGTGGTAGTTTTCTAGAAAACTTCCATGTGAGGCATCCAAGTATACAGCGGGAGATCATACTTTTCCGGCAAAGGCACCACTAGTCGTTTTGAGGTGACACACGGGCCAACTGTGGTTTTTAAAAACACCACAAATAATCTTCGCTGATATCAGCCACATTCTTTATCCTTTAAAACTTATGGCATGCCAAAATTTAATATTTTTCTAGCTATTATTAGAACTGTTCTACCATTTTTATAACAATCTTGGAAATTGTTCTGCAGATATAATATAAGTATTTTGAAATCCTGATACTCGAATCGTCACTGAAATTTCATCCATGATTTTGTAGCAATGCTTGGTGGTGGTGGGGGGGGGGGGGGGGGCTATCATTGGCTGACATCTTCTCCCGGGGGCTAGACTGTTACGATTTTGAACTTGGCAATTTTTACTTTGTCGGCTGGCATACGTAAACCTAATCGCTCTTGCTTCTAGAAATTACTCTACCTACTACATAGAGGGCTAAAATTATTTCCACTCTTCTTTGACGCTCGAAGATGAAGCAACAATCGCTGCTTTAATACTCTTGCCCTTTGTTCAACCAAACTGTTTCACCTAACAAACCCGTCCCTAAACTCCGCCACTGTCCGCCAGCAATCTAAATAATATCCTGGCATGCCCCTGTTTACGATTCCTCACGGCGGCGTCGAGCGCGCAACGACCGTGGTTACTAATTCCTCCTAGCTACTCGAAGCCAGTGCCGAGAGGTGCGCTGTGAAAGACTCTGGGAACCGTTTCACACACCTCGTCTGCATGTGTTTAACGACACGGCGTGCGTCGTCGGACCCGGGGTCGGACCATGGTGTGTCACGCCGAGAAGGGTCGGCGCATGGGACGTGCTCCCTACACCGCTCTGGCGTGGACATGCGCACTGGCCGGCCTTGGCGCACGCTGCGCTGTTTTGGCCACGAAATTATTAGTGGGTGGGGGCGTCTACGCGTACTGAAACCTTTTCTAGGATTTATTTTGGCGATGGTTTGTTGTATTTTGGCGACCGGCTGCATCTGGTTTTTAGTTTGAAAAGATCTGGCAGGCGTGTTCTTACCTTCAGTGGTTGAAACCCCTAAAATTACCTACGGTGATAAATATTTGGATTTTATCATCTCTAATAAGCTTTAATGTTGCGTTTCTTGCAAAATAAAATCAATGAGCTAAGAGGAAAATGTAGATCTGTAAGTAAATATGCAAGATATTTTATTACCATGATTTTCTTGGCATAGTGCAATCGCAGATCGTGGAGAGAGAAAACAGCCAATTTTTTCGTCGATAGCGGTTCAACGAACAAACAACTACTGCGGCGGGATTAATCCAATCAAAATCATGTCGCGGACGGCGAGAATAAAGAATAATAATTAGATATCACAACGCTTCAATCTAGACATGCTCCCAATTAGTTTGCAACAAATCACCATTGAACATGTTACCACCGTTGGCAATGCGGGGTGACCTCCCTGTGCGGGCTATCCCCCGCCCTTGGACGTAGCGATGCGGGCCTGTAGTGAAATTCAGCCAAGGACCGCACGCACGCCGACGCTTCCGCCATGGGACGCCGGGACGACACAGACGGGAGAAACCACGACGCGTCTTCCGCCGTCGCCGCGCAGGATCGGTATCGGATCCCTATCGGTTTCGGATAGCCGATATCGCTGGTTGAACACACACGACGATATATTCTGCGCGTTGTCACCTCCGTTCGTTAATTGGTGAACATTAGAGCATAGCTGTTATCGAAAAATGCCTTTCGGGAAAACGTACTACTTGCTAACATTTCTGGGGAAATAACACTCTTTTCCGAGCCAAGGATTCGAATGTATCGGATGGCATGTATCGACGATGCTATGACGCGTTTCTTTGCAGTCTTGCAGGATCTCTTCTTAATTAGTTTCTTTGGTGCACACTGTCGGTTATGAGAATAGCGGCATTTCTAAAAAAAAGTAATTGATAGATCACATGGCAACGGTTATATTGCTTCGGTCTCTTCCTTTTCATTCTTATATACAGTTGCCACTAATCCTGCCTTTCATCTGGAGCATTAGCGCAAATCTCTTCTGAGTTCTATTATATATCTCTCTCTCGGTCTAAGCTAGATAAATAACTCCATCTGTACACGTCTAATGTCTTAATTTGATTGCTCTCTTCTCACTTCCCCCAGTTTCTAGTTCGGGAAAAGTCCCTGTCTGCACAGACGTACCCCCCAGGCCGGAGCAAGGATCAACGTACTTTATATAGATTACCTACCCTTGTGATGAACGGAATGGGAATGGGAATGGGAACAGGAATATTGATTCATCCCGTCCATCCCCTAAAGTATTTCGTCTTGAGCTCTAGTTCTGTAATGCTGAGCGTGCAAGTACAGGCTCGTCTTTGTACCCTCTTGCGATTCTCGTAAGACTAGGTGCTGTGACTAAGAGGGTTTGAATCATTTATGAACTGAGTGATGAGTGTGGAGATGAGGATTGACTAAATTGGGGAGCGTTTGGGAAGTGTGTGGCGGGGAAACGGTTAGTGTGTATCGAAATGGAAGAGAGATCGTTGTATTTTTATCAATCATTTCCAGATGCACTTATTTGCAATGCGAGTCTCCAGCGCTTTTAAAAAAGTGGTATTTATGAAAATCAAATGATTTTTCTGTAGTGTGGGTGGGGAATAATAATGATTTCCAATCAAATTCTAAAATCTCCTCCAATTTTCGAACTAAGAATATGGCAAAACATTACTTTCCGCACTACCAGAAGCTCCTTCACTGAAAAACATCCCAAAACGCTTGGCACCGGAAGCATCGAGTTCGCTTTAACAAGTCTTCCCTGAGACCTTTACAACGCACGACCCTCACGTGCTCAATCCTGTCTAATTGTTATGCTAACTACCGGGTCAATCGCACGTGCTCAATAACCTTGTGTAATCACACCCCTCCCCTACCCGTCGCCGCACAACACGCATTTAGGAAGTACGCCCTTGTGACAAGGTGGAACAGGGTGCTCCTCCTAGTTCGGCGGCCGGAAACGGGCCATCGATGGGCCAGGGGAGGGTAGCAGCCCGGTGCCACTTCCTGCCTCCGAAGGTGTTCTTGATAAAGCGTTTCGGCGGCGAGGTGATCGTCGAGGCTTGCTGCACGCCCCCTGATTCAGATGCAGTTTGCAGATCGGGTGACATGAGTTAGCATCAGAATGGGTGTACTGTGTGGTGTCGCTTTGGGAAGTGCACCCTTCAGGGCTTAAAGGAAATGGTGAACATTCTTACTTAACGTGGACATTACGCGCTCGGCGTAGAGTGTCTTTGGTGAACGCGAGACTGAGATTTTTGGAAGTTTGGGGTAAAAAACTTGGATAAATGATGTTATTGTCTGGGTTTATGTTATTCCCAAGCATGATATCTCGATCGTTGACTAGGTTCAAGAAAATTTCGGGTCAAAACCAAACAAAGTCATGCAAAACGCGTTTATGGCATAAGTATCAGTTATAAAAAAATAAAAAATAATTGACCAGAATGGAGCAATAACATTCTCTGATTTTTACCGTCAACAAAAAAACTATACAACTTCTTTTAAATTCTGCCAGTGCCAAGGCGAAGCTGGCCTGTAGGTTAATTAATACTGTCATAATTAATTGCATCATATCTATAAATGAACCGCTATCAGGGTAACAGCGTGAAAACCCGACATTGATCACACCCAACCCAACCAGATCCGACCCGCTGAAGTGCGTGTTTCAAGACACACGCAAACATCACGCACGAGAAATCAACAATTAATTCATCGACGCAACGCGACGCACGAGAGTGGCCCTCGTTTAGCACTTCACAAACTGCGTACGATGTGCGTTGAAAAGCTTACGCACGCTCCACAACCCCAATCCTGCACCCTCTCCATTAGGCGCACGTGATTGCTACTTCGAGTACCTCGCACTGTAGGCCGGAAACCAGGACCGGCGTAAAGGGCGGAGGCGACGAGTAGGTTTTAATCCTGTGGTTTCATGGGACGTGGTTTTCCATTGCTCTTGATTGAGGTGGCATGACATGATGATCTTTTTTAAATACTGGTAAGGGATTTGAGTTCCACTTTACTGGTAATGGAATCCCTATCCAAATATTTGGAGGTTTTGGGGTCACCCTTGGCAACCCAAATTAACGCTCAGATGGTCATGGATCATTTTTGCACCCTTTCGCTACTCATTGAAACTCTGATTGGCATAGCATACAAAAGGTGGAAAACAATGGTCGCGAAGGGTTGGCTAGTGTGTGTAAAAGAATGTCGATTGATACCTACAAACGACATCTGAAAGTTGCTCTTGTAACCACAATCAACTCGTCACCACTTCGACAATTTTACTCAACCACCTCCATAGCCTCGCATCGGCTGTGCCCCCAACCATGGCGTGTAACTCTCTTGGAACCTTCTTCAACCCCACGGTGTTTGTTTCTGGTTTTACAGGTGATCTTCTACGACAGTGATTGGAATCCTACAGTGGACCAGCAAGCGATGGACCGCGCCCATCGCCTTGGACAGACCAAGCAGGTCACCGTCTATCGACTCATCTGTAAGGGCAGCATCGAGGAGCGCATTCTGCAACGAGCGCGCGAGAAAAGCGAGGTGCGTACGATAGAAAAGAGTTCATGATCATAGGGCGAATAAAGTTTCTGTCTCCGAACGCATTTGCGGGGAAGTAATTGAAAAAAGTAGTCTGATATACTAAACTTTTTCTAAGATAGCTTTTTCGTTGGCAACTTTGAAATCGAACATACCTACTGTAAAGAATTCAAGATTCATTGGTAGATTCAATCAAGGAGGCTGGAGCATTGTTCTTCTGTTTCGCTGTCCGCAAAACATGAGCTTGAGCTTGACAAAGCTTCTCAATTCTGCTTTTTCAAATTTTCGCGACATCGCAGTGTTGTTAACCCCCTTTTTCAATGACATTAAATATGTGCGCACGTTTATCAGACCCAATCAGCCATCATGAAACGACACGTTCAAAGCGAATTTGCCATAGGAGACGGTGGTATTTCGCGTCCTTTTTCTTCATTATTTTCTTTTTCCTCCGCCAAAGACCTGAAAATTGTAATATTGGACCTTAGGCCAACTAATTTAATCTAGTATTACCTACATTTTTTTAAACGTATAGATAAAGTTAGAGTTAGATCAATTGCCGTGGCAACAACCAATCATATGCAGTGAAAGTCAGCTGTTTCTGAAAGTTAGGCGCTTAACTAGAAGTTGAAAAATATATAAAAAAAAAACGGACCTTAGACTTGGAGATGAGTATTTGCACATGGAATCGGAAAGGGTGAGTAAAATTAGAACCATTCGCAAATCGTTGCGAAGATTAGCGTGTCCGCGCTAGTGACGGCTGTCAAAGTGACAGCCTCCAATGAGTGCCTCCATGCATGGTTCACAGCGGACACATATGTCTCGGACGGTGCAACCCTTGGAAGTAATCCACACAAGCTCACAACTCATTTCTGGCCATCAGTTACAAGACGCGGTATAAATATCTTAGAGTCCGCTAATTTGTCTGTGATTTCTTGACTATCTCCGAAACAGATTTCTCAAAGGCCGAAATATGTGATGCTGGGCTGTGGTGTCATATAGATTAGTCAAAGGAACTTTGGAGGGTATTGAAAATGAGGAAATTTCCAGTGGAGGACATAAGGTTCATTCCGGTTGTAGCCGATCGAACTCTTTGGTAATACAAGAAATCAGAAGCACCTACGTACTTTAAATTTTAGACCATGAATCATTTTGCTAGGGGCCTGTCTAAGAGACTTAAATGCCATTTTTCTTAAAAATTATACTTTTTTTTTAAATTAAATTAAGTTTTCGCAAGTTTTATCAAAAAAATTGCGCCAATGGCAGTAGTAAAATGTGGCGTTTTGTAAAAGGGCTAGCTGCTTTAAATTTAAAACCTCGTACCTCTCTGCGTTCAGTACGATTTGAAATTTAGACCTGCAGGGGCTCACTCTGCATTTTCCCTTTGAAATCCACCACTGTACCGTGCATCTTGCCTCCATCTTGCATCAATCGGTCCCATGCGACCAGCAAGACGTCACATTATCTATTATGAACACATGTGTATGTGTCATCGAGTTAATATCTTGCTCGTTGCTTCTTTGACTTACGACCAGGGGCTGTCTTTGGGGGCTAGCCCCTCGCTTACTGGTTGGAAATCAGTCTTTTTTTTGGAGTCGACTTGCAATTGTCTTTACGATTGTGTGCTGTTTTTCAGTGTGCCTCGTTGAATTTCTTTTGAAATTCCAAACGAACAATAAATGTCAACCACCCAAAAACAAAACGAGTCTCTTGAGCTAAGATAATGTCAGTTGTTGGCAAAAGGGCTAAGACTATCAAAAGTAAGGAAAGTACATGAGTGTGTGTATTTATATATTTTTTTTAATTTATTGCCTTTTAAGTTTTTACGGTTTTCTACCAGTCAGCTGTGATTTATCGTATCCTTTTGCTGAAACTGAAGCGCTATGTAACTAGATGCAACCCACCCCGCTATTGCAATGTGATGCAATCTGAGATCAACCAAGTTCTGATGATCGATGGATCTTCGTATATTTTGATCGTCTTGGCGCCAAGAATCTGATCAAATTAATGTATAGCCCAGAGTCGATTGCCAAGAGAATTAAACGGCCCGTTAAAAAAGTCCCGGATTCTAGCCAACAAGCCGCGACTAGAAAAATAACCTAAAGAAACGGTCTAGAACTATCGGACAAGATGAGTCTCACAGCTATGAACACCGGCGCGATTTCCGCGTGTATTCCGAACGGGGAGGGGGTAACGGTATGACACTGGAGTGACATGTTGCTCGTCCCCACGTGCCGGGATTTTCTGCACCCGGTCGACACACGTGTCGGTAGCATCAGACACCGGACATAACATGGCCCACCCACACTTTGCGGAACTTGGGGTCATGATACTGACACCGTGCTACCTTGTTTGGATGGGGTGGGGGTGGTTTGATTAGGATGGTTTTATTTGTGGTGTGATCGGGTGTTTTTTTTTTTTAGATCGCCACGTGGTGATTCGAATTTGTTTCGATTTTTTTGAGAATTGCCTCTTCCACCATCCGTGACGCAGTGTTTAATTGCTTTTATCGGTAGTTTTCGATCATTTTTAGGGACTTCTAATGCATTTCTAGATAGGATTTTTTTTAAATCGATAGTGCAATGATGCAATAATACTGTCATGGCTTATTTGATTCTTCATAGTATTCCTACTTGTAGATAAACAGATCTTGTCTATAGCTAACCGAGTTACTTTCCCATTTCTTCCCCAGATCCAACGCATGGTTATCAGCGGTGGAAACTTCAAGCCAGACACGCTGAAGCCCAAGGAGGTTGTCTCATTGCTGCTGGACGACGAGGAAATCGAAAAGAAATGTAAGTACTCGACTTTCCCTACGTGCAGTCGCAACTGAACATACCTTTATTCCCATTTTTGAGTAATTTTCCGAAAAACAATGCAGGAAAATGTGGGCATGCCCACTACCAACAGATGTCTCTATTCCCTCTAAGTTGAAAGCACAACCAGCCATCGCATACAGGATGAGTTCTTCTCACGTCTGTGATACACCTTCGTCCCTGTATGAGATTTGTCGGTACCAATGTGATTTTTTTGTGTGGCAGACCGACAGAAGCAGGCTGAAAAGCGGACGCTGGAGGAAACCAGGGCCGACGTGTTCAGGGAAAAGGATCGAAAACGCAAACAGCTTCAAGGTGGAAAGGTGAGACGATTTCATACATATCATTTCCACGCAATCTACGTTCACCACGACCACAACATTGTCGTTCTGCCACGACATCGCTTTCTTATGAGCGTTTTGCCAAATTACTTCCCATATCACTCGACGTTACACTTTGGATGGAGACGCCATTTCTGTTGGAGGTGCCTCACGGCTCCTCCACTGGAGAAATATTTCGCTGCGAATTTGTTAGGGCTCTGAAAAGTGTAGCGTTTCTTTATTGGGAGCTTGGCTTGTATGAAATGTCTAATAGCCAACAGGGCTGAGCAAACACGAGAAAAGTATGATACTGTTTGCAATCTTTGTACGTCTTTTTGTACATCATTAACAAAAACCATACATGTGTATCAGTTTTGCATTGCTAATCAATTTTAAAATCGCTATGGTTACTTCTATTTTTAGCTCAACCTCCAACTATTTCTTTTTATTAGTCATTATGACTTTTTTTGTTTAAGGGACCTACAGGCATGGGTATGTATTACCTGGTTCAAGGGAGACAATAGATTTCCAGGATAGACAATATTTACAAGCTTTTTCCTTCAGATATGTCGGGTTCGGTCAAGTTATTTTGAAATCGCAGCTCGAACCTATAGTTTTGCAGACTATGCCGTCTTATGAGTGAACGGTCTCTCGTTCAAGATTGACTCGAGCACGTCTTGGCATTGACTCACTGTGCGGGTTTCTCTAGCATTACAAGTGAAACCAGGTGGTAGATGACCACGTTGTGGTCGGCATTGGATGCTGGATGCTGGAGCGCGGAGATGACAGTCAGGGTCGCAGCTAGGAGGCTGTGGGGGGAAGCCAGCCATGACGCAGCCGCTTCACGCTGCGCGGCTGCGCGTGCAGCGTTTCAGGGCAGCCTAAATGAGGTGACGATGGTGATGGCGATAGCGTTTTGGCCTTGGGGACGATTGGTGATTTGTTAAGTTAAACGACGCACTGTTTTGACAACGAGTATATTAGTGTCTGCATGAGTGGTTGATGATGAACCTAGTCTAGTCTAGGAGGAAGTGGGAAAAATCCGGTGCCGGCTCCAACTACAATCAGAGCATTAAGGGGGCCACCGCCGTCCGAAGGGCCAAAAACATAATTTCTCCAGTAATCCATGCTGTCGAGTGGTTGATAGCAAGGCGAATGATATTGCTGCAACCACTTTCTTAAACAGAACTGGGACCAATCCAATTCCTGGCACAGTACGGTGTGGTTTAACTTCGGTGATCTCACGTGGATAGGTTTTACCACGCGACAAACCGTTCGGTTCTTAAGGACATTTTCTTAGCTAAAGCGTACGTTATATCCGAAAGAACAACCAAAGCCGTGAGTTTCGTTGCAGATGCACTAATATGTGTTTAGATGGCGTTAAAATCGGTGGTTGTAAGCTCCATTGTTGAAATAAAACATGGACTACACAACTTTTGTATTTTCTGTAGGATGTAGTGTATACCTTCTCTGAAAAAAAGGTGTAGCATAGAAATTATTACAGCGCTCTGTGTTTACGCTCTGCACTTATCGTGTTTTAGTCAAATGCGTTTTTAATAACGATCGAAATTTGGCAAATGCTGATGAAAACAATACCAAGTGAAATCAGTTTTAATTTTGGGAATTTGAAGTGTATTTTTTTTTTTTTTTTTTTTTAGAGTCATATAATATATTAATGATTCTTTCCTGTGATTACAAATGCATTAGGAATGATAGCTTACATCAATTTTCAAATGCTATTCCCACGAAATCAGCCTTGGTGGTTCAGGTCAAAGTAGTACAAGATACAGGTCCATTTTGGGACTGCAAGTGCAGGGTAACCATTTCTTTCCGTCTGTTTCCGTGGCTTCATTATGAAATGCACTTTGTTCGATGGTTTTGAAATCTTTTTTAATTTAATCGTAGCTATAGTCGAATTAGGTGTGGTTAGGTGAGGTTTGTTGAATAATTAATTGATTTTCAGGATCTTCCACTGAATCTCAACTCTACTCTACTCCACTCAACTCTATCTTGAAGTGATGTTCTTGAAAGCATTCTCCTGTTATTAACGGAACCTCTTCTCAAAGATTTCTAGCATCAGTTATCCCCTGAAGACAGGACCTTGAAATGCCATTTCTGTCAAAGCAGGAACCGCTCCTGAAGCGTCCTCGGTTCGAGGAGCTCCAGGACGAGCTGGGTCTGGACTCGGCGCCCGCCAGTCCTTGCCTGAGCGAGCTGTCGCAGGAGAGCGGCGCCATTGCGCAGGACGAGACCAGCAACGAAGGACTCGTAGTGGACGTCGACAGTCCCAGCTCAATGTCGCCTCAAGGTAGAAAAACAAGCTCCCTGTCTTAGATCCTGGGTGGTTTGAACTCGAGGCCGTGGCGGTGTTGGTTTCATAAAGATGTATTACATTTTTGGGTGATGTAAACATTTTTGGAACTTTTTTCGTGTCTGTGCTTAATTTGGGATTTTTTAATTTTTTTTTTTGGAAGGGGTGGGGGTTGTTGCATTTAATTGTTTTCATGTTGCATGCTGATTTTGAATGGATGACCGCACTGAAGAAGTTTCAAAGAGATTGGTGTGGTGTCTGCCTAGATTACGTATGCTTTCTTTGAGATAAAATATTTCAAATACTCTAACCAATCACGAGAAGTTGAGAATTGGCTATCGCAAAAGGCAAGTAAGGGACACTAAATGACTGCAAGAGCACATTATTACAGATTGTTCCCTTTTCTTTAACGAAGGGAAACATATTATGTTGATGACATGCTCCTTAATGATGGCTAATATCCCATCCACACATCAATTGCGCTGACAACGAAGCCTTTTCTAAATGTGTTTTTTAAAGCTTGCCTCGCCCAAGTCACATTTGTCGTCTAGGTCAACCGAAGCATAAAATTTCCCGAAATCGGCGACATATCAACACATCCTTTGTTCCCGTTTCATCTTTTCACTTCGCAATCCTTAAAATTCCGGACATAAATAGTATGAAACTGTTTGCCACGCGCGCCCGCGGGACGCGATCCCGAAGAAAACTGGGATTCTTTGTGAACGAAACGCGCGCCCGTTGCCAATTAGGAAATCTTCCATCTCATTCACACTCCAATAACAAGAACGGCTACACGACGTCCCATAGGGCGCCGTTTAACGGCCAACGCTGGGGAGAGAGCATTTACGACGCGTCGTCAAATTCGTTGAGGAAACGACGTCGATTTTAAATTCATAGGCACGAGATTTGCAACATGTGCCCCTGCTTTCGAAGGCGAATTCTTGCAGTCGGACAAAGGTGTGGCATCGTGATTTAAACAATTACAACTATTCCTAGCAAACTGCCTCTGATTAACCTGGCCCTTTTGAGCACCAATGATCAGTCATGTTTGATTAATTAGTTATCAATTAATGCCATGTCCTCTGCACATTTGAGATTTACTGTTACCTATTTTTCGAGAAAAACGTAATTATATTTTTTGATTTTATTTTAATTAAAAAAATGTATTTATGTTAAAAATGTGTTGGAGATCGCACAATTGAGCACTAATTAATATGCTACGACCGATAATTAGAGGCCAATTAGGAGATGCCAGGTTCACGGATCATAGTTACCATACAGACCATAGATAACTTAACTTTCTTACTATTTTTGATTATATTTTTAAATAAGTACGACGTTAATAACATTTTTTTTGATCGCACCTTCCAATGTTTATCGTCTTTGTTAGAGATGCACATTTTTTCTCCAACTCCTCTAGTTCAGTTCGCGTATACGTGACCATCTCTCCGTTACGCACATAAGCAAGCCATCTGCATTTCGCACGTTCGTAGACGATATTATTTCTCAACGAGTTATTGACTGAGCAGAGTTATCTCGTGTGTGTGTGTGCGCCCTCCACAACCGACTTTGATAGTTGTGCCATAAGCAACACTATACACTAATGCACTGACTGTGTTTCCGACCCGCCCGCATGAGATTTATAGTAATTTTATTGGAGCACATGGTGTGTATTAGTGGAAAATTGTATGCACTATTATTATGTTTGTACCTACCATGTGTATTGTGGATATTATTGGTATTCACATGAACATATCTCCAAGTGATTTGCTAAATATAGCAATTACGTGTACAGACAAATTTAGTGTTCGTTTGGCTCGCACTCGTGTTGGAAAGGTTTTTGCTAGTTTCAAGCTTTTACAGTGTAGCTTGCAGATTTATTGTTTTTAAGTTGAAATGCATTACACATTATATAACTACTAAATAACGAGAAATAAATGTTTGGTTTTACGGATGATGAAACAATTGCACTGGAATTGATACTAACTATCAAAGAAATCTAAAGAAATTGCGTTCTTTATTCAGATTAAAAGTTTAAATTTTCGTAGCAGCCAGTCCACATCGGCTCAAGAGACCATGCGAAAAGAAGCCGTCACAACCTCAGCTTTTTGTCTCCGTCTAAATGACCATAGAATTCACTTATTACTTCTAAGCGATTCCGAGAGGGAACCCTCGACGAAAACCTCGTGGGTGCATCGGTGCGCAAACTAGAGATGCACTTTTTGTGTCCGTTGGTTGCGTGATTGTGGGTGCCAGAAGTGTGGGACTTGCGGCCGGATTTCTTCAGTACATGTCGTCTGGAACAGTGGGAAACTGATGACGAGAACCATCGATCTCTTAAAACTTCTTATAGAGGGTTTTCTCAGATCCAAATCTTGGTGAAATTTAAACTAGTGCGATATAAATAGCAATGATAGTCTTGCCGGATACCTATTTGTCGTTAAAACATTTGTGGACCATTAATTTTCTAGTAACCAATCACAATTGAGTACTGGTATAAGGAAAATCAGTTTTGAAAATTAATGTAAACAACATTTGCTGTCTGTCATCTTTTTTCAATAATTAAAAGCGGTAATAATCTAGTGGTAAATTACATATTTGAACGTACATAAGTACAGCAGCGACTTGCGATGAGGGTAAAGACCTCATCGCACGTCACACTGAGATCACCACTCGCCTGATTCCCCACAACATAATCACTGTGACTGTACCTCCTTCGTGTGACCGTCGTCGTCTTGGCCAGTGGACCACTCACAGATGGATGTCGTGGGGGCGCACTGCCTCCCAACACGTGACCCTGTTCAAGTCACGTGCGCGTCTTCCCGCGCTCGATCGCGGCTGGTCACTGAGACTCAGACAGACAAATAATGACATGAATCGGAAATTATATGTCGTCGCGTTTGGGGCCACGGTTCTTTGTTAATAACTGTTTGTTTCTCGTTCACTGTCGTCTCTTTTTAAGAAAGATAGTTGACAGAAACTTCGAAATTGAACTCTCTGACTTCAAAACTACAGCAGAATATCTTCCTGGCTATGTACGAATCAGCAGACAGCGAGAGTTAACAAATGGATCTCATGATAACTGATTGATAAAAAAAAGACAAAAAAAAAAAAGTTATAAATTCGAAAGAAATCTTCGCGAGTATACAGGGGCAAAAACGCAACAAAATTTCCCAATCATGCTCATGTCCATCCCGAGTGGATTTCCCGATTTCCAGCTCAATTCGCGTCTCTCCCTTGTCGTACAAGCGCTTTCTTCTCTTGTTCCTGTGCTCCCGATCCGATATCCTCCCACGTTTCATTCCCCAGGTTTTTCTCACCCTCTCCACGGGCCGTCGACGAGTGCCCTCCCCCAACCCCTCAAAGTGCAGGGGAAGTTGCCAACCCCTCGTTGTAGTCGTTCAATACTTTAAATGCAACTTTCTCTCTCTCTTGCTCTCTTGCTCTCTCGATGTAGATATACCCGATATAGCGTAATAAACATCCTTGCAGATTTCAAATGCTTTTTTGATTTTGTATGTCTTCGCCTTTTTTTTTATAGGCGCTACTGGTTTTTATCTCTGTGCGTTTTGGCGTTGAGTTTGAAGTTTAGTAGCCCATAAATCACAATGAGTGTAAAACCGATGCGATTTATAGCATAATCTTCGTCTATTTCCCCCAATATTCTCGATTTTTACCAATAAACGCGCAACGAAGACGTCTTCTTTCGGAGGTTTTGGCTGCTTTTTTCACATTTGTTATCGGTGGATTAGTTCAATGACGTGTTACTCAATGCCTGGATTTAAAAAAAAATGTGCATGCCTTCTCCCTGATATTGAGGTATACAAGTTAGTATGGTACCATACTATTGGTACGTTCCATCAGACATCGATTGAAAGATTTATCGTCCCTACCTTCTCAAATGACGTCTCTATACACTAATTGCCACCAAATATCTTGTTTCCATAATCGTATCTGCCGTATAAAACCAGCTGATTCATTTTTTGCCTCCTGTTGAGTTTAAATCAAACTCAACCAAGTCGAGCCTGATCATTCCTATTCATCCCCTTCAATCTCATCATCATTGGTATTTTTTTTTCACTCAATTACTTTGATGCCAGATCCATCGGCATCAGGCCCATTGTAATAAATCGCTAGACAATACGCAATGCGTACAGAAACATGCGTCGGGCATTGGAATGGGCGCGCAGGGCCGACATCTGATTCTTGGATAATGAAGCCCGGAGTGGTCATTATGCGTTTAGTTGCGTACGCCATGGGATTTGGGACAGAAAGCAGCTTACCTTTATGGGCTGGGTACCAGGTGATTTTGTCTGGCGCGTTATAGACAAGCAATATAAGTACAGATGTTAGGCAACTGGAAAAGAGCATAACAAGCTAGTTAAATATTCCCCTCTAATGGCGCTTTTCCAGTAAGACTGGCATCGGGCGTGATTTATGAGTCACTGTTTCATTATCAAATCTCATTTGAGAAACTGTTGTTTTTTTGCTCGGTTTTTTAAATAAAATCTCGGCAAATTTGAGTTGAAAAAATTAATCTGCAGTTATATTATTATTTTTGCGTCGATAGTGATATCTTTTGAATCCGTCTCTAAATGAAAAGTATTAATTGATCTTAAATGTTATTCCCCAAAATCGCTCATGCGAAATTAGCCTGAGATAGAGCCATTTTTACCTACCAGTTTTGTTCACGGCAAATCAAACACGGCGGCGACTATTTTCAAGACGTTAATTGGTCAAATGGGTCCTGATACAATTAGCAAACATCCTAAGCCAAATATTTAAGACATTTTTTGCTGTTGGAAAATAATGATTAAAAATATATGAGACATGGAGCAATTTTCTGACGCTTTGATCCAGTCGTCCCTCGATGGTAAAGTAATGAATTTAATGAAATTGACAAGATATAGCAATTAATTTATCAGTCCGTTTAATTAGGGGTTCTCCACTTTACCAAAATACCGTCTTAAGAAACGTTCTGCCTATTATGTCTTATGCCATGCATGTGTCTTTAATCTATTTTAATAAGTATGCCCGCCTCTTTATACAAGCGTTACATTAATATTATCGTTATCTTCTCCTGAATAACCTCACATCTTACACGGTACAGAATCTTCTTCCGTGTTCGCTTTTTGTTTACCGCTAAACGCACTTGTTCGTGGCACTTTAATGCAAGGTGCGATCTATATTCATAAAAAAAAAAATGTGCGTGAACGAGTAATTGGCCCCTGAATGCTTGACTAATCGACGCACCTCACGCACAAGATTCAAGTTGTTAACTTTTGTGTTAATAAACCGAGCCAATTGGGAATCGTTTATAACTATAAAAATTTTCGAGATCGTGCATTCAAATTATTTTACGCGTAGCTCGGATTTTACTGCTTTAGTTTGTAGTTTTTTTCATAATTTTTTTAATTTTAAATGCACAAGCTGGTTTTTGATACTTTTGAACAACAAAACTTAAATCAATTTAGAAAGATACGATCATTTTTATGACAAACCCATGCATGTTTCGATTTTTTTATTCGTTATTCACATGGAACAGGCAAGACGTATTCATCCGGCGCACTCTCGCAGCATCTTAAAGATAGGATCTGTAAAATATCAAGGTGCTACCAAAAATCTATCTGCTTTTTTTTTCTTTCTTCTTTTAACGTGAGAAATGTCAAACACGTGCTGTAGTGTGGTTAAAAATTCTACCACAGCCGCATTGGTGGACGTGAGTACGAGGTTCGTAAAGACGTTCTTATCTGTGGTCGGTGCTCGCGTAATTCGAAACATTTCAATGTCGGCGGACAAAAAAAAAACGCTTAAATTAAAATGTATTAAACGAAATCGAAGAAAGGAATTCCGTCTGTTTCGCTGAATGGTGGGTGACTTTACCCACCGTTTGGGTCTGTACATCGTTCCGCAAGGAATTTCATGAAAAACTATTCAGTGTGCTATGGTTTTTCGCTTTTTCTGCCAAGCGTTTGGTATTTCAGTTAAAATTAAATTACCCTCAATAGTTTTTTGTAACATCTACAGTTTCAGTAATGCGTATTATGTTTTAATTTGCGCTGAGGCTAGGAAATTATTCTCTTTTCACGACAATCCTTACTGTCTTTCGTTAACGACTCCAAATGAAGCGTTTTGAAAAATGTTTTTGCCATCTCGTGAGATTACGCGTACAAAAATTCAGCACCCAGAACACGTAAAATATGCAGAAAAAACATCCAATGAATTCAAGTGTTCTTTTAAGTTTCAACGGTAATTTCTTCTCTGAATCTGAATTTCCTTAATATCCAAGCATCTCACAGTATACGTCTCTTCGTGCGTAGCTAGAAGTTTGTTAAATAAAGAAATTACTCCGCCAGTGATCGGCAACAGGAAGAGAATCTCCAGACAGACAATAGAGACATTTGCGAGACGCACAAAAAAAATCTCAAATGAGAATTTCAGAAAATAGAACCTCTGAGCCGGCGAGCTTCATTACAGAACGCAAAAGCATTCGGCAGATGGAATTGCTACACTCTGCATTGACAGTTCACCCATTGTTGTTAGTGAACATTACTTCTGACGCCCAATTTCGACGAAACGAGCAGCAGAGTGGTACATCGCAGGCAGATGTGCCTGCTTCGGAAATCAATTCCTTTCGGTGCAACTTTTTCACGCACGCCTTTTTTTGTTGTGAAATCGTAATAATTAGTGGCTTCGCTCAGAGCGGCTTGTGAATTTCTCGCGCATGCGGGTTTGGTTATGGTTACTAATCCAATTGTATCTGGATGCCGCCCCTGGATTTTGGGCGAATACGTGAGACGGACTGTGATAATAGGCTAAGTCTACCAGGATTAGGTCGTGGGTTTTTTTTTTTTTGTTTTTAACGCGTTTTTTTGTGTGGGGTGCATTGCATTTGTGGCTAAAAATACGACTGCTCTTCGGTTTTTTGACATGTGCGAACTTATGTGGCGGGCGGGTTATGACTGGAGGGTTGGTCCCGACTTACTAATATGATTTTTTGAACTTTTTTTAGTTATAGGGAGAGTCTTATGAATTTTGGGGTTGCTAGCATATGTTTCCATGAGACCTATTATGCCCTTATGGCACTGGGAGTATAGGTACACAAAGTCTTACGCTTAAAAGCTGATAAAAAATGCACGTTTAAAAAACATTTGCAATTTTATCATCTCTAATTTACCGGTCAATATGGATTTACAGCACATAAAATCACAAATAGTCGATGATGTTCGACTGGAACTTAAACCTGATGTATGCTTTAAAATCCTTATTACAACAAACTTCAATTACCTTTACTTACAAAGTATCCGCTATGCTTTATTTGTGTAGGTATGTGCCGACGAATGCAGCACATCCTTGTTTTGGCTTTGTTCTTACGCCGCCTCATACTAGCGAACGGATTTATGATCTCGCAAAGCATTTTATGACTGATGGAGACTGCAGCTGTTTTTTCACCGCCGCCCACCCCCACATTTTCCATCCCTCGAGCGATGTGCAATTATTTATCGGACCAGAGATTGATTTGCACCGTCGCTTTCGGCTGCAGACACGTTTTTTATGAGCTTTCTACAAATGTTATTCATGACTTCAAAAATTGGATATGGCTTTTTTCGTATATGAATTTATGAATCGAAAAGCAACTGAAGCACCCTCGATAAAATGTGTGTAATAATTTTGCTAGACACGTTTGAGAGATGTTAATTTGGACCTTTGCGTCTGGGCTGCCGACTTTCATGAATAAGAATTACCGTCACAATGCCACACATTGCACCGATTTATCAACTTATCAATAGCCATGCCCCCACAAAAACGTTCCTCGCGGCATTATTTTGCAATACCACTACAAATTCTTTCAGCCGATAATGTCCTTATCAATTAACAGCAGAACATTGGCTTGGCTTTCCTCTCAGTGCTTTATGCAATAAAAAATGCGAAAGTCAATACAGCATGCGTTAGTTAATCACGCACAAATTTGATGTGTCCTTGATAATTTAACTTTCATGGTGGCGAGTCGTTCGCAAGTAGATATACAGTTTCCCAAGTTTTAAAACTGCATTACCGTACATTCCCATCTTACAACTGAAAATTGCTAGAAACAAATGAATCGCAACTTTTCCTGATGCAAATCTGTTGTTTTCAAGGCTAAACTTCAAGGTCGCGTTGCAAGGCCAAGCACTACCACCATAACTTCTCAAAACTGTTTTATAAAACTTGACAAAACACACACACACACACAAATAAGTGATCGTCGACCGGTCTTCAACATTTTTATATCAAATTTCAATCTTCAGGTAATTAGACTTGGTACTTACAAAGTAACTGCACATTTTCATCTAATTTCCAAATACTTTTTGCCACGATTGCTGGTGATTTTGTATCTGACTTCGGCGCTTTGTTTTTATTCCAGTGTACACGTCGCCGTTTGCCAGTAACATGCTGGTGACAGGACGCCCCCGACCTACGGGGCGCGGGGGCAAGCGAGGGCGCCCTAGGGGCTCCAAACGGGGCGGCTGCAACGTGCGTGGTGGGCGGGGAGGTCTCACCGTCAACATGACCAACGTTGACCTAGGCATCGGTAAGTCACAGACGCATATTTACCACTTGGCGGTTCTCTCGGGGAAACGGGAATACAATATGAAAATTAATTACAATTTTCAAGAAATGTGCATTGAATTTTCATAAAGGAAATGTGTTTTATGTCTGCCTCGCATATAGATTGGTTTAATTCACTTAAAATGTGTGATTCCTATACACAATAATTGAGCAAGCGAAGTCGAACCGATACCAACCAATACCAATAATAACTCATACCAATACCAAATGCCAAAAATACCAATTTACTACAGCACAACAAAAAACAACCTACATGATACAAAATTAACGTCCTTCAAATTAACCACTCGTTTAATTAAAATTGTAATTAACTTCGATATAAGGGTAATAATTTAGCTGGTTGATAATAAAGCAGCATACAAGGGTTGTAATTTGTGTGAAGCATTGTGGATAAGGGCACACCGATACGTCCTGTGGTTGCATTATTAGCAACACTGTAATCACCGATGCCGGTATCATTACCAGTCCGTGATGACGTCGATCGGGGTGCTTAGCGCATGATTGACGACTGTTTTTGGGGGATGTTGCCCCCATCCCCACCCATAGTCCGACCATAATATCGTCTTCCGGCGGGGGTGCTAGCGCGCCCAGCTGCACAGGATATGAAACTAGAGGGTAGTGACACTTTTTCACGTGTGCGTGCAGTGCCTTGTGCGAAGGAAATTCAAAAAATATGCAAGATGTGTTATTTATTTTTTAGTTGAGGGCGGTGTGAAATTATTATTTTATCTGCCATGTTCGTTCGATCAGTTTTTGAGGGGCTTTTTGGCATGTTTTTTTTTTTACTGAGTGTGTGATATTTGAAGCATCTGGTTTTTAATAGACTTGTTAGGTGATTTATCGGTTTGATCTTGAACTTCTGATAATGGGATTTTGTCCGCTTAGAAATATTTCTCGTGCCAGAATTTTGTTCCCTTGATGCTAGGATTTATATCGTTTGTTTCGAATTAGTTTTTGTTCGGAATATTGATTGAATCAAACCTATATGCCAGGCTTTATTTTCTATTTCCATCAAAATTGAATCAATGCATCATTCCACGAGCGCCGAAACTGATTGAATCCGTGCATTCATTACAAGCTCAAAAGGCAGCAACATTCCATTGTTTGTTTAATTAGTTTTCTGTTATTTATTGGCATATTTCACTATTAATCAGCTACAAATTGAACAGTTTTTAATTATTGCGAACTATTAATTAGCAACTACAAGCATATTAAATCAGAGTTGAATGCAATTCAAAATTGAAATTCTAACGCGAGTTTGGAAAAGCTTATGCAAATTGTTTCATTTTCATATGGAAAATTCTTTGATAGAAAATTTAATATTTTATGATGTTTTAATTCCAAAAACAATGGTTTCTAGTCTCAATCCGTGGTACTAGTTTATTTTACTTCAGATTAAAAAACCCAATTTATTTGAAATTATTTTTTTAGCTCCCAAAAAAAATTTCATTCCAGCTACTATCAACTCATCAAACCTGCACATTTTTGCTAACAATATTTTTTAGCTCTAAACGTACCGGAAAATTTTCCACCAATTCAAATTTGAACTTCGCATTTTCCCCTTACCTTATTTTAGTAAACCCTCACCTGGCTCTAACTTACCAACAAAATCCCTGACTAACCTCAACTCCTTTAAAACTTTCCAATCCTTGACCTAGTCAACAAAAACCACTAAACAAACCTCCAAGTGAAGATCACCACGTGAAGGTGTTGATGATCCTATTAACGAGCTGATTATCTCACCTCCATTCTCCCCCGTCAGCTGGCCTCGCGTGAGACTGCTATCACCTCCAAGCGTGACAGCCAGCCGCAGTTATAGATTAATCCAGCTTGATTATAATCGACAGTAGTTGGATGGGCAGCGAGGAGCATAATCACCCACCAAACCAAACCAAACCAAACCAAACCAAACCAATCATAGTCTCTACATCCAACCCAGGGATATGATGTGCCGTTGTAGCCGAAGAAAGGTGTTGCCCAGGCCATAGGTTCAGCTTTATCGGTATTATTATACCGAAAGGTGTTGATTCTTTGGGTGCATGACGAAGAGGCTTTATTTTTTTGTTTCTTTGGCTCGCTGTTTTATTTCAAAGGTGCGATAATTGGGGGCCTTTGTATGGAGGTAATAAAGTCAACGAACACCTTTTTGTTTCACGTGTTCACACTTCTCAGAAACAAATTGCTGTAATTTTGTGGTTATTTGTATTATTTTTCTTCTGTCTTATCTGTGGGTGGATTATTAATTTGGTTTATTCTCGACGTGTTTCGTTTTCTAAATGAGAACGGGCCAATTTTCGAAGCACAGTAATTAGAATTTTTTATTTTAAAAGTTAACCGTTAAAGGTGAGGTAAGATGTCCTAAAAGTCACTTAATGGTTACTGATCTTTTTTAGATCTATTTATAAAGCTAAAAAAAATCGACTATGCAAATAATTCGCAGAGTTAATAGTTTATCCACAATTCACGAATAAATTGAAGTCGGTAACCCATTTTAATTAGTAGTCTGAACTTTGTATACCCGTGGCCTGTTTCATAAACGAAACGGTTCCAGAACGAACCAAGCTAAGAAGCGTATCAATCTGCGTGTGGCGTCTTCAATTAAAACCACCGGGCGGGCACGCACGCTAAGACTAAAGACAGGCAGATGCGCTCAGCCACACATTTCGCCTGGAACCACAAAACTGTTATAATGAACCAAACGTTTCAAAATAACGCTCACCGTGCAGGACAGATGCTGGGATTTTTATCTTTGCAATCATTAAGGGTAGTCTAGGTGTGTTTTTCAGTTATAGGGGAGGATGGCGTCTGATTAAAGTCCGATAGCGATGCTAGCTTAATCAATTTTGGATGACTATGCTAAAATGAGGAGACATATTCATATTTCGATAATTTTTTCAACGAATCAATAAAGCAAGTATTTAATAGAGATTATGCTGTAATAATTTATGTCGATTCATGCCTGTAGTGTGTTTGTTAAAAAGGTTATTATTGCGCCTATCTACTGTAGATTATTGTGTTAGCGTGATCGCACGTACCATTAAAGTACCGTATTCGTATCGGCAGATGCAATCTCATTAGATGTTCTTGAGAGTGATACATTTACGGTTGTGTTATTATTGGCAAATATGTGATAGGACCCACCTGTCTGCGCAAACACCTCTATAATTTGTTCGGTGACTTGAAGTTGATGTGTTACTCAGAGTCTAAGACGGCTATGCGTACAGAGACTCGATTTGCAGAGCTGGTCTAGCAGTACTCGAAGTGTTCAACTAGGTATTCGGGATACCTGTGAGTGTATGAGTCTTGTCGCCTTCAAGTTCTGTCAAATTTAAATACGAAAAATAAGGACACGTTGCTGGTTATGTATAGTATTTCCATGATAAGAAACACTGACAAAAATTCCTGAGATCAGCTGCATTGCCATTTTTGTTGGTGGTTTTATATCCTGACAATACTGTAGTTTCTTTCCACAGTTTGAAAATGGAATTACTTTTCTAAACTTAAATGCCTACACTAGATACTCAGGCCCCAAATTTACCAAAAATTCACGTGGACTTCAAAGGATAGGCAACACTTCAATAAACATTTTGGCGTAATCTTATAGATTTCGTGTTATGATTCTTGTGATTTGCTTCTCAAAAAATCATTTTTTCCAGGCCCACCAACAACCATTGTCGACGTCGTCTCCACCCCCAGCTACCCACCTCGTCCACCCCAACCCGCGATTCGTCGGGGACCGGGTCGCCCCCGTTTGAAGCCTTCCGGGCCTGGACATCAGGGCATGCGTGGAAGTGTGCGTCCTAGGAAGGTCCCCAAACCCCTGATGGCACACAAGAACGTGATGATGCCAGGCAGGTCGGCGCAGGGACCCAGCGGTCCCGTTGGGGAACACAAGCTGTCCATGGGCTTCTACAATCCCTCGACCTCAAATGAGTGATCCGGTAAGTACGGGCATAGACAACGATTTGTTAGCATTGTGATATTTGACGACGCAACGATTTGACGATGTGCTCCAGCTTAATGGCGTCGATTTGTTTATGGTGTGCTCTCTGTGTAGTATTGATCGCAACTGAATGTTTAATATGTGGTTTAATTATCATACCCCAATAGCGTTTTAAGATCTTGAGTTGTTTATCACGTTCACCGTAAAACAGACCCTATACAAAACTGTTTGGCTCCCGAAAAGCGAATTACATATTGTAGGGATGTTGAAACAGCGGCAGCGATTTTGTAAGCTGTTCCATGTTTAGACATTCATCTCTTTATTCAGCAAACCGATCTCAATGTACAATAAATTAATATATCACCGGACTCATGGTCTGTTTTCTCTGCTTTTAGAGGCTCGGGGCTAGAATGGAATTAAGACAACGCAGACAACAGTTACATCATAGTCGATCGTAGTTTTCCTAGGAGTTTTCTTCAAAAATCAAATTTTTTTCTATTTATGTGTATTTCTTTTTACTGCATTTTATTTAAAACTGAATTTAAATACCCGTTGTTCGTGTAATTGACCAAATGTGACTGCCACTTGAGCAATACACTAGATGCAGCAGCAACAACGAAACCCCTACACTCGGTCTGATTGTGAAATGAAAGAGGGTTTGCACATTCAAAAAGGTCCACTGTTGCTATCGTCGGGTAGCAAATTTTATTTCTGGCAACAATGGGCTCTGCGAGGGAGTGAAACCCTTTTTTCATCTCAAACTGAAATCGAGTATATATAGGCCAATCTAACAATCCATCGAAAAAGTGCCAGAAAACGAAACCCCTTTACAGTTTTATATAAATATTATATTTGCGTTGTAGTTTGTGTGTGTGTATATACTTATTCAGTGAACCTTATCGAATCACATGAAACTGATATTCAAGTATCCATCTTCGTAATAAACTCGTAGTTCATTTTTTTTACATATTCTTTGTAAGTTTGTTTGCCCGATTCTCCTTTTCCAGCTCCGTCGATCCGTCGTCAACTCCGTTTGATTTGTATGTTAGTTGTGAAGACTCAATTCGATAATGCAAACAAAATATGGGTGCTCTTTTTATGTGTTTGTTCGATTTCCTACTCACCAATTACCGCCTGGACCGGTCACTATGAAACTTTCAGGACACCTTCGAGACCTGTGGAATTCTGTGTGCTTAGTTTTAAAAACAACCGACAGGATTTCTTTATCGATTTTTTTCGAAAAAAAAACTAAATAAATTGCAAAATTTCCAAACTTAATGAATGCTTGAGTAATTACCAAAACATAACCAACTTTTGCAAAAATGTTTATCGCATTGAGATGTGCCATGCCTGAAACGTATAGATCCTCAATTTTTCGCATACCAGTTCTGTTCACACTTATTAGACGTTTTTTTCACTATTTTTGCCATATTTAAGCAATATGTTGTGTTCTCATTGAATTTTAAAGACAAATTAGTGCTCATCCTTCAACGTGATTTAGAGCGTGCGCGAAGCCTGGTTATTTTTTACATTTGCCTAGTTACCTGTGACTGTAACTTTTGACAGTGTTTTGAATAATTAGAGCGCACTTATTATTTTAGTTACCTGAAATCAATAAAATAAATAATCAGGATAGAATTGACAACGCATTCTGTACAGAATCAAACATTTCCTTCCAAGTTTATGCAAAAGAATGCAACCGTCCTCGTCCTCTCGCATGGGTCGGACCCATGAAAAGCTTTGACGCATTTTTTATCCTTGGACATCAGTAGAATATTATATCAATCGTAGAATCCACTATTGCGAGCAGCGAATAACCTATTCTACCTCAAACTCGTGTCACAAATCTCAAGACTCGAAGCCGTGGGAACATGGTACCAGGTACCGTTGACAGCTAAGGTAAGATGACAGCCAAGTCGTCAGCTATGACTCACCAGCTACGATAAACATTAAGTAAGTATTGTATTTTTCATAATTTTATACCAGCGTATGTCTCATGCTAGAACGTAACCACATCCTGTTCTGATTTGTGTCCCGAATCTTACGTGCTTCTTTCCCTTTAGCTGCACTTAAATCGATTTCGACCGAAGAAACAGTGGGAAAATCAATTGTCGTTTGGTAGACTTACTCGGAAAAACTTATTGGATAATCTATTTTGTTTAACTTTTTGAGGTCTTCTATAGATAGCAGTGAAATATTTAGATTGATTGATTTGTAGTGTTTAACGACGCACAGTTTTAACAACTGGTCCGTGGCTCTGGTCTAATGGCGTCTGTGAATGGTTGGGTGATAATGAACCTTATAAAGCCTAGAAGAGAGGAAGGGTAATCCGGTACCGGCACTTAGCCTACTCCTATTAAAAAGCATAAAGGGGATCAGCGGTTTAAGGATTTCACCACAAATCCATACAGTCGAGGAACCCTCCAACTTATCTTTCAAACAGAACTGGCCATGTGTATGATGGTCCCCCTTCCAGTACCTGGCCCAACACTGTGTTGCTTAACTTGTTTCCAACGCGCCAAACTATTTGGTAAAATTAGGGGTTGATCCACTGAATTTAGAGGTCGACATTTGGGGTGTCTTAAAATAAATTACTGCAAACATTTTTATGGGACTGTTTCTAAATTATGAATGTGATATATTTCTCTAGATCATGTCGTCATTTGGACGAAATGGAACCAAGGCTGTAATCACCTAACCACTCACTACTTTTATTTCGCAGATTTCAATAATTTCCCTTGGGATAAAATGAAACTCGCTGACCGGATACATACATACATACTAACTATTACCCATCTCATTATAGAGAATGAATTTTTACCTGAATTACTTGACGTGTTCTCGAATCAAATGACAATAATCTGTGCATGCTTGCAAGCGGAAATGATTGGTTGGATTTGATGAGAAACGTCACCGAAATGTGCTTACATGGTTGTGCATATACCCGTGCAATCTCAGCCGAAGAGCACACAATATTTTTCTCTGTTGTACTATGATGGTATCATTTTATGGGTATAGAACTCGTTTATTTAAAATTTATTTAAGGTCCCTGGGCTCGATTCTGTTTGTGGTTTTCCTTGATCTAACACCCACTAGCATCCATTATCAACGAAAAAATCATAACCCTTTCTACATTGAGGGGCCCAACAGAAACGTAGTCGATTAGGAGAATGCATTTAGTTTTGACACACAATTAGCGTATTTCAGCAGTAACTACAAGACGCCAGAAAGCATATGCGGTAAGCCACACGTTTAGGCCATTTCCAAAACAGAATATTTCAAAAAGAGCAGCTGCAACTGCAACCACACTAAAGTTCTAAAGTAAAATGTTGTCTGTCAAAGTTGAATTTGAAAAGCTTGTGCAGGATTTTGTATCGGCGCTTTTGAAAACAATAAGCACTTTGAGAGGCGTATCTGTTTCTAGCAATCGGTCGAAGTGTGTCACCTTTTCAGAGCCAGCGCTTCAGCTTGCTGTAACAACAATAGGGCCAGCAGACAAAACAATGAAAGTAATTGGCTAATAGGGACTAGCAACAAAGGCAGTCAATGGTAGGGATTCGGGTTGGAATACCTACAAATGCCCTACAAACTTATTCGTTTTATTTGATGAGAGTTGACAAGTTTTAGGCTAAATACGTAAAATTTCGATACAAATTTGGTCAATTCCATAAAAAACCTTTGTAGTAAAAAAATGCCAGTAATTAAACTGTAGCGGTCAGACATGTAGGCAGTATATAGCAGGTCACAATAGTTGAATGAACTGTATGTGCAATATATGAAACACGATACATTAATCAATGTTAGCTAACATAATATCTGAACAATGTAAACACAAAATTACCAGTCGGCATGCTTCTGACCTTGACAGACAATGTGACGACAAGGGAGAACAGGGTTCAAATGTCTGTGACAAATGCTGCTCTCTATGGCCAGTTGTTGAGTTAAACTCGCCGGTCGAGAACAGACTTAATGCTCCGAATTTTTATTCAAACGAACCGTTACGAAATAAAACATCACTGAACACAACAAGTATCGCATCTGTGCTGCGACGAAATAACGAATAATTATTGTGGGTTATAGCGACAGTGTTCTGTTTAGTTTGTGTCAATGCAGGAATATTTTTTTCATCAAGCAATCGGAGCAATCTGCTGTCATTTGGCGACTGAAAGAGGTATGTGCACTTGAATTGTACTACAGCCATGCTCCTGAAAATATAGCTCAAACAAATGTCGGAGTTACTGAATGATATGTTACTAACTGAAGTGATGGGAAATGTGCTAAATAACTAGATTTCTAATAGTTCAATGCCAATGACGGTCACTTTTTAGTTTTAACCTAACCATATCAGTCAGTAGCATTAAACACAGATGTATTACACTGTGTTGAAATACGTTGCTGTTTCAACCCTTTAAAATCGTGTAAGTTTAGTGTACATTTGGGTGTTGTGGGCCCCATTTCAAGTGAAAGCAGACTCACTAAAACTGCAGATAGTCTGCTAAGTTATTTTTAAATACATCGCCTTCACCATCACTAGAAGAGTTTAATACGTTTTTTTCTCTTCTTCTACAACATCATATAACAAGTACCACCCTGAAGTCACTAAAAAAAAAATAAAAAATCTTTCTGTTGTCCAGAAAAAGTCAGCTGCAGTAATCTACAACTGCATTGATTTATGTATCTGGGGATGTTCCGTTGAGTGAGCGAGCTGTTCGAATTTGTAAACCGACGTTTATGTCGTCGGTAAATAGGTGGTACGTTACAAGATCATAACATGGTCATGAATTAATTTGAAGAGTGTTATTTAAAATTGCACACACTCATTGGGAGGGAGAGAGAGACTGCGGTAATGCATGCATTGTACGAAGTAATTTACCATCTCTGAACCGAATCCACATTTCTATTGTGCCTTTTTATACTCATTCATTCTGAAATCTTATGAATGAAAACCACCACGCATCCACTTTCCTCGTTATTGTGAAAACAAAATAGGCGGTAAAATTTCCTTTTTTTGTCGCTAAGGCGTGTACTTTCTCAGAAACGCGGACAATCTATCAGGACACAGGTATTGAAACCATGTATACGTACGTATGGTACTTGTCACTTACTAAATACATTAATTTTCCTAGAAATACTTGTTCATCTTCAGCCCCGGCAAAAGAGAACAGAAACTAAACAGTCAATATCAAAGGTAAAGAAAAGAATTCCGCCGAAATTAATTTTGAGGAGCGGTTGTCGTTGCTAAATCCCTGACCGAAATGGACTTCATTTATCACTAGTCCATTCGCCACTTGCCTCCTTTCTATAACCAGCATCTTTCAACCTGTTTCCAGGACGAATTGGCTTCTAATTTATTAACAAACGAGAACTTGCCACAAAAGCTTAAACAAGATAGATCAATCGCTTCCCGCAAATCTATTTACTACCACCGAAGAAAAACCGCTTTGAGAGAGCGCGTAAATTTCTTCACGCACGCCCCCGCCTGCCTTACGCATGTCGCTATCGTGCTATTTTATGCGTCGTCGGTTGATGCGTGAAACCCCCATAAATAAACTTTTCGGTCTGGCAAAGTCGTAACGCTGCACCTTAATGTAAATTATCAGAATATTTCGCTGTGCGTGCACCCCCAAAGAGCATTTTGAGGGAAATGAGCGCGTGGTATGCAAAACATTAGGGTAAAACAAAAACTACCCTTCCTGTCTCAACGCTGATTGCCAGAACAGGCAACGAAGACAAACGTGTTCGCAGCCTAAACAAGTCACCGCGACGAATGCTTAAAATCTTACAACCCCTCATTTCGAATGTCGGGGAGATTTTACCAAGAAAATACGTTATTCTATGTGTGGACGCGTGCTATTGCATGGGCTGGGCCGCACGCATTTAACACGCATGGCAAAATATAGCTATGTTTACTAAAATAACGTGTAAATTAGGGAAGCCAGCAAGTTGCCACCCCTATTAACCTCAACTAATAGATAGTGCTCATCAGTCAACACCTTGGAGAGCTCGTGCACTGGCATTGTCAACCCCCCTAGTGGTGCATGTCAAAGGCGTACTGTGGAGGCGTGTGGAGGAATTGCAGCAGTGCATTGTGAGGCGGTCTACCGACAATTCGGAAGATTTATTCGACTGCTGATCCATTATCGCATGTCAACAACAGCAATTATCGTCGCAGTGCAATTCAATTATTGAAAGGTGATGTCGTGCATAACATTATTTCGTTTTGATGGTGATTTACAAGCAGGAGAATGGTAGACTCCTTTTCGAACAAGTACTTAATGAAGGTGGAGGTGCCAGGCTCAGAGAAAACTTAGAAGTACTTTGAGATTTGAATGGACCGCCAGTGTTATTTTTAGTCGGATTTCATTTGCCATTCATGCCTATGCCAAATATTTAGGCCACGGTTGTCATTCAGCCTAGACTTGAGTCTGTCGCTTTCAATTAAGATCGTGCTAAAACTGTCGTAAGTCCACAGGTAAATTTAGGTGTAGACGACAAGAGACGGCTCTCTAGCTGATTGCCTTCAAACTGATTATCAGAAGATGTTAACAACTATCTTGAGCGAATTATTCATAGACTTTTGCACCAGTTCCCCCACGATTACCACCTATTGTGCGTCGAATCTTAAAAGGCTCCCACCAAAGTTCTTTCAAAATGTACGATACTATTAAAATCTCACCCCCTATGTGTAACCAAACCCTTCCACCCACACCCTTAAAGCGTCACCCATCTCACATCTCGCGACAAAATCTCTTGCGATCTCTCTATCGGCTCGTCGACTGTCAAACGGCGACGCCGACGCCGCCGGCTGTCTAGTCGCCGTCGAGCACACCCCTCTTCACCTGCGACGCTCGACGTCGCCGCTCCCCGCCGGTTTCCCCTGTGGTGGGGAACGGCGTTTCGCCCCCGACCGCCTCACGCGTACCTCTTGCCCTCTTGCTCTCACTTGAGACATGCTATTGCTATGAACATCCACTGAGTCTAAATCCGTACCCAAACACCATCCAAAATCTGTGAACGCTGTACGCATGCCCCCCTCACGATAAAACTCGCGGCTTCCAAAAACTATTAGTTCCTCACTTGAAACAGTTAACTCAACATCTTATGCTAGTTTTTAGTCTGTAATGGTTTGATTTTGGTGAGCGTGTGCGTTAGGTTTTCGTTGGATAGTGTTTGAAATGAGTTTGGTGATGATTAGTTATGTGTTGGTGATGGTCAATTCGATCAACAGCTCGTATTCGAACGAGAGAAATGTTAAATTGACTAGGAATTAGAGCATCGGTGTCAATTTCTTCCTCACAGTGACAGATTATAATCGTTTCTTGTGTGTAAGTACCTTCAGCCGTGTTTTTTTCCGGCTAGTTTTATCCTGTGATTGTGTGCGCATCTATTTGAATTGGGTCGACAATTTCTTTCACCTTGCGTTGTTGGAAAATTGCCGCCCCTTTTGCCGTTTCTTGTACAGTAACCAAGTGCGACCCTCGCTAGCAAAGCACCTATAGACGTCCTGGCCAGACGTCTTGGCCTCCTTTTTAAGCAGCGAACATCTCTTTGCCATTGCTAATATCTTATTTTTAATTGAGTGAAAATCGTTTCGGTATCGTCCTTCTTTGAGATCAAACAGCTCTAGCTTTTTTTTAAACGATGTAACGACTTATACAATTAATATCTGGAGCTATAACTTAGATTTGATAGGCAAATTGACCGAAGGTTTTTCAAAAGATATTTAAATTGCTTCTTTTAAAGAATGCTCTCTATTCATACAATTGGGAAAAGAATATTATCGGCCCACCTTTTGAAAATAGTAAATCTGTCGAAATGAGAATGCTCTTTTGAATTCGGTAAGTGTCAAAAATATATTTTATTCTTTTGTAATTATCGGTAAAGATAGCGGTCGTATTTCATTTTTAGAATGTCGTTAGTAGGTGTCATCGTGACAGTTTGTGGTGAAGGTAATGACTTCCCCTGGGACTACGGGTATTTTCAGTGGATTCCTCTCGACGATTTGTCTTGGTGTCTTTGATATTACTGGTGCTAAGGTTGCTCTGGAATTGTGCTCTGGCATTTTTATGTGCGTGAAATCCAGGAGCTTATTGTATGGTGCTTTTTGGTTGGTTATTATGGATAAGCGATGTTTGCTGCAGTGCATAAGGTAGCGATCTCAGTTTTTGTCGCTCTGAAATCTTGAAATTAGGAAGATATCAGTTTAGTTAGAGCTACGTAATTGGTAGATTTGGTAGATTCTCTTCGTTGATTTGTACCATTTATTTTTTTTAATAATCTTTGATTTATCTTCAACGGATACAAAATTGGTAATTCTAAGAACCTTGTGGATTTGAAATCTTATTTAAATTGCAAACGCTTGCAATGCGCGGGGTAGTTTATTATTATGAACACTATACTGCCGTCTCAAAAATTGATTCCTTGTGTATTTGTTTAAACCAGATTTTTCATATGTTGACGTAGAGTATTTTATGATATTTTTGGATATCATAAGTCTCAGGGAAATTCTCGACACTGTCTCTTATTTTCAAGGAAAGAAAATGCAATAAAATCTTTGTTAGTTTACTCAATACAAATACAGACCTTAATTTGATTGACTTGTCATGGCATTGGAGGCAGTTAAATTGATTTTATTGTATATTTTATAACCATTTAAATCTAATTTCGTGAGTTTAGTTAATGTAAAAGGGCTGGGTTATTAAATTTACAAAGAAATCCAATTATTTTACCAATTTTCTTTTAGAAAACTTTAAGACATTCAAATTATAATTTGACCAAAAATGTTGTCCTTCAACAAAATATTAAATTTCTTGAGTTATCCCAATAAAGGATCCTTTGCCGCTAAGGGCGCAGGGTCCCCATAGTTAAATACATAACCCTAGACATTCATTCATTTCTAACAATCACTTACAAATTCTAAGAGACATTTCAAATACAACAAAACGCTAAAGATGCCCTTCTATCTAATTTCTCCAATTGTTTATTATATCTGTTAAATCCAAGATCTCTGCTTTTCTCATTGAAATAAATATTTAGATTATTCGTGCCTGTTTATAGGTATGGGGTCCTTCTTCTATTTGGAAAGGTATACTCATGCCACATCCAACCTACGCCAAACTCTATCATAGCCAACACCATTCAAAATAAGGGTGCGAACCAGCATCAAATTCGTTTTCACGTTTATACATACGATTGTAAAATAACATATATTATTTATAGTCGCAGGTTTTTGCGTGTGTGCATGTGTTGGTAGAGCGAATGTGAGAGTGAGTGTGTGTGTGTGTTTCTCTGGATGTGGTCTTTGAAGATCGCTATTCTGGTTACTTCCAGCGCGGTTTTAAACATTTCAATATACGAGGTGTGGACGTGCCGATTCCAAATGCACCTGAAATACCTTGTGTTGTTCGTGGCTCCACTGAGTCAAGTTCGTGGCCAGTAAAAGTAAGCTTCTCCCGTCAATAAATAGTTTTCTGGAATCCTGTGGTTCCACACTTGCTACTTACGAATGGGTTGAATGATCCTTAGGGGTTTCTTGGATGGTGGATACCGGGAGGATGTTTAGTTTGAAGGACTGCTCGGTATGAGTGAAACTTAATCGATTTTCATTCGGGAAAAGAAAATTCAAGGTCTTCAAAATTATTCTTCGGGGTCTGATCCACAAAGCAAAGCTTAAATTACCAGCTGGAGTAAGATGATCTGCCAATCACAGACTGTGTTTCCAGATTTGCAGAAGTTGTAACTATAGAAATAACAAATTAACCCCCAATTATATGGGGGTAACGTTTAAACTGTTCATTGTGGTTATCCGGCCCCAGGGCGTTGACACCGGCATAAGAGCTATTTTCTAGAAATGAGCGTAGCAACCTTGAGTTAAAGTACCAAAATCGCTGAATTTTGATTCGTACATACTCTAATACACATTTAGCGTAATACAACTGTCATATTCTCTTTTCTAATACAACTGTCACTCAAATGTTTGTTTTATTAATTGCGTGACATTAATATTTCAATAATTCTTAGTCTCAAGACTCCAATATATCACCTAGCACCGCATCATATTAAAAAAAAAAACTTCCAGCCACTCGTGCCAAAGCCTCGTCTCGCTATTTTTGTACGTGTCACGAACTTTGGTTGAATACATAAATTGTATTTTTGTATTTTCGTATTTGGCTTCATAATTGGCGGCCAGAGCCATCGGTAGTTTTGATCCTTAACTAAATTTATATGAAGAACTGTGAGGTTATTTTTAAAATCTACCACGTCACTCGAGCAAGAAGGGGTTAGTCTTCTGTCTTGTGCGTATCTGAAAAATGTTTCAGATCCATTCAGAAGAGGCATTTACACTTCTTAATCTAGTTCCTACAGAGGGTTAATTAAATATACTACTCAGGCTGAGAACATCTTTCCTGTAATAACAAGATGGCGTTTACTTTTCAATTTTGGAAATCTATTTTTGTCGCCCCGTCTTACAAATGAACGCTGAGATTGATTCATTCGATGTTCTGTTCAAAACCAAACTGTTCTATATTCGTTCTGTAGACTTTGGGCTTGAATCGCCCATAAGAAATTAAGGAAATTAAGGGAAATTAAGGGAAATTCGTCAATTAAGGAAATTATCGATGGTTTCTCATGCCTTTAAAAGGTACAACATGGTAACAAATACAATACAGAACAGAAATATTTATCTTCAAAATAGCCAAGTCCCAAAAAGTACACTCTAAAATCCAAGCAAATACCCTGCCCCTGGATATTAATTATGATAAACACCAAGTTTTCCATGGTCTATGTTTAGCACACCGCGGTTTTTCCTGTCTTTGGTGTCATGGAATCTGTTTTCTTTCTGTTGATGGCATTATGGGTCCTCTACGCTCCAGCTTCCGCATAGCACATTATGAAAGATACACAACAGACCTGTGATTCTTCATAATCATGTCTTTAATATTTTTAGTCACTACGCCTAGGTATACCAATTGACGATTGACGGAAATCTCCAACGGAAACAGAATACGAGTAGGAATTCCAGGGGGCCAGATCCACAAGGAAGAGTTAAACAATTAGACAGTTTAATCCAGTAGTCTAAAGATGATCAGCCAATCGCTGACAGTTTTTCCAGATTTTGAGGAGATGTTACCATGGTGATAAGAAATTTACCTCGCCATATTTAAGGAGGTTATGGTCAAATCTATAGTTGTGAATCCGGCCACAGGAAAAGGGAAGTTTTATAATGTCTGGCTAAGCTTCCAGCTAAAGACATGGGTCGTAGCCAATCAGATTCTTGTATTTAAACCTTGACCTCCGGTTTATTAGTTAACTGGACGTAGATAAACCGGCCCTAAGCCGAACTTCAAAACGTCGACATTAACGTTATTCAATGATCTATTTAATTTTCTGATGAAAAGTAATAACTTTACTTACTTTCCATCTCTGTCACATTGAGAAAGCTCGCCATCCATTTTGTAAAAATGCATGTGCACCAACACATTTTACACCGATAGCAATTATTTGAAATAATCTCGAATTAGTGTGCAACTTCCAAAGCCGCCCGTTGACTGTTTAACGACGATCCTCGAAGAGTTACGACGCTTTGTTGTCAACTTTCCACCAAGCAAACAGCGTCGGCCGCCATCTTGCTTTCACATACTCTAGCTGCAAGTCGCGTCAGATTTATTGCAAGCGTACACGCGCTCGAGCGCTTTAAGAGTTTTTTTCGAATCGAACTTTTTTACTTTGAAGGTATTTTCTTGACGTTCTTTTTTTAAAGTTTAAAGATGTTTTTTCAAGTGCGCTCTAGTGCGCTTTTGTCGACTGGCGTCGGAGGTGCTACCGGAAGTGATAAAAAATGATGTTAGTTGCTATTGTCTAATGGTTAAGCCAGAAAATTAAGTTTAGTGAACGCTCGGTGCCATTGCGATTTCATTTTTATTTGAAACACATTGGAACGGTTGCTGTACTACGATGTGTTTTTTGCTTTGTAAAGTTAAAACTATTTTGAATTTGTTGTTTTAAATTGGCTGAAACGTTCTTCGAGAATATATCTAACCAGGAACAAGGATGTAGGGAAAGAAAGAAACTCTTGTTGATGTCTTTTGAGCGATCCTTTCGAGCATTCCCATCTTCAAGCGTTTGAAGACTCCGTCTAGCTCACCCATTTCGCTGTGTTTATGAAGAATCACATGGTACTTTTAACAAAGAATCTGACCCACATGGGCTCAGAGACAAAAGTAACCATTTTATATTGTAAACTAATCGTTGGCTGAAACCGACAAATTTTTCTCATAACAAATCACGAAGTGGTGAATCATCAAGATAAAATCTTACGAAGAAGAAACAAAAAATAACGACACGGTATTTGTGTTGCAACAAAAGAAATTTGGCAAAATATAGCTTCTGTTTAGCAAAGAATTCGGTTCGCAAGCGTTCTCTCTTGTCGCGCATGCGTTTAGCGGTTGTCAAGAAGAGTAGAATACGCAACGTCAACAGTTGCAAGGAATCTCTTTTAAAACATTCCTGGAGCTAGGAATTTTCCCCTTGAATTTCACAGGCCGGCCTGGGAGTCCGAATGTGTAATCTCACTTTAATTTATCATGCGCTCAAGGTTGTTGGCAGTTTTTGGAAAAATGTGCGAGACGAGAAAGATGGTGTTTATTCGTTTTGTGCCAATAACAATAAGACCGTAAACCGGTACTGATTTTGTGGATAAAATATCTAGGTACACGTTTACAGGTATTGTTGTTTCTAAATATAATCAAATTAAGGGCTGCTTTACGATTCTTGCTACCACGCTGAGTACTCAAGAATATATCCCAAATGAAAGTACACTGTAGATCCAATTTCGAAACGTGTCAAAGCGTAAGCTTGGCGCTTTTTACTCTCTTAGAAGAGGCTCTTTGAAGAAATGTGGTGTATTTTATTTGTTATTTGCTTTTTTCTTCGGTTGATATCAAGAGAGACAGACAGGCGTATGTCAGCTGTTGCCAAGATAGTTTGTTTTTGTTAATAATAAATCTGGCGTAATTTTAGAGATTAATATAGAGTATCGTTTATGAATAGGACATGGATCAGAAAGGGGGAAATCAAGAATCAGGAAGCGCAATAAAACAGGAATAAAACGGAAGTTATTATGATTTAAAATTGTGTGTGGCTGTCAGTGTTTGATGAACGGATTTGTAATTTTACCTTTTTTTCAAATTTTTATATTGGTACTTTGTCGACATCGCACTATCGTAGCGTTAATGGCACCGCAGCGCTGTTATACCAAAAAATGGTCATCAAATAACTACTTTACCGAAAAAATTGGGGACTTCTAGGTGGAGTTACCATCGTTTCGAGTGTTTAGATAATTAATTTCGATTTTTATCGTAGATTACTCACATTTGAGACTGCTTTACACTCAATTTATCAGTAATATTGGCAAACTTGAATGATTGAGACATAAGTATCGATATTTTGAGCCTAAATTACTCATTTACAGAGGTTTGCTGAAAAGAGCGGTCGCAAGCGCCATGGAGTGTCACTTACCGTAACCACGTGTTTCCGGCTCGTAAGCTCAGCAGAAAGTTTAACATTAACGCTGGCCCTCTGAGTATTCCCATATCCTCAATGGTAGCGTCATCATTCATAGATATGTCTTGTGAGGGCTTCTTCAGAGTCGATTTCTTATGGTAAAGCAAATTGTTGATTTAAACTGACTAAATTGTGAGCATGTGTTTTCGCCAACATTCCTCCATCCTCTCCTTACGTATTGCAATCTCTGCCGACCTCCAGCTGTCCAGACCTAGCCAGTGAGAGCACACGCGCCTTGCTACCATTCTGGTCCCATGCTGTCGTCGCGACTCTGCGTTTTTGGGGAGCCGTGTGGGGCCCGCGCGTGGGGCCCGTGCGCCGGGTGCACCACAGTCTAGCATCGCTATACGCGCTTTTTTCACGCAACGCAACGCATCACGCGTCGCGGACCTGTTGCTACAGCTGGGGTGCTATGACTTTCGAAGGCGACAATTTATGCTTGGTAACATCTTGTCAACTGGAAACAGGCGCATGCTTTTTGTCATCGAAGAACCTCGCGGCGGGGGAGATTTGCGCCAAAATGGTGAGGCGTATGCCATATTGATAGCTTTGTGCTTTTTTTTTCATCGTTTGCAAAGAGATTGAAGTCTCGTTGAAACGGTAAACATGTGATGTGCCATGATGGCTCATTTTATTTGCTTTTCTGTTGTTAGGTTGTTCGCATTTTATAATTATACCAAAATTGGTAAGACAGAAGTACCTAAGAATTAAGAACTATAAAAAACTTATTTTCATCCCCTTTTGGATAAGATAATTGTGGGGGAGGGTATTTTTCTTAGAAACTATAATAACGCGCCGTCAAAAGTCTTTATAGAGAAGAGGATATGGACTCTCTTGACCATATCAACGAAACTTCCCCTAATTAACCCTTAAATGTTCGTTAAAAGCAAGGAATTGTATAGGAGAAGCACGTTGTATAATTAAAGAAAAAGTGCACTTCAGTTGGACGTGTGTATCACAATGAGTTCTGTTCCAGATGAGGACGTAAATGAGAGTCATTAATATAATCACGCACGAAGAAAACATTTAAAAATGTTCCTCGTATGGCGTTCAGAAAATGCTTCTTGCTGGAAACACTCATTGCATATGATACACGTTGCGTGCCGCCTCGATTGCCACATGCAGTTATAAATAATAGGAAAGGGAAGTTGGTTCAAGTAGCTATGTGAGCTATGTGGCGATTACAGCCCGGCAGTCATGTGCTCTGCCATGTACGAGTTGATAAAAAAAGGTGGACAAAAAAACTCGAAATTTTGAGCGGTGCACAAAAAGTAAAGGCGCGAGATGTTTGTTCGAAGCCTCCCACAGAGTTGGTATTATGTAGATGTGAGCCTGTTGTGAAAGATCACCCCCTTTATTTCAGAGGCAATGACTAACCAATGTTGGTCTCGTGGTGAACAATAATAAACATTTCATCAAGTATTTTACGAGGCCAATTTGTTTGATTTGTTCTTGGATCTAGCGTCTTCAGTATCTCACGACTTAAGGGCCGCACTGGTTTACAGGTCGAAATTCAATCTGTTTTCTTCTTCTCGCATGGAAAAGAATGTCTTCACTTATTTTAAGAGCACCGCCGGGGAGATGCTCTCATTTTCATATCGGATGCTTTTTTATTTTTAAACGTTTCTCCGCGTTTGTATCCTGTAGAACTTTGTAAAGTCAAAACAAAACGCTTAATCCTCATTAAACCAATCAAGTTACTGTATGGACCATTTGATAATCTACCGTTTTTTTTTTCTAATTCGTTTCGTTCTCTCATTTTGAGGTCCAAACCATCTTCGCAACTAGATTCAACCCAGACGTAGCCAAATATTCACTTTCACGTGTTTACTCTGGCAACACGGGCTGGTTTTACACATTGAAACAATAATTAGAATAAACCTTGAAACCTACCTCAAATTATTTTCGGATATAGACGACTAGACACAGTCAGACACATTTTACTTTACAAAGCTGTTCCTAAAACTTTCTTAATGACAATACGACGCAGGTAATTGTACATGAACAAGTGACCTCGCACAATTCCCTATGAATTAAAGATGATCTAACGTCGGTCCTACCACAACACAAGCCATGTCGACCCTCGGATGCGTTGAAAAAAAAAACAGCTGAGCAATTTGCTTCTAGACCGGCCTCGGTACAATTCAGTGCAATACACTTTTGACAGCTAACTCTTTTATGCACTTGTCGCCATATACTACACATTTTTTTTCTTCTCGCGCACGCTCAAATTGTGGCCGGTGAATCTGATGAGATGTAAAAGTGAAGTTGATGAGCGACAAGTCTTAACGCGCTACAAAATTGTCAACCTCACGCATTGTTTCTTACATTGTATGGAGATGACGAGTGATGAATGATGCAAGAACAGAGCACCGCCAAATCTTTTTACAACGCCCGTCCTTTCACGTCTTGAACACAGTGGCAAAGCGTTCACTGAGTTTGTGTGAATTATTACACACCTTGAGCTACAAAATCATTCCCATATAACGAAAACAGAAATAATTAAAAGCAGGACGGTGCTTAGCACGACAGGTAGACGAGGATCCTTTTGATGGCGAGGCAAACCGTCTTTTATTGGCCTCTATTTCCCAGGAGCGTCCTGCGAGGAAAGGGACACATCGGCTACTGGAAACTGTCCCATGGCTTTTCACAATGCCTTGGTAAACTAGAACTGGCTATAATATATCAGTCAACACTGTCTTGACTCTTACCTTTACGAGTGTCGGCTACGGTGCATCTAAAGAACGCTTCTTCATCTTCAGTTCTGCTGTCGTTAGGAAGTAGTTTGAATTAGCCGCTTCCTGGCTGCAACGAATCGGCGACAACGCTTCTAATAATCCTCTGACAAATGTTGGTATTTCACAAAAGGCTACTGACTTATTGATAACCATGGTTTTTACTTCACAGATTATAAATCTTATTGAATATATATTTACAATTGTCTCCGAGAGTCGCTTCTTCCCAAGGGCTCTAAACTGGTAGCATTCCTCTATTCCCCGTATTCGTCGCGTTTCGGAAGGAATCTATCTTGTTAGTTGAAAATGAACTCAGTGCATTAGAAGATTGGATTGAGTTCTTTTTCTGGGCTTGCATGCGTGTAGTCTAGACTAGACATGTGTGTTTGGTTCACTTTCGCATTCTTGGTCCATTCAGCTAGTTACCGATCAGTATTTTTAGATAATCGATGCCTTTGCAGGGAGCGAACGTAACGCTAGAAGAAGCGTTCAATTGGCAAGACTGTCTTTCCAAAATGTTACCGTGAAAAACGGAAAAGATTGCAGAAGAAAGTGAGGTTCAAGCTATTTAATACGTCATAGCGTACAATTTTTTTAAGTGAGTCACTAAAAAAAATGTCTTATTCTAAATGTTTCATTTTTTCATTATCCAACACCTTCAAAGATTCGGATACAACCCTCCCATGAAGAAAATAGATGAAGCCAACCGATTTCTTAGAGGTGTGTCGTAGAGTTTCTGTAATTCTAAATCGGTATGACAGCGACAAGACATACACTTGGCTGCCGCGGAAATTGTCGTCGTTTCCCGGAGCCGAACGCGTTGGGAATTCTTCGCTAGAAAAGACATTCTTCTAGTCCCAAGTCCCACCCCTCTGCTCTGTTCAGTCAACTTTTCACACAGAAGAGCACTATTAACAGCCGGATGATTAGATTCGTAGAAATATTTAATTGATTTGGTCATCTTTTGTAATTGCCTAAGCTGGTAGATCTGTGAACGAAATTTCGTCACGCTTTAGACTAGTCTTTTACACGATCTAGCCAACGGTTTCCTGGAAATTGGTCTCCTAACTTTGTGGGTGGTTTCCCTTTTCAATCATTTGATCAACACATCTCAAAATAATACGTATAGTCATCGAATAAAAAATGACTTACCTACGCATTTTTATTGGAATTTTATGATGACGAGTGTGTTTTTTTTTTCGGGTAGGTACGTCAGTGTTGAGGTAACCCGTGCTCGATGGTCGCAATTCACTGGTGCATACCGGCTACGCATTCACATCACTTTTGTCGTATCCCAGCGGCGGAATGCATTTTTTGTGACCCCCTCGGTTTCCCAGTCGCCCTCACCTTCAATTAAATTGTATTCACTTTAATCCTGCGAGTGGAGACGACTGATTATTTATAGCTAAGATCAGAAGTTGCGTTACGATGGCCATCATAGCGCTTGCTGAGGTGGTCTTATCTATCAATGATAGTAGAGTTCCATTAAAAATGAATCATTTGATTGCCATTTTAGAGTCAAAAGAAGCATGTTTTTTTATAAAAACTTACCTAGGTTTCTTTTGATTCGACTCTAAAGAACGAACGTCAAAAATACATCAATTCAACGACAAGAATTGTTCTTCTAGACCCAACGGTTGTCATACAATTTAATTTTTTCATACTTTATATCAAGCGATGAAATAATTCCTTGGCAGACATCTGTACTTTCATTCGAATTGCCAGAGTCAAAACTAATAATTGTAATCTAGTAGAATCACTCGAGTTCGTGAAGTGATCCGAGCTCCGTGTTCTTGGCATGTAACAATGAAGGAAATGAAATGAAACATTTCATCTTGTCAGACCAGAGCATGGATGTAATTCAAGTGCAACTGTACAATTGCAGTTACACATTTTTCTGTGAGGAAATGTACCGTCCATGGGTGCCCAACTATAAAACATGCCGCACGCAGGAGCACTCAGCATCCGTTCACAGAGTCGTTTTGTGTCGATTTTGGTATTGTTTTTGCCTTTTTCTCTCGAAAGTACATTGGCAAAGGCGCAAAAAATTTAAAAATGGCATCACTTTTTTTTTTCACTTAACATATCTCGGTGAATGAAATAGAAAGGATTTCGGGGGGAGAAATACTGCAACAAAACGTCGAAAACGAGTGTCTGGCAATTTTTTTTTAGTAAGTTCGATAACCTATACGCTAATAAAATCCATGTGAATTTCGTAGATCTCGAAATTCAGGCCGAGGCGTGATGAGCCTGTCAGTGCCAGTGCATGCCTATCACTCAATGCATTATCATTGTCTGTAATTGGACAGGATTTGAACATAACTCACCTGTTCGCAAGAGCAAATGACACGTCGTGCTTTACCTAGATTGCACTAACAACTATCCCAGTATCTAGCAACTGGCATTTACTAAACTATCTGCCATTAGATTATAGATAGATGCTAATAACTGTGGTCATCAATTTGCCTGTGTTTCAATTTCCCGTAATGAATCTTGTTTTCTGAATGCACCTGGTCGCCATACAGCGCTCGCGTAATGGATGTTACGAATAAATGCCAGTCAGCTATCTGAAAATTGAATTTGTCACTTTTGGCTACATGATTTAGGATGCACATGTTTATTTCATAAATTAAGGTCCTCCATCTACTGTGACTCGTTATCTACTTTTTATGGAACCAGCAACATTCCTACCAATTGTAACGTTTCAAAGCATGTAAACTCGCTAAAAATGTGCTGACCGTAGTCCGACCTTGAAAATAAGGACTTCATTTATCTGCGGTCAAAGGTTTTCAAACCCTTGCCGTCGCGGCGTTATCATGGGAACTCTTATTACTCCACGAACTGAACAAGTGATTAACAAAAAAGTACGGCAGCATCTCGCCGCGTACACGGAGGGAACGAGATGCAGCGGCGGTGGCGGCGGCGGTGGTGGAGGCCGACGAGAGATATTCAATGTCAGTAACCACGTGAAATGCATGCAACATCCACGGGCAGGAGTCTAGTCGAACGTCCCGTGTTTCTCATTCATTTCGTCCGGCATGTTCCAAGTAGAGTTCGTGATCTCACGCCACGAACGTCGCCAGTGGCGTGCTGAACAGCATCAAATGGGGCACAGAGGGAGGAGGGGGTTGGTCTAGATCTTAAGATGCAACAAAATCACAACAGCGACTTCTGGCGATTTTACTCAAAGTGTAATTTAGATATTTTGTTGGTACCAAAATGCTTATCTGGGGTCTAATATAGCCTTGCGCCAGTATTAAGTGGCCAGTATAGTGAACTTTCCATTGACTTTTAGTTCGCTTTCAAAGCTCCCTGCGTGCTGTAGGTCACACATTAAACATTTCTGTAAAAAAACTTGTAAAGTTTAGAAAAAAAAAATTAAACCGAGTTTTTTTAGTGCTGAGTAAAACGTATCTGTGGTAAAACCAATCGTTGTCGGGGGACCGGAAAAACGGGACGGGACGGGTGAAAACTGCTTTCACCCTTGATAAAGTAACAGGCATACGTTACAAAACGTTGGGAAAATAAGTTGATGTACGTAGCATTCAAACATCCAGTTTTTAAATATTTATTTTTTCAGAACTTGTGCTAAGGTTAGAAAAAGTATAAATGAGTCTTATAAACTACCTGAGAACTTATACACCTCTTTTGCTATGGAATTAAATGTATCATTGAATTGATTGAATCATCATGCAAATTGGTTGTAACAGTAATACCACTTCATCTGTGGTATTACTAAGATTGATCTGTGTGAATTCCTTCGCCTACACCACTGGCAGTGACGTTTCGACACGTAGCAAGGAATGGTGAACCATATTACCACCGAACACATCTAGTAGCGTTGTGGGTGCTGGTCAGGTCAGCTTCTGCCGCCAGCACCACGCACTGGCCAACGCATGCCAGAGCTTGATTAGTTCGGTTCGCTTGGATTACCAATGGTGATTGGCGGAAACGATGAATGCTGGGAATCTTTCTTTTGGTGAAATTCTTGAGACGTTTTTAAAGTCAGACACTTTGAGAGTGTGGGTAATTGGAATTGTTGCTAATTAGCTATTGATAAGTATTACAATTTTCTTACCTGTCAGATGAAAAGGAAGTTAAATCAATTGTCATAGCAAAAACCAATCACAGGCAGTGAAATTCAGCTGTTTCTGTGAGTTACGACCTTAAATTTGAGTTGAAAAATGTTGTAATACCGAGCCAGAGATCAACAATTCCCATCAACAATTTTTTGCTACGCATTTAGAATTCAAAAAGTGCATAAATAAAAATTATCACAATTTCTTTTGAACTAAAATCTCATTCACGCTAAGCACTGTACCTATTGAAAAAAAAGAAAAAAAAACAGAGAACCACTTGCAAAACGCTTATAAACTCGCACAAGTAGTATTTTTTCTACAAGTATATTTAGCATTTCCCATCCTGCAATGTAAAAATATCTCTTGGAGAGATTCAGAAAGTCTTTCTGAAGCAAGGTTGTTCTGTTCATTCGTATAGCAGTGCCCACCTATATGCCTTTAACATTTAGTAAACACAGCGGAGCTGAATACATTACGAATTAAATGATCCCTGTCGATTGACTGATAACAGAACTAGCAATCTGATGACCGCATGAGGTGCGTCTATCAAACGGATGCCGACGACGTGTGGGGTGCCAGGGTTGGAGGGGGGCGGGTAGACACTTTGCGGGGGCGTTCAAATAGTTGTGTGACAGCCAAACATCTCAAACTTAGTCGCTGACCATCAAAATCCAGGCGTACAATAAGACTAGACACGTGTGCTCGATTTTTTTTCTACCTATACGTTTTTTCAACACCTAGACTGAGACAGGCTGGTTCTAAATGGTTGCCCTATATACGATGCGATGAGAGACATGTCTTTATTCTTATGTAGCCAATTAATTTACTGAAAATTACTGCTTGCTTTTTTCGAAATTTTTTCTCGTCTCTTTTTGTTCTTTTTTACTTTTGGATTTTGGATCTCTGCAAATCAGTAATATCTAAAAATAGATATATACTGTTTTTACACCAGAACACGAGTGGTCTCTTCTCACTGAAGCTCCTGCTCTATCAAAGGTGCAATGCGTTCTAAATTTTGTGTCTTTTCTTCCAGGATTTCCTTTGGGATTATCAGCATGGAGCGCAAACTGCCAGGAGCGGCGCCGTTCACTTCGAGGAGGTATCCAGGGTAGCGACCGCAGGCAAGGTACGTCTGACGTCATACGAATCAGCTGATCTGGAAAGTGGTCACTGAAGAATGCGTGAGACTGAAAGAAGCATGAATGATTGGGAATGAGTGATTCGCGGTTTAGAATCTTGCTCTGAGAGCAAGTTGATTCGGGCTCTGGTCGGGTTGGGACTTCATCTAGGGACCTTGCATCATCCAAGTTTCTCACATTGTCGTTTATACTGAAGAGGTAATGAGCAAGTGATGTATTCTGGTCCATGTGCGAACCCATATGGTACTGAGACAAGTTAAGACTTGTCGAAACTGGCGCCGTGAGAAAATGTCACTCTACGTGAGAAGAGCGACCCTTTTCAAAGTGCGTTTGCCGTTTTATTGCGTTTCTTTTTCTTTATTTGTTTTTGTGTAATCAAATATCTGAACCTTTGCGTTTTGCGGACAGAGAATTAAAATTCAATGCCATATAAAGCGTTATTTTTCATTCGTTTTTTTTTTCTCTTTCGAAAGGTTTGGGGAATTTTTGTCGTACTTTTGAGTTCATGAACCTTTTTGCAAATTATTTTTTTCTGTCCTTGGAGCTGTAATTGTAATGCGAATTAGTTTGACGTTTAAATATGCGAAAGCATGCACAGTCCGGCTCATGTATTTTCTTAAAACTATATGATTACTTAATTAATTACATAAATTTCGTATTTTATGTGTCCATTGTTAGGTCCGGCTTACTTACGATAATTGCTTTATCAACATTTTCGGAAGTTTACCTTTTGCTTGGTAACAAAAATCTTATGCAATCATATCGAACGTTTCGGTTCATAAAATATTATGAGTTTTTTCTGTATTATTCCTCTCAATCGCGACTTCCTAAACCGTGGGACATTATATTAGTCCCGTGAGTCCTTAAAAATCTTGCGCAGCAAGCAACGGGATCGACTAAATAAGTTGTTCATGGATCCACGTTCGACGAAAGTCCCTTTCCCTGTACATAGCCAGCACCAGAATGTAAACCCATGTAAGGTTTTCTTCCCCTTCTGAACATTTTCAAAAAATTGTGATTATTTCAACCAAAGGAATATCAGCGAGTCTACAGAGAAAATTGAGGTGATTTACTTAGAAAATGAAGTCATTGTAGCTACAGTTTACTTGACAAGCACTGTAGCAAGAGGATTATATAACACTCAATGAGTCACAAGACATTTAAAACGGTGTCACGTGATCTCCAAGTGTCAAAGTTCCGCACGTGTCCAATGGTCGAACACGTTCAAAGATTGTTTGCGATATGAACGCTCAAGACATCTTGCCACTCCATGCCGTCTTAACCCCCAAGTTCATGAACGTCTTGAAGGTGCGTGCGAGCGAGGGAAACGTCGTCGTGCGGTGACAAGATTTTAGGGGCCCATCATCAGACACTTCCGGTGTTTAAGTCACGCTAGGAGGAATCCTTTCGTGTGTTTAAAGGGAACAGCAACATAACGACCGCGACGCCGCGAAGAGGAACTAGTCGTCGGCGGCGATGTCGATGTCTTTTTTACGTCTCGCGTTTTTCGTTTTCTTTTGGCCGAGACGTATGTTGGGAAGGTCTCCAAGTCGTACCAGACGCTTCGTGCCGGTGTACGCCGACTATAGGGTGGGATGCTCGTTTTCTCACAAGACTGCAAATACACAACCGGAGGCTGTGTTACGGCTCCCAGTTATCTGGTTGACATCTTGGATGACGGTCAATTAAAGATGGCTATCTAGTTTATTATATAAATCAGATTCTCGTGGGAGCAGAATGCTTGTGTTCTGCAGGTATTTAATAAAGCCATCTGCTGAAATGTGATGTGACATTTCATGCCACGGAGAACGCCAATGAGAGAATGATTGGAATGAACAGACGTTGTGCTAGAAATATTGTACATTTATAGGCTGAAAAAAGGTCAATCTGATGGTTACATGTTAAAATTACAGTCTATGTTCACAATTTCATTGTGTATTAAAAATCCTTGGAAATATGGAGTAATTGCAGATCGCGACAGTGAGAAATCGAGGTTTAATTGGTTTGTCGCGGATCCAGCAAAGCAAGCCAATTGTCGGTTTATGCAGTCGAGGAGACGAAAACAATTATTTGCCTGCGTTTCATGGGTGTTCAGTGTACACAGCGGACGGTGGATAATGAGATTAATAAATTGCACATGGAGCAGAAATGCAGGGGCGTGCTGACACAAGGCTAATTACTTATACACGCAATGCTACATTAGCTTCATAACAAATTACACGTGAAATGTACGTACACACTTGCTTGGTACTCGACCAACTACTTATCAATTAGACTTGCTGAAAAAAAGACCGCTGCATAAAGCGGTCCGTGAATAATTTTTTGAAACGAAACAAGCACATACAGATACAAAAAAAAAAAAATGTGTTCCATTCGTCTAAAAAAAAAACCTTCAATTCTTTGCATCGCATTTTTTCTACCCCGCGCACACACACGCGTGTGTGTTCGAAAATCGCGTTGTTTTGTTTAATTTTCCGCGCCGTTAATTTGGCAGTCAGCGTCGACGTCTGCAGCCTGAAATAGCGCCGCGACGCTCGACGCTCGACGCCACTCCGCGGGCGTCGTGGCGGATTACTAGACATTGGGGGCAGCGCGTCGGCGGTGGCGCCTATATAGCGTTCGCTGCGCTGCAAGATACCAACCGTGAGCGATTGATAAGAGTAATTAGTATCCGTTTGACTTACTGGTGTGGGATGGAGGGACGCTGTTTGGAAGTTCAATGTGGAGGCAAAAAGTATCACGAATGTGAACAGTTTTCGTTCTCTGATTTCGATTTTAAGCTTGGATTTCCCTCGATCTTTTAGTGTAGTCTTTCTTAGCATTTGAATTCGTTTTCTTTGATCCCAAGTCGTGTGCGCCCATCCCATCGCACGATGGCGGTGGAAAAGTGGTTAAAGACACACCACCTGACGGTTGTTGTGACACTCGGGGGCTATAAAGAAACTGAAAAGACAAAAAACAAGTTGTCTTCGAATGAACGAGCTAGATCGTTTCTGTCTGATCTTCTGTCAAGCTAGATTTGTTTCGCTTTGTTGTATAGTTGAGAAAAGATCTTGGTGTACTAAAATTATCATTATTATCATTGCGAATTAGATTGGTATGATGACAAAATTAATTGTGAATTGTTTAGGGTTATGTTAGGGTACGCTAGAAACGTGTGTATTTTTGGGACACTACGTCCTGCATTTGAAAGCACAGCAAATTTTAGTATCTGTGGCATTGACCCATGACCTCCAGTCAAGGTGCCTTTGTTACCTTGAAGAAGATGCAACTGATATTATACCATTTAGACTTGGGTTGAAAAAGCGATGGCCAGGTAAAATTCTTGTCTCCCCTTCCGCCACTATCGATAAAAAATGTCATAATTGTTGTTTTTATGTGCGTTGAAAGAGCAAAATTCAGTGCAATAGCGCTTGAAGTTCCGAGTAGTCTAACCAAACGCACTGTGGTAAACCTTCGTAGCATTATTTCAGTTTTTCATCGACGTCGACTTGCTTAGAAAAAAAAATCTACTAGCACAGGTGAAACCTGCAGGCTGCGGGCTGAAAAAGCTAAATATAATTGCGTACTGTCTCAATGCATTTTATTGGTTGTTGACATTCTTGTGCAGAAAACACACTCAACACTGAGACATGACTCATTGCTGAGTAAATTAGTAGGCATTCGTTGCTGTTTGGGGTGAAGCATTGCGTTTAAAGTAGGCGAGTACCAAAGCCAACGCTCGCTTTCAGACAAAACCTCGATTCTCTCTGCTCCAATGCAGCGGACTGGTTTGTTTGGTCTCTGACAATAGTTTTATGCTTCTCTCTAATTAAGTTTAACCTGTAAATCTTCGACGCCCACTCGCACTGCCCGTACAGAGAGGGTCTTGAAATTGGCCAAAAGAAAAAGTTGTTGTGAATTGCGTGTCACTACGAGTTTATCGGCGCAACGGAAAAGCGTTGCGAAAAGTTGCCGTCGTCGAAACGAAGTGCAGTGCGAATTGTTGAGTAATTTCGGTGGTAAAATTCGCGTAATGAGCCATAATGCAGTTATTTTTGTATTCTTTCCGTTGGTTGGGTATCATGTCTAGACGTCTTTTTGATGAGTAAGCCTTGAAAGATGCAAAGAAAATATTGGTCTGGCCAAAATCCATTACCAAAACACACACTGTCTGATATTATATGCGTCATTTCACTAAATAAATACTATATATGTCCACAATTTGTAGGTTTACATATAAACTACACATTTGCTACCAGTATCCATTAGGTACATTCTGCGAACGGTATTCCAGAAATTAAGCAGCTCTTACAATTTCACCTTAATATATGCGACTGCCATGATGAGTGGGATAAACAGTACGTTCGTCACCCTCATTTCGTTTAAATGACCGTTAACAATTTGTACTGGTACCACATGTAAATAGAGCATACAAAATAAAGACGAAATCGCGTATGTACGCTTGTGAATTCCATCGGGCAGGTCACCTTCATGGGCGACGCTCGATTGGGCAGCAAGTTTTTTCAACCATGCGAAATCTCAAGTGAAGGGATTTCGCTCACATCACGCATTATAATGCGTACACGCTGTGAATGTGAGGATGTGCGTAGATACTAGGTAATAATAAATGTCGAGCATCTTCACGCTATGGTGCATTCATTTCGGGCTGTCACTGGTCGTGCGTTCATAGCGTGTAAAGCTACCGAAGATAAGCATCTCCTATGCAATGATAAGTGTACCAAGTCCACTTGTGAAACCTGAAAATGTCATAAATGTATTATGGGGTGGTTCTGCCAACTTGGTGATTTGGTTACAGCCGCTAGCACTATGGATGCCATTTTCATTTTGGCTTAAAACAATTAAAATAAACGTCTTGCAGTAATTCTGGAAGCTTAATTTGACTGCTCCTAAGTTATAATTGCATGATTAAAAAACATCAATATTCCAGTATTGATCATCCACCAAAAAATGAGACGGATCTTGTTCAAGGTCACACCAGGAAAATGGAAGAATGCTTCTTGCTAGCAATCAAAGTTTGTCAGAATCTCATGTGCTTACTTTATAACTAGCTTTTCTTTCAATTTAACTCGTCTGAAAGGGAAATTATTTGCAAAAATTTCCGGGAATTTATATTTTTGAAGCGCCTTGCCTGGGGACTGCTTCTGCAAAACGTACTCTACGATGTAGGGTGTGTGCTGGCTTTGTCCAGGTGGGGACGGGAGGCCAGAGGGAGGGCAGAGGTAAGCGTGTGCCTTGCCCGAACGCCGCGAGGCGCAGTTCCGGTAGACTCGTGTTCTGCTCAAACTGACCGGAAACGGCGAGCTAAGACGCTCTGTTTGACCACCGAGACTGGGCCCAAGTGACGGCAGGCTATACGAGCTTTCTTGGAGCTATCTTAGAGCTTTCTTGGAGCTATCTTAGAGCTTTTTTAGAGCCCCGCTGTTTTGAGCTGCTCTCTTCCCAGCTAAGACTGCGCCCAAGTGGCAGTAGGCTGCACTAGATTTCTAGAAACCATCTTGGAGCTTTCTTGGAAATATTGTAAAGCTTTTCTGAGAGATTTCTTAGCGCACCTCGACTGTCTTTTACTGCTTTCTTGATGTCCAAAACTGGAAACTACAGTAATCGGTTGAAGAAAACAGGATCTTTCTTGGATTTGTCTTGATGCTTTGGCGGCAATTTGGTCACTCTTTGATATCTTATCCAATTCGTGTGGCTGCAGTGGACATATCATGAGCCAAAAGGAAAATTATTTGGAAAATGAAAGAAATTAAAAAAAAAACAGGCTTTGCTGCACTGATTTGGTATACTTAAGTTAGTCTTTAGTAGCGGTTTAGTTATTTTGACCAGTGTTTTCTGTAAATTATAATATCTTATTCTTCTTTAGCACCTCCGCAGTTGCTTTTGATGTGATAGGAACGTAGAGATACTGGGAATGGGAGGGTGGTTCCGCTCTAAATTTTGTGTTTTCATGTTGCGATGACCGTTAGGCGAAGTAATTTTACGCTCAGTGTAATTCGCATTCACACAGTTGCATTATAGTATGATATATGCAATTTTTTCGGCAAGTCACTTGAGCTTGTTTAGCCTGGCCACTCGCGAATCAAAGTAAATCGGGATCAACCAGGAGTTTAATCTAGGGTGCGATATGAAGATTGTTTCAACAGCGTCTTCATCGCTGGTTCCCTCTCGACCACGAGAGTTCGCCCGTTTCTACAATCATCTTAATAGTAATTGTTTGATAGCGAAACAATAAGTTCCGCCATCCATTTACAGGTAGGCTTGGTCGGTCTAATTTACCAGTTTGTAATTAGTCTTTGACTTAACTAGCTTGCATGGAAATATAATTAAAATATAATTATTCTTATATAAGTTTTCATGCAGTCTGATAGCAAAGCAAGTTATTTACTACAATCTACCAGATTGAAGATGGACATACTTTTTCTTGAATCACTTGTTCTTTGGACGGTAAAAATAATTTCACAATCCTTAAATCGTGGGTTATTTTAAATGTTGTTATGCGTATATCCAATTTTGCCAATTTGGCTCCCAGCCCGTAACAAATTTGATTTGCTCCTTGTTTTGAATTTTTGGCAAAACACTTTTTAAAACCCTGCTCACTTTCTTAGAAATTGAAATTAATGTCCTAGTCGTAGATTGTCCGTATTTCCTAGTTCTGAATTTAGAATTTACTAAAAGCATACATTAAAAAAAACAGCAGCTATTTGACCAAATCTGTATGTCAGGTTTTGAGCAAATTCCAGTGGTCATTTTGGGTCGACAAAAGTGCTGAGCGATCTGGTAAAAATCTTAAAAATGCATTTTTAAATGCCAGTGAATGCTGGACACACGGGCTTAGATTCTTTGTAAACCCAAGTACACACCACAAATAAATAATTGCTACAGGCAATAACCCCTTTAAATACAAGCGCTAACTTTAGAATGACTTGATCCCAAGTCCCAACCAAATTCATCGACCTGATTGATTCAATTGCAAACGGAAGTCTAATCTAAGGATGTAATGCATCTTACGAGCTGCTTAAATAAAAGACCCTAAAAACAATCCGAATTCTCCCCCTCTATGGGCTCATTGAGATTTTCTTACATCGAAATCGCGGTGTAAGGTCGCAATCAGCGCCAGGCATCGCGCGTCTCGGGCTTGTTTCATTCAGGCGGGCCGCGAAGCGTGCTAGCCGGCAAAGTCGGAGGTATATTTAGTTCCAGCCGAGATGCAGGGGGGCATCGCTTCACTTGCCAAGCCCCCAACTGACCTCTCCAGACCATACGAAACTTCTTGGAGTTACTATCAAGAAGACATGTTGCGAGTGGCCAAGCCAAGACACTCACGGGTTACGTCACGCTGGTGCATCATGACTGCCTATTCAGAAGCACGAATGTTTTCAGGTGTTGCTTTTAAGGTATAGCTTGCATTTTGGAAGTTGTTGTTGCCCGAGATGAATTTTGTGAAAAATAGTTATGATTTCTTGAAGGAGTCAACGATTTTTCACTGATTTGTAAATATATTACGTTTTTTCTTAGCGTCGTTAACGGATATCAATATCAAAGTATCAACGTAAGCAGCAAAATGACAGCTGGAACTACAAACTAAAATTACAGTAAAACGAAAATAAACTACAATAACGAAACTACAATTGAACGAAAACAAAGTGATGTTACAGTTTGGAAAATACCATTAATGATGCACTGGTTTTGTGGTTTTATTTTTCATTTTTCCAGTTCAGGGATGCTAGCGTATACCATATGATCATATGATATACCATATGATATGGCGAATACCATATCCCAATCAGAAGGCTTCCCTACCCACCACTAACTTTCTCAAGCTAAAATTTGGTCCGCTAAAACTTAAAATGTAGGACTCAAGCCCAACTAGTAACGTAATTATGTTCACACTCATTTACACGTTAGAAATGGCCGATCCCGATCGGTACATTTGTTCCCAGGAACAATGATCCGGAAACTGATCGTCAAGGAAGTGTCTAGCTTGTACACTTACGACGAGCCTAAATACTGTTAGCGAAGTAATTAAATTTACTCTGTACTGTGATGAATTAAAATGCACACCTGATAGTCTGACCTTGTCTATTATGCCGGTAGGTCACCGGTGCTAGAAAATATATATGTTTTTGTTTGTTTTCCACACTTACTATGCAGAAAATTAATTTACCAATTAAATTCAAATCTTGTGTCAAATAGAGAAGTTTGAAAAATTACACGACATTTTCAAAAGTATTTGATTTTTATAATAGAAAGTAGAAGAAGAATTAAATCAAATTTCTCGACAACATTGCCTTTTTTGAATTAAAATAGTTTCTAGTAAAGTTGATGTAATAAATTGACTTGCGATTAGAATCTAACCATCGGCGACGCTTCTTCAAGAACTTCCTACCGGCAATTTACTCCGGGGTTCAGAAAACCAATTACGTGCCACCGTGCGCTACAGGTTTCCAAATTAACATTTTTTTTTCTTTCAAACTAGTAAAACTTGTAAATAGAGACATTCTCTTGCTAATGATTAACAGGTCGTGCATAAAATTACCCACTTTGTATAATTTGTCCCCAATTTTTGACATCCAACACTTGACAGGAAGTGTAGTCTTTCAGAATATCTGCAGCGACGCTAACTAACGCAGAAATATAGATAAAGAGGTGTCATATTTAGCTGGCCTGCACCCCGAATACGTTGACGAGTATTCAAATGATTCCTATAAAGGTCTGCAATTCTTAATGAGAGACACAAGGTGTCATCAAAAAAGGAGCGTCGCATTTTGGTCTTCCCCAATATACATACAAAAAAATTCAGCAAGCCTCAAAAGTAGTATCAAAGAGAGTTAAATTATTTTCTAGACTCTTAAGGTCACAACTCACAGTGAATTACAATTGCTCTATTTCATTTAATAATGATTTATAATAGAAGGAAGACATGTGTCAAAATCACGTCAGAATTTCAGTCAGCATACGTTTCTGCTTGTCTGCTCACCAGAGCAAGATGGATGAGAATACAGCGTCTCTAAATGAATAGTGATTGACAATATTATAAATCTTATATAGCAGTATTTTATATGTTTTCTTAGCTCGTCCTGCAGGACGAGGCAGGATGAAGGAGGGGTCGCTGTATTTGCTAGGGTCTCGTTCCGATGGGGGTGTTATTTTTAAACATTTGGTTAAAATCGTGCAACCCCTTTGCATTTTTGGTAGAAGGGTTGTTCTTAAAAGGTCGTGTAAAAAGCTTAGCAATGTTCTACGGTGATACTGAGAGACGTTCTTAAAATAAACACATTTGAGACTATGAACAGACATCACTCAATGAAACTGGATGAACCCATTTCGATTTCAAGGGAATTTGGATTATTTACAGCGACGAAATCGTTCGTTGCTGGATTTTAAATACCCTTTGATTTTTAATCGAAATACATCAAATGTAGGTCTGTTGAGCTATAGAGCCAAAACTACCATAGACTTCAAAGTCGTAGTATAGTATGTCCCAAAAAAAGGAGGTGTATTTTTTTTTAACATTCCATAGAGGCTATCAGGAGGGTCGTAGTTCGATTCATGTTCATCTTGGCAAGTGTCGTCATTTCAACTCGTCTCGACTCCACTATTTCTTAAATTCCAATCCAGATATTGTTAAACAAGTTAAGTGTTTCTTATTTTTCATAAGCCATAAGGTGCAACAGCATTTTACAATATCAACCATTATTCGGTTCAACAACTTCGCCAGTAATGTTACCAAATGGCACACCTATATAAAGCCAATTATTTAATTGATTAAATAATTAGCCCACTTCAGGAAAATCCACATCTCGGAAACTAGCTTGATTGATACCCAATGCATTTTGATCGATAGCATTATAAATGTGACGTTAATTATTAGCTTTCGAGGTGTTACGGGCGTTTATAAGTGACAGCCACTTCGCTTCCGAACTTAACTAACTTCAGGTAAAACACATATGTAAGCTAGAAATAATATAAGGTGTAACAGATGTGAGGCCTAAAGCACCTCTCTTTTGGCTGAGAGGCGCCATAGGGCTGTGATGGGCTCATGCTCGGGCTCTCGCTCTTCTCTCAAACATATGACGTCCATCCGGTGGTATAACAAGTCAGCTGCCCAGTGCATCTAGTGGATCTTGAAGACTTGAGGTTTGTTCATTTGCCCCCCGACCATCTGCGACCTATGAGCCATGCATAGTGATTGCTATACCTCGGATGGCAGTCGAAAATATGTGTCTTCCAAAATCATCATCAATCAAATTGTTTTTCGAGAATCAAATAAAAACGGGATTGTTTGAGGCTGTCGTATTTTTTGATAAGAATAACGCAAAAGCGTTGTTAAATTCGAACTAGGTTACAGAAGTGCCAGTGACTAATTACAGGAAATATTTACAAAATGGTATTTAGTGCATTTGTTTTTGTTAAGTTTGGTGCAATTAACCAACAAGTGCAGTTTCTCATAGACAATTTTCACACAATTCTTGTCGCTTTTTTGGTTTTTCTTTTGAGTACTTAATGTTTGTTTTTCTAGCATGGTGTATTTATTTAAAGGCCGCTAAAATGCTAATTACCGTATTATTATCCAAGCAGGAATTAAAGTTCAAATGCAGGTTTCCAAATAAATTACTCTGTATGATAGATTTTAATTACACCCGTGTAAGAGAGTTTAGAAGGGGCAATGTACGTCAGCGCTAGCATGTACTACTGCTCAAACTGTTTTCAAGAGTACTTAAAGATTGTGCCGCTGGTCGTTCTGTTTTGGGCAGCTTAACATTTTCGCCGCAGTCAAGTGATTATAATAATTTATTACCGACTTGGCAGTTGTGGGTAATTGCTCGAGAAATATCTGACTTATCGTTTCGATCGGGGTGGCTGAAAACGTCACGCTGATATTTACTTACATTTTATGCTTTCAAGTATAGCTGAAAACTATATAACCAGCCGCAAAGAACGGAAGCGTTTTTCCGTCATAGTTTTCATTTAAAAAAAGTAAATGTTGATTTGTTATTTGAAGATAAAATATGTAGAAAACTTGGTAACGGGTCTTCACTGTAATTGGTGTTATGAGTTTTGTTAAAGAAGTAGAAAAAAAAATTATTCGGAAATACACACACAAAAAATCGTATTTTTATCGTACTGATATTTATTTAATTAGGGGTTGGTTTAAGTGAAATAACTTTTTCGTCCTGTTTTAATTAAAGCTTTGAATTAATTTCATCGTGACTCGATGGCATAGTCTTGATCTTATCGAATATCTTAAGACTAATCCATTACGGAAATGGATTCTTGCTTTATCCCTTTTTGAATAATCTATACCAGTATAACATCTACCCATTTCTATAAAGACGATTTGATTGATAATCTATTTCCAAAACAGATGGAGGGTTGATTTTCTCACAAGACTCAGCTATACTAGCTTAAGCACCTGGAATTCTGTGGTACCTTTACCAATACCCTTAAATCTTCCAGCTTTTGATTGGTTTCTCAAGATAAAGCCATGGTCTTTCATAAGGAACACCGTGACTACATAAACGAAGCATGCGATATAAAAACTAGACATATGGATCTTTTACCTATTCATCAATAATATTTTCAATTTTCAATGCCACGTCTAACCTAATTTTTACCATCTTTTCAATAAACGAAAGGTGCACATTTTCTGTTAGCCACCTCTCCAGGTGTAGATAGTAATAATTTCGGAAAAACAAGCCCATTTTCAATGTTACCTTTCATGGGTAGGAGGTCACTGGGACATCGCATGAAACGGATTGATATTTTTGTATTTTTAAAGATCCTTTTCGCTGGTTAGCCCAGTTTTAACCCATTCGCCTCAAGGTGCATTTGCTGTAGCGCATGGCGGGTGCATTTTAGACAGCTGCATCTTAGTGTTTGGAAAAGTTTTAGGTCATAAAACCATGTACATAAATAGGTCAGGAGAGGGGGGGAGGGAGGCAGCCCTTTCAGAAATTGCACCACGTTGCACAGTTCGAAAATAATGCGAAATATCCAATGCTACATAACAGGGAGATTTCATTATTTAAACAGCTTGTAGGCTGAAATTTGCAGAAGGCATCACCCTAACCCTACCCTTTACCCTTTCCTCACTGTTAGGCCAATGGGTCACAAAAACCAGGTATCTCTGTGCGGAGAAAAAGCAAAACAACGTCACAAATGTATGTCACTCATTGAGAATTTTCGAACATCTGACAGGAAAACGAATGTCAATATATCGTATCAATAAAGATATCTCATCTGAACGTACCGATAAAATTCCGACCAAATTCGCTCGGTAGCCATGCCATTACGTTTCCAGCCTTGCGCCGAAACGACCTTAGATAAGAAATCGCATACACCCATAAAAGTCATAGATATAAAATCAAAACATAAGGAAAGCCCTACTTATAAATCCTTCAAAAACTTTTTATACCACCACGTGACAGTGAAAACCACTTTATTTCACGTGGGGGCAAATAATTACCCTTCATAAAATATTGTTTGCATATTTTTATTATTATTCTCAACAGAAGCGCAGCTCCAAGGTTATTAAATTGGTCTAAAGCCGCCAGAAATCACGTAGAGACGTGCCATACATCCTAGAAAATCACACGCTGCACGCACTTACAAAGATAATAAGATCGAATAGAAACATGCGTAAGCCAAACATACATGAGATCAAATAAATGGTTTTCTTCATTCATAAAAGAAATCCGTGGTCGACGTAGCAAAAAAAAAGGAGTGCGTATCGGTCGACATGATTGTTGGTAATATTTTGCACACGTGCTACCTCCACCCGCTGAGACCAGATGTGGCACAACCACATACTAGTACCACCCTGTCGATGGGACTTAGAGGGCAACGCGCCTGCCGGAGTGGCCAGCTACTAAAGTAGTGCCTGGTGCGGATTTATAGCTTGTGCATCGGATGTGTTTTAAGGCAGTTCATTAAAGAAGATCATTATTGCTGATATTTAATTAGATTTTAGTTTTACCTGTGGGTTTTCCTTGTTTCTTGCTGTGGTGATTTCTGTAGTAATTAAATATCGTTTTCAGTTTTTTTTTTGCGCATTAAAAGTAATTGTAAAAGTAACTAACCTAACTTACATATTTTGTTTAATGAGTGCTGTGTAAAAAAATTCATTTTTGGGACTTTTTTTTTGTGATGGTTCCTCTTATAAGTGTGACCACACTTGATCTTCATATCACGGTTCGCGAATCTGTTATTTCCTATTTTAAGACATAAAAAAAGCCGGAAGTGCTATAAAGAAATAGTTCAACATTTCTGGATCTTGAATGGGTAATGCTAAGCTAAGACAGACCGCCATGGCACATGTAAGCAGTTATTCTCTCCCTCGCTAGCAAAGCTCTCATCAGCACCAGCGCCAAGCAATGCGTGTGAGTGCTCGGAGAGCACATGGCATCGCAAGGTCCGCTCTCCGCATGATTTCAGTTTTAAGTATGCGAATTTACTCCACGCTGACTGGAAGAAATCAGAGTTCGGCCCACCGGACATGGGTTTGGTGTGTACACCTGGGTCTCAATCGAGTCAGGTGCATACTATTTTTTTTTTGTGAAGTAGGTAAAATAAAGAATGTAGGTTAGGAATAGTTGGGGAAAATGGTCATGTCATTTTCTGGGGTTTCAGGAAAAAAATAAGAATAATATTAAGATTCTACCAGAGTTCAAAATATTACGCCCCAATTAAATTGTTTAGATTAATTGTATTAATTTTCTTGCTCTCTGTATAGTACGTTCCGAAATACTAATTTGAAAAAAGATAGCAATCAATAGCAAAAGAAAAAAAAACTTAACAAAATCCTGCTCGGTTTTTGATTCGGTTTAGTAATGGAGATAACGTAACTAGAAATTATCATAAATATTCTAATAAAGTCATGCATAATTATCCAACAATCAAATTCACAATAACAAGTAGAACGGACTAATTAGGTGAAATAGTGTATGAAACTGAATTAATTAATCATTAGATTTGTGGCATATATTTATGGAGGTAATTGATTTCGTTGCACATCAAAACTGGAATGCCGATGGCCGCTCGTTAGCTTCCTATACAATATCCCTCGAAACCAGTTTTACAATCGGTTAAAAAGATAACAGTCAGTTAACGACTCATCTCCATGGTTAACGCCAATCAAATACTTGTATTTTCAATGTTAGCCTCTGTAAATTTAACCTCCATACATTTGGCAGTAAAGTTGTTTTCACTATGGAAACAACCCCTGAAAATCTGTGACTAGCTGACCATCATTTTTGAACTCTGGGCTTAAACTTAAAATCTGCTTTGTGTAATAATCCGGCTCCTGGCTGCTTAATTAATTTGCTTAGTTAACTGAACATAGAACTGGCCCTTCGAAAATTAACTTGATAATTGGACTTACTGTTAGAGGTGACCAGAGGTTAATTCGTTTTGGTACGTTTTCTCATAAACCTAATACCACATGAGTTTTTTTTGTGCCGATATAGTTTTATTTTCGCCACTTTTTTTGTACATTCTACATTGCAACAATTGCAACAATTGTACATTGTTGCATCACTACACGATACATTGTCAAAGACATACCTAACTTCTGGGATTCCGAATGTTGATACCACTGCTTTTGTATCAATTGATTACCATGTCAATAAGTGTTATCACTGATTACATTTTCCACACAATGTGTGTCCATCGCATGATAGTTGCAGGTAAAATATTTATGATTGTTAAGCTATGTGGTGATTATAGGCAGTAACATCATTTGAAACATTACACTTGACATTTGATCTAAAATTACAACTAAAAATCATCATATCCAAAAAAAACAGCCATGCGTTGTGACATGCGATGACTGGGTCTCATGGATGTGCAAAACTACTCTGGGCGGAAGGACAAAGAACAGACATTTCACAATAGATTTTATTTATGTGTATCATGAGTGACTTAGCTAAAAAGGGGAGACATTCCTTTGGTTAGAGCAACTAAATACAAAAAACTCTGTCTCTTTAAAAATGAAATCATCTGTTAGCTATTTAAAAAATTCTGGATCCTGCCGCCGAAGCCATCCCTTGAAACGCACGTGATATGAAAGTCTTTGGGTGACACCTACACACTGTGTTTATTTTATTTGGATAGATAATACCACAGCTTGAAGCAAGGGGGCGCAAGTGAGGCCCGCAAGCCACACGACCACGTCACTTTTTCATCGTCCTTCTTGTGATTTACCCGGGGTTTCCAACATGAAACAGAGTCTTTGCCGACACGACGCCAATGTGGATCTAACCTCAATCCAAAGATGCAGTCGTGGTTCTTTGCCCCACAACGGAAGTCAAATTTGTAAATATTATTAAAATTTCTTAATATTTCGATCTCATTTTTTATAGGATGCTGTTTGTTTATATTTTAATAATAAAAGGGCTGTAAGGTTTTGTTTTTTTTTGTTTGTGGGTTAACTAATTTTAAGTTGCGAATAATCTAACGTGCAACGTTAATGCATTGTGCAGTAAATACATTTGGCAGCGTACTGAACGTATCAATCGATTGAAATCCGTAAAAAATCGCATTTGGTTTGAGTGTGCGTCGTACAGCCTAAGCCCCGGGAGGGGACCAACCAACGCGGGGCGATGCCGATCGCGTCGGTCGGCCCACCATCTGCCTCTAGACAGCTGCCGCTACGTCCCAAACAGCGAGCCATACACTCACCAGCTTGCCTCATGCCCCGACACCGAACCTTTGGGTCTAACCATCGAGTCGTACCTTGCAATGAGGGCCTCGCAATCCGGACCACCAGATTCACAGTGCACTGGGTCCATTTGGGTGATGCGCTGCACCGAAATATCGACTGTCGATCCGATTTAAAGGGCTAACCTAGATAAATGCAAGGTGAGGACGTATTGTTGACGTGGTCCCCCTCTCCCACCCCAAAGCACCACCGGCCGCAAGTGTTTGAAAGCCGAAAAGTGATCAACAAGTTGGTTGCAAGTTGTTTTTTCCTTCACAATGTACCGGAAATATCAACCCCCTTTTGTAATATCTAGGTCTTTATTAATATAAAAATTGAAATGTGGCGTTGGGTATGATGAAGAGAATGAAATCATATCGGAACTCCGTTCTACTAATTTTAAAAGAATTGTCAACACATTCCTTTTCTTTCCCTAAAAAGAAAACACGCATAATTCGAAGAAAAAAATAGCAATTCGTCTCGCCAGCACATGAAGTGTCCAGATGATGACTTAACTTACTGGGTTACCGTCAATCGGCGCCGGCGCCGACGAGGCACATGCAGATTTGTCCACGCCGCGCGCGCGCGCCACCGGAAGTGAGCTCAAACCGACGACATGCGTACAATGCAGCATGGCTTCACGAGACCGCGCTAAACACGTGGCACCAGTGGTTATGTCCACGTGTCGGCACACGTGTCGGACATTCGTCATTCAGTGAGGTGTATCTGAGAAAACAGCATGGGTATGGGAGGCGTATGTCGTCAGGTCGCGCTGAGGGATATCCTGCCTGGACAGTGTCATCTTCTTGTAGGCTTTGTGGTGACAGCAGGCAGCCAAGATGATCAGCTAAGACGCAAGCTGGATAAGAAATTAGTGAATGAATTGTCTGGTTGATTAGTTGTAGGTGTTGGATGGCGGCTAGTGATCAATAGACCCTCAAGTCAGCCGTCTGCATGCTGTTTTATCTCCGCTGATAAATGAATTCAATCGATAGTCTCTCTTTCTTGAATGTGTTTTGCATTAAATTTTATTAATAAAGTTTATTTCAATTGTTTATGTAAGAAAATGCTTACAAGCTGATTGTCCAATTGTTTTAAACGTAAACCAATTCCAATCACCAACACTTAAATTAAGCCATTTCGGTTTGTCATATGACAGCTGTTTGGAAAATGCATCTGAATACTTTCCCCAAATTGAAACCGGCCTACGTATAACCACCAATTATAATGCAACTTACTTCCATTTAGCCCGTGCACTCGCGTAAATTGCTTGTCATGTGTCACGAGATGCACACACCTTACGAGGAACGTGTCTTGCATGGCGTATAGCGTCTTCGCTAACCAACTGTCCCGCGCAACAACCTGCGTGCCACCTTCCTTACCTCTCCCAAAAACACAACATGCACTTCATTCTAATCAATGTCAACGAATCAACAGACAATCGCCAACCCTAACAAAAATTAATTCCGTTTCAGCTGAATACATATTTAAAACGAATTAAAACGAGTAGGAAACATTTTCTCCAATATGTCATCTGAATGTTTCGTTTCAGAATCCAGATAATTGTGTTGGTGTTCCTAATTTACTAGGGGCAGGTATTTAAAGTTGATACTGTGCATATTATGCCAGTGCAATGGGCTCTGCAGGACAGGTGTAGGACGCACAATGTTGGGATAGATTAGTTATCCAGCGACGTCAGGGAGGGGGGGCTAAGTGACGCGAGCCGTAAGCGTGCCACCCTTAGAATTGAGGGAGGGGGAAGGGCAGGTGTGGACGCCGCGCGTCCTTTTTCGATAACAATAACCATGCTTACATTCAACAATCGAGGTCCCTTATTTTAGCCGCGTAGCGAGCAATCAGCACGTCACGCATGTTGCTAGTGCAGAATATATGGTGTTTGGCACCACGTGTTCGAAAAATGCTGCGTTCGCGTTATGTGTGCAGTGTATGTAAGTAAGGAGACCAATGGCAGGGGAGATTATTCTAATGTAATGTTGTTGAATGTAATTGCATAGGGGCGTAATGCCGTGTCTGATGGTGACGCAATATCGATTGGAAGTTTCTAGAACGGTTTGATCGGAAAGTTTAGCGTTGTTTTGGGTGCTCATTGATTCGTATTTTCAGTTCATAAAGTGATGGTCTAGAGTTTTTGGCGAAGTGCTTGGGGCTCGTCGTTGACGAAAATTACGGTTGTTTGATTTCAGACAAGCGAGAATAAGATTATTACTGGTGAACGAGTTCTCCGATAGAGAAAAGTTCTTATTCATGTATACTCTATCGAAGAAAACCAAATGAGAATATCCTTAGGTTTTTTTCTCAAATCCTTACAAACTGCATTCAAATTTCTGTCTGCAAAGAAACGGTCATTTGCACAGTGTACTGCAATGATATACCATTTTTTAAGGATTCGAAAGTATCGTGTCCCCGTAGCACTGGGGCAAGCACTAGCAGCACCTGAATCACGTCTTTGGGAAGCCAATCGTCACCAGGCACCGAAACGCCGTTGATCCCTGCGTTTGATTCGCCGACATGCGTGCGATGCGTACTGTCTGCTAAGGACATGCCCATACCTTACGGATATCGCCATTCATCAGCATTCAGCTTACGCACTTTTCGGAGACGCACTATTTGTGGGCAAGGGAATGAAAGACACTTGAATAGAAATGCATATGGGTCTTGCATCTTTGAATGCATATCATCTGCATAGCATTACTGAAGTTTTCAACCCTTAGATTACAGAATAAGGGATGGCCAAATATAATAGCGACATTGTAAGACGATATTTGTTCTTGTTTAACGGTTTTATGGCAATAGGGCTCTTTACATGCGGGGTAAATTTATTCTGTGCAGCAGGCGACAGAAGGATGTTGCTTGGTATGCAATTTTCGGGTAGATCGAACGGAAATTGAGGATGAAGTTAATAGGGCTGCAGCGCTCGGGATTATTTCTTGCATAATCTTGATTGTAATTTCGGGTAATTTGGTTATATTTTTGACTGTCTGCGAGTAGGTTAATTAATTCTTATCGCGTAAACGCGCTTGCCCATGGCACGTCCATAAAATGCTAAATTTAATTATAAAATATATTTATCAGAAATTCAAATTACCTTCGACGCGCAGAAATAGCCATGACTTTGTGCGATTGCACGCTACCAGGTACCAGCATGCTATCAATACAACAAATAGATTCGATAATAAAGTATGTGCCATTGCTGTTTACATGTACAGGTCCACGGTATCCATGTCCAAGGTCCTTACTGGAAACCTGCGCCCGAGTTTGATCACTTGTATGCTAAGCCACCTTCGCAATCCCTCCTGAAATCAAAGATTTAAATTTCATTTCCTTATCATTTTGCAAATTAAGAAAGATAGTTTTACGATTTTAGAAGTGTCTAAGATTCAGCAGACCAAATTTAATGTTCGTCTAATTATTCAGTGAAAGATGGAAAAGATGGCGAGCCACGGGCTAAACCCACGAACTTAACATTTCTAGACTAAGAACCAGAAAGGAGACTGCACACGCTAGTTCCAATTTTTCCGACCCCTGCATAAATTAATTGAACACATCCCGTGTCGGGCGATCGCTAAGGGCTGCCACCCCGTTTGCCGCCAAAAAGCGACCGGATATTCACGTATAATATGCCGTTGCGGCACCTGCACCCTTCCCCCCCCCCCCCCCCCCCCCCTTCCCCTCGTCATCCCGGCACTGAACGGGCAAGTGACCAAGCGTGCTCGGGCAACCATTTATACTGTGCGTCCAGCAGAATCTTTCTCAAACATTTTCTGCAATGAGTGAAAGGTTGTATACTCCTGGAAAATAGGAAAAGGAAAATCGCGGTCACGCATTTTCACACTTTGATCACAGCTTTGATGATAGAAATTTCAAATTTTCATTAATCGCTTCAGTAGACTCGTTGACTTTAGGACAATTGGATTATTTACTGCAAACATTTTCCAAGTTTTCGTCAACACCGTATAAAAATCCTACCAATCCTCTTTGCCCATACACATAATGACACTCCGACACCTATTTCATTAGAAGATCCAAAGTCCTTGACTTCCCTATAGTCCAAGTCTCATTCCTCTAGTCCACACCCTGGTCGTAGCCTAGTCTCCTGTCCAAATCCTTCAAGGTCTTACGCTATATGCAAAGATAATTAGGTTGTATCGCACGCCACTGCTGAGCGCTGGAGGGTGACCAAATGCTCAGGGGAAATACCAGCACACTCGCGTTGATAACTTGATAAGGGGCACGCGTTAACAGGGGCAGACCCATTAGGGGGGGGGGGGGGGGGGCGGGGGGCTCGGAAACTGCCGTGCGATCCCAGCGCAGCGCAGCTTAGCTGCGCTGCGCAGGCGGATGCGGATATGGGATATCAAATAGAAATTGTACGGAGTGCTATCACGAGAATTTAATTTCATTCAATTTACTTTCCATATATGTTTGCTGTTAATCAAATGAAGTAGGTACAAGTAGGGAAATCATGCTCTTTCGGTGAAACAAAAGTCGTGTTAGTGGCAAATAGGTACACCGCGTGGTTTTCTTCCACTTTGAGTGTTGTTTTCGATTTGAAATCGTTTTAATACTTAAGAATGATGAATACTTGTAGTTGAAGAATGTCTTGTGAGTTGATAAAGGTGTATTTCGTTTGGTATTGTTAACCTTGCAATGGTTTTTGCTTCTCAGAAGTGTTTGTCGTGACGTTAGCTCGCCAGTAATTGTGCTCATTTATTTTATAATGAATGAATTGTAGAAAATAACGAAAACATTTTTGGTAGGTATAGGTGTGTAGGTAGGTAGGTATCTCTCTTCTGGTGCGCACGACGCCGAAAGCGTCATCATGATTTGCTACACTGCCAACTTACCAACACAAACAAAGTGCTAAAGTGCACCTGAAACAATTGTCATCATCATCATTGCACAAAGATTGTACTCTTTAAATTACCACTAAAAAATCTACTTTACCTATCCGGACATTTTTTTTAGCTTTGTGAGAGAGAGCACCAAATTTGCCCAAACTAATTAGGTAAATTACAAAGATTTTGCGTTAAAAAACTGTCAAAATTGTCCACACGTAAACATCAGTCACGCTAGACATAAAATATTATAACGAAGCAAAAAAAATCATAATGAAAGCTCGCAGTTAAGGAGCCTTAATTCTAGCTCGACCTCTTGTCATATTTATTAAAATGACAAAAAGACCATAAGGGCAAAGGAATGCCTGTTACCTAACTGAGGGGAGATCTGATACCTACAAAAGTCACTTGTGAAAAGGGCGTCGCGCCCTTGACTCCGAACGGCATGTAAATGTACTATCGAGAGGGTGCCCCACAAGGCTGTTGACGCTATTGCATCGTATGCGTCTGCCAACTTACGGCACGACCAATTAAAATCCATCTTAAAGGCATCTTTCTCGCATTAAAATTGCTTCTGAAACCCGTAAATAACCTCTAAATTATTCAATATTTTCTTGGAAACATTGCTACCCCCCATTTTATATCCCATCGCTTGGACTTTTAAGCGTACGACAACTTAATTTTCTCTAGAGAAAAGAGAAACACTGTCTAGGCTTCTCAAACACAGTCCGTTGGCCGTACTTGTGATGTAAGTGCGCTGCAAGTGCGCTCGGTGAGCGGTGAGCGGTGAGCGGAGAGACGCGGTCGGACACGGCGTCTTGGGCGCAGTGTGCATGACGGGACACCTGGCGCTGCTGTCCATTGCGCACGGGCCCGCGTCCACAGGAAATGACGTAGAACGAGAATACGGTCCGAACCCGAGCCATGCAGCCCGGCGCGACGCCAAGTAACCCCTTCCTTCCAGAAACTACCAAGAAGTGCGCTTGTCGGCCGGAGACTTGGTGTGGGTCGGTTTCAACACAAAGTTGACACTAGAAAGCACCTGAAAACTCAAACAAACTAAAAAAAGCCATAGCCATAGCAGAGTTCTTGCAACGCGTTCTGTTGTTTCTGCTGTGAAATTGGTACCATCTATATACATGTAACATATTCATACATGTAACAGTACATGCATGCAACATGTAACATACATGTTCAGTTTGTCTCACTAAAACGTGAATAGAGACTGAATTTAAAACATTTATAAATATGGAGTTCTCGTGTTTGTTTCCAACTTTGGACACACATTTTTCTTCATAAACCAAGTCTGTACCCACACTCCGCATTCTTGAATCAGTGTATTCCTTGGATCTATTTAATTCAGTACTGGCCTATTATGAACCCAATGTGAATTCCCTATCGCAGGCAATAAGTACTTTTATAGTAGATAAGAGAATTCCATGATAAAAATAACAAGTACCTACACAACAGCTCAGTCCTTTTTCAAGTGAGTGCAATTGAATGTTTCGGCGAGTTGTGTCTGTAACAGTTCCGCTATTGAATTTCTAGACGCAGTGCTTTGAAACTGCAAGTGTGCCTATTCCAGCGTTGAAGTCTCCACGTTGAAAGCATTGACCGCGCGGCTGGCTCCCGCCACTGTCCTGCAAACTCCATGGGCACCGAATCTTTTCAACTAAAAAGTGTGCCGGCATTTCAAACTGTTTGCTCGCCGAAAGCTTCTCTCACTCGAGCAAGCGATTATTTGATTTCTTTCGTTAAAGAAGGGATTGCCACGTGAAGATGTCGTTCAATGAAACGATTTGCATGCAAACACTGTGGCCAACTTGTTGAAACGTATATGATAAATACATTCATAGAATTCGGTTTGTAAAGAAGCGAAATGATTCATGCTCGAGTTTCATTCATCAAAAGTGAGAAAAACACCAATCATTTTCAATTAGCAAGACCAAATGATGTGTATATAACAGTGCGATGATTGATTAGTAAGCGGGAAAAGAAGCTATAGACAAAACATTGTCACCGCAAAGAAAATAAATCAGTCGTTGTGGTCAGTCATAAGAAGGAAGCCTCATTCACCACTGGATTTTAAAACGTCTCTATTCCGATCAAGTGTCAATAGACGTCGCGCGATGGCGTTTAATTGACTATTGATAACGACGACTTGATGCGCGATGGAAGCGAGCATCGCGCAAATTAGCGTTTGCTCGTCGCTCGGCGACGCGTGACGTGGCACCAGTTAATGAGGGGGTAGGAGCACGCGTGACATGCGCTACTGACGCTACCGCCGCTGCTGCAGACAGTACACTGACTTTTTAGCGAGCGCTGAGCGGAGCGCTCGGAAAGGACTGCATGTGCCACGTGCGAGACGCTTGGTCAGCTAACCGTAGCCCTTGAGACGGCCGCAGAAGACACAGGAGTTGTTACGTGAAATAAATGTTAAGGACAACGGTGGAAAAAACATAGAATGAAAATGTTATTTTTCAACCGAATTTAACCCCAATTTGATTGTTAACAGTCTAGCGTGACGTTGTGGTGATGTAGAGATTGAAAGATGTTCTGTTTCACCTGCCATGATTATTCAAGGGTATCTTAAGGGATTTGGGGGATTTTCATGCGAGAGCTGTTTAACATTTAAGATGCTGATGGGTGGAATGGGTTTAAATGGTGTTACATATTATTAAGTAAGAACTGTGTAAGAACGTTTTCCATTTTCCTTTTCCATTTTCTGACTTTTCTAAACCATGAACTTCACTACTGCTCTTGAACGTCTGTAGTCTTATCACTTATAATACAGTTAAAAAGCAACCTGCATAGGTACAGTAGGAATACCAAAAATACACTCAGAAATTACCCTTGTTCATTCTCCTGACTGGTATATCTGAAATACCACTATTGATACACAATGACGGCTGCATTACACCTAACTACTTATCATATATTGTCCGCTTTATAGTACCAAGTAATACTACGCCGGCCCATTGTTTTGACATGTTAATCTATACGTACATACATAGAGTACATACATGAAGCGGGCATATCGCAAATGGTGGTACCGTTATGTGTGCCGCAGCAGTACGATCACATGGTAGGTGACAATTTACGCACTAGGCGTCCTCATTGTTGCGTTACAAGTCGCCCATTACAGAGTAACATTAACTAAGAGGCGATTCGCTGGCCTTTAATGAGCTTTCGGCTGCACTCACAGGATGTGACTGGAAGTCACGCAAGTTGTATGGCAAAGTGCGGTGAGGGGGGATTTCTAATTGGCATGATTGCTAATTAAAATGCTATGATTTGTGAGCATCGCGTAAGATAGGACAAATTGATTACGTATATATACTTTTAGTGTTATGAAAATGGTCGAAATTTCCTAAATGTTTTAATATTTATAAAATATGTTAATTGTTTATCAAAAATAATTAGGAACGTCTGAAATAGTCCGGTAAAATTTTTTGGAATTTTGATGAGTGTTTTGTTTTAATTTTAACTGAGAATGCACCGAGTAACTAAAGCATTATCGCAGTTTTTCTTCTTGGAGGCGAGAAGTTTGGAGGCGAATAATAAATCATAACCAGGAAATTAAAATCGAACACGTTTTATATGTAGTCCAAATACCCAAGCCAGTGGATTGGCAGAGCTGCAACCACCATCTCAAATAGGTAATGTGGGAAATGATATAGTAATAATTTAAAGATTATCATTACCGAAAATGAAGCCTAACATTTCCATTTGGCTGGCCTCGCACGCATGTGCCTCACGCATGTCCATCGCTTACGCAAATTCCCACCGCCATGTACACCTCTAGGTACGCATGCGGACAAGATGTACTGATACTGAACTAAGAAGCGAGAAAAGAACTGTGCTCATAAATTAAAAACTTGAGAGTTCATCGTACTTACCAAGGTTATTAAAATATATTTCACGTGTTACAAACCATGAAATCTCCTAAATGCTAACAAACTGTTATAATTAATAGTTAAATATTTTTATTTTATCAGCGTTGAGTTGATATTAATTGCTTGATTTTTCTGACGTGCGAATTTAAAAGTGCCGCCCGGTAGATGATATCAATCTAGATTTTAGACACTAATACAGGCGTGGTTTTTCCTGGGTTCAAAATTTTTCTATGAAATTCGATGACATTTTCCAAAAAATCCTATTTCGTTCAAACTGCATTTTTTAATTTCAAAATTTACATTCAATCACAATTGTCGGAACTCTTTTACGTTTCAGGATAAGGAAGGCAATGAGGTTTCAAATAAAAAAGACCAAAATTTGCTCCGGTTTTTTTTTGTATTCTTCTTGTCAACTTTAATTACATTCTACCATATTCTAATGAAGTTTCACTGGGTCAAATTTCCCCCCCAATAAAACTGTTGCCGCTCTATTGTGTTTAGTTGCATCCAACAATAAAATTTCACATAATATTTTGTATTTTATACTTAATGACGGGAGTCGGATCATTCACTAATTACTCCCGTATTGTTTCCAGAATTAGCGATAGACCGAAAACAATATTTTTCCCACACCACCGACAAACATTAAGTACAGTTATCAATCTCAGATCAATCTTCATTTCTTAAATCGTTTCATTGTTATACTATACGATAGGCAATTTATAACCATATACTCATACACCAACTTCTTAACTCATATCCCACTTCCCACTTCACCCATTGGTTACTGTCCAGTGGTCAGAAGAATCCCTGTCGAATGTCAATCATCTTGACGAATTTGGAGAAGTAGACCACGCACTAACAGTAACTACATTCGCATTGTACTAAATAAGTAGCACTGTCACATTGTTGTTTCGCTATTTGCATAACGTATTAATAATTTCGTTTTTGCTACTGCAAAATATAAGATTGCACCTTTACCTTTAGTAGCTTCTGGCACTGGGAACATCAACTAAATTGTATTACCAAAAATGCAGCAGCTGAATTTGGAAGTGAAGGTGTTGGCTCAATAATCTTTTTGCGTTATTGCACGAACTACCGAAGAAAGAGCAATGAAAAGATTATTAAATTCAAGTGTTATGTAATTCCAATTTAAACAAAACAAGGTTCGATAGCTTGCTATTTCTGCTGTACAAAAATGATATTAGTAAATAGGCTAAGCTAATTTTGAGTCCGTATTACAATTGGGGGTGCATGAATTGAGTCTCTAGAGGGGGGGTGTTCCTAGCACGTGTAGAATTATCACTAAATACCTTCTATGCAATTGAATGGCATGTCTCAGCCGAAAAACAAGAAAATGCTTGCTGCATTTCGGTGATCATGTAGTATTGTTCGAGTCCTGGCTCTAACGGAAGTGGCATTGAGTGTGTAAGTAAGAACGGGGGCCATCTTATGTGGTTGATGCCGATGAATGAATAAAGGGGCATGCATGTGCACAGAAATAGTGAATGAAAAGGAAGGAGAGGGCGGGAGAAAAATGTGAATACTACCAGAATCAAACACCGCGCCGCATAAAATGATAGGATTTTTTTTTTATGAGTATTTTTATATTTCGGTGCAAGAAGGTCTTACAGGTATTTCTCGCTAGTGTTTTTTTATGGTTCTCTCTTTTGATTTGTGCCACGTTCATGAGGAATTTGGGGAAGAAAATTAATTGGCGAATGGATGTCGCAACAATGAGTGTGATTTGGGTATTTTCGGCGACCAAGGATGTATTGCTTCTTTGGTATGTGCGGTGTCTATGGAAAGTATGCTACTCAAGAAGTAAAGCCCACATTTTATAACGTACACATAAAATTAGACTCTAACATCCTTTAGTGTGTTTTGCAATGCACGGAAAGTAATTGATCCAATTTTAAAACATTTTCCTGTACACAAGTAATTAAAGCGTGTAAAAGCAGTTTGCGACTTTAATTTCCGTAAAAAAGTGAATGTCTTAGAGTTGGACGAACTTTTCACCCAAATTGGAATAAACAATTAAAATAAACAAACAATAAACATTCCTTTAGTACTTTTTTTTTAAATAATTCCAGTATATTGAAAATCTTGTATGTCGTTATTGCTCCAACGTGGATCAACCTTCACATGTGTACTAATCTTTGATCCTCTCATATCCTGCACCTTATTTCTTTTGTCGTCTGGTCTGGTACCAGTTTTTCAAGCGAGTGTCACCCGAAATGTCTTACCTTCCACTTCCACTCCAGTTTCCACCCCCGCCGGAAGCGATTTCACCACCGCGCGAATAAAATGCCAGCGAAATCTCCCCCCCCCCCCCCCCCCCCACCCCCCAAACGCACGAAGCAACGCACGTATATGCGCTAGCGTCACGTGCAGAAACCAATTCGCATCTTAGCAAGTCCCGTCTAATTCTTGAGAACCAGAAAAGGCACCGATGCTAAGTTTAGCCATGGAATAATTAGGGCAAATCCGATGCGTGGGTTGATGTTTTTTATATATAAGTCGTTGGCCCTTTTGAGTATTGGAATGAGTACTCTTTGAACAATTTTAGATGCTGGAAAATGTTGACATGAAAAGGCGAGGGCCTCGACTCACTAACTTATTTTTCTCCAGAAACATCTTAATTTTTGTGGACAAAAAATGTTGTCACTGATTTTTTTTCGTCCCGTGCCTCTGATATGAATGAACCCACTTTCCCGGTTCTTTTCTCTAGGCGAGAGGGACCTAACAAACGCCACTGAGCGAAACTCAACTAGCATAACATCATGTAAATACCTCCACAGTAGCTTATGAATACCCAGGTTTTCCACTACTATTTTTACCCGGTATACTTACCATAACGCCACTGTTTAGTGGGCGATTTACCTACCAGTAGCATGCCGCCACTGTAACGTGGCGTACGGTACTGTGAACACCTATAGGCAGTGGCAATTATCGCCATCAACGACGACATACTCTGATTGAGGCGAAAGTCTTTGAGTTTTACACATCCTAATTAAAGTCTGGATGAAACAACGAGTTGAATTATTCAAGCCCCTCTTACGGCTAATGACTACTAATTTCGAATAAAAATAATCACCTATTTGAATCATTCGAACAACTTTCATAGGATATTACATTATGTATTGTTAAACGTAGACAACTATTCAAGTAATGGAATGGAATCTGTTACAGTTAGGTGTTTTGAAATGGTACCTGTGGTTAAGGAGACTTTTGTCTGCATTTCAACAGTTTTAAGACTGAATATGACGAAAAGACTCGCCAGTTAATCCTGACAAGTAAGCTAGTCCGGCTTTTTGATAAATACTTTTTGAAGTCCGAAGCCTTGCCCAAATGTTCAAGTTCAAGTTTTAAAATACTACTGAGTCCTTTTCGATGTCTCAAATTTCAATCCTTACTAATTTACTTGCAATGTTATGGAGCATCATGAAAATAATATAAATTAACTCCATTGGTTGTCAAATTTTTGATTAGCCTTTCGGTTTGCAGGGCCCTGCTTCCTTTATGGATCTATAAAAAAAAGCCTTCAACGGGCGCCATCGTCCCAGTTAGCAATGCCTTCTCTTCTGTCATACCATTGCCATTATTTTCACTATTACCACTATTGAATGCACATCTAATAGTTCCTTGTAATAATGATCGCGAGCAGTTGAATGAATTTAATGTCCTGCGTTCTTTCCAGTCAAGTGTGCGAATCAAAATGCTTTGCTGTGGATGGCAGGTTTATACATATTTATTTATTGCCGATCTCACGAGATTCACAAGTGATTGCGGTAATATGTTAATTGATTGTTGCAAATCATTAGCGGTAGCTTACAGCTGTTTAGGAAAATTGTTTTTAATCTTAAATGTTTACTCTCTCTTTTCGATAGAATGTGGTGTTGTAGAGATTTAGTTTGGTTTGATGACTGGCACCTGTCCGATTAATTTGTGGAGTATAAACGCACTGTTTTATTGCATTGGTCTAATGGCGTCGGTGAATAAGTGGATGATTATGAGGATGATGATGAACCTAACATAGCCTAGAAGGGAGGAGGGGAAACTCGGTGTTGGCACGTAGCCTACTTCTGTAGCACCAAGGGGACCACCGCCTTAACGTACCTTCCGATGTACGGTACAACGCGAACAGCAGGATATTTCACAAATCCATGCTGTCGAGAGGTTGCTGCACTAACTTTTATCCCTCCAATCTCTCCCCCGAACAGAACTGATCATGTGTATGATGGTCACACATACAATACCTGACTCAGCGCAGTGCTGCTTAACTTCGGTGATCGCATGGCAACCGGTGTTTCCAACACGCCAAACCGTTCGGTGGCACCTGCCCGATCTGTGGAAGATGGTAAAGATAAGACTGAGATTTTTTTTCCTGGTTTAGAAATTGGGAGAAGCGATTTGTGTGGCTGCTAATTATTTCTATCGATCAATTTCTAATCCATATGCATATCAGAATTGACATCAAGAGGCAGATGGGATTTTTAAATTGACATAATTGCCAAACAAAGATCATTTATGTTTATGCAATATATTTTTTACTGTCTTCACTCTCGTAGAAGCCAATGATTTTCTTCCTGGAGCCGAAAGCCAAAATTTTAATTCAGAATAACAGGTGATTCGAAATGTTACAGATTCAATTATTTGATGTACTCACATGCAATACCAACACCAGAGGGCAAATAACTGAGTTTAGATTGCAGGGTCATTGATATATAAATTTCATATTGTGTAGACTTGGTGAAGATCTGGTTTTAAATGGAAACGTTTTCGAACTCGGACCCAAAACCTTCTGGTCCGACTCAATTCACAGAATTTCTCGAAAAAGACTCACGTATGTCTGTTAGGGCTAGAGAACACTATTTTGCCTTTACCCCACTCATTTTCAAGATTAAATTAACGCTAGTACCCAATATTTTGGCTGTCAAAATCTGTGGGCATTATTCGGTTATCGGGGTCTCTCATAGTGACAACCGGTCAGTGAAACGGATAACCATTCTGTCCAAAGATAACATCCTTAATGTGACTAGCACAGCTTACAAATCACATATATGACACCTCCCCAATGCAGCTGCCGATTGTATCAATATTTACGTTCGAATATGTGTTATCAAGCGAACCTAGTGCAGCATGCGTTTTGGAATTAAATTGTATCAGTGGCTAATATTTGATCAATTCATCTTAAACTCAGTTATCGACTCCGAAATGCGCGTTATGTGTCAATCGTTAGAGCCAATAGGCGATGAGCAAATGAATTCTATTCATTTTCAAAACGATATTGATAAAGCTGGTTTGCGTACCGTGTTGTAGAATTTTTGAATTTTGATTTGTGGTTTTAGTGTGGTTACTCCAACGAAATATACAAACACTTTTTTTTTATATCATCAGGAAAGGAGCCTGAATCGACCTTGGTCCTGGAATAGACATTTTCCTAACAATTCATGAAAATCGCATGGACCCAAACAAGTTTCAGTCACCATGATAGGCACATTCTCGTTTTGACAAATATATTTCTCGTGAACTACTAAATATAAAGTACTAAAACTATTGTACATTTTTCAATATCTAAAAATTAAAATCTATAACTAGAACATACAGTAGCATGAGTAAGTAGCATGAGTAAGAACACGTCAGCTAAAATAAAGAAAAGTAATACCAGCAACTAATTACTAATTTACATACGGGTTCGTTCGATTGTTTGCCGTTTTTTTTTTGGTTCTTATGGTCCTTGGTCCTAACCTTGCTGCGAAGCTTCCTGTGTTTATGCACATTTGAATCCATTGTACATCCCGTCCTATTAATAGGTGATTCTTCTGATCGACCACCTTGCATTTGATGCAGAAGGCCACATTTTAGTCCCGGTGCAACAAAAAGACTAGTACGTAGTGCATTTCAGTGACGTGACAAATTGACTGTACTCTCAATGGTACCGATGGTCTGTTATTTATGTCTGGAAAAAAATGTCATCGACAAAAATGGCCGACACTCCCGTTTTGTCTATTAGATCTTAGGGGCGATGTTGTAAGAAGTCTGTGTATCTCAGCTGTTTTTTGGTGGTTTTTGTCCTGAATAGGTATAATTTATTTGGACACGTTTTTCAAACAGAAAAATAAGAATTTGAGCGATAAAATATTAATTTTCAATAACTGCCTTGATACATTGTTTTCTATAGACAGAAATATTGATCGGCATATCGCAAACACAATAAAAATTAGCCGCATAAAATTAAAATCTCGTCCATATTTTTCGAGAGTATTGTTTTCGATCGGCTGCTAGCTTCCGGTGCTGGTCACGGGTCGAGGGCCACACCAGCGGCGACTTCCGGTTAGGCCAGCGTCTTCGAGTTTGCAAGAAACACCATAATCGCGCCACCGGTACTATAGATGCGCCAGAAGCCATCATTACATAGTTGACAAAATAGCCCCCTTACCCACGACCAGCCATAAAATCAAGAAAATAGGCACCCACAATAAAAGGCGGTGATCACGAGATGGTACATTGTGACCACAACAGTGAAGGCGGGTTTAAGGTTAAGAAATCGACTCTAAAGAATACCTAAAAATAAACGATAGTCCATTTAGATGTAACCGAACAAGCATCAATAAAAATGTAAAAAAACGCGTCCCAAGCATAAGTTTAAGACATGCAGTTAGGTTTGCACGATCCTTGCAAGAAAACTTTTCATTTACATTCGTTTCCTCCCTTGTGTACTCTTAGAATACCATCTAATTACGAGATTTTCTTTAGTTTGAACTGATATTTAATTGTAATGATTAAAACTCGAAAGGCGTTCCTATTTCTATCGATGGTATCCCTGCTTACAACAGCTGTTATGTCATCTGGTTGGCTACCAGGATAGGTAGCGAAGGTATGGTGCGTACACCCAATCGCTACAAGACTCCCATCTGTTATTTGGGTTGAGGTACCCAAAATCTTTCTTGCCTTTGTTGAATTTACAAAAGTGCTGCAATAAAAATTGCATAAAACCTAGCTCATCTTGAAGTTTTTGATTAATAATATATTTGCTGGGTTAAATAATTTCCCATCGGATTGCCAAATTCTTATGCCAGTTATGTGCAAGATCCACGTTTTTGTGTTTCATGCTATTACTTGAACTAGCCTTAGCGCTTGTTACCAGTTAGTTACTAGTTACTAGATACCTAGTTTTTTTTAGTGAACATTTTATCTTTTGCCAGCGTTGATGGTTACACATTTATTACATAGTATTTCATTTCATGAGAACAAAAATCAGAGCAAAAAGTTGAAGCAATGTCGTACCAGATGGTTACTGCCGAGTAAACATAGTTTTTCCTCTCCGTAAAGTATTGGTAAGCAAGGGAATATTAATTGAGGTTGGACCAGGTAAACCAAGCTATGGTATATACCCTACCCAATAAAAACTATGATGACTTAGCAATGAAATACAAGCAACATATGTGCTCCGAGACTAAAATAGTGCATAATTGTTTTGTAGTTACTTTGTTATCATTGAAAATAAGATGCCTGTCTCATTTTGACGATCTAGTCGGGGCTGCAAGGTGTTTGGTTTACAATTGCAGACTTCAAGTTCAAAGTCAAACTTCTTTGCCCTTCGCGAAGGACATGAACATGTGTTGGGGGGATAGCGACAAAATGCGCCCAATTACCTGTTGTTTGCACATTAAACATGCAACGTTCGTGCACCTGCATTGAAATCTGGAAAAAATAGTTTTGTTGGCAAGATTTTAATGGCCCGACCATGCGGTATCTTCATTTTGACATTTCAAACTACCAAGCAGAGGTTTTACTCTTATTCAGCAAAAAATATACTGGATATCGCCGCCAATTTCTAGTAGGTATGTTCCGTAATTTATTTATTGATTTTTTGATGGGGCTTAACGACGCACTGTTTTGACTGTCTAATAGTCTCGGAATATGATTTGACGGTGATGAGGCTGATGATGAACCTAACCTAGCCAAGAAGGGAGTTGGGAAAACCCAGCGCTACACGTAGCCTCCTCCAGCCGAAGAGCACTAAAGGGACCACGGGCTAAACGTCCCGTCCGGAGGACGGTAGGTACAACGCGAACAACAGGATTCCTCCAGGATTCCATGCTGTCGAGAGATTGATAAGCAAGGCGAACGAAATTGCTGCACGAACTTGCATCTCTCCAACCTCACTCCCGAACAGAACTGAGCATGTGTATGATGGTCACATATCCAACGCCCGACTCAACGCTGTTTTGCTCAACTTCGAATTGATTTATCAAAGTAATACTGATTTAATTTCCTTGTGGTTTTTCACGTTCCTTTTGTTTGCTTCACTTTCATTATGACATTATTCAGCAAAATGACAGAATTTACGGATATAGCTTTCGACTGGTTGCAGATAACCGCGCACATTTGCTTTGGTTCAGGAGCTGCGAGCGATTATTCTTTTTGGTGGTAATTTCACTTTTAATTGAACAGCTCTTGAAACAAGTATGGCTATTATTTACCATGTTATTGTTGGTATAATGACAGCGACTTCTTGAATACCTTTCTTTACCGGTGATCTCGAGTATAGCAACAGTGAGGTACCTCCACGCGATTACGCCGCCAGGGAAGTTGCCAGCGGTATGGTTTCGCTTTCTTACCCACGGGAAAGCGTCCACAAATAATTTATTTCCATTATATTTTGAAGATGAAAATATATAGCTAACGTACTTGTACTTTCTCAAATCTGTAATTGTGCATTTGAATGCAGATCGTTCTGCATTTTGATCGCAATTACACAATAGAGGATCTTGGTATACCTACAAGCATTAGGATTACTATCATCATTTTAGCAAGAAAAATCAACAAATCCACGGATTCGCTTTCAGATTTAAGATGAACCGTTTATCCAAAATGTACACACTCGCAACTTCAACCCCCTACTTATTCCAGGATTTCAGGACGCCTCCAGTCAAGCTTCTACAGAGCTTGTGTGGCTCTACCCACAACAAAACCGAACCACATCAAATTATCAATGAGTTTTTCAAACAAGAAAATCTAAAGAAACATAAAACAGGAAAACTTAAATTCGCAGATATAGATCCTCCTAGCAAAACCAATTCACAAAATCACAATACACTTGAATCCAACAACAAGTTATTCTTTATGCGCGATGTATACCGAAGAACAAGAGGAAGATCTGAAGAGCACCCTCGGCTCCTGCGCTGGGTGGATGTCAGCAGGAGCCGGGGGGCTATTGTCGAGAGGAGGACGCCGACGACGACCATGCTCCTGGCCAGCTGCTCGTGGCACGCGACTCTAAGGCTGCAGGTATCGGCCTATTGTACGATATACGGAGGTGTAACAGGTCACCAAATACTTCATTCTGATTACACCTGGACATCGAAGCCATGCCACGGGGCACGCTTATATACCAGACGCGAATATCTTTTTAGTTCATGAGACACGTGCAAAATCTGGCTTGCTAGGTTGGAAAGAAACACAGGGACATACTGTACGCACGAGAATCGGCCACGCGTTGCAAGACGTCAGGGTACCTATACTACCATTCGCGTACGTGGACACACAAAAGACACGCGAACAATTAAAGTAATGCTCCTACGCAGGGATATGTGTGCTTTCTTGCTGCCATTGTGTTATGCAGTGTTCATCTCTGTGTGAAGATCGTGCGGTGTTAGGTTGCAATTCGGCAAGTTAACGCTGCTGTATTCAAATGCATGTGTTGTGTTGTTTTTCGTTGAATTTTTTTTATGAATATTGTAATTGTAATGATGGTGGCACGGAATTATATTCTTAAGAGTGAGATTTTCCTATTGTTCTGTCTCCATGCCCTATTTAATGTGATTTAGTAACGATATGAGTAATATGGTACTGTTTTCGAACTGCGTTTAGGTGGCAGTGTGTGGTACTTACTATATGAATGGAGGCAGTGCCATATAAAATTATGGAAAGTGTGAGATACGAATGTGCAATGTTTTAATTTAGTTTTATTTTTTCCTGGATATACAAAAAAATGTAATGCGCACGCAGGTGAGAATTTTTGCGTATTGGTTATCAGATCAGGAAACCGAAATTCCCCGTGAGATTTTTCTTTACCAAATATGTGAATTCACAAGAATTCACGAACATCAAAACAACCACTATACCTACGCATTAAACTGTCAAAAAAAAATAAAAAAATATATATATATATACAACCGAAAACCGCAAAAAAAAACAGGAAACAGTAATCGATAAAATTATCAGGTCAGCACTATTGGCTCCCGCACCTACACAGGTGACATATTCTTCTTTCCGCAAAGGTCACCCGCTTGGTATACTACACCAGCGTCCAGCGACCAGCGTCCAGTGGCCTATACTAACGCATATTGCTAAGGGCATGTGTTTGGCCGGGCCGAGGCTGGCCGGGCCGAGGCTGGCCGGGTCGCCTGATGTTGGCGGCACGGTTTTTGGGGACAGGTGAGGCATGAAGCCCGCTCGGTCTTAGGGCCAGGTGACCGACCAAACACCTGGACGCATGCGGCCATACGCATGGCATCATCGTAACCAGCGTGCTCTAAGCTTGCGCCAAACCGTCTAGGGCACAACGCTAACGATTACGTTGACGTACTTGAAGAAGTTCTTACTGGCGTTAATGGAGATTTTCTGTCGTGACTTTATTAGGAATCTTTTGGTTTAGGATGTGGGCACTTTTTTTGGTACATAGGGGCTTTTTAATGAAATCTTTTGGTGTGGGTATGTACATGTTTGATGGTTTTTAGTGTTCGAAAAAATCTTTTCCCTTTCTTGCTTATTTGGCCTACGTGGAGAGTGCCCTTGGGCTGTGTACAGGTGGGAGAATCCATAAAAATCAGAAGAAAAAGTAGAATTTTTAATTCCTCCAAGGTTTTATTGGCGGCGTCTGCTTATTTTTTCTCATTCCTGGCTAAAGAATATTATAATACTTGCCTAACTGCTCGTAATTGAGAAAGCTTGTTAAAACTATTTAAATATTTTAGACTTTTTCGGTCAAAGCTGTGCAGATGTAGGTAATACTTGTAAAATTCTTGTTTCCTAGATGAGAAATTGTTGGTACAAATGTTCAATGGCGAAAAACTACAATACCTTTTAACACATGGTATTTTTACAGTTTTGTTACTATTTGCGACACCTCAGATTCCTAATTGTGGGAAATTATTTTACTTTTTAAACAATTTGACCTACTGCACATTTTTCAGCGTCAAATAATCAGCCGTCACCGATGTCTTCTACCGGCAAAAGTAACGAAGCACATCTTGTATTACACTCCGTACACCTTAAAGTAAACACGCATTTTTTCATCGGGCATAAGTACTTAAAATTGTGTCACATATTGTCTTGTTTTATCAACAGCCAGATTGTTTCCCAGGATACACCACTCGCTGTCTTTTCGTTATTTTCTAGACCATCTTCTTAGCTTCTTAAGGATACTTAATTTTTTAATAGTTGCCAATTCAGGGCGTAATTACAGTACTTACCGTCACTGGCCTACGAGATAAATAGTACAATATACATTACAGCACCTATATTTATTGCAGTTCCGGTCCCTTCTCGTCATTAGCCAAAGAAGTAGCCGAATTGTCATTTCGAGGACTATTTCAGTCTAATTGGTCTTTGCGAGTGATAACCTCTTTGGCTGCTCATACGTTACCTGCACTTGAAACATCTTCCTGTACAGCTTTATTCCATTTATGAATTAAGATAACGTGACTTTTATTTATTTAATCAGTTATTCTAAATTTCCGGTACAAAACATAGTGTTCGATAATACGTTTTCCAAGACTTTGCCTTTACGGTGAAGTGTGCGTCGCTATTTTACAGAATCGCGTCACTGGACAGGAGAAAAAGCATTTGTTTACTTTTCACAGAAGGCTACAAAAAAAACATTACGCTGAAAGCACATGTAAAAAAATGGAAAAAAATACGTACCTTTTTATAAATAGGTTAAAGATGATTAATTTTGATTTTCTTCTTGCAAAAAAATGTCGAGAAGCTGAGCCACCCAAGAAGAAGAAAGGCAGTGATTGATAAAAAAAAACGTGTTTCTTGTAAGCTTCTCGTTGTTGTGACCGCCCGAGCACGCAAACTAATTGAATGGTTACATTAATTCCGTGAGCCCCAACTACTGGTTCTGTCTGACATTTTTTTCAACGTCCAATAATGATATTAAAACATGGAAAGTCTTCTTTAAGTGGGTTTCTAGGGCCAGATTTAATTGACAGCGAATACTTGGCATCCTAAATTGTTAAAATCAACAAAAAACATTTTTAATCTATCCCCTTTGTTGTGATTAAAAGTATTAAAAATTTGCTTGTCGACTTTGCGACTATTAAAAAAATAGCCGATAATCGCTGAAGAATTTTTACATAATTTAATAGTTTTCTGGTTGTATTCGGTATTTTATTTTTATGGCTGACATGTCCTTTTCGGAGGCAGTTTTTTTTTAATCTTTATTTGGCCTAGCAAGAGAAATAGGATCAAATTGACGATTTTATTACACACTTTAAAATTCTTCTTCGGTAATTTTCGGCGTCGTAGGTATTAAAATTTGCAGCTGATGCCGCAGTTTTATTATTCAAATAGATGTTATCTACATATACAAGATGCAGCTTGAAACGCAATTGCACTTGTAAACTCGTTACTGACTGGAATCGATGCTGCATGTGTCGAGTTCATGGACTGTTTTTCAAAATGAGCGTTCTTATCGGCCCATTCGATGTGGATAGGTACTAGTGAACGCATACATAGGAAACCAGGTAGATGCATTATTTAAAAATGTTATAATCATTAATTTAAAGACATTAAACAGCATACATGCAGTATAAAATAAAATTGTGTGTACTGGCTTATTTAATTTGGTAATTGCAATTCTGTAGTTAATGTTACAGAGCAATTGAGCAATAATGAGCAAAAAAGTAGATAATTTTATGCGCAACTACAGTAAAATTGTTAATTATTAAGAAGATTAAAATTATTCATAGCTGTATAGGTACTTGCTAATGATATCTTAGATATCAGTCACGTAAACCACGAAATCAATTACACATTTAGGCTTGCGAAGCACCGAAAAAATATTAAAATAAAATCAGAGAAAAATCAGAGCATGATTTCTGTGTCCATGATCTCATGGTTTCTTATTGTTGTTTTATTTGTCATAGGAAATAGCTAGACATGGTGGATTAGTAAAAGAGTCCGTCTAGAGTAAGGGAGGTCACAGGTTCAAGCCTTGTGTTGTGCTATTCTCATCGTGATTTTTCAAGATTTTCTATGACCTTTCCAATAAAATTCTTCCATATAGTTTCTCTCCCTTGATTCCCCTGCTGACAAACCACGAGTTCAAAGGGATATACAAAAAAATCAAGACTAGTCAAAATGACTTCCTCCAAGAAGACGTGTTTTCTTCACTCAGCATCATCTACAGACTACTAGTGGCGCCTGAAATTCGCGACTAGGTGCACTTAACACCTGGAAATGCACCGAGGTTACGCAACTTTGCTCAAGGGTGCACAAATTCTCGTTAGTGCGCTCTAGCGCCGTGCTCAAATACCTGGTAACCAACAAATTCTGATCGATATGCGTGTTCTGCAATTTTGAATTGTAGCAAAGTATTTATTATAATTTTTTTTTCTGGAATTGATATTGTAAAAACCAGCCTCATTGATTAACTTTGAGCACGTGTTTACTTTTGAGTACATTTTGGTGAGTGATTAAGTAATTTGCATGCCGCAAAGACGAAAGATTGTGATAGTAAAAGCAACCATTCGCAGCGCGCAAAAACCAGAAGTTACTGCACATACCAGCATCTTATTTCATTAACTTGCGCAATTTGTCCTTCCAACTTCTTGGTCATAAAAAAAATGCAAGCCAAAAAATAAATTGATACCACCATATCGTTTATCAATCACGAGATTGTTCCCTCTAAAATTTCCAACCAATCATGGCAAGAAATAATTATCAGAGATACCTAAAAGTATTGCCAAGCGGGTATCTAAGAATGGTACGAACCGAATGAAGGTGTACCTATGCTACCCATACCTTACCTAGACGAAACTAAAGACCATGCAGGCAGCTGCTTGGCCGGCGTCAATCTTGAAAGTCGAAGACATCTGGAATACCACGTGACCACATCTGCCACGCGACCACCAGCCTATGGCGAGGGACTATAGAGGAACTCCAACCAGTTCACTTTTCGAGGAAGATTGGTACACAAATCGCTTACAGCTATAGTGTTGACCATCGATCCTCTGTAGAGCGATTTTGATCGGAGCTGGGGTCATAGCTTGAATGTGTTGGCCTAGTTTCCAGCAATGGGTGTCGATTTTGGTAGCGATTTTATTGATTGACATTTTGACACTTTGTTGATAGTGCAATCTTATGAAAATATCTCTATGGTTTCTTTCAATCAAACCTGAAGAATTGAGTGAAAGGTGTTCCACAAGGGTTGTAATCAGGACCCGGGGAGTTCTATTCTACGCGACTGGGGATTTCACACTTATCTAAGATCTTTCGATTGTGACAATATCTAAATAATTCTAGGGCTCATAACTGTGCAATGTACATATCGATTAGAAAGAAATCATTCACGAAATTAATAGAATTCCACGAGGAGAAATATTTGCACATCAGATAGTCGAAAAGTTTGCTGAAAAACAAGTTTAGGTAAAAAAATAATGTGTGTTTTAGTGAGTAAATAGCAAATAATAACTATGTTCATACATGCTACATATTTCTGTCATTGCTAATAAATCGAATGCAAATACAACGGAGATAAGATGGCACACGCCATTTGATTTATTAGCTTACATGGATATTGATTCAGCTGGTCTTCAGATGAGTATAGGCATTCACCATTGATAACATAACCAAACACAAGAAAATAATTCGATACATTCATATCATTTTCGATAGGGGGGGAGGAGACAATGATGTCTAGTGTATCTCCATACAACATACATCTTCACTTTTAATGCACTTCCCTTATCAATATATGCACTTCGACAGAGTGGTTGTAATTTTATCATCTCATAGTATTATTATCAATTGCGCTGAATCAACAATATTTACCGCGCAATTCCACAAAGCCAAACAAGGGGGGAATACGACTGAACCCCGTCGTCTTGAAAAAAAAACACAAGGCGATTAATAATTCCCTTAAATTGTCGTAAGACAACGAAGTTGTGGTCAACATATGCCGATCGTTCCGGTCGAGTTCACGTCTTGCCACCGAGCGGTCATTCTGCCATATGCGTAACTGACAGTTGGACGTTGTCGAGAATAGCCGAGCGCCAGTGTCTTTTATGCCTTTGACTTCCTCCACAAGAGGCATGCTAAGGTGGCATATAACCACGGCTATGTCCTTGCTTTCCTGGGTGCATGGACGTAACAGGAAGTTACATTCAGCAAAAGGGTTTGAAAATTGTTAAGAACAGGATGATGCCATCAATGTCACTGACTGTACGGTATGGCACGTGAAAGTGCATTTTTAGATCATCTATGATGTGCACTTGGTCAATCTTGTGGACATGCATGAGCTGCATAGTTGCATCAAACTGCAGCTTGTGTGCAAGGAAGTAAAGTTGCATATCTGAAGTGAATTTATAGCTGCGCCTTCAGACACTTGAGGGTTTGCGATGGTAATCTTTATGCTCTGTGTTGGAATTGATGGTCGAGTCATTTTCGATCTGGCTTTTCCTTACCTGAAAATAAAAATTGATTCACCTGTCACCAGTTTTGGTTACCTTTTTATACTATTTCATGGAATCGAATCAATTATTTTTAATATCTAAGTTTATAAAAAGAACAGTTTTTTGGATTTTATGCTTGGATTATCTTGCCGGTACGCTGAGAAAATATCGAACCAATTCAACCTCGGAGGATGAACTATAAGCATGAGCTACTCACAGCTGAAACTCATGCACACGCCAATCAGGAGCAGAAACAAAGAAAAACTTGAACATGAATGAAAACCGAAATAATTTGTCTTTCCCAGAGGAAATAATATGAACAACGACGTGCTTTTCGTAGTTAAACCAAGTTAAACATAATTCAGATCTTAGAACATGGCAGCTAGCGAAAATAAGTCAAGTTTAAGGTGCCCGTTTAAAAAAAAACCGTGTTTGGAGCTCGTTGCATTACTTATAAATAGTGTAGCTAGACGAAATATGAAGTAAAATGTCAATTCAGTGGGGGAATAATTGACTATTCAAAAAGAAAGGTCAGCGTCGTGTCACGAAGGCAGTGTATTTTCCAACATTGCTCAATTTTGTGGTTGACGGCTGTCTTTCCTGACTGTGGGTTTCCACTTTCAAAGTTTAAGGACCTTTAACGTGTGTGATGCTCTACCCTCCTGAGACCCGACATTCACCTTAAAACGCTATTTGCACCTGATAACCGCTGGTAATTTTTAAGTTAGTCCTCATAAACAAAAAAATCTGACATGCAACTGTTTTGAGATGAAATTTCAGTCGAATGGGTATACTACGTGGCCGTACTATGGTTGATGTTGATTTTTTTCCCCCAAAATTATGTCAATCTTCTCCTGGTTTCCAAGAATTTGAGTGTTTTATAGGCGCGGGTCACCATGGGTGCCACTGTAGCCCGCATGAGGGCACCCAAGGCGCGGTATGCGTTCCCACTTTAGTACGCAGCTATGTGGGCAAAACGGCAGAATACCCTTTATACTCGCTGAATATGGGAATTCTGCCCCAAACAACTTTATATTTCGTATGCTAGAACTGCAAGCAACGTCCGCTAGACCATATATAAATGAATTCAATTTTCTTTGACAAATTACTTTCACAGCTGTTCGTTATTGTTTTCAATGCCCCAACAGTTCTAAAACTCGGACACAAGACATGGGAGCTCAATAAAAACTGGACATAGCGTTTTGTTATAATAAACCTGGTGCATGTAATTATTCTCGGATGAACGATCAGAGCGCATACATAGTGACGTCTCCAAGACTTGTAACGTCCGAACCAACGGTCATCAAATTTTTCGGTTCGTGCGCCCTCCAAGTCACGATGTACGCGTGATTGTTATATCCGCATTTGCTACGTTCATGCGTGAACGAGAGGGATCGAAGTGCGAATAATTCGTTGGACGCAAGTCGACCAAGCAAGTAGTAAACCGCCTCCCTCGTTGTTTACAGTTTGCTAAGGGGTGCAGTAAATTGGTAATCAAATATAAATTGCTAAAGCCAAAAAACGTTTATAGAGAGCATTGCGTGCTTCATTTTAATTGCGATGATAAATCAGTTGTTAAATTATCATAAAATCATTCGGATGTGAGTTTAAAAATGTCAAAATAAGTAAACTGTAATTTTTTCAGCTTTTTTACCATCAATACAGCAATATATAAGAGCATACAATTATAAAACTCATAAAAAAATCGCTTATAATAAGCAAATGTTCTATTTTTAAACAACGGCCTTCACTTTTCGTCCACCGAAATCTCATTACAGCGTAGCACATCTTCGTAGACGTATTGCTCAGTGGGCAGTTTGCCATACGTCTTACGATTTGCGGTGTTGCGTGTAGTAGCTAGGTACTTACATGTGCGTAGATCATGGTGCCAATGACAATGACAGGTGCATCTGTCGGTAGCGAGAGAGAGAGCAAGACTGGATCACCTGTCTGCTAGGATCTGGATGACCTCACAGCATCGCCGTGTGGTACAGACGTTCTTGGGAGGCTGCGAAGAGCTCGATATGATCGATTGGCATTAAAAAATGTGTGATTTCCTTGTTGTAAAAAAATGTTAAAATATAAACATATTTTAAGACTACAGGTGGCGCTTATTGAGTAGTACGCCTTGAATAACACTTTGCGTAGGTACTTAGCAAATTCACATCAAAGAAAAATGTTTGCAATTTTATAACTGTTGATCTAGCGAAGATTTGACCGTTGCCAAATAATTAAAATCAACTTAGATTGATTTGTATGAGTCGGTTGTATTTTTTCAATGCATTTTTGTAAGGAAGTACAGCGTAGGCTTCTGGGAAAACTGCACTACAGTATGCGGTAGGCGATTGCGTCGGATTATATATTTACAATGCACCCCATAAGTGCATCAAATTTAAATTTAAATAAGTAAAGGACTGGACTATCTACATTATGCATCTCTCTTGGTCACTCATTATACTTCACGTTTGAGGGCAACAAACTTAGACATGTGTATGGTACTTCAAACAACACTTGTTGGCCAAGAATTGACCGGTGGAGCTATTTTATTGCAACTTCGTTCGGCTAGACTAGGGTGAACAGAGAGTTCAGTTATTTAAATGTTTTTACCGACAAGCTTACTAAACAATGAGATAGCATTTAATTGTTGTTGGTATCATGGGACAGATCCACAAAGGAGAGTAACCCCCATACACATGGGCGTCTTAAACTCTGCTATGTGGATTCGAACCAAGAGAGTTTAAATTTTGAGCTTTGCAGAGAGCCTTGAGCTATTTTTTTTTTTGTGATCTTTTATACATTTATTTTATATCAAAATCAAACGACTTATAGAGAGATATAGAGAGACTTTAATTTGCGTATTTTAATGTAACTAACCTATTTTTTACCATATGCGGGTCTTACAGTGACCAAATCGGCCAACTATATGGATGCATATAGTCAATTTGCGTGTCAAAAGCGAATGGGCTTATTTTTACTCTAAACGTAAGAACAAGAAAGGTAGAAAAACCGGACTTTTATGGATCTGAGAGAAACTTAAAGCATCATTGTGTCCTGGCGTATTTTGCCCAAGGATCACGCATTATTTCATGGTGTGAAAACAAAATATCCAACCCGCACCTTTCTGTCATCATAAGTAAGTCAATCTGTTAGAAGCGTGTTTTTTTTTTTTGCCGATTGTTTGTAATATGGTAAAGTAGAAAATTAAAATGCCAACTTCAATGTGGCCATTTGGTTTGTATTTTATAAACGAACATATTTGTATTGTTGAAGGAGCGTACCCTTCCCGAGCCCGGATGGATCGTATACCCTCATCTTTGATATCACCATAGGTCGACATGATACCTTGACATTAACCGAGGAGTGAGGACAATACAATATACGCTACGTACATACTAATTGTGCGCACTACCTTTAGTAAAAAGCAAATATACTTCTTTGTTAATGACTTTTAATTGACCAAGCACCAAACACGCCAGTGTTCAATTTGTCTCGACGCCGCTGTAATGTGGGTAATAGAAAATGCACACATCTATATATTGGCAGAGCGTACATCGCATATAAGAACCCATTTTTCTGTTTTTAAGGTCATACAAATTGCATCTGCATTTGCATTTTTAACGAACCTGATTTCTTGACGTCGCGCGTGCTGCAGTTAGTGCGATAAGAGAGAGAGACGGAGAGAGATAGAGAAAGCACAATCATTTTAGAAGTTTGGTTCGCGAACACATGTGTCGGTAGGAACCTGCTCCGATGCGGGTTGATGCTGCCAATGTGATATCGGCAGGTGTTTCTGGTACGATCAGACGAATTTATAATAGGAATGTGCAGGGCGCAGGAAAGTTACGTTATGATTTTGAGCGAACGAAGATCAGCTGGCTTTTCAACTCACATGTTTGAGAGTGTGATGCAGTTGTTGGTGTTTTAGATGGGAATGATCTTCGGTGTTAATTAATTGCAGTGACATTTGGATTTTCAGTAGAATTTCTTGATTTTCAGCTGTTGCCTAATGGGAAATTTTGAAAAGTTTTACTGCTAACCTTTTGGGTGTGTTCGGGTCGTTTGTATAACCTTTGTCAGTGTCTAAATTTTGAATTTCAAGTTAGTTTTTCGAAACAAAAGTGACTGCTTCTATTTGACGGGCAACCAGTTACATGCTCATGGATTATTGCTCCTTTTAAGTTCTACTCAAACCAAATACTTGTACCAACCTCAAGTTATTGCCATCTTCAAAACAGGTTCATAAGGAATGACATGCACGATCATTATTTTTGGCGGGAGTCGAGTCAACATCTTGAGATCGAGCTGCTTCAATGCGAGAGGACTTCAAAAGAGACGAATGCTAGGCCATGTCGAGGGTCCATTTTTCGCTAAGCTCCTCCAGCTTTTCATTTCGCAATGGCTGAAAGTTGATACTTCAACTGACATATGATCTTGAAGAAGCCATTGTAGCTGTAATTTGTTCCGATGGACCATGGCATAAAGACAGCTGAGATCTCTTTCGAATCTTTGAACTTCAATAGCTGTTAGGTACTTCAGCATTGTTATTACTTAGTATTTAAGTTGAATATGAGGACTTCACACGCTTTTTTTTAAATTATTTCAAGTTCTGTAATAAATTTTGCTGTTGCACCCTATCGCAGCCTGGTCTTACACACTAAATTGGACGAAAATATAACGACTGATCGCCGGAGGAAACATGACAATTGCAGTTCTATCACTCTTTCAAAATGTTCAGCGAGTTTCCAACCAAATAAACGAAGTCTACAACGCTTCTAACGGAAAGATAGGACTCAGTTTTGTCAATTCATCCCATTTCTTTGATGAGAAAAGAGTAGCTGAATACCCGGAACAAGAGCATTTCTCAAAAAGTGCCTAGCGCAATATCTTGAATAAAATTCACAACAAGTTGAGATTATTGCCAGGTGACTCCAAGATTTCTAAGCCTGGGTGAATATTCACATTTCGTAAGGATACTCTGCTGCAAAGTGCACCACCTGCTTCGTTCTCGCGTCTTGACACCGCTGTCTCGCGGCTCCATCTGGACCTAGCAAACAATCAAGACCTAGAAGCTAGTTTTTTACTAACTTTAGACACCAGCGGTGGTAATTGGTCGATAATGGCTTTGGCGGACTTAGATTTACCAACGATTTTTCAAGACTGAACGCGGTGTAATTCAAATACGCAAGAGGCACGCGTTGTTTTCAAGTGTCCAGATTCAAAAGTAATTATTAGGCGGTGCATTTTGATTCTGTAATAATGTCAGGGGCTATACATTTCAGATAATAAGCATCAATTACATCGATGCACAATTTTGTAAATCATGGTCTTGAATAAATCGACTGCTGTGCAAAAACTTTTGGGTTTGACATTTTCTTTATATTTCAGCACTTAATTTTTAATAGCACTTAAATTTACAGGCAAAACAAAAAATGTCAGTACTTTAAAACGAAACTTGAAAGTAAATGCGATCATATCCACATATTTTTATCAAAACTGGTCGGAATTCTTTCTGTTCTACAGCAGACCTAATTAGAGAAGTGGAAACGATGACAATAAACCAACTAAATTTCAAAGTCAAGGATTTTTTAACTCAAGACCACCGTCTCACACACAGTTCGATGCTCTGTCAGACTTCCACAGCCTTCCGTGATCACGCAAACTATCAAAATTTGTACCAATTATCAGTCCACGTTTAGTTTTATGGATGGCCATGTTGCAGCAAGAGATGCTATCTCTTCCGACCAGATAGTTCGGGATCTTCACCAGTCGCTTCTTTATCTGTCGGATGGATAGATACCATGGGAGCGAATTAGTAACAAAGAAATCCACCGTGTTTTTGTGGGCTCCCTCGATTTGCCTGGATTTTTGGGCTGCGGTGCAGGGTTTCTTTAAATTAGTAAAACATGCAATCACTATTAATGTGGGTTGGGACATGCCGGGAAGACATGGGATTATGTTTTTCGGGGTTATAATTATTTTTAGCGTCTACCTTGGACCCAATGTCTTGAGGTATATTTGGTGGGACGAACGAAATCGTGGCACACAAGATAATGATAGTAGAATTAAAAGAAATATATGAAAAATAATTAAATAAGGGCAGGGGACATTAGAACAATACGAATGGCACCCTGTGTTGTTACATAAGACTGGCAAAGGGTTCCTTGAAACGATTTCGTCCTCAAAAAGACATTATTGAGTTCCAAATATCGTATTTCTCTGTACCGGTACACACGTTTCATTCCATTCACATAATTAATAACCCAATTAAATCATTTTTTATCAGTAAAAATCGATCTCTAATCATTATAACTTTTAATTGGTCTTTGCAATACAACATACAAAAAAACCAATCAAGCAAAATAAAAGATTTTAATTCCCTTGCTATGTTCGTGGCTGCCTTCGTGTTTCCAACCCCCTTGCAAGAAATTGCCGGGTATAGCCGTCATCTACCCCGCCAGAACTGTTTCACCTGCAGAAGAGCACGTCTTAAATTTAATGATGCCTACAACAGAATCTCGACTTGACTCGAGCGGCGCTCGTCCTTCCACCTGTAGCCTCTATATTTCAGCAGGTGTATATGGAGATTCGAACAGCGAAAGAAAAAAACACACACACCGTAGACTTCAAGGTGAAAAATCGTCTTGAAATTTCTAGAAATAATCCGACATAAATCAACTTTTCACCCTTAAAAAACTAATAATAACCACCAGTACATTTCTTTCACATTTCACTTGCAATGACACTTGCAAATAAGCGGCTAGAAAATTTGAATTGTTCCGGTAAAAATCGCTAGCAACGTCTACGGTGCCCGCTGGGCAAACCGGAAGTCGTTTGGCACGCGATCTTAGGCAACCGTGACGTGGTCGAGGAACATCATCTTCGTCAAGTTCAGATCAAACAGATAGCTATCAAGATGCGATTATGCTAAGCGACGCAAGTTTATCAGCAAATGTCACGTCATTATTCTGCAACTTATGCAATATTGCATCACAGATCTGATCCGAGCCATCTGATCTGCCAGAAGAAGCGGGCTTGAAACACGCGTAAGACATGCTGCAGTCATACCAGAGAATCTTTCAGTCTTTAAAACGAGTTTTTTTTTTGTGCTGTTTTGGATTGATAATTAGTTGGTAATCAAAACTTTGTAAATTAAAACAGGAGGCGATATGTGGCAATGAAGCAGCTGTATAAAATATGAACCGGGTAATCCGACCCCCATATTTTGACAAAAAAGAGAATATGATTTATACAATCGTATGAAAACTATAAGATAGATAAGAGTAAATAAAGGCGGAGGTAGTGTTCAAAATATTGCTTCTATTTGCTCAAAAAATCTTTTCATGTAGCACGTGCTGAGTGTTGAGTAGCTAGCCACGTGTGCCTCGTTTATCGCCTTTCTTTTGAGATCTGTAGAAGGACGGGAAGAGATAGGTGGCTTCTGGGTGGGGGAGGGGGGGGGGGCGTCAAGGTCAGGATTCGGATGTATCACCTCCCACAGGACACGATATTGACAGGATATTTCGAAAATAGCTGTGATAAGGATGCCACAATTGGAAATCGAAGATGCCTCCTAGTTCTTGTGGGTGGGAACAATTTTTGAAAGGAAATGAGGAATGCTCATTTCATGTCATGTTGAAGAATTGACGTACGGGCTGCAAATCTTCCACCAAACACACAAGTAAAACAATTAAAACTAAATAATCAGAACAAGAAAACAAAAAAATGTGACATTATAAGATCATTTTATCATTTTTTTCATCAAACAAATAAATATCTTACCAAACTTATCATTACCGTACTCAAAATTGATTCATTCACAATTTCATACATATAAAAGAGAAAATCAAAAATCCTCCGGGTCGCGTTAAAAAAGTACGCATCACCTCGTGCCGCACCACCCACCCTGCATGCGTGCACCGTGCGTAGACGACGCGTGCCGCGCACAGTGGTCAAAACAGACGCACGCACAAACGCACGACGAGCAACAGATGCGTGTGCCGCGCTGGAAAGCACATGGCTAGCACCGGCGTGGGCACACAAGCTTTGGCCAGCCTATAGCACGGCTTCTCTTCATACACCCGCGATCTGTAGAAATAGGTCTTTTGTAACCAAAGACTCCTCGCCGGCCGCCGAATCGCACCCTTGAAGACTGCTTGCACCCCTAAAGCCCCGTCGACGACAGCTGGCACGTGCCCCGGCCGTCTCAGAAGCTAACCTACCCCAACCATTTTGACAGCGTTCACGTGCCCATTTATACCAACTTTCATCCCTTATATCAGCAAATATATAAATAATACATTGATTAAAATTAAACGGTGAATTATCACTGGTCTTATCGTGTTATCTGTGAATTTTTAATGAATTATGTTGGCTAGTTTTCTGGATGTGCCTGGTTGTGTGTCGTTTTTGCGGGGACAAGGGGATGAGAGATTGTTTTTGTGGTGGGCACGAGCTGGGCCAGGTGGTGGTTGCTCCTTGGGGATGCAGGATTTCCTTTTCGGACCACTTGGTCCGGGGGGGAGGGGGGGCACATCCGATCCAAGCACCCACGTGTTGAGCTTCAACCAAGTCCGGATGTCTTGCTCTTGCATACAGCGCGTACAGGGGCCAGATTACTTGAGATGCTGCAGAGGAGCAAAAAGTTGAGATGTACAATCTGTATTTTTATTATTATGCATAATGTAAGGGTTGATTTGAATAACGCTGCGCCGGTTAGGTTTTTTTGCCACTTTTTAGCGCGCCCCGGCCTATCTTTGCATCTTTTCAGTTGCATTTTGTGAATATTTTTTGATGGATTGGTCCCCACTGCTCGGGGCCATGGAATTGTATCATGCCATTTCCGAAAATGTCTGTTCTTCTTCGTCAAAAAGCTGAATAAATTAATATAAAAAATGGTCATGAGCCCGTACTACCGGGATTCGCCGGAGGCAAAAGTGAATAATTTTCGTAACATGCAAAAATGAATCGATTGGTTTATCAAAATCGCCTTCGGCAACAGATCTATGGTTTCAGACTGCTATCAGAGGTTTCATTCACCCCAAAAAACGGTACACTATAAGGCAATAAGACACCCAGAAGCTATATGCAAAGCCATTCCTCATATAAATTAGAATTAAAAGATTATTTTGGCAGAATAATGAATAACAGAACAGTTCCATCATGGAATTGAGCAACTCGGTTCTCATTCATTTTCCATAATCCATACCAAATTATCAAATAAATCTTAGCAAGTAGCTTTGAAAGCTAGTGAACTTATTATGCATTATCAAAGCATAAATAAGTAGTTGGTCTTTTTACCCGGGCACGTGCGGTCTTGGACGCTACGCACACGCGTCTGGCACTGCGCAATGCTACCTAGAACACGCACCTCCGTTCGTGCAGCATCCGGCGTTACCTTTGATAGTCTTTTATAATAAACTCATTGTTGGTGGACCCCCTTAGCTTATAACTACTGCATCTCCAGATCTCGGTGATTCCTGGCGTCCCCACTGCATTCACAGAGAGCGCACCGATCACCTGGTCCAACTACTAGGGACGCCAAATTCGCGCCCAAAATTCAACCCCTCTTTCAAGTTTTCATTTTATTTATCACAATGCCCTGCATTGGCGTAAAATGCTTAGGGGGGGGGGGGGGATACGTCGACTAAGCGTGCATGGATTAAAATTCAGGTGTGCGTTGTCGTGCAAGAAAATATAAATTCGGGGGTACATGTTGAATTGTTGAACATAGAGTTTGTGTTCCCCTCTTGAAGGGGGACCGTCAAGCAAACCATCTTTACAGAAAGACGATTTTTATTCTGCGATGCTAGAGGGGATGCCTGCTTTTTAGGGTGGTTTGTTTTGAAGACATGATACGGCATAAAAAGTAGTAGTAATTATTCTAGTTTCTAGACTCCAGGTGAAAACATAAAACTCGTAAAAAAGCAACATGGAGAGCTAAAACAGTATAGTTTTGACAAAAAACTATTTGAACTGGGTTTTAAAATTTTAGCACAAAAATAAAACTTACATTTGTTCGAGTTTTATTGGGGGTTGTAAGTTTTGAGGGCCTTACCCATTTTTGTAGCAAATTCAAATGTTTTCTCTCATAAGATTAACACAGAAAGCCCCTTGGATCCTCTTGCCCCAAAATTTTCCTTTTTTCTTCTTACCATTAACTTTTTTATAAAGTTAATGATATTTTCGATTTAGCTTTCAAATTTCATATGATTTTTTGAACTCTGCTAGTTATTAAATAATTAATTAAAACATATTAAGCACCATGGTACCAAAATTTGAGTAAATCTTTGGTTTTGGAACCAGTTCTGCACTATACGCCCATGGCCTTACCTGTTGCTTACTTTCGAGCTCGGCGTGGTAGCGTTGGGTGCAGACCATGGTGCATTCATCGAAGCACACGTGATGGTAGGCAGCTGTTGCTGGCCAAGCCGGGCCGGGCCGCCGTGCTGTTCCTGCCCAGGGGTGCATCCAAACCCCCCAACAGATGTATTCCCTTGTTCATCGCGCGCATTGTCAACTACCTGATAGCTACCATGTGTGTACCTACCTACCTACCTACGTATACCCTATAGTGGCAAGGCGAGCTCGTGTATTAACGCAGGTATATAGCGATCAGGTACGTACGGCGAACTGTTGAATCTAAATTCAATTCGCTACCGTCATGTGTGGAAATTTTGAGAGATTTGAGGGAGTTTTTGAGTTTTGTATACGGGACTACTTGGTCAATAATTTGGGGTGTGGGTGGGAAATTGAGATTAGTGCACGTCTGATAGTCGCAGTTCGAAAAGATAATTGCAAATTTACCAAACGTTGAGACAGCTGCATTTTATGACTAAATAAGAACAAATTTAGCGCGATTTTGACTGGGCAAAATTTTTGCGCTATAAAAATCGAGCATAAACTACCTTTAGGATTATATAGCGGTACTTTTTTATACACAATCGTATAACTAAGAAGATTAACGGTAAATAAGTGTGACCAATTTTTCACTACCTTCGACTTTTATGGCTTTGCCACATGTTTATCTGCTCGCGGTTAGGGGTGAATAATTTTGCTACCCCGTTATTTTGGCCACGAGACGCACATGGTGGCGTTTAGCGGTTTCGCTAAGTTTTCTGAAAGCAGCAGAATTAAAAAAAAAAAAAACGAGAAAAAGGAAAGGAGCAACTTCCAATTTCCGCTTCCACACAAATTCATAAAATCTTAAATCAATTTTGATCCGTTTAATTAATTCTGTGCACAGTAATTTAATCAAAGTAAACGATAAGGTCTCTGGTTGGCTCGGAACCAAAGGCTTCTGAGGTAAAGCTTAATGATAGTGGTAAGAAAGGGTCAAGAGGTTTTACCCAAACATTCACCCCCAGTAATCATGAAGCTTGAACTTATATCAGAGAAAACTGATTAAATTGGAGAGGCCTGTATTCACAAAAGATGCGTTTTTAGGGCTGAGATTGCTTTTCTAAATCGAGAGGTCACGAATATAACCACATCTTTCTTAGAAAATTGTCTAAGAATTTTTTTAAAACAGAAAATACAGCTAAAACCAGTTAGCTGCGCTGTTAGTGCATTGCTAGTCGGATATTCATTGGAAAGTTTTGTTAGATAATTTGAAGTAAACGATTCTACCCGAAACAATTATCCAGGCTTCAGCCATGCAAAGTTCCTCATATATTGTGAAAACATGATACCTAAACAGTACCTACATAAGACTGCTATTTTTCAGTGCAATTTCAAACTGGGCCAATAAACCTTTCCCCAACCGTCTTTAAATGCAGGGTAGGTTTTATATAATGCCGTTTCCGGTAACGTGCACCGAACTTCCTCTGATCCTAAGGGATGCTGTGCTACTGGGTCACCGGAAGAGGAAATAGGGTATAGAGGGTTGCTTGCTGATCTCAAACTCAAAACCATGTCGAGACCAAGACGCCATTCAGGGAAATGTTATATGAAGACGTTTGGGACTGTTGAGACGACGAGACGGGCAAGAAGTATGTCTCCGGCAATCAGGAAGCTGGGCATAGAAGAAAAGCTGGCTAGAGCAGCTGACGACGACGTCGGGAATCTGTTTTTAATGGGGGCAGTTTTTGTCTTTGGGGGGGTCAACTTTGATTCGAGTCTAAGGACGTGCGCCAGGAATTTTGAAGCAGCTTGAGTAAATATTTTGTTTGAGTCTATAAGAAATATTAATTTCCATGTGTTCCTCACCTGGACTCGTTAGGGACACAGATTTTTATCCTAACTTTCGGATATCCTGAGGTCAGAGAGCACGTACGCTCGATGATTCCATTCAAAGTCTAGACGCACTAAAAATTATGAATCTTGGAGTAATTCTGTCTTTGCTCAACTCTAAAGAAAAGAAAAGCGATCTTAAAATCTCTTCACGGTGATTAAAATTGGCCAAACAAGATTGCGATCAGAAACAGACTACATCTGGCTATCAGAGACTTTTGTAAAGGAACTCTCGATAGCAACAACTGTTCTTCTCTGGTCCAGAAGGCTCCAGAAGTAACTAACCAACATCCTCAATCTGCCAGCATGGCCGATACCTGAACAAGATCTTCCTTTGCCATATGGTCCTCTCTATTTCCTCCATATGCCACCTCCAAAAGGCTATTTCCTTAGAAATCATATCTCGATATTGAATCATATATTTAAATAAAACAAAATCTCTATCTATTTCACCTTTATTAAAATCTTAACAATTAAATTCTACTCTTTAAACCGTGGGATATCCAAACACACCTTTACTGGTATAACTTCCGCTCTCTCTGTTTTTATTTCTTCAAGGGTAGGAAGTAGTCTTTATATTAAATCCCATATCGCCACCAAAGATCACTTGCCAAATGGGGCAAATATAAAGCACATCAGAAAGCCACTGTCCTTTTTTTTCCTCGAAAAATCAACAAGTACCTACACAGAGAAGATTCTGTGCAGTAGTGCATCTGTTGTGGGTATATGGTCCAGGTGTAGGTTTTATTCTGACACCCTCCTAGCCTAGATTCAGGCACATCTGGCGTCAAGCCTGCATTGCGTGCGTTGGGTGCGTAGGGTGCGTGGGGTGTGCATATGGTAGTCAGTAGTCACCACGTCAAACGCACACCCTGTTGATCTCTGCGGTCACGTGGGCTGCATTTCTACCAATCCGGTGCCGAGATTTGGGTGGCAGCAACAGATTGTTGGATTGTTTGGGATTTAAACTCATTGTTCTGGATTTTTGGGACTAAAGGTAGCGTGAGGCATGTGCTCAGGAAACGTTAGGGGGCGATTTGGGTATTGTAGGTGAAATTTAAAAGGACTGACAATGCCAAATATTGTGATATTCTATGCTGAATTATTTTCTCGTTAAATTTGATGATGAATATTTTTGGGGACGTCTGATTTAGATGATCCTGGATTTTCTGGCGAAGTCTGGAGTTAGTTAAGGGTTTTGGTTGAGCTGTCAACAGGAGGATAAAGATGATCGTTGCACCCTTTCGGCTTGTGAAAGATAAAACCGTGTCGGGAAACTTTGATGTTTTTAAGTAAAAATATGTCGGGCTGATTTTTATATCTGGGGAGCCGACAGCCCCAAACGCTGTTGGTTTAAGAATGGATATGTCTAAAAATGTATATTAGAATAGGGATGGATAATCCGAAAAGCAGTCTATAATAGCCCCTAGTCGATGAACGTGTCGTCTTCTTGCTATTTAATGGATCTTCCCTGACATATAAAGCCATAAACCGTAATTCATGACCCTGTTAGCAAAGATGAAGAATTGATCGTAAAGTGTTTCTCAGTTGCCTTTATGTTAGATTTTGGATATTTTAACAGTTTATGGGAGTCAAATCTATGAGTCAAACCGGTACTATTATTTGTTGGCTAAGCAACACAATAAGACAGATAAATCTTAAATGTCAGAAATGCTAACTGTATCGTGAGTGTTATTAAAACGTGGAAAATATTAAAAATTACCAGTGGATATTGGTCACTCACATTGATCAACCACATAATAAGAAGATGCATAGTGAAATATAACCAACCCTTTCAGGGGAGTTCGAGGCCTATTTTTGGTTTACAATATGTTCGGAATCCGATTTTAAAATCCATGGACCAAAGTCTTAAAAGCTCTCCTCGTAAAGATTTTTATTTTGCCAATTTTTTTTCCAAAAATACAGATTGTATATTTGAACTGCATGTACCTGCCACGCTAGTATATCACATAAGTCGACGACCGAATTGAAGACACCAAAAACTCACCCTTCACGATATGGTATGTCCTGCCCCTAGCGATTGCGACACAATAGCCATGAGCATTAGAAGGGAATATTGTTAAGGGATGAATTGTATGGGGTCAGACACCCTTACCTATACCTTTCGCCCAAGACTACAAGAAGCTTCGTTAAGACTGCATGAATATAACGTACATTTTCTTCTGTTAAACTTTTCCTTTGGATAACGTCTAGCCAGCAGATCTTACGGTATCGTTCTATATGAGTGATCCCTCTGGGCTCTTAGGTTACGCAAAAACAGTTTACCTGGTGTCTCTACCCCAGAGTACGTTCCTCCTAGGGGCATTCTTCTGACAGTAAGGCGCCATTATGTAAGAAATAAGAGTTTCTCGAATTGTGAAAACAATTTCGCTTATTTTTGCATAGAAGTGCTGAAGTGAAAAATCTTTACATGCGATTCTTTAGATCAATTGAAGAGATAGGTGAAGAAAGTGTATTTTTCTTACCTTTGCCAGAAATAACAACTCGTGAAACTGTGTTTTTGCATGAAATACATTATTTTGCGTTTATTTCGACCTTTCTTATAAATTTGGCATAAAGTCTTGGGTTGTTTATGAAAAGGTGGAAGAAGACTTGCGGCCTAATGCTCGTAGTGTTTCGACGTCGGCATGGAATCCGTAAATCGAAAGGATTTCAAATTTATTAGACCAGTTATGAACACTGACGTGATTTCGTCGAGTAATTCAGACGAAAGGTAGTCCATATAGCTCGAAGCTCCCGTCGTATGCCATCTTAGACGAAAACTAATGCAATGAGCCAGTTTCGGCAGTATATCGATTAATCAAAATCAATTTTAATTAATATTTCGCCCAAGGTACATTAATATTGAAATTTGATCTCCTTGCTTCGCTGTTACCTGTCTAATAGATACTTGCTTGACCAAGTCAAGAGGATTTAACTTTTTAAATGTCTTCTTACAATGTCCTAAGGAGCAATCCTTGCCCATAAGATCCATTCAAGCCTTTTAAATTAATTTAAACCCGGTCAGCCACGTACACAACTTTCTTACCAGCTTAAAAAAATAATAAATCACAACTATGTTACAATACTACATAAAACAAAACAGACCAAACAAAAAAATGCAAATTTCTTTTATTATTTGAGACACTCTTGTATATTTCTCGTTCTGGATCTTTCCTCGTCACACGTCTTGTATTTTTACCATCAGCGTCCTTGGTAAATGTTATCGGTGTGGAAAAAACCTTCGTCTGAAGCAGCCGCCTGTAACCTTATTTTAATCAGGTAGACTGCTGCCAAGCCATTATCATCTCCAACTTCTCTTCTTCTCGGTCCTCGCATCTAAAGCTATTCACGCGAAGGCAGCTGCTTCCCATTCCATCCGCCCACCAAACTCTTCGGTAACACTCGGCTAGGTCCGGGCACGCGACCAGCGTGTGCCTCACTACTTCGGAAATCTTGCCCACCGGCAATACAAATTAAGAAATAACGCCTTTTCCGGTATATCAACGCCATCTTTTTCAGTTTCGCAGTAAGACAAGTTGACAACTTGAATGCGATATTTCCTTCGTGCTAGTTTCACCGTTCGAGAAGGATTCTGAGGCGTCTCACATTTTGAACCGATTTGACATATGGCAACCACAAGATATGTCGTATCGATAACGTCATTTTGAAAATTTCAACCGAAATTTTGCACACCAAAGTACTAATTCAGCCACAATCCTCAACGAAATAAACGACCTACAAACATATGTCTCTAAAATTGGCATTTATCTGTCTTAGATATACCCAATAACCTAAAGGTGGTGTTCAAAAAACGTCCCCAATTCCAGCACCAATTCCTGGACTGAACAAATTGGCCCACTGTCCTATTCCTAATTGCCTACTTCCCTTGACACTGGCGCCAGCCAGAGTAGCCCGATCGCCAAACATTGCCAGTCTGCACACATTTGTTGTTTACTTCCTTCCTCCTGTCTTGGTCGGTTCAATCGTCAGATGTCCTCCCATTCTGCTTACTACCTTTTCTTAGGCTATTTTCTGCTTCACCTTCGCCCCAGATTTTGATAAGCAGATGGTTGAAGTTGAAGGAGTTGTCACAAAGTAGAGCGCACCAAGATCTGTTTACCGGGCACCCTAAAAAGGCACGGTAAGGATGTTTACTTCGGTACAAACATCGGAAGCAATGTGCAGTACCTTTTCTGGAGATTTTCTGACCCCCGACCTGTAGATGCCATTGCGGAAGAGGAAGCAGAAGGTGCACAAGGTGTCAAAATAAGGACTGCGAATGGGGATGGGGAGCGGAGAGGGGAATATTTTCAGCATAGAGACGTCTTGTGTATGGGAAATAACAAAGAGACCACTGTGATCTTGGTTGTGAAAAAGGAGCAGGGATTATTTTGGGTCATTGATTCAGAATGGAAAGATCGATCGGTCGACACTCGAGAGTTGATCCATGGGATTAGCAAATCAATGTACATGGTTTTGTCGCTTCAAGACAGATATACTCAAATTTCAATTTCTGAATAGAACATCGAAAAAAATATTTAAAAAATTGATTTTTATTTCATTCTGCCTAAAACTTGACAACGTAAATCCTTGTTATTGGAGATAAAAATTATTTTCTAGTCCAGCTGCAATATTCAGCTTCAGCATATTGAATAAAGATACAAAAAACACGTTAAACTCGAAGATGGCGTACCTACCTTTTAAAGTACCTATACGGACTGAAATATGATTACCCAACTCTAATAAACATGTCACTTTATAATGCTGCATTTAATAGCCAGCTAATTGCTACCACACAATTAACATTAAACTAATTATTTTCGTGTGTATTTCTTTTTGTTTTTCTAAAAATTACAAACATATCTTGATATATTTGGTAAATGGTCAATCCGCTAAATGTTTAGATTTATTACGATGGGTCACTTTTATCTACGTAGCTGCATCGAGCTTATTTAAGGTCTGGTTTACGGCAGGTGCATTTAGGCCCTAGAAGGAGCCGTCTTAGCCGAGTGCATTATTAAGATGCAACAAGGAGGCCACGATGCTTTCTACTTACAGTCGAACCGAGATGCACGCATACACCTGCAAGGGCTAGACTTCCCAAAAACGAAACTTGCACCGATGGTTAAAATTGTTAGGAATAATTATTTTCTGATAAAATATATGTTTATAAAATATCCAATGGGTGCTTCAACGTTGCCAATACTGCGGATAAAATGCCAAATAGTTGTATAAGAAATACCACAATAGACATAAAATAACTTTATTGTTTACGTCCTGGCATGCGTCTAGTGTATTTCAAAATTTGACTGACGTAAGATCCATATATTTCTTCTGGAATTGACTCGAAAAATGATATAATAATTTCACAAAAACTATAGCCTCTCAATTAACTTATTATAATTAGAAACGTGTTCACTTCGTGCCATGTTACATGAAAAAGAACATTCTAGGTGCAAAATTATACACGATGCGTTGTACTCACATGTTTAAAGATATGCCGATAAAATTCAACCCGACCGATGGTAACATTTATTTGCATTGTTTATGACCACATTTCCTTGGCTCGTCTTTCCGCATTGTATGGTCTTTAATTTACTTTCAAAAGGAAACAATTTTTACTATTCAGAGCAAAACGTTTAACTAAAATCGATTTAGACTCGAATTTGAAATTTAGCATGGATATTACGCGTTCGCTTCTATCCCGCTCCCCCTTAAACATAAGTAAAATTATTTTTGCGTCATGCCATAACATCAAATTCCTCAGGCATTTTGTTGAGAGAAAGAGATTGGATAGAAATATGAACGTGTTAAAATAGAACGTTTGCTTCTCTCATTGCTCTCGAGCTAGTGTACTTGAAAGCCAAATTAGCAACACATAAAATCGTAAAGAGCATGAATGACATAGCAGTTCGCAGGTGGTAAGACCAGCCAATTGCTGAAATGATCGTCTCATAAAGTACAGACTATAGAACTCGAGTAAAATTGACAGTGTTGCTAGCTCATGATAACTTGGCTGCTGCACTTGAAATGCAATGAAACATTACACACAATTTACCTTTGTGCACATCAATCAACAAATTAGCTTGCGTAAATATTGGCAGAGATCGTTGCAAAAATTGGTATGTCTACTTGTTCTAGATGAGTAATGACAGCAAGCACTGGCATTGGCATTGAAAAGTATGCGCTGACGATTGAAACTGTTTGTACTTTGCCAAAAATAATTCGTCTAGCTAAAAATTTTAGAGAGGGCGTTTACTAAAAGGATTATTCTCAAGAAAGGGTTGTGACAAATTCGAAATCTCTGCGCGCACCATTGGATAGATGCATTTCGTGACGTAGCGTTTAGAGTGCAAGTGAAAATATATTTTGCAGCCGGCCTTGCTCAGTTTTTAACATTGCAGCTGTCTTATTAAGTCCCCTAAAGTTATAAGAGGAGGTAGATTTTTGGTAGGGGGAACCAGTCTCTGTGTTGAAGCCATTCTAGTCGGACGATGGTGAACCCCGCTCGTACCCGCTCACGTTTTCGCCTGCACTCTAGCGTGGATTCTAGCGCGCACAGTTCGACGGTTTGCCGCTAGGTGTTTCGGTGGCGTTCTCTTCGCGGCGCCGGCAGCTGCCGTTTTTGAACTGACGCTCAACGCTTCGAAAGTTACCTCTCCTCCTCAGTCGACTGACAACCGCTTCCCTGTGCAGATGTGACGACCGTTTCTAGAAACGCAACCCGACCAACCCCCCGTGTTTTCGTCACCGATGTGGATTTATTTATATTATTATTTTTTTGTTGTGTTCGAAAGTGTGAATCGAGAGTGTGCTGCGTTTGGAATAATTTGATATATATTTAACAATATCGTGTCGTGTTTCTCAACCCCATCTCGCTTCAGGATAACTACTGTGCACTCCCCAAGTGTTTTCTTAGTAATTACGTGAAAATAGTGTTTTTTTATAAATCATTTTATATTTAAATTTACTCAAAATCTTTGGGAGCACATGCCTCTACCGGCTCCGGTTTCAGTGAATGTTGCACCACGAGTTTTATCATTGTGGAGTGATTTGTTCTGAATGGGTACCTACCGCTTCAGGAGTGGGTGGTAAGGTGATCGCCTGATCGCCGCCGATTTCGATCGCACCTGTCCATCACCACCGACCACCAACATGAGGATAATAACGTCGTACATGGACTTTACGTCCGTCCTCGTCCTGCTTTTGGCGATACTCAACCAGGTAAGCTTACCGTCGATGCACTCTTGAGGTGATCGTGAAGACCTGCCGGGCAACGGCAGTTGATAGTGTGAGAAAGCCCGCTGGCTAGAAGCCTCTTTACGCGGTGACTGCTTCGTTTCCTTTGCAAGATTCACGTTCACGGGCAATAATATTTTTCACGTTCAAAGTGTAAACAAAATATTCATTAGTCGGAATGTGTGTAGTAGGACTTAAAGAACAAGTGCTTTTCTATTCAAATAACGCTCGGCTTCGTTAAGTAACGACTATAATGATTTAAACTGCATCATAGTAAATCGATTCAATCGGATGTTGACATTTCCCCGAAAAGATTTTTGCCCTGATATAGTAGTTTTAATTTAACTTCGTTGACACACTGGGCAACTAACAATAAAAAATAGTGTGAGCATTTCGAGAATTGTTATGTTAAATACTCTAGTCATCAGATAGATGAAAATCCCAAGCCCGAGTGCTTTATTTTCGCGAGAACGCGCCAAGACTTTGGTCGAAACAGATTGCTTCCCATAAGACCTCATCTTGAAATTGATTGCGTAATTCAACATGTAAAGTGTAATGCCCATCGCCATTATCATTTAACAATAAAGATGACTAACATCCGCTCTCAATTTGCTCGTAATAATTGTATTATTATGTTGCACTTTGTAATAGGTGGAAAAATCTTGCGTAGTTGCCTGTCACATTGATTGTCTGCCGCCTATTTGAGCCAGTGCGTAACATCTCGTGTCATGAAGTTAGCGAGTAGCGACAATACTGGGCGTCGTTCGGACTTTTCGGCTACCTCCATTCAGTTAGATCCCGTCTAAACACTGGTTTTTATGCTAGGGCGTTTGTCAAATGAAAAATGAAATAATATCCATAGAAGACTAGATTAAACTTGGAAATTAAGTAGGACTGGTGACTAGATAATATTCAATGACGATGACCAAATTAAGAGCTATCGGAAGCTTAACACCTCGTTGGATTAAATACCTGTTTTTGTCAAATGGACCTATTGAAATATTTTCAACACCTAGCTTGGAGATTTCTGGTGGTTAGCATGCTTTCATGAGCTATTTGCATGTCTTATGTTTTAGTTTTAGAATGCTCTAGAGACGGCGACGTCAAACAGAATTTGTATTACGCACGCTAGAGTAGAGGGTTGCTATTTGACGGCCAGATACTGTAAAGTCTGTAGACAGTCTCACATATTGTTGAACTTTGCTTAAGAGGCAGACGTCGCGCCTTGCGTACATTGCAAAATACCCTACGTTTAGTTCTAGCCCAATCAAAATATGTTACTATCCGATTGTTGTATATTGTTAGACACGTGTTCACGCTGTCGAGCAAACCCTGTCCATGGATTCGAATGAATTGCGTCATCGAACCGACCGATCGGCCATTATGGAATGAAATCTGAACCACGTGTTTTCCACTTTGTTATTGCCTAGCCATGATTGATGAGCCATTACCTCCTGTTAAAACGTGATCCAACTCATTACCTGTGTGATGAGCAGAGCAAAGGTACCGTACCGACCAACACGGTGTTGCAGAGGTCATTCCATCATGAAGTGACGTACTGGGATCAGGAATTTCTGATATTCACAACTAAAATCTCTTAAAATCAAAAAGTAAATACACTCTTTTAATAAGTGAAGGAGCCACAATACTGCAAAAAAAACAAATACAAATCTTCCCTGAATGCGGCTCGTTTTCGTCTTTCGACCGAAATTAACGCCTGGTTTTGTGTGTTCCATTCAGGCGTGCTGTTCTGGCGTGTTTGAGTTCCGTCTCAAGTCGTTCGTGAACGACTATGGCAAGGACGGCGTCGGTCAGTGCTGCAGCGGACAGAAGGTGTTGGCGTCGGGCGTCTGTCCAGGCGTCTGTCGCACCAAATTCCGTGTCTGCCTGAAGCAATTCCAGATGAACATCGACACCACCTCCCCATGCACGTACGGCGATGTCATCACGCCCGTCTTGGGAGACAACAATGTGCACCGTGATGAACATCAAGATGCGTTCAAGACGATTCGATTCCCGTTCGACTTCTCTTGGCCGGTAAGGAAACTGACATGAGTTTAATTTAGTTTTTCAGTGCTAGCACGAAGGGGGTTCGAAAATTGCGTAATACAGAATACACGTTTAAAAGAACCGACATCCATAAGATTCTATCGAGTTTATCACTGTCTAGATATTATAAAATTAAACGTTTCGTGTGACTTTTTTGTCTGCGTTTTTTACTCAAAGATTCAACACGGCATTGGAAGATTTTTGAATCTGTACCCATCACCAAGAAAATCTGCTCGAAGTATGACAGAAGGCAGTAAAAAAAAATATATATATATATAGTTGCTTTTTACGTAGAAAAGAAGCACTGTATGTCTTCGTCTACGCCGGAGACAGATTCGTGGAATAAGCGTGAGCTTGAGCGGTATATTCAATAGAAGAAGCAGCCGAGATTTGTATGTTTAGGATCCCTGAACTAATCTCTGTTTGCTGGTTGCATTAGCACTCGCATAGTACATTTCGATTGAAACTAGCGTTATAATCTCGATCAAATTCAAGGAGAACCCTCACTTCATAGCACAAGAGCTTGCAGTAAAGACTTGCCAAACTGATTTCCAGTATACCTGTCCCAAGTTTTACTCACCCTGTTAGTTTTTCGCACAAGAATAGCAGCTCATGGATGTCCAAACTACAATCGTAGACCCAATACCAGATGCTGCTTGGATTTTTCGACCAACACTTGTTATAATGGTCGAACAGATGGTAGACGCGTTTCTATCCCATTGTTACGGAGCAAATGCTAGTTATTGCTGTTTATTACTTGCTTGTTTTCTGGTGGCTACGGCTAGCCAGGTATCGCATATGGCATACGCTAAAAAATGACCGTCCACTAACTTTGTATGCGATTTCGTACGCATACTATAAACGTACATAATTCGTTATTAAAAATTGATCCGGCAATTTTGTGTCAGCCTGTACTGCTAGGGACGGGGTAAAGATTTAAAAACAGCGAGCTATCTGGTCGCCCTCCTGTATATGCTTGGCAGTACTTGGTACGAAAGTCCCATGTTATTATATAATGCCATCAATCACGGGGTACGAGCTCGCAGTCGCTAACCTACCTCTGAGGACAAGTAGCCTATTTGTCATAGGGCCATTATAGTAATTCACCGGCGATGAGGTCAAAAATACGTGTACTTACAGAACGAGATAAATATATTTTGTCGTGAGAACCATTGCTTGTTATCTGCACCAGACTGAACTGCAGCCTTGGAACATATTTAATTCAATTGCAACCGAATATATCGTTGCATTATATCTGCATCCAGAGACCGCTCGTTGGCGTTTTTCTAGTAGTTTTCTAGTGTCATTTCGTTTTCATCGGCCGATTGATTTATAGATTCACTGATGCTAGTCCGCCATGCCAATTTTTTTACCGCTCTCCGATGTCTTTTTCCGGTTGGAAGGATGTTGTCCATTTTAAAACATTGGTTTCATCTCGAATCGTTCGAGAGACAGACAGACAGCGAAATACAAGAAGTGTGGGAACGTAGTTTTTTTTTGCGAGCTTCCCTGTCGTCCTTTATCGAATGTTGACAGTATTTAGTCGTTCTGTTCGGGATTCGGACGCTTGGCGCCCCGGTCGGGTTGGCCAGAGGTCGCCCCCTACCCACTAATGACCCCTTCCGCCCGGCATCGGTAACTGGTCCGCAGGCCACTTGCCCCTGATTCCACCTTCCTGTGCCAGCGACTCACCCAGGCTAAATCGCACCACTCGAAACTCATCGCCATGATCATCACAAATTTTAGATTCTTTTGACATACTAGTACACAGCTAATTTATTCTGAATGGTGGATCACCTTTTCGTTTCTTCAAAACCAAGTTAAGTTACCTGTACCTGGTCGATAACCTGTCATTTCGTCAACTGATGAAAGCAAGTTAAGTCACAAATTACTGATTCGCTACTCAGTTTGGTTATTGTTTGGATGTGTTTAATATATGGGTGCTCATAAACGCAGTGGGGTGTATTATGTTATGAGGACATAGGATACCTTCGCTGGTCACTGCAGACCCCCCAAACCTTTGGACAAAGTCCGTCTCTCTGCAGGCTGTCCATTCGTCGCTTCTGTATACAGGCGCTCTGGCCTTTCATTATCGATGCACGGTTTTACATTCTGGCGCTGGTTTACCTGTGGACACATTTTCAGTAGCAGCAGCAGCACTGCAATAAAATGCATTGTAAAGATGTCACTGACTTTTCAAGTATCGGGAATTTCTTTTCAAGAGTCGAAACTCTATTCGGAGTTCGAAGCTTGTGCATACCATATAAATGATTTTACCTTGACGTGTCCTGGGACATGCCCAGTTCACCTGTAATTCGTTTATTGCTGCACGCCCAAAGAAATTTCGTTAAACCTTCGTTTTTATATTTCGTTGGCTCGTCCATGATCTTCAACTATTGTTTGTTGCTAGCGCTGTACATTTGTCGAATGCAATTTTATTATCGCATATAAATTGTTCGACATTCCGAATTTGTCGTGCTATCGTAAATTAGAACTTTGAACCCATTTCGATGTTACCTTGTGATTGTCGAGAAGTCAGTTCAGCATTAGTACACTCTAAAATACACAAGGAGGCTGCTGCGATCTATGTCAAGTCCCCTGTCAGTTTTGATTCGCCACCTCACGTGGTTTAAACTTTAAAGACACCTCTTTGAATACGTACGAATTTGTCTTGGGGGCCGGTTTCTGGTAATATAAATGTAACGTACATCTTCAAGGTTCTCGGCTCTGTGAAACTTGATTGCATTATAATAGTGGTTATCTATTATTCAAAGAGACCGTCCAGTGAGTGTACCCATTTGATTTTCATTCATGAAATCAAGTCACCCGATCACCACATGTCGAGTCCTTCTTAGCTGTCTTACGTTGCCTGGACTGGCCATTCACTCTCGGTAGCAGCAAGTCACAGGATTGGGCGCAATGCCAACCACCCTGTAAAGTAACACCACAATTCTCGTTGCCATTTTCTTCATGGAAGAAAAAGTCGCGTACGAAGTTCGGAGCTGCAATGCAGTCATCTTGGTGGTGTTTCGGAAAATGTTTTACGCCACTGGCAAGTTTCTTGGCGATGCCAGTCTGAATTAATTCCTTGTGTAACGATATGAAAGTAGCACCGTAACGGTATGCAGCGCGCAGTACAGCTATGTCACTCAAAATGCATAAACGATAATTTCATTAACATTCGGTTTATATACATATAGGTAAAAAAAATATATATTCTGCTTTATAAAAACAAACAACTTCGATTAAACACTCAAGAAAATAATGATTACACTTGGTTATAATTAGAATACGGAAACGTAATTACCAGAGATCGTTGGACCGATTTTTGTCAAGTCTCCAATCTCTATTCTTTTACTCTGTCTCTGTGTTACAATATGCCCAAGTGGATAAAATATTTTTACATTACCAAGTCACGTGGTGTGGTGCGAGGTTCGTTCGGTTTCCGCTGCAGCTTGTTATGTGAAGGTATGCACTGCATAGAAAACCAGTGAACGGCTCGCTCGTCTTACCTCTGCTGCCGTATGACTTGGTTGGTAGCACGTCAGGAGGCACAGGCATCATGTCTGCTATGTGTTCTTTGCAACCGTGGGAAACGAGAGCCTTATACAGTTGAGAAGTCCTAGTCGCAGAGCGCGCACTCCTTTTCCTTACCAACCATCGACAACCGCGCGCCTCGCGTAATAACAAAATAGAATTATTACGTTTAATTAACTTGCGGGCGGGAATTTTAGAAGACAGTAAAAAAAAAAAAAGTAGTTGGCCAGATAATAAGCGGGTTATTATTACTAGAAGTAGTCTCAAAAATATTGACCCTTCTTTATAATAATAGGTGGAAGCTAGCTCTTTTGGGTTCTATGGTACTGCCCCGTCGTAACCTCTTGTTTTGTCTTGATTTGAACCCAACTCAAAACGTAAATCTCGGAATTGTGGGATACCTCAATTTGAAATTTGATGACTGGTTGTGCGGTGGTAGATTGGATTTTCTAAGACTGTACCCGATGTGTAAGATGATTGATCTGGGTGCACTATGGCCGTGGCCGCGTTCACTTATCCAAGCAACATACGAACCAGCATGGTGTGTACACTGGACAGGATGTCAGTTATGTGTTCGGTTTAAAAAATATGCGCAAAAGAAACATTGCGTGTAGGAAATATTTCCACGAATGGCGACTTTTATTGGAAAATAATTCTCGAAGGATACCTGAGTAATATAGCTAGCTGTTTTTTTTTTTTCGTTCTTGAGTATAGTTTTAAAATATTGATCAATCGTTATTATGAATGCCAAAGTAATATGACTGGAGAATGTCGTATTTTGTCTCATTAGTAACGTTCTCGTGTATTGAAAGTAGCTTTTAATCGGGATTCCTGTTAATTGATTACGATTATAAATCACCTTATTGCATATTTTCATTGAAACTTTGAATTGCAATTCTAACTGTTTTGTTTTCTTTGGTTTCAGGGTTCATTTTCGCTGATCGTGGAAGCACTCCACGACAACAAGAACACATCTCGCTCTGCCGGTAAGTGCCAACAAACGCTCTCATCATGACAGTTTCATTTGATCAAATATTCATTCGGCTCTAATATTTGCCTTGATCTTGGAGAACACCTTAAGATTTCACGCACGTTTCCTCCATGCGTTACTGCAGGGTTTTTTCGAGACGCATCGTATCAGCCCCAAAGAGTGGTAGATACTTTTGGACTTACGTATTCAGTACAGATTCTACACTCGAGGCGTTTGTACGTCTCAACAAACAGACGAAAGAGATGAAAAAAATACTCTCTCCTTACGTGATAATCAAATTGTTTTGTTGCTTTTCTTTTAAATTCACTGACCTTTTTTGACGAAAAGATGAACATTTTATACAATGATACGTCATAAAAACCACAGCGGTTCATCGAGGTGTTTTTTTTTGTGGGGGTTGGGGGGAGGCACCCAACCAATATTGCCTTCAGCGTTATAAATTCGATCGAGCAATGTCAGGTGTGTACGAATACGCCGCCAGTGAAAGAAAAAAGATGATCAGGTTCATAATTTTTTTTTGTGCCCCCCAATAAAAATCTGTGCCTTACAGTTTTATGAATTGGTTTTCTACGTTGCGACCATGTGGGTGACAGCTGTGTACCTTCCTGTGCTTAACCTGCCCGCTAAAAGAATGGTCTTCCGGTTTCCAAAACCCCATACTCTCGGGCTCTGTATGCGTATGGCGCGGCAGCCCCGAAGGGCCCCAGACCCTTTCATTCATCTCGATGGCTCGTAGCTCCTTGCCCACTTCCTCCGTGGCTGGATGCATGGGAATTGAAATTTGACACCAGAGCGCACATATCAGATGCACATGATTCTGTTGATATCAGGGCTGTCGAAAATGGCTTCACCTTACGGGTTCTTTGCGCCGTCAATTGCCTGGTGAGTTGACAGCTGTAGGTCAGATCTAGCTTGTTAAAAAATATGAGGTGATTCAGCCGAGTCATTCCCAAATATCAAATCATTTCAATACAGTGCAAGTTCTTTACATTTAAATACCTGAGATGTAAAAATAATTCGTTTGGTCACCCTGGAAATCTTTAGGCCTATGTCAACCTTAAATCGGTGCACTAGATTTAAAAAAACGGGCTTTAAACGGTATAACATGGTATTACGTTTCCTTTTAAACACATTCTCGTAGTGGTTCAGTTATTAATTTTTTTATTTAGGAAGCAGGAAGGGTAGGTGGATGAAGTTAATGGGAAGTTGAGACGGGAGTAGCGAAGCCATTTTGAACAAAAAAAAATCCCGGCGAAACCAAATATCATCGGGCTATTCACTGTTTACACTTTTATAGTGTTATTTCTTGAGTTCGTTGGGTCGGTTTCTCCGAGAATTTTTGTCTTGGGATGGGGAGACAAGCTTTCTTCGGTGCATCCCTTATGACAGCCCCCAGGTACGCTTCAGGTATCTACCCTCCGGGGCTGTGATTTAGCCCTTGGCCCTCAGCACCCAAGGGTTGATCAGAAATTTCAGGGTGCCATGCTGGAAATATTTTCAATGCAGTCCCGACGTTTCTTGAAATTACTAGCAGTAGTAGACTAACAATCAGAGAAACATCAATCACTACCTCCTTCTGCAGATCAGCGGTCAGAGGAGTGTTAATTTTTTACCTTTGTTTTTTTCCCGGTGGTCACCGTCTTTGCCACATGAAAACAGGTAGAGGATATCGCTCCTCCAGTAGTTCTTGTCATTCCCCGAAGATCATCTATCATTCCTTACACCAATAGCGAGTTCTTTTACATGAAAATCTTCTTGAGGAAAATTCGCTAGATTTATCGTGTTCGCAATCTGACAGGACCCTTATTATCCATCCGTCGCCCAGAGAACACGAGTGCAATTATAAAATAGCTGTTAAATCAATCTGTTCCTGCTCTTTCATTAGTCCGTTTGTGGAAGTGTAAATTTCATTCGATAGAAGATCCCGTGATTAAAAATGACTGCGAACAAAAGTAACAGAAAGTCTCGATAAAAGAATGGCCGACTACTAGTTGCCACGAAGAGAAATAAATGTGGATTTAATCGAATTCCTAAAGACTGGCGATGGGAATGAGAAAATGTAACTTCACCTTCGGATTCACCTGGCCGTAACACCGAGAGAAACATGGATGGCATCGCATAGATAGAGAGAAAGACGGACGGGCAGGCTTATTTTATTTAACGAATGCTAAACGAAAATAAAAACAACAACAAATGGTTCATGATACGTAACTACTATATAAAAACTTCAAAGCATCAGTGTCCGAGGCAAGCTTACTATCCGAAGATAAACTGGTCCTGGGACTAGATGGTTTATGGGGATCGTCTTAGCACCTGCATCTAAGATTCGCCGAAAAATATACGGTCGACCGTGCCAAAAACATGCAAATATAAGTCTGGATGGGATGTGATTCTCTAGATTGTGTATTAAAAAAAATTACAATCAAAAATTGAAAACTGGATAGATCTGACACGCGATACACCCGTACGAGGTTAAGTTCATCTTTGTCTCATTACGGATTCAATATGTAGTCTTGAAAGCTGACTAGCCTACCTATTTGCGCGTGATGCTGCTATTGCTTATTACTTTTTGAATTTTTACACTTTATCTTGTTGAAGTCTTCGAGTTTGACGCGGTTTTTCGTAAAGTGCTGTGTATCTCTGAGAGGAACATGTTTTTTGAGTTGTCATGTACCCACTCTTGGTTCGCATACTGTGGGAACTGAATACCGATTAATTGGGTAATTTGCGAGCTCCTTGGGCTGCCTTGGAGTGATATTGTTTTAGGCTGTTAAAACACGGACAATTTTTTTAGCCAGCACAGAAAAGTTGAGTGTAATTTTCGTAATCTGTGTGTTATATGCGGCTGGTTGTAATTGTTCTGATCACGTCAGAACGGCAGACTAAAGCGCAAGTCCCAGTGAGCAGCCTCCAGCTATTGCAGCCGACAAAACACAGACAAAATAGTCAATTTTTTCTGACTTTGGTCCCAAAACTAAAGTCTCGCCATTCGCCAGGTAGAGAAGGGAAAAATTGGAGCTCCCGTTTTTCGGTAAACGTTTAGAAGCGGCTTTGGCCAAGGACAAGAAATTATGATACTTTTGCGGCTATCGTTTATATAATAATACAATAATTATGAAAAGGTTGTAACCCTCGTCAATAAAGATTAGTGAAGCTTTTACAATAAAGCACATTAGCCTCACCAACCCGGTCAAAAAAACGCAATCTTCCCTAGATTTTCTTTAATTACTATGTTGGCAACGAAAAGTTTAGTATTTGCTTGCTGTATCCTCCCCCAAAACGCAGAAATAACACATTTAATTAGAAATTCAAAGAATTATTTTCGAGAAAGCCCATAATATTGACCCGTCGCCGAAGAGATGTTTCCTTCGCGTCACGTACTCGACCAAGCTTTCTACAAGACATCAAGATGCCTTACCTCTCTTTGAATATTAATTAAGTGGTACTTGAAATTAACGTGCTGGTACCTCTGTGCGTTGCCAGGTGTGGGCGAGACGCTGATTGCTCGTCTGACGACGCAGCGATGGCTAGACGTGGGTGAGGCCTGGATCGAAGACACTCACATGTCATCCAACTCGGCCATGGTCTACGACTTCCGGGTCACCTGCGACGAGAACTACTACGGCCAAGGGTGTGCCACCCTCTGCAGATCTCGAGACGACAGCTTCGGGCACTTTAATTGCTCTTCTGATGGCAGTCGAACTTGCTTGGAGGGATGGCAGGGTGATTACTGCACGAAACGTAAGTCAATTGCCCTAGTTTTTTGTTTATTAAGATTTAGGGGTGACAATTAACAGCCCTCTAGCGTAGAATTAGAATGGTCTCACTTTTTCGGTTATAGCGTTTTTTTTTTCGAGCGCGTCACTGAGCTATTTCTCATTAAGCAGTGCAAATAATAATAGTAATGTGCTGTGTACTCATACCTTTTAACACCTCTGCTACTTGTTACGCTATAAAAAGTAGTACATACTCGTGAATCATCGACTACTAACCAGTAAAGAAAATTCATTAAAGTGTTAAATGAGGATGATTAGCACCTAGTTATCTTGCGAAAGACAAAGAGAGCTAGACAATGGGGTTGTCAACGAAGTAAAAAAAACCTAAGGATATCTAGACTCTGTTTCTGAAGCAGTACCAAATAAAAGCTATCTATTTCCTAATCGGCAAGGCATAATTACTAAATTGAACGTTCTCAAAATCAAAAAACGGCAATATCTCTTCAAGAAAATAAAAAGGATTAATTTTCTCACATATAATTTCCGATTAATGATCGCACACCTTTAAAAATAATGGATTTTTTTATTTGTGGTCTACCAGATCCATTGTCTGTGACCCAATGCTTTCGTCTTCAGAAAACATGCAACTGGTTGTTAGATAGGCGGCTACGTGCAATAAAGTAAGTCAGAATGGGTTTTATTTTCATGATAGTCTATCTATCTATCAAGGTATATAACCATACCATCCGAGCCAATCCAACCCAGGTAGTAGAAGCAAGAGAGCGGATCAGCCAAGGAGCACCGACTTACCTTGCTGCCTGCCTGCCATCATCTCAAGCTCTACCAGCTCACTCTATCTTCCCACGCCTCTCTCTCGGTTCAGCTCTCGGTCCATGGTCTCGCGGAGTCTGCATGGCACATGCAATCCGTGGTAGCAACGGCAAGCAACCTCGCTCGGGGCAGGGCTACGGGCTACCCCGGCGAAACAATCAACAAAATTCAGGGACGCCTCGAGCACCTCCATAGATCGGTCCACGAATTCATTCTTAAAAAGTGTTGTCGTAAATTATTCACCCGAAATTTAGCCCGAAGGGTTGTGTGTCAACGTTCTGATTCCGGTAGCTGGCTCACAAGAGTTCGGGGGAAGTACGGAATAGGTTTGCTTTTTTTGTTGTTCGGTCGTTTCCACTTTTCGTATCTTTTCAACACTGGTGAACTTGCGCTTTTGAGAGATCAGGTTTAAATCACGAACTCCTAGATTTTAATTGCTGATTGTCTATGGCGAGCTGCAAAACAGAGAACCCGCTAATAAGGCGTCGTAAAAACAGAGCTCCATTTAGTTTTAGTTTTTTTAATTTTTTTACTTCTAAACTGTAATTACAGCCTTTTGCCTTCTGGCAGTCAATACGCCTTCTGTATTTTCGGTAGCGCTATGTTGGCTGAAAGACCTCTGTGTGCAGAGAACTACGGTAGATGCAAATTGCAACGTTTCACTTTCAAAGACTGGTAGTTCCATCTCGGCCCGCTGAATTATAGTTTCTGTGGCCGGACCCGCGCTTTGCTCGGATCGCATCGTTCCGGAAAGTGAATTTTGGGTGTGGGTCAGTTTCGATGTCGATGGTGCAGGTGATATAACCACGCAGTGACGTGTCTGTGGGTATGACCTCCGAAATAATGCCGCCCATGCACCATTTCAATTGATGTTATTACCTGTGTCTGCTCATGAGCTCCGCTAGACATATCACTCGGCCTTCGTAAATTCGATTTTATTTCTCTGTGATTAACATACATCTTCCTATAAGCTATGCCGACTTTGCTATGGGATTGTATAATGAACGTTGTTTCCAATAAGGTAGTTTAGAAAGAGGGAGGTGAGGAGGAGGAAAAAGGAGTAGCTTTGGTTCAAAACAATCGAACCATCTTTTTCGTCTGCTATTCTCACGCAATTAGTAACACGAGAAGACAGAAATCGCTGGAAGCAAAATATAAAATGGACTTTTTATTACGCATGCCATAGAGATATCGACTCTTAAGTGCATGCATACGTAGGTGGTATCGCTCACATTTACCCTCTTCTTCGGTGTCATTCATAAAAATTACCAGCCGTAAATCATAATCGATTCCTAGGAAGAGTTTACACAAATTAAAATTATCTAGATCAAACTCGATAATTACACAAAATATCATCGCCAACTCATAAACTAGCTGTAATATATACTTGTCCTATTTTACAAACGCATTCAATTCTGAAGTACATATGACAAAACACCCAATAAACGTCGACCAACGCGATATTGAAATAACCATTTCGTCACTGTTATGCCGGAGAGTTCGATGCACGTCACTACTCCTACAAGACCCACCAACCGCCACTTGTGGCCGATCGCAGCGTCGACATGCCCGTCGCCCGTTACAACAACGCATGTGTATGTGCGTGGCGGCATTTAAAAATTCCCCCGTGCCTCGTTTTTAAATGCCCGGTGCATGAATGAATTGGGGTGCATTTTCGTGCATCGCGCCGCTAGGGAGGGGGCAAGTGACGCCGATGCCAGCGTCTGGTCGAATCGCGCGTGGCAGCTGTTTGCCGTTTTTGACAATGGAAGCGACGCCGAGTGCTAGAAGCCCGCGCGCTCTGCCCAATAGGGTGCAAATCTCAGAGTGCCTCGGGGGGCAGGGGCAGGAGGGGGCACAGGCAGCTGGCACACTGGTAGCGTCCTATGCAGGGGTAACGTCCTGCTGCACAGCTGGCCGAGTAATATGCTGCATAAAAAAACTGCCCGTGCAGTAAGGTTGGTGGTGATGCTAGTTCGCCGAATTTTGAAGGGGGGCGTTTGGAAATTTTGGTGATTTTTAAGGTTAAGTTTGCTTCCAAAATTAGCTGTTACTGGCGAAATAGTGACTAGAAAGTCGTCGTAGATGCTGAGTATGCCAATGAAGCGGTTTTTTCGTTAAAATACTGAAAAGCGTTTCGCAAATTACACATTGGTCCTTCGAGCGCTCAAAAGAATTCAACCTCGCGCTCTTAGCTACTCGCCTAGAAATCCGCAGCAGAATGAATGTCGTTGTCTTTTCGCTAGCAAAGACATATTTTTTTCCTGGCTGGTACATCAGAAACGTTTTGCCTTGCGATTCGAAAACTGGGATGCAATCTAAATTCTAACTGAGACTGTATTTCCCCTTGAAATTGTCGTGTGCCGCTTGATATTTAATTGTATGGGAACTAAAAGCTGAGTTGAACGGACAAACATAATGGCAGACTAAGCCTAACCAACGGACAGGTTTTTAATGATATGTAGATGTGTAATTAGTAACCATGCACATATTAATCTGGTAATTTAGTCTAAGATGTTTCTTGTCTGTTTTCTTTGCCTCGAGTCCAAGCACTGCTTGCGCACTGTTCGTGTGCTAATGTTCTTGTTCCTCTGCTTGCAGCGCGGTGTCGAGAAGGGTGCGACTCGGAGCACGGATCCTGCAACAAGCCGGACGAATGCCTGTAAGTGTCATTATCTTGTTTTAATTCAAAACTACCACCCTACCACCCGTCAGACCAGCCGAGTTGTCTGCCACCCTCTGCCAGTAGCAACGGCGTCCCCTAACTGGAGTGCGCGCTGGTATCGGCTTACCACTCCTTTCATATGACATGTGCAGGTCATGAGCGTGATCAGATCGATGATATACACTTATTACACTTTTTAGCATGGAGGGCAACGGTAACAGATGCAAACTGGACTGAAATGTCAAATATAAACACGCTCAATTTATTAAATCAATACAACGGAAGATAAATACGGAATACTTATCAAGTTAGTCTTAGCATAACGAAGAATTACCACAGCAAAAATGAAGGTAGTCCAGTAACCAACCTTCGTCGCCGCCCAGTTGTGCGGCAACAAACTAAATACCACGTATACACCACTTTTCCGCTTTCAATTAGTCAATCGCAAAGCGGTTACAAAATCGCACGGGACGACCGCGTTCGATATTTTCTAAGTCTTCTCTCGCGCTGAAAAGCGATTGCTGCAACATCAGGATCGCGCGCAATTTGCATTGCATTTGCCATGTCCTTGACCCTGTGCTAGCGACCGTGGGAAAAGCGCCGAGGGCGTGTGGCTGCAATGTGTGCAGTTGACCGACGGGTGGGTGGTTGATTGGGGGGCGGCGGGGGGCAGAGCGGGAGGGCAGCAATCGCGGCCGCGCCTTGTCGCGCACATACGGCCGCTGAAATTCAATGAGATTTACTTGGTCAATCACACGTACTAACCTAACCATTCGGTACGAGGGCTGCATAAGGAAATGCCCACAGGTTGTGTGTGTGGACGCTATCAAAATTTGATTTTTCATGGTTTTGTGTTTAATTAGCGATGATTTTATCGAAAAGAAATCTATTGAAATGGCCTCCATTACATCCTACGCTGGTTTTCGTAGAACAATTAAGTTAATTGCTATTTTAACATAATGCAAAACCGTTTGTTCAGGCGCCCTGTCAAATTCGTTTGTGAGCTTTAACTTTTTAACGTTCGCAAATTGAAATTTTTTGTCACCAAGAATCGAGAATTACCCGGACCTGTATCTCAAGTCAACAACCTTTAGCCCCCAAAAAATTGTCATTTGCTTAACGTTTCCCCAATCGTGCCTCTGAATAATGTGACCTGGTGGGTCGCCGTCGTCGATCGTAACAAGTCGGCGCTCACGAAGACGTGTGCACACATACACACACCGACACCGCGTCGGCGCTGTACATAGAGTACAATAGTAACGGCAATTGCACTTTGAGTTACCTAGCCTGCTCGCTTGTTGCATACATACTTATTATTACCACCGGCTGCTAGGAGTGAACAGCACTCGGAATCGGGGACTAGACTACTTTCTCACACTATGTGGAAGATGTGATACAGGAAGTAGACAATTGCTTTTGATAAATTGCATCTAACGTTGTAAATTATCATAATATTTACCTATTGTAAAGTCAAGCCGTGGAGAGTGAATTACTTGTGTGTGGGGGCACCTTTATACGTGGGACGGTACTTGGCCATCGCGGCTCGATTGATAAAATTAAGAATGTTTAATCGTTTTGACACACATTTTAAGATATAATTATCAGTTGTTTTATTGGTTAAAGTAAACAGACGGTGTGCGTCTTTTTAACGCGTTGCCAAGTAGACTTGACTGGTCACAATCGTATTATTACGAATGATTCATGAATATCAACAGGGAAAAAAAGAAATAGCGTGTATGTTGGTCATGATTAGTCAATATTGACACCGGCGATGGCCCATTCAATATTGGTACTCGAAATCCTAGGCATGTTTTGTCAATCAATAAGTATTTTAACAGCACTGCGTCGTGAGAAAAGACTTGCCTGTGCCTTGTCTCCACCGAGCAAAAGGTGGATATCTGTATTAGTATGTGGACGTGGATCCGCGCCGAACAATTGGCAGACGGTCAATAAATTCGCAAGCCTCGCGATAATATGTCTTTGACGTTTCGCAAGAGAAGCGACGAATTATTCCCAAGATGGCCACTTCGTAGCAATTCCCACGGTTCAGTGACCGTAGCCAGACGCTGGCCACACTTTCACTGCATTTCCTTATTGATTAAACTTTTTTTTATTAGTCGTCTTCAGAGCAAAACCTGTATTCGCATTTTTTTGGTTGCCCTAATTCGGTGTCATCTTCGTATCCTAGCCATATAACCATTATGTAATTGCGCGACTTAATTGACAAATTTACTGGCTTTAAAAGCGGCTCTGGCAAACGCGATCGAGTGTAATTTCATGTTTGATGTCACTTCCTTTCATTCGTCTTCACACCCCGGTTGAGATCTGAAAGTTAGCGCAATTGCTAATTGAAATGGGAATGCTATATTGGAACGGATCTATAATTGTAATAAATCAATAGTTCCGTTCCTTTTGGTGCCTGAAACCTGTATTCAGCGCGACATATTTTCGAAAAAATTACAACCGTATTCTTCGCCAGTTCTGCATCAAAGTAATAAAGCATCGTTCGATCATTTATTACTCCCATAAAAATTCTTCATGTCGAATACATATCGTAACGATTGTCAACCATGAGAGTTCGCGAACGCGAGGGAAAGAGGTCAAACGGATATAGTGACCTCTATACCTCCAAAAAATAACTGCACACTGAAGTGCATCACACAGAGGTCAACGTGTGTAATTATTGGACTGCTTTTAATTGCAGAGGACACTCCAACAGATTCCCAAACTTGACGGCGTCTAATTTGCAAGAGACACTAACGATACTTTTGAAAATCCAATCCACTAAATTAGCTTTCCGCATGCACCAATGGTTGTCTTGTCTGGAGGCGCTATCCAAAGAACTAGCCAAACTGTCAAGGAGCAAACTTTACTAACCTAACCAGCACTCGCTGCAGTGGGCTAATTATCGTCAGGATGCATTGTTGGTTCCAAACCGCTCAAAGGAAGCCGTCGGCCAAACTGCACGTGAAAACCTGTTCATCGAAATGAATTGCACTTGTACGTACATAGTACGAGTCAAGTAACTTGTTAATAAACAATAAATAATAACAACTAATTACATTTTAACGAGGTTTATTGTCTAGTGGTGCGCTTTAACCGTCTATTGACCACGTTGTAGAAAATTCGCTTTGGGAATACTCCCGACCCTTTCACTCCGTCGCCCCAAATACCCACGTTCCCAATTCGTCCCGCGAGACTCGAATTGAGCCCAGATTTCAATGTCGTCTGCTTTTTCCTTCGCAGATGTCACATCGGCTGGCAAGGTCCGTTCTGCAGCGAGTGCCAACGCCATCCCGGCTGCCTGCACGGCACCTGCCAAACCAAGTGGGATTGCCTCTGCACGGAGGGCTGGGGCGGTCTTTTCTGCAACCAAGATCTCAACTACTGCACAAACCACAAGCCATGCCGCAACGGCGGCACTTGCTTCAACACGGGCCAGGGCTCGTACACTTGCAGCTGTCCCGTCGGCTTTTCGGGCACCGACTGCGAGACGGAGCTGGACGATTGCGCCAACCACCCCTGCCTGAACGGGGGCACGTGCAAGAACAACGGCACAAGCGGTTACCGATGCCAGTGCCCGAAAGCGTTCCACGGATCGCACTGCGAGACGCGTACGCAGACCTGCAACCAGCAGCTCTGCCGCAACGGCGCCACGTGTCAAGACCTCGTGCACGGGTACAAGTGCCAGTGCGTCGCTGGGTTCACCGGCGTCGACTGCGAGAACCAAGTCGACCACTGTGCACCGAATCCGTGCCAAAACGGCGGCTCGTGTTCGGCGAAGGGCAACACGTTTCGGTGCTCCTGTCCGCGGGGGTTCAGCGGGTCGCGTTGCGAGGTGAACAACGACGACTGCAACGGCAACCCTTGTCTGAACGGGGGCTCGTGCATCGATCTCGTCAACGAGTACCGATGCCAGTGCGTGCCGGGGTACACTGGCCCGTTGTGCCACCTCAAGGTCGACTTTTGCCAGACGAAGCCGTGCGCCAATGGTGGCTCCTGCACGGACATGGTGAATGACTATCGGTGCAGCTGCATGCCCGGCTTCACCGGCAAGGATTGCAGTGCCGACAAAGATGTGTGCGCGTCGTCGCCGTGCCTCAACGGTGGCGAGTGTGTCAACCACGGGAACAGTTACGTGTGCAAGTGTACGGCGGGGTGGCACGGGCTCAGTTGTGGACTCGTTGTGGACGTCAACTGGGATGCCGGCAACCATTCCCGACACGTGTCGAGTCGGGAAGAGAGCGGTCTCAGCACCGAACACGTGGTAGTCATCGCGACGCTGAGCACCGCGGTGCCAGTGCTCGTTTTAATCGCGGCCGTCGTCGTGATGTGCATGAAGCAGCGAAGAAAACGTGAACAGCAGCTCGCCGACGAAGAGGCTCGGCTGCAAAATGAACAGAACGCTGTGAACAGTATGGGTAAATGTGGCGGCATCGGCGAGTCGCATCGAATCAAAAACAGTTGGGTGCCGAGTGGCAAGTGCGTGAACACTGACGAGTGCAGTGAAAATGACATTAACGGATGTTATCCGAAAGCCCACCAGCCGATGGATATTAGTGGTAGCGTGTACGCGATCATGCCGCGAGAACGCTCGCATAAACAGTTGAACATCGACGCGGCCGTGCGCCGGCAGTCGTTGAACAGGGTGTCCACGTTGGGCCTCAGCGTCTCGACGAGCAACGCCAAGAACGAGCTGAAAGACGGCCTCGACAACAGCAGTAGCAGCAACCTGTGCCCTGGCAACCAGAGGATGGCGGCGACAGCCTGCAACGCGGACAAGAGGATATCCACGCTCTCCGTCGACTCGACGACACACTTCCACAAGAGGTAAGCGTCTGCATATATTTTCATGCTAAGGAATTGAGAACCTAATTGAGATGTCCCAAGTCAAATACGCTTAAGTCAGAGTGCGGCAGGACAACAATTTAATGGAATCCAACAGTTCTGTGAAATGTTCCACCAATTTGACACCAGGTCTTGCTTTCATACCTCTTTTCATTGACTAACGAGCTTTGTTTCTCTCTTCCAGTGATTCGTCATTACTGAAGCGACCATCAGACTTAGACTGTAGCGGTCCGTGTCTCACGACGCCAGGCCACTGCGGGTCGTCGTCGTCAAGTTGTGGTACGAACAACTCGGTTTATGTGATAACAGGCGATGGCTTGCTAGCCACCGAAGTGTAGTCAATTGTCACCCCATCTCTCGCTCGATCGCGTATTTAAGTGTGATATACATCGTTATTGTTTTGAGTGCATGTGTTCTTTTTGTTTCAAACTGACAAATGGCCAACGTCCGCCGAAACAGCGACGAAATAATGTTTGACTTGGTTGGAATAACTGTGACGGACGAGCCATCTTGGGTGTTTGAGATTTTATACCCAGCAGTTCACCCGAATTCCAATACATCTGTACAATTCACTCGCTTCTGTCACATCACTGCCGAGAGCGGTGTTGTCACGGAAATGACTGGTTGACCGGATATATCAAATCGATCTGGACATGGCCTCCAATGGTGATAGCATCCTATCAGCATTGGAGGCGCACAGATCGACGCCATGCCATCTCGCGAACCGCGGCTCTGTTTCCTTCCTCTACAACAAGCTTGTCGAGGTAGGAACCACTGCAGCGTCTTTGACTAATGAGTTCATCTGGTTCACGCTGTGAGTGCTATCTCAAACAATGTTACATCGCAGATTATTCCCATCCTGTCCGCCATTCGGTTTTGTTGTTGCTTGGTTGGCTAACCAACTTCCAACTAAAGGTTAAATAGAAGCACACGTACAGTTATTTATTATCGGAGCAACTCCTTGTTGAAGAATAATATGTGCCTCTATTTATTTCCTATCTTCCTCCTTACCCCCTGCTAACCTGCGTAAACTGACGCTATCTCACCCAAGGTTTCGATTACAGATAATTCGTTAAGTGTATGACCAGGCTGAAGTGCTGCTGCATGTTACTCACTAAATCTGCCTGTTACAATGACAATTGCAATGTTTTACATGTTATATAAAATTTTCTAAACAAACAAATAGATCAATGATGTTCAAGTCTCTTTATTAAAAATGAATTTAATATAAAAATAATAACTATGTGTACGCGTGTGCGCGTCGATTGCACGCGCACGCGCTAGTGATTTGTGATCTTTTTGAAATTGAAGCTAAGTCAGAAAATATTAACAATGATGGTACGTTCGGTAACCGCAAGGATGGGTATTTGACTGATGGAAGGAAGGGTTTTTGATAAGGGCGATTTGCGCGCGCAAGGTTATAAAAAATAAGTTTTATAAGGTTTACTATATATCGAAAATAATTGCCATCGTCGTTTGATAATAATATAAAATAAGGTAGCCTATATAAAAATAAAATAGTAATAATAGTAATATTTGTTTTCAGAGCAAAGATACCATGTTCCTGTTATATTATTACGAAAACTAAGTCACTTTTCCATGATGTTTTTTGGCGGCTGGTAGTAAGTCATAGGGCCCCACAAATAATGTTGCCACTTGTTGTAATATGTACTTAACTGTTTTTTCGACGAGTTATAAACATTGTAAAGACTAAAAAAACATTACTCGCGTGTCGAATGGGGGTGTTTTTTTGTAAAATAATGTATATTATTAAATTATAGTGAGAAGCGGTGTACGATTATGTAAAAAAGTTATTATTACAAAATGTCAATATTATCATTGTTCACTTATCAAATAAAATTGTCATCTAACTGACTATTTTTCCAAGTAAGCAAACGAGCTGTTGTTGTTCCTGTATTACGAGTAAAGTATTCTGTTCAATCAAGTTATGAAATGTCTCTGCCTCATTTATTCCCACTGTGGATCATTGCCTGATCATGAACCAATCATAACCCGACTTAGATCATCCTTGGTTATCCCGCACTATCAAAATCCTGAAAAAGAATCCGTTATTAGTTTCAAATCTAGGTTCTATTTTTATTCCAACGGAATTTTCGAGCACTACCTGATGTCAGCCATCGAAATCCAATATGGCCGCTCGTTCTAAACGAAGCAGACACCACGCGGTCTATAAATCAAGTTTCTCTCGTTGATATCTCCGAATCAAGGAAAAATGTGGTGCCAAACTAGCCATTCAACCCTTCCCGAGTTGTTTAATTTACTGGATCGCCATGGAATTGCGCTGCAACAGCAAAATCTGTAAGTACCCACAAAGCATACTAAATAGGCAGGTACAGCATACCATTATGTCGACTGTAATTAGCACATTGTACTTTGTATGCGCTTGCATGATACAAAAGTACACTGAATTTTGTGTAGCACAGTGAAGGTTCTTTGTTTTCTTCTTCGCAAACGTTCCATGCCTCTTTTTTTATATACTTTCACATGCGTTTATTTCGTATTTTCACCAGACTATATACCCATTGTCTCGAATTAGTGCACGACGAGGTCAGTTTTTGGGGATGCAAGTTGATTCTGCTTTAACTTGCAACCAACCCAATCCACTCTTGCGATTGCCAAACCTGCGGGCAGATCTTGTCGTGAATCTTTCTCGTGAGCGCAAAATATGTAAGTGAATGAGGTCCACAATAGCGTGATCAATGATTTAATTAGAGCTCTGTTTACAAACAATCAACCACAACTAGACTAGATAAATTATGTAACCGGCAATTTTTTTCGTGAATTCGGTTCCTGATTAGATCGTAGTCGTAACTATTTCTCGGTTCCTCTGCTCTGCATTAGGGTTTTGGTGAGAAATAAATACGGATACATCCATGTATTTTATTTTTGGTTGGGTTAGTATCCGACTAGAAAACTAGTATGCGCCTAGTTCGTCAAAGGATTCATGTACTTTGAATGCACAGGATTCCGCCTCTTCTCTAGGTCGCCGACAAGTAACATGGCCATGCTCTACCACACATCAATCGGTAGTCCACCAAAGAACGTACGATTTTTAAAAGTTTGCAGCAATTTTTTGGCATGAAGCAAATATTTTACTGTGTTTAGGGAACCAGTAATCGGTCTGCTTTGGTTTCCCATAAGCTAAATAATGAAACCATCCCATTGAAACCAAGACGACCAACCACGGTTCGGGTTTTTGTTCAACTTGCGACTGGTACACGACCGCATCCTCCGAGCGCACGTGATACATTTCTAAAGGCGTCGAATCCCTGCTACTAAACGTCTAAAACATTAAAGGCAATTTCATCAAGTCTGCGGTCGTCTCTTATGGGAGAGTAACCAAATCCCCTCCCCCCACAAAAAAAGTCACAAGTTCAATCGAGTGAGATATATAAAACAAAATAAAAGACAAGACATAGAATTGGTTTGCGTCTGGGAACAATCAATGGATAAATTTTAGGCGTTTCAATGAAACGACTAAAAGATTTCAAGGATCACTGATTTGTAAGTTACGTGTTTCACGGTTCATGTTTTTCTCGCCAGAGTCGAGACGATCGCGGAGGAGTTGGTGGTAATTATTTATTGTGAAACATTACTCCCGTGATCAAAGGATTTTAATTACAACAGAATCGTCGTGAATACATGATCTTAGATTTGTTGCGAAATATTTTGGGTGGTTGAATTCCAACGTTATGGAAACATAATCCCTGGGTTGTAATGGCATCTTGAAATTACCTTACCCACAAACCTATGTATCTATGTAATGTTTTGGTCAAATGACGCCAAAGGTTTATTGTGAATTGGACATAATTTATGGTAGTAAACATGAGAAACTCGTACCCACAGTTGCTTGAGTTGAAAATTCAGTACAAAAACAAACTACGGGTTGGGCCATTAATTAAATCATTTTTGACTGACACCATGGCATTGCAAAAATACAAACAACTAACCAGAAACTAATCAAAAGTTATATTTTAAAGTTGATGCACGTCCTCCAACAAAGTACGTGCATTTCCATAGAATGATTCGCGATGCAACGCGTGTGTATAGGAGGTATGATTGAAATTCAGCAATTTTTTTCTCGTATTTAAGGCTGAGCGCAAACCCTACAAAGCTGGGTGCATCAGTGTCGCTTCCCAGCTCGTAAGCAGCGTTTGCTGATGGTGAGAATGCCCATAATTATGCGTAACAAATGGGCCAGATGATGCCAGACAAGAAACTTACACGGTGCATAGAGTAAAAAGAGACCACGCTTTAATTAACGGATCCCTAAACTCGATTAAAGCTGTTTTTGCAGAACGTCTAGCTCTGGATATGACAGGACCACGGACACAAGCCAAGAGGTAATTTAATGATTTTGTTTGCACTGCAAGTTGCATCAACCAATCGCCAGCTTTGATTAATTGCAATTTAGATATGTGCTTTCGATTACAAATTTGATTTTGAGCAATGCGTCTGGATGCAGTGTTATGTATGTACGCTGTTAACATTACAATGATTGCTAGACTAGTTTTTTGATAGGTGGACCAAACATTACTTTAATGCATCTATAATAAAAATAAGTAGCTTGTTTTCAAGGTCCTGTTGATCCTAGCCGAGGGACTGCGGCAAGAATGGATTGGATTTTCGATGGTTCTTAATATACCCAAAATTTAAGCAGTAGCAAAGTACTTTTTTGTAACAATTTGCATAAGAAATTGATCGATCAAATCAAAATGTCGCTCTATTCTTGCCATGATTTACGACAAGCAAGGACATGCAGTGTTATTCTGTCTGCGATAATTGCACCCAGTTATGACCAATTAGACAACGATTAAAATTCTCACTCTCGTTAGGGAAAATTATGCCATGGATATATTGATGATATTAATTGGTTTTACCAGAAAGCAATTACAATGATTTGACTTCAACTTAACTCCCTATTAAAACGTGGGCAACTCCTCAAACAAATTAGATAAAACAACACTCAAATAATTCTTCTATTGTTCGATGACTTTCTTAAAAATAGCTTCTCGGTACAAACGAAGCGTTGAAGAGGGTCGTTACTGCAAAGAGCACAGGGAGGACGTTATTTTCACTATTCTCAGAACGGACAAAACTTTAATATAACAAACATTTTTGCGCACGTTTCGAATCACGAATGCTGTCGAACCATTCTGCATTGTCCACGAATGACGACTCCCGAAAACCGAAGATGGACAATCTCACGCAAACACATTCGAGTGCCCCGTGGGTAAACGTCCCGTATCGGACCGCCGCAGCAGCGATCACAATAAAACATGAGTATTCTAAATTTGGGCGACTGGCTACCTGTTGAAATTGCACTCAATTACGCTCACCAGTAGGTAATCGCTGCTGTGCTGCGGTGCAACACGCTCTCTGGTAGGTCCGGCGATTTGGTACAGGTGCATCTCATGCGCCGAAGGATGCTAGTGTCTCAGGCAGTGGCGAGTTTTCAGTCATGACCGTCAAAGATAAACCGTGGTTATGGTTTATTTTAGCTCGGCTTTCGTCTAGTTACTTTCATTTCTTGCACTTTCGGTTCATAGCGACTCAGTTCAATAGGGTCCTCGGCAAACCCAAAGGGACCAAGGTTAAGTTTTGAAGTAAACTTTTTTCTGTTTTTAATGTATACTCTTTTCTGTGAACATGAATGATCATATTCTGAAACAATAAGCATCAATTGGTTTAGAGTGACTCTGTGATGATATCACTCCTTGTCAAGTATGATCATCGGTCGATTCATAAGACCACTACGCCACTGTTTAAATCGCTGCAGTCATACCTGTGGGAACTATTCGCTGGTCGTACATGCGATTTGCTGCACAAGTTAAAAGAAAGACCAACCAAGCTAGATCCTTGAGATTCGAATACGTGAATTGCCGAAGATCGTAGACTCAGCCAGGTTCCCGGCCTGCCTACGTTCTGAGTCTTACGTTCCGCTGGGCGTACCAAGATGCAATTCAACCGTGTCTCCTCCAGCCACCGCCGACGCTGCAGCCGCATTCGCTTTCCAGCCACTTGCTTTTCCGTGAACACATTTCCAACATCCCGTTTGCAAATCGTTTTAATAGTCTTCGTTGTGTGGCTATACTTTTTTCCGCGTTGAGAATACATTTTCATAAGCGGACCAACGCTGCTACAATCCATTTCACTCTGTGTAGGTGAATTGGTATGCTTTTTCTTTAAATGGATCCACTGTTTTAAGTTTTTTCTAACTATCATTAGAACTTGATGTGGAAAGTACTCTGAAGAAAGTTTTGACATTTTTGTGCACTCCTTAGAAGTGATACTCTTCTTAAGTAAGGATCATGTACCAAAATGTCTTGACACATGGTTAGCAAAATGCTCAACAATCAGTTTTTGAAAGATTATTTTTGCTTAAGAAAACCATCAAGGGACAGGGGGGAGGCTACATTCTTAAGATGAAATGGAGTGTAGTAAGCCCAGGAGTCGCTCGCTAAGAAGCTGCGAGCGGCCGGCCGCGTAGGAAACAATCGCGATAATATGTTTCCTCCTAATTTGTGATGCAGACCGCGATTGCACATTTGGATACGAATTGGAAGGAAGCGAAACGCACCTAAGCAGCAAGTGCCCTCTGCCTTCTGTACGATTTGGGATGCCTTGATTTTTTATAGGATAACCTCGAAAAAAAGTGCTCGTTATTCATTATCGCGGACTAGAGATCAAATGGGCGAGTTGTGTGTCCGTTATGTAGTGGAGGAACCTTTCCTTTAACCAAATTATTGAAGGAATACTTTTTAGTTCAAACGTGTGTTTATGAAGATAAGTTCTCTGGTATTCGAAAACAGGATAGTTCTGGTACCAACTACTTAGGATCAGCACTTTTTGCTGAGGAAGGCGCCAAAAATGTCTCATGCTAAAAGATCTCCACAGTCAATATACTAACTACCTATAACCGCAGTTACAAAAAGGTGTCATAGTTTTGGTGGTCAACATTAGGTTGAACTTATTACAAGAATTGTACTGCAAAAGCAAGCAAATTAAGTGCAAGTCTCGTTGAAGACGCTGCTTTGCAGCCAGTGAGCTCACTTATCGCCAAGAAGTGGTTCGGGTCAGATCTTTCGAAACACAAACTAACTGCCCAAGTCAAAATGCCATTAGGATTCAGTTTCAACATTACAATTAATCAACATCTCCTGCATTTTACTACTTCATTATAACTGTGACATGCTCCTTCCGCTATGACTATGAAATTTGCAACATCTTATCTTCCACTAGGGGTCCAAAGCCTGTCATCGACTGTAACGTATTACATCCACTTATTTCAGCGCTTGCGCTATTTTTAAAGAATGCGTTTGCTAATTTTTCGTCTCCTGCAGTGAATTGCGAAAATTGCGAACAATAAAATCTGACATCAGAAAAATAAAAATCATATCAATGTTCGGTAATTATATTACGTAGGAAATGAAAGTAATGCTAGTGCTTGGCTAATTAAGAACTGCATTGTATTTTCTTCAGTTAAATTTCGATGTTTTTACGCTAGTCGATTTTCCACTAGCTTCAATTATTATTTGTCCCCGTTTGCAAGGACTACAATGTTTTTCTTAATTTTATGAGTCGGTGAGAAAATTTTTGAATTCTAAAACAATGCACTACGACTTTCTAAAATGTACATCTCAATGCTTGAACTTGAACGTACTTAAACCCTAATTACACCGACCCGGTGTTATGGTGTAATCGAAGACACGTAATGACTTTTTGGTGAAAATTGGACAGTGCCTGGAACTTTGTGACTGCGTGCTTCAGGTGGTAGAAGCAGTGCGGAGAATATAAATTAAATCTGAACTTTGGGAGAATCTGTTGCTTGGGTCACTGATAAAGTTTCAGGATATGTGTAATTTACTTGGAGGGGGGGGGGGGGGGGGGGGGGGACCGCGTAGCTTTGCCCGAAATTTTGAAAACCAAATGGACACTACTTAATCAGAAACTATATGCAATAAGTCTGAGATTACGAGCCAATGCTTCGGCTGGTCTGAAGCCAGGACTTGGGGCTCAGCAGCAACCATGGGCGCAAAAAGCACCGATTTGAATACGTCATAAGGACCCAGACCCAAGAAGAAGTGGTTTTCGGGGACTATTTTTGGGCAGCTATTGGAATTCAGTGCACAGAGATTTCCATTCATTTGATGACATATTAAATGTCGCTTTCTGTAAATTAACGTATGTAAATTTACCCAGCAAAGAAATATCGGGTACCCCTTCCATATCCCCAACACTGGACGGTCTGAAACTTCGTGTTTTAAAAAAGTAACTGCTGGTAGCTACTGGACGTCATTCGTCTAGTTTATAATCTGGTAAAATGTACTGGACGTTATTCTTTCAGTAGATTTTACTGAAGCAATTAAGAGAATCTAGTGCAGTTGAATTTGTACCCTTAATCCTCTCGAGGGTTTGGAGACCTCCGTTAGAGAATCCGTCGATGTATATATGTACGTCGATTTTTGCTTTACAAAAATGTAGGTATTGACGATAAGGTGCGCTGAAACAATTTTCCTGATCGCTCTATCCATGAAATTTGCTATGCAAGTGGCGGCCCCAAGTTCTGCTTTCTCCCGTCGAGCTAGCAGGAGAGTGGCGACACTGCACGCCAGTCAATCTCGTCTCCTACATATCCGTTGTCTTTCGCTGCGACCGCAAAGTACCTACCTACACCGTGCTCTGTAATTATGAATTATTGCTTACAAGATATTTTATTCAATATTTCAATCACGCCACACGTTCCCACGCAGTTTACGTACCGCATTTGACACAATTATTCTGCTTACTTGAACAGGTTGAACCAAAGTATATCGATGGTTGATGTCAGCAAAAGAGAGAAAAAAAAAACATGTTTTATTTTATTTGTTTTCTCAGTAAAATAGTACAAATTTTTAAGCGTATTTATTAATTAATTTATGTTCAATTAATTGAATTGAACGGCTGACAAATAGTGTACAAACTGCTTTTTTGTCGTCCACATAATCTAGTTTATATTTCTTCACGCAAATTTTCTTGCGTATGGCTAGCAATTTTAATTACGATGGAAACATAATATCTTCGTGAAATTATGATTTATTGACCCTTCATCAACATCTTCTTTGAAATATTTTTGCCTCTTATCGTTAAAGTAATGCCGAACGAAATTTTAATTTGTGTTCTTCTCTCGAAGGCCAAATATTTCGACAAAAATAATGATGAGCACCTGGAAAATTGCTTGTTTTCAAGCCAATGCACTAAATTCAAACATTAGCTACGTTATTCTTTCTTATGTAAAACTCCCGCAGGTTAATTTCATGGAACACCTATCACGCTAATAATAAAAAAAGACAGTAAGGCATTTAATTAATTGCTATTCTCAAATTGGCGAGACAAATATCTGGTCCAGCCAGATTCATCCAACCGTTGTAATTCCTTCAATCAGTATGTTTTTTGCCATAGACTCTTATTTAATAAAGTTTCCATAAAAATATCTAATACAATGGACCACTTCGTTAAAATTTAAAAAATTCCTGAATATCTAACCTAACACTTACAAGAACGCCATAAGAGTTGTATCACAAAATTGAGTAATTATTGATCTTGTTTGATTAAATAAAGCTGATGGTAGAGATTTCTATCTGATGAAATGTGTGAGAATTTCTAAAAACAAGTGTCTAGCCCCAACTAATTAAAATACCAGGTCTGCGAGTAAAACGAATTGGGGGATCGGTCGAGGGGTGTATCATTTTTGTTTAAAACGCGCTTTGAATCATTAATTAGCGCCCATGGAGCGCCTGTTTGCCGAAGACGCGACGAGCTCGGAGACTGCTTATAGCGTGTTTGGGAGTTGTAACTGCAATTTCAACCGCATCGTTTTTTTCTTTCCAAGAGCGTGTATAATATAAACTTGTTGCACTCTGCCGTACTCGAAATTATTTCACACAGTTTCGTTTTGTTTTTGCTGTGGCAATGTAAAAAAAATAAAAATAACGATTAGATTTAGTGACTTTAGAACGCCGTACCTAATACACGACTTCGTCGATTCAAAGTCGAGAGTTGGATTGCACCTCAATATTCCCTGTAGCAGACACGTTGTTTGTTCATTTGACACATTTTAAACAATTTTGTTTGAACTCTTTTAACTTCAACGGCAACTAGTGTACTTGTCGTTGTTTAATTTTATTTTGAGAGCCTTGACAATTGTCTATTGTTAATTAGAAATTATTTAGTAGACAATTTTAATTTACAAGCTGCACCAGTTGAGTTTTTAAATTTACCTTCTTGGATATGGTAAGCTTTCACTTACAAGGATTGTGTTTGTCTACTGCACCAAGATCATCTCTTAGCTCAAGGGCTAACAGCAAATTAAGCTCGGCCATACCACGGTTTGCGCACGTCTCAATTATATGACAATTATCAATTAAATCATCATTACCATATTATGTCTGCGCCAGCCTTCTCCCGCCTTCCTGGCGTCCTCCCGTCTTCCACCCCTGAAATGGAATTAAATCGCACTTAAAACTTCCTACCCCCATAATTAAACTTCATGGGTGCTGGAACAAATTATTTAATTCGGTTATTAACGTGCGAATAAAAATTACATGATCTTCACATGAGAGCAAAATGAAGGGGACTTTTTTATTCCTTTCAAATCACATGGATGTTTTTTTGAATCGGGCAAAGGAATGTAAAAATGGACCTGTTATAGAAAAGCTACAATTACTTTAAGGAAGTGACCTGCGTCCATCCATCTCACTGTGTGTACGCGATTGATTAATTAGTGGAGTTTAACGACGCACTGTTTTGATTACTGACCCTGCGGTATTGGTCTTATGGTCTTGGTTCATAAATGGATATTGATGAGGATAATTATGAAGTTAGTCTTGTCTAGAAGAGAGGAGGGGAAACCCGGTGCCGGCATGTAGTACTCCCGTAGAAGAAAACGAATTGGACCACCGAATTAACGTCCCTTAAGAAGGACAGTAATCCAAAAAGGATTCCACAATTGGATTGGATTGTTGATAAACAAGGCGAATGAATTTGCTGTTCTAACTTTAATACCTCTAGCCTCTCACCCAAACATAGCTGTTCGTGTGCATGATGGTCATCCATCCCATAACCGAACCAGCGCAGTGTTGCTTAACTTCGGTGATCGTAAGCGAACCGGTGTTTAAAAAACGGTGAACCGTTCGGTGTACTTTCACAAACCTATAAAATTGTTACCATCGATATTTTCAGTTGCTAATTAGTGGGAATTGTAATCAGATACGACCATATGCGTGCAAACCATCGAACGGTCTAACAATGCAAAGATTTTTATTTTGTGAACGAGTTTTTATTTTCAAAGACTCTTAAGAGTCTTTAATGCGTTGTACACAAGGAACTGAACACACTCATTGCTTGTAATTCACCGCGTCTATTTTTCACAGCTGATTGCATGTTGTAAAAGTGGATATCATGAAAAGTGTGGTCTCTAAATGACCAAGTCTAACGAACTCCGTTCCCACAGCTCAAGTATTGATAAAGCGATTCACGTTAATTCGTCGCAATTAGCAAAGAACGGGTAACTAGGTCTCTAAAGTCATACTAGTCATAAAAGCTCACGGACTAGTGATTGAGCGTCGTGGGCGTCGGTCACAAATATAGAAGGCAGATTTAAATATCTGGTTCCTTCAATCAATTTGATCCGCTCTCGTTTGATTTTGAAGACGAATTGATCAGTCGGAATAAAATTCACGCTTTCTCTGAAGATAGTATTTACTATATTTCCCATTGAAAAGGTTCGTAAACGAATCTCATTCATTGCCGTTTCCTTATTTACATGACAATTAAAAACATTGTCTGAAACGTTACAGTTACATCATTGAGTTTTCTCATGGTCTTTCAATGTTTCTCCACGCCCTAACGTGTTGTAATTCGAGTACGACTCCCTCATCCCCCTCAAAAATCTCCGAAACGCGAACTATTTCACATCCAGGGACAATAGGGAATTCTTGGTCCACGCAGTCTCTGGATAATAGGTGAAAGGATTTATTATCAACTGTCTGGAGAATGCGCTTACCAATTTCCTTGGGACCATTTCTCGGGTGGCTAACTTCCTCGAGTTTCTGCTTCAATGTGGAAACTTGAGCAAAGCGTCCCGCTCGAGGACAATCTCAGTTTCCGCTTACTTCAGTGAAGGGGGGGTGCGTACGACGTTATTAAAGTTCCGGTCGAAATTCAACTCGACGCATTCTAGGGTGTTCAAAGACCAACTTGTGGAGCATTGTCCGAGGGGTTGTTCAACTTGAAACAAAGGGTGTACGACCCTTTCAGCCAGGCAGTCTGCATCGAGACTGTGATATGTTTCTCAACCTATTTGGAATTTCTGAATGGTATCACTGTAATGAGATCTTCCCGAGTAAGAAAACCGAAACTGCAAATTTAGGGGTAACGTTTCGCCAACGAAGTATGCTTTCGCAATTAACAAAATTTTCTAGGCTATTGTCATCTTACGACACTAACTAAATCGTCTTTCTATGAATGCACGGAAGTGAAATCAGCTAAGGGAAGTGACTGATGATTACCAAAATATTAAGGGTTACAATGCCCAGTGAAATAAGCAATTGGATGTTAAGATAAAATTTGAAGTACCTGATTGGCTGTGACCATGGAGATCAATCTTTAACCGGCTGTTATTTTTTAACCAGAAATTACAAAACTGGTCCTTCTCTATTTTTGCCAACTTCTCATATTGTCCAAAATAACTTCTACACTAAAATATGAGAGACTCATTCACTAAAAACCATCTTTGAATGCTAAAAAAAAAGGGGAATTAAACAAAAAAATCGAATTGATTTCAAAGGGCACCCGCCTCGTGAGGCTACTCCATCGTCTCAAAGCGGATGTAACAGTTTATGTGGTGATTCAATCTATTAAATTAACTGCTGTGTATTAACGGTGTGCTGCTATCATGGATCGATGGATTCCCGAGCTGTTGGCCATGATGATCATGGGTGGGACCCCGAGACCATGCCGAGCGCTTCTTCATCGTTGTCTTCTTCTTCTTCTTCTTCTTCTTCACTTGTAGCGTCTTTGCTCTCTACAGCATTCCGCATCGCTTACAAAAGGACCAGGACGCTCCACGGATGGGCACCTACCTAGCGATACTAAACGTCCGGCGATTATCTGCTTACGAAATCACCACGGAGTTTTTTTTTTAACACTTGTCGAAAAAGGGGTGACTTTTTTCGACTATGGGAATCTCTTTAGTTCTGCGTTTTGAGCTTGGATTCCAATCGTCACCTGGTTGATGGATTCAATTATGTCAGAGTCGGATACAGATTTGCAATTCCGCTGATTCATCCCTGTGTATGTTGACAACCCTACTGATTAAGCTAGCTTTTAATTAATTTAATTATTATTTTATTGCATTTTATACAGTAGCTGAAAATTCAATGCCAACCATCATGTAAATTAAACAATACGCAATTAACTTCAAGTACGTATGAATAACTGATTCGTTATAGAAATTACCATAATATTATAAACATATTATGCACATTGCTTAATACCTGTCGTATCAGAATTAAGACATTGTTGATTACTCTTGTTTGTTAAAAAAAATCCTTGCATTTTTGCTCAATGACCAAGGCTTCAGTTTTTTTACATGGTTTTTCAACCCCATAAGAGAAAGTATGCCCATTTGTTCGTATTCTTCATGCTATTTACGTCTCTGGAATGAACATCTTTGTCCCTTAAGAGCCTTACAAAAGTATTAGTACATTGCCCAAACCTTTCAGCATTTTAAGATTGATATATAAAACATTCTATTACTTACTATAAACACTTTCACTAAATCAATAGGTGATCATATCGATTCGTGCGATCATAGCTAATCTTAGGTAATAGACGTGATATGATTAATTGCTTAGATTGATTCATAACTACAAAGAAGTTTTCCCATTCTCGGCATGCGAAGCGGCGACTCCACTTGATACCATAACCACGCGGACAGATCCTTTCAGGACACGTTAGAAAAATCATGTAAAGGATTTAATGAATTATCTATGATCAGTCATACAGATGAAATTATAATGTACATGTACCTATTTCACAGTTGTAAGTAATATTCGCTTTCATTTTATAATCGATTTATTAATGTTTTTTTAACCAAACATTGCAATTAATAGAGCATGGTATTCGAGTAATTTATTCTCTGAATGGACCACGAATTGGTGAGTAACGATTCGGCGGTGGCCCGTCGTTTCAAGACACGGATTGAGTCTATAGTTTTGCTGGAGATAATAATGAAGTTGTGGCAACCAAACTCACCATGGCTCTGACCAGCATGCGTGTTTTGGACTAATCGTGCGTTTGGCTCACTGAATACTTCAGGTCGCTTTCCTAGATGCTGTCTCAACTCAAAAATCCAGTTAAATCTCACGATGCTCTTGAGTGAATTCAAATGGGGTAGTCTTGGCGAGTTGAGTCGTAAACACTGCTACGGTTTCATCCAGAGAAAACTCGCTTCAAGTTTTGTAATTCTTAGCAACTGCGGTCATTTTAATTAAATAGGAATTGCTAATTTTTGGTAACCGATTGTAAAAATTATTATGCATTTACAATTTTTATTTGTTTTATTCTTTAAAGGTCTCCTATTTCCAGCTTGTCGGTCTTACTGGATTATACTTTTGGTTCAAAAACTACAAGAAACACCAAATCTCTATTCTCTTGCAAGTATATATCAAACCGTATTTATCATTTGCGAAATTCCTTTATCCAATTTGCCCCAATGAACACAGATCTGATTTTTGAGTAGCATATCTTATGCCGAAGAAAGGAAACTTGTATCGATATGTAAGAGTGCCTATTGATGTTAACGACGATGAAAGTACTGCTTTAGAGCGACACCGGCAAGGTAATTTTGAGTTGTAGGGTTGGTCGGTCGAGACTGGTGGGACGTAATATCATGCTAAGTATGAAAGTCAAGCCGGTGTTTACCAACGTTCTTTGTCGATCATATTTGCGTGCATAAATATTTATGAAACACTTGTATATTGCACTTAAAGAGCGTGCATGCATCTATGGTAACTTGCATTGAAATTACCGAAGGAATGTTCGATTCCCACACGTGAAAAAAAGGAAAAGTAGTTTGGTTTAGTTTTGGGATCTGTTCGTTTATACCATTTGCCTTTTTTTTTTCTTGGATATTTTTTGTCAGAACTGCAGTCAAACATCAACACCAATTTACGCATGAAGATTTATTCAGTGAATGTAAGAAGTTTAGTATTTTCATGCACCCATTGAGAAAACAGCGCGCTCGAAACTAACCCTACAAAACAAACAGATTGATTAGATAAAAAATAAATCTCCACATGTTGGCTGACAAGTTTGAGACTCGTCCGAACGCAGAACAAATTGTGTCTCGTGAGTTGGCCAGATACTTCGGTTGACTCTCCCTTATTGATGATCCAGCATCTTCAATATGCTAATCCATCGGTAACCTGAATAACAACTGCTTCTTATGTTTCTACCTATGTTCGAACATTGTGTTAAGCAACATAGATTCTTGAGATTAATGACACTGACCGAAGAAACATGAGCGTTTTATGAGCATTTCAACAAATCCAACATTATTTTTTTGTTAAATGGACTTTCACTTCAAGTGGCAGACTACATTATTGAATTTATATTTTAAAGGACCTAAAATATATTATTATCATTGTGACGTGAAAATTTGTGTAAGCTTTCACGTTGACAGGGCCTTGAAGCGTGTGAACCGATGTGCAGTCTCAATTTCGCCTTCATTGCAAATAATTGAAAATTGTCCTTGTCCTTTTCCGGTATCTCGTAATTTTCCGTCTTCACTCTCAAGTTTCAATGCATAGCAAATTTGTGATTTCAGACATTGCATCGAGTTTATAGGTAGAGTGCCATGTCAAGTTTTCTGCTGAGCAAACGAACACGCGGTAACGGTAGGTGCCACCCGATGGCGCTTCCAGACGTCCTTTTTAACAAACCTCTACAATTAAATAATTACAATTAACAATATCGATGCAATAGAATAAAACCTTTGGGGTCATCACTAAAAAGATCAATTTTGTTAAAATCAGTCTCAAATGCGAGTAATCTGTTAAAAACAACGAAAATTGGTAGAGTACCCGACCGACAATTGGGAGGTCCCGGGTTCGTTTCCAGGTTCGGTTGCACATTTTTCCAGTCTAGCTTGCTTTCCATACTTTGCTTACTGGTTTCAGCTTCCTAGTGGAAAGACAAGAAAAACCAAAAACCCTGCAAAATGCAATTTCTTAATACTTGAAGCGTCAGTGAATCCACCTAGAAGTATTCTCAATTTTTGTCAGTAAAGTAGTGATTTGGCGCCAATTTTTCGCGAAGAAAAATTAACATTAGCGCTGGACTCCTGACTATACATATAAACCCAATGTCCATAGTTTCCTTACATCAGTTCTAACCAAGTCAGCTATTTAGTTAGCATTTCAGAAAGAAACTTGAGCTAGGCGCTATTTGAACTCAATATTTTGTACAACCCTTAACAGAAAACAATACTACTGCCACTTCTTTTTACCCCAATAAAGAATCATAAAATCCATTGTCACATTGATACGAAGAATCTGAAAAATCTAAACAATCCAAACGATGCACGGGTCTCTAGATATTTTATCGGGAAGCTAAATTACGAGCAGCCGAAAAAAAAACCAAACAATTGTCATCTAAAACGAGTTCCATCAAATGACTCAAAACTTCCATACGGGTTTTTATCCCGTAATTTCTCTGACAGCAAAGGTAAACAGCGTCTTGTTCAAAGACGCTCATGGTAAGGCCTAGGTAGGCGAATCGCGTGCTAGCACATGAGCCTTGTTCTTCGCTGGTGGAGATTAGCCTCTTCGGGGTTCGGACACCTGTGTAGACGGCCAACATTGAACCAGCACTCGGCTTCCGATTCATATCTCTTCGTTTGGTGTCCAGACCAACCAGTCAAATCGTTTTTTATAATTAGTTGCAATACATCGATTTTCTTAGAATTTCTCGGACATGGGTGGTCACTGGAAGTTAAGCAACATTGGTGCACTTCTTTTTGTTAATGGGTGACCTTATAAACGACAAAAACACACGTGAAAAAGCTTTCTATGCAGACATTGCCAATTTATTTTTTACTGATAACTTAACTGTTCCGAAAACATCTCTACTGCCGCCACTGTTAAGGGTCCTCGGGAGTCTACCTTCTAATCTAGTCCTTTTGTCGCGGCTGCGAAGGAATGCCAATGAATTGTTCAAGATCATCTTGTTTATATAGTCTTATGTAAATGTTGGACATTAGGTGGCAACGGCCAGCAGAGATCGAGACGTGAGATTAGGAATTAACTATTTTTGAGAAATGCAAGACAATCGGATGGTGATTACCGACTCGTTCAGTGGTGAGCGGAAATCACTCCGCTGCGCGGTGTCTCGATGGTATCTCGGTATTTCGGTATCTCGAGGTACCTCGGTATCTGGATACTTTAGTATGTCTCACTGGTTCGTGGTCTCAGTAGACTCATTGGTAGGTAAGTCAGTGAGTTAATATGCCTGTTGTCCGACTCTTCTGTAAAGATTTGCAAATTTTAACCTTCCTGTTCGCCGAAAAAGATGAAAAGTACGTTCGCTTTGTCCCGCACACCTAACAATTTAATGGTTCGCACATATTTCTTTCAATTTCTTCTGCGCATAAAATCATCGAGCGAGTTTTGGGAAAAACTAGTTTAAATTCATATAATTAGCGATGGAAAAACAAAGAAATACAACCTGACTTGAACCGTATTACCTACTCGCCAGAACAGCGTTATTATTTCGCGTCTAGCTATCTAGCATTATTTAAGCAAACATTATAAATGTATAGCGCTAACAGTAATTGTTAAAGAAATTACGCGGTAAAAAATGTGTAATCGTTTGTTCAAGTTCCCAGAGAAGAAAGAATCAAGGCTCGAAATTCTCACCATCTAATTTTCAATGCATGTGAGTACACAAATGTGACCTGTGCTTGTGTCTAGGGTGTACCGGCCACCAAATATATCACAACCACTGGGTTTATAGTTCAAATCAAGAAGGTTGGAACCTCGTTCTTCTGCTTTGCTGCTTTGCTGTTTTTCTGTTTTGGTCAGCACAGCAGAAAAAGTTCCAGCCTCCTTGGAAATTCATTTCAGAGTCACCGCGCTAATATTAAACGTTCGGCAGCTTTCAATGCGCGGTAACCACACGATGGTGCGGCTGTCTGTTTAAAAAAAAATCTACGATTAAATAATTACCACTCAAAATATTGATACATGTATGTAAATTGTGATACAGATTAATTGAGGGTCGTCTGAAATGCGAGTTATCTGCGAGAAATAACGAAATGAAATGTTTCACGAAACTATACGGTGACTCTACGTCTTGTGGCATTCTCCATTTTTTGTCGGTTTAGACTTTGACTAAACCTAACAACCCAAAGTTATTACTTTGTAGCGTATGTGGAATCGGATGTGCCTCGATTTTCAATCCGACATGTCTCACAGATGTGTTACTAGATAAGAAATTTACTTCGTACGAAAATGGAATAAATTACATCCGTTCGCACATCGTTCTTGATAACTTTATGAAATGTCATAGAAAAAAAATTAATTAAGTTGCTAATATTTTTCCCTTTTATTTTGATTAATTAATCATGATCTTCAACAAAATTATCACCATGATTTCTTAAACGCCTTATAAGATAAAATCAAAAATGTGAGACCTACTAACTTCCATATGAAATTGATTTGATATTTCTTCGATCATCGCGACATCCGCCATCGAGCCTATAATTATCTTGTCTTCATGACAACTCCCTCAACACTGAAATAAAGCAGTCTGCTTTCCTGGACATAGACATATCATCTTGGTCCAGTCTTGAGACATGACATGGCATGCAAGAAAGTGCAGTGAATCATGCATTGAGGCAGTGAAAGACGACCGAACAATGCAGACTTGTGTATGTGGAACTGTCACAAGGAAACATATTAGTGTCGCTGTGCCATTGCCGTTGTCTTGCAAGACATCTACTGTTATCAACTTATCATTATCACGGATGAAACGTCTTCTCTCGAGAGTCGTGAAGACTCGGTCACGCTGTCGGTACATCTTCGTGCCTCCTGCATCTGCAATGTGCAATGTACCTCACCTACGATACGGTGCACCGTGCCGATATATTCCTGACACGCTAACGGAGGAATCTAAAAATCTGGAATCTAAATCATTTTTTCCTGCATAATGAGGTATTTGCTTGCTTTAAAAAATCAACTACACAGTTCAAGTTTGCTTTGGTGTTCGCCACTTGAAAATATTTTTTTCTCCGTCCTTTTTTTATTATTTTTTTTTAGTAAATTTTAGAAAAAATACACTGTGTTTTCTTAAAAGCATTCATTTCAAGGCCCTCGTTATGAATTTGGTTGCAGTAGCTCTTATATGGGTTTAGATGGCTTTGGAATGGTGGTTATTTAAACGTCAAAAGGCTAATCAATTTTAGGTGTGTTTATACGAAAAAACAATCACTAAATTGCAAAAGTATCTGCCAGTTAATTTCATTGATTTATTGTGAGATCCAAGTGCTTTTTAATTGCTTTAGGATGCGTTTCCAATTAAAAACACAAATATTGATTAAATTTCCTGCTGAACTGAAATCGTTCTAGAAAAAAAATCAAGTCCACTTCGCCGAGAATTAGTTTTTTGTTCTAATTTCCTTTAAAAAAATGCGAGCGACATATTCTCCCTCCATTGCTTCGGTCTCCGAATGAGCAGCGATCGTGCCGAGAGTATGCAGCAATAAAGCATGGTAAACAAGCAGCCCATGCTTTTCTCGGGTTGGCCAGCTTTGCCGCGACACGGGCCCATCTCTAGCGCGCGATCGCACCATGGCATATCTGCGTTTGGTGGACTGTAAAGGATTGCTGAAAGACACGAAGAGGATCTAAGGATGGGCATCTCCAAGGTCCGAGAGCAAAACTAGAAGGAACAGGCTTGCTCGATTATAGAAAGCGCTAACTAACTACAGAATGCCGATTCGTTTATTTGTGCTTTTTATTTTAGTGATGTGTCCAATTTGTGTTGGTTCGTGTGGTTAGGGCTTTTCTTCTTGGGCTGGAGCCACAAAGCATACTTTACGCGTAACCTCCTATTCATTTTGGGGTAAAGTTAATATCACTGTTGATATCACCTCTCAAATACTGGAAACACTGTGGTTGGCTGATCATCTTGTTTCTTGGCCCCTTGTTTCTTCTATTGCTTTTTAAAGAAGCGTCACGTGGAAATTAGGAGACATCTCGGGCTAAACTTAGGTTTCCTTCTTAATTCGAGGCATCGATGACAACTTTCTTGCATATCGCTCACGCGCTTTCAGTAAATTCTCACCAGATCTTTATTTACTGAAAAATCTGAGTGGTCGTAATTTGTTTGCTCGAAATTCTCACCTGCTTACGCATGTCGGGGATTTCGTCACTGTGTCCCAATACACTAATGGGACAGACCCAAATATATTCTTCTGTACTCGTATCACCTCTATTCATCGCGTGATTATTTCTCTGTTTGTTGAGACGTGTGAAGACGTCGTAGATGTTAAATGGACATGCCAAAATTTCTACTTGAAAATTTAGAATGAGGTATTTTTTAATACAGAATAAACATTTTAAACGGCGCTAATTCATCGTGATTGGGAAATTATTAATGGAGAAGAGGAGAATGAACTTGGTTCCATTCCAGATAACGATAACTGAAAATCAGATTTTATGAAAGAAACTCCTTTGTAAAAACGAGCGACAGGTATGTACGAGCACCGATTTAATTACTAGATCACGAGGAAATTAGTGAGAAATGGATACATTTTCATTTTTTTAAAAGCTTTCGTGCTAAAAGTTTCCTCTAATCACGCTAATTTCTGACATGCATCGATATTTTTTGCACAAACTGAAACTCATTTCCTGTACATCCACCCGGCCGACAATTACGGTGGCCACTTTATCGTGAGTTCGAAAAACACATGGCAACGTTTTGAAAATACTTGTTGAACACCGCGTTCATGAATAGGCAAAATCACGTCGCTTTATTGCAAAAATCTTTCACCAAATGAGACCACAAATATGTGAACCATTGACATTTTGCAAATTGCCATCGCGAACGTTTTGAACTTTCATCCAATCCGATCGATTGTTCTCCCAAACACGACCATCTCATGTACCGAGTCAAATTACTGACACAGTCCGTCCGGTGCAACAATCCGAACACAGGTTGTACCTTTCGTTTCCATCGTCATACCAACACAACGTCTAGACGCCAAGAAAACTATCATGCGCTATGCCTATAGAAGGCAAAGTGCTTGTCCTTACACAGCCACCACATGCAATGATGCTGAATTACCAATCGATAGCTCCTACAATCATCAATCAAAAACATGCACAAGTATCCACATTGCAACACAGAGAGACATGTCATATTTACGTATGCAAACTTTGATCTGATTAGAATCCACGCCGACTAGAAATATGTTCCTCTATCAGGCACCTTCCCAGCTCCCAGTAGAGTAGCAGCAACATGAAGGCGACAGACCGGAAAAAGGGTCTGACGGCTTTTTTCCTAATCACTCATTTCACTTGATCATATGATCATCTCGTAATTGAGTCACGTTGCAAGACAGAAGAAAATCAACTGGCGCCGCGCTCCGAGCGATAGTCTGATCAACTGTTCCCTTGCAGACAATTCCCGCACTGCTGAACGCTGTCAACCTGTCAATCATTTTGCTGCGTACGTTGTATATGTGTCCATAGACTCTTGACCAACATGCAAATGCATAGATTTCCCTTGATGCCGTTTTCTGTACTTTCCTGTTTTTCGTCAAATGTGATCTCCCTTTATTGGGAAATTCTCGATCATCTGGGGATAAATATGTCTTCAGGAATCTGGCAGAGGCAATAACATATAAATTGTCTTATTATGGAAGCGAATTACTTATCGAATGGAGGAAATAGTAAAATAACCCTTTGCCCAGTGCAGCATGGCTGTACCATCTAAGCTAAGTTAGGGGCATTGGTAATTCAAACAAAATAGTTAAACGAAATTTCAGTGCAGAATAAAATACTCTTTTAACAGAGTATGTACAAAACGATCTATTTTCCTGCACGGTAAAGACGTTAGAAGTCAGCAAGATTGGTTAGTCAGTACAAGAAACAGTAAGTCAAGGAACGATGTAGCTCATTAGTTGATCCCCTTCTGATGGCGCCACGAAGTGAAGTTGATTGGACTCAGGTTTAACAAATGTTCATCCTGTCCCCAACTCGCTCGTATGACTTGTGTCGTACGAGTGTGATCGCCGACTTCTCTCCCGGTCGTCCATTCATAAAATGATTGCATCTCTTCAATTATGCTATTTAAAATGTGACATGCGATGTTATGATATTCTGGAGTGGAGAAAAAAATGGGGTTATTGTTGAGAGTGAATATTGAATAGTGGTCTGTTTCGCGTGAAAACGTGGCATGTAAGTGATAGTTTGATTATTAACGATAACACTTATGTAAGCAAGGATGTTGATTATGACATTATATGCTTGACAGGTGAGAAAGATATACAATAATGCAATTATTTCAGGTTATGTAACTGGCACTGGGCGCAGCCATGTATGTTTAAAGTGCAGTAACTAATACTTTGGTTTCGGTAATTGGGTTTTTGTTTCTGAGGTAATATTCATGGAATAACAAATGATTAAAGAAATAAATCACATTTCTGTATGAGCGAAGATGAGCTGGACGAGATACTTTGCAAACCCCAGAATTTAAAAAAAATACCACCCAGAATATTTTTGTAAATATTTGCTAGCGTGTTCAAGCGGGAAGGAGATGTTACGATTGTTATAAAATTACCCATTCTAGCGATTTGCAATTCACTGTACCTACCGTCTTGTAAACAAAACATCCGCCGATCTCAGGATTCCTATTATTAGCATCAAACACTAGAATGAATTGTGGCACAAAATTAAACATCATCCAATTGTTGGACACCACTTAAATCGCATAATGACTAGCTAATGACTTCGTGCTATGCTGTTTCTAACGCGTCTTCCTGATATATATATGTAGCCACGGAATAATAACTAAAAAAAAAAGTTCCGTAAGTACTTGAAAATCATTTGCATAGTTTGAACTTGCCGCAATAAACGTGCGAGTAAAATGAAATTAGTCTGGGCCTGCAAGTCGAGTTCAAGCACACATACCATTTAGAATGTTTAGCATATGAACCCATACGTTACTACCTCTGGTATTATACTACCACTGCAGGTACACACAATTGAGTAAAAATTGTTACTTTTATCAACGTGCCCGAGCCTAACAACAGGAAGTTGTAGACTCTTTCATATTCTCAGTTTTTTTTTTCTTTTTTTAAGAAGCCAAGAATAAAATCTTCTTCCGACACGGTGACTGACCTGGGGCACTTGCTGCGATTGTTTCTACTATGCTTACCGGCTAGCGTAGCGATCCCCACCCATGCACGGAGCACAGAGCGTGAAATCTACCCTGTTGCCACAGTAACTCTAGAAGAGGAGGGATCTGTGAAGGTGTTGTACTACCTACTTGATGAAGACAACACCAAAATGTTGTACCCGCACCACGTTTATGCAATTGTGGGAATCTTAGTTTTATTAGGCGCACCGAGTTAGACTAAAACATTCTAGGGTCACTTATCAAACCACTTCCAAATGATTGAGACTTGGAACAATATTTTCAAATAATTACCACTTTTTAGATATTAATACTCTAATTTAATACTGTCAAAAGTACTTTGATTCAGGTCGACTTCGGATGGAAAGGTTTCCATGTCCTGCGCCGGGTAGTAACTTGGTGCAGGCGTCATAGCCGTCTCTTTACAAGCTGTTATACGAGTTTTAAAAGTATTCATAATTGGTGCAATCACTTCATCAGCAAGGGATAATTTTTGTGGCAAACAATGGGTAATTGCATCTTCGAAGTGCACTTACCATGGCTTCGTGTGTCCAGACGTAAACCACGTGCAATTTCAAAGGGGATGTTAATTTTCGTTTCGTAATTACTTCAAAATGTCTTGAAACGATTTGCTAAAAATCAGCCTCAAACAAGTTCAGTTTGCGTCAAATTAACAATAACCACTAATTAGTGGGAAATTATCACCTGAAGTAATTCGACAATCATGAGAAAGTAATTAGCAAATTTAATAAATGTTGGGTCTTGATGATTTGTGTCGATAAAACAAAGGGCCGACTTCGTACAATAGTCTGGCCGGCCGTCGCCATGCAAATTTATCAGACATGCAAATGCGTGGATTTTTTTTTGTACAATATGTACGAAGGTGCCTGAATTTAATTAGTGTTCTTGTGATACTTAATGTCTTAATGATTAGTGCCTAATTATCATGTCTGATGTAAGATATAGTGCATTTTGAGTGCAACAATGTATATATCAAAGAAGTAAACATTACGTCTATCTCTCTCCACCCCTTCCCCCGTTTGTGTATTTGATAATTATACTATCAGCTGTTGTCACCTATAATCAGAACTGGAATGGTGTGAAATTGAAAAAAAAATCCAATCTTCCTAAATTACTTATTTTATACTTGTTTATTGATTGATTACTGGCGTTTAATGACGCACTAGTCTAGTGGCCTCGGTGAATGAGTGGACGATGATGAGGATGGTGATGAGTCTAGCCTAACGCAGAAGGGAGGAAGGTAGATCCAGTTCCCGCACGTACCTCCTGTCAAAGAGCCCCTAAGGGCCCACCGGCTGAACGTCCCTTCCGAAGGACAGTACAACGCAAACAGCAGGATTCCTTAAAAAATCCATGCTGTCAAGAGATTGATAAGCAAGGCGAATAAAGTTGCTTTGCTAACATTCATCCATTCAAACTTTCTTGCAAACAGAACTGGCCATGTGTATGATGGTCACCCATCCAATGCCTGACTCATAGCAGCTATGGTTTAAAACTTCGGTGATCTCCTGAGAACCGGTGTTTCCAACACACCAAGCCGTTCTCTTCTTAAACTACTGATATCTTAACGACACCGTAAAATAAATTTTATCGACAGGACATCAGTTTGACTTGTAATAATTTTCAGGTGTTAATTAATTGCAGAGTGAGCAATTTGCACTTCTTCTTTATTGCAATCTTTAATTGTATTTTTTTTGTACTGAGCTTTCAAATCTGAATCGAATTAATGGCGATGCAATGAGAACACACGTGCAATTGTGTGATTGTGGCATTATGCTTAACGGTCTATTTCAGACCTGTTACTTAATTCTAGTACTAAATTATTAATTATCAAAGATCGAGCAGTATTTTTCTCATGGATGAGAGAAGTATTAATTTAAATACCGGTGCAATTATCGTTTAATGTAGCCTGGTACCTACATGGCCTTCTTAATTTGACGAGTTCACATATCAAGATAAAGATATCGTTTGATTGCACATCCACAGTTCCAGACATTTCAAAGAATTTTGATTTGGCCAAAAGTTAGTTGAACCAAAGACTCTAACTGACCTTTTTTTTAAACGCTGTAAAAATGGTCTAAAATATTACTTTCACGTTGATGTAAACGTTTAATTAAATCTCTTCAAATTTATATTATAGTGTACTTACACATATAAAAAAAAACCGGCTCACCAATGCGAAATAATTGATCGTTATTTTCACTTAGCTGTTTGAACATTTTTTTTCTGTGGGACTCGTAAGCCTTTTCCAGTTTTACGATTTGCGTTGGTCGATCAAAACTGACATTTCATTCTGAACTAAATCTGGAAGGCGATCTTCAATTCCTCGTGATGTCATGGGCGCCTCTCGTTTCAACAGTGACCTTTTGTCGCCGAGTTTGTACTTACACGATGAGAGAAGACCCAAAAGCTTCTTCTTCAAATACAACGTGATTTGAAGGAAACTATTATCAGCACGATTCTAAACCAGCAGCAATACGTTTAGTTCACATTTGTCGTGATTGATTGGATCAAACCTAGGTCTAATCGCATCATTGTGTAACCAGCAAAGCGACATATTTTGCAAAACCGTTGCTATTCTGAAAATAGAAGCCTCGTCGTTGTGACATCACTGAAAGTAGCGGACGATATTGTGAAAAAGTCGATTTTCGAATGTGAAGTCGCGGGTAAAAAGCGAGTTGAATGGAATGGCATGCGATGCTTTGACTGTGAGACCTGCTACCATCGCGGCAGCTAAGTCTGCAAGCGAGGTAACCGAGAAAGATGCTCGTGATCAGAAGCAGCCGTTTCACCTAGCGAATTCACGAGCAAAAAACCACACGTTTTACTCATAGAACGATTTTTTTTGGCAATTGACGGTAGAAACATTTTTATTTTAGACGAGTTACTAGTTTGTGATAGTTGCTGTTTTGTGGGGCATTTTCGAAAAATTTCTCAAATGGTTTCTTAATTTGAACCGTTTTCCACTTGTCATCAATTTAATAATTCTTTCAATTTTCAGATAGGGTCTAAGTGTCTTTTTTTAGTGGCACGTTAAGTAATTAACAAACCGTTAACAATTATAAAAACATCTTCTGGTTGGCTGTTGTCAAGCAAATAAACTAACAGACTGTTATAGGTTCTTAACAAAGGTTCTTACTCAGTTAGGATAATTATATCAATTTTTACGCGATTTCTATTACAACGACCATTATCGAGTAGAGCCCATGACTTCATGACCAGTACTCTCCCCACTAAGCTGGACGTTGGCAAGAAAATCAATTTAAAATAATTAAATATATTCAGGGCTCGTCATAGCATTCTTATCGAGCTTCTCAATTCTAAATAGTCGCACGATTATGTCTGACAATATCCTGTTGTATACGCTGTTCCCCTGTCGTGCTGTTTTACGGTAATGTGGCCATTGTGCGTGCTCACCTATGATTTATATGCCAATCCTCGCGTAAACGATCGTAAGACTAGGAACTGGATGGCAAATGAAGTTAATTGTGCATCATCTTGTCCTCCAATGAATTGTTCATGTGATTTGTCGATGTCGTTTCACGACTGGCTGTAAGACAGTTCACGATTTGTGCAATTCCTCGCGGATCACGTGAGCTTAATCTGTTCGACGGACGAAGCGATACCCTAGCTGTCTCGTGTGAAAACCTTTGACAAAAAAATTGGCACGGATGGAAATAGAAGTGCTTTTATAGTTTCGGTTAGCGGGAAAGGGGGTCGTGGAGAGAAAAGAACTATGAGGGATCGGGCGTGTCCTTTTCCAGAAAAGCTATCCCAGAAAATCGACAGCGAACCGCTAATGTAAAGTGACTCGAATTAGATCATGGCATATGATGGTCAGAGATAGACTAAGATCGATATTTCGTCCTGTCGAGTGCAAATTGGTTGCATTTTTCCCATGCTCCAATGATCGCAAATTGAAAATGTTGTAATTTATTTACTTTTTATGTTTTAACTTTCAAAACGGAGATGCCATTCGTACGTCCAGTTTCTGAAATTCACAGAACAACCGGTTCAGTAAAGTTACTAAATTTTGCCCAACTCGATGGCGCGCAGAGTCACACATAAAATAACTGACAGGGAATCTGTCTAACCCCATTTGTTTCCGATCATGTTTTCAACCTTTGCATGCAGTAAAAATTCCTGCTAATATAAAAGAAAATTCTCGAAAAGAACCTAAGATGTTCTACGGCGCGAGAGGTCAGTTTTAAAATCAATCCCATCTGTATTTTGTTTGTATTGATAACGGTAAAACGATGCACGTGTTTGAGGAATTACTCGATAACGAGGAACACATTGGATGATCAGGTGCCACAAAAGTCGGCGTGGACCCTGGCACACAGGAGACAAAAGAAAGCACCGGAACATCTGGTCGCGGTGCCATTAGGAGGTGTACCTGCAGCGACGATCGACACAAATGCTGTGTACCCTTTATGTAAGGAGCAGCCTTCCTCTGTTTGGAATTCCTCGGGCTGGGCTGGTGTGAAGCAGGGTATGGAGTTGCAACCTAGTGCAAAATCGAAAAGTACTGATTTGTTGAAACATGTAGATGATGATTTTTTTTTAGGGTAATTTTATATGAGTTGGTGAGTTGCCGTACCATTATTAGGTCTTAGACGCGTTTTTTTTTAAAGAATTCTGTGCCATGTAAATTGGTATAATGGAATGGATAAAGAATTATTATTATTATTATTTTGTTGCCCAGTGAAGATTGTTTTATTTCTTATAATTTTTCTGATGCTCACGGATTACTGGTCCACGCAAACTCGCCATGGCAAAGAGATTTATAACTCGTTCTTATTTTTTAATTAATTGATAGCTATTTAAAAATTACGAAAATCGATTAAAACTGTTGGGAAATCTAATTTACGTCCAGTCCGATTGATAGCTTAGAAGGTTGGCGCTTTGAAAGAGCATCTTCTGGTCAGTTTCGAAGGAGAAGAATTTCGTGTCTGATGTGAGGTTGCAAGCCACACGGCTCTCGGATCTGCGAATCAGGTTCGCCACGAAAATAAATTAATGATCTAGATTAGCTTAAATATCGAGTTAAAAATACGTAGGCGCGATAAACCTGTCAACACTTAAATATCAAAAAAAAATATCGATCGGCTATTTTACAACAACAACAAAAAATTATTGCCAGTACGTCGAGGGCATTTTTTTTTGACAATGCTAAATCTTTACAAATTTAAAAGCCACTACCAAAAAAACTTTAACCACATATCTGAACAATTTGTACTATTACTTCATATTATAACACTGCATCAAATTCATCTTATGGGAGTAAAAACTTGACAGTGGTGTTTAGCGCTCGGTAAAGACTGAGAGACGGCTAATTTAAGATGCTGGATTCGCATCATTGCATACCGATCATGACCTAAGAAGAAGCTGAAGAAAAAAAAAACTCTGGGCAATTTGTGTGTGTGTGAGGTTTACAATAGCCTTGCCTTGGACAAAAAGTAGGCCTATTCTCATATGTGTGTGGGCAGTCGTCTTAGAATGTGAAGGAATCTCTCACACGTGGTACGTGATTCGTTACGTCCGTTGCTCGATTGTCTTGGCTATCAGTTTCTTGCAGATGCACGTGGATTGATATCTAGCAACTAATAACAGTTTTGTACTTTGGCAAATTTTAAATATATAAGTTTTTAATAAGTGATACTGTCGCAAGGAATCTTCTTGATTGGACTAAAAATCAAGGCTGTTTTTCATTAATTAATTAATTAATAATTAATAACAATAATTAAGAACATCATTGTTTTCGATTAATTTTTAACAAGTAGTTCATGTTGAAACTAAAGAGTATTAGTTGTCTCTCGATTGATTCGATTTTGTACTCCCCTAGTTCAAGCATTTTCAGCCTTCAGTTCCATGGAGATTTGAATGCGCGAGAACGCTATAAGAGCACAAAATCACGCGTTATTTTCACGCTCACGGCCAGATCCACAAAGTAGAGTTTAAGATGATCATTTTTTAATTCGTGAATCCGACCCTGTTACCATGGTGATAACAACTTTACCTCAAAATGTATGCTAAGCTTTCTCAAATAAATACATTTTTCCGTTAGGGCTGAGGACTTAAAATTTTTATTTCTTCAAACCAATGGATTTTTTTTCGAAATACTAGACCTGGCTTTTCGACAACCTATATTAAGAAATATCTGTTGTAGGTGCCAGTCGAATCAAGCTGCAGGGCAGACAAAAAAATGTCACGTTTAAAATGTGTCCGACTAAATCTTTTTGTCCTTTTCTTCTAGTTTTCCATAATCTGTCGTTCATGAGAAATAAATATACTTGTGAGAAATCTTGACAAGCATTTTTTGTCCGCTTCACAAAAACAAGTTAGTCAAACAACGATGAAAAATATGCCGTCCCCATTAGAAGAAACACGATTTTAAAAGATGTGCTTTTTTTATTGAATTAGCTTCCCGTGTCCTTTCTACACAGATCGAAAGTTTTTTCTGCAGTCTCGAATTTAGTAAGAATGCTTACCTCGTTCCCATAAACCTCAAATTAACTGACCACTGTTTTAGGACATTTAAAATTCTGCTTTTTTTTTCCGAACAGGTACTTGGTTCATATTTAAACATTTGCATCTTTCGGTCCCGCCCGGGCTTAAAATGACCTAACGAGACATTTCAAACATCATCACCGCTAATAATAAACATTAAAAACCAGTACGATTTCGGTACCTGAATAAATGTTTAGTTAAAAGATGAGACAATCTCGAAGGAATTCAAACAATGGGCAAGTCATTTTACATAAATTAAACAATATCCACAGATTTTATTAATATTAGTTTAAAGAAAAACTGCTAATACTTCGGCATCCTTTGTCTTTACCGTTAGATCACAAGGGTTTTCTCAGCAATTTGAAATGTCATTGCAAAGCGCATGTTGCATCAGTGCCACCTACACAGCGCTCACCACCTACGCGTTTCAGCACACACCTATACTAGGCATCTTCTCGGGGCTGCTGGCGAGCTTTCCCAAGAGATCAGTAAGAATGCATATAAACACCGAACCCAAGTACTGAGGTCGACGCGAATGATGACCTGAATGCTTCAATTGTCTCCTTGTGATTGCATTTTTGTCTGCAACTGAATCGCTTTTGTGTTGGCAGGTCAAAGGGTGTGTACCTTCATGTTTGCACAATTTCTGTAGTGAATTGGCGTAGAAATAGAAGGAGTGTGACGGATAATTTGATTGTCGATTCATTGATAAAGTGTGTTGAAATGTCATGGTAACCCATGTTGAATTTGATTAAAAACCAAAAATATTGACACCGCTGTAACAGTTTTTAAATTTCAAAAGAGTAGAAAACCCAATTCTATGGTCTTTTCCTAACGTTTCAAAAAACGTTAAAAAAACAACATTATAATACTCTGTCTGTGGCAAGTCTAGCACAGTTAGCATTCGTAAAACTCCCACCAGTGAAAGAAAACTCGCCGCTTTTCCTCTCCGCTTTCTTCGACAGTCAACCACAATGACATTACTCAAGCCTATTGCACAGAGACTTGCTTGGTCATCTCCGTGGTAGCCGTTTGCCCAAGCACAATGCCTTTTGATCATCGGTCTGATGATTGAACCTGCAAAGTAAAGATGCAACATTGCTGTTTACCTACATACCTCATTCATAGCATGCAAAGATGTGGCCGCTTTCTGCCAAAATAGAAACAATTTGAGTCACGCTTGATTTGTACTTAAACTTTCAGTAGGTGGAATAGTTTGGAAAAAATCACCAAAAAAATGCGTGCGTTATGACGAATACATTTCCGAAATAGTCTGAAAGTAGATTGGCTCATGTTCCTCTGAATTTACATACTTTTAAATTGGTCTTTGTTCGCTTCTTCCCATTTTTCATCATTTGACATTTAGCCAAAATAGCCAAATCAAATAATTCAAGGATGTTGCCAAAAATACCGAAAAAAAAAACAACATAAAAAAAGAGACGTTTGTGTACACACCTTTAAGGTGGGCAATGATGAAAATGAACTTCGATAGTTGATGGTTTCAAACCACATCAACGTCTTGATCGCCGCTGAACGAAATGAACGCACATTGCTTGGTGGGGCGTGTCCGCTCGATTCACACGCTTCGAATAATTGAACCAATTAATCTGACGAGCAATTAGTGACTTATGGAAAGGCGAGGGTGTTTTTGATACGTTTATTTATAGCATTGTTTGAGTCAATTACATAATGGGTGATGCTTTTGGATGCTGGAAATTAAATAATTATGTTCGTCGGACCACCTAAAGACCGTACTCAAATCTGTCGGTCGTATAGTTTTTGGCAAAAACAGACATCTCCCACATGGTCCACTCTGCTTGGAAGAAACACGAAAGGCAGATCTCCTTTTTTACTTACCTTGGTGTATAATTATAGAAAATAGCATAGATACTAGAGAGATAGCCATCCAATTTTCCTAGAAACTTTTCAACTATAGATGCAAGTTACGGGGGTAATGTGAAACGTGTTATTTAGATGTTTTGAATGATTATTACTGTAAAGTGTCTAGATCGTTGTCGCCTCTTAGTGGTCTATGTCAACCACGTTTGCAGCTTCTCTGCAAGGAAAGAAGCCATAGTATCTGCACCACCATACAGCCACACGCTATCTTTCATTATGAATGAAAAATATGCCATATAACTAAAACTAAAATGTCAACAACACTTTTATGAATGGACGAACTCTGAAAATCTGCACACACTCTCACAGAGTACAGATTTTTTCTTCTTGATAATAATCGGATCTGACGATGATGCGAAAGGACAGGAGTAGCGGAAGTTGCCGTTCCGACAGGAAGCTCTCTCTTGATACTCGAAACCCCGTTTATTAAACACACACCTGACACCGGCACCCTGCCTCCTCCTCTCTCCCCTGGAGTCCAATAGGGCACCCATCCTTAGGATCGGACGCCCACTCAAGCAAAGTGCCTGTCGATGTCTCAAGGCACTTTCCGGATACTAACGGTTTGAGAATTATAGCAATTATCGGAGTTATTTGATTGATTTTCTCGAAGTTAAGGGTGGTTTTTGGAGCAGTCGTGGAGTTGGTGGTTTTGTGCGACATATCCTTCGCTTATTTGGAAGTGGAGGTTAATACAATTGAGCAACTTAGACTGAAAGTATTAATCTTCTTTCAAGTTATGTGAAAGGCATCCTTTTCATTTAGCGTGACGTCATAATTCATCTGATATTATAATTAATCAATTCATAATTATTGTATCATCTCGTGTAATTTATTAGTACGTCTGGTGGAAGCAATCGTCTTGAGTTAACTTTCAATTTGTTTCTGTCTGTGTGTTTGAAAGTGAGAGGTTCATTACGCATGACCAAATTGTTGCAGGTAGCACCTCTCACGATCATCAGAGTTATTTTACATCAATTTATATGGAAAATAGAAGACTGATAGGGGACGAAATGTTGCAGAACGATTGTGACCAAGAAATAGTGCTGAGGTATTTAGCAAATGGTAACCACGCTGATATTCCAGCAATATTGTAATTCCATTGTCTTCAAACTGGTGGAAAAACCGCCGAGGTTAACAAATGCCATTCATGGTTGCTTGAATTCAACGCCATTAAAGCTGGAGACCATTGATTTACAATAACTCATCTACGATTGATCTTTAAAGTATAAGTAATCTACTCATTTTTTTACCTTATAAATGAGAATTAAAATTTATTTTTGATCTTAAAAACATTTGGCTAGTTCAAATGGTCAAATGGTTCAATGGTCACCACCAGCAAAACAAACGATCTGTTTTAAAAATCTACTATTAAAATAACGCTGTTGCCACCCCCTACACCATATTGGAGGCATTATTAGGTCCGTTACCTTCTGAATCTGTGGAGGCACGGCTTTTTGACAGCCCAAGTGGCACCCTGCAATTAAGGACCCCGAGCCAAGGGTGCCCCCCAGCCCACCCCACCTATAGGAGGGCGCTTGCCATGCTCGAACAATTATCAACGGAAATGACCATTAACTTTATTAGAGTCCTCATTTCCTGTCTCTATTTCATCTCATGAAATACCTGCGCACTTTGAGTGGGGCGGTCGTAAACCCTAAAAGCTTCGCCGGTAAATAGAAAAGTGTGATGCCACGAGTGGAATTCTCTAAGGTGCTTCTCTGTTATGAATTGAAATTGGTGTTTTATGATTAGGTTTGAGTATTATGGTTTATGTGTACTCGTAAGTAGGGATTAGGAGGGGGATATAAAATTGAATAACTTCGTGTTGGAACTTGCATTTGAGGGTGTGGATTTACCTGTAGGTTATGATCACTGCTTGAAGTAGTAAAATAAATTCCGAGCCTCGTTCAGATTTCGATAGTTTGGTGAAATGTGCGACAGCCAGAAGAGTGACCTCAAATAGTGTTGTTTTGTCACAGCGAATGAGTGGGCGTTGGGAATTGGAAAATGTGAATATTTTGTAAGGGGTAATTATATTCTCGTTAGTGACAAAAATGTGATATAGGTTAGCCTGGTTCGCAGAGGAAAAAAAATGCAACACTGTTATTTCCCCGAGAAAAGCATGGGAGATTTTCTGTACCTGTTTTCTGTTTGTTTCATTTTGTCGTTTTTTTTTTTTTTTCGTTTTTGCGTAATTTAAGTAATGTCATGCACAACTTTCAAATAATTTTGCTAATAGCTTGTACCTAAAATGTTTGTCGGACATTTTTTTGAGAAATCTTTAGTTGTCTACTTTGAAATAAACACAATTTGTGTAATTTCAGCCGGAATTTCGGCTGCAGCTCAGGCTGAAAGATCGGCTGCAACTTTGCTTGCAACTTGAAAAAGTCTACAACTAAACTCACCAGGAAATAAAAGGCTTCTTTCCAAATTGTTTCTAAATTCATACTTTACTTGGTTTCATTTCATCGCGGAATACTCACGTTGCTTTAATCGTGAAGTAATGATCATTATGTTCTGCTCGGGATTTTAAAAAAGTTTAAGAAAAGGCGTGTCACATTCTAGCTCACGACGGTCCATGCCCGGTGCTAATTAATCGAATTAAGCTCAAGCCGAGGTGTTTATAGTCGCCAAACCCTCCGCCATCAATCATTTTAAGTGTAACTTTGATGTAGCTTATGACTTAGTTACATCTCGGCGGAGATCTTTAACTGCTTTGGGGCAAACGTTGATTCGGAGATCAGTGGCTACAATTAACACGTTTCTCGCATTTATATCAGGCAGATGAAAACGCGGAAGGGAGTCTAGCAATTGCAAGTATCAAAAAAAAATCTTCTGTAATTCAATTAATTATAAACCAAAAACGCGTTTATTTACAATTTATTTATTGCAGACAGTTTACTACCAAAAAATACTGATGATCAGTTATCACTTGTTGCTGTTATAGCATAATTTTCGGCCAGTAAATGAATAATCATTATTGAATGACCCAATTGTGAAATAATATTTCCAATTTCCCACCCACTTTCAAAATGTAAATAGTCGATTGCTCATAATAATGTACCTATCGTTTATCTTTGTATGCTATAGGGGGAAAATAATGACAAGTGTATAATGAAAACTGGTTGATCGATAGCATAGCTTATGGAAAGTTTCAAAAATTCTAAGCTGAACTCGCCACTGCGTTTTAACTGTGTATTTTAGACGGATACACAGTGGCGTTAATCGTGGTGTCTGCATGTAGGCAAATCATTCAAGGCAAGACAAGTCGGTGAATCGTTTGCATGTAACGGTGACCCGTGAGCGTATGCTGTTTTGCTAGACGATACTTGATCGGAGGAAAGTGTGTCAAATGATGAGTCCGCTGGACCGCATTTGCAGGTTTGTAATGTTACCTCTAGACCGTCGTCGTTAGTCGGGGCTCAAGTGTTCTTCGTCGGAGGGCAGAGGTTTAGGTTTGCATACAAATGGAACGCGGAGGTGTGCTAATTTTTTTTTTCACAATGTCGATAGGTCAAAGCGATGGCACAGAATTGATAGCGTTACGACAAGGGACAATTTTATTGCACTTTCTTGCTCGTTTTACGATCGATTGCTAGCGCAACACGTGGAATCGCAGTTGTGTCCGTAAAATTATTTTAAACCAGTTTTGATTTCAATTTTATCGCCATTATAATCAATTTTGGAAATTGGGCGGTTATATGAGAGCGCTCGTAAATTTTAAATCATCTCTGTTAGCCTATATCATTATTTTTTAATCTGAAAAATACTTAGCTTTTTTAACGGTTTTATCATTCCAGAAAAAATTGCGCTGGAAGCTAATAAATAGAAAATCATCCCGGGGAGAATTAATTCCGCTCAAAAGATACGATTTTTTAATACTTTTTCCAGAAAAATAAAAATAAACAGTATGGCCTTGAAAATATTTAGCCCCTGAATGAAGAGCAATAAGTTCAATGCTCCAGCAATAGCAAAAAACAAGCTCGAAATCTAAAAAAAAACAATTTGCTGTATGCATATGCGTTACATTCGCCCTGCATATTTCACGCAGTCCGTACATTTTGGTATACCGGAAATTATAGTCACGCATATTTTAAAACTAGAGTCCACTTAGAACTGGGTGTGAAGACTCTGGACTCTGGACACATTAGCATCGTGTCTCACGATATGTTTAGTGTGGGTGACTCGATTCTAGCCAACTCAATAATCACTTTCTTACACGATTACCATATTTTAAACAAGGTGCAATAATCTCATGTAGCCAGTGCATGTCTACCAAACCAGAACCGGCCATCCATTTGTGTCTTGCAAGTTGCAAATGTATAAACCTTCGTCTTGGGAATACATTTTGTATGCAATAGTTACACTCCCCAAACCTTAGTGAGCTAGATTGCGTCTACTTTGCTAGTTTAGAAACATAGTAAGGAAGGGGGAAGCCCACCCCTGGCTGCTCCCGTCCATCCATAATCTGCCCTAACCAAGCATAAAAGAGACAAAAATGTTGTTAAATTCTATCGAGTTGCTCCAAAATTAACCTGGAATTTGATTTTTCTTTGAGGCAACAGTCACCCCCTTCGTTACTTTTCCATTTTCCATTTTCACAAGGCAGGTTTGGACTTGCCTTCCAAAGAATGTGGATCAAAAATGTCCCTGCGCTCTCTTGAGTTGGTAAACTTTCTGAGATATTACTTGCTGTGTCTTCTATGCACTTAAAGTACAATATTATCCAAAAACCGTTCGCAATTTGAATCTAAAATTGAGTTACATGACGCGTGAAAGATTTCGCCAGTTCTATTTTCGGTAGGTGTGTGTGTGTGAGCCTAAGGAAATCTCATTGAAAAGCGCTAGGTGTTCATGAATATTTAAATTCTCGTAATAAATCTCCATAAAAGCTTGCTTCTTCTCTATTACCAACCCGAAGAATTGTAATCTTAAGGAACTTTCTGAGACCGTTAATCCTCTAGTGGGTGGTCTTAGTTCTGTGCGACGTACAATTCAGTGTCAGTAGCTTATTAGAAAGTGAACAGGCGACAGTTTCATTAAAAACTGTTTGATAAATATACGTGTTTGTTATGGCAAAGTAGGAAAATATGATTTTTTTCTTCTTTTTAGCTACATACGAATTGAACTGATTGCCAAACGCTATTGGATTTTCACCTTTGCTCTTTGGATACACGGTCCCGATGATCCGGTGCTATCTGTGGACTTAGCGGCAACTAAAGAAATTAGCCTTTTTTTGGATTTTTTTTGGGGGGGGGGGGATACCTACCAATCAGTAAAGAGATATACGTTATTTATATATATATATATATATATATATATATATATTTTTTTTTTTTTTAATTTTATTGTATTAATTGAGGTATCAAAACATTTCCATTCAATTTCAATGTTCAATGTCATTCATGTTACAGTTTTATTGCATTTTCATGCTTTCTTGGTGTAGGATATTTTTTTCTCCACGCATTATTTAATATGTTTAGTCACGTGCAATCATATTATTTAAATGCATTGCATAAAATATGCAAATTTTCGAGTAAAAATGCGTAGAAAGTCTTCATGTCATGGGTAAAGCAATAAAATCGAGTCATTCAACTACCCAATTAAACTCATTTTTACGTGAGAAAAATGACAGCATCGCCTCTTAGTGGCGATGCTCAATGAGTAATTTTGTTATTTGAAAAAAAAAAACCTAAAATTTATCGAATTATCAGGTGCGTAGTGCAGAAAAGTTATCTCATGAAGTTCCAAAACTCGCAGACCATGTGCTACCTATTTGTCAAAGAGCTTAGGAGCCTCTCGATTCACTATCACAGCTCAGCCATTTCCAAAAATGCCCAAAAATGTTCGGTCAACCACATTTTTTCAACACTATGTTAAGGCTAAGAATTAGCACAACAGTAGAGTTTTTCTTTGTTTTTAAGGCACTTTGACTCGATAAAAAAAGTAAACAGCTAGCTGTACCCAAAAACGGCTTGCACCAAATAAACGACAATATGTGTAGGCTCTCGATTCACAATCAGGAGTAAAACATCGATTTTGCTGCAAGTTTTCCGTTTAGATAAGTGGGGTTAAAAATTCCCTAAACCATGGAGCCATGCCCCTTCACCATACAGCAAGGAAAATCGAAATTATCAAATTTCTAAAAGCAATATCGGAGTTTCTAGAATCCAAGTGCCGAGGCCAATGATAAAATGAACGAGGCATTTCAAAGCACAATCTCAACATGCAATGTCTGATGTTCATGGTTCATGGAAAGCCGTATAGTCAAGAGTCGTGAACATCTCTTCGAAAGAACGAAGAAAAATGCTATTTAATTCGCTCTCAGGCGCATTGGTCCGGCTGGTGATGCTGCTGCTGTTGTTGCAGACGGGATGTGGAAGGATCTTTGTGCATGCATTTTTGTGGCCGGCCACAGATCGACGTCCGACGATGGTACCTAATTTAGAAGATTACATCGAAAAGTGCACGGGAAAGGTGAGAAGCTGGTACCTTGCTGGTTGAAAATCGTTTAATAACACTAGTGAAAGAAATCTTTGCGCTAAAATGTTTTCAGTGTTGAAGCATTCGTGTATGCCATGGAAGAGAGCTGTTAGAATCATTTTACTTAGAACCTCTGCTGTAGGAAACCAATCATTTCAATTATTTCAAGTAAATTGACTAATTTATTTAATTGGTTTCATTAATTATTTCATTTCTCTGTTTCTATGACAGATGTCATGATTTTAGTCCGTAAAGGCGTCTTTGTGAAATCCCGAAAAAACAATCGTAACGAGCATCACACAAGAAAACAAATCCAACAACAAAGACATTCAAACACTGTTCATTCATCCAAACCAACGTCATTGTCCTCGCTATTTAATTATCATGCATGTGCCCCCAACTAAAAATACACGTAATTACACTATTTCGCCGCACGATATCGCATTTGATTGGCCTAATGAGTTGGAAAAGTATAAGTTCGGATTGTTCCCTCTGCAGACGAACACCGGATGCCGCCGACAGTCCACCTCCGAAGCCAGCGATGGCTGGATCATGGCTGGATGCTGCAGCCAGCGCCGACGAGGCAGGTAAATTCAGATGAACGTGCGTGATCAATGGATCGTGATGGTCTCACGTCCCCCCGTTACCCCGTTCCACCGTCTCTGCAGCACCGGTCACCCTGACGTCGCTCCTGCAAGAATGCAGAGGTTCAAGACACAGACAGTGAGAGAGAAGAAGATGTGTTTTTATTACGTCTTGACTTCTGATTTGCTAATTGATTATGAGTCGGTATTTGAAGTACAATTGCTGTGTTCAATTTGTTTTCAATGTTGATTCTTATGTCCGAGCGAAAATGATATTGACATATTTTATTCGTTGACCAAAAGGAAATCCACAGATATAGCTATATTGTATTGACAGATACATTTTTGGTACATTGGTACAAAGTTACAATAAGTAGTTTAGGTGCAGACATCTTTCTTTCCTTGATGATTACTTTCAACATCCACGCGTTTGCTCTTGTCGGAAATTAGTAATATCAACAATCGTCAGATTTTGAGTCAGAAATACACAAATAGCCCAATCTGTTTGTCGTGCCAGCCCATAACTTGAAAATCATGCTCGTGATCAATTCGATCCTGATCAAATAAGGTGATATTTTAACCAATTGACTGTGCAGCAACGCAAATCACGAATTGCGATCGATCAATCAATTATATTTGGCAATCAGAATTTGGTAACTCTCCGTGGATGGATGGCTGACTCTTCACATTTTGTTAGCATATACATCTTTGACCTATATCGCTGTGATGGGATTAAGTTGTACGGCGGCTTTGGCTGACGGTTGCACCTATAATGCTCATTGCTTCCTAATGATGATGTTCTTCATTACGCCGAGTCACCTGTGTCTCACCTTACGGGGTGAACTGACTGAACTCTAGCAACACTTACCTCAAGCACCAGTAGACGCTTCCTTTGCCACTACTTACCTTTTAGTCGATGAGCTTGCTCTGAATGTAGACACATTTTTTTTATGAAAGATGCAAAAACGTCATGGTAAGAAAACTGTGATTCATGTTTTCACTGAAGTCTTGTTTTGGAGACAAGATTCAATTTATGCCGATGAAATTCACTTCTCTTATATTTTCTTCGTGTGAATTCTATACCAGAAATATCGACTCACATCGTTATAATATCGGGTGAAATTAGTGTAAAACCTGAACTTTTAGAACATTTTGTTAAGGTTCTTTTTTCTTCGTGTGAATTCTATACCAGAAATATCGACTCACATCGTTATAATATCGGGTGAAATTAGTGTAAAACCTGAACTTTTAGAACATTTTGTTAAGGTTCCTTTTTCTTGGCGAAGATGGTCCTTATCTTGAACACTCTAAAAAGGTGTCGATTGACTACACCACCATTTAATCCATAAATCCAATGCCTGCCGTCCTTGGGTCGATCCCAAAGCAAATCCGTTTACTTCCATTCGCGATCGGATTAGATCTTTCGTTCATAATGATCGCGGATTTCACGTTTTACCAATCAAGAACACATCTTTCGAAGCACCCAATGGACGAACCGAGAAGCGTGGATGCCGATGGATAATGTTCAAAGATGACAGTTGCAATGATTCATCTAGCTCTGGTGTAAATATACTTACTATACTTAGGTTGCATAGTTTCGCGTTGGGAGTCATGCTAACCTTTACCTTCTGCTCGGTGAGCTATAATTTCTCACGCCCCTCTCAGATCCAGCGAATTAATCGTGACCCTCCCTATCCTGGCCGCGAATATCTTCGCCTGCATTGCACCACATTTTGCAAAGACGTTCAAGCAATTGGATGCTCTTTGTCGATTGCTGATAGATATTTCCTATGAGAAGTTATTCACATTTGCACGGGGAAATTCCATTGGTCACACGTGTTTATTTTTAGAGGATGCTCAAAAGCAATCGCTGATTTAGTGCTGATTTATTAAAGAGACATGAAGAGTCCCACTCCTTTAACGCTGATTGTAAGTATAAGTTTTAGTTGCAATTTTGGTGCAATTATAAAATTAACATTCAAGTTATTAGATTAATCACGATGTGTAAGAATGTCCTCAATTGAATCAAATCGAACAAGTTAATAAATTGAATAAATTACCAACGAATGAGTTCTCACAGATTATAACATTTTACATAGCTTTTGGCCTTCATCTATAATATCTCGAATCGAGACTTGCTATTTTGTATTATCGCAATCAAACTTTAACCGTACACTTCCAATTAGATTTGATTTAATTCCTTGTTCAGAAATCGACTTCTCTCCTCGATTTCTTAATGATTAATTATAATCGATTGATTAATGTACCTTGATTGTGATGGGCAGTTAGTGCCTGCATTAATAAGCGCAGAACAGATCAAGTGCAGATCATTAGATCGTGACGCCATGTACGATACTGGCCAGATTAATTATCATCTAGATAGGGAGAGATGGGAACCGACCATAACTGGGCCACCACACCGATGAGGATTCATTAATATTCAAAGCATTGACTAGCAACGATTCATTACCCTTGTTGCACATGCGCTGATATTTCTAACCTACGTTTATTTCACATTTGAATCAGGTTGATATTTTCTCGCTGTTGATTCTCGAGTATATCTTTTGATGATCTAGCACTGGTAGGTCGGTAGTTGCTGGGTCGAGAGTAGCTACCTGTGTCTAGTTGACCTCGTGTCAGGTGTAATTGCATAGGTTTTACCGATTTAATTGGTGACATGCGGAGAGAGTTATTATTTTTTTCGTCGTCAAGATATTAAGAAAGTGCACTTAATGAGGTACTAAATAATTGAAGAGTTGTGATATACGTTTTCCGGAGACGAAGGGGTAGGAAATAAAAAATAGAAGAATTTATATATTTCAAGGTTAGTTGATTTTTCTACGTTGAGATGCAATAGTTTTGAGTTTATAGGTTTTGTCAGAGAGCTAGTGCTAATGTTAAACCGTATCTACGAAAAAATTACCGCCAATTAACTGATACTGATGACTGATACTTGAACAAATGCCGTCGTTTTGGGTGTTAGGTGATTTAATTTCGTTATTTCTCTCGGATTACTTGCACTTGACACCGATTTACACCTCACCGCTTGCTAGACATGTATCGACATTTTGAGTCGTAATTATTTAATTGTTGTTTTGTGGCATCGGGTGGCACCTATTGTTACCACGTGTTGTCTGCTATTTTGCTCAGCAGAAAGTTAAACATCAACGCTGGCCCTCTGAATAGACCGATAAACTCAATGACAAAGATAAAACAAAACACGTTTATTGGGGTATATTTACAATTTAATGACAAGATTTATAGGTTATATAATTAAGGTTGGACCATCTTTGCTTCTTGACCAACAATTTAATGGTTTTTTTGCTATCTTTAAAGATTAAGAGAAGGCGATTAAAAATTATAAAAAGTCAGATTAATTTCACTTTTCGTATACCTGACGAGAGACCTAAAATTATACTGTCATTAAATTTAATTAAATTAGGGTAGCGGAGGTGTATTTACAGTACAGGTGATAAACGATATGGTAAAAAATTTATCTCAAGATCAATTTTGATGCCACTTCTTTTGTTATTCTTGAAATAGATTTAGGTGATAACCAGTTCGTTTCCAATACTATCGACGTCACCTCTTCTTTTACTAGGTTTAATTGCGTTCAATTGCTTTGTGAGAAGTCACTCGTATTGTGAATTGTAATTACCTCTTAATTATGTTCAGTTTTATTTTTAAACAAAACTGTTAACTGCTTGATAATAAAGCCTCTTATTTAGGACTTAGGTAATCATAATTAAGATGGTACCTGAAGAAGAGCTTTTAAAATAATGAAAATGCTGTAAAATGATTACCTTAATGCCTAACTACCTGTAATATAATTCCAGTGTACCTTCTTGCCTTTTCGTCATCATTTATACTAATGCCATGTCAACAAATCTCGTGGGAAACGAGAAATTGCTGGTCATTTTCAATCGGAAAAAGAAGCTGCAGAATTTATTGTCATTGTCTTTGACAGAATTGTTGGTGAATTAGTAATGGATTGGTTAGGGTAGGTTAGTGCCAGTTTGTCATAATGGTGACTCTCTGGCCATCGAAAGTATTTTATGCTGTCAAGAGCTGTAAACTTACTACTCTAGGTAGTCACTACGATATCAGCAGCTAGCGATCGCACGTATTACCGTCAAATAAATAAGAAATTACTCGAGTCCTCAAGATTCAAGCCATAATTTTGCCACAAAAGAATTTTGACTTTGTTTTTGTCTATATCGTCACCTAAAAACGCAAAGATTTGATGGTCACTATTTCTGTAAAAACTCTTCGTCTCAGAAACTAAAACTCCGTTCGTTGCTTGGCTCGTAGGAGCTATTTTGTAGTCTCTTTGGTCTCTTTTTGTGAGGGAGGGGGTCTGAATCCTGGTGACTAAAATTTTGGATGACCAGGACATGAAATATGTTCGTTTCCAAGTGAGATGTACGGGGAAGGTTAGAATTTCTAAGTGGTTTCCTGATCGAGTTGTTCCTGTCAGCCATGGCGACTCCCCGTGCTGTTAGACTTCGATGTTCCGATTAATTTGTGGCTAAGTCAACAGTGAAAATCGTTGGCTTGTTCTGCACTCTCTCGGCTGGCGTAACGAGACCTGACACTCTTCGAAGTTTCGATTGTCACACTAATTTTACTGTCAGCGATTCGCTATAAGCGCGGAAATAAATCATCGTCCGAAAGTGAATTTATTTATTTATTTCGACGAAATTTATTGCAATTTTATCGGTCATCGGACGTGCGACTATAATTTAGTGCTTTTTCACCCAGGTGGGGTAAAGCATTTATTTAAATTAGAAGTATTGACTTAAAAAGCCAACAAAGATGAATAAGAAAATGTCATTCATGTAAAATGTTTCCAAAAACAAAAATATATGGCATCGCTGTTGTATCTACAATTCTAAATTTATCGTTTGCAAAAATGATAGAGCCGGATCCACAAGGCAGAGTTTAGGCTTGGATATTGGAAGTAAAATTGTTATCACCGTGGTTACAACCGCTGACTATCTGGAAACACGGTCTGTGATTGGCTGATCATGTTTAAATTCCAGAGTCAAACATAAACTCTGCTTTGTGGAGTTAATGTGCAAGTGGTTTTAACAAAAGCTCGTTCTCTAGTTGAAGATTTAGTTGAAACTATTGCCATAGCGACTTCCAATCACGTGCAGTGAAATTCGGATGTTTTTGTGAGCAACAAATCCAACTTGTAGTTGAACATTTCGGTAATATCCGACAATAGAAAATAAAAATTTTTACTGAAAATATCACCGTTTATTCGAGTTTATTTCACAAACGAATTTCTCGTAAAATGTCAAGTTATTCACCATACGAAATCGCGTATTGCGTTGCTTCATCATCAAAACGGTGTGAAATAAAATGGATGCATGCAGATATTATGCGTCCATATGAAATCGCTCGGGCACACATAGGCGTTGCACTTTGCATCGAGACTGGGACACCCTTATTTGGCGTTTCACGAGCCAAAAGTGGTTAGTTACATATGGAATATATCACAGGCAAGCTCACAAACAAGTGAATGCATCAGCCCGTATCCGAGACATGATAATTATAGGGGAGGAGAACACCGAGCTTGAAGAATGTTAATGCAGCATTTTATTGGCAAATTCTATAGAATAATAACGATGTAGGCATATTGATTGTGAAGATGTTATCCATGTTTAGCTTTGCATATTTTGCTGCTAAACTACATGTTACCTATTAAATTGTATTTTTATGTTATTTATAAATATTACGATGCATATATATATATATATATATATATATATGTACACCTATCACCTTGGAGTTTTTAAGCCTAGGTGATGTTTAACTTTCCCGGGTGAATTTCAAAGTCGCCAACAATTCAATTTTTACTAAATTACAATTTTTTACATGTTTTTTTTTTTTAAATCTTCCTAAGGTATGACACATGGGTAACGACGCTTTGGATGATTAGGGTGCAGCACTTTTAGCATGACTGAAAATATTTGTTTTTCTCTTTTACGCTTGAATTTTCTCACACAGACACCCATTTATTTCACAGAACTTGATTGGCGTGGACTTTCTGTCCGTCTCTATCTCAGCTCCCAATTTTTGAAAGGTGTACTCTCAACGCTCACGCATCAAACCAAGAAAAAATCCATCACGAATCCATCAATTTTTTTTTTCTCCTCAAATGACACGTTGAAACTAATTTACCAACATCAACGCGGATAAGTAGCAAAATCTTTCACTTTAATATCAAAGTAGCTGCCAATATCGTTAAACGGTGGTCTATCAAATCAAGTGCATCAGCTTTCACCCTTTTAGCGTGTAACAATCCGTGAAAATCATGACGGCAATTTCAGCTCCATGCCAGCGCATCTTCACTTTCACAACGAGAGGAAGACAACGACCCAGAGCCGCCTCGGTGCGGGGTTACCCCGCGGTCTGCGAGAAGAGACTTGCAATCGATTAGAGTCATGAGTTTGCGACAAATCTCGCTATGGATGACCGGCCAGTGGCGTAGGTACTGACCTAATAAACCAACACCAACTAGTCGGGTGTGAATACGGCGGTGAGCGTGGTTAGAAGTTTAGGTTACTTTCGGTTCGGGCTTGTGGTACTGGGTGGAGGGTGTCAAATGCCGTTCTGCTTTTGACTCGTAAATCATAACCAGGCTTATATCGTCGGGTAAATAGCATTTATTTTTTTGCGTAATAGCTCTTAAGTACTGGAATTATATTCAATTTGACTGTTGTGATTTGAAATTTCTCTTCAAATTAACACTCATCTTCACGATTTATCTGGTTTTACAATTGGAATTTATTGGATCTATTCACTTTTCGTTACAAAAAATGTCTGAAAAACTCTTAAACAGAAAGAAATTGCATCAAACTTCTTTAAAATGCTATAAACTCAAATTTTTCTAAGAAGTTCATTTTCGTTGTCAACTTTGAAACCAAAGGAAAAAACACGAAATTCAATAGTAGATTCAACTTTTGGTAGCCATGGAGATGCTAAGACCGCCTGACAGAGCTTCTAAAATTTGCTCTCTTATGTTACTACGGATCAACGCGGATACTAGGGTAAGAACCACAAAACAAAACAGCTGATACACACAGCAACATTCGCCCATAAATGTCAACCATTTTGGGTGGCGATTCTTAATTTGAAAAACTACTAAAATTCAATAAAATGTCAGGCAAATAGCACTTTTTGGCGCTTCGAGTGCGGTATCGCCACTGCTCCTGCAATGCAGCAAAACGCCAAATCTCTAGCCGGACTGCAAAGACTTTGAAACCTCTCAGATGTGCCGTATTTGGCAAATATAATAACCCTTATAATAGCGTTTTGAAGTCGATTTTGACACATATTATCGAAACATGCATAGATCAGATGACTTTCCCTTGCAATGTTTTCTATCTTTTAAACCACACTTCACGAATGGCGCTCATTATCAGATCACCTATCATCTCGTTTGATTCACGCTTTTGAAATATTATACCAGACATTTTAAATGCTTTTCTTTGTTAAAAAAAAAACTTTCTTTCGATGGGCTGGAAAATCTGTTATAGACGGAAATTTCAGAGGAGCTGCGACCTAACCATATGTAAGCTATTTTAATTAGAATAATTTATTTAAAATCAAGTAATAATTTGCTGCTGAATCTCTCGAGTTATTGTAATTAATGAAATTAAAAAAGTCAATCCGAGATGTCCTTTAGCTCCAAGCCGTTAATTTAGATTCGTTTTTCATTTTTGGTCTTTTTCTATTTTGACTTTGCGGTGCACCTGTATTTTTTCATTCATGAATACCCTTTTGTTAGAGGTTAGTACCTACCTACGCAATAGAAGATTTCCTTTTTTAGAATAATGCAGTCTGTCATGACCATTGATTGAAAATACTTTGTTGATTTAATGCAACTGCCTGCAACCATCTGCCGTCAAAGAGTTAAATTTATTCGTATTCATGAAATTTAATCTGCTGCTTTGAAGAAAATAAAGTACTTTTGCATTCTCTTGAAGGATCTCCATTGTTTCTTTACAGTAAAGAATAAAAGATGGATAATAATAATTGGTCGTACCTCAGTTCAAATGACCAGCTATTGCCTTCAAGAACATGAAAGAGTCATTTTGCGCCGAAGAAACTGAGTGGACGTAACATGCTAATGGAAAGAAAATCCAAGGATTTACGAGTGAAAGTAATAGGGGAGGAGGGGTCTAGTTGTCTCAAAATCTACCTATATGTGCATATATTCTAGAAAAATGAATTTATTCTTATATTATATTTTTTTATTGATAAATACACATTTGTTTATAATGTGAAATTTTTTGCGATTTATTAAACCGTCAGTTGAATTGCTATGTCTCTTAGTTGACCTAAAAATGTTTGAGACTTTAAACCCCACATGTGGGTCTAGTTGTCTCAGTGAGAAATTTCGTCTTAATTTATGTCAAAATATTTTGCCACTTTTTCCTACAACACAAATTGAGCAGCGCGTAACACATGACATCGGGTGCTACCAGCCCTGATTTATTTTACTTATTATTACTTTTAGACCCCTCTTCCCCTATAATAGGGTGGGTTTAGTGCGATGGTCAGTTAGAATTTGATTGTATTCGATTACTGGTGAACTTGAATTAAAAAACTTTAACCAAATTTGGAAGAGAAACGGACGGTATGTTCAATGCCAAAAGAGAGAAAAGGAGCACATTTTAAAACATTTTACGATACACAAAATTCACCCACAAAAATACGCTCCCAGTATTTCATAAATCAGTGGATAGTTTCAGTGCTCAAAGCTGTATCTCACGAATCGGTATTCCCATAGATTTTGATAAAAATAAAGAAGTAAGAAAAATTTAATTAAATTTTTCGAAAAACCTTGATCGGAGCATATTTCTATCTATTTGTGTGGCCTAATGAAGCCGTTGTTTAGGAATGCCGCGCCGGTGACCTTTCGCTCGTCTCGGGTCAGCTTTTGGTCACGATGCCCGGCTACATGCACAGTGGCGTCCGTGTAGACAGTGGCGTAGCTAGAAATCTGGGACACCGCGAACATGTCACGACTTGCAAAAGTCAGAGGACCAGAGACTACCTTCCGCCACCGGCATTTAGCTTTTTGGTGGATGTAACGTTTGGCTGTAAAGTCTATTCGGGATAAGAGAGACAAAATTAAAACAGCTTACACACTGCCTTCTAACAGCATTCGCCCATAAAAGCTTATAGGCAAGAAGGCTGTGATCGCCATGTTTCTCGCCTGCAGAGACACTTGTTGACAACGACAAATTATATAATTATTTCTTTGATATATGAAATTCAATATCCAGTATTTAGCCAATCCAGGTGTATCTTGATTGGCAATGCAGATACACAGCTCGTTTAATTTCTTCTAATACAAATGTATCCAATATTCTAATAATTTCAAAGAAATCGATGTAATATATTTTTATTCTGAAATTATTATTGGTATCACTTTACTCCTATGAATCGCTTCTGATGAGTAAACGAGTAAGAAAACCAAACCATTATTCATGGTGACCATCGATATTTGTCAATCCCGACTTGACCTTTATGTCCAATTTTACTTTCTGGATAAGTTGACCTTGCTTGTTCCGTTTCTTATCGTAATCTGGGATTAGGTTGGCAAAGGGCTGTAATACGCTGACACCTGTATGCTTTATAAAGTAAAAAAATATGCCCACAACATTTACAACAATGGAAATGAAATTGTCCCTTTTTGATTTCCATCTCGTAATTTACTAGGTCACAAAACGACCTTACGTGGGTCACGGCGAGTAATTGAATTAGCCATTTTGAGAAAATTAGTATGTTTATAGGATCGAAACTGATAGGTGATTTATTGCACATTTTGTTTAAAGGTCCTGGGAGAAAAATGACTTTCTAATTGGTAAGTGCAGTTTCTATTAGTTTAGCTATGGTTGTTTACACCCACTCATCGGAAAGAAGGTTTGACCAGAAATGTTTAATGATTAATCATTGTTTGGCAGGTACTAATAATTGTTTGACAAACATACTTTTTGGAAATCCTAGCGGTTGTTTAAAAATTAATTCTGTAGCCATGTTAAATTATTTGTTGGTTTAGACTAGCCAGCGAGAGAAGATACTATTTTAATTAAAAGTCCTCCACATGTATTTGGTTTTACGACCTCTCCTGGCAAAAATGGATCCAGAGGGCTTTGATTTTGGTATTTTTTCTCACCGAACGTTCAGAATGTTTTAAAATATCTTTTATGGCGTTTTTTTGTTCACTTATTTTGATACTAGAAAAAAAAATGCAAAAACTTGTCTATCTAGAAAAAAAAAGGCTTATAAGTGCATAAAAGAACATGCATTAGGTGCAGATACCAATTAGGTATCTGATGCATCGGGCGGATTTAATGGTCAACCAATCTTCCATCATCTTCCAATCCATTTTCGTTGGCCACCGCCAACCTTTCACATCTCTTGCGCAAACTTAAACGAACCAAAAAATAATCCACTCGGCTATTTACTCTCGTTATAAACGCGGTAATATGTCAAGTTATCTGTGGTCGGTATCTGATAGGGTCAATTCAGTTTAATCTTCATTTCATGACTAGCTAATTAATTAAACATATTTCAAAATTTACTTGAATTCACGACTTTTTTTTAATTGTCTGTGAATAAAAAGGATAAAACGATATACATACAAAATGTAATAAAATGTGTTTGCTTGCTCGATTGCATCTGGCGCACTTTCCTCCTTACCCGGCGAGGTGGACGCATTGCTTGTAACATGCTACATTCCCATCGCCTCGAAAATTGAATGTCACTCTCCTGAGATGCCGACTAAAATACAGCACACGTTTTTCCAGTCGAAAGAAATCGACCAAGATGGCGGCGACTCGGCCACGGAATTCAGGAACACCCGTACTTTTTAGATTCAAGACGAGCATTTAAATGCTTGAAAAAAAAATAAAGCTACTCAATGTTAGTTCTCCCTGAGAAGTAACGAGCCGACAAGAATTGTACTCGTTGAAAATGCAAGTTGCAACAGCGACAAACTAATCTAATTAAAGTTGAATTAGGGATGCCGGAGTGGGGTACAAAAAAGTGTTCGAAATGTTGTCGTGGGTGACGCTGCACTATTATGGGACAACTTACTTTTATGGGATAGTTAGTTTATTTAGCCTTCGGCCGGTAGGGCACATGATATCTTATTTTATGCGACACATTGTTGTTGGATTATCTTCGATGCAGTGGTAACATCGAGTTTTGGGTTTATTCAAAAGGGTCAGCGTTAATGTTAAACTTTCTGCTGAACAAACGATCCGGCAAAACATGGTAACGGTAAATGCCACCCGATGACGTTTGCGGCCGTCTATTTTAACAAACCGCTAAAATGATATAATTACTAAATAATTATAATTCAATTTCTTAACTTCCAAAACGACAATGACTCCATTTAGTAGCGTTCCCATTATTGTAGGTAAAGTAGTCATTTTTCGGCCACTTTTCGCGAAGACAGTTTAACATTAGCGCTGGGTCTCTGACAATATCTACAAACTCGATGGTGGTACATTATGGATACAGCGAAAAGTGAAAATTGGTGTAACGATCATGTTTATCTCTCTTCCTGAGAACACTAACTTTCTCTGTGCATTTGCGAGCATGCAAAAAAATGTACCCTAAAACTGCATATCAGCTAATGACCATAAGTATGGTAGAAATATTTTCTTATAAATCGGTCTCGGATCTTTTGCTGTGCTATAATCACAATCTTATATCATGGTTAGTAATAATATGTAAAAACAAACCAAAACTTAAGTTATGAGTCGTCATTCTGTTAATCATTAGTGATACAAACTATACTAGCAGTTGCATTAATCAACAATTAGTTGAATTATTAATTAAGGAAATCAGATAAATTAATAATCTTTTTACACATTCGAGTGTGCAAAAAATCCTGGTTCGTTGTAAAGACAATACTATATTTTCAAGGCCATTTCGGACCAAACAAAAATATAAACTTTTCAAGCTAGAGTACAATATCTGCATGTGCACATCGGTCGTTGAGAAAACGGAATCTTCACAATTGCAAAAAGGAAGAAACCTTCTAAAATGCCACTTTATCGGAACTTTGTACTAATCATTCGACGTGCAATATTTCTAGAATCTTGTGAGTAAAAAACGCCATAAAACAATAATCAGTATTAAAGTACAAAGCATGATTTTTATGAAAATACATGGAATCTCTTCTGAGGCTGTCATCTTTAGAGACGTCGCCCTCAAGATGGTACGCACATGTCTCTTCTACCCTCGCGACCATCTGTCAAATGGTCCCAATAATCCCTTGTCCATGAACAGGTGTATGACAGGCGATGGCCCCAGCTTACCTGGCTGCAGAGGCCAGGCAATACCTGCTCGAGATGGCCAAGAAACCATCCCCCTGTTTGTTGCATCTAAACCGACCGGGAAGGAATTACTTCGCATCTTCACAGGCACAAAGACAATCGGGGAGTGGTGAAGTCGTAAACAATGATCTTGTCGGCAACATATGGATAATATGATGCCTTAAATCTCATAGACATGCTGTTTTATATAGAAGAGAATAAGATGATTTTCAGGAAGGGTTTATCGTTGTAAGAAAAACTCAATTTTCTCTCAATTCAGTGTGTCATGCCGTTCAAAAAACTGTTCATGGCAATCATCCAATCTTTATGACCACTTTTTTATAGTTTTCATCATATAGCAATCAGTTCTAATAGGGCAATAGAGCCCATTTCCCATTGAGATCGCACAAAATAAGTTCCAACAAAATGAGTTGGATTTATGTATGGGGCACGGCGAAATCTCTAATTTTTCGGTTACCACATGATTATTATTATGCATTATTTCGAACAGGATCCACTTACTTTACCAAAAAATAAATCGTTCAAACCAGATTAATCCCGTTTTGACAATAAGTAGAAGATGAAGCCCGATGTAGGGGGAGGGGTTTTGGGCGCCTATCGCCTATCGCCTGTCGGTGATGCAAATCTCCCGGTCCACGCTCTGTTTTCCGGCATCTCCTCGTGATGGCCAGATCCTCCAGATCATCTCTAAGATCGTTGCACATCCTGCTCGTGACCAAACCACGGTGTCCTCCTTCGATAAACTCGCAGACGGTTTGCCCAGTGCATCTTGGGAGAAATCTTTGAAATCTTCTTACGAAGAAATCTATGATGATCAAGGGCAGTAAGCAAAATATTTGGCACTTTTTAAGTGTTGTATTTGTACTTGTATTTTTAAGACATATACATAGACAGATATACGTGGTAACATGAGTGACACATTTTCGAATCGACAAAATCAATTAATAACTTGTTTTCTTCGGTCAACCGGGTTTCGTAACGTCAGTATATAGGTTTTTCCGTGCAAAGCGTGTAGGTATGTATGCTCCAATTGCACCCACAAGCTCGGGTAGAGATCGCAGCAGCATCCCCCGCTGGATGTGTGCTCTTCACACGGTACTCAGTGGCTGAGTGTTTGTGCTAAGGGGAGAGGGGGACAACTTGTAATCTCACCTCCTAGCGAAATAACGAGAGAAGATCCTGCTGCAGTTGCACAACTCAAAACGGAGTCTCGATCTTTACGTTTTACACGTAGCCTCTAAGAAGGGAAAGAAAAAAAAATGTCAATGTTGAGCGATATTTCAAATTTGTTCGGATGTACTAACATCTACAAATATAAAACGTGATATTCCAACCGTAGCTGGAGGTAGATTTGAACCTTTGAGGATCACCCACTGCTGCAAGATAAGATCTATAGGTTTTAAACTGCGCTAAAGCAGAAAAATTCGATCGACAGTTATGGATCTTCTTGGAAGACAGAAATCGACTTGCCTTAGCAGAGTGCAAAGGAGAGTAAATGTCCTTTACAGAATGTAGGAAAAAAATTTATTTCGATGTGTGGTTTCAATTTTCTAAATATTCCCAATTAAACAGTGGTGCTTCGAGTGCGTCCATTGTCCCGTTTATTCTTATTTCCATTGACCAAATCCAGGAGAACTCGCCTCTTTCAGCTAACATGTCACAGAGATCCCACTCAAACACCAGCAGCGATCGACTCCTTGCCATTAGATTAATTACAAAAAAAAAGGATGTTAGTGTGCTGGTCACATGGACTGTAATCCTGTCGCCCTCGACGCGCCAAAGAGCGCCCACGTGGTGACGAGGGCGCCCGAGATAAACGTGTCCGCGTCCGGATGTCGCCAGAGACGAGACAGGAGCACGCGACCCACTACAGGAGCAAGGGTGGGGTTCTGTTTCTGATGACCTACTGGTGACGAGGTTTAGTGGCCTTGTAAAGGTCAAAATGACTGCAGCCATGTAGTTATGGTTTTTAGAATCATTTCTACTTCACCTAAGCTTAAAGCAATAGCCTTTTTTTTTTTAAAGCAGACCACGTAAAATGACAATATCATCAATATGACCCCGCTAGCGAACTGTCGAAAACTGATATCAAAAAGGTGTTCTTAGAAAATTTCTTGGTTATGCAGGCTAATTTGCACTTATGCAGGCATAATTGTGAGTAACTAAATGCAGGTACATTTTCATAATCAATGGATCCAGAATCATTTAATTGATTTTAAATTCTTTGAAGCCAGCTCCCCTGATTGGTTGTTCATATTATTTAGCCAAGGTTGTCTTCAACCGTTCATATCACCACAGATAAGTTGCTTGTACCATTTCCTCGAGGTATATCCATGACCAGCGAGGACCTAGACAATAGCTAGACAACACGCCTTGAACAGTGCGACCGCTCGACAACGTGATAAGGACAATCTGAAGATGCTGGCTGGCACATTGAACCACTTGTGAAGTGTGGTCTGGCTGTCAGATGATGCCCGACTGGATGTTGCATCTCGTCCTGGTGGCACACGACTGTGCAATCAACTCTCTTGCGGCTGTCTTAGAGCATACCGATTAAAAATTAGACAGGATCAAAGTTAAGCTGTAGTCAACATGGTTGATGCGAGTTTTATAGAGAAACTGTAGATTTTCCAAGACCAGAAAAGCGTTTGATAAGCTGTTTTTATGAAAAATTGAGGACAGCTTGTGAATGGAGTGAATTTTCTTTTCAAATGAAACATTATAAAATCAAAATTATGGAAGAGTTTAGATGATGAAGTCCACTTGCCCTTTAGTTGACGCGCCTCAAAGTTCCAGTATTAATTTTCAAACCACTTAAGTCTTTTAATGTCAAATCTATGTGCAATAAATTCACTTGGGAGCGAACGATTTTGAAATCTCTCCGTGACAATCATCTTCCGATAAAAATTCCATTTCGCCATTTATTTATTTGCACAGCACTTCTCGGCTTGCAAATGTTATTGTTTAGTTAGTATCATGGCCAAGTACTCGTTTGAACACGGCTCAAGTGAAGTGCCTAGGAGGAGCGATTTGACGAGGACATGGCAAACATGTTGAGTGTTGTTCGGCTATACATTGAAGCGGACGCCTGCTCAGCTATCTTCTGTCTTATTTATGATAATATGCAAAGAAGAGCAAAGGCATCACTTCACTTTAAAGTAGTCCAGATATTGTTATTTCAAAAATTTCCCACGGTCAAACAAAGTATATGGTTTGCTTATGAAGGTGCTCGGACGATAATACTGAATACTCATTTAGGGTCTTCTGCTCTTCTTGCTAAACATAGAAACAATCTTTTTAACTACTTGAGTAGGTCGTCTTATTAATGATGCGCCTTCTTTACATTTACTCTGCCTATGAGAAATTGTAAACATCATTACCTACGCTTAAAATAACACCGAATTATTTAAATTTTTAATGGTGTGTCTCTACAGAATCTTGGACGTTTAGTCCAGCTGATTGATATGTCATCATCTTATGTTTAAATGATTTTGTAGATTGGGCATTTCTGTGCGCATCAGACGGCCATACATTAAAATAATGTCTTGCATGTTCTCGGAATTGCGTCAGAAGCAATACTTTCTGGACTGTAGATGAAATTTTTTTGAAAATACATGCCTCTTGAGACACTTTTAAATTAGATGAAACACCACATCAAACATGCGTACCTGCTCTTAAAAAAAAACACAAGAAAAACAATACTATTGGTGTGGTCCTACTCAACCACCTAAAATGAAGAAATCATCCACGCACATCAAATCTCTGACCAATGCTCGAGCACGGTGATTTCAACGCACGGGTCTCGTCGCTTGGTCTTCAGAAGCTAAGACCGAGGCGCGGCGAGGCGTCCGCTATAATAGTGTAAACGGTGATAAGCAGATGGTGAAAAAAATCAAGAAGCTTGGCCGTCGCGGTTCGATCGACTGAAGCCTGAAGCCATTCGATCAGCCACCTACACGATTCAATTATATGATGGACAGAGTGCTCATGGTTTTGCTGCAAGTTGTAAGAAAGTTTGTAGGAGTTTCGCACCTCAAGGCGTGAAGATGATGCACTCTACGAATGGTTGTCACGAAAGGGAGTGGGTCACAGGCCAGCATTAATGTCACGATCGTTTTCTTAGATGTGTCGATAGTAGGTTATCATTGTTGATTACATTTGTTGTGAGCGGTTACGGGTCGTGCAAGATGTGCGAGCGCGTACAGTTGAATTTGAGACTGATTGAAATAATCGTGCAAGTTTTTGAAGGGTTGTACTTTTTGTGACCAAATGGGTGTCTTCCAAGACCTACATATTGGTTTGATGCGATGGTACTACGTCATGTTTTTTTTTTTAGTGGGAAATCATCAATCGCAATCAACTGGCAACATTTTATGTAATGACTAGGAATTTTTGCTAGGATACCGAGGAGCGAATTGAATTGTATTTGATGTGTGAACACGTTCATTGATCTAGAAATGGTATTTCATAACACGAATTTTTTTTCATCGATGATGCACTAAATTACGTGTGCTGCAATATCATCGAGATTGGATAACAAATATGCACCGGCTGTACGTCATTAAGACAGAAATAAATATGTGCGTATGATGAATGTTATAATGAAAGGTGTGTTGATTAGGCGACAGTCCAAGATCTTGCCCGATCTTTTCAAGATCTCTTCATAAAATTTAATCAGAGGATCCGCTTCAACATGAGTTACTTTCTAACATTAGCTTTTTAAATGCGTCATGTTGAACACCCGTGAGTTTCCTCAGTAGCAAACATATTCATTTTTAAATTTTCAAATCTTACATCCCCAAAGAAATTTCAGCAATAAATGTCGAGAAACTATTTCACCCTGACCCATTATTTCCAGCTGCAAAGAGGTGTTGATATTCTGTATTTAACCTTGATTTATCACGGATTTTGGCATAACTGTCATCCTTACGGCAGAAAGTGGCAAGGACGGTTGAGCACAAGAATTGGGCAAATATTGGATATTCAAAACTGTTCAAAACTTTTAAATGACACAACATTCTCCCTAATAAATGACGAGGCAAACTTTCGAAATCTCCACTAAAATGGCGTAATCGTAACGCGTTTTTAACTCTTTACAGCCTTTTAGCAAGATTTTGCTCAGGGGCAATTATAAAATATCACCAGACAGTGATTTCTTCCCTGTGATAATCAAAGCTTCAAACATGTCCTGAACATTTCGCAATGTTTTGCTGTTGCAGAGTTCTCCGGGCATGTCGTCCAGGCATGCACACACTCACACCCTGTACGTTACGTAATGTGGACCAGTTGATGATCCCACCTGATGATCAAACGAGCGACGGGACGACCTGCTAACGATGCTGCACCAGATTAAACAACATGGGAAAGAGAAAGGTATGGTAATTGTGTGCGATGGTTTGGTAATTGATGTGGTGTATGAGCACTTCACATCGAAAGCGATCAAGATTCCATGCATTTACATATGAACAATTATAATCGATCCATCGCACTCAGTTGTTATTATTTATCTTGTTGTTTTTGAACTGAAAAAAAAATGTGCTGTTACGTATTCGGTTTGTCTGTCGTGAATTTCTTTGGTGACTTTCTTCTCTTCGATTTCTGTGTGATTTACGGTTGGATGCATTCGGTGCATCTGACGCATTAACTATGAAGATTACGTACATCGACGGAAAAAATGATACTAACATCTTCATATTTCACAAGAAAATTAAGCATCGAGGCCAGCTCTATCCTCATCTCCAACCCCAAAACTCAGTGATCTTAAATGTATGCAGGTCAACTTCATTTTCCGGCATTGAAATAAGAACACAAAATAGTACCCACGTACCCAATAACACTCAGTTCAACACAGCTATAATTTACAATGCACTTTTGAGATCTACACACCACATCATAACAATCCAAAATGCAATCATATACTGCACTTATCCATCGGTAAGCGTTGCATCTCTCGCCAATGACTTCGGTGAGTGTGTCTCTGCGAGACTGCACCTCTGAAGATGTTGCAGGCTCGCGGAACCGGACCAGTGAAAGTAAAACGCGCGAGAAGTCTTGTCCGTCCACTTCTTGGACGTGGTGAAAAAAGCATCCATAGGCTCATCTTCAATTGACCTGACTATCATATACTACCGCGTGGAGCGGTCGCGTCTTACATGTAGATAATCGTCGACTTAGCTGGGTGCTAAATAAAAGAGCGCATAACGGAGCCGAGAGAAAACCAGTACGAATGATTTAGTGATCACGCTTAATAAATGGTTAATAAAATTTACTAGTTTTGATTGTTAAGATTGGTTGGAACAGAAATCAATTGCTCACATGTGTGCACATGATCAACTAATAATATCTGCTAATCATAGTGTTAGTATCTGTATGGTGAGAGATGGTTTTCTTCGACTTGTCTTGCAGTTCCGTTCACTTCGCCAAAGGAAAATGCCAACACTGTGCTTCATGTGTGGTTCACAGAGGATGAACCACGGTGAACGTATGAACTCAAAAGTGAACTCTTTTTCGTTTGAATTTCGTGCATTGCAAATCTAAATATCCTACATCGTGCGGTTGAACAATATGGGTCAGTTACTCGAGCCGTCAGTACGATTTTCTTTGCGATCTGATCGAATATGTAACGTTCAGAGGTTACATTATTCACATTACGATGATGTGAACCACAGATGATGCGCAGAGAATTCGCACAGCTCCGTGACCGAACCATTTCACAAACACGATCAAGACGACTCCATATGAGATTTACGACAAACCGTTTTATTGGTTCTCATAATACATGCGCATGTGTGGATTTGTGTTTTTTTTTTTTTATTTTCTTATTTGAATTTAATCACACAAATAACAGTGTCAATAGGACGTACTGCAGTTTCCTCGTTTTCAGTCATGTCTGGCAGTGACCTCCGCAAGGTCAAAAAGGTCGAACCACCTACACCCATTGCTAGCCAATATAGGTCTTAAGACGTTGAAAGCCATGAAGCTGTCTCGGCCACGATTGGCCCACTGAAGGAAGATGCGCTCGGTTCTACAGATCGGTACTACGTGTCGCACGGGTTAATGATCATTTTTTTCATGCGTTATAATAAATGTGTTTTGAATATTTAGATGGTGATGAGGAATTGTTAGGTTCCGGGTACAACATGTTGAGGTATCGTTTGAAATATTGCAATAAATTCCTCGGTAAAAATTGTTTTAATGAGTACCTACATCTATTGTAAAATGACATTCCATCATAAAGTTTATGGAGAAGCGCTTAATTCAGTCAAGTTGTGCCAATCGGATCTTCATAAGTAATTTGGTCTCTGAAAGTAATTGCTTTCTTTTCGCTGTGATACCAATTAGCGCATTCAAATAACTTTTTACACGAATGTAATCCCAGCTTGCCCAAAGGGCATCATGGCATAACATTGAACGAAACCCCAACTCACATGACATAGTACACTCCTAGTTGGAATTAGTCATTATTTTTCTGGTAATGTTCAAGTGCTTACATAAATGACATACCGGACCTCTAATGTCAAAGGCGACTGCAAGACCTGGCGGCCCTGTGACTGAGTCATAGCCCATGACTTCTGGACGCTTTTGACACCGGAGGTAGATGCTTGTGACCACCTGCAAGGATACTCGTGTTCCCAATGTGGTGCAAGTCGCCAGCTGAGATATCTTACGTGCGGCCAATGATTGATAAGAGGTGATGTCTTGAAGAAGCTTGCTGACCCCGGATATTGGTGTGGCAATGCCAGTCGCTTATAGTTTTGGCCTACTAAGATACATTTTTGGGGAATTCGTGTCGCTGTGCAAACAGGGTGCATAAACAATTGAATATATTCGATTATCTGGTCCTAGCATGAAATTATAGTTGGTAAATGTGATACGATTTTTGTTTTAATTCTCTATTTTGAAATACCTCGCAAAACCGGAGTCAACACTTTTCATTCACCAACTATTACACAACTAGTTCAGGACTCGAATGGTAAAAGGATTCTTTAGGCAACTAAGACATTTTTTCAACATGTTTCAACTTTTCTACGTCGAGTGACACAGAAGTAGCGCGTTTGGATTTGCCCCTCTAAGGACTAACATCGTGTTTTTAAATCGATGAGATTCTGTATTCCTTTGCCGACACGAAGTGTTTCGCAATACTCTGTAAACGAAAAAATACCTAAACGATGATGATATATGTAAGAAAGTCAATTGAATTACCCGCTCAAATGAACGTCTCATTAAATGGGACAACTATTTCAATGCAATTAAAATCATTTCTAGGACGCTACCATGTATACCATTAAAATGTTTAACTGTTAAGGTGTGAGGCCGACAAATGATCAATCAATCATTACTGTACTAAAACGTAAAATTGATCGACTCATCAATTATAATTTTTAGATAGACATTATTAAAAGCTGGCCATCATATTATATCGTACACTTTTTTTGCGATACGCGAACCAATCATTCGTATAGCAAACGGTACATCGGAAATCAGTCATTAAATTGAATAATTTTCGTCCTATTATCATTATCTCCCGTTAATTTCTCTAATTTGTAATTTAATTGAATGTATATTGCAAAGCTGGTACACGGTCAATGGATCACAACAAGGCTGAGTTCATCTGCTTCTCTTTGAAATGAACACCCGAAATCTTTTACATTAATAAGAAATCAAACAAGCACCGATCATCGATCTCTAAGTGGGTGCTTTTATTAACATCTAGAAAATATATTCACAGCTTATAATATATTACAAACTAATTTAATTAATTACTTGGTGTAATTAGTTTGCGTACTTGAGCGCCTTCGATCGCGCCCGAGCGTGGGTGGCGGTGGAAATGGGAGGGGAGTGCAGCAGTAACGGAAATCACTTTCTGGTCTCACGGTGCATCTTGCTGGCTGGCTGGACCCACTTGTCCTACTAGGTGGATTCCGCTGGCCATGTGCCACGCCAGAGAGTAATCGTCTGCAATGCACGCTGCATGCCAACGAAAGGTGCACTGTGGTGGTGCCATCTTAGATGTCTTAAGGCGTTCAGCATTGGGTGGATAGGCTCAAATGAAATCAATTGCTAATTTAATCTTTGTTGAAAACGATAGACACTTTCATTTGTTTTCCGGGTGACATTGCTCGACAGAAAGTTCAAACGCTTCTACATCAATGGAAAATTGAGTGAAAGATCTTCAAATAGACCCATTCAACTCGCATCATTTTCTATTAAATGGTAAGAAGCCATTCTGATCGTAAATGAATAATTAAATTATCAATTCAAACACGTGGTAAACGGTATGGGATTGTCCCCTTTTCCTCATCACGTTCCCGAAGAGGACAAACGCTCTCAAGCGACAAAATGTCCCGACAAAATTTAATATGACTATCTCAGTTGACTACTGTACGTCCTGAGTCCTGACTCCCTGAATCCTGACCAAGCCAAGAAGTGATCAAAGAAGCGCGAATAGCTTCGCGTCCCGCCGGCCACATGTTCGCGTGAGTCGATCCCGACAGAGAGATTGCCGCCCCCGGGTGCTGTTGACGGGCGCCGATAGAGTGAAGAGTGTCACAGACCAACGGGCCGATGTCCTCGGCTTGGCGCCGCCGCAGCAGCCGCCGACTACGACCACTATGGGAAGCGACGTCGTGATGTCACGCTTCGAAGACACTGTCTGTGTTTGCACTCGCTCGGAGCGGTCATTGTTGCATTGTGTCGTGGGGTTTGTGGGATTTCAATGAGTTGACATCGATTGTTTTTTTGTTTTGGGTTGATTCGCTAGACGTGGGTTTGAGATCGGGTTCTTATTACTTTGACTTAAGGACGTTTGGAGTCTGATTTTGAAAGGGTATGCGAGCGAATAAGCGGCTGATAGGAATAGAGCAGTCAAATTGATTTACTTTGGTACTGCAAATCACTTGAGCAATGTTGTTTTTTGATATTTAGCACAAGTTTTCTTGGTTTGCTTATCTTGATTTAGTAAGTTTAGTAAGTAAATTGATAGAATATATAACCGAACGATTTGGCGTGTTCGAATCGCCGGTTTTTGTGAGATCACCGAAGTTAACCAACACTGCGCTGAGTCAGGTGTTGGATGCGTGACCATCAAACACATGACCAGTTCTGTTCGGGAGAGCCGAGAGAGGTTGATGGGCCGGAAGCTAGTAAAGCAACGTCATTCGCCTTGCTTATCAACCTCTCGACAGCATGGATTTGTGGAAGAATCCTGTTGTGCGCGTTGTACCGTCGTTCGGAAGGGACGATAAGCCGGTGGTCCCCTTAGTGCTCTTCGATAGGAGTAGGCTATGTGCGAACACCGGGTTTCCCCTTCTCCCTTATAGGCTAAGTTAGGTTCATCAACATCCTCACCATCACCATCCACTCATTCACCGACACCACCAGACTAGTGTCACAAAGCCAGTTGTCAAAACAGTGCGTCGTTAAACACCACAAATCAATCAACCAGTACAGTACAGACCTCTAAAATGTGACTATGGTTAGGCATGTTCTTGACTGATTCCAGTGTGAAAGTAATGCGGGGAAAACACACTTTCCTAATTTCCTTCAAGCTAGAGTTTTGGTAAATCAGAGTAGTCATGGCAATTCTTTCCGAGTCCGTGGCAAAGTTCGGCATCACGATCGTCTGGGTTTAGAACCGTCTGGAGGCCATCCTGTTGCAGCATTGGTCCATTGTTAGATGCACTTCAGAAGTTTGCAGAAGCAGCGTACATTGATTGTCAACTACATTGATGTCATCCTCATGCGTGCAATGCGTTTATTTTGTGGCACTTTAGTGTAAATTACTGAAACACGATAGTGCGATTTGGATTGATAGAGAACATTTTCCAAATTGTTATTAAAATAATTGAACACTGCACTTGATTTCAGACTACATTTCTACATTGCTTTGCTGCATATTTGTAATTGGTCTTTAATTTCTATTGGAAAATGTAACATGCCACAATGTTTTTTTTACATAATATTGCAAAAAAGTTTTTTTAATAAATAGTTCATGTTAGCATTCATCCATTCATCTAAGGTCATTTTGGTTGCCAACTTAGAAAATAAAAAACTGTCAAGCATATGCGATTCAATGGTAAATTCAACTTTTGTTAGCCATGGAAATGCTGAGATCGCCTGACAGAGCTTCTAAAATGTACCTTCCTATCCTACCGGGACTATACAGTTGCATAAAAACGGTCTATAAAACAATACTGAAATTCATTTTTGTAAAGATGGTAACTGCGTTTTGGTGATGCCTCTATTTTCCAGCATGGCTGAACGGAAAATATGTATCTCTTTTATTTGTACCCCCTATTCATTCTTCGTGGTTTTTAAAATGATTTCAAAAGAACCCATAGTAAAAATTGTCCAGAAGGCGGCCTCGTATTTGTTTGTAAAAATCTTTTCTAAACACCAAAGTGTGTATCTTTTGGAGCCGATAATGATCCTGGGTACCTTTCTCTAATGCTCGCGGGAGTTGTTTGGGATGGACACTGCCCCTGTATTGAGATGTTGAAAATAATGACAACCCTTTTGAAGGCAAGCCAACCCTTGACAAGTTGTTCTCTACAAATATTTGACGTTTCTCGGATTATGTAGACCGACTGACGAACTCGCAGGTTCACCGTCGAAAGTGTAAAGATTTCAGAAATATAGTATTTGACAGCTACCGCCAAAGAATCAATGACAAAACACCATCTATCTTAAATCTTACGAAATATACCGTTAAATTTCTTGGCCTATTGTGCACGATAAGAACTCTTCTTTGTGCAAACAAGAACTCTTATCGAAAATTGTTCGGTAAGATTAAAAAATAAATGTGACAATGTATCACAAGCAATCAACCAGAAGTAACATTTAGCAGATATTCCGCATTGTTAGCAAGAAAAGAACAGTTTTAACCCCTTATAAAGAGTCATAAGAAGAAAAAAAACACCTCTGGCACATTTCGGATACCATGATTCTGACCACTGATTAAGCCCTATTTTACATAACGCAATGTTCTCTATCCCTCCATTATTTTTGCATATTCAATATTAATTTCCCTTCCCGCAGACATTCTAGAAGATGCATTTCACTTTTTGATTCTCCTGAAAGTTGTTTAGCTGAGAGATGCGCAAAAAAGAGCCGATAGCAGCGATGTTTATTTATAGAAGCACGTGGAATAATGGTTATGTGTAGGTGGATGGCTGCAGATTGAAGAGGAGTTGCTTCGTGAGAACGAGTTTGCTAGTTGCTCAGCTTCCCGCGTGGTCTGACGAAGCAGCACTGCGCTGCTGTCAATTGGAATTAATTTTGAATGGTTTTGGTTTTATTCAAATGTTTGTCAGTGGAAAGTCAAAAGACATAATCTTCTGAACGTGTGAAATTCGTCATTTTTTCTGTATCTAATTTTTGGTATGTCAATTAATAGTTTTTATTTGGTTTTTACGCACTTTTAACTAAAAAAAATTAAGCTAATAAGGCACTGTTTCGCACGCATATTGTCCATTTCTGCTACTAGAACAATTCCAACAACAGTGTCTTGTGTGGATTCGAAATTCTTTCGAAGAAAAGAAGCGTGAAAAACTTAAAACCTCGACGACACTCGTTATTATACGTGCTTGTCACGTGTAACAAATAACGACTTGGTCATTAGAGGTGATCGTTACAAAGAATTGCAAGACATGCCTCGTCTCAGATTTCAGTCGGATCAGTAAATTCATTTCAATTGTTATTCCATCTATTAACCGAGTTCAGGAGACGAGTTGACCTGAAAACTGAATGAATTATTGGTTTAAAATTCTGTATGTTCATTGCTAGCAAAATTGACACCTGAGTAAGAATAGTGTGGTGTGCTAATTACTCAAAGTAAAACTGTAATGAGGGTAACTCAGTTGACAATGTGGTGCCGTTGCTGACTTGGCACCTCCACGAGCTAGGCGTTCTAAGATGGTATTTTCACTCAACGATAAGTAAAGTTGTATTTTCGGAGGCGTATTTTTTCACCGTAAACGTAAGAAAATCACTTTTGAAACAATCTCTAGTCTGATTCGCATTCTCTATAGTATGCTATCCCTTGCACCAAAATGCACGTAATTAATTTATATAAAACTTGATCAAACGGAATAATTGTGATTCATTATTAATATTTCAAAGTTTTCAGTAGAATGTATAATCAAAAGATTGCTAAGCTATTTATCTATAATAAAATGAAATTTGATTGCTGATTCGAATGGGATCTATCCAAGTCTCCACCAGAGTCCAGAAAGGACACAAAAATTCGACCTGATATTTTGTAATTTTGTAAGTACGATGATTACGGTATGGATTACAAACAGTGTCTGCCCGGGTTCATATAGACTGTAACGTCAAAGGATTGCTATATCCTCCTACCACACAATTGAGGTAAACAGCACACATAGTTTACTCAATTCGGGCAATTGGCGTGAGAACGGAAGGATGTACACAGGCCACCAAAGTAATTTGTTACACAAAACGATTCAATTACGCGGATATCTATTCGGGTTAGATCGTTGGTGCCATATAGTGCTCCTCTATATGTAGTAAAAAGGAAACATCAGCAGCAGATTCATTCATAACTTGTCGATCCTGGTTTATTGGATCATTTTGTTATGCACTAGAGTGTTTCTAAATGTTGCACTTACTCGTCGATTGATTGATTGATTAATTGATTTGTGGAGTTTAGCGACTCATTTTCTTGACAACGTGCCATGTGACACTGGTCTAATGTCGTTGGTGAATGAGTGATGAAGACGTTGATGATGAACCTAACCCAGCCTAGAAGGCAGGAGGGTAAACCCAATGCAGGCACGATAGCTTACTCCTGTCGATAGCACCACGGGGACCACTGACTTAACGCGAACAACAGAATTCCTCCATAAATCCGTGCTGTTAAGTGGTTGATATGCAAGGTGAATGAAGTTGCTGGACTGACTTTTGTTCTTCCTACCAGAATTAGTCATGTGTATGATGGTCACCCATCCAATACCTGACCCAACGCAGTGTTACTCAACTTCGGTGATCGCAAGAGAACCAGTGTTTTCAACACGCCAAACTCGTGGATTGTGTCACGTTTAAATACTGCATCACAGAGTCCTCTACTTTCAGCACCCAACTTCTTAATCAGTCAATTAAATTACCAATTCAGCATAAGTCGTAACAAATTTTTAACTTTGTTGCCAAATACCTATGTGCAAAATGCATTGGCCATTCAGTACGGTTGGTAAGTTAGCAGCATTCTATAAAATTCACCAGAAAAAAAAATTGAACGCGAAGAGTATTATCTCGGAAGTTGGTACTACCTAACAGTCCAATCACAAATAAAGATAAAAATATTTCTGTACAATTAATAAATAGCAGTAGAATGCTTCCTGATCATCATTTATATAATTTCTTTGCGCCGATTCGCAGGAATTTCCAATAAGTTATTCCATAAGCGTGGCGGCTTGTAGGTAATCGAAACAAATCGAACTGATCGTGCTAATTGAATGAGAATCAATTACCAATAAACTGATTGAATTGTGCGGCGGTCGTGAGCTGGCTCATTTGCTGCGGCTTCGTTTGTGTTAAAAACTAATTGGAAACTCGAAATCTTCGCGTTGGTTGTCAATCATAAATTGTCGGCAGTGCGGCGGAGAAAGAAATCAAATATCTTTATCGCATACGCAATTGTGTAACTGTGTTCTTACTTCTTGGTGAGTGCGTGCAGTTTTTTTTTTTTTTTTTTTTTTTTACTACGGAATTAATTGATCGTGATTCGATGAACTCAATACGACTTTAAACTCAATAGAAATTCTAGGAAACTTTATGAAATTTGCGCCAATTTTTAGTTTTGATTTATTTTCAAATAAATATTGGGAAGGTCATTTATAGTGTAAGCTTTTAAAAAGGTTGTAAAATCTTACTTAAATTGCAAACGATTGCACTGCGCGGGGTAATTTTTTATTAGGAACACTATTACCCTTTCAAAAATTGATGCCCAAACAGGGACTTGAACCCCGATCTCCACCTATTGCGGATGTTGTTTTACAGCCCCTTGGTTCTACTCCATGAAGAGCCGTCACTCTCATCAAGTGCACTAAAATCCTCGCAAAAAGTATGTCTCCAAGTAGCTCAATGGGTTAGAGCAACACCCGAGATAGGTGGAGATCGGGGTTCGTGTCCCCGTTGGGCATCAATTTTTGAAAGGGTAAAAGTTTTCCTAATAATTAAAAAAATACTATAAAAAGGTAACAATTTGACTGGCGATTAGTTGTGTTAACGACGCACCGTTTTTACAGCAGACTCTGCGGCACTGGTCTAATAGCGTCGGTGAATGAGTTGTTGATGATAAGGATAATGAAAACCTAACTTCGATTAAAAGGGAGGAAGGGAAACCCGGTGACCGAGAGTGCCAGGAGTGCCACCATGGCGGCGAGGGTTCCACTCCTGTGGGTGTAGATGTTTCCATCTTAATTTTTGAGCAAAGGAATTTTCCAAATCGTATTACAACACGAAAATCGACAGGTGTTCTCGCAAAAAATAGTTGCCAGGTCGTTTGAAACTTGAAAGTGCAAGTGCATGCACATGCCCCACGCGCGCTGACACTTACGGCCACGTGTACGTGTTTTTGAAGGTTAATCTTTATCTATCCGTCTGGATCAGATGATCACATGTCAAATTATTGTTCAGCTCGGACAACAAACTGCTAATGCATGCGGCAGGCATTTTAGATAAATAACACGAGAATTATAATTGCTCTAATCAAACCACTATCTGATTACCTTGAACTTGAATTCACTTCACGTTGTTTTTAAAAAAAAAAAAAACATTAATTTTTTTATGATACTTTACATGCAATATAAAAATGCAATCGTGTCAACAATCTTCCATTGTTGTTACCTGAATAGATTTTTGCATAGGTTAAAGAACACATTTCACCTGTCCTACGGGTTGCTCGTTTCCGGTTACTTAATGACAATCTAGTTCGAAATCTCTTATAAAAGGTAGCTGGTAACCACCCAAAAACCAAGTTGGACCATCTTCAATTATAAAAGACCATTCTTTCGGACAGGAAATGTTTTCCACCGATTATTCGCACAGACAAGCAGGTATTGCGTGACAGCAAAACAGCGACTAGTAGAGCCATCTGACGGAGGTTTTAGACGTCAGACAAGCAACCGTTGCCATTCATCGACTTCATTCAAAGATTCAAATAAAATACAGTTGCAGTGGATGAATACCATGAATCCTTTGTGCACTTTTGTTTCTTTTATCGCTGAGTCTGATTGACCATGTGAGTGCTAATCAATAATAATTTACACATTTTAAAAAATAAACTAATTATCCGTTAATTTCTGCACCAAAGTTTTGCACTGATTCACTTGTTGTCTTGCCTGTGGCACTTGCACGCAGAAAATAACAATTTTATTCATCTCTGAGTTCAACTCTCTTTTGGTAAATGTGCCAAGTAGGAATAGTACGAAGTGAGGACCAATAATTTGGGATTGTAAAACATAAGACTTAAATCAAATCTTGTTCAATTACATTTCAAATGTTGTGACAGTAATTCTGCATTCTACAAATATTTCGTACACATGGGTTCAAGAAATACAACTTGTCTAAATGACGTGTAATTAAAGGCTATGGTTCACTTGCTCCTGGCTAATGAGCTCTTTTTGCTTCATGTAGGTACATAAGATTCTGGCTAGCTCACTATTGCATCTTATTTTCAAAGTGTTCCGCTTCCTTAGCCGACCTAGCCAAACCATTCAGCACAAAGTGAAAAACACATTTCAAAATAACGCTACAATTTAAAGAGGTGATCGGAATCAATGTAACATAGTAATTGTGTTCAAAAAAGTGTAAAATTAGCCTGTTTAAAAGATATAGTTGGGTGATTTCGCGTTTAACTGGCGGGTCAAGCCACAATATTAAATTAGATTTGGTAAGTGCATGCATGTTGGGGTCCCGTTATTGAGGGACTAGAAATTGAAAGATGGTTTGTTATGTAACTTATATAGGAGTGAAGAAGTTAAACGCATGGGTGCGTGATGGCATTTAGGGATCAGTTGCTCATTTTAAGAGCATTCAATTTGAAATAGCTTCTAAAAACGTGACTTACGTTCAACTGTTGTCGAGAAAAATAGGCGCATATTTTATTCTAGTTGGATCAAAGCTGGATGAGCGGCTTCAAGTGTCGTGTTCTCGATTCGATGGCAATTTCTGAATTTTGTCAAAGTGAGAATGGATTGATTTTTAAACACACCAGCCATTGTTTTCATAGTAATCATTTTCGTTTTGAATTGTTTCTTATATTAATTGATTCGTCATGGAAACCGGACACATGTCAAATTTTTGAGTAATTCAAATTACACTAATATTGTTTCGTAATAATATTGTTTGTTAACTAATTAATTTATATCTACCAGTTACTCGAGAAGATCGTCTGGAAAAATAACAAATACCTACATTTTATTGTTCAAATTTGAGAAAAAATGGATATTTCTGTTTTGAATCCTAGTGAGCACGGTAAGGAAAAGCTATCCGTTACTGCCGCACCTTTGAAAATGTCTAGGACTTATTTCACAAAACAAAGCAAAAAAAACCGTGTGAATCTGAAAGGTGAGAAGCCAGTTTTTCCAGATATTTAGACCATGTCGCACTGCGATGAGTTTAGCTACTGTTCCACTTTTTCGAAGGTGGACAACAATTTGGTTCCTTACCATTTTTGGGGGTTACGTCGTCGTGGTATAAACACCCAGCTTTGTTGTGAAATACAATCTAAAATCCAAGATTTTTTTTCTATCCCTGCCCCATCCCAGCTCTGCTATGTACATTAACGCAAAGCAATGTAAACCTAGGGACCATTTTTACTGTCTTATATTTCATAAAAGTGTAATTATAACCATCTACGGGATTATTATTATTTTTTTTTTTTGGTATTCGATTTCAAAACAATCTTTAATTACCTGGGAAAATAAAATCGTTTAACCCTTGATAGTAGTGCGTTATAAATTGATACCGCTAGAAGTCTTGCCTTGGGCATTTATTTGATGAACGATATAAAGAAAATAATTATAGCACTCGCCTGAACCAAGGGCGCCATCACTAGAGACACCATCTAGCTTCCGATAGATAGTTGTTTTCACCATCAATGCTATGGTAATCGATTTCAGAAAAGTGAATTGGAGATGATATTGCGGAGAGTTCTTTGAGGAAGAATCCGAAAACCAGTTTTAGAACAGCAATTTTAACCAAAAATACAACACAGACACTTACTAGATAAATAGGTATTATAATGGTGAAACTTTTAACACGTCGTAGATGATCATTATTTGGTTATTTGCGTTAAACAAGCGACCATTCATTACAGGAAAATCAAGTTTTGAAGGCAGTTTCCTTTGCATCAATTTACATCAGAAATTTTCCATTTCGCTACTGCACCTGACAGCTACCTGTCGTTAGTCGTTATTTCTTCATCCTCTGTGTTCAACAGTGGATTTAAATTATCACACGTCTTATCCTATATGTCCATTAGTTACATGATTTCACCTTTACAATAAATTCTAGATTCTATATTCTCTTTTAAAACGATCAAAAGCGGCACGTGTGTCTTTATTGGTGAGAAACCACAGATTTCGCAAGACAAGACAGGCCATGAGATGCCGTTTAAACGAATGCCGCTTTGCCAAAAAAGAATCAAGTGTATAATTTTAGTCGGAATGTTTCTGATTTGGCAAATACCCACACACGTTTTTACATTTGCAGCAACCGGCATGGCCTTGCGTTAGATATGAGTAGGTGCATGACTTCTGCTGACCACCCTTGACTTTGAACTACTCGGCTGTCAATATTCTTCGAAAAATAGCCGTTACTGTTTGCAATTTGCCAACAGAATTCATTGAAATACTTTAGTCAACGACCGTTTCGTAGAAACAATTTAAAATTTGAAAAAAAAAAAAAGCTTAGTGGATAAAAAACCGTTGTATTTCCCTGTATATTTCTAACACAACTATTAAAGTACACAACTTTTTTGTAATTGCAATTTAGTGCCGTGATTGACCAAGTACCTACTCTAAAAATTTAAAAGCCGCCAATATCCTATCTCAATCTCACAGTCAACGCTTTCCACTCGGATAGTACATTCCGTCAGCTGGCCGCTACGTCTGAAATATCCGACGCGATTTCATCATCCTATCCCACGTGACCACTCTAGCCAACCAGATTCAAGACTGCGTTCGCGGGCTAGGTATTGATTGGGCGAGCAATTGGTCCCAACGGGTACACCATTCTTAGATGTAGTGCACTTCTCTTGTCTCCGTGGGTACACGCTGTCTGGCTCTGTGCGTGCTAGTCACTTGCCGTAGCCCAGCTGTCAATCGCCAGTATCAAATGCCTCGATTAAAACATTGACACAAGAGTTACAGCTAGTCTGTAACTTATTTGCAAAGCTTGTGATCAAGTGGTTGTTAGTTAATGTGTTTTAAGCTTAGGTCGTGAATCGTGATAACAGTGGGTTTTCGTTTAACTTCGCGCGTGTGTGTGTTTGTTAATTGTGCAAGAAGATGCAGCCGGAAGTGTGTGACACAAGAACTACATCTGGTCTTTGGGTGTTCGGATACGGATCGCTTTGCTGGCATCCTGGATTCGAATTCGATAGATCTGTTACTGGATATGTGCGTGGATATGCGAGAAAGTTCTGGCAAGGCAACACTACTCATCGTGGCACAGACGAGAAGGTAAATAAAACAATTATTTTTTGTTTTGTTAATGGATAGATTTGATAGAATAACATGCTGGTAATCACAAAAGTAGCATGTGTCAAATCATTCATCAATTATCTGAATCCTATGTATTTTGACTGTATTTTGACTTGGCTGATAATCTAATTTTCTTTGCACATTTCAAGTGGTATTTCTAAACGTAGCACGGATGTACTATTAATTGGCATGGACATAACATTTAACGAGTGATTTGGTCATAGAATAAATGTCTTTGAAAGCTGGAATCGAACCCGATATGACAAGTTTTGCTTGTCACCATGCCTAGTTCTGGATGCAATATTTTGGTCATGGATCGATAATTCCTGTGTCATTCGGGTAAACATCTCGCGGGCTCTATAAACAGGGTGTTGACTCTGTTCCCCAACACTAGATCGTCACATGGGCGATTGTGTTCTGGGTATCATGTAGCAGTGTTGAACTTTCACCACACCGCGGCCTGGCAGAGAGGGGAGACAGGGTGGGCTTCAAGTCTGGACGGATCAATCGATTCATATAGCCACGCCAGAGAATTCAAAGAAAAAAGTCTGCCTCGAGATGTGAATGACCAGACGTAACGGCCTGAAATTATTGGTAGCGAGCAACGCGGCTCGTCCAGACTAATTTCAAAATTTTTCTCAGATTTCTCATGGGCAATTAGAGCTGAATTCTCGGTATACTGGTTTGGTCTACGTCGTAGATTGTCAGTATTCTTTTTATTAAGCGTAACTAATGTTCGCAATCAGATTAATTAGGAATTTACTTTTTCTGTCATTTCTAGATATCTTGTCCTTTGGAGCAGCGAAGCGATTGTACGATTCGCAATAAGATGCCATTATGCGCAGTGGTACATTTTTATTGTCTTAGCTTACTTTAGCATGTGACTTACGAGTTACGACCAAGTAAAGGTTAAGACGGACGATCACTTTCGGGCAATGACCTTGACCTATATGAAACTAGAGTCAAAATAGTTAGGGACCCTTTTGCTAACCACGCGGGCTTAAAATATCTTCTTATTATAGCAAGAGTTTGTGCAAGTTCCCAGCACTTCGTATCGTGGCTTGAGTGTTGTTATTATTGCAATTTCAGTTGGATTTAGAATCCAGAGTCTGCATGTGAATTGGCACTTGGTCAAGTTTATATTTTGAGCTGCATTTTTGGTCGCTGCTTCGATTTGTAGCTGTGCCAATGTCCAACTAAATAGTGGTGATTTTTTTTTTCACAGCCTGGACGTGTGGCGACCCTGGTTGACGATAAAGAGGTAAACAGACATTTCTACATTTCTACATTTCTGTCCCAATTCACCATTTGCCTTTCTGGCAAAACAATCAGAATGTATCAAGCTCGACTCAGGTAGCAAGTGCCGAGGTATATGAAATAGCACCAGAGGGAATAATATTTGTGTGAGACTGGCAGTGGACAGTCCACCCAGTCACTGGACTGTCAAAACAGTTCTCTATACAGTTATCAAAAAACATAATTGTAATCAATAAACAATGCCACTGTGATTATAGCTCAACAAATAACCGAATAGGCAACAAAGTAACCGTAATCAATCTATATAATTATTAATAATTCTGCTATTCATACATTTTCTTATGAGGTCAAATAAAACGGGACAATTGTTATTAATTCAACAAGCTTCGGTGCTAATTAATAAATAGCAAACTTCCTAGGACTCTATAAAAAATTACTTGAACACTAAATGAGGAAGGTAGCAAGGAATACTACTATTACTAGGAAATTGAATGTCCCAAACCTCGCCTATAACTATCCACAAACGAAATTTCTACCTTTGCAGTAAGTGTCCTAGTGGCTTGTGGAAAAAATGTATTCCGGTAGTAATCCGATAGATAATCACCTGCTCCAGTAGTGATCAAACACATTAAACTGGGTCATACTAATTAGCGAGTGTCTGAAGGTGAATCGATTATTCCTGTCTGATTCGAGATCTCTGCAAGGCCTGACGTCCCTATCTTCATCGAATTGAAGGACAGACTTCGTCATCTCCTGTCGGCTCAGTTTATTGTCGAGTTGTGACAACATTTGGCTTGCTCGTGGGTGGATGTACGTCACTAGATGATTATTACCGAGCAATTTACTCAGACCGACTACCGATCCGGGGAAAGCTGATGTTTTCATGATAATTGCAGCGATTTTGTACAGTGCTTATGCAAGTAATGTTACTATTTAGTGGTCGGGAATTGGAAAATACCGTGAATGTAAGTTTTAGGGTGATTTTTGTAAAATTGTATGTAGACATCTGCAGTGATACATAGAAATTTAGGAGCGGAAAATGTATTGCGTGGAAAACGTAGAGGTTTTTTTTTCAACAGAGCACCATGATTTGCATTAGTTTTCTATCAGAATAGAAAATTGGCATTGTACCACAACTAGATTTTAACTGTCAGACATGGTTTTGTGATAAATCAGGATTTGAGGGGATAGAAAGGACAATTAAAGAGCAAACTATTTGCAAACCCAATTTCCGGAGTCAATAGACTTAATTCGGGTTTTTGGGCCATCTATTTTTGAAAGATCAACAAGACACTAAAAATTAGGCCTTATTTTATGAATCTGGCGGAGAAATTTAGGGCAGATTTCCCGAAACACTCTTTTGTTTATAGGTCAGTTTCTGAGTGAAAACTAAAGCGCAAATCGTTTCAGAGTGGTGCATCATTGTGGCCCATTTCAAGGATTGATTTACGTCTCACCTTCAGACTACACAGAAATTTTATGCTTTTTTTTTGGCTCATCGTCTTGACCCACTGAAGAAACCGACCAAAATTGTACGAATCACCGACCGAAAGTCAATGACTGGGCAGCTTTCTTAAATGGGTGTTCAAGTTGTCTATGAATTGAACAGTCTGGCTACTCTTTACAGACTAATTATGCTGCACCATTGTCTGATTCAGAGGTAAAAATCGATGATAAACCGAAACACTTAGCAGCCTCGCGAGGATGTTAATTTTTCAAAAAGCAAAAAACTTGATACCCTTAAAAGTCGTAAAGCGCAACTATAGGGACTTAGGTGCCAATTAACTTGCTTAAATTATTTTGAGGACTTTTCTCGAAACAATCTCTTCTGATAGTGCAGTTACTACAATCACACCTCCTTCACCCCACCTGACAAGTGGTCCACCTGTCCAACATCTAGGACGGGAAGCTGCGATGCTCCGTTGATCTTTCATAATGGCGTTGCCGACACCGACACCATAGGCACTATGGGCACCACATAGGCAACAAGACCGCACGATCGCGTGATGCCACGCTAGAGTCTCAATTTTCAATTTTCAGAGGAGACGGTTGCACTATGTTCATTGTTTGTGATCACTGGTCCGATTGGGGATCAAAACGTGTTCCAGGAACTACGCCATGCGGTGTCTTTAGTGATTCCCGTGACGTGTCTAGTAAACGCGATAGTAGGGACTCGTGCGCTTTGCTCGGTTTTTGTAGGCCCGGTTTGTCTGCAAATTGGGAGGTCCGAGGTTCGATCCTGATGGCCAGTCAGCTATGATCATGGCATGGCTTAATTTTTTTTAGGGGAAAATTCTGTCGCTTGGTTAATTTTCTTTCTTCGGTCTGTCAAAATTTGCACCATTGCTCTTTCAATCACACACATTTCGACCAACTTTTATTTCTGTTTTTTTTTTTTTTAAGTAATTTAATTTGATTTACATGTTTTCTTGTCTCTGTCCTTGAAATAAATGTTGAAAAAATCAAGACCTTCAGACAAAATATAATATCAAAAATATTACATTTCTAACACAAATTTATGGGGTAATTTAAGAATTTTCTGTCTGTATATGCTACCGATGCAGGAATGATAAGTCTTTCGAACACCGAAATAGCCTTCCAAGGGCACAATCAGTAAAGGTAACAGCCATAACAGGTGTGAAACATGTGGTCTGTGGAAGATTCCATGCTATCATCATTCTAATGACATTATTGGGCATTTAAAACATGATTGCCTTGCCTTGGTTGCTGAAAGCTTAAACTAACGGCCGAGCTGGCAGTTTCAACATTTTGATGACAGAACAATCCCGTTTCTATATTTTTAACACAAGTTTTATGAATCAAGTTTCGTCTACGTCTGGTAGAGAAATCCATTGATCGCAAGTCGATTTGAAATGCAATTCAATTTCATTCGAATTAAATAAGTAGGTAATTGGATATATACAAAGAAGCATTTCCTGAATAGGCAATTTAGTCGAGTCCTACCTTAATTGAAGAGAAAATTCAATTCTGCAATCATTATAATTGAATATAAAAAACATGGGGCCCAACACACCTATAAAATTGAGTGGGTTACATCCTTGATTCTACACTGCCAAAAATAATTAAACCAGATAATACCATGTACGCGTGGCAACCTTTTCATGACCACTAAAGTGTTCCAGGTATTTAAAACGAGTGACGCAATAATTGGGACTATCTGGAATCTACCTATCCCGCCTTAAAAATGTAAATTGACGGATCAGAATCGACCGACACCATGTGTTATTAAAATTTAAAATACAACGTGTTAAGCTGTTAACAAGAAACACTACAGTCGTTTGCATAATCAGAACCAAAAACGCTCGGAAATATAAGCTTTAACATAGGCATAGGTACACATCACTGAAGTATAGAAGCAATTTTGCAATTTAATTTGTGGTCTACAGATAAGTCACTGACCCTGATGGTTGAAGATAGGAAAGTGTGAAAATGAGCTCCACCATTTAGACTAAAAAAATATATTTATTCTCATTTTCTGTTTGTTGGTGGACTCAATATTAAGTATCAGCAACACATCGCAAAATCCCGAATGCTCGCGTTAAATCTAGTTTGAAAAGAAGCACCCCCCTCAGGGGAAATGGAGTGTATCATTTAGAAGGCTGTGTCTGCCGCCTCCGTGGCAAAGACCTGTCTGGAAGGTGTTGACTGGCAAGTCCAGTGGTAGCGAAGGGTGTGTAATTATTTGAACCAGCAGTGCAGAGATCTCCAGGGCCGGCACCGGCTCGGAACAGGCACCATCATCCATGGCTACTTGCCACTCGGCAGGTGGAAACAGGTGTAATTTCAGACGAGAGATGGACCTATACGTGTGATGTCAACTGTAACATAGCTGAGATGAAACATTTAACCCTCGCGAACCTTTGCTGTTGCGTCAGTGGCTAGCGTTATAGGAGCTGTGTTACCGATTTCTTATGCTATTGCATGGTATACTTGTGCAAGTACTGTTTACTTGAAATGTAAATACTGTGACGTATTCATATCTACTTCTTTGATCGATCTAATAAAAACACGACTTACTATTATCATTATTATTATATGCTTGCAGTTGGAACTATTGTGTATCCCAAACACTCAAGAGTATAAGTTTCTAAAAATGGGCAAGGTGCTAGAATCGATTGATTTGGCTGCGTTGTCGAATCTATCTTGAACCAAGGGCATACATTTTGCAATTATTTAACTTGTGTTTACCTGATGGGATGGGGTTATGCGAGTTGATAGATGGTGGTCACAGAGTCTTCGGTCACAGCCTAGATGGTGAAGTCGGGATGGGTCTAAATGTAGATAAACAAAAGTTGAACAAACGATAATTGCCACTTGAACTCTTAAAAAAACCAGGACACCAGAGATTTCGATGATTTCTGTTGTCAATACGCAGCTAGAGTAATTATGGGAAAAATTGCAAATAATGGAAATAACGATTTGTTGATTATTCAGATATCTTGAAGGTATCTTAGAGTCTAGGCATTGATAAAGGTGCTTGATAAATAAGAGTTTTTTGTTTGGGGTTTATGATCAGACATTGCCAATGCTTCTTTCATTGTATATGCATCAATAAAAAGGCTTTATATTCAATTAATAATTGTCTAGACGCGCTTATCAGTATTCTCTTAACACTCCAAATAGTGTTTCAGTTTTTAAACTCAATTATGTAAGAAAGCGAGTGGCAGATAACCCATTCGTAGGACCCTATGACTTTTGATATATTCTTACATGATAATCATCAGAAAAAAAAATATGCTGTACACACATGCAATTTTTTTTAACTTGTTTTAACTAGTTTTTTGTGTTGTTCTCCGTGGTCAATGGTAAAGATCATATTCATTCGATCTTGATTCCATGTTTACAAGCTTCTGACGCATGCAGCATCAATATGCAATAGAAGAAACCCCTGCGATAGATACAGCCATTAGAATGATGTCACACAAACATCGACCAACAATTAAACACACTTGTAGGAGCCATATCAAGCCATCTGTGCACCATTAGTGCAATTAGTTCCTGGATTATATTGGAAAAAGAACCCATTTTCGAGATGATTCACAGGTGGAAAAGAAAAATATTCATATGTGTGATAGTCTCCTAATTTTTCTATGCATTATCTAATCTGATTGCCATATAATATGATCCGTAAAGGCTGAAGATTGAACACAACCTAATTGTGTTATATAACTTGAATTTTGCTACAAGCAAGCCTTGGGTTTCGATGCAAATACAGTTTAATTGGTCCGCGTGGCCTTTAAATAACACATAATCGACGTAATCTCTAATTGTGGTTGGTGGAGATGTGTTATCCATGTAGATATTTTCCAGTTCGCACTAGTTATGTACCCGGTAGCTAATAAATCGGAACTGGTTCTGGTATTGGTTAGTCATGACGTTAACTGACTTATTTGGTACAATCTGATAGGCAGTGATATTATCTAATTGTCTACTGTGAATCCGCGAGTATCTGACTTTCGCTTTTATTGTTTACTGTCAAACCAAGATACGAATGACTGACAAGAAAAACACACACACACAGACAAGGCGATTGAAACAGTTGTCTTATATTTTTAAAGCGACGTTCTTAGGTCGTTCCCGGTGAAGATATTTGTCTCAAGAGATTTTAGGGTGTTGAGGGGATATAACCCGGGAGCACAGATCTGTGCTGGGAGTGTTCGTAATGAAAGGACAACGAGGGCTCTAAATAATGATCATTTATTGAATTTATTAGTAAAATCTTAATCACCTTGCAGGGTGATTAATGTAGACAAAGCAAATACGAGAAATGGTGCAAAAGGGTGCACAATTAGGCGTATTCGGTGAACAGTGCTACATAATTGAAAATAGACAAATATACCGCTATTTTTGCACTGATTTTATATTTTTCATTGTTACATAACAATGAAAATAAACTCCTCAGCCTCGATGGCTTTTCTAGAGAGTCTTGAAATCGGTACTGATGATGATAATGAGCCAGCCGTGCCTATTTGGTAGAATAACTGCCCCAGTGGTTGTATGGGACGGTACCAAATAAAATATTGCAGCTACAGGATTGCCCAGCACCAGAATCGAAACAGGGACCTCCGAGGGACTCTGAACTGAATCGCAACCTAACCAAACTCTCTTCTTCTCCAGGGTATCGTGTGGGGCCGAGCATTCGAGGTCCGCGGCGAGGCTGCACTCCCCTATCTGAACCAACGCGAGTGCAAACTCGGGGGCTACCTGACCCAGTTCACCACGTTCTTCCCCCGACATCGCTCCGACGACGCCGACCCTGCACCAACGTTGTCGCCGTTCTCAGCGTTGCTCTACATCGCGACGCCGACCAACTGCCACTGGCTGGGCGACGCCCCGTTGGGCGACATCGCGCAGCAGATCGTCGAGTGCGAGGGTAACAGTGGGCACAACGTCGAGTACCTCATGAGGTTGGCATGGTTCATGCACGACATGGTTCCCGAGGCGTCAGACGATCACCTGTTTGGGCTGGAGTCGCTGGTCGAGCGTCGCGTCAAAGAGATGAATCTCTGCATGAAGACGCTGATGGGTGATAAGGTTGTCAGGCTGTTGGATAGCGACAGCGACGATGAGGGGCAGGAGGGTGAAGCGGCTGGTCCCGCTGTTAATACCTTCGAATATACGGCCAGGGTACAACCGAAGAAATTGCGCTGCTTGAATATTTGATACGCGGTTTGGCTTAGAGATGGATTTTTATTTCGTTTATACTGTGATTTTAAAATTTGGCAGCTTTTTTGTTTACCATAGAATGCGTTTTTTTTTCTCGAAAGTATGGCACCGGGCGTGGTATTTTTGTGAAGTGCGCTGGGTTAGGCTTTCATTCGAAAATTAGTTCTATTCGAAATAGAAAGAATCTATTTTGTTTGTTTGTTTTTCTTTTTTGTTTAAAGGAAGATCTGAAAAGTGATTGAAAAGTGATAAGAGTTTTCTTTAGAGGATGAAGTCGCCTAATATTTTTATAAAACATGCAACCGAAAATCACCGTGAATACTATTTACCAGTTAATGTATCGAATTTATATTCTACAACCAGCAAAATGTGCAAGCTTGTTCAAATATCGTCTAAAAAGTAAATACCAGCTGCTTTCGTGCGTCTATCAGAGTTTGACTTCAATGCCAAGGATTTACTATTGACTCCTCTTATCAATTGAAAATATTGTGATATGCTGTTTACCGAATGTTCGATGCCCTTCAATTAAAAAAAAAAAAAAAAAAAAAAAAAAACTCAGACAGAAAAACTCCGGCCATCCACCCAACTGGATGTTTATGGAGCTAATTTAGAGAAATGGTCAACATTTTAAACTTTATTTTAATAGAGATATCATTTTTTTTTTAATCTTCACACCACGATGTCATTGTTGGTACCCGATGTACTAAAAAATGCGGCAATCCATTGAACCGACATGATTTGATACTTTATGTTATCGTTTTGTTCAGTATTAGATAGGTGCGTTTCGGGGGCTAGATTTCTACGCCTGCACACGCGCGATACGCTTGCAGCACACCCACGCATTGCGGGTAGTATGCTACGAGGGACGTTTCGCTTTGCAACATTTTTTTTCTGAATGAAATCTAATTTTCCACTGCTTCAATCGCAGCAAGTTTTTTTTTTTTATTAAAATCTTTCGCCAAAGTGACGCTTAAAAGTATCTGTGATAAGATTTTCTCTTATCGACGTTTTTTCTTACAATATTATTAAAATATAATATTTATAATAAATATTAAACAGTTTATATATAAGTACATAATGTGTAGCTAATTATAGCATTTTCAGTGTATGAACCTCTTATGAAAATGGCCGACACACAGCCTGCTGACAACATTCGCACATAACGGTTAATAAGCAAAAAGGGACTGTCGGCCATTTTTGTTGGCTTTTCTTATCCTGGAAATGCTACAGTGAAGTCATATTTGTGATACAAAATACAACTCGTTACTAAATAAGTCGATTTATTCACTACTTCCTACTCGATCCAATTATTTGTAATTTATTTGATATTAATGTATTATCTATTTTTATGGCCACAAAAGATCTTTACTTTAACAGCACTAGACCTAGTTCGTTCCATAACGGGGTCAATTTTTAATGAAATCGTTTAGACCCGCTTAATGAGCCGAAATATTGACAAAAATAGTCATAATTTGTTTTGCTATTTGTCCGAATTCATGGCATTTCAAAGAATCTATGTCCTTGGAGAAATACCGTTTACCTGTTCAGCGAATAAAGTGCTCTCTGTCGATGAATCGGAGCGGTCAGACAATTTCATGGACTGTCATATCTAGACCTTGGTTACCAAAGATGGCAAAGCTGAAATTTCATCTCATTACTTATTGCTGTCTTCTCAACAACGTTGCACTCACTCGTGACCTTGAAATTGTTTAAAAAGCGTGCGATTCTGGCAATTAGGACCATGCTACATATTATTCGTTGGCATAATTATTATTAATTAAATGTGATGCCTGAAGTAGTAGGTTGAATTAGTGAGCAGTTGGCATTTTGATTAATATAATTTCTATGCGGTATGAAAATATGTGATCGTATTGGCAAGGTACTTGAAATCCGTTCAGAGAACAATGACAAGCTAGAATTTCGCGGTCTCATTTTTTATAATTCACAAAAACATTGAGGGGTTGCCGACATATAGAGACCTCTTTGCAGCAATTAAGGGCTATTACTAATTTTACACCCTCTGTTTCTTCCTTGTTTTAAGCCGCGAATGCATGAACGTTGGGGTGAGAAACAAGCCGATTTTCTTACCCATATCGAGCCAGATGTTGTTTATAAGGATCTTGGTGTGAAAACATAAAACAACATTTGGGTGCTCGCTGGTTTTTTTCGCATGGTTTAAGTTTGCCTTTCCCACAGATTTTTCCCTCCCTCCCCCCCCCCCCCCCCCCCCCACACTTGCCGGAAGTAGGACAACCCCATTATGCGATAAGCTGTTTCATTTAGCTAGGAGAATAGGAACTCTATTAACGTTTAGTAGGGTCTTGAATCTTGATCGTAAGATATCGGACCTTATCGCGATCTTCCTCTGCAATGGCTTGACTTTGTGATAAACTTATCTTAAAAATTCCCACCGGTTTCGCAAATGTTTGTGCTAAATTGAGCTAGTAAGTGTTATTCCCACCACGACGCAGTGGTTAGTAGCACTGGCAAAGTACAATTGGGGTTCAAGGGGTACAATTGGGGTTATTATTTTACTTGTAACCAGCAAGGAATATTTTCGGGTAACAGTATTTGTTGCAAAAATCAACCCCTAGACACAGGACAGGCCTTCATTCATTTATTTGATTTATCTATAAAATTGAAGTCAATATGCGTTTTCGTTTCATTTCAAAGATCTTGGTACCAATATCATAATTTACACTTATCACATTTCCGATAATAGCATCCTTCCCATACCAAGTAAGATCTATCGTAGCTAAACACTGGTCCTGTCACATCACTCTAGTGCCCAGCTCCATTTTTTCGCACACTGCTATCTAGGTTAAGCTATCAACAAACATGTTCCTTACAATTTCCACAATGGAACTCCTATACCCCGGCTTCTTTCACCGATCTTTCCCAGTAAGGTACACTGAAATCACCAGGTGTTGCAGTTGCACGGCCAAGGACCCGCCTTCGTAGATTTTGTGCACGGTGCAACAATGGCCTTTTTTCGGTCTTCAAATTGGTAAATATAGGTTCGATGGCACAAGACCCCACTGCCAAGAAGGCTGGAAAATAATAATAGGTCTTACGTTATTATTTTCCTTGATCATGGCTCACATTCAATCGATTGGTGCACAATGCACTAAAGTAATTTTTGTTATTAAACGTAAACAAAACCATGATTGGGGTATTTATAAAAATTGTTTAGTTAGATATTAATTTGACTTTTTAGAGCACAATGGACGAGCATTTTATTTTCTTTTGTGATTGCCGCCATCCAATACCTGTATGTTTTGATGAAAGTGGAGAAGAAATCGTTTTTCATGGCGCATTACGGTTTTTTCCAGGATTGCACCCTATAAAATCGCGATGACGCCGACATAAAATGTGTTGTTATGATTTTAAATTAGCGATTGAAGTCTGAAAGGATTTGGTAATGTCCTTGGTATAAAAAATGAATCAAGAAGGCTCGGGTTTTGTATACTGCATGGGGTATTGTTTGTTGTACTAATAATCCGTGAAAATTGTGTCGGACGGAAAATTGATAGAGAATTGAAAGTGTGCCACCCTTTCACATGCCAAATGTATTTTTTTGTATTAATTCAAAGATACACAGCGCCGCCACAGGTAAACATACCAATCATGTCCGTTCTTTATGTCAATGATGATAACGCAGCAAATAGCAATATTTAGAATGAGGTCATTACCAAGCAAAATGTTGACAGTGATCAACTAATGGGAAGATCGGAATAGTTTCCACAATTTTTATATTTTCACTCAAAATCGACTGTCTTCCTTTCTATATATGAGGGCATGTGCGTGGGAGTTCCATCAATCTTCGTGAAATCGATGCCATCTCTTTAATTCCGATTTCCAACTAAAACAAGATACAATGCAAACCTTGAAAACGCATCTTGTCGTGGAGCAGCCGCGCCGGCCAGCTTTTTGGCAAACGGAACTGACAGGGAATCTTTGCCGCATGGGTTGACAGCCATAGCGAAGGCCAACACGGTTGATAGATTACAGTCATTGGCAACAAAGACCGTAGCGAGATTTCCCTATCAACAAAATCACATCCCACCGGCTCAAAGAAACCGCAGTTTCTGCTCACTTGAACCCCAAGAATAAGTAGGACAATCAAGTTAGCTCCCTCTACTCTCGCTTGGGTATTCTTACCTGGCTTTTTATTCTTCCTCGCTGCACCCAAGGGGAGCTGAAAAGAAGCCACCTTCCACCCTCACCTTTCAAGACGTTGCCTTGCTTTATTTCTCCCATCCGTAACCGCAGACGCGTTCGGCTGGGTCCAGCCCCGCGGGTATCGTCGGTAAACATAGGGTAGAGGTGTCGAGAGGGCGTTTTTGATCTGACCTTCCAATTCATTCATACAGTCATTTAAAGTCCTAGAAAACGTCAAATGAGCGTGCATTTGGGGCTAATGAAGGCACAACTCGCGCTCATGTACCAGGGATAAATATGGTTTTTCTCCGCTTCAAGGTCACCCGTGGCGTTTAAGTTTTGACTTTAAATCGAACACAAGACTGTGCACTAGTCATGATATATCACTGCAGGCCCGGAATCTGGACAGGAAGCAAACTCTAATGTTGCACAGCAAAGGTTTCTCGGCTTCCGGTAGGGGATGTTTGCTGCTGACCGCAATTCATTACGGGCACAACTTTGGTCTGCGAAGATTAGCTAAGGGCACTTTGGAGAATCTGGCTGGCTTAACTGATGTGGAATTTTCATAGAGAGTGTCGCATGGGATCGAACCCTGGACTAACAACTAGGTAGTTGATAAAATACTGATATGAATCAATTATGAGCGCATGAGATGAAGTAAAATAAAGTTTTTTTTTTTTTAATTTTTGGCAGAAAAGCTTTAACACAACTCAAAAGTTCGAGAGCAAAACAACTTCTGACTTAGGTATAAGAGGTATCCATCTTCGGCACATCCTTTTTGTAAGGCTCCTCTTAAACTCAACTCTCAAGAGCACTCCAATCTATTTCATGATTATGAAAGGCGTCAAATCCAGGTGTTTCTCGTCGCACACTTTTTCTACTAATACTTACCCCTGTCATCATCAGCTTGTTAGCAAGCAGCTAACCATATAGTTCTTCTGCATTATTTCATATCATTATTCCCAATTGTATCGATAGATTGGGGTGTTTGTCAGAAGTGTGAACACCCCGAGACATGGTCAGCGTAAAAAGCAACTACAAATAACACCCTGCGACTGACAGCAAGCTGCAATCAAGACGCCTTCACACCTTTTCAACGTGCATGGTCTTCGATCGTTATCGGAATCACACGAATATTTGAAACGTAGATAAAGATTGGCATGCAAGTTTAACTCTCGTTTTTTTGTGCACGCTCTTTGTTGATGAATTGGGAGTAAGAATGGAACGAGTTATAAATTGAGAGTTCTTGCATTTCTTCTCTGGTTTGATATTTAAATTAAATTTTCAGGTAATTCTTGCCTGGATTACAGTAGTTGGCTGGTTGTTTTTATCTAACTCAATAGGCTTACTATAAACGAAAGGCTACCAAAAAAAGACCTGATGAAAATCCACTTCTTTTCTACGAGTCACGACCAATTCTGGAACTGAATCCTTTTTGTATCTCACGTCTTGCGACAAAGGTGCATAGAGAATAGACCAAAAACATCTTTCACATTTCGACTTTTACCCGAGCGAGTTTTTTTGTTTCTTCCATCCAGCAACAATTAGCATACGATATCCTGACGACTGTCTCCTCAAGAAACCCTTCTCTTTCTTTTCAAACTTTGAGCTGCATCATTTACCACCGTGTACCCTTTCCGCAGCGACGCGGCTCACGTTGAATCTTCGATCAACTTCCCACAAGACGAAATGCATTCTCCTGACTGAGGATGCAGGCAGACAGGCAGGCTGTTATTGTTCTTTAAGATACATGTCTCGAAGAGGGCATCTGCTCTTTGCTGACCTTGGGTATTGCCATGGGATGATGCGATCCAGCTATCTGCGGGGGTCGATGCTTCGAGGCTCGCTCACACGGATTTCGCGTCATATTAAAATACAGGACATAAAATTTATGTTTTCGAATGAAGATAGCGACCAGACAGTTTGCGTTTTACTCTTCTATTTTGTGATTAATCATTTTGGATGAGATGGAATACATTTTTTTTTATCAGGGATACATTGCTTCAAACAATGAAATATATGAAAAATATGTTCATTCTCGAGTAATCAAGCTTAAACCCACGCCGTACTAAGTGTAGGGACATAGATAAGTATTTTGTCTTTTAAATAATTACACCAACAACAACAATTGCAAGTCTCCAGCAACACTTACATTTCAAATTAGATCCTTGCTAACAAAGAACTTGCCAGCCAAGATCTGATACCACGATCATCTCGTGGTACGAAACGCCCCCACCTAACTAACTTTAAGTTTTATAAACCATTCGATCTCAAACCCATCCAATTTCTCCAATCCTTGCCGATGAAAAAGTAGCCGTCGCCTCGCAGTAGGCGCACTAATCTTCATCTTGGCTGCCGCCCCCCACCCAGCACCAGTCCCGGACAAGGCGCAAGAAGGCGACCCTCGCCCTGGTCTGTCGGCCGGGCCGAGGTACCGTGGGAAAACACCTGGACGCGGCGGCAGAGACTTCTGTCTTCGCAGGGTCTCAGGAGCCGGCGGTGGAAGAGGGCGGGGACGGCGGGGGTGCGGGTAAGCGTGCCGGACAGACCACGTGACCCTCTGTTCGCGTGGCCCAAGATGCTCGGGTATACTGCTGGCAAAGGCAAGCTCTTTGAAGATTCTGCACCAAGTTACATACTCTGATCACATTAGTGCACTCGTGGTTTTGTTGTTTCAGAGTTTGTTAGTTAATTTACCTTCGGAAATAATCTGATTTTTCGGAAAAAGAAACTCTGTCTGTTAAGAATGACAGACCGCAAAAGATAAAAAAGTTGTAGTCACGAGTCACATTTTAGAAACATGGAATTCATTGTGCTATTCGAAACTGCACAAAAATTCCGAAGTTTACTAGCTCAACGGGATCAGCATTGGGATCCCACCTTCGCAGGCAATGCGCTAGTAAGATTTCAATTAAATGGTGTGCGTCTTTTGTGGTTAGTTAAAAATAACTAACACTGTTCATTTACTTTATTTGGTATTTAATTCAACGCTTCGTGATTTTTTTAAAACTAAGGTCTGAAATCAGATCAGATCTTCACGTCATGCGTGGGACAGAAATGCGTGCTGCGGCCGTGTGATTTCACACGAAAGGTCTACGCACATTAGGACACGCACCCAAGCATCTAGATTCAAGAAGAACCCAGCCTGACTGCCCCTATGAAATCGAATAATATAGCGATTGGTAAACACCGCTCGGACAAAGATGAATGGCTCATGTCTTTTTGTCTCTTTCTTTGTTGCAGGCCTATTGGCTCGACTGCATGGTTCCCTCCAAGCTGTCCCAATGTCACCGCTGGCACCTTGCAGGCGCAGAAGACATACGTCTTCCAGATACGTGTGTGTTATTGCGAGGAAGTAGAATATGTTGATAATCCTATGCTGCCACAGGCTTCAGAGCTTTATTGGTCAAGAATATACTGTAAATTGATATTCATTCTGGCATGGGCGACCATGGGCTCGTGTTCGTGGGCTAAGTTTGCTGTCATTCCTCGGAGAAGGTTTAGTAAATCCTGATGGCAAAAATCAACTGTAATTTACAACATCGATAAATCAAACTTATTCCTACAGCACTTGCACGAATCTTGCGCTGTTTGAGGTAGCTTAAAGAACTGTGTAACTTGAAATCGATTCCAAAAAGGCCCAAAAAGACTCGGCAAATTGAATGCATGGAGTTATTCTGAAATCAGTGCTTAAAGTGGAGAAAATTGTTTAAAAAATGTTTGCGTATGTTTCGAAGAAAACAAAGGGTGGTTTTATTAATGAAAGTGATGTAGTCTTATAATTGTCTTGCACTGCACAATGTAAGGAAAAGTTGAAGTAAGTATTTTCGCTAAATAAGTGTGAAAATAAACAGCGAGTTAGTGTATACCAAGCATGTAAAGCTTGAAAATTGTAATGTTGCTTCAGAAATCTGTAGTGTATCTGAATTTGATTCAAGTTGATCCTCATGGATGCCATCCTTTTCCATGCTACTGTGATACTACCAAGAAATGTAAGAAGTCAGTAGTGTCAATAGAAGTGTGTAGGCAAAACCTCATGAAATGAAACGGACATGCCTTGATTTAATCATAAACCTTGCCATGACGGCAATGTCTCACCGACTGTGGAGGCGCCACGCCGATGCCTAAAAACCATGTAGCGAGCTGGGTGGAGGTGCCTAAGCCCTGCGATGCAATGCAAATGTTATTTATTTCTGTTTTTCATGCATTGTAAACACTCTACAAATGTGTCTGGACACAATAATTAGCAGGGGCTATTGTTCTATCATACCTATATACAGGTATATATCATAAATCACAGAGACCATTCACTGATTTCATAAATCACTTAGTACATGCCAAGAATGAAGTACCTCAGAAGTCAGAAGGTTTGCAAGTCCTGCAATTTTAGTTTCAGGCAATGCAAAACGGTCAGCTGAAAGAAGTGAATCTGTGTTTTGTTACCCTCACGAACTGCTATGAGCTGATCTGCTTTTACGAGGTTGAGTCAAAAGAAGCAGGTCTTCTGGTTAAATGTGCAGTAGGCAATGCACTTTAGTTTTTAAGTCCCACAGTGTTCTCATCGTGGAGCGTAGCCCAGTGGTAAACGCTCTAATATCGAATACTAAAGGTAGTGGGTTCGATCCCCGACCAAGTAGCATTTTGGTAGCACCTGTAGCAATGGGTTTTATTCGATCTAGTAACTAAATATAGATATGAATAATATATGCAATCCAACTTACAAGCGATTCTGTATAAATAAAGTAAAACGATTTAAAATTGAATTTTTATGATGCTGTGTGTTTCCCTAAAAATTTCCTTTGGTCTATTTGTCCCATTCTCTTGTATAGGCAAGCATTCGGTAAGGTACTTCAAAACGGTAAGGTAATTTAGAAATGTATTATTTTTAATTACGGAAAAAATGCCGTAAAAATGAGTATTACAAGGCCTGAGTAAGATTTCGTACATAACGGACACAAATAGCTAAGTTGTCAGATGAAGTAAGAGCCCTCGGGCGCTGTACAAGTAACTGAATCAAAGACCTCCTCCAAATTATACTCTTCTGATACAAAGACCAGATTGTTTCTAAAAGTAAAGGCCCTCAAGCGTTATACAAGTGAATAAATCAAATACCTCTTCCACATTATACTCTACTGGTACAAATGCCAAATTATTTCTCAAAGTTAGAGCTACCAGGCGACTGAATCAAAGACCTCCTCGTACATTATACTCTACTGATACAAAGGCCGATTGTTTCAGACAGTTTCAGCCCTCAGGCGTTATACAAATTAATTAATCAAATACCTCCTCGCACATTATAGTCTACTGATACAAATGCCAAATTATTTCTCAAAGTCGGGCGACTGAATCAGATACCTCCTCGCACATTATACTCTACTGATACAAAGGCCGATTGTTTCAGACAGTTTCAGCCCTCAGGCATTATACAAATTAATAAATCAAATACCTCCTCGCACATTATACTCTCCTGGTACAAATGCCAAATTATTTCTCAAAGTTCGGCGACTGAATTAAATACCTCCTCGCACATTATACTCTTCTGATACAAATACGATTTTTTTTGTTAACAGTTTTAGCCCTCAGGCATTAAAAGACCTCCTCGCAAATTATACTCTACTGATACAAATAGATAAATTTCCACTCTAAAAAGGAATCTAATGAAAATGTAGCTGTTTAATCACTGCAATTATCTTCCTTACCATTGCTGTTATGAAGACGACACAATTTGTTGATGGAAGTCAGATTGATTTGGAATTGTGGTGGAGGAGCCAGGATTAATCTTGGAATCAACATACATTTGAGGTATAACGCAGTCACTTACGAGAACAATAATTATAAGATATTTATATTTTATTAACAAAAACAAAGTACAAGTATAGACAAATAGTGGGATTTGCATTTTTTATTTGCAAACCTTAAAAGTACAATCATAGTTTGAAAGTGCTGCAATATTCTGCAAGTTGAGAAAATGTCTACCCTCTACAAAGACTTGATTTTTAAATGTACATTTTTGGGTCTTACCTAGTTGTAAGAATGCTCCTCACATGTTCACATGTCCTGTTTGCTTTGATAAATATAAGCAACTTGTACACAGATACACATTGCATTGTCAAAAGTTGTAGTTTTTTAAAACTTAGTCTACAGGACTTGCTTTTTCTGCTCTATAGCCCATATATGTATGCAGGCTTTTTATACTAACTACATTATACAACATTTTCACAATGTGGTGCTAGAGACAGAGTCTAGTGGTTCTCCAAACTCAATTTTCACTCAGCATGCATGAAAACGCGGTCTTTGAACTCGGCGTAGACTGACTTCCCGGAGGTTTGGGACGCCAATGGTTTGCCATCTGAAACAAGCGAAAATTGCATTAGATCCTAGTTTCACCTAGACCTACGACTAACAAAAGCTTTCTTGCAGCTTTTATTTGGAGCATTGAACATTTTACGCCATGAGCCACTCATGTCAGGACACCAGCCAGCAGCGTATGTACAGCTTGGCACTTGGAAAGCAAATTGCTGTAAGGATCTATGAAGTTTTCTGGATTGCTCAAGAAAAGAGCCTGACCTTGAGGCTAGTCATAGGTCAGACTACTCCCGCTATTCACTACAGGCGTTGAGTGTAGGTTCTAGGTAGAGAAACAACGTCAATGTTACAGTCTCTGCGTGAAAGATGGCCGCCAAACGACTACCTTACCGACAAAAATGCAGAGTACCGGAACATCACGTTAAGTGGAGCCACTGTCGTATGAATTTTAATTTCGATATTTCTCGTAGGTTAACTCGCTTTTGAGACTTTTCATGCTCAAAAAATCTCCATCAATGTTTACCTCAACGATTGATATACATGTAACGATATTAGAAAGCGAGTAACCTACGAGAAATATCGAAATTAAATTTCAAACGACAGTGGCTCCACTTAACGTGACGTTCTGGTACTCTGAATTTTTGTCGGTAAGGTAGTCATTTAACGGTCATCTTCACGCAGAGACTGTAACATTGCAGTTGTTTCTCTACCTATAACCTACACTCAACACTACAGGGTTCCACAAAGCTGTCGAAAGGCTTTTTCTGCGATTGGGAGACAATATCACAGCGGTTTTCTTTTAACCAAACCCAAGCAAACTTTGATCATTTTTTTGGATCGAAACAGTAATGATAATTATTGTTGCTAAGGTGATCGCAGATTGGCGCAAATATCGGGAAACTGGGTAAGGGGAACCCAGGCTGGGTGAAGTATGCATTTTGGAGATGACTCGATAACGAGACCAGGGCCCATTAAATGCACGGACGAAGATATTATCTGACAGCAGTAATGGCCATATTTGGAGATTGTTTACAGTATTCTGGGACCGAGCATCTGTGATTCTTTAACAAGACACGACGTAACCCTTTAATAACGAGGCATTTTAAAGGCCAAGGGTCTTTTATCTTGAGCACAAGAAAGGCCAGGGCAATCGGTTGCGTTATTTTGCAGCTTGTTCAGCCAGGAATCTGATAGTTTACTATTTCAAGGTGACATTTGATGCAAAAGATCCAGGAAAAAATAGGAAAATGTGGAATGTCAGGGGGTTTACTTTTCTGAGGTTTGACTTACCTTAACTTCCTCGCTGCAGAAGATAGATCGGGTACAGTTCTGGATACCGGCTTGCTGCATCGAATAGTTCGCGGCAAAGACCGTAAGTGGTGGCGGCTGTGTATACTGGCAGACTATGCTGAAAGGAAACAGGTGGGGCTTAAAAAGCATGCAAGAAATCAAAGAAGTTTGTGAACAGTTTTGTCAGTTATGGAGTATTGCGTTAAGATGTTGGCTAGTTCTGTCCAAAAACTACTGTTTGGTTCTAGAACAGTTCTAGGATACAAACAGAAGCAATTTCATCCAGAAATGAATATCTTCACCATAACAACTATTGATACTCATGTGCCTCTTGGTATTGGTTGGCATGTCCTTCTTAGCAATTGGGAACAAAAATTGAACATTCCTTTACTAGAAATGTTTTAACGAGAATATTCGCAAGAAAAATTGAATGGGAGCCTAATTCCGCTCATAGCACAGGAAACACTTAGGAAAGTTTTATCAGAAAGTTTTGTGTTGTGCAATTCACAGATTCCTTTGCTAGCTGAGAAATTCTCTGCAGAGCCTCAGTTTTATTTTCTTGGTGAACATCTAAATGGGTAACTGGCAGGCTCTTTTCAAATCAAATCACACAATTAAAGCTTCTCCAACCAATCACCCCCAAACTGTCTAACATTTGACCCACCTTGGCTTTTTTTCAGGGAATGACATCTCAGACGCAGCACTCGGAAGCCGATTTGTAGTTTTTCCAGCCTCAGGTCAGCGGTGAACGGGAAACTGGACTAATTTATCGAGTTAGTCAGAGTGCTGCGACATTTATCCCCATGCACTGAACTATAGTTCCATACACAGAGGTTGAGATGCATGAGGTTAATCTAATAATTTGTGTTTCAAGTGTCCTTTCATGACATTCCATGCAATTCTAAAACTATCTTTTAACTGGAGAAGGATTTGCTATCTTGATGCTGCTGTTTGACATTAAAAATTTTCAACTGGTGAAGGAACCTGTACGACTGTAGCAGCATTCAGAAACCTTATGAATCCTCGATCTTCCCTGAGAAGCATTTTGAATCCGTGGGGAGCCTGAAGTGGCATATCATTTATTTGGCATATTGCATGACATGAAAACCCTGTTTTGCATTACATTACTTCAGGGGGGCAAGGAAGTGGGTATCTTTAAAATACCCATTTAATTGACTAACTAAACCACTGGTAGTTGAATTGTATTCCCCAGATTTGTTTTGGAAAAACCTTGGTGACCTTAGTGGGGGTATGCGGCGCAAGCCCACTCCAAGGTTATGCCACATAAACAGTATACTCTCACTGCACGCCCCAGCATTACTTGCATTGTATATTGCAACTACCTTGCCTTCACTGCTGGAACTCCGGTCTCCCACGTAATCCCAGCTGATGGGGCAGGTCTTCCAAACTGCTAGTCCATGGTGACTGCATCCTCAGCGGTTTAGTAATCTGGAGACCACGCAACAGAGACCTGGGTGACAGGAGAATGGATGCTCAGAATTTCAGATTTCCAAAATCAATTCAACGGACAGATACAAAAAGTACAAGATGATGTTGACGAAAGAGGTGAGAAATGGAATGAAGTAGAAGAGAAAAAAAGCTGGCTAGATAAGATGGAAGAAGTGGGTGAATGAAAAGGAAAATGAAAAAGAGCATGAACAAGATGAAAAATGATTTGGCATAATCAAGCTAAATGCCTTAAATTAAACATTTTCTATCTGTTATAATAAATGGATGAAAAATAAAAAATTTAGTTAAAAAAAAAAGACTACTAGATTAAGATCACAAGTTTGGTAAGAATGTATGTTGCTAAGTAAAGCTGATTCGTGGGTCTCCCCACTCCGCATGGGTCTTCCTGCGTCTGAGCGACTTGCCCGGACACGCTGTTGTTAGCTACCGCACGTAATAAAGCGCCGCTAACCGACTTACGCGGACTTCGGTTTCATTGAAACTATTTGTCTGATCGAGATAAGATTATTTAATATTTGACAAATAAAATGACATTTTTTAAATCATTGTGCTTTTGCGTATGTACTAACAAAGTATCGCTATCAAAAATGTATTTGCTGGTGAGATTTTGGTGTTGATTACGGGCGGACCTTCTATACTCATTTAAACACAATTAAAAAACAATAATTTAATTTTGAATTAGATAAGATATCTGAAAACTTGTTGTTCTCTGGAGATTAGTAATGAAGATGTAATAAAAAATTGTGAATCACTCAACCCTATTACATCTTAAAAAATCGAAGGTGACAGCAAAAAAATTGTTTTTCTAGTTTCCCACAAATTTCACACATAATCATTTTTTGAGTATTTTATTAGTGACTCAGCGACACATGAGAATAAAGCCACGCAAAAAGATTTGCTCTCATGTCGATTTTCACGTTCCGCGTGAACCCCCTTAAAATGATTATTTCACCATGCTGATTATTGATTGGCACTAGGTAAAAAAAGATTTCAAACTGGGTGTTGAATGCTAAGTAAAAATGAACTCTTTTTCCTTGAGCATTTTCCCCAACAAATAAACAAATCAAATGGGAAATTATCGGCTGAACGTTTCACATCAATTTTACTGCCTAGGTATTGCCATAGAATAAAGATTAGATAATTTGTATGTCTTTGGTTAGTATGTTATAAGTTATATATGCTAGTAGAAGTAAAATGCTCTGCGCACAGGCGTCGAGTTTTAATGGACGTCGAGTTGATCATATATATATATTTCTTAGTATGCAGAAATTTGCATGGAGCTAGTAGCACACCTACATGATTGACAAGATAAACAACTGGTAATTCGAATGTGGCGCCTGTGCAGAGTGGTTTACTAATACCGTTGAGTGTCCACACTCAACGCTAATACTGTTCAGCATTAATACTGTCATACATACAGAGCAACTAAATAGTTTCAAGCTACGCTTCTTCCATTAGCGATAGTCTTTTAACTTACCTAATCTATATTCCATGGTATTGCTATGGTATTCTATTGCCATTGAATTAGGAATGTAATATATTGATTTAATTTGATATAAAATTGCAAATGCCGCCTATTGCTGTTAAATACAATATATTACACCAGGCCTGACTACTATGTGAAAGCAAACTTAGAATTGAGCCATTTATTTGCTTGAAAATTCCACAATCCTGACATACTCACTTCATTGTGGCATTTCCAGCACTGCCAGGCCCACTCGACAGCAAAACATAGATGGTCTTCACTTCATGGGTCTTCATCGTCGATGGCAGCAGTAGGGCACACCTGGAAAACTTAAGTATATAATGGATTTTGTTTTGCAACAGTGGGAATGTGTAATTATAACATAAGTCTGTCTTCTATGGTGTAAATAAGCAACTGCAATGGCGCAATAGCAACTGCAACCACGGGCTCGGAGTAGGGGTTCACCAACCAAGATCAATCAGAATATCAGTTTGAATAGTTTATCTAGAGCAATGACGATAAATCACGAATTAATTAGCCCAATTCCAATTTGCAGTCACGGCACACTTTATTTCATTGCGTGTAACCTCTTATCTATGCCCTAACCTTAGAGCCCTAACCAACCTGACCTGAGCCCCATTGTCTATCACGCGTTCGAGCTAAGTAATCGAATGCCATGAATCTTCTGGAAGTAATTTATGAGATATAAGTCTGCACCACTGCTGTTGTATTATTATTAATTTTCAATAGCTCTTACAGAAGCCTACCACAATGAGATCTTGATTCTTACCTCCTTCTCGTTGTTAGAACGGCGTGCTGAGCGCCCAGCTGGTACAGAACCTGACGCCATCTTTGTCACTAATGGAGATTGGAGCGGCGACTCAAAAGTTACATTTGAATTTAATTTCGTCATTGAAGTCAGATACTTGTCTACACTTTGGTAAAATACTTTTAAGTGATTTGATGTAATCACGAATGATATAAAAATATAAAAAATTTAGATACTTTGATCCCAGCAAAAATTTGAGTTGAACGAAGCTTAGTTATAAAAAGTTTTTTCTATTTATATGGCCTTAAATTTGTCTAAAAAGGTGGCTATAATTGAAAAACTTGCATGCATGCCATATCACACGTTGAAAAGAGGAAGCATAAATTTAGGGTACGAGAATAATAGATTAAATAACCACTTTATCATACTCACTGTTTCTTTATCTACCAAAAAAAAATCAACTTTTTGAAAGCACAACCACATTTGAAAATGTCTTCGACAACCAAGGTGCAAAGACTGTAGCTAAAAAAAAATACCAAAATATGATTTGCAGCTTTACCTACCACGGCAGAATTAAAACCAACATACCTTTGGTAAGGATTGAGAGCCACATTTGGATGGTTCAGTGTTTTAAAGAACCATGCAGAGCAGAATTGCTGAATTGCTGAATTGAGAAGAGCCGACTTGCTTTCGGACTTTTGACTAGCCTTTGTAGGGGATGCTGCAACATGGGCGTCCGCAGGATTTTTTCCAGGAGGGTGCAAATGCTTCCAAGGATATCGGCAAAAGGGCTTCAACTGGAGGGAGGAAGAATTGCACGTTTTAAATATGTTGAATGCATTGGGCACAGTATTTCATTACAAGTGTTTCTAATTATAAAATTTGTAGAGGATAATTGAAGCCACCCTTGTATCTAATTACCGAAATAAAATGCTCTATCAATAATTTAAAAATGTTAATTTTGTTCATACCGTTATGATTGTCCTTGTGGCTCAATGGTTCAGTCACCGTATCGGTGTGAATCAACTCTCCACGGACCAGGTTCGAGCCCGCTGCTCGGCGGAAATTTTTACAACTGGAAAGTGTGATCATGATGGTCATCAAAAGGAGACTAATGCATAACCTGGTTGTATACGTAGTCGGCCATACCTCCTGAGGTACCGGGTTCGAACCCAGTCACCAACTGCGATGGAAACTTTTGCAGATATCAGATTATGGCAAGCGTGTACGATTGGTCTCCCTCAACCCATGCGCCGCGAACGGAGATAGGTATAATTTTGTGGGAAAGACGCTCCTGGCGCTCAGGGCATGCACTCAAAGTCAAGCGCCGGGAGTGGTCCGCCCGAAATAATGCTAAGTATGCTTCCCCTGTGGATCGGAGACAGCTTGAAATCTTGGAAATAATTCTCCGTTTTGTTGTCGTAATTATGCAATTTATATTTCCTAAAAATATTCCACTGCTAACATCGGCCTTGTGGTCGTGTGGTAATGCTGTCTGGTCGGTAATCCTGGGGGCTCGGGTTCAAATCCTGAGCCCCCGTCAAAGTTTTATTTCGCGTCCCAGATGTACGTTGAAGTTTTTTTTTCGAAAGAAGATGCAATGCTTCGTTACAAATAGAAGTCAGAACTTTAAGCACCTGATTTCAGTGTCCGCGAGGAACTCGTTTCCTTTTTTTGGCGTACGGTTTAAGAAAGCATGTCTTAATTTATCTTTAATATTATGTCGTGCAACATTTTTGCTGTGGCATGTTGAACTGGTGCTATTTCAATTTCTTCGATGCTTCGTCACGGCAGGAACATGTTCACACCGTGCACAAAATTGTTAAAAATGATTTTAACATGGATGTGAACATGTTCCTGCCGTGACGAAGCATCGAAGAAATTGAAATAGCACCAGTTCAACATGCCGCGGCAATAACGGGGCAAGAAATACTTTTGTTACGACAACTAATCAATGTAGCAAAATGGTAACAACTAGTTGATAAATAGTTGCCCAAAAGAACTGCAAAAATGAACACTGCAATCCTTTCCTTTTAATAATATGTAAATAAAATGCAAAATATGTCAGTTTTGTTTCCAATCGCCATCTCCGTCCTCGTGGCTCAGTGGTTAAGTCATTGCGTCGGGCAGGTCCTATTTTGAACATACCAGGTTCGAATCCGGAGATATATTATTGACTTTTTTTATTATTATTTGTGGTGTTTAACGACACACTGTTTTGACAACTGGCCCTGCGGCACTGGTCTAATGGCGTCGGTATTGTCTTTTATGATTAAATAAATATGCCGACTTATGAGTAACAGAAAAGGACCTGATTTCATACTTCATAAATTGTTACATTCATTACTTTTAGCACAAAACAATTTATTTCCTATTAATACCATTATTATAAAGTCATTTTATCATAAGTATTGTTACTATATTAGTATCATATTATGACTGTATATTATTAATATTCCTTTTATTTACTATCCTGACGATCCCTAACGAGATTCATGGCTTGTAAAAGTTTTTTATTTTAGTCAATAAAGGAAATCAATCAATCAATCGACTCCGAAGAACGCAGTTCGAATCTTCCAACGTATGCCTAGAGTTGATAGCAAAAATCCCTCCTTGAACGGGGAGCAAACTCGATACCTGCTGCACGTGGACACGACCACGTGAATTTTTTTTTTGGTAAATATTAAAATCATAAAAAAAGAATTCATCATTCGTTTATAGACTTACAAGTATTTTCTGAATTAAAAAACAAAAACAAAGTTTGGCTAAAAATAGGTAATCATATCATATACGTCCATTCCCAACCCCTTCCGATAACACCAATGGCTTGGGACACCGAACAATTCAAGAGCAATTCAGCAATTCAAGAGTAAAACTTCAAAGTAAATCGCACAGAACAAGTATCGATATCTTGAGCTGTTCGATCATACCCTGATTAATTTAGTTAATTGTACTCATATTTTCTTCGTCGGCGTCTTCATTGAAAGGGGTGTGGGAGTAGACATAGGTTATTATTTTTTCAACCCTTTATCAAGTCAATTTTTTGTAATTCAGAAAATACGTCAAAGTTTTTAAACGAATAATAATAAATTTTTTTTTCGTTACATTCATTATTTTTGGAAATAATCTTGGGAAATAATGGAAAGCTCAATCACTTTTACGAATTATATTTGTACACACCGCCTTTAAGAGTTAAGACAATTTTTTACATAACGTACAATCACATGCACACGCACAATAAACACTGCACTAGCAAACTAAACAACTGAACAAATTGAACTAGCAATTGGAACTAGCAAAGCAATTATTGGAGTGTCTCAGATACTTACTGGTGTAGTTCTTCCCAAGACGAAGCTCAACTGGTAACTGAATCTGCTAAACACATGTACCTCCCTGCAGTTGGATGCTGGAAAAAGTTCATAATGGCAATTGGCAACAGCTGTGAAACCTGTAAATTTCTCACATAATCTACACATTTACTTAAATACCCCTCCCAGTCCCACTACTCATTTCCTGTAGTGCAGTGCACTGAAAATTTAATTCAGCTAATATCAATTGCAGTGCACTCCTCTGCATTTGGTATTTCCTGCATTTCAATGTTTTTGCATCTCAAGATACTTTTGTATCTAGAGATATGTACCTCAGATACTTATCATCACTGGGTACACGTAAGATGACACGTAAATTAAGCAAATGAATACTATGCCAACAAGCCATTTAGTCAGTCTAAAGCAGTAGATAATTTCTAAAAAAAAAGGTGGGTGAACGCTTGGCTATCTTCTTTTTTATGTGTAGTGGGAGGGGGGTTAGCTCTTCTTGTTTTCTGTAAGTATAGGTAGTATAGTGGAATCATTGGTTGACAGTTGTGGTTTATTGTCGGCAAAAAGACTTTGTGTAACTCAAAAGAGACTTACCCGAAGAGGACGTAACCATCCTACATGAATTTGAATCCATCAAATTTTATTTGTTTCGGTAAAATACTTGTAATATCACCCTCCAATTTGTGGAAATGTCTAAAGAAATGAGAGGCAAACAGTGCAAATGACTGACGGGGTTTTTAAAACAATAGAGCACATTCCGGGAGGACAAAGGATAGGAAATGGTAATTCACGGAAAGATTGTGCGCGTGGGTTACCTCGGTCAACCTAAATTTCCCTGCTAGTGCCATTGTTTCTTCTTGGAAATGAATTGTTGAAACGATCGATCAACTGACGTTGTTTACCTCTGCTCGCACGAGGAGTTGGGGGTTGGAATTCCAAGGCAATCCTGCTTACATCTTTTGACCAAAACATTTTCCCGAAACAACAGGATCGGAAGGAATTCTGTCCAACTTATAAAACGCAAGTTTGTACAAAATAAAATGGTATATCGTCTGCACTGTGAGTAAATTAGAACAGCGCATTGACAAGGTAAAATTAAAATAAAAGCCATTTCGAAAATAATTAGGTGGGTGGACGGCGTCCACTCGCTTTCACCCTGAAATTAACCTCTGGGTGCACACAAACTTATGCTCTTAACAATAACATATACTACTTCTTGCATGCTTGCAAGAAAGTTTGGGAAATCAACTTAATATATTCAATCAGTGGCTCTAGCAAACAATCAAAGAAAATGTCTAAAATTCTTGACATTTATTTGTTTATTTGCTTTCGAGTTTAAAGAGTTTCAAATGTTTGTTTGAAATGTGTAGATTTACTCCAAAATTACACCTCGATTGAAATGTATACCCCTGCTTTTATTTTTTGATGTGTCTCGGACCGTGTGGTCAAACTCAATCGGGACAGGTACAAAATATATTTCTATTAGTACAATTAACATTTGGCGTGTAGAAATTGGGCAGTCCGCATGATGTACGTAGTTAGGAAGACTTCTATGAATATTCCAAGTTAGTGGTGGCTGCAAGCATAAAAAAGAAACTATCTCCTAGAGTAATGAAGTATTTCACTAATCCATTTATCATTTCCATGCAAGTTATCACCAAAAATGAACAATGTTCTACAAATGTGTAAAATCTGGTGCCAATATATCAAACCTTTTGGTTACCCTGCCAGTTTATGAGCAATGTAAATGAAGTTGAGAGCACAATAAAATTACAACCTGAAAGTTCCATGAAAATCGAAGCGTTTAGCCATTAGAGCGCTAAGCAAAAACACGTTTATAAATACTTATATAAACACTTATACTTATAAATAAGCGTCATAATTAATGCATGCCATATAAAGCCATATGAAGTAGGTACCTGCAAAGTTAAACTTTTGTAGGATCCCAGTTTCATGGAATACGCCGCGATTTTTTCGCTGGAAAGGTTGGATGGTAACTCACCTTTCCTCTCTGGAATGTAATACAAATACAGCGTTTTCCGTTTAAATGACACTATTTTGATCAATGAAATGAGAGAATATGTTTAACTTGCCCTTTGAATGATGAAATAACAAAGCCTTTATAGAGTGCTTATTATTTAATGTACGAAGATTTCCAGGGGGGTGCAAGCGCACCCCCCTTGCACCCCCCTCCGGACGCCAATGGCCGCAAGTGTTATCGTGTAGCACCTACCGTTACCACGTTTTGCCGGCCTCGTTTGCTCAGTAGACAGTCTGACTATGTAGAACTATACTATCATATGAATCTATTTTATGAATGTGTCCTAGGACTCTTCAATATAAGAGCTCATTTTTCAGTGTCCCGTTACAAAACTAACAGTAATTTCAATTGTGTGATTTTTTTTTTGCTTGGCAAAGGCCAATAAGAAAATGTTTTTTGTTTGTTAACTCTAAGAGGCATGGTGGTAACACAGGTGGTAAGACACCATTACCACCATTTCTGGATTTTTTTCTGCCGATTCCAAGGGCGGTAAAACTTACGCAATCTCAAATCGCTTGCGCATAGATTTGTGGATTGGCGTTCAAAAAAGAAGCTACATATTATTACACCACAATAATCAGTTCGCTCGCTCGCTGTCTTTGAGGGCATACCGATGCATGTGCGCTTTAACTTTTAAATAAAAACAAATTTTTAGCTAAGCTGATACATCTACATACCATTTCTGAGCTTTCAAACAGTATGTTCATAATTATTACGGGTTCTAGTCATAAAAAATGGTGGTAATTTGCCCTTATACCACCATGCACTATGAGTACTGCATGGTCTAGTTCAAGGGCTGAAAGTTGTTTTAAAAAGTAAAGCATTATAAGAATTATTTTGATCTTTGTGACTGAGATGTATCACCCAATGAGACTGTCAGTGACCAGGTGCTAAAGCCACACTTGATAAAACCAAATGAACAGAAATTCTTTCTGACGACGATTCATTTTTGAATAGCAGTGAATTTAAAGATGACTTTTGATGATGAAACAATGTGATTTTGCTATAAAGACAAGAAAAATGGGTGACAGACATCAGTGAATTAAGAACTTCGGGGTAAACTAGTGTAATTTATCACTTTAATCGCGCAATGATAACGACGTAGCGTCCAGAAGACGTCCAGTCGTTATTTTATTTTGTTTATTTATGTCTACAAGAGTTTTATATTATGTTCATATTGATTTTGAATTATTGTATCTTATATTTTTCCGTCATTAATGATTTTTGAAGCATATCTTATCTTTTCGCACTGAATAAGGTAAACACGCTTGCTGCATGGTAGTGTTGTATTACCACCCCTTAGGGATGGGAGAGTTGGTGATAAAAATTGCCTACAAGTATTATAGAGTTTGCCTTTCAATAAGCATTAAACCCATCAACTTTAAAAGATAAAAATAAACAAGAGTTAAAAGTTTGGAAACGGTTTGTTTGTCAACCTTTGACAAAACTGTGAATCTAATTTCTTTCCTTTATGACATTTACTTGGGAGTGCATATACAACTTTCGGCAACATTTCTTCCAACGGGCAGTTTTAACATGTCCAACTTAATTTATGAGACGCATCCCCATGGTTACACCTAAACAGATACTTCTGTTTTCATCTTAACCTGCTTATTTAACTGGCATTTCGCATTGTGAAAACGGTGAGAATAGAAATGGAGAAGTTCGGCTGAAATTTAGGTATTTTTCAGGAAGGCTTTCAGGAAGATGCAACTCGAACAGCAGGATTCCTCCACAAATCCATGCAGTCGAGTGTTAAATAAGCAAGGCTAATGAAGTTGCTGTACTAACTTACATTCCTACAACCTCTTTCCCGAACATAACTGATAATGTGCATGATGGTCGCCCATCCAATACCTGACCCAGCGCAGTGTTGCTAACGTCGGTGATATCACGAGAACTGGTGTTTCCAGCACGCCAAACCGTTCGGTGTGACGATTCGTGGAGGGCTCGTAAGCAATTGGACCCGCTGTGTGACTTGATTTGGTCAAGAACACTCACATCTAACAAATGCTAACATAGTTAAAATGAATCTAATTTAAAATCTGCAATTAAAGTACGAGAATTTGGAGTTCTTCAGCATCTGCATGCCTGGAAAACATTTGGTCTGTGATAGCAGCTGTGGACGCCATTGCTGTTATCACCTCGAACCACTTCGAAAACCGGTCAGCCAATGGGAGCCGAGCTTCAGTCGTTCGAAAGTACGAGGCGGGGGTCGATCGAGCACGTGTTGTGACGTCACTTGAACAGCGATGCAGTAGGTTTCAGGCGATACTCTTCAGTCGGCTACTCGCCTGGTACGAAGAGACAAATTTTCGCCTCGTTTTAGACGATTATTTCAGTTGAAACTTGTCATGGTTGGATTAACCGTACGTATAGGCAGTCCCGTGGCACTCACGCGTACCACGAGATGCTTCAAAGTTTTTACAGGCAAACTAAATTTCCTTACAACGCCATTCGTTCCCAGCTACTTGACACAAATTTATAAAATATAGCTTTGAATTTTAGGCATAGGCAACGCCTCAAAATAGGACCGATCGGGAGATAAAAATATGTGATATTCAGACTTTTGTTGCAAACCTTTACAAGATACGATATGTTCTGCGTTGTAGTGTGATCTTACAGATCTTACAGATTGATTGATTAGTGACGTTTAACGACGCACTTTCTTGACAACGGACAATGTGGCACTGGTCTAATAGTGGCGGTAAATGAGTGAGTGAAGATGATACTGATGATTTACCTTCCTAATTAAGAAGGGAGGAGGGGAAACCCGGTGCACGTGGCCTACTCCTGTCGACGAGCACCAACGTCCCCTCCGCAATTGTACAATTGACAGCAATTGAAGGACGGTACCACTCGAACCACAGGACTCCACCACAAATCCATGCTGCCGAGAGGTTGATAAGCAAGGCGAGTAAAGTTGCTGAACTAACTTTCAACCCTCTAACCTCTCTCCCGAACAGAACTGGTCATGTGTATGATGGTCACCCGTTTTTTAGAAGTCAAATCCAAAAGCTGACAACCATGTGAAATAATATAAAGCATAGATTTAAATTGCAAATGGGGTTGGATTGTTTCGCTCGCTACGTTACATTATACCATTAAATGTTACATATATGTTATATCTTAACATACCATTTAAATGTTTAAATGTTGAAGTCGATACGGGAAAAATAACTTCAATAACTACAATTTTAAGGTTAAATTAAGTTGCAGGAGACATTTTGCATTACATGCATGCTCACTTAGGATATCAGTGATCAGAGGCGCCGGAGCAGCGATCATATATCAGAGATCAGCCAGATCAGTGAACTCCAGTCTGCTGGAGCCTCTCTTGCAGTCCTGAACCATCAAACACGGAGAGAGATTTTTCTGCTTTTTTCACTGCCGAGTTAAATTTTAACCAGTGGACTTGTTTCGCAGCGACCAGCACTACAGCGAAATGAGTAATTCGGCTCTGGATAAGCGCGGAGTTTCGTGTCTGCAAGATAGCCGTCAAAAACAAGGTGTGAGCTTACCGATTCTTTTGAAATAAGAAACCTGGACCAATACTTTGTTCGCTGCCAGCAAAAATTAAAAATTGATTTCGTTGCGTGGAGCGAAACAAGCACCCTGTTACGGAATGTTCTGCACAGAGTCGACAGCGAATGTTATTTCCAGGGGGATCCAAGCGCATCCCCCTTCGGACACTCATGAACATGGTCAAAAAAAGAAGTGCTTGGCATTTTACAGTTACCCAAACACAGGTTTGTTTTAGTCAAATGGATTTGATTTCACACGATTGCAACACAACTGGATGATACTGGATGATGACACAACTGGACGGGCTGATGCTTTTACAAGTATTGGAACCGACAACTATGTATTTATTGATGTAATATCATAATATATGATCTTTGAACAAATTTTTAGGAATATAACTTAATTTAAAAAAAAAGAAAAACATGGAAATAATGACAAGATCACTCACAAACCATCCCTAGAAACCAACCAAATCTTGTAATTTTACACATTGTGAAAAGCAATCTAAAAAATGACAAAAAAATTGTCAATAAAATCCAGTACAGTGAAATCAAATAGTATATAGTATAAAGAATGAAAACAATAAGTGCTGCACTATGCAGTACTTCACAAGCCAGGTACATCTTGGTTTGCATAGGTTAGGTAGCAAGTTAAAATATTGAAAAAAATATATAGATTGATTAATAAACCATGGATTAATAATAATTGAATTGAATAAATGAATAATTGGTTGATTAGCAACAAAATTTGAATGAAACTTTTAAACTTATCACTCAAAACGTAAGACAATTGTTGCCATCCTTTTAAGACAGAGGCACAGGTTATTTCCTTATTGAAGTAATAAAATAAAATTTAAAAAGATACTCAAAAAGCATTTTGAACGCTTGCAGGGCTGCCTGCCACGGACGTGAGTTATTCGGCATTTTGCTGGAAGACTATTTCGCTCAGCTGCTCAAACAACGGCATCTGGAATGAAAATCGGGGATTAAAGGATCGCATCCTGCACATTTTCTTACCACGACACCTAGGACTGCTCCACTCTAGTCAATTTGTCAATTATTGGAAAAAATTATATTAGAGTGGCTTGTGGGATATTAATCTCCAACATAAATATCAGTAGAAAACCTTTATATCTGTTGGAAACTAGATGCTGGAAAAACAGTACTTTTACATTTTTAAGCCAGAACAAAATAGTGAAGCAGAGCTGTATTGAAATTTGGTTACACAGTAAAAATGTAAGTTTTCTTAAAACTGGAATCAAATGACGTAATAGTTTGCAGCAGGGATTGGAATGAGTCTCATTTGGCACTTTTTAAAATGGGAACCGTAGCCGGAATCAAAAACTGAACAGTGGGAAAAATCCGAACCGGAATTAAAAGAAATAAATACGGTTTCTTTTTGGCTACATAAGGTTCTCGAGTTTCAAAATGTCCATTTCCTATTTCTATTTTCTGCAACAACAATTTTACTATAAAATGTTTACCGTTTAAATAGAGTTGTTAGTCGATACTCTAAAAAACTCATCCTTATTTTGTTATCGGGCATTGCAATTGTATAAGTTTGTTTGAATTAACCTCCAATCAAAACAAATGCACATCTAAACATTTTTTAGTTGCATGTTAAGGCACGTGTAATAACAATTATGGTTTATAGGTGATTACGCTTTTGCTCTTCGAGCAGTAATTGTAACATGGTCAAGCAAGATAAAAATAAGCAGTTTATTCTGACAACAGATCTGTGACGTTTAGACCAGGTAAATTGCTAATTCGTATCTTTCTTGACCATGAGCAAATTATCTGCTCCTTATGTCACAACCATGATCTGTTGTCAGGATATTTAAATACACACTGTATTTAATACAAAAATGGAACTGTTTGGAACCCTTCGGAACAGATATTCCTCTAGAACCGGAGCCTGAACCCTTCGAAAGCAACTTCATTGGACTAAACAGCAACAAGGTGCCAATTCCTAGGTTCCAGTACCCTGAATACACTTCTTTTAGGTAATGGAAGCATTATTGAAAGGTTTAAAAATGACATATACCAACCTTGTCACCAGTGAGTTGTGTGCTGGTTTCACCGGCTAACATCCGTTGGTACGTTTGGTGGAAGATCTTGCCATCAAAGTAATGCCATGGCATCGCCTGAAACCCAAAAACAACAAAAAATAAACATAGGAAGGTTGGTTATTATCACAGTCAAGTCCCCAGGTAATCCAGTTGTTTAATATTATAGTAAGATGGAAAACAGAAGACGGCATACCTAAAATAAACAATATATTTCAAGCGAGTGAGTATGTTTGGATGGGGATATTCAGACAAAAAAAATTGTTATAATTTTTTTTATAATAGCTAGGTGCTGATTACATGGGTGGCAAGGAATGTTGGAAAGTTCGGGCACGCACTGACCTGCTCCATAGAGATGGGAAAGCCACAAGCTGCAAGCAGAATGAGCATCTGGGTAACGGCACGCATGAAGATGCTTCCCAGGCGGATCGCTCGTGTGTTGTACGGTGGTTTGATCGTGATCGCTGCGATCTGGGAGAGCTCAGTTGATTCAACCAGAACGGCCTGGACCACCAGGGCTTTCATCTCCCAATCCTCAAGGTACTGCAAACGTGCAAGCAATGCGAGTGAGTTAACATAAGTCTACTAGCCGATAAGCAAAGAAGTGCAAAATACTATCTTGTAATAAAGCTGTTGTCTCTATTTATATGCTTGTGGATGACTGAATGGGTTGTATTTTTTAATGTGCCAAATGATGAAAAAATCTAACTAGTAAAAGACTTAAAGTTTCAACAGAATTTTTTTTTAACTTTTTTGGTACTTTTACTAATTTTTGCATGAAATGAGGAAAGCATAGTCAGTAGAAATATAATCAGTAAAGAACTAACTACAGAAATCACTTCCATATAAAATGGTTAAATTTGTGGTAGGTAAGAAGAGAAATGGGGGTTTGTCTGGCAGGTACCGGCGCAGGTTTGAAATTTGATGGTGATTTCATGCCCTACACCAGGTAAGAATGGGTTGCAAGAGTGCTTCGACGCAATTAAGCTATCGCATGACAAGTTGACCTCATGCAAAAGACATCGACCATCAGCTTACCCATCAGCTTCCCATTCATTTAGAGTCTGAGTGCACTTGATCGGCCAAGAACCACTGGGGAGAATTCTTCGGACTGGAGTCATGCTTGGCACCTAGGTCACCCTTATATGATTCTGTGCACTGTCATTTCAACACTGGCATATGCAATGTGACACAGTGATTAAACTAAAGTAATGACTGCCTCTTGAGAAAATAGGAAGTAGCAAAGGTGTTAAACAAGGACTAAACAATTTTCTCAAATCATAGTCGAAACAACAGTTAAATTAAGCATGGAACATTAAGATCATTCAAGTGGAGGGAAACTCGGTTGTTGTTTTGAGTTAGGACCATACAGTTAATAATCGGGAAAAAATGTGGGCTAAATGCAGGCTAAAAGCCCCTTGAATGCTTTACCCCCGAGTTTTCGACAGCAACAATGGGAATTTGTTCGCGAATGTAGAATAGGATGGCGGCTGGCACGACGAGCATCGGTGGCAATTGGCGCAAACGCTCCGTAGACAAGTTGGGCCCCACGCTGTACGCAAACAGCTCCCATCTTTTGTCCACGAGGTCGGTTCGTTCCTCGTCCCACAGCGCCAGAAGCCCCGGGTGCAGTTCTGCAACCAAGCACACGAGCGAGTGGTTATCACCTGTCAATAGGCACGGTTGGTGGATGATGGCATTGATGTCACCTCTTTCGGCATTCACTAGAGGCAAGTGTCGTTGAATGATTACGAGCATTGAATTCCTTCATGCTGCGTCAAACTCTGAAATGAAACACGGGGAAGGAAAAACAGAAAAACACTTTTGTGCATGATCACTTTATTTATTAAAAATTTATTTAGCTTGAAAAAATAAAATTTGAAGTTATATCTTGATCATTGTCATTACTTACGCAGTTATAATTTCTACAAGAGAAATTTGCCTCCACAGAGATATCATTTGTTCCATTCGCTTTCAAAACAAAGTTGCCTTTCAGCAATTTTATTGCTGTCAGCTTCAGACATTGTCATGAAATAAAATCTAACAGCAGCCTTCCAAAACCAAATCAATATTGAAATCTGAAAATGAAGAAAGGGGAAAAATAATATTTTACAATATTTTGAGGTAACCCTTTACTTTTACAAACTACTTTTAAAACAATCGTAGTTTTTATAAAAGGAACCACACAATCCATTACATCCTGGGTTCCCTCAATGCATCCAACGCGACACGTGTGCATCGCGGGCTGCGTCATCATATCGGCAGGCGTGCCACGCAATAGGATGTGTGTTGACAGCCGGGCAGGAAAATTCCGACCCATAACTTGCCAAACCACACCACTGCTTCCGGATTGGGTCACGGGAAGCTATCGGTTGTCGGCTTCCCGTCAAAAAGGTTCTACAAGTTGAGATGTAATTGATTTATCAGGTCTTATCAATGATAAACAAAAATCTTTGGTAATCTGACAGAGATTGCTGGCAGGCAGCAAGCAATGCGCGTTAGAAATAGCATTCCAAATACACGGGAAATCAAATATGATTCAATTCGTAAAATGCTGGGATTGAAAAGCTATAACAGGAAATACATTGTTTTTTTTGGTCATTTGGGGAATAATTGGCCAACTGTAAATAACAAGAAATCTGATAGATGATCCGTTCTTCAATAAAAGATAGGCAAGACAATCTTTGCTCGAATATCCTCATTTTGACAGATAGCCGCTGTACAAATAAAGCCCTCCTAGATTTATATGACACAACTTCATATGCTTTAAGATTTGCAATAAGTGGTTTTTCGATGATTTCATACAACGTGGATTCAACAAGTTGTCGATCCGCCCACTAGCAACTTTTAGCACGCTTGCAGTGCAGTTGACCCAATAACAAAGCGATGGCGGCATAACAATGAGGACATTGACCTAAAATCTTGAAGACTTTGCAGAACCTGACGAACTGCAGGTCACATGATTCGATGCGGTAATGGGATAACGTCGAAGTGTGGTCTTGCGAAGTACAGGAAATGTCAATGTTAAAATCGTGGCGAGTGAATGTCAAACAGGGTTTCTCCAGACCCTGGCAACGTGATTGTAGTGTCACGAATTAAATGTATTGAATAATGGGGAGATGGTCGCAGTTAGTCATCGCTGGGAATATTAGCGAGATGTAGCTAGATGTTATGTTTACCATCTTAGCTTAACAGTAAGTTTGTAAGTTTAAAAACAAAATTTAACTTAAACTTGGCACACTAAATGTTTATTTTATTGTTAACAACACTAACCGTCTCAAAAATTGATGCCCAAACGCGGACTCGAACTCCACCTATCGCGGGTGTTGCTCTGAACCATTAAGCTATTTGGAAACTGGCTATTGTGTTGTTAATAATAAAATACCTCGCGCATTGCAAGCGTTTGCAATTTAAATAAGATTTCATCCTAATACAAAATGTTTATTATTATTATGAAATGTTTTAATATGAACTATACTGCTATTTAATACGATATAGCACAGAAATGTAAAATAGAATTACCAATATCCGTAATTCGATCATTTTTATTACGATGCAATACCTATTTTTGTGAACGACGTTAAAAAATGAATTATTTTGAAAACACTGCAGGAAGTGCCTGTGTGTTTGAGGAGCGCTCAGACATATACTGAATAATTTGGCGTGCCTTCATTTGATCTTTGAGCTTTGAACTAAAAAAAAATTATCAAAAAGGTTTGTTCCAGTTTTCTCAACAGTGTTTACATCAAATATCATCAGATAGTTGGATACCATTTAAAATAGCCTTACGATAGGTTAAATAAGACAATCGAAGTTATCCACGCTTCAGATAAAAAATAAATAAAATAAAAATGTACTTGTACGCAAATCGAAAAGTGGTTCGATGCATGGTTAGAAATTATCATCCGCATTTGGTAATCAGTCACGCACTTTTGAAAACACCCACCAATTGCTCACACTCAAGGAAGTATCAAGATAAAAAATAAAATAAAAAAAGCATTCATCACAAACTTAATAGCCTCCCTGCACTCTTGAGGCTACGTCATGTCTCGATTTGCCCACAGATTACACGGTAGGGATAACAGCGGCAGAGTTGGCCTCTACTGGAACTGGAAGGTATAACAGCGATCATAACGTCAGTGGCGACTAGTTTGCGTGAATCGTTCGTCAGGATCGGATCAACGCCACATACTGGCCACAGCAGCCATGGCCTCATCTATAAGTTCGAATACAGGTAACACAAACACCGAATGTTATTTAAATGCGTGTTGAAACTATGCTGGTGGTTAATAATTAGGCTGTTTTCGAAACGGGATGCTCAATCGTAAGTGTGATCAGTCTGGTGGGGTTTTATCCTAATGCGTCGATAGCTTAGCTTGGTCTTGTGCGCCTTGTAATTTGTGAGTAGAGATCATTTGAACCGGTTGACTGTTTTGTAAAGCCCGGTTTACATGGGAGTATTTTTCTCGGCTCTCTGCCTCCGCAGTCTACCACACGAGAAAACTATGCCCGTGTAGACGGAAACTATTGCCAAACATGTGCTACAAGTCGGTACAAGAGACGTAGTAGATATCTGCCGCCGAGATTTTCGATTAGCGCATGTTCTGTTTGAACAGAGATCTACGTTGAAACCAACCAATCAGAAACGTTCCCGCGAGCGTGTCCGAAGCTGACGGGGCGTGCCTAGTTGCAACTGATGTCTCCGAAGAGAACTTGTGCCTATGCTGTAATGTGGAAACAGCTACGCACGCAATATTGTGCCAGCACTCTAGAGCAGCAAACTCGGCAGTAGACTGGCGCTGAGAGTCTACTGCCGAGAAAAATACTCCCATGTAAACCGGGCTTAAGTACTTTTTACATTTTCAAGTTCAGCAGGAACGAAATTCAATCGCAGTCTATGTTAGTAAGAAAGGATTAGGTATAATAATTGACATTAGCAGCATTGCTGTCAATATACGTGATACAAATTGCATGCGACCAATTATTCGAGTCTGTAATAACACTGTTTATCGTAATGATGTTTGCAAGGAGACTGTCATAAAATCATGAAATCATTGATTGCAACGAAGCAAAACAAGCGAATCATCTCGCGAAAGAAACACTCAGCGAGTTGTTGGATTGAAGATGAGCGACCAATATTTTCTTAGATTTTTAATGGACGCTACTCGCTAGTAATCGATCACTATTTTCTGCCCTTTGGCCTTCACGTGATGGTGTTGTAAAAATAAAAACAGTGTGGTCTATCGCGACGTGCTACCAAACCGACCGAAACCACATCCTAAAACGCCGACTCTGAGCGCAGTAAAATCGAACTTTTCCCTAAGTCGGAACTAATCGCCCCACAGTTCATCAACGCAATATGCAAGAACGCAAGGCGTGAACTATTATTTTCTGGAAATTAAAGTTTTTTTTTTCAATAATATTGCAGGCATAGACGGAGAATTAGTAAGGAGTATATTTATTTTTGTTATAAATACACAAAATAATTTTAGGACTTTTCTCAATTAATTCGCTCAAATCGAATCGGTTTTTAAAAAGAAAATAAGTGCGTGGTATAGAATTAATAGACGAATGTGGCCACAGAAACAAAAAAGTTCGCCCGAGCAGGGGCTCGAACCCTGGACCCTTAGGTTAAAAGCCTAATGCTCTACCGACTGAGCTACCCGGGCTGCTGAGCGAGAGCGGCGTAAAGGATCGACCGGTTCTAGAAGCACACGGCCACCTTCCATTCAAAAAGAGCGCGCATTTAATTTGTCGGTTGGCCGCACAGCTTTGGCTGTTACCTTTGGATGCGACCCCACCAATTTCATTGCGTATGGTTGCATCATAATATGCTGAAATACCGTAATAGTAAGTAATTTAATCTTTTCAATTTCTAATAGGTGTATTTTAGTATGGATTTTTCTGTTCTAGGTCTGCTTTTGTGCGTTTTCGTGTTCTTGGGCGGCATGGCTACATTAGCCGTCGCGGACTCCGAACCTCCCGCGTACGAGCCGTTTCAGGGGGAACGATTTGACGGCTTCGATTGGAAAATGTGCAAGGTCTTTGATTTCGATATAATTAAACTATGATCACCTAGGGCGAAAAATACCCAAATTAAATTGTTGACATTAATTATGTATGCTAGACACAATTCACGTTTAAATCTAGGAACAATAGCCGAGTTAATTTGTTTTGTTAATTACCAAAATTAAAATAGGGACGGTTGTATAATAAGTATATGATTTTCGTGCTTCTCTGTCAAGATCGGCATTGTCACTGTCAATGCCAAACGAAGCCACTACTTAAATATTAAATCCTAACAACAAGGCATTTTTGTAATTACGTGTCATCATAATGATGTCACCGAGAAAACGATTGCCCGGAATTTTACGAGCAAATGAAGGAACGACAATTGGTTCCATATCTATGAAGGTTGTTAAACTCATGGCAGATTGTCCTTCAAAGACAGGAGACAATGAAAATGTAACCTTCACACCTCGGATTAGCATGTCCAATGAATGACAGCAATCATCGTATTGGCTAGTCAAATGACATGGAAGCTAGCCAATTTAAAATTGGCTTATACCAAAAATTCAAAAAGGATTCTGGTTTTTTTCCTGGTTGAAATGCATAAAAAAATATATATATTAATTTGCCATACCGTATATTATGTAGATATAGCTTGTAATTTTAGAAATGTTCGCTGATAAATGTGATACGAGGGGTTCTAAAGTTCCAACTAGGTGAAATGGTAAGCTAACAGATTATGTGATATCCTCCCCAGAAACTGGCCGATGTCCAAAAAGGCAACGTGGTGGTCTCACCAATCGGAGTGAAGATAGTGCTCGCCATGCTCTACGAAGGCTCTTTGGGGAAGACTGCGGCAGAAATTAAGAATGTTCTTGAGCTCCCAGAGACGAGGGGCGCAGTGCGCAAACGTTTTGGAACCATTCTGGCATCCCTGCAGGTCAGTAACATATCTCAGCTTTGGAAACTAATTGCTAGTTTCGCTGGCCCTTATTCCTGCGATATAGCTGACACTGGAACACCGGCAATATTGGTCCGTATTAGTTGAAATGTAGTGGTTGAACCAGAACAGATAATCACCGGGAAGTTATATACCAGATAAGAATGTCTTTTCCGTGAAGGGAAAAGTTATTACCTATCAGAGTTCTTCCAGAAATATCGATCTCTATCTACTATCTATCGATCGAACGAAACATCTCTAGTCGGGTTTGTTTTGCAGGAAGCTCGTCCTGAATACGTCCTGGATATCGGCACGAAACTTTACCTAGACTTGTCCGTATCCCCGCGCGAGCGTTTCACCAAGATCCTGAAGACGTACTACAACTCGTGTGTGGAGAGGTTAGACTTCTCCAAGAGCGTGGAGGCGGCGATGAAGATAAACTCCTGGGTGGAGGCGACCACGAGGGGCAAGATTCAGAACATGGTTTCCGAAGGTACGTCCCAATCTGGTATTTAGTCGACAGACGGGACCATGTGGTGCGAAACGCTGTGCTACAAGCGCAATGTTTTAAAATGTTTATGTGGGAATCGTCACCGTGAGATATTATTGCAGTCTTGACACGCAGACAGATCGTTTGTCTAATTTATGATTTATTTATTAGGTCATTGCTAACGATGCCTTCATTATATGTGGAATTGGGTGTCAAACTTTTGGACTGAAAATTAACTTAAAAATTCTTTGAAATTCCGAGTACTTTTCTAGTCAATTTGGAAATTCAGATTCAACAATTATCAGAAACATTAAACGGCAAATATTTTCTATAACTTGTCACTCGGTGAGATAAGATATCCACTGATAAGAAAAATTAATTACCAACTAAGGAAATGTTTTGCATCAAATGATATCACTGGGTATGCCAGGTGATGTAGAGGGATAGGGGTTGGAACAAACTTCTTCTAACTTAAGCTCTCCTTCCAGCCGACCAAATGTCGTCAAAGGTCCTCCTGCTGCTCAACGCAATCTTCTTCAAGGGCCTGTGGAGGACTCCGTTTAACCCCCAGGATACAAAAATGGGCAAGTTCACCCTGAGCCCCGGGAAGACGGTACAGGTGCCGTTCATGAAGCTCACCACCAGCCTCTACTTCTACGACTCTCCTACGTACAACGCCAAGATTCTGAGGCTGCCTTACCAGGCGAGTGTGCTAGGGTGCTAATGAGGTCGATGATGAATCGAATTAGAGTAATCCTGATGCCGGACCATGTCCGAACGATGTTCAGTTATGGTGCGATTGGGAGGACAACGATGTCACCTCGAGCTTAAAAAAATGGATTTGACGCGGAATGCTTGGAGGCAGCACCACCGATATTAATTGACTATATTGCGTGTGTTTGCAGGGAAACAAGTACTCGATGTTCGTGGTCCTGCCCAACGATCCCACCGGCCTGGACCGCCTTCTCAACACGATCACTCCCGAGGGACTGCGTCACCACATGTGGTTGTTAGAGGCAGGCAATGTTGAAGTCATACTGCCCAAGTTCAGCTTCAAGTTCACAGCGGATCTTAGCGAGATCCTCAAAGAGGTACATTTACCACATGCAATTCTAAAGATGATCTTAGTGGTCAGCTCGCAGCAAAGATATGTGCGAAATTGCCTGTCATATAACTGTCTCCAGTATCACGCAATGATACCTTTCACAATGATTAATTTCCGTGTTCACACTCATATTTTCTTGTGCTCATTTCAAGTACTCAGAGCGAAGATGGGTGTGAGTAAGATAATCCATACTGATAGCGTAGTGTATGAATCGAAGCAAGGAAGAGCAATCTGAATAGTTCTCCATTACATTATGACAGAGTAAACACACTGATTACATTGGCAATGCGCCGAGCCCCTTGGGTGACAGCGTGCGTACAAGTTTACGCGTGACAAATGTTCGCCAAGAAAAACTGTGATACGTTCGATTCACGAGCGGTTGTTGTTATTCCCTGTGAATGGATGATAATTGTAGTGACAAAGCTCAAAAGTTGAAAAAGATCAAGGTCTTCCTGGCACCAAGAGACTGCGGATTTACATCTCACAATTTGCTACAAGAATTGGCGACACAATAAATTCCTCAATTCCAGATGGGCATCAAGGATCTGTTCAGCGAGGCTGCGCAGTTGCACGGGGTGGTGCGCAGGGGTCCTTCGCCACAGCGCCTCTACGTCTCGGACGTGCTGCAGAAGGCAGGACTCGAAGTGGGCGAGCAGGGCACCACAGCGTACGCTGTCACCGGTTAGTACATGGGGACGTTGGCCGCTCCAAATGGACCCACTGTTGCGAGGATCATGCAGGCTTGAGAACCTTGTGGCTCATGACTAGCAGCAGGGCGTTTTTTTTCGAGCATGCGAAGCCATTTTTAAAGTCAACTGAGAGTTTTAAGATTTGCACTACTGTATAATGCTGCCATGGTCCATCAACTACCTGTAAAATGATCATTTTCCACTGGTTGCCATGTTATTTCTCTCAAATGATTTTAGGCTTTTAGAGGATGGATACGTTATTAAGCTAACTGAATCTTAACGGTGTAATTTCGCAATGTCCGAATTGTCTCTAACGGGGAACGTGAACACAAAACTAAAATTTGCCCTTTTGCAGAGGTGGACGTAGTAAACAAATTCGGCGAGGACGACTTTTTCTTCAACGCCACGCACCCGTTCCTGTTCTACATCGAAGACGAGATCACTGGCACGGTGATTTTCGTGGGCCGTGTGGTGGACCCCTCAAAGGTGGACAACGTACCCAACAAGCCGTTCTCACCGATTCCTGACCCCACACGGGCGCCCAACAGACCGGCTGGGTCCAGGCCAGCAACGCCACCGCCGAGAGCTACCCAGCGTCCCGCGTCAGCACAACGCCCCACATCGGCGTACGCCGGGGCTCAGAACGATGGGCGCAGCGAGTGGCAGAATTTATTCAGTTCGACGCAAGGATCGAATTAAACAGTGGGTTTTGGAGTGGGGTTTTTGAAAGGTTTTATGGATATTGTAACCGTAGTCGCAAGGTTTTTTTTCAGTGTACACATTTTCCCATTCTTGCACTCAAGCGTTCAGTGAGTTAGAGTGTACCGATTACAAAATGTCAGCGTATTTTTTTTAGCATGGTATATTGTTTGTTTTGTATTGTATTGAACTTTGAAGGAAAAAAAAATGAAATAGTGCCAACCGATTATTCGTACATCTAATAAGTTGTTTTATGTGGAAGAAATCTTAGAATCCCCAAATTAATGTGAAGAATCTCAAATTTTGCATTTAAATAAACAATTTTTGATAAAAACAATGTGTGTTTACAACAACCCATATGAAATACTGTTTCGGATCCAGACAGCGGTGACCCACAGGCTATCATTAATCGTAATCTTAATGCACAGTCGTTTGTCGACGTCACGACGTATTAAAGTTCGTTCGATCACCGTCGCCGTGGTGAGCACCAAGGAGGCTGGAACCTCGTTATTTTGTTTTGCTACCCAAACACACAGAAGAACGAGGAACCAGCCTCCTTGGTGCCAAGGCAACGATGTTGTTGATTGGTTGATGATTCGTAGAAAAGATTAAGGGACGTAAGCATTTTTCTTGGGTTAAGATGTTCCTAAAAACCGAAGAGTCCCAGATTCGTACCCAGGTTCGTATTCTATCCGCATTCTTTCGCACATAAATTATACAGTCCACACATTGTAAAAAAAAAAAAGAGTTTTGGTCCATCTGCTAGCATAGCTAAGGGTTATCTCTTTGGAACACGATCTGTGACCTAAAAAGACCACTTCTAAAATATCAACAAGCAAAGAGCCTAGAATTGTAATCTAGCTGCAAATAAATGCAATGTCTCATCACGTTGAAGTTTGGAACTGATATAAAAGCACATTTAACCGACAGTTGGCCCACACGGCACCACAAAACGACCGGTGGCGCTTCGGCGGGATTTTGTTCACCGGGACATAGGACCTGTGCTTACAAGTGAAACCAAAGAATTTACCAAATTACCTCGGGTCGAGCTGCTGTTTAGTCTCAAATTCCTGGCAACAGCGGATGTCCCCAAGTAATCCCTGCAACGCTAACAAGCGCACCTTGCAAACTTAAGTGATAACCACACCGACTTGTTACGACGTAAGAGCTGTCTGTGTGTTCGGAGTCAGTGTGCTAATTTGTTTCAAAGAAAGATTGCTTTCATATAGAAATATCATCAAACGGTACGCGTCAATGCTTTTGAGTTGACCATGGCAAATTTGTTCTGTGGCTTGCTAAAGGCGAAGAGCGAGAGAGCAATGGTTCTATTGATTATTTTATTTGATCGTCGGCAAAAACAATACCCCACGCGTGTAGCACCAAGCATGTATGTAGTCAAAAATATAAATATACGTCAAATATTGGAGGCCTTGGATACGAAATGATACCCAAATTAGCGCACCCATTTTATTATTATGGTAACTGCTTGTGCATATCTTAAACCAGGTGGGAATAAATGCTTGATTCTTGTTCAATGATGAACCAAAATGCTAAAAAAATGCAAGATGAAAAATCAACAAAAAATTATTTTATGTCGATCGCAGTGCCTTGCATTTTGTAAGTACCAGGACGGATACAATCCAGATTCTCGTGGCAATCCCTGACGTTTCCTAAACCTATAAGAATCCTCCATTTTTGCCGGTAAAGGCGACATTTGGCATTCCCTTGCGTCCCAATGATTTGTTCAGCTTAACACTCCATGACTCGGATTCACAAAGCATGGAGTTTAGATTTAACCCCCACAAATTTGGGGGTAGGCACAGTTATTATCACCATGGTAACAATTCCTGAAAATCTGGAAATATCGCCTGTGATTGGCTGATCATCTTGAACTCAGAGTTTAAACTTTAACTCTCCTCAGTGAATCGGATCCAAGACGTGTGTGGAAATCTTCTAATTTACCCTTACGACCGAATACCGACAGACCCCTATAATCTTCAATAGATCCGGGTAGCTACAAAGAAACCCCGAGTAAATCCTGAATTCCTTTGTAACCGCATTTCACCGGCAAGATGAGCTCACATGTCAATAAGATCATCCTGAAAAGGATGTGCAAGTCGGACAGAAAATGCCGCCGATGAGAAAAACCCATAGGAACGTACCATCTGTGGTACCGCCTTAAAACAATGGGGGATCTAAATGTCGATTAAACCAGAAATCTTGCTGAGCTGAGATCAATAAATTCAACCCGGAGTCACGGGCTGACGTGGATGTGAAACATGAATTTTAGCGAGAATCGTGCACACTCAAGCTAGATTGAAGACCTTGATCAAGAAAACCAATTATTGTATTATCAAACGCGATCACGACTTGCAAGCGGGAAATTCGTATCGAGTGCACGTCAGAGTATGTAGGTTCTGTGTGAATGATATACATGTGGGAAGTACATAATATGTTTTGAACTTATAATCCTATTTATTCTAAGATCATTTTCATGTAGTATAAAACAAGTAGAAGAAAAGGAACGCCCATTATCCATTGCGAATTACTCAGCTTTGAGTTTGAGATGGCAAGTGGTTTAATTCTGTTTCACGGGTTTGTCATGGGAAAGGACCAAGCACTTCTATCCCGTACGTATTTGCATGTCCTTCGACAAAGGACAGTCAATTTTTTGCTGTAAACTTTTAATTTCCGACATTTTTTAATTTTAAGAACTGCTCGAGTCGAGATGCCTACGCACTCTACGATATCATCTTATCACACACATACTCAAAGGTAAGTAGGTACTAGAATTCTCTCCTTCATTTTTAGAGTACACAATAGCGCGATGACTCAATCAATTTGAAAGTAAGAATCAAAGGTAACTTTTTTTTTTAGTAGGAAACATATTACTAACGTTAACCTTTCGGGCACCAAAAAACGGATTAAAAGTTTTTTAACAAACGGATATAAAACCCGTTGATATTTATATTTCGCGTGTTAGGTTATACTGAATTTGGGAGCTGGGAACTGGAATTCGGGAAAAACTGAGACAAAGTTTTGGTACACCACCCTTGAAGTAAGCAATGTGGACATCCGAGAGTGGTCAGAGCGTCATGCGGGTTGACTGTGAGCCGAAGAGCCAATAGAAACCAAATAATAGGTGGACATCATTGGCGGTGAAGTTACTCATAACAACAAATTGTATTTGGACCATTTTTAAGTGTGATAATTGCGCGAAAAACCCAGAGACTTGTCGCACTAAGCTGTTTCAGAATAATGATTGTATAGTCAAGTTGGTTGACAAATGAATATATAATAAGCAACGGTATCAATAAGAAATAAACTGCATGGCTGCAATTTGTAACCCCTATGAAATTATTTCCCGTAGCTTCCCACCTACCATTATCGAGCATTGTCGAGTACAAAAGGTAAACGCGAATTCTCAAAATAGAATAATTAAGTCGCTCGCCATGCAGGTAGCATGACATTATGTAGGCACACAATTAAATAGGTTCATTTTTGTTTGAATATGCATCACGCTGAATTATGTCACCTCAGATTTGAGTGATGAACTAATTCCAGATCATTCACCCATGCGTTGTTATTATTGATCAATGAAATTCACGGCTAAATGACAATGTTTCACATTTTACAAACCCATTGTTCTTCATGATACGTAATTATTCGTCATTACTGAAATTATGTGTCATTGCCGGAATGGTTTGATGCAAGCTCAGAACGGTTTGTATAGGTACTTGAAAGTGGAGTACTTATCCGCACCGTAGGTAGTACGAAACATGAATATATATATATATATATATATATATATATATATATATATATATATTTTTTTTTTTTAAGGATCGAAGTCGCAAATTTTTTTATCCCATCGTTTTCAACCATACACGACATAGTTTACGCTTCCCTAAAAAAACTTTTTTTGCAGTTGTGAAATAAAATTTAAATTGCAAATGCTTGCAATGCGCAAAGCATTCAACTATTAAAAACACCAAGAACCTCTCAGATATTCGGCACCAATTTTTGAGAGGTTATTATCTACATCAATTAATATTAGCCAGTTCTTTTGTATACATTTGGTCGTCAGTCCACATTCAACGCGCGTTTGGGGCAGAACGTGCGGGGCGCTCGAAGTGGGCACACATATTGTCTAAAATCGTCCGTGCTGAAAAACCTGGCGTACAACTATGTTAACAAAACAAAAAATGTAAAGAACGACTCTTAGAAGTTGCAAACTCAAAGAAAATGATCGGCTTTAAGTCAACAGGTTACAGTTCTCGTTTCTCATGGCTTTTTATGTCCATAACATACACTAACTCTTTCCCAGGCAGATTTCCCTGCAAGTACCATCACCGTTTCTTTCGTACCGACGAGCCGGATTGACAGGATCACAGCCACAACGTTAATGGCCAACCGTATCGCCTGTAAGGGCGTAAGAAATTACTGCAGATGCATTAGGTGTGCGAACTATTAGCTTGAGACGTGTTCAGCTTTGCAGAGCTCACCAAAGAAGATTGGTCAATGTTTCCAGCTGACAGCAGATGCACGATTGTTTTCGTGAAGAATGCTCATCGAGTTCTTATTTGTCAAATGGTGTAATTTTTGTGAAGAATCCTGGCTTACCAATCAAAGACGTCAACATGTTGATGGATCATTTGGTTCTGTGATATTACCGGACTGTCTGAAGGTAATGTGCTATTAAGAAAATATATTAAATATTTTTTTGCGACCTGAATTTTCAAGTTCTTTGTCTCGCGGATGTTTCCTAGTAAAAGATGAAGCGTAGGTAAATCCAGACGTAGTAGCAAAAATTATCTTTCAAATGGGTAAGAAGTAAACAAACAGAAAAAAAACCCTGCATTCTAATTTCAGAGTCCTCAACCGATATTCCTCATTGTCTGTAGGAGATCACACCAAACAAATCTTCAAAAACAATTCAGCCAATACCAGTTTCACGCTCCGAAGCGGACTCTAAAATCTACAAACACCAATTGAGCCGCATTTCCTTCCACGTCGCTCAAAACATCACGCCCTAATCAGTCATCCATGAACCGATTGGCCATACTGAGCCAGAGTCGCACATAATCGTGATCTTAGATCTTCGAGCCCAGCATTGAGCAGAGAATGAATGGGAATCAGCCGGGGAATCCACGGCATCACTCTACAGCATCCAATCCTCGACTGCGGTGCGAGTCTTCAGTGACTGCACATATTCGATTAGTATATTTTCCTAGGTCTCTCGATGACACGATCGTTCACAGAATTAAGATTTATATCTTTGATTGTTACTTTACGTTCCATGACATCTTATTTGGTAATTAGCTATTGAATCATGCCGCTGAGCAAAGTGGTTTCGCTGTTTGCGAATCAGGAAGGAGATCTTTCCCAGGTTGCATCACGTTGCTATTGAAATGGTTCCTTGGTGCATGCTGGACGCCGAGGGTGGGTTTTGCCTGGCTAGCCGGTCACCTCGGATAGCGGACAGGTATTTATAGGGTAGCAAGAATTCGGAAACTATTGGGATTTCCCCACAACTCGAGACCTACTTTTAGAAATAATCAGAGTAAATGTTTAATTGCACAAATTTGATAATAATTTTGTAACGGAAGAGTCGGCTTTACGGTTATGATTACAAAATGCCGGCGCAGGTGTAGCCGATTTGAAGTATTTTCCGTGGCGACGGATTAGTCATCCGAGAATGGCACGGCACAATTGCAGAAACATTTATTTAATATGAAACGCAGTAAAAATTTAATTATAAAACAAAGACTGCTAATTAACGCATGCACTGTCGTTAAATACCGATATCAATCAATTAAACAACGAAACTTAATTTTTTATCTGTTGTTGAATCAGCATTTGGTATCATGTCGGGTTCCGAAAAATATATTAATAATTCATATTATTATACCGACAAACATGTAATTATCAAGCAAATGAAATAAAAGGCAACTCGAGGCTATGCAAAGAGTGAGAAGTATTCTTTTTTAAATGTGGCAAAAGCTGTTTCTCATCTCCGAGAACTAACACAAGGTGCAAACTGAAGTGATTCCCTGAACACCTCTTACGCACTTACGCTACGCATAAAGACTTGTTGGTGTATTAACGTACATTCACAACACAAACTGATCACTAAATAATAAAAAAAAAACGCTTCACTAAACAAACAAAGATACGTTTTCCGCCCCCTCGTATCAACATTGCGTACATGCCAAAAGCAAACAGTTTGTGTAGTAATAATTTTCAACAGAAATTCTTGATCTCGTCGTCGTCTTGTTAGCGTAGCAAGGTGCTAGCCAACGGAGGTCATGGACAGTTGCTGGGAGTAAATATAAAACTAAAAAGCATGCGTTCATGAATCTGAATTATAACTTGGAATTTCCCCAAAACGACCAATCAGACTTGATAGTGTACTGTGCACTGTGTACGTACACCTTAGCGCCCGCAAACGCAGCTGACGTGCCTAAAACACTTAAATAACTCGGCATAGAGGTGCAAAAATAATGATCAGTCTACATTTACATGTCAATAAAAGATGGATGTACCATTTTGAATAATAACGGATAAACGCCTGTCGAATACAGATGGAGGCAAATGCAAAATAGTGACCGAATTACAATGGGAAGTGTCGAAACAAAAACGCACGTCCGGAGCCAGATTTATTGACCATCATTTCATGATTCATATGCCAGAATAAGTAAAAAATTCTGAATAATCTTTGCAAAACGCTTGAAAAAAATTGGTAACCGCTTGCAGGCTCAATGAATTCTACCTCAACCTTAAAAAAAGGATCATGGTTCTAAAGTAAAAAGTAACAGCCACGTCCAATGAAATTTTCCCGGGGTCTACCTGAATATGTACCTCAGGAGCGTGACCGCAGAGGATCAACCGACCTGCCGTTGACGCGATTTTGTTAATCTTCGGTGTCAATAACAGAATTCCCCTCGTGTAGCTCCGCCTCCCCGCTTCTGGGCCGCTGTCTCACGAGTACAAAATCCCCTCCAAGCGTTGGACAACATTGACGATCACCTTCCAAGATCACTTCGCAAAGAGTCACCGTGGACGCAGCACGGCGTTAGTGCTGTCAGAGAGATCACTTTAAATAATTTTAACCGACAAGTTCGCTGTTGTTTATTATCGTTGTCTATCAAATTGTGGTTAAGTGGAAAATGGTCCGGTGTGGTAATTTGCTGGTAACAGGTAAGATAATAAAAAAAATCATGTTATTTTAAAAAACCCTGTGTCAAATGGATTTTAAATGTCATTTCCACCATGAATTTTCGAATTTAACGTTATGAAACTTTATATTATTTATGCTCACTATGGTTTTGATGTTGTTTCAGTGACTAATCAATTATTTCTTCATAACCATTATTTCAATACATTATTTCTAGAAAACTAAATAAACACATAATAAATTAACCTGTCAGAGCAAAATAATACGCTATTTCAATCGACTAGGAAGTAGTAATTGGTGAGTGAGGATTATTCTGGATAAAACTGGCGTGCTATTTCTCTTTTATAACACCTGCAATAACTTGCGGCTTAACGGACGACTTTAAAACTCGTACGGCATAAAATGCACGTGGTTAACCACTAACCAGTGGTTACACCTTTTAAACCCTACATTAACCGGTATACCAAAGCCCAGTCCACTCCAGTGACTTAACCGTAGAGTTCACACTCACGAGAAACGTCAAAGTTGACCATGGATAAGCGAGCAGACGCCAGTCCATGGTAATGTTAATTATTTTTAATTACAATATGAAATCAGCGGAAATCTCATGGCGATCTCGAGTCCAGTTTCTCAAGGTTCACATTAATTGGTATACGGCTGCTGCATATTACAAGATTCAAACACAGACACGACTGGCTAACTTTCAAAGAACTAAATGTCTAATCTTTTAACTTACTAGAAACATATATATATATATCGTTATGTACCTTCAGAAAAAAGCACTGCTTTGTGGCATTTAACATCTTTTTTTTATACGGAAAATAAACAGTGTTTAAAATTATGCAAGGCATATACTCTGCAATGCAGTCGTTTACGAGTACGAATGGTATATAGCTAAACCAGATGGAGCGCAACTTCGTAAATTGTGATCAAGACTTGGTAAAAGCAATTAATAATAGACCACAGTCCACAAGGCATAATTGTGACGTCAATGGAAGTTCCCAAGCGGTAAACTAGGCAATAATAATAACTTTTAAGCACCTGGTCAGAGGTAAGATGCAAGAAGAACGAAAAACAAGCAAAAGTCAGATGTCAACGCCTTGTGATCTGAGGGGTTTTTTTTTGTTCGCTATTCACAAATGTTGGTTACTCCACTGTGCTGGTTCTGTGACTGTATGTTATTAGCATATCTGTTAGCGCTTAGCATATATCTGATATTTGCCTTAAAGTACTGTTCGTGTCATTATGGTACGGATTCAGGCGATGCCCAAAGACCTTTTGGTGTCGCTACACACTAATTACTAAAAACACTTCCTGGACTATGCTGGAAAATGTTGGTTTTTTTTTAATGTTTGTACACATTCGGACATTCGCCAAGCAAAATAATAGTTAATAAGTTGCCATTGAAAAAATAATCGAATCGATGTGTCAATCTCGTTCAGTAAGTTTGTTGAATTAGCGGAGAGGAAAGAAAACTTGGGACAGAAAATTGTATCGAATTAAATCGCTCTAAACAGTACGAGAATTTCATTGTTGAAGTCCAGGTATTAAAGTTTTGACAAATCAAAATCAAGCGGATCTCCAAAGCAGAGCTTAGTCCGAATTTTTAGTTAAAATATAAAAATAAAAACTAGAAACACCGTCTGTGAATGACTGATCATCTTTCAACTCCAAAGGTTAACGAAAGCTCAGCTTTGTGGATCCGGCCCAAGGTGAGGAACTTGACGAAGTAAAGCGATTCGTCTAAATAGGTCCGCAACCTACTGTAGAAAACCTGCTGTAGGTTTTTGCCAAACCCTTTAGTATCTACAAAAACTAAGTCATTGTTCCCATTTGGATTTTCCCCAAGTTTCTACTAAAAAAAGTGCAATCATTTCGAAACGCGAGCAAACAAAAAACTAAACTCAATTGACCATTGAAAAAAAGTATTGTGGTCTTCGGAAAACGCGAGTCACCGAGAGCAAAATGGTCGCCAGCTCGCGACAGGACGCAACTAGGTTCATCAGTTAGGTCACGGTCAGTCAGCTTGTAACGAGAGAAAGAGAGACCAATGTTTTGACGATTCGAAGCGTCGCCACACTTGACTAATGCCCACAATGGGATCGGTAACTGATTTGTGGAACTTCGGAATGACCAGCGCTTGAGGTCGCAATGATTCATTTGATTGACTGGAGGAAGTGCTTGCTATTCCGATAAATAATCATCGCAAGTTTCGCTTTGTTTATGGGAGGACAAGGTCTCGAGTTTTAAATTTATTTGTGTTTACCTGATGGGCCACAGGCAAAAGTTACATTTCACACTTGAAATTGATTTAATATATGTTCCCGCATCGGACATATTTAGGGAAGGCCTTTTACACCACATTTTGAGGGCACTTTTGCGCAAAAAACTTACAGTCAGGAATATACAAAAAAAAAAACATACAGTTGTACATCTCCCAACAGTTAGTTTTATCATTGCATTAAAATTGTCACCTGGTATGCTATGATTTATTTTTAGTGCCACACCCTTCTCGACTATGCTAAGCTATATTAGCATGTCACAGTAAAAGGTTTGATCAGGAGGCTTCTGTGTGCATGGCATTTCGCATTAACTGGTTTATCCTGTTTCATGTCGGTTTGATATGTGGTCGACAACCACAAATGCATCCTTGCTCGAGAAAGAACTACGGGAATTTCTCGACGATTGTGCTGTAATAACATCAAATAGTATACGACCACACCATGCAAATACTCAAAGTGGTTTCACCGTCATTTCGAATGTTAAGCAATTTCAATTCGATACTTCTCGCAGATTACTAGCGTTTGAGGCTGGTTTACGCTCATTTAATCGTTATTAATGCTAACCTCAACGATTGATGTACACTCATATCGGTATTTTGAGCCGTAATATAAAATTGCATTGGTTTGTTAACAAAAAAACAGCCTCAAGTGGCATGGGGTGGCAACTACCGTGACCACTTGTTACCGGCTCGTTTGCTCAGCAGACAGTTTAACATTAACGCTGGCCCTCTGACTGTACCTATAAACTCAATGATATTACTCGATGGTGAACACTGGCTCATATCACAAAACACATCGGATTATCTTGTCAGTAGATAAGTACATTTCCAAACGTTCACTAACCATGAAAATAATTGGGATTTATTTGGTAAATGAGGTGAAGTTTATCCGTCACAATACATGACAATTTTAGTCGAATGCCGGTATAAAAGAAGTTTGCACAAAATTAAACATTTCTACCATTTTTGTTTTTTAAATAAACATAAAGAGTCGCGTGCACAAGAACGAAGAGAACACTCACTGCAAATTTGATTAAAGAAAACACCGATTAATGTCATGTGACAAAATTAGAGTCAATTTAAAAACTTTTTCTGCTCAAACAAGGTTTGGTCCCCCCATACCTCCTACCCCACGCACAATACTCAGCAAAAAACTGAAAACAAACTTTAAAATATTTCAAAGACAAACATGTATAATTGACATAAGTACTAAAAATTTAGGGGCCAATAAGCTTGAAACAATAGGCAGCATTTAAATAGCAGTTTATAAGAGAGGAATATTTGAATATTTGAATATTTGCAAATGTTGGTTTTTAGACTCATGTCTATTTAATTTATCCTTAGCAACAAGTTTTTAGAAAAACTATTTGAACTGGGTTTTGAATGCTAAGTAAAGGGCTACTAAATTTCCCGACGTTTCGCAACATATACTAGTTACTTCTTCAGAGGTTTGAGCAGTCCTGACAATTTTCCGATAACAAAAGAACCACATAAAATTATAACAATTACCTAGTTCGAGCTTCCTAAATGCATCTAAACATTTGCAAATGTATTTACAATTTTGCAATGACGTTTCAGCACTGCTTGTTGCCGGCTGCTGTCATTCAATCGCAGCGAGACGATTGGTCAAGCGGGACTACGATCAAACACCCAGCCAAGATCGCTTCAACTTCTTCGACTTGGAATTACTACAGGTACGCAAATATTCAAGAAACCACAACACACGCTGCTCAAGAAGCGCAATTGAGTTGAATCGTATCTAAAGACTGATTTTTTATGCATTGAGTAGGTATGTAGGATTCAATTAAATTTAGATACTTATATTGAACGTAGTACTTTGCATTATTTTACATTCATAATTCAGATGCTTTTTGATCGTGTACATTCAAGTAAATACTCTAAAAAACTTATGAAATTAGCAAATGGCGCTGCAAACAATAAACAAAACTATAAAAAATTGTTATTTGGGAATTTATTACAATTACAAAGAACTGTATCCTTGTCAGCTCTGGAACTTTTGGTTAATTTTGACGAAGTCCCCGATCAGGATTTTTCACATGTTCAAGATTCACTACCCATCGTAGTGCTGTGTTCGGAGACACAGATAAACAGGAGACGCTCTCTTAAAACTGCGGCCAAAAACTAACTATTGCTTTCGTGCTGTTGTTTTGTTACAGAGAGTGGCACAAGCACAGAGCGGGAATGTGTTGATTTCACCCGTGAGCATTAAGGCAACACTGGCTATGTTACTCGAAGGCGCCGGCGGAAAATCGGCGGAAGAAATTCTCAACGCCCTGCGGCTGCCTGACAACCAGGGCGCAATTCAAAAGATATTCAAAACGTATCTCAGCTCGTTAATGGTACGTTTATTTATGTCAATAGTGAAAGTGTTAATGTTGTGTTCTGGGACGAAAAAAAAGGAATACTCAATGTTTCACAACACTTACATATTTCTTGGCTTTATGTTTGATGCAGGAATTTGTGCAACTCATTTTCTATTGAAGCATTCTGAAAATTTTAACGTTAGTAAACAATGACAAAGACTATTTAAATTGGATTTTGAATTATTTTAGTTGGATGCATTTAGGATGCCTGAACTAGGTAATAGTTTTAATTTCTTGTGGTTCTATTGTAATCGGAATAATCCCAGACTGCTTTCACCCTTGATAAAGAAACATGTACAAGTCCCAAAACGTTGGGTAATTTAATTGTTGTTGTTGTTGTTGTTTTTTTTGTCCTATTATTCTTACGAATGTGCAGACAATAGTACAAATTTGTACAGATAACTCAGTTAAATCAGTTCAGATCAGATCAGTAGACACCATATTAGAAAACAATCTTAAAATGGCTACTTTATTTAAAAAATTCAAAAATTTCCCAATCTGATAAAAAAAAAATCTCTGTTATTGAAGATTGCACTTTACTCAGTTTGATAACTAAATGGTTTAAAATTATAGAAGCAGCACTCGGGTCAGACTCTGGCCCTGTCCAACCGGGTGTTTGTCTCGAAGCAACTGACAATCAACCCGAATTATGAGAGGTCTCTGGCACGGAACTACTTCGCCTCCACCGTCGGTGTCGACTTTAGCAGACCCCAAAAAACCGCTAAAGTGATTAACAGCTGGATTCAGAATGTCACCAACAACCTCGTGCCATCACTTATAGAGCCTGGTAAGTAACATTGGCATCATGCTAGGATTAATGGGTCCAGTTTTACTGATTCCATGGAAAGAGTGGAAAGAGTGATTCCAGTGGAAAGTCCACTGACTTTCAAAAACATCTGAACTAGCTAAATTACATTGATAAGAAAATTTGACTGATCAATCATTTAACCCCAGTGAATTTTATTACTTTGAAATTTGACCTTTAAAACAAAACATTAAAAAAAGAACTAAAAAGGAGTCACGCTTAACCACGCTTATACTCCTAGTTCACAACAAATTTCCTAATGCACTACTATTTCAATACTTTCCTTTCAATTTTTTCCCTTCATTTCAAGCATCAATAGTTTTAGACCAAAAAATACTCTTATTCCGAGTGAACTTAAGACATAAGACATCTTTATTCAAACTTTGCTGTGATTTAGCGCTATAATTTTTAATTCTTGAGCCATTAAAAAACACTGCACCAGCTTTTAGCATCAGCTTGACATGCGACGTGATAACGTTTTTCAGGCAGCATCCAGCCAGACGCACAGATCCTACTGGCAAACGCGGTCTACTTCAAGGGAAAATGGATGACGCCATTTGACAGCGATGGAACGGTGACGCGGTGCTTCTACACTGCTCTTGGTGTCTGCCGCAATGCCAGTATGATGGAAACACTCGGCTATCACGGATACGCATACGTTCAAGGGCTCGATGCATACGCACTAGAACTTCCGTACGAGGTGAGTTCAACAATCTTATTCTTTTGGGTAGTTTAATGGCTCGATGAGCACAACTGGAAAGAAGAAGCAATTTGAAGGAGCTCATCTTGCCAAATGTGACGAGTGATGTTAAGCATCACATACAATTTTCGTGACTCGCTGTGCTACAATTTTTGGTTGCGCTCTCCTATAAGTACTTTTTCCTAAATTCACCCACTGATAAAGTCGGTTCTACGGCTGGAAGTACCACCGGGTGTACATTTTGGATTCCATGCCATCAAATGTCCATGCATCAAATTTATGTCATTAAATATTACATTTCAACGCAAGCACTGTGTTTGTTTGTTTCTTGTTTGTTGTCTAAAATTTTCTGGTCTGCAGTAAAAATATCAGTGTTTTAAAGCAAATTAATGCACCGGTTATTATTACCCCTAAATCTCGTTTACGAGCATTCGAAACGGAGTTGGTGAAATTGGCCGAGAGAGCTTGTGCAAATTGAACGTTTAACATCCTAAGTAGCCACAAAATGTAGCTCCCAGAAACAAGCAAGATTTTAAAGCTAGTGCCAGTTGCTAGTAAAGCTAGTTATTAATGGTAGTACTAACAAACATTCACAGGTGGGAGGACATGTTCTAGCTTCGATTCCCTAAGTACATTTCTGGTGTAAAATCAAATCAGCCTAAAGAACAAAACTTGTCTGTCTGGTCCCCCAGACATTTTTCTACAAAACTCAACCCCAATTGTTTCCTTCCGATTTTCTAGGGCGACCAATTCTCGATGGTGATCGTAATGCCCAAAGAGGTGGAAGGCATCACACAGCTGGTGAGGGACATCCTACACGTGCCGTTGCACACTATCATCAGCTCGCTGCAAGAGACTGAAGTGCTACTCTCGATCCCGCGGTTCGATATTGAATTCTCCACCGACCTCATACATACACTGCACGAGGTAAGCAGGAGGTTTAAACTCATCTAGGCTTTGGTTCAGAGACTGAATTCAGACTGGGGGCCTTATTTTGAAATTTGTGTATATAAAAAAAAAATTATATGTTACTTAATGTTGACTGCAGCTGTAGAACTTGGCTCAAAAATGACTAAAACATTAATTTAATTGTTACTGAATATGAATTTTCAAATATGCAAACAAAAATATATTTGAATGATGATAGCTTGATAGATGATGATAGATGTTGTGATAGCTTAGCCGATTGTTGTCGATTGCCAAGAGTTAACGCAGCGGTGGCCTGTTTGCAGCTGGGGATGAAGGAGATCTTCAGCCCGCTAGCTAACCTGAGCGGCCTGTTCTCGGGCAACGATCGGTCGGCACAAGTCAGCAACGTCTTCCACAAGGCCAAGATCCTTGTCAACGAGGAGGGAAGTGAGGCTGGTGCTGGCACAGGTTGGTACAAACGTTGGAAGCAGCAATCGAAAGCATTCTAGTTCACTAGCGTAGAGGAAGGTTGACAGCACGCTTCTATCTAAGCAAACTTGGGAAATCAAGCCACATTGAATTTGAATACAAATTTGTCCACTGACCTGCTAAAACTCATCAATATTTTGGCTCTTTGTTGTTTTATTATAAAAACAAAAAACAATTACTTTGTTTCTGTCTCCAAGAGGGTTATAAAATGACAATCCATTGAAACTAAAGAAATAATCTGCTGTTCCAGGAGCATTGGTGATCCCTCTGATGGGTTCGACCATTCCCAAATTCCGAGCCGACCGGCCTTTCCTGTTCTTCCTGCGCGACAAAACAACAGGCGTGGTCCTGTTCGCTGGCCGCGTGACTGAGCCTGAGGCCGTCAAAGCCCCACAGTCTGAAGATGAGTACATAGCCAGCGTCTTCCCGTCAGAACCAATCAAGCGACCGGAACGGCCTACAACGTCCAGGCCAAAAGGGCCCTATCCTAAACCAACAGCCGCAGCCCCGGAGAGGAGACCTACCACAACGACTGAAGGCACGGACATTGTTGACACTTACATATCCAATTTACCATCAAACTCGAATTCAAACGTACAGATACACGCAAACGTTAACAATAACCAAGGACAGGCAACTATCACAAAGTCGACAGACATCGATTTTAATCCTCCCCACAATAAGCCAACCTACGCGAATGTAGCGTCACAATCAAATCAGAATCAGAATCCTCAGAGTGAAATGGACATGCAAAACAATCAGCAGATGCATCAGTCTAGAATTCCTGTGAGTGTAAACCCCACTCCTGACCAACACAGGGCCAGACAACCGTCATTTCAACAGTCATTTCCGCCGCCGTATCAACAGCCTTACCAGCCACAGACAGATAGGCCTGTTATCGCTGTAGACGCTCTGCCGCTCAGTATCCCTCAGGCACCATACCAGCCGCAGGGGAATTCGTACTCATCCTACCAGCCTAATAATGGTCTGGGCGATTACCCGAGGAGAGCGGAGCCAGTCTACGTCCGACCTAGCGCACCCAGTTATTTGCCACAATACGAAGCATCTCAACAACAGTTCATCACACATACTATGAATCAAAACGGTTACAATTCACGAACATCTCATCAATATCCACCTCAGAATAATGATTATGAATCCAGTAAACAGGTAATTCGTGCGATTGAGCGCCAGAACCCGAACGCCCATAATCCGGTCGATAACCAGCAGTATTTGACAAATCAACGTCACTTCCAGGGTAATGCGCAAGCGGCACCGCGATATGAGCAGCCGTACGACGCTCAGACGCGATCGACTGGGGGCCAAAGGAACAACTTTGTACAGCCACAGGGCGGAAACCAACAAGGCATTGTCTTTCCGCATCGTAGTGAATAAATAGCGACTTTGACCTTCCCAACTGGCCGTTCTCTACCGGGACTCGACTCCTCGAGAGTTTATGACCACTTTTTCTCGTTATACGTTTTACTTTTTTTTTTAAATGAGATTAGACAGAACGTAGCGTTGCGTTCAATACAGTAGGGAAGGTGTTCTCGTTCTATAAAGAGCAGAAAACTTGCTTGATTTTTTTCAACACTTTTTCATCAATTTGTGATCTGAACAGCAATGTAGCTGTGCTCAACAGCGTCAGGAAAATCGTTTCTTAAGGAAATGCCACGCAGCATTAATTTCACGGGTCAAAACAAGATTTTTGTACTGTTTTTTTTTTTAGCATATTGTTAGCAATATCAAACATTATCTCGAGTCCATAGACAAAGACGATGTTTTCCATCACTGTGATGTGGAGCCAGCGACTCTGGCAAAATAGTGTTTTGTGCAATGATAATTCTAGCCCTGTGAATCTGTCTAAGTTATATTTTAATAATTAATTATCTAATAAGAAAGTACTTTAAGAAAAGTTAATACTGCATTACTACATAGTAGTAAGTATGTAGATAAATAGTTTTATAGGAATGCAATTCGTTGTTTTATGAACAAAAGTTGCAGTACTTGGAGACAAATAAATTTTATCAATTTAATTCCCAGTGAAGTGTATTATTTTACCTATTTAGGTAACAATCATCATCTAAAATATAGCAGAAAAATTAGCCAAAAATTCTTCTAACTTATGCTTTTTGTTTTTTCTACTACTAATAGCAAAAAACAACTTGTAAGCTTTGAAATAACATCTGTCTCTAAAATTACATGCCTGTTTGTTGTGTGTACGTTATCAAAACGAACAAGTAAAGAAATGCTTTCAATTTCAACTAGACAAAATGGGTAGAAAGGTGTGTGAATGCCACTTGTCTACCTGGGGGACACCCACTGACAAGCAGGTGCAAAACATGTTTAAGCATAAGAGAAATCACAGTTGATTAAGAGAAGATTCAGTTTTAGATTTTGCTGAAAAAAAAGCAGTGAAAACACCTCATATTTAAGCCTAAAGTTCCTACCTTGTGAAGGTACTGCCGGCTCAACAAATCCATGCCACTTGTCTGGGTTGGGGCTAGTGACACACCACTCTTCGACTGTACCCGGGCCGCTGGGTCTCTCCCTCATCAGTACACCGTAGGTAGTTTTTCGTAGCAGTCGTAGAAGGTCTGGCGCAGCCGGGAGATCGGACAGTCTTAAGTCTTCAAAAGTTGCGCAGAGTTCAAACGCACTGCCCGATAAAAGGGCGTATGGCATGATTTCACCTTTCATCAAGCGGTTTCTTGAGTGCGCAAGAATCTTGCCCCAGTTAGACTGCGGATCTGGCCAAGAAAGGGCAGTTATTAGTTTAAGCAGGTATTTTGATTGGTAGGTGGCTCTCTGAATTTTCCTAAAAAATAAAAATCTAATAATAATAATAATGCCTAAAGAAAGCAAAATGAAGCTAATTTAAGCTATTAGAAGGACAACAAAGTGATTGGCTTCGTCAGCAAAATATAATAATCCCAGGTCAAACTCAAGATAAACAATTATTTTAATAGAAGTTTCCACTTATCGTCAAGGTCTGAAATTTTTTACATAGTTACACGCATTTTGTCATTTCTGTATACATGGTACAAACATTGCAAAATAAATATCATTCTTTACCTTCATGACTAGAAACCTCTGGTTGAGGCGAATAGCTTTTCAGACTAATCTCAAGATATGAAGCTTTCCTCTCGTCTTGAAAGACATCCCTGGCAATCATCGGTAGCTGAGAGTACACGTCACTCCCTAATCGCTTTCTTCTAATGTAGTTAGTCACTCCTCTAAGAACAACAGGAAAAGGTATGAAACCACCTTGGTGATTCCCTCTACGCGAGCGTGGGAGCTGACACTCCCGTTGATGAAAGCCCTAAAAAATAAAATGGCAATAGAGCCTACTCAAAAGCAAACACACACAAATGAATAGACAAATAAATCAACAAATGAATAAATAAATAGATATGTAAAACTTTCTTGTGCTAGCATTGATAAAAAATAAAAATTAGGCATTTTTGAAGTAAAAACAAATTTACCTACAAATAAATCTTCTCGTAGCACTACATCGTTTCCACATAGACTTGCCACCAGTGGTAAGTGAAACGGAGCAACTCGAATGAACTTGGCAAATGCATAACGATTATAACACAAAGTTCTCATGGTCCTTATGTTAAGATTCTTCATAGACAAGTAAAATTCACCTCCTTCATATATGACATAGTCAGTATCTTGACCAAGTATGGCAAAACACTGGTTCATTTGCGCAAACTCGGCAATTTCTTCATCACACTCTCGCACTGAAGTGTGGACTTCACAGTGACACTCATACTTGAAAATACATCGAGCTAACTGGCCAATACCTCCAGGTAGTAAGAAAAGACGTTTGTCGTTCTTTAACGATAGCCCTGTTCCTTTGCCAACGATATCATGAACTTCAAACACCTTCTTGAGATCTTCCAACCGCCTGTTAAGCCACACTGGTCTTTTACGATTGACAGAAGCACCATCAAAAAATAGGACAAGGTGAATCCCCAAGGCTCTAAATGCATTAACAAATGTTGTCACCTTCAGAATGAATTCTTTAAACTGTCCACCAAATATAAAGTTCAAGTCTCCATACAAATGACGTAAACAAGAAGACCCATCTACTACGATTGTAACCTTCTCGCATTTGGTCTCTCTTCTGTGTCTCGCAACCAACTCCTCGATATTAACCTCGTAACATGCATTATGGCAATTTTGCTCCAAAAAAGTTTCAAGACCACGCACTCCCATTGAAGTAAATGTGAAACAACATCAAATTCTGAGAGGTTATGCAGTTTTAACAGCAAAGACAAACAACACACATGCTCAAGAATCACATGCCTATCTGACAGCTTGTGGTGGGGAATACTCAAATATGGGGGGGAGGGGTTCTGTTTTCCTGCAGTTCAAATGTTCAAAGTAAGTGTTTTTTGGAGATATGGAGAAACACCACTCATAATAATTTTTATTACCTGTTCACTTTCTTAAATTAGGCATACGACATTAGTATATCTTAATTCAAAGCCCTAAAATGTCAGCTTTAATTTTATCAGGTAATTATTTCTTATTAAATTTAAAAAATTGGGTATTAAGTACCTATAGAAGAAGACAACATTTGTGGAAGATTGCATATTTTTTATGTATTTATTTAACATGTGCCTTATGAGCTGGATAGCTTTGTGAAAGCCAAATAATATTATTGAATAATAATTTACCTTCTGGTGGAATAAGTGGACTGATGAACTGTGGACCTTTTAAACTTTCTGGTCCTGAAATGAACCACTCCTCCACATTCCCAAGCCTGGGCAATTGCCCACCTGGGCAATAGTATAACCCCATAGATCTGCCGACAGAGAGGCAAAAGCATTCTGGCTGCCAGTGTCAAATCCATCTTGCAGTAATCTTCCAAATTCACTCCCACGCTAACAGGAATGTTCCTCGAGATGGCATATGGTATCACACTTTGCCGTACTTCCTTGGGTCTTGGCTTTTTATAGAACTTCGTTCCAAAATTTCACTGGAGATGTGAAACAAAAACAACATATGACATGAATGTTATAAAAATGGTATTACGATATCTACAAGAAATTGATGGCAAATGGGCAAAAGCATGTAAATAATGCAAACTGGGGTAGAGAAAAGAAAGAGATACAGAGTGAAATGTAAGTTGTGAAAGATTTCTTGGTAATGTTTTGGCTTCTTTTCTTGTGCTTGTGAGAATAAAATGATCTGCAGAAGTCAATTTTAATAGAGGTTGGAACGAGACCTGATATCATTCTAGAAGTCAAAACTTTATGAACAGACATCTTTTGCACCCGGCTTTCACATACGAAAACTTGCGTGTCACCTTCTTTCCTCTTCCCCAGTTTTTCATGGATGATAGTGGGGAGAGAAGCAAAGACTCAATTTGACAAAGCAATTACATAATGCAGGTTTTTTGGAAGTACGGTACCTAGTAAAAAGGTTATTTTGAATTAAAAACATGAAAAGCAAACGAGCCTTGGCTGAGGACAGAAACTCAACCCTAACAGACACAAAACAGTATCTACTCTTTGCATGCCATAAGTCACAAGAAAAATTATTGGAAATAAAAACTATAATAGATATTTAATACCTGCTGACCTACCTACTTCTTCTGCAGTTGCTTTATGGACAGCACTCCGCCTTGCCAGGTAACTTTCAATGCTCTCCGCTAGTTCCCCAACAGTCACTGATTCTGGGAAGTACGATAATCTTATAATTTCACAAAGATGAGGTCATATGCTCAACGTCCAGGTGGAAGCAGATGTACAAGGTGCGCGACGGCTCTAATGATTTGACCTTTACAACTCAACCTTACTGTAGGTTCTTGCTCAAAATAAAGCAGTTTGTTGTCTTTACTAAGTGCCTTTGGAATTGCTAAAACAGTCATAGATAAGCTATGAATAAACCATTCCCTGGCCTGTTTTTAAAATTACTTTTCAGACTTGTTGGCTTGTTTTGTTTTTTAAATAAACTACCATTTCACCAAGTATTGTTGCCAATCTTACAATTTTATTTTTTAATTCCACAATTAAATTTCCACGGTTAAATCCGTCTTTTACTCACATGAAAGTCATCGCCGGAGATCAAATCATTTCCAATCAAGGAGGCCAGCAGCGGAAGTCTAGAAATGTTGAGTTGCAAATGCAATGCAAGAGCTTCTGTGTCATATCGAATAGATATGGGATAAGTTGGTGGGGATGCAGACACCAGTGCAGTAATTGTCCAAATGGTTTTGCAATTCTTGGACTCCCATCTCAGATCTAGGAAAATTATGAATTTAGATTTGTTAAAATTTGGTAATGTATACTGTAGTTTCTCCAATTCACTATCAATTTTACTCTGATAATTTTTTATGAAAACATATTTGGCTCACCATTGTGCTGTTGTCTAGGCTTTGTCATACATCAATTTTCAGAGCAGCACTTCCCCCATACACTGCAATCTTGACTTTGCCAAACATCGTCACACTTATTTTACACCTGAAGTATGGTGAACATTTCTAGCCATCATATTTTCTGATACAGCAAAATAATTGCTGAAACAATTTTTTTAGATATCACATTAACAAGTTACTCAACAACTTGGCTGCACGGTTTGTGAGTAAGATTTTTGGGATTTGACCCTTGTGTGGTACCATCTTTTCAAGTCTAGGAGAGTTTAGGACGGCACCAAAGCCAACAAAGCGTCAACCTAGGTTTTTAGAACCAGAAGTCAATCAAAACCGAGAAAAACCGTCCACTACATCACTATTAGATCGCGGCTCTGAACCACTTCGCCATTCCATACTTCCCACTGATACTCGGCAGTAAAAAAACTAATATCCTGTTAACATTGTACAGCAACATAAAGCGTGGGAAAACTTAACACCGTTTACACAACATTCAAGTCCGGTTTCGTGTAGATTCTCATCCAGTCACCGAGTAATTACTTACTGGGATAGAAGCAGACCAAAAAGATAGGGGGCATGCAACATGCCGGTTCTCAAATCCCGCTTAATAGCTTACAAGTATATCTATCCTAGGATATAATTGGTCATTATTTTACCATTTAAAATAACTTATTTACCATGGGGCTAAGCAAATTTGAATCAACAAAGAAAAATATGTATATAAATATGCATATCTACATAAATGGGTATCAATACTCTATAGGTAAAGTTTTATAACTTAGAGATATATTGATTTCAATTGCGAGTTTTCTACAGCTTGAACTTCTAGTACTAAATCCTACGGAACTCTGAATATTGGGTCACTATTACATGAAGTTAACGACAATACTAATTGAATTGCTAAAAAGCTGGCTTCAGCAAGTTATAAACTGATAATCATTAGCTATGAAAATTAGGTGATGTTTTTATCCAAATGGTAGATCGGAAAAACTAAATAAATTTTATTTTTCAAAAATGTCACATTTCTTTGTAAATAACATTGATTTTCATCATAAATTTACCTTCTGGTGGCATGACTGGACTGATAAACTGAGCATTTCTCAAGCTACCAGGTCCACAAGCGCACCACTCTTCAACTGTCCCAGGCCCACATGGGCTACATGAGAGCAAAATGCCGTAGATCTTCTGACGAAGCGCCATTAGTAAGTTGGCTGCCATCGGCAAGTCCATTCTCCTGTGATCTTCCAAAGCTACTCCCATGCTTACAGGCATTTTGCAAAGGATTCTGTAGATTGTATTGCACTTTGCCTCTGTGCTTAGAGTTTCAGCCTTGGAAAGTACTTCATTCCAAAATGTAGTTGGCACTGTAAAACAAAATGGAAATTAACAAAAGGAACCCACATTATTGTGAGTATTTCGGGAGTTAAGAGAGGTTTGAATCTTTGACGTGGTGATTGAGATGTCAAGAGCATTTTTAGATCATTTTTGAAGTCCATATGTTGACTACCAACCTCTTGAATGATTCCAAAATGAACACCAATGAGAATTGAAAAGTACTTTGGGATTACTTTTTCTCAAAAATAGAAGAAAATTGTCAAGACTGTGCAACCTGAAAAGGGCATTGGAGGGTCAAGAAAGAATGAAGAAATAGGAGAAGGAGCTGACCCAAAAGAGCTCAGAAATAAACTGAGGGAATCAACCAGTTTAACAGGGGGCCATTCGTACCTGGAACTTGCTGGAACCTGAAAATCGACATAAGAGCAAATCTTTTTGCACGGATTCATTCTTACATGTTGCTGAGTCACCAATAAAATACTCAAAAAATAATTCTGTAGGAAATTTGTGGGAAGCTCGGAAAAACAAACTTTTTGTTTGTCGCCTTCGGTTTCCCACGAAGTGATAAGGTTGAGTAATTCAAAATTTTTTAGTACATCTACTATACTAATCTTGAGATAATAACAAGTTTTCAGACAGCTTAGTTATCTAATTCCAGATAAAATTATTGTTTTTAATGGTGTTGAGATGAGTAAAAAGACTCCGCCTGTGTTTCAATGCCAAAACCTTACCAGTAAATAGAATTTTGAAAGCAATAATTTGTTATTATATACCCTAAAGCCCGACAATATCAGAAATGAGAGTCATATATCGAGCAGACAAATAGTGTGAATGAAACCAAAGTCCGCGCGGCGCCAAATTGCATCCAGTAGCTACTGACAGCGAGTCCAAGAAATTTGCTTAGACTCTTTGGTAGCTACTCGTTGCCCCTCAAAACAGCGGAGGGGGGGGGGGGGGGGGGGGGGGGGGGAGTTCCATAACATGAAAATGATAAAAATTAAGTAATGACCAAAGCTAACCAAGCTTGTAACTGGTTTTAGTCTTTCAAACAATACTGTAACAGAAATGGCGTCAAACTTGTGTAAGAAATAAGACGATCTTTTCAACAAGAAAATAGACATAAAGGACATAAAGGTAATTATTATTTCCTGCCCTCTTACCTTCTGAGTTAAAAGAAGCTCCGGAATTGTTAACCTTCTCTTTCGACAGGTAACTTTCAATGCTTTCCACTAGTTTCTCGACAGACACCGAACTTGGGAACCCTGGCATCTTGGTAATTTTTCCAAGATGGGGATATGCTGAGTTCCCAGGGGGGTACTGTCGAACCAATTGTGCGATGGCTCTAATGATCTGAGCTTTAAAGCTCAATTTGACAGTTGATCCGTGGTTGGCAAAGCTTAGTTTTGTGGTTTTCATCAGTTTCAATTGAAATTGCTGAAACAAACACACCAGCAATAAACATTTAATTCTAAAAATGATAAATAATTTTTTTACTAAATTTTCATTAAAAATTGAATGATTGAATAAAACTAAGCAGGATTAAAATTCATATTCAAGACCACCTTTGCACCCAAACCAAAATTTGAAGTATTTACATGCAGCTAGAGCAGACTGCAAAGACCTTTAAATTCTTTAAATTAATTTGTGTCTTCTTAAGCAGCACCTGCTTAACTGTTGGACACAGTGACGGAAGCAATTCACGATCGCAGTGAAATCAAAATTGATTTTAGATCGATTAAAATAGTACTATGGGCTACGCGAACGCAATTTGAGCTGCATTGTATGATGAGCGTAGCAATATTTTGTGGTGTTTAAATGTGAAGCTGATCCATTGAAGATCAAAGCAAAACCACCAAAATTGAGAAAATTAAGTTAGAAATTTGTGAATGAGATGAGATAAGATGAGATAAGATGAGATGAGATGAGATGAGAAGAGAAAACAACACACATACACGCTCAAAAACTTTGCAACTACTTAATTTTGATATATATCACATCTTTGAACAGTTAGGTGAGAAAATGTCAAACGCTTTTGGAGATATAACTTAAAAACTCTTCTACAAAATCTAAAAAAATTCCGTAAAATTTGAATGGTAATATTTTTCTGAGGTAAGTGAAATTGAAGAGTTTGCTTGCTATGCTCATCAATTAAAATTCAAATTGATGGCTACCCATATTGTCCATGTTTACCAACAACTTCAAAACAATCTAAATTCATTTTCCCTCATTTAATCAAATTAATTCAGATGGCTTTGAAATTGGTGGACTTAAAAATGTCAATTTTAGTAAGTACTTCACAAGGCACTGAGAGAGTTAAGTAGAAACAGACTCCAAATGTAACCTAAAGGATTCGGTTTTGTCGAGGACAAAAAAGAAATTGCCACCATAAAATGTCTTTGTACTCACGTGCAAATCATCAGCGGGGATAAAATCATTTCCAATCAAAGAAGCCAGCAGCGGTAGACTAGAAATGCTGAGTTGAAAATGCGATGCAAGAGCTGCCGTGTCATATCGAATAGATGTCATATTATCCAAATTCAAATGATGTAATGGCAGATAATATTTTGCAGCATTGTAAATGACAAAATCGGTATCGCAACCGAGAATTGCAAAACATTTATTAGATCGAGCATAGGCGGCAATATCTTCATCGCATTCACCGTGCGAGGTAATTACTTTGCAGTTGCATACGTTTTTGAAGACATACTTTATGATCATCAAAAGTGCTCCCGGAATAAAAATTGCTGGTTGGTTGAACGAATTGACTGGCAGGACTCCATCACTTAAAGCATCAAAAATGCTGTTGACTTCATTAATAGCTTGCAATCTTCGAGCGACCCAAATTGGAAACTTTCGGTTGGTCGTGGCTCCGCTCTCAAAAATGACCAGCTTGGCCCCTATTGACTCAAAAGCTTCAACAAATCTCACCGCATTTCTTGCCAATTCTTTGGTTTGGCCGCCACTCACCCAATCCAAATCACCGTACAGGAATTTAAGCAATGATTGAATATTAAAAACAATTTCGGCATCGTTTCCTTGATGCTCATCTTTGAAATCTTGTACCAGCTGGGATAAGTTGGTGGGGATGCAGACACCAGTACAGTAATTGTCCAAATAGCTTTGCAATCCTCGGACTCCCATTTTAGGTCTAGAAAAATCAGAGTAAAACTATTCCTACCATCGAATTCAAATGGATTATTTATTTCCAAAAAGAAATTGTGTAGGGAATTTTAGGCTTACCTCCTATTTTCTCGGACTCTTTGGTGCCTTGACTAACACTGGAGAAGACTGGGCAATAGAACCAGGAAGTCTCTGTGTCAGGGCTTCCCCACTGTACTCTTGATCTTTAAATACAGTCATATCTTGAAGAGCATTAATGATGATAACGCACACTCTACAGTTATCAGTGTAAGTGCTTTTAAATGCAGCTTTCTTCAGTTACACTATGACAATGCGAGAATAGATTGTCACTATCAACAGGATCCATCTACATTCTATACAGATATCTGTTTCAGTGTATTAATTAGATAGTAATAAAAATATTTAGCCAGAATCGAAATGACTTCTTCTTCACTCGGTCTTAAGTGTTCTGCTGTGTCACAACAAACTCAAAATATAAACATTGAAAGGGTCACTCGCATAGTGATTGATTTTTCCTGCACTCTGCAGCAATAAGCAATACGGTTCAGAAAGCTGTATTATCCAGGGGCCCAAACTGGAACCGAAACACGAAAAACCCGAAATATTTCGAGGAATCGTTATTAGTATCAAAAAAAGAACGGTTCTTTTTTATTCGATTATGATTCCGCTTATACCGATAGTAAAAATGTTTGCTTTTATTTTTATTACGTGTCCCAAAATTATGTGTCCAAGTAGCTCAATGGGTTAGAGCAACACCCGCAATAGGTGAAGATCGGGGTTCGAGTCCCCATTTGAAAGGGTAGTAGTGTTCGTTATAATAAAACACCCCGCGCATTGCAAGCATTTGCAAATTCACATAGTTTAACTCGTAGATGTAAAAATATCATAATCTGAGCCTTGGAAAAACTGCGTCAGCAATTCAAATTTTATTTTCCAGCCGAAGATGACTCGCAAATGGGCAATATATGGGTACACAATACATTCTTCACCGCTGTCGACAAGAACCTCTCGCCATCAGATTCTGATAAACTGATTGAGTATTGAACATCTGGTTAACAAGTTTTTTTTTTCAGAAATCAATTTACTTCGACTTGTGCATTATCCTGGACTTGTTTAAATAATGTCATTTTGGGTGTTTTTTTGGCAAGCAGATATTTTTTTTTAAAGAAACTTGTTAGCCAGAAGTTTAATTTTGTCACATACTCGATTTCTAGAAATTTAACTTGAATGTTACGGCCAGGAAAAGCCGGAAAAGATTGGTTGAAAATCACTAGGGATCTTTCCTCTTAATTACTATTTTTAGTTAAATCTCTAAACGAAATTGTTTCCCGATCACGAGGCAGCGACATTACTCAATCACATATAACCATTACCAAAGCCAAATAAATAGGAATTGGAACCGGTAAAGAAACAGAAAATAAACATATTTGTAGCCGATATAGCCATATGAACAGTTATTTCGGAGAGCCGTTATTGGAACCAAAATATAATTTCAGAACTGGAACCGGAACTGAAACCTTCATTTTAAAAAATCTTGAAATAGGAACTGGAACCAGAGCGGTTATTAAAAAATATTAGAACCTGGACCAGAAATGGAACTGTTATCGATTTTGGTTCAGATCCCTGGTATTATCATTATCAACATTGCTGCTCAGGACCAGTACTGTGATTCCCAAGATTTTCTATCTGCTGGCAATATCTGCTGATAGATATGGACTCTATCAATCCATATCTGCTATTGTTGCTGAAGGTTGCAATGTAACAAGTGCAAGTGAATCAATCAACAGTCATTAAGAAAAATTTCAGAATTGACTCACTGATAAGAATTTGATAACTTTTACACAAATTATAAACACATTTATACAGGATATTTGAACCTTTCTGTTGCAGAGAGGATTTATTAAAAAACAATATGTTATTGTTATTATTTCACGTTAAGTAATGGTTCGTTAGCTCTTCGGTTTGGGTCACAAACTTTGCTTTCGTAGTTTGTGAGAGCTTTTGACAATTTCAGATTCTGATGAGAAAGCTCACCTTTAGTTAATACCCCATACAAATATGGCTGTCAATTTGCCAACAAACAAACAGCGAAACGCATGCATGAGTTGCATGCAACTCTTGCTTTAGGCTTCCACTTAACTCATGAAAATCCATCGCAACCCCATTCAAATGAAAGAAATTGCGAGGATGTGAGTTCTTTCCGTGCAGAGCCAGAAACTGCAGAGTAACTAGCACTCCTTAATGCTCAAGATGAGTCACACGGTACGCTTGTATTGCCAGCTATTAGTTAGCATGGATGTCAGTGGATGCCTGCTCTCCTGTCTGAGTTGTAGGTGAGCTCGGCACTATTTCAACATGCCATGAACTCTGTAGTAGGGATGCTGCTATTAGTGTCATTTAACTGGCCCATAACTTGGCGCAAATTAATTTTTCATAACTGCTATGGGTAAAGATGGACAATTTTCAGCCTCTTGCTTCCATCCAGAATATTGTCACATTCTTTTTACTGGGTTGACAATATGACTATATGTTGATGTACATTTCAAAATGTAACTATGCCATGAGTACGATTCATCTAATGACATTCTATGGACCGCTATTCAAGCACCTTGGAGAGCTGGCCCTCTACAAATTTCCCCTGGTGTGCATCCTACCTGGATCTGGCAGAATTGGTTCCACCTTGAAAGACTCGTTGTCTCCCACCGTGTGGACCCCGCCAGTCCATTCCTCGATGGAGCTAGGCTCCCCGGGCAGCTCGAACATCATGATCCCATAGAAGCGGTGCCTCAAAGCCAGAGTGACGGCAATCGACTGTGGCAGGTCAACAAGGCGGAACGTTTCCAGGGCCACCCCGTATTTAACAACGTTGTCAGTGATAGGAGGCAGCACTTCCTTGAATGTTTTTCCTTGTTCCACAAGCTTTCTGGCCTCCAGCTTGATTTGATCCCACTCAGAATCTGTAAGGTTTTGGGCACGACATCAATGCACAACATCAATGCACAACTGCAACGCATCAAATTAGGGGAAATATTTGTTATTTGATATCACATATTTTTTAATTTTTTTGAAAAATTAGTTCGATTTGCCACAGATTTGATCAAGAAGACTTTAAACACATAAAAAAATATATGTGCCCTGCTTCAGTCTTTCTAAACAAAGTATGGACATCGATGGTCTATGCCCGCAATCTACTATCATGAAAGATAGCACAGGCCTACATCAGAAGATTTTAATTTTACTCCAGGACTTGTGAACCTTTATCTTCAAGCCTAAAATACTGCTGTGCTGCATGTAACAGACTCATATTTATCCTTAGTGAAATTCACACATAAGATTGAAAGCAACACAATTACAAGTTAGTGGCATTTTCCCTCCCCCCTCCCTTTCAGCCCAAGTGGAACTTCTTTACATGGTCGGAGGTTTGCTTCCTAATATCTGCTCCACCACAGGGTGGTTATTATTTGAGAATAATTTCCAGCACACTTATAATTTCTTTGGTTTGACAGCCTTATCTATGTAATACCAAGTTTTTACCTAAGCTCACCACCGGTTCTTCCAACTCATTCGGCAAGTAACTGCGAATAGATGCCTCGATGACAGAAGCCAATTTGGCACTCTCGAACACTTTGCTTGCAATCTGTGGGAGGTTTTTCAAGATGGCCGACATATTACGGTATTCTCCAACGTATTTTCCAACCCCCTCCACGACTACTTTCTTTGGATAAAAACGCCTGCGGCCAATTTGTCCCATACCGATCTTCTTGTGGAAATCCTGTAACATCCAACAGTATTACACATTTAATGCACCAATGGCATTTAAAAAGTCGACAGAGGCTCTAACCCCAGTTTTCAAGAAACTTTTTTAATATATTTAAGACATTTATTAAGATCAATCAAAGAAAATTGATTGGATTCTATCCCTGGATCTAGAGACAAAGGGGCCAATTGTTAAAAATCTATCAATCACCACCCACTCATAATAATTTGTAATGGATTGACTCTAATAATACTTGAGCTGATTGCATATCAAAGCCAGGCATAAATGAGCCATGAAGAGGGATGACAACCGAGAACAAATTCCACTATCCCTAAAAATGGTTGAAAAGGTTGAAATGGTTGGAATGGTTTGAATGGTTCAAATCTTCAAGAGGTTATACTCAGCTAAATATTACATGGGAAATTACAAAAAAAAAAAAAATCAAAATACATTGTCACAAGTTCCTGATGCAAGCATGAAGGTGCAAAAAAAAAAGAGCTTGACTATGAACTTGATTTAATTACTGTAATAACTGTTTTTTATTTCATGACAATTAAATTTGCAAAATGTACCTACCTCCAAATCATCTTTGGGAATAACATCATTCCCCAACAGAGTTGCAAAAAGGGGCAGGCATTCGACAGGAAAACCTAGCTCTGTGGCCAAAACCTCGCTGTCATAGCGGATGGTAGTCATTGTCCTGAGATCCAGATGGCGAGTTGTCAGATAATACTTAGCAGCGTTGTAAATTACGAAGTCGGAATCGCAAGCGAGGATTGCAAAGCATTTGTTGGAACGAGCATAATCTGCCATGGCTTCATCACACTCTCTAAACGCAGTAAACACTTTGCAATTGCAAACGTTCTGAAACACGTGTTTGGTTAGCTCGGCAAAGAAGGCTGGAATCAATCGCTGACAGCCGTCGAAAGATTGAATGTTCTTCCCCTGATTCATATCTTTGATCGTTTCCTCGGCACAGCGAATCCCGCTGTTGTGTCTTTCCAGCCAAATCGGCAACTTTCGCTCCGTGATGTAGCCGTCGAAGAAAACGAGCTTCGCTCCGATTTCCTCGAAGGCCTTGACAAATTTGATGGAACTGTCCATCAGCTCTTTCATTTGGCCTCCGAACATCCAGGAATTGTCGTCGCCATAAGTGAATCCCCTCAGGAGGGACCGTAGGTTAACAACAATGACTGCATCCAGTCCGACATTGTCTTTTTTAAATTTGGTGATCAGTGTCTCTATGTCCGTATGGATGCAAGCATTACCGCAAAACTTTTCCATGAAGGTCTGGAGCCCCCACACCATGATAACAAACTCTTGCTCTTGCTTTGTAACGATTGCTAAAATAAAAATGAGATAAATCAGTGTGCTTGGACTACGATCGACGAAGTTTTTAATTTGCAACTGAAAGACACTTTATCAATGGGCATGCATCAAAATTATAATTTACAATTTTAAATTCCGATCAAGATACTAAAAAATATTTGTCGATTTTCCCATCACTGGTATTCTATGAATCGAATATGTATATGTATATATAATATATATGACCTATATAAGGATATATGTAATATCCTGAGAACGAAAAAAAGGCGTTTCGTAACTTATGCTTGTAGTACTTACAAAGCAGATGAAATTGTATAAGATTACTTACGGGCTGATGCGATCCTTGCCGAGTGTTCAGTTGCGTAAATCACGAATAAAACTGCCACAGAATTGTTGCAAGCACCAAGTTAGCAATCGAGAACTGTCCTCAGCGTGCAACCTATCCCTCTTGAAGCTCGCGCACTACTGCAAGGAGATAGTGGTCTGCTCTGGCATCTATCAGTTTTGAAGTGACGCTAGCATAAGCCCCCCGCCCCGGCAAAACTCATCGCGGCCATTATCAACACCAATCAAGATCAAAGACCATATCAAGACTTCCAAACCACGAAAATCTGAAGTGGGCGCATTTTTCCTAGTTTTCTCAATGTTGGATTGGGCCTTAAAAATTGGCACGTTTCGGTCATGGTTGGGAAAGGATCTTTTTTTGGTGATCTTCGAACTGATCGCGATCTTTTTTGTATTTCAATATCTTTTTATTCGATCGCGATCGGATTTTTCACGATCTTTTTAAAAAGATCATTTTAAAAGATCAAGATCGTTTGCACAGTCGTTCCTTTTTTGGTGTTTGTTGTTGTACAATACTTGACAATTGAAATTTGAAAGTGGCAAATGGAAATATTTTCCATAGCTTTCAGTTTCCTCCAAAGACTTGAAAGCGTTTCCAGGATTACACATGGTTATTAGTTTTACTTTTGATAGTTTTATTGATGCTTGTAAATGCTGCCTAGTATGTCCGCCGTGTCTGTCCATGACCACAGCTTTTCTCAAATTGGGTCATCGGGATTCGAGGCCCCGTTTCTGCCACGTTCCACTGACCACTGTCCGTTGTAGACAACATGCAATGCATTTTGTTTGCAGACTGTTAATTTTCTTCTTGTTTTCTTGAGTGCAGCGGTTATTTTGGGCGTACGCTCACGCACGTGCCGCGTACCCACCTTTTCTTGCAATAGTGTACGTCGATCACTAATTCCGGGAAAAGTTTGGTCTACTCTACTCTACATTTAAATTCAAGAAACGCATGTTATTTTTACGTGTTGGTGAACATTTTATTTGGAAATGGCATTCAGCAGAACGTAGTTATCTTCACAGAATCTTATCATTCTGAAAAATGAATGCCAAAGATAAATAAATGTCATAAATATGACTACGCAAAGCGATAGAAAGCTAAGCTTTATAGCGCTTATAGCTAAGCTTACCCTGCGGCCGGCAGTGCCGACAAAGCATAGCGAGAGTATAGAAATTGTTTCATGGTTTTCGCCCTTTGGCACAGCTTCCTTCCTCCCCCCCTCCAAGAAAACACACGAACTAGAACAGCACCTGAATTCAATTGAAAGCGTACCCATTTTTTTCGTTACAAATTAACCACTGCTTGACTGTAAGTTATAGTTACGTTTTTTTCCAGAGATCACACGATTTTTTTCGAAAACTATCTTTTAACTGAACTTGATATTTTATTGAAACGAATTTGAATTTGACCTTAAAAAATGATCGCAAACTTCGATCTTTTTAAAATATCTTTTTTTGACGACGATCTTGATCTATTCAAAAGATCGATTTCAAAACGATCACCCCCAACTATGGTTTCGGTCCAGCAATTGAAGTTAGGGTGTGGTTTTTACAAAGGTTTTCGGACAGAAAATGAGATGGCGTAGAGTTAGCCTGATTAAACTGGGATGAAGCTACCTCCTCCAGGACCCAGGGACCCGAACCGGAACCAGAACCCAAAAAAACAAAATATTTCAAGGAAACAAGTGCTTGTGCCAATTGGCACTACTAGATTATTTTGAGATAGGTGCTTGAATCTACGTCATCAACAATGGTTTGGGTGCATGTTTAACACAAGTTTTCTTTGAAAAATCTAACCCAATTCGGGAATACGAATGAAGAAGTGTGCACGTCCCCGGCTAGGGATTGTAATGGCATCTTGAGAACCTCCAGTCGGACGCACTGACCCTTCGAGTCAGCCAACTAAAAGTCGGTGTATTTAAGTCGATACATCTGCAAAGCTGCAAGAAATCTCCAAGAAGCTATCACTCACTTCACATTTCAAAGAGCGACAGGTGCAAAACTTATTATTTTGCTGACTTCATGTCAACATAATTATGTCAATATTCTAGATGAAGACATTTGTTTTATCACTTGTTTATAGCAATTACCAGCTGTGAGGTGCACATACTGCACCACAAGCTTCTAGCCACATGCGTCTTTAAAATATTCTTTAATAAGTCTCGGAAGGGGCGCCAGTGTTTTTGCCCCATAGTTTAATCTCAAAGTGGCAATACTGGATGACGATTCCTCGGGGGAATGTGTTGACGTTCGCGGTGGGGTCCTATCCCTATTATCCGTTCTAAACTGCCTCTCCGACATATTTTCAATGTTCATTAAATCTAAAATAGAGGAATATTCGAGTAAGCTGGAATAGTCTAGGAATATCGAGCGGCTATCTCTTCAAATAGAGAAGTTAGGATATTCGGTGTTATATAAAGCTGAAATTTTGATATTATGTGCATAACACCATGACACAACTATTGTCACAAACCCGGACAAAAAATTTTCATCGGAAGACATTCAAAAAAATTACCAAAGTCAAAATTTCTTAAAAAATGAAAATTTCTTAAAAGTTGAATAAGTATGTCATTTTTGAATTTATAAACGTCTAGTTTCCGCAGAAGCCTAGGCATTAATACGTTATATCGATGCCGTTTTTAAAAAACATCAAAAAGTTTTTTCTAACCTATGATATGAGCCAAAAAGTAGCTAAAAAAACGCAAAAAAAATATATACCACTTTTCACTTAATGCCACGGGACTAAATATTGGCCAAATGTTATAAAACGAGTTTGTAAAGATAGCTCAAATCATTGTCTACAAGACTGCAGATCTAACTTTTTGAACACGTCAAGTTGACAACAGAGATTTTTACTTTTCCCTACGAGAGGTAACTCTTGGCGCGCTGCCAAGCGCCGATAAGCCGTGCGGCTGGCTGGCAAATAGCATGCTATTGCTTGGAACGCTCTTGATACATCCATGCGTGCGTACATCATTGAAGCGTTTCTTCGTCGGCATTGTCGATCATGTCACTATAGGCATTGTAGCATTCCCTATCACACCTGCATACGTCGATGCATCCAATTCCATTGCTATTGCACGTGCAAGTGGGGTTTATGCTGCAGGATTTCTTGGACTTGACTGAAATTTTGCAACGTTTCCATGGCTGTTTGACCCTCGAAATATACAGGTAAGACGAACTTTCTGCCCAGGCTCTGACACCAGCCACTGTCTTCGGGACCTATCACCACAAATAATAAAAATAATAATAAGAAGAAGAAAAATAGAGACGACATTTAAATTCTAGTTCAAAAACCTCTGATAGCTTTGAATATTACTTTGGCAAACTTAAGCCACATTTTTGGAAATTGCACGTGCGAGTTTACCTAAGTGCTAAATTGCCATGCAGCTCGTCGAAGGTGCTGATGAAATGCCCCTTCGCTCGGGAGTATTTTGGCAATTGAGATAGGTCGCGACACTGCTATCTTAAAACGCAGCGCATTTAGCGAGTAATGATACTGTCGGAATTTCTTGTTTGTATCGTACAATTTAACCACCAAACTTCGAGCAGTTTTTCACCTTTTCCAAAATGTCTGAAAAATTGGCCAAAAGTGACAACTCGTCTCGGGTCATTTTATTCAGTTGACGCCAGATCCTGTTTTTACCGATTCCGAAAAACGTTTAAAACAGTGTCACAGCCGGACAGTGCATGGGGCTGCAGGTAAAGCGATGCTTATTGGGAGCCCAATTTTCAATGCAATTTCGTGTACAGGAATGAACCGATGTGCATAGGTGCTTTTCCCGACTGATCCCGTTTTTGCTGATATAACAGCCCAATAGAAAGAAAATCTGAGCACATGATGCCTGGGAGGTTTCCTGTGCAATAGTGGAATGAGATGGTTTGGTCTTTGCTGTTGCTAATTAGTTTATTGTGTATTAAATACTTGTAGGTGACACGAACTTGCCACTTTAGTGTCTACACCCTCAGCAATGAGGTATTCCCTGTATTTTTCGCAAACGTTGGGAATTGGTATAATTTTCCATCTCCTCATTTTATCCGAAATAAACGCTTGTGTGTTGACAGCAGCGCGATCGTATTGTGAGACGGTTTGGACCTTTTTACATGCCTCTATGCTGTTAGCACTCAGATATTTCGACAAACAATCTGCATGGTAGCTGGCGTTTACCTCAAAGAGGGAACCGAATGTCATTCGATTTAAAATTACCTCGTCATTTCTCTCTTTGGTTGCTTTCAATACATTTTCCCTAAGAGACTCCGGATTCATGTCAACGAGAGAAACTTTACGTCCTGTCTTGTTTGTATCTCTTAATTGATGGATAATGAAACGGTATATGCTCCAGTCAAACTCTGGCATTGTTGAACGCGATACCCGTTTGTTTGGGGGTGGTGTTTCACCTCTGTTTAAGTTAGGGGACTCGAGCCTACGTTTTTTGCCATGTCAATATTTTTTTTGTTGGTGTACTGCTCTCTGCAACTTCCTTGCCTTGATATTTGTAAGGAAAAATTTGATACCCTTTCTTGCTTGCTTGATTTATTGTTCTTGCAATATCATTGTCTTTTGCTTATTAGACCCTTTTCTGTTAAATTAGGAACATTCTCGCTGGTTAGGAACGCTAACTGAAAAAAATTTCCAATACCTGTGGTGGAAATTATTTTTCTAGATTCTGTTGTGGAGGGTTCGCAGCTATCTCCTGTTTTCTCTGCTAAGTGAAAATAGTGAATAAAATTAACTGTCATGTTAACATGGATCTAGTATGAGGAAGCATGCATTACTACATACCCATACGTATTGCTAGTTATTCCGTTTTGTAGGCGATCTTTTCACTTGCACAAATAAACAAAATCATTGCTGAGTAACTAGTGAATTAGTGAGTAAACAAGTGAGTTTACGCGCATTTTATTTATCTTCATGCCATTTGCATTCCATATATTTGGGAGAATTTTCAGAAATTATCAATAATATTCGTCGTCCTGCTTTGAAAGTGAGTAGGAAACTAACTAGCAAGCCAGCAAACTAACCCTGCAAGCCATCGAAACCCATGTCAAGTGGATATACCTCGACAAATCTGTTCGCAGTCTTCTTGAAAATCATTATCTCGGATTCTGTAGATCCTCAAACCTCTGCACGTGGTTAAAACAGAGCAAGGTATGGTTGATATAAACGAATATATAACTTTTTTTTTATGTAAAAATCAAGAAACAGACCAAATTTACAGACAAAAAACAAAAAGCCTCCAATTTTAGGTAAATAATATGAAATCAAGTGCGGACCTAACGTAGTATCAAAAAGCCTGCGCACTCAACGCTAGTATGCCATTCAAAGCACCCTACGCATGCTATTAACCAGCCAGCCGCACGGCTTATCGGCGCTTGGCAGCGCGCCAAGAGTTACCTCTCGTAGGGAAAAGCAAAAATCTCAGTTGTGAACTTGACGTGTTCAAAAAGTTAGATCTGCAGTCTTGTAGACAATGAATTGAGCTATCTTTACAAACTCGTTTAATAACATTCGGCCAATATTTAGTCCCGTGGCATTAAGTGAAAAGTGGTATATATTTTTTTTTGCGTTTTTTTAGCTACTTTTTGGCTCATGTCATAGGTTAGTAAAAACTTTTTGACGTTTTTTAAAAACGGTATCGATATAACGTATTAATGCCTAGGCTTCTGCGGAAACTAGACGTTTATAAATTCAAAAATGACATACTTATTAAACTTTTAAGTAATTTTCATTTTTTAAGAAATTTTGACTTTGATAATTTTTTTGAATGTCTTCCGATGAAAATTTTTTGTCCGGGTTTGTGACAATAGTTGTGTCATGGTTTTATGCACATAATATCAAAATTTCAGCTTTATATAACACCGAATACGGACACGCCCCTTTTTGCCGTCGATATTCCTAGACTAGAAGACGTATCTTACAACGCTATATCACACACATTTAAAATTGTGCTCAGAATTTGCAGTATTGTAATTTTTACACATGGTTGCACCCCTCACAAACAAATCACCCCGTACTTCCTTTCATATTTTCTTACCTTGAGAAGGATAGAGAGGAATAGTGCTTATCAGCGGGTTTTCAGCTTCAACAGGGTCAAGTTCTTCAGCGAAAGCATCGTTCAAATCCAGTGAGGGGCTAGCTATAAGCAGGATTCCTTAACCTCGAAGCCACAGTGGACGAAGTACTTCATTAGGGTGTGGCAGGTTAGTCATTCGAGACCACAACGACGTCCTCCCTCTTCCCCGTCGTACTGTCATCATGAAGTGTATCACTCGGAAAATGAAAAAGCGCGACCTCAAGTCCCACGCCATGGTGTATGATTTGCCCCATTCGAAATCGGGATCTGCAAGATATTTGACTAAGCCAAAAATCGCAAGCTACAATTTTAAAGGTGATGGGAAGATGACTGGCTAGGCTGAGGGAGATAGCTTTCGAGGCTTTTCTTGATTTTCCAGGCCTTTTCTTTGTCCAGGAGCACCGTTTCTGCGATATCGGCCAGTGTGTTCTCTGTCAGTCTTCCAGGAGGGAAGTTGCTTACATAATCGGCCACAGTTGGGATCATCACGTGTGTTGGGTAATGGCTTGCATTCCTGCCACGTAACTGGCTGCAGATTTGCCAGTGGAACGCCTGAAACCGAGCAATTGCTGATTGATTTGACATTGTTTATTCATTGTATAAACAACTCGCTGTTTTTGCAACGGGCCCTGTGACACTGGTAACGTTACTTGACGTAACGTCGATGAACGAATGAGCTAAGATGACCTGATGATAATTTGTTTACTTAGCAGGGTACCCGTTGCCGACACGTAGCTATCGAAGAGCACTGTGGAAGAGCACAGCTTGCACGAGCATGTGGAAGGTTACGGATAATGACCAGCAATCAGTAGCTAAATGGACCGATACGCCGAAAATCTCGGCACAAGCAATGAGCGTATGATTTTACGGAGAGGTACTGATAGGGCAGTTACCTGGGGGTCAGTAGAAGTCAATTGAGAGGTCCAGACCCTGTCATTGATGTTTTGATGTGTATTTTTTGCATACAAAAATAGACATTAGTGGAAAGTATCATTAATAAAGTTGCGAGATTAAAAGAGGAAATAAAAAAAAAACTAGTGGAAAATGTTTCAACCAAAATTAGAAAATGGATTTGGAACAGAAACTTCCTCAAAACATGGAATGTTTATTCATTGTTGGAGCTTGGATGATATAAAAGAGAATGATGGAAGGCAGCGCAGATGAAGGGACAAAGAAGTTGGATACAATAAATGGTAAAGTTTTGAGGAAAAAAGCAAATGTATCTAGAGATTCAGATTAAAAATTGAAGAAAGGCTGAAATTGTTTGAAAAATACAAATTTAAGGAAATGGGAGAAGAAAGATTACCAAGAACGATTTTAAATATAGAATATGAGAGAAGGAGAAGAGGAAAACCAAGAGAAAGAAGGATTGAATAATCAGGAAAGAAGAGGGAAATTGAAGGAAGAATAGAAGAGAAAGAAATTGATTGATATGTGGTGCTCAACGACGCACTGTTTTGACATCTGGCCATGCGGAAATCGTATAATGGCGTCGGTGAATGGGTGGATGATGATGAGGACGATGATGAACCTAACGTAGCCTAGAGGGGAGGAGGGGAAACCCGGTGCCGGGTCCCCACACATACTCCCTCCTCTATTCTCACAACAGCCTACTCCTGTCGAAGAGCACCCGGGGGACCACCGGCTAAACGTCCCTTCCGAAGGACGGTACAACTCGAACATCAGGATTCATCCACAAATCCATGCTGTCGAGAGGTCAGTTACCAGGTGCTAAAGCCACACTTGATAAAACCAAATGAACAGAAATTCATTTTGACGACGGTTCATTTTTGGATGGCAGTGAATTTAAAGATGACTTTTGATGATGAAACAATGAAATTTTGATATACATACAAGAAAAATGGGTGACAGACATCAGTGAATTAAGAACTTCGGGGTAAACTAGTGTAATTGAGCACTTTAATCGCGCAATGATAACGACGTAGCGTCCAGAAGACGACCCGTCGTTATTTTATTTTGTTTATTTATGTCTACAAGAGTTTTATATTATGTTTATATTGATTTTAAATTATTGTATCTTATAATTTTCCGTCATTAATACTTTTTGAAGCATATCTCATCTTTTCGCACTGAATAAGGTAAACACGCTCGCTACATGGTAGTATTGTATTACCACCACATCGGGATGGGAGAGTTGGTGATAAAAATTGCCTATAGGTATAATAGAGTTTGCCTTTCAATAAACATTAAACCCATCAACTAAAAAAGATAAAAATAAACAAGAGTTAAAAGTTTGGAAACGGTTTGTTTGTCAACCTTTGACAAAACTGTGAATCTAATTTCTTTCCTTTATGACATTTACTTGGGAGTGCATAAACAACTTTAGGCAACATTTATTCCAACGGGTAGTTTTAATATAATCTGCGGTCCAACTTAATTTATGAGACTCATTCCCATGGTTACACCTAATCAGATACTTCTGTTTTCATCTTAGCCTGCTTATTTAACTGGCATTTAGCATTGTGAAAACGGTGAGAATAGAAATGGAGAAGTTCGGCTGAAATTTAGGTATTTTTTAGGAAGGCAGTGTTGCTTAACGTCGGTGATATCACGAGAACCGGTGTTTCCAGCACGCCAAACCGTTCGGTGTGACGATTCGAGGAGGGCTCGTAAGCAATAGGACCCGCTGTGTGACTTGATTTGGACAAGATTACTCACATCTAACAAATGCTAACATAGTTAAAATGAATCTAATTAAACATCCGCAATTACAGTACGAGAATTTGCAGTTCTTTAGCATCTGCATGCCTGGAAAACATTTGGTCTGTGATAGCAGCTGTGGACGCCATTGCTGTTATCACCTAGATCCACTTCGAAAACCGGTCAGCCAATGGAAGCCGAGCTTTAGTCGATCGAAAGTACGAGGGGGGGGGGTCGATCGAGCACGTGTTGTGACGTCACTTGCACAGCGATGCAGTAGGTTTCAGGCGATACTCTTCAGTCGGCTACTCGCCTGGTACGAACAGACAAATTTTCGCCTCGTTTTAGACGATTATTTCAGTTGAAACTTGTCATGGATGGATTAACCGTACGTATAGGCAGTCCCGTGTCACTCACGCGTACCACGAGTTGCTTTTAAGTTTTCACAGGCAAACTAAATTTCCTGACAACGTCATTCGTTCACAGCTACTTGAAACAATTTTATGAAATATAGCTTTGAATTTTAGGCATAGGCAACGCCTCAAAATAGGACCGATCGGGAGATAAAAATACGTGATATTCTGACTTTTGTTGCAAAACTTGTTGCAAACCTTTACAAGATACGATATTTTCTGCGTTGTATTGTGATCTTACAGATTGATTGATTGATTATTGACGTTTAACGACGCACTTTCTTGACAACGGACAATGTGGCACTGGTCTAATAGTGCCGGTAAAAGAGTGAGTGACGATGAGAATGATGATTTACCTTCCTAATTAAGTATGGAGGAGGGGAAACCCGGTGCACGTGGTCTACTCCTGTCGACGAGCACCAATGGGACCACTGGCTTAACGTCCCCTCCGCAATTGAACAATTGACAGCAATTGAAAAAATTGAAGGACGGTACAACTCGAACCACAGGATTCCTCCACAAATCCATGCTGTCGAGAGGTTGGTAAGCAAGGCGAGTTAAGTTGCTGAACTAACTTTTAACCCTCTAACCTCTCTCCTGAACAGAACTGGTCATGTGTACGATGGTCACCCATATTTCAGAAGTCAAATCCAAAAGCTGACAATCTTGTGAAATGATTTAAAGCATAGATGTAAATTGCAAATGGGGTTGGATTGTTTCGCTCGTCACGCTCATCAAACGCATAACATTTCAATGTTTTTATGTCGAAGTAGATACGGGAAAAATAACTCCAATAACCAAAATTTAAAGGTCAAATTAAGTTGCAGGAGACATTTTGCATTAAATGCATGCTCCCTTAGGATATCAGTGATCAGAGGCGCCGGAGCAGCGATCATGTTTCAGAGATCAGCCTGATCAGTGAACTCCAGTCTGCTAGAGCCTCTCTTGCAGTTCTGAAACATCTCACACGGAGAGAGATGTTTCTGCTTTTTTGACTGCCGAGTTAAATTTTAACCAGTGGACTTGTTTCGCGGTGACCAGCACTACAGCGAAATGAGTAATTCGGCTCTGGATGGGTGCGGAGTTTCGTGTCTGCAAGATAGCCGTCAAAAACAAGGTTTGAGCTAACCGATTCTTTTGAAATAAGGAACCTGGACCAATACTTTGTTCGCTGCCAGCAAAAATTAAAAATTGATTTCGTTGCGTGGAGTGAAGCGAGCACCCTGTTACGGAATGTTCTGCACAGAGGGGACGACGAATGTTATTTCCAAGGGGGTACAAGCGCACCCCCTTGCACCCCCTTCCGGACGCCCATGGATGCTTATTAACTCTTTCTCGATTATAGGTTATAAACACTAATATTAATCTAGTACCTAGGTCAGAGAAATAGGTCGGAGGTGTGCCCTTTTGTAAACTCACTTCAATTCCGAGCGTCGGAAAAGTGGAGATGGTTGGCCAGAGCTTGGCTATCATACATCATCGTTGTCATTGTTGCGATATCGAAATATCCTAGAGCTAGATAATGTTTCGCCGCATTGTAGATGATGAAGTCCGAGTCAAAGCCAAGGATAGCAAAGCTTTTCTTAGTTCTAGCATAATTCGTGATCTCTTCATCGACTTCGTTGCTGGTGTGAAACATTTCGCATTTGCACACTTCTTTCACAATGCATTTGACAATACAGTGACATTCACTGGTTTCTAATTTGGAATCTCTTATTTCTCCTGAGACTGCTTTAACAAGTCAAATTAAATTTCAATTTTTATCGTGCGAACAATTTTTCTCTCTTTGCGGAGAGCTTCTCGAAGGCTTATCGGTTAGTTTATCGCTTATCGGTATCAATCGGCTCCTCGAAAAAAACAAGTTTAGCGCCAATCTCCTCGAATCTGTATACAAAATCTTCCGTGATGTGCTACTAGGACCTCTCTCATCTGACCCCCACAAATCCAATTCAGTTTGTAACAAAAACTATTTGAAATAGGTTTTGAATGGTAAGTAAAGGACAACTAAATTTCCCGACGTTTCGTAACATTCTTCAAGAGTTCAAAACCCTTCAAAACCTAGCATTTAAAACCCATTTCAAATAGTTTCTGTTAAAACTAGTGCTAAGGATAAATCAAGTAAACATGATTCTAAAACCCATAATTCAGTTTGTGTTCGACAAAGATATTAAAAAAAGACTGCATTTTCACGAGTGTCACTGCCTCGTCGGTGAGGTTCTCTTGCTGGTATTTTTATATTAGTTTTTTAATATTGCCTTGAACGAATACATCACTGCAATTTTTCTCAATATATGTTGAGACCCCACACATCCATTTCTGGTTCGTGAGTCTATTACGTGGAAAGCAATAGGCACAATTGAACACATTTGAGGCACAAATTGAATAAATCAATAAAAAATAATAATATTTTTAAAAGTGAACGTTATTGCAATAACCAGTACAACTTAGTACTTACTTAGTCTTGTTTATCTAACTGCTTAGTGTTTACGAGACGATTCCGGTTGTGGATTGGTTGAAGAAGTTCTAGCTGAATAGTTGTGCCAGTTTAATGATTCAATTATTATACTCATACCCGATCAATCAGAAACTGAACATTACTAAGTGGGGCTTTTACTTTCCCGGCTGAAATAATCCCCGCTTAATAGACATGTACAAATATCTTTTACCACGTAATTTTTCAAATCCTCTCGGGGTTGATAAGTTCGATAGGATTCGAGCGCTACGCATTTAGCAGCGCTCCTAGCAGCAGTTAAGTGAACCCAACTGCAGTTCATCTTTATCTCAAAAGAGCGCGACACCCTACTGTTACTGGTTGATACCTGTTTTCAATATAATTTCAAAGTGCTTGCCAAGCTTTGGTTTGAAACCAAACTAATTTGCTGGCTGGCTACTAACTCGACAATATTATTTTATTCAGTTACGTCAGTTTTCTTTGGTTATCAAGAAAATGTATGTTCAATTAGTGTTAACTACCATTCTAAATATATAATTCTGTTTAAGATAAATGGAAACTATTACACCCAGTGGCGTCGAGTGGGTGTACTCCTATCACAAACCGCTTCCAACTTCGCCACACGGTCCCCTGAGGAGGTAAAAACGCCACTGCCAAACAATGACCTTCGCTAATTGTAATCGAGTAATAAACTCAAGTCAAAATCGTAACGAAATTCGATTTCTGCAGCAACACCATTCTCAACAAGTAAATCGCACGTATCCCAAGAAAGTAGCCATAGGTCAAATTGCTCTTCCATCTCTTCTAACGCCGGTGATCGATACTACTAATTAGGCTCCTTTCAAACGCTCCAGACAATTTATCTCAATTTGCACAGCACTCGAGGTTCGAACACGCGTCCTCTGTGCGTAACAAAGGCTAAAAACAGCCAGCACACATTTTTGCATTGTCTGCATCAGCATTTGCATCGTTAAAGAAATAATTGCATTGCCGGTTGCATGAGAAATGAGTTCATATATGCACTCTGATATAGTCTCTGATGGGAAACTGCAGTTTTGTGCAACGTGTAATTTGCAATCCATATTTAATCTTGTTTAATTTCTCCCCTAATACATATTTGCAGCTCTCTCGTACTTGCTTGGAAGTCATATGTGGTGAGATGAGAACGCAATGCGTCGGTTGGTGCATAAGGGTTGTTAGATTACTGGGGGCTGGAAACGTAATGACGAAGTCTCGTGTTGGAAGTAATTGAATAAGTGAGCCACCTATCGAATCGCTTGTTTCCAAAAGGTTTGCCCCTGATTAGGTTAAGAATTAGAATTCGACGCTTAAAAATGATATGCTCAAGGCAAAAATGTCAATGGGTTTTCTTAGGTTCTGTGGTTTTTTTTAAATTTTAAGATCCAGAATTGGAAGTGCTTGCCACAAAAGCCTCATAGTTTTGTTCAGTCTTTTCTGGCTCTTCCTTGTTTCCTTGCAATGTTCCTTGCAACGTTGCAATTGTTTGCTTGCATGGCTTTCTTTGTTTGTAACCAACATAAGCTTGCGCAAAAACATATTTGCTCCTGATTGCTCAGGTAGCTTTGTGGCTAGCGTGCGATTTTTCACCTTCTAGATTATCCCAAACAAATACACTTTCTATTTTGATATGTCCTTTGCCGTTTCAAGCTCTGCAGACTACTTTGAACCATGCTTAGAAATCTTTGTGATTCCCTTACATCCTATCCCCTTCATATTCGATTAAAATAGTAAATTCTATTCGTAACACCATCGGATGACCAATAAAAAAAATTGGGGTGATATTTTTATTTATAATAAATCCCCCCCCCCTATTGAAAAAGTCCTGTCGAATGCAATAAAATAACGATGTGTCAAACAGAATTTGGAGTCGCCAGAGAAACAAAAATTCTGCTTTACATGTTTCCGTGACAGTTTTCTGAAAGAGCATCATAACCTCTCTACACCCTAGAACATTTTTCAGTTCATTAAATAGCACGTCGACACGCTAGAAAATCAAATTTGATTCACTTCTACGCTCATCCTTTCCCTAAAAATGTATATATATATATATATATATATGTAACGATTTGGAAATTTTCGCTCGATTTTACTCTGTCAGATTTCCAGATCGACGTATTCCATGAACCCCTTCCCCATCTCTTCAAATCGTCCCTTTTTTTGGTAATAAAACCAAACTGAATATTTTAATTTACATATTCAGATATAGACAAAATCGCCATTCAGCATTTCATGTTTGTGCCAAAGTACACAGTATACACTGGTTGGTATTATTTCCAGTTATTGTTGACTTTCATCTTGTAATACATTCATCACTTATGCACTTTGCAATGAAGCACATGCAATTTACATAGCCGTACACTCTAGAGTGGAGAACGCATCGGGGAAAACACTCAACGCACATGTATAACAAATGAGTTATACATATATAGAAGTAAAGAGGTAACCTATGTGACAACAAAGCGAAAAAGAACACATTCGATTGTTTCCCAAACAGTTTTCCCGTATTTCATGTAATATTTACTCATCTGATGCGATTTGCCAACATTTTAAAAACTTATTTCAATTCCCTGGAGCTACTTTAATGCACGTGTTCCTGACAGAGTTCCTGCATGTATTTCCATGTGGGGATCTCGTTTATATAGGAAGCTACTTAGCTAGGTCGTCGTTGCACCCTATCGACATGATCACCCCATTGAACCCCGAACAAACGTGGCCCGTACGGCGTTTTTTGAGTTGGCCCAGCGCTCAAGACCAATCCATTCGATTCGTTTCTCGTTTTGGAGCGACTTCATAAAAAGCAAATGATCACCCCGCATATCACTGGGTGACCTTTTATAACAAAATAAAGAAAAAATGTGTAGCAAACGTAACTGAAAGTGAGGAAATAGGAAAATTTCCCTTATCCACACATAGCAATAATGTAAATTCATGTGCATTATCAAGGATATTGTTACCATGAGTATGACAAATATACTATTGATAGCTGGACTTAGACGTTGAGCCTACGAGTTAGGACTCACCAGTTAGCCAGCATCAGGAGGATCGTTCTTCCTCTAACAACGCGTTCGAATACGCCTTAAACCCGCAAAGCATGTACCAACTAAAAACAATTTTCCCACATTACTCTTGTATGCAATCCGCATGACCTACCATTTGTCTAGTATTTCGCCTACCCCCTATCCTAAACCAACCAATACACACCATTTAATTAATAGATTTCGGTTTCGCGTAAGTAATCTTTATTGCGCCACAGTTCCATTTTCCAAACCCACCCGAGTGCAACTTACCAAGCAAAAACAGCCCTGGGCGCGTGAATCCGATATTGAATTAGATCGACGGCACAGGGAAATGTGTAATATACTCATCATAAACTTCGTCCAGGTTTATAGAAATTTCGACATTGATTGCCGATAAGCGTGTTATCATCTTTTCAAGAAACTATTTTCCCTAGCTCGTTGTTCTATGCCGACTGATGGCATTGTTTAGTTTTACGACCTTGCCATAGAATGGGTATAATCATATGAGAGAGGCATATTGTCATCCCCATTGAGTGACAACAATGGGTCCGACCAGTCTACCAGCAGTGCTGAGGGTTTATGGTGATGGTGACCGACGCTCAGCGTAGCCAAGCGTGACTTGAGTGACGGCTGCGACAGCGCCGCGACGCTCACAAAGTCGACGGCGTGACGTAGTGGTGATTTCGGAGGGATGGTGAGATGCTTGTGTATCGCTCTGTTGATTGCTGGGATGCAATGGGTGTGGTGATCTGCGAGAGTCGGATTGATTTTGAAGGCGATTGGAGTGTGTTTTCTTTTAGGTTTCTTTTGGGAGAGTGATTTTGGAGAAAACATCAGCTAGAGTTATATCGTTGCGCCAAATGACAAAGTTATCTTTACAAATGAAGGTCGCTTCTAGGATGGAGCCATATTAAGAAATTTAATTTCGTTATTTTTCGAAAATTACTTGCATTTGAGTCTAGTTTTTCTCAATTAATCTTTTTTTAAACTCATCGATTGATATACGTGTATCGACATTTTGAGTAGAAATTATTTAAATGTTGAGGTTTGTTTAAACGGACGCCGCAAGCGCCATCGGGTGGCACCTACCGCTACCATGTGTTACCGACCGTTTGCTCTAAAAACTCAATGCATACTCAATTTAAAACTCAATACTACATGCTAAAGCAGATTTGTTTTTATGTGCATGTATTTATGTGAACAAAACAGAAAGTTCGAAAAGGAAAAGTAAGGTTATAACGTCCAAGTCGTTGACATCCTAAGAGGAAGACATTGAGCACGATTTCTCTGGATCATCTTTTCTATTTCGCTCGGAAGCAATTTGAAAATCTGCTACGAGCAACATAGAAGCAAGATGAGTTGGAAACGTACAATTCGGTCTGCACAACGGCAAACGACGTCGTCCTAGGCGGCGAATGTCTTCGATGGCGAGGGCATCAACTTTTAGGAGGTACACGATTTGGGCAAAGCACTGGATTATAAAGACATGGCAAGACGTTAAAGAAACATGAAGATGTTAAACGATGTAAGAAACTACAAATTCATACTCGTGAGTTCGTGGATGAAGACGGGAAATTGAGGTTACTAAAGAAAATCGTTTAGCAACTGATTTATATGGTAGAGGAAAATTATGGAGATTTTAGCAATGCTAGAGGAGGGTCTGATGTTATTTAATGAGATAAACAGAAACCCGTTTTGAGTTCGCCTTATATTTTTATTACATTTTCCGCTTCAGTCTACGAGTTGATGTTTCATATAAAGCTGCCTAACAAATTACTTGCCTGGGGAAACCTACCCCTAAGCTTTGTCGATTTGCATCAAAATGGCGGCAACATGGTGAAGAGTACTTGGAAAATGCCTAATGTGCGGTGTCCAAGATCTGTTCGAATTTCAAATCAGGTAACGATTTGCCCAAAAAGTAACAGAATGTCTCGAATCCATTTTTATGAGTCTGGTTGAACTCTACTATAGTGTTTTAGACATAGTGTTAATGTTTTCGCGTAAAATTTACTTAATTGCTACTTTACAGACATAAATAAAAGATGCTGCATCGTTTCGCGGTCGCATTTCAGACTGGTTTACGCTCAATTAATCTGTATTAATTTGCTAATCTCAACAATTGATATACATGTGTCGGTATATTTAGTAAATTCTCAAGCAAATTTTCTTAAGTCTCATTTAGCAAAGTCGCAATTATTTAACCGTTGAGGTGTGATGAAGAGAACGGTTACAAGCGCCATCGTGTGGCACCTACCGTTACCACGTGTTACCGGCTCGTTTGCTGAGCAGAAAGTTTAAAAATAACGCTAGCTCTCTGACAATACGTATAAAATAATTGGTACTTAGTCATCAATATTTGAAAGGCCAGCTAAAATGGCCGGTCCACAGCCTGCTGAAGGTACAAGATCCAATCACTCACAAAGGAATATACCTTCTCCAGTTGTTACATTCAATCTGCATATCAATTTATCGACAAATCATCTTGGCCCATTTTCAATGATTTGGTGCTGCACCAGGAATTGATTATCCTTTCAGCATAGAACATAAAAGTAAGCGTGACCAAATTTTCTCAGCTCCGAATCGAGCTGAGAAGCCTCCTGTATTGACAATGGAATTAAAGGCAATCGATAGTTTTCACAGTTGGTCGACTCAGGGGGGAGGGGGGTAGCGGGGGTCCCTATTCTATCTACTACACATCCACGAGGGTTGTTCTACTGTCACGGCCGCGGTACGTAGTCAAAATTGGACTTGGCACCCAGTTCACGATTGGGGTGTGAGGGCTAATGGTATTTTCTTGGGAGCAGGACAATTCGTTTGTCTAAGTTATTCGAAAAGGAGATTTTAAATGTTTAATCTGGGTTTTGTTTTTAACAAAATTGTGTCTAAAATACGCGTAGAGCATGGATATATGTAACTGTATAGCGAAGGGGAAATGGAAACGCCGGAATTAAATAAAAAAGGCAGGACGAATTACAAATCAAGTGAAATCAAAATTTCATTTCACCCTTACTTTTAACTCAATCAATTGACACTTCCGTCCCGCCGTCCTATCGCACAAAAATAAGTGTCACATAGAATTTACAACGGTTATGTTGTTAAACTTAACATAAGAATGACAGACATTTTGACACAAGTTTAAATTAGAAAGGAATATAATTTGAAATTAGATGAAGCAAGTCTTGCGTGAATTTGAGTTTCCTTCCTTCCTCTTTAAATGTGGCAGTTGCTAGAGGGCGGAGGGATGAAATCATTTGGCATGAGATGTCGGATACTCTGGAGCAATAGCTATCGAAAGGGTCGAGACTTTTTAATGAAATCATTCGGAGACCTTCAATGAAAATAGTGGGTCCGAAAAGCAGCGCAGAGATTTTAATTCGGGGATGAAATTCTTGTCAATTTTCTTCAAAGATGAGGATACCGGAGAAAATATATATATATTTTTTATTGTAGCATAATGTATATCGTAATTTTTTTAAAAATGTATTCAACCACTAACCCAACATATCAATGATGGCAATCGGCAATATCAAATCAATTTATCAATAAACTGAAGCGTAGAAGTTGGCAAGATTTCTCGCCGATTTCACCACCTTTTCGATCCACGACTCAAGCAGATCGAAACTTCACGCACGTGCACTTGCACGCGCACACATAATTGCATTCCACCCAGTAATGCACCCATCCCACCCCCACCCACGCACATCTAGTTGATATTTTAATCCTTTCGACCGCCAAATCACACAGAGGCCACTGACCTTACAAAGACCACGTCGTCATTTCTTAGCGCGATAAAAAATTAAAAGCGTCAATCAAATCACGCTGAAAAATCTAATATTTGTTCACACACTGAATTACTAATGTAAATCCTTCTTTTGTGACATATTTTAGAATTTGTCTACACCTTGCTTACCCTCGTCAGTGGCTAGGTGCTCCACTGCATACTAAATTCATGCGTCTTTATGAGGATGAGAGCAGAGAATATGTTTTTATTTTTTTCCCATTGTCGCTTAGAGAGGATCGCGAGGTGATTAGATGTGCCCCTTCTATTACAGGGAGTGGTTGTGAAACTCGTGAAGCAAATAATCGGTAAGAAGGATTTAACCAAGCACACGTGTATCGTTACGAACTTACGAAAGGATGTGTGTTGTAGGTAAAACTATTTGTGTTTGCTTAGTTCGAGCAATGTACTTTTATATTTTTGCCATGATTTTAATTTACTTTATGCGTTCTTACTGGGTATCAAGATCGATTGCAAAGGGTGAGAAGCCATTGAGTGTCCTTGATTTTTTTTAACGACGCAGTGTTTTGACAACGGGTCCTGTGGCACCAGGCTATTGGCGTCGGTGAATGAGTGGGTGATGATGAGGATATAGATGAACCTAACTCAACTTAGAAGGGAGAAGGGGAAAACCGGTGCCGAAACATTGCCTACTCCTGTTGAAGAGCTGTACTTCCCTTTCGAAGGACGGTACAGCGTGAACAACAGGAATCCTCCACATATCCATGCTGTCAAAAGATTCTTGAGCAAAGTGAATGAAGTTGCTGTACTAACTTTCATGCCTACAACCTCTCTCCCGAACAGAACTGGTCAAATGTATGATGGACACCCATCCAATAAGTGATTCAGCGCAGTGTTGCTTAACTTCAGTGATCTCACGAGAACCGGTGTTTCCAACATGCCAAATCGTTCCTTAACCCTCGAATACATGACCTTCAACAAATTTCCTGACACCATTAAACATTGTTTTGCAATATGACTTCATAATTCCTTGCATCCAATCCATGAAGTTCTTCTATAAAATGTCTCACAGCGCCCAAAATAAATCATGTATTTGCTTCACCATTTTCTTACCATAATCTAAATTAATATTTTGTAAGTATTTTACTCGATCCATACCGTTATGTAAAAAGTGTTACAACATTTAAATTCATATAAATAAATAAATAGAACTTGATTCTTGCTGCCCTTGGTCCTGAGAGATTTGGCGAAAACACTTGGTTACTTATAAATTTTAAATTGTGTTTCCAAAACGCCGCTCGCAGCAACGAGTCGTAAAATGTTGATACTGCACTCGATTCTGATTTGATTGAGCTCTGTTATAATATAAAGTAAATGCACTCACGTGCTTCTACGATAAGAATGCAAGACAAAGAGTGCGTATTTTATATAAAATTAGATAGACCACTTTTTGTGGATGCAGCGAACCACTTTGCTTTTACGACCCCTAAACATTGGGCACACACAACGGGCTCAAAAATATTTACGAGAACAGCGCGGATCCAGAAAAAAGCCCGTAACTATTATCCCACATTTGTAAGTCAATGCGTTACCCATCTTTGCCACGCGTTCGTTGCACTATCAGTCACCGATTTTATACACGCGCACTTTTCATTTTATGTATCACAAGATGAAGAAATCCACACGATCACGCGGCAAGGGTGCAAAAGATAAAAAACACTTAAAATTTTTATCTATCAAAGCTTTAAGCGGATGAAATTTATGGAGATTTCGATAATTCACATTTTTACGGATCCTGTATATCGTGTATTGTGTTTTGTCTCGAAATACAGCCACGATTTCACTATTATTATGGGAGTGGTTTTCCTTTTTTTTATTGTGCGGCTTCTGTATGTTCATTTTGACCAATCTTTCGTCCTCGCAATTGTATCGGTGGTCATAAACAATGCGTGCGGTTTACGATTGTTTCTGAGATGGTATATTATATGATGTCATGCAATATGAGAGAGTACTAAAGGGTGGTTTTGCCGAAGGGACGGGGGAGGGCGGCTGCGCAGGTCTCCGAGATGAAGCAAGGAGGTGCGACATGAAGAAGCTATAAAATCACTTATCGAACGTGTTGGGAATGAACCGACTGAAGGATTATGGTTCGTATTTTAATGAAATACTTGCGGTGGGATGGAATAAGTAATTGAATGGATGGTTGATTTAAGACATGCTAAAATGCATGTGCATTCAAATGAACTGTGACCTCTAAAGGTTAGTTTTTAACTCATTGGTTTAGTGTTACGATCATCGGTGGTGTGAAAACTTTGAACAAGTTATGTAGCCATGGTATGTTGTTCACGATTCTTTCGACTATTTCAGGATGATCATTTCAGGATGGCGATTCTAGCAAAACTATTAAGTTTTAGATTCGTACAAGTGATATCATAATCATCAATCATCTATTGATCAATATTATAACTAATAGCTTATCTAAATACCTCTACCGGAATATTCTTAAGTCGATAATATATTGAAACAAACCGCATATTTATCAATCCCAGACCAAATGAAAAAATTATAATAATAATCCTAACTTGGAAATAAATTGCCTGTGTATCTTTCCAAAGTCCCACAAGTTTCCAAGCCACATGTATGTTTATGACAATTACATATTCCAAACCCTGAAACCATGAAGACCATAATACATGGTTTATGTGAATTAATTTTCCCCATCGCATTCACTGTATATACAAAATTAATAACTTCACATAAACAGTGCTACCAATTACACAGTTCATCTGCCTAAGTGAGATTGGCAGCTAGCACTTACGTTACAGAGCTGTGTAATCACAGACATCGCAGCAAGACCGCGGGCGATTTCGAGTACGCATCAAGTAATTAGCTAGTTGTTGAGTACACACACTGCCACGTTGGCGCACGGAGCTGCGTTTTGGTTTAACAGCCCCGTAGCTGCGGGGTGTTGGCCCTAGATAGCAGTTATCTACGATGCTACCGCCACACGATCAGTGGTGGAACTTGATTTGGGGGCAGTTGTAGAGTGGCGAGTGTATTTATTACATTTGGGGGGCTGGGGGGATTCATTTGTCGTCACCGTAGTTTAGATTTAGGTAACCTATTAGATGCTGTCCTCTAAAAAGTGTTAATGTCTAGTTTAAAATCGTTTTTGGAGGCAAGAGGTCAGTTCTCTTTTAAATTTTTGACCAGGAAAGAGCAATAATTTATTTTTAAGCTGAAATCAGCAATTAATTCCTATAAACGTTAGTTCTTAGTGTACATTTTCCAGAAACAAGATTCTTATCAAAAATTGTCGATTGAGCCGTGGGCTTACACGTATTATTTGCCTTTCTGTAAACTGGGAGGCATGGAACCCCGTTTTTCTGTGTGTTTTTCTGTTTTTCTGTTCCAGCCTCCACAATTTTGGTGAATCAAAAAACTGTCTATTTTTGCAACAAAAATCATTTGTAATCTGTAATCCTGTAAGCCTCCAGAACGTTGGACTCATGTTCGGTATTACAACCTATAAGGTTGGAATTCAGACTCACGCTCTTCGGCCCGCCACTGCCAGATATTCAATGCATCGGACACGTACCAAGCACGCACACATTTGATACAGCTCCGCCAATGTCGATGTAAACCATTAAGTTTTCAGATTTAATTGCTCATCAAAATTTGACGACAACTACTGCAGCAAGTTGGTGGTAAACGCGGGCGATGCTGGAGGCTCCAGAGCCGGACTACGTCGGTAGCATTGGAGCGGGAATGGTTTATTACCCGCTTTACGCGATGTACTTGCGTTTTTACTTTATATGGCATCGTACACTGAAATGAGTAAATTCTCTAGACGGTTCTTTATTTGACAAATTGGAACAGTACTCTGCGAATGACAACATTTAATTGACAACTAGTCCCAAAGGACTTAGAATTATGTGCATTTTCTGTTGAAGAACGTACCATAAGAAAGAGGGCAGCAATTTGTTTTTATCAACAATTGCCGTTATAGAAAAACCCTTTGCACCTTGCTTGTTCCACTAATTTTATTAACAGCAGCGCACAATGCTTACACTTAAACTTGTAGCAATGAGTTTTTAGAGGTTACGTCAGAGGACCACACGTTACCGGTAACACGTGGTAAGGGTATCAGCCACCAGAAGGCGTTTGAGGCCGCCCTTTTTAACAAATCTCTACAATTAAATAATTACGACTGAAATATCGTTAAATGTATATCAAACGTTGAGGTAAGACGAATTGAGCGTAAACCAGTCTCAAATGAGAGTAATCTGCGAGAAATAACGAAATTAAATATCTTAACACTCGAAACGACTGTGAATCTATCCATTATAATTCTCCATTTTTGTCGGTAAAGTTGTAATCTGGCGGACAGTTTAACATAAGCGACATGGTAGTAGCAGGTACCCTAGAAGTCTTTTGAGGGTTGACAAAAAAGCAACCCCTAAAATAACAGCTCCCATTGTGACATCGGCCTCCGTGACATCCAGCAATTTTAATGTGTACCGTTGTCAGAACTCAGAAGATAGTTCTCCCATCCCTCAGCATGTGTCATAACTCTGAGCTGCACTCGCCAGCATCCCGGGCATCTGGCTGTAACATTTTCATTGCTGCACCAATTCACATTCCCCGAACCGCCATTATTCCCGAGCTGCGCTGGCACGTGAAGACAGAAGAAGACCATGAAATAAGTATTCCATCTTCTGTGTTTAACCCGATGCGCCATTATCTCTCTTTGTTCCTTTGTCAATTGAGAATGCAGTAAACGATTACAGTACAATAAGTGTGCACTTTCCGTTTGAACTATTCAAAGATGTCATTGTTGAAATTGATTGCGAATAACATAGAAACAAATAAAGTATACATACATCAGAAAATTCCAAATGGATACTTTTCGTAGATATACGACTTCTATAGCGAAGCCATTCTAATTTTATTGGTTCGGCGGCAAATAGGTCTAAAGCCAATTCGATCGGCAATTGGAATTATTATGTGGCCGATGGGTTACACCTTTAAGTGCACGGTCTGTTTATGGCGTAAGACTTGAGCAGCCAAAGAGGTGCTTAGGGAAAATGCAGTATATATATTACATTCCAGACAGTTTACTGCATTTTTTTTTCAACGCGGATGCAGTCTATTATATCACGTGTAGCAGGAAATATGACAGCTGCGTCGATAGATGATATACCACTAGAGTGTGATAATGATTCTGAAAATGTGCAGCCATACGCAAATCATTGTAGCATTTTCTGATGGTATTCTAATAACATCGATTGCTTTAATGGCAGACGCAAATGAAGCCCGAAGTCTTTCGTATTTTGCCTTCGATTATTGCTTGGCAGACAGAAATAATATTATTCTTACCGATTGAAATTGAGTATTGTACTTTTTTCCAGTAAATAGCTACAATAAATATGAACTTATAACATAATTTTTTTTCAATTGTCCTGACGCCGAATCTCATAAGAAAATAAGCCTCTCCAGAAAATAGCAATCAAGCGCGAAATAATTAATCGAACAAACCCAAAGACATCGAAACAAAGCCGAGTCCTTACGCCCACCCACCCCCGTCGTCCTGATTTTACTGCCACCCCTGCGGGACATACAGAACAGCCGTCATAATAAGGATAACGCGCGTGTGGCGTAGTGGCTAGCCCACAGGGGTAGCTTTTATGCGCGCCATAACCTGGCGTTTAATTTGTCCCCGTTTCATGATCGGCACAGAGATGGTTGCCAGTAGGGCGCAGTTAACCGTCACAACAGTCTGACAATGGTTGACGGAAATTAACGGTGACTGTTTCTACAGTGGCGTACGATGTAAAACTGTCAACGAGCCGGATTAACCATAATTTCTATGGCAATTGGCGTGGGAAACGCAGGTCTTGTGTGATCACCGAAGTTAAGCAACACTGCGCTGGGTCTGGTTTTGGATGGGCGACCATCAAACAGTTTGGGGGAGAGGTTGGAGGGATAAAAATACAGCAATTCCATTTGTCTGGTTATCAATCTCTCTACAGCATGGGTTTGTGGAGGAAGCCTGTTGTTCGCGGGTTGTCCTCCTGGTGCTCTTCTGCAGGCGTAGACTATGTGCCGGCACCGGCTAACTTCTTCTCAATTCTAGGCTAGGCTAGGTTTATTATCTTTCTTATTGTTTTCACTTATTCACCTATGTCATTATAGACAGGGCTTCAAGGGTCGTTAAAGTGCGTCGTTAAACACAACAAATCAATCAATCGGAGCGTAGTGCCAGTTTCAAAGCGTCCAGTTCAATAAGCTAAAGGAGGTTAAGATGAAAAAATATAAGTATTAGCGGTGACTATGGAGATGAGTCTTTAACTGACCGATATATTTTTGACATGACTTAAACAACATTAACCGGACATTGCAAAATTGGCCAAAGTGTACAACGAGAGTTAGAAAATTTCATTGGTTACATCCATATATGGCCTAAATTTCCATAGCTACTTTGATACGTAAATTGAGTGTCAAGGAGGCTGGAACCTCAATCTTCTGTAAAAGAAATAGAAGAACGAGGTTCCAGCCTCCTTGTAGAGTATCTGTCTCATTTGTCTTCATCTTCGAACTTTGTCACTGTCATACAGAGCGTAAAAATCCACAGCCAATTAGAACCGATTTCAAAGAAAAACATTTCCGAAGAAAATATAACGAACTTTTCCACCAAAAAAAAGTCAAATGTATTGGACGCCACTGATAAAAATGCCACGTGACATTAAACTCAAGTTTAATATCGAAGTGTAACTCGGTGCGCACAAAAATACGGGTTTTTATTTCATCTGTGGGAATTGGGGACGCAATAAGGCCGACAGTTAGTGGAGGAAAGCGATAAACAATCTAAGATGGACAATGAAAGAAAGAAAGAAATGCGTTTGTATGAAGGATTGATGCAGTATTCGTGATCCAAGTAGTGTGTGCGACTGTCGCAGGCTCGGGGTAATCAACAGACACCGAATGGCATCTGCATTTTATGGGCAGGTTGTTGTTTTCGACTTGGCGTGCATCTCATGACATGGAATATCAAAGTCTTGGAAATGGTTTTTTTCAGGTTTCTTACCAGAAGAGTCAATATCGAATATTTTGAGTTTTTTACTAGAGTTAACAGTGACACTATTAATTTCACCATGGAGGTCTCAAATTGCATCAAATAGAATTTATTTTCTAATAATAATGGTGCTACTACTTGAGATAAAGTCCTTGCTCTAAGTTACTACCTTCTCAAACATTGTTACCGAATCAGGGAATCGAATTCCGGTCTCCACGATTTAAATAATTTTTGGTTGTTTTAGAACTTTTAATCTAGTTCATATGACCCTGAGAGTAAACCCATTCATTCTAATTTATGTCTGTTTGATAAGTTACCTGTTTGTACCCATTCAATTCCGACTAGAAAAAAAAAATAGAAATATATATATATATATATATATATATTTTTTTTAAGTTTTCTCGTTTTATAATATTTTTTTACTAAAAACAATGAAATTCAATAAAAGCGCACATGTCGAATTTGTGTTGCAGGCTGACATGATTGCAGATCAGCTCATGTTTCTCCTTCTACTCGATCAAGTTTCTTTCCAGCACGACTCCCCCCGAGGAGCGAGTCGAGAGGAGTCGAGAGGGGTCTCAATTTGTTGCAATTTGTTTTCTTGATGGACATAAGTCAGCTCCCGTGGAGTCCCGAAATGAAATGACCAGAACACTCAAGAGACGATGGAAGATCATCCGATCACGTGTCTTATTGTAAAACGCTGTCCCGTCTTGTACTATAGTGACTTTTGAAACGTGATCAATGGAGTTCATCAATCAAAATACGGCTCGGACGGACGAGGTTCGGATATCCAATTTAAAAGTATGCGACCCCTGATGCCCGTGGCTTTGTTTTTGTAAAATAAAATGTAAACTTTGCTATAATATCCATAAATAAGGAGTGAGTTTTGATAAAACATCAAGATTTTGGGGAAATCCTGTTTATCGATAATGATAACATTTCAAAACAAAATAGTAGGAAAAGCTTGAAAGGACAGGTCAACAATTTGGAATGTTTGGTTAATCTCTCTAATGAGCTAGTGAAAAAAATCTGTTTGGAGGATTTTTTTTAATGTTTTGATATAAACGGGAAGATTTCTATAAAAAAATGACTCAGATCCGACTGGATTCGTAATTTAAAATTTAAAGTTTAAAATCATAGATTGTAATATTGTGGATATATTGTGGATAGGGTTTAATAATGCAATGTAGCACTATTTAGTACAAAATATCCCATATTTCCTGAATGAATAAATAAAATCAAATGAACACAAAAGAAATTAGAAGAAAGACATTTTTTTTTAAATTTTTTTCCTCATTCATATCTTGTTTCTTGATAAATGAAGATAAAATCCGCGGCCAATTACAATCATTAAAAATTCGTGAATTAAAACTCTCTTGTCCTCCTAATGACAGTAAGATTCGAGCTGCTTGGCACGGGAACCGATTGTATCTTCTCCCATGGGGAGGATTTCCCCCCCAGTGCACCCGACCGCCCCGGCCAAAAACAGCCCCCTAATTTATCAACTCATCTGTCAACAATGACGGATGGTCTTTATTGTCGCCCATTATTGACTTCAACTGCGAGTCAAAAACTCAAAATAAACAAAAAATGTAATACCCTTAAATCACAGATCCTTAAATGCTAGAAAAGGAAAATGCATCGAGTTAGTTATCAAGTGAACTGTTAATATAGATAATAATACAATTATTGTTTAGTTAAGTTTTATTTAGCTAAAAAGCTATTCATATCATCATACATTTTACACTTTTTTGTTTATCCATTATTTACTCGTGGGCCTAACTTCAATTATTTTATCACGTTTGGTCGCGAGTTGTAAAGTAAATCCCTACAAAGTGACAATTTATTGCTGTTACATTGATTTCTAGCTTTAACATTTAGAATTTCGGGAATAAATCGATCTGAAAATTCGTATCGATTCATATAAAAAATTTAGCGATGAATGTAGTTAGCATTTTCTTTGCTTACTCCCTGTGGGTTTCCCAGGTTCGCATGAAAATTTGACAGTAATATTTTAGTAATTTAGAATTGATGCATACACGAGGACTTTTTAAGAGTATGATCCATATACGTTCAAATCAGAAACAATTCGCTACCGAGTCACGAGGAAGTTTTATTTCTACTACGCCGCCAGCGACACAAGCAATGAAACAAGCAATATGAAATTTTTGCGAGCAGCATCAACCGACCAGTGAAACAATAACACGACAGGAGCGAACGTAATAACGTTAACGCGTTCGCCATTAAAACGCATATATAGTCAACGCATACTTGCGAGTAACTATTTCATTTCTGCAAGCGAACGAGCGCGAGAGCTTACACCCGTTTTGATGGTTTTACTCGTCTCGTTTAGTTTGCCGACAAATCATTCTAGTATACCGGATGATCTGTAACTTTATAAACTGCCTATCAACCAATAACAGACGACAACTATCCTCTACTGCACATGTTATATCATTTCCATTGTTGAAATCGTAAAACGGTGTGCCGCATAGTTCGAAAAGCTGACCGTTAAACGTTTTCGTTGGACTATAAAAATGACGTGTATCATGTGAGAAATGCTTTTAATAATGTTTTGGATGAACATGTTCGCTCGTTTGAAGTATTTTAATTTGATTTCTAGGTGGCCACCCTCTCGTGACAGGCGGTGCGAATTTAAAAAGGGAGGCGGCGGTAATTTTTAATGCACTCAACGATTAATGTCACTTTTGAAAACGGATTCGAATCGCATCCTGATTGGACTCCTGAGATTTGGCGGCGAATGCACGCGGGGCTGGTATTTCAGGTCATGAATTGAAAAAAAAAACTGCCTTGTCCTGGTATTTTAGTTGTGAAGTATTCACTCGTAGAGAGCATGGACGAGATATAAAAAAAAGTGCACAAGAATGTCAAGATTTGGTGAATTTAACATCACGACCGCCGGCAGTTGCAGTTTGATTGTGCCTTTTCTCCGTGTGCTTAGGACACATTGACCATCAATCAATGAATGATGAAAATTGAAAAAAAAAACAACAACACTGAAGATTCGATTTCATCATAGGAATATGTATTCCAGTTTCCAAGTGGTATAAATTTCTTGCAATTTGTCCAAGCAAATGCTGCGATGTGCGAGCAATCTTTTCTAAACACGTGATTCGGTGTTATCGGTGATATCTAGAATTGTAGCTATACATTTAGAGTTTACCATTTTCAAAGCTTGTACTTATTACTGACATCCAGAACATATTTATAAATAGCAGATAGGTAAATTCAATGTATATACTACGTGGAATGCAAAAAAAAACAATACACATTTTTTAACCAGATGGGTTGTCAACATTTTTGTAAATTGACATCTCAAGCGACTTAACCAATTAGTTTCAAAAATGACTCTTTCTTTTTCTTGGCGCCTGGTAGCAAACGTTGCTGTTTAGAACTTGTGACGTAATTTGGTGATGGGCTGCCTAGTTCAATTTTTGAACTAGGTTAAGCGTTCAAAATCTATCATTGGAGAGGAAAGACCAAAACTACTAGTAACAGCTTAGCTTTGGAACTTGGAAAAGACTTCTTCGTTTGATACAGCGCATTTGAAATTCTTTGCTTCACATATACTTATCTAAAAATGAAAAAAATTGAATTTGAACGAGAACCAAAAAATTAAACGATACATCAATGGACAACAAGGTAACATCATCGCTTAAGAAGCGATGTCCTAAGAAACCTAAGCTTATGTCTTAAGAAACCTAATTTTTCGACGAAGATTCAACCTAATAGGTTAATAGCTAGGTCCCTAGCTACCTTCTTTGGTTTAAAAGCACTATCGTGACTATTTAGTAAATAATATATCTCTTTACTCTTTAAAGACACAAAATCGCAAAGTAGGAACTCTATTGTCAGCCCACGGGGTTGGTGGAATGAACCAGATTGATATTTCCTTCCCGATTTAGACATTGCCCCCTCTAGCTTGTTTACACAGCCAATGATACAGCTCTGTTTACCCTCACGTATAAATGCATAATAGTTGTAAGGTCTTTACGCATTACTAACATCTATCCACAGCTCGAGGCGATATGCACCATGTCACGTATCACGTGATACAACCCAGCGAACCCACCCTTACTCTGTAAATTATTCATTTCACTTGGTATGTGATCGAACAAAAACATTGTGTTTATCTTCTGGATTTTGAAAAAAAAAGAGGAGATGGAGATGAGCTGTAAATGATGGGCAGCTTCTGTGCAAACGTTGGCCAGTGAATTAGGAGAGTCCTCGGGCATGTTTAAACGTCCTTAGTCCTGACCAAAGGACCTGATGAAATGGACTGTGAATATTTGATTGCTTGTTAACTGGACTCATCTGCGATTAAAGAGAATTCGTAAATAGGGGGTGACATTTTTTTATGTAGTTACTAAATTAACCATGGATATTAGCCATTGGTTGACCCTTTCATATTGCACAGTATTCATGGCCAGAATTATGCTGAGTTACTGCATGAACGTGGATCATGTTTTGAGTCACAATTTTGGTCCAGTTTCAACTTGTAATTTTGAAGAACATATTGAAAAAAATGTTAAATTTACTAATCAGACTTACTTCAAATTGATGGCATCGATAAATAACATCTTAAACCTCCTTCAGCATCTGCCAATTTTAGTTCCTGCTACACATTTGACAGCAATCTCTCTGAACTAATCTGCGACATTGTGATAGCTACTTATCTAGGTGTTTGCAACAAGATTACAGCACTTTTCTGCATCCAGTCGGTCGTTTTGTAACATCAGCATGCACCTACTTTGATGCGTCAGGCAGAGCATCCCGTTGCCAGACATCAGTAGTAATGAGTGTAATAATAGTAAAAGTACCCGTATTGCGTTTCGACAGTGCCACTAACACTTCTGTCTGCCACGCGCTGTTTAGGGGTGTTGGACCATCGAGAGTGCGTTAATTGGAGGGTGGTTTTCTGTAGTCGGTATAATGGCACTGGGATGTCAAGTAAATTACATCTTATCTGACAGAGCAAAGAGTTTTATTAGCTTGTCACAACACTCATAGCAATGGTTTTCCTCTAAGACAAAGAGTCATTGGTATGCTTTTTGATAGCAATAAAGAAATTTGAAATGAACATTTTTTAGACTCAATTTGTGAAAATTATAAAATACACACTGCGTGATTTATTTTTACGTGTAACAACTTTTATTGACGTCATAAAAAGTAACACTATCTCTGTTATCTCCATTATCACGATAAGAATAACGTTTGCTCACAATATTTGCAATGCGATCTTCCCATGTTTCTTTGATATTCGAATTACTGATAAACTAAGTAACACCTCATGTTTATTTGATATGTCCTGAGAGATAATTTGAACTAAATTGTAAGCTCAGTGAAGAGAGTCTTATAACTATGCTACGACGCACCAGTTCAGCTTTATCACAGTTTCAACTTGTCACCAACGCAGCGAACACAACAAAATAAAGAGATTACACGTGAAAACCGCAGTAGAAGTTTCAGAGTAACACACACATTTTCTTTTGGCGTCTTACATTCTGTCGTCCGACGACTGGACCCATTTCCCTGCGTCCCACAGCGGCGGCGATTGCTTCGTCAAATACTTTCTGTACCCCAGAGTTCAGTTTGGCCGAACACTCGTAATAACCAACAGCGCCGATTTGCTTCGCAAGGTTATTTCCATCTTCGAACGACGTCCAGCTAGAACTAGCGCCGTCGAAGCCATACCTAAGATCCGATTTATTACCCACAAGAAGAATCGGTATTTCCGGACACGTCTCTCTAACCTCTTGCGCCCAAATATTCAACACGTTTGAAAACGAAGATTTTAAATTGATTGAAAAGCACACAAGAAACACGTCTGTTAGTGGGTAGACCAGTGGCCGTAGTCTGTCGAAACTTTCTTGTCCTGCTGTGTCCCACAGCTGAAGATTATAGGCAACACCGTTTCGAATGACAGTTTTTGATTCGTTCTCGAAAACAGTTGCCATAGTGTTCAATTCAAATTTGTTGCTAGTGTACATCATGAGGAGGCATGTTTTACCGCAGAAACTGTCGCCAACGACCACTATTTTCACCTTCCTGGGTGCAGCCATTTCACCAGGGTCACGCACAAAGTCGGTACTTTACTTCATTGACACACGTGGCGAGATGAGAATTGATTTTCCTCTCTTGTGAGAGACTTTAAGCAGCTAAGTCACTGTCCAAACCGAAAATAGTAACAAAATAGTAACAAAGTGGTCCAATCCGTTGACTCGCTAACGGACAAGCGAGTGACTGACTGTCCGGCTCGCTCTAGACCTCATGTTCTATGCGAATGATAAGACATGTAGAGGAAGTCAGCTTTGCATTTCGCTATCTTGGAATTGGTGGCCACAGCGAGGTGGTCATGTTCATACGTCACAGATGTGATAGTGCTGGACGTCTCGAGTATATTGCTTGGATTGTTTGTTTGGCTACATGGATTTACTCGAGAGGCTATCTGGATCAACGAAATACTCGAAAAAAATGCAACTAGGAAGGTATAGACATTATGTAATATTGATTTTCTAGATATATATGAAAAGCTATTTTAGCAGACTAATTCTAGATGCTACATGTGTACGAGTAAGAAATAATCAATTATTAATCCAGCACTCACCTAGTAAAGCAAGTCAACATCGATTTGATCGAATCTAAGAAGAAATGATTTCTCACAATACACAATCTCTCGACTTGTAATCTGAGACCCCTCAAGCCCAAGGAATGAAAGGGGTATTAAATAGTAATTAAGAGGGTTGGTTCCTAGTTTGACATCCCCGTCGTAATCGGTTTGGTATTTGGAGTTGCTATCCGAGGGGATGGGTGCGGGGTTGCTGGTGGTAGGCTATCAGATGAAGGATGGAGGGCTTAACTATGTTAGTGGCGCGTGGCAGAGAGGGTTAAAGTATATCAGCACAGAGCTACTAATTATCATTAACAATAAATCACAGTCACCGATGACGTGATGATCTTAGGCCCGGTATTAAAATGTTTTTTTAACTCAGAGTTACGCTCTAAACTCACAGAAACAGCTGACTTTCACTGTGTGTGATTAGTTGTTGCCATGGCAATTGATTTAACGCCCATTTTTTATCTAGGAATTGAGAAAATGGTAATACTAGGCATTAGAAATGTACCGAATCAGTGGAATTTGGCAGGGCGTATAGAGCTACGGGTGATACATTTGTTGTATACTCCAATTGAAGATTTGGAAACAAAAGTTTCATGCTTAAATTAGATTCAATTGTACACTCAAATTTTGGTAGCCATGGAGATGTCTATATCGTCTGACAGAGCATCTAAAATTTACCTTCGTACCCTACCGGAATGATAAGTAATAGTTTTTTAAATTATTAACAACACAATAACCGTCTCAGAAATCGGTGCCCAAACGCGGATGCAAAATCGATGCAAACGCATCGATTTTTGAGACGGTTATAGTGTTGATAATAATAAAATACCCCGCGCATTGCAAGCGTTTGCAATTTAAATAAGATTTCATCCTAATAAGTGATAGTTTATTTTGTAGGTGGGTGGGTGTATAGGTGATGATAAATTTAATTTGTATTGTTCAACGAGGTGTTTGTTGGTAGTGAAGAACTGAAATATGCGAAGGTAATATTACCAATTTTACAGATTAGTTAAGACTGAAAAACAAACATTTTCTCTCTCGACTCAATAGTGATGGTGATTATAAAATTATCACATTCATTTCAATAAAAGATAAGACATTTATACGACATTTGCGTTAATATTTCCCGTATAAAATCTACGTCATTCTGTAACTGCGAATAATCGAAATGATATGCACAATAATCAACTAAAAATACGCACGAGTTTAAATAAATCGGGTACTAATTAAAATGATGATGACAACGGGGGGGTCAGTAATGACGCTGGCTAATTGTCACTCAGGATTTGAAAGTAAATCAGGATCAAGACCCAGTGTATGTAAGCCTGTGTGAGGGACTAGGAGAAGGACCCAAATTCCTAGCTCATGATCCTTAAATTGCTGTTGGCAAGGATTATCTGGGGTAATTATAAAGTGCGTCTAGTATGGCATGTTATTTGATATGGATGGCTTGTCTGGATACCAACCCCTAATCGCAAGGGTGTGATTTTATAGAATGTGAAAGGGTTGAAAAAAAATCAGGTTGCAGGGTAAATGATGAAATAAATGAGAGGGGAAGGCGTGAAAATACGTTCTTGAATAACGAGTTTTTAATAACTCGAGTTGGGATGTCTTCGTTCGTAAAATGCAATTCGATGAAGTGAATTAATGAATTATAGAATCCGGGTGATCGAGTATGCTCGATTTTATTTCGAATACGAGCATTTCTCGTGGGAAATGCCGTGATACCTACCACAGAAAAAAGGGGGATTGTTGAAAAATTTAACAAGAAAAGATGCCAATAATTTTCTGGCGTTGAATTCTATGCGTGAGAGCTTATAATTAGTCTTGATTTAGTATGGAATTTATTTTCAAAAAAAAAATCATGATTAACTTTGTCCAGACCAGCAGAGCGTGGTACATGAATTTCCTCCCTTAAACTCATATATTGCTAATCCTTGTTTCCCATTTTGATTAAGACAAAACCATTTTAATTAACACTTCTAGCTATTACTTCTGATTACTCATTATCTAATACATGATTTCCCAACCATAATCGCACCGAAACACCATAAAATGCGTTTGACTTCAAAAATAAAATCGTCACCTCCTTAATGGAAAACGCATTCGCAGCAGGGGTGGCCTAAAGTTGGTGGGTTTCCGGTGGTGTGGGGTGGTAGGGGAGGGAGGGGGCACTGACAATACGGAAAGGTGTCAAACGCTCCAGATCATTATTAACTAGCACGTGTCATTGCCCGTTTGAGTAATGCTCTTTTGCCGCGATCACGGGGACACTAGCGGGGACAAATAATGTTCTGTCATCGGATGGAAAAAGTCGACAAAAGAATTTATTCCGTGTGAATTATTTACAGTAATTGCTTGCGATTGAGCTCAATACGTAGGTGCACAATACATGTGTATAAATACATCATACGGTCCTCTTGTGTGGCTTTATAGTTTGTATTTCGGTGCTTAGAACGAAGAATGTAATTTTTTAGTGAATTGAAAAACTACGATCTGCACTTAGGTCGCGTTTTACCGATATTTTCAACTTTAAGTTGGATCTCTAGCTCACAGAAACATCTGAAGTCGTCATGGCAATAGTTTCAACTAACAATTCAACTAGGAGGCAAGATTTTGGTCAAACCGGACCAGTGTCATACAATGCAATTGTTGGCTCAATTATTGTTTGAAATGCTTTCCCTACTATTTTTTTTTAGGAACTAGATTAATTTATTACAACATAGCACGCGAACTATGAGTATGTTGCAAATGGTTAGTTTGTATTCTCAATTGCTTACTGTTTAAGTTTGCAAGCAACTTGCCTTACCTTTCTTTTCAGAGCGTGGTAGACCTTTCCTACCACCAGTGGTGCAGGTGTTAAGCTTTTCCATGAAGAGGTGCAATTATTCATGGACACGTCATGTAGAATTGCACTTATTTCCCGGCTCGAGTTCGATTGAATCCTAAAAAGGGATGTTTACAGTAATTATCAGGGGTGCTAGGGGGACCCCTTGGCGCGTTATGTCTCTCTCCGTGGGGGATGGGCCTGGGCACACGGACTTTTGTCGGAAATTACTCAGTACTGAGTTATTAATTAATTTGTCTAGCATATTTTCTATTGATAACATTCGGATACAGCACTTTTTCTCTGCGACTGATTTTAATTATGATCATGCTGGCTTGGTAGACGTTGTAGATATTTTGCTAAATGGCGACATTTTAAAGGTAAATAAATACAGTTAAAAGCTTGGATTATACATGAAAAATAAACACACTATTTGTTGAAAAAAAAAGCTGTCGTAACAATGTTATTTGTCTCTCCAGCATGATTGATTCTCACCATTTCCTACAATTTTCCATGCAGCACCATTGTTATGATTTATATCTCATAAGCGTAATTAATGGTTAATTTTCCAATCTGTCATATTCATAAATATCATCCAAGTATAGCATTCTTTCGCTCTACTCAACTGGCTTTCAATAAATAGTTCTCTCCTAGCAATCATACAAAGTGTTTGTCTTGAAAGGTCACGTGACCAAACGAAACAATCTATCATTTTCTGTCCCCATCACTGCACCACCAACCGTATATGTTTCGGCTAGCACCGATTGGGTGTCCGTCGTCCAGTGATTCTGCCCTAGCCTTTTTCGTGTCCCCAGATAATTGAGTCTCCTTTGATTTAATCATCAGTGACTTCTCTCCTCAGTTCAGGATCAACCAAAGATCCCCGAAAATAAACTGGTTTAATTGTGACTGTACATAACGTTGTAACCTTTTCAAATTGCATATCAACAACCTTACCTAACCTAACTTGTAATTTAAGCTAGAACTATGCGAAGATGTAGCTTGTTACTGTTGTACACCCTTCAAAAATTGGACACACTTCCCATTTTAAAAACACAAAAATCAATGCCCCTAAATATTCAGCTAAATTATATTGTTAAACTAAATTAACCGATAAAGTAGCGTCCACTCAAGAACTAAATTTAGCAACATTACCTAATCAACCAGTAAATCACATTTCTTTTCCACCCTCGACCGGTTTCGAAGTAAGGGTTGTCGACCCCTGTCTGTCTTGTCATGCCAGGGATGATTAATCCAGTCCGCGAATACCAACCAAAAATAATAAAACTCGAAAAGCTAGGCCGTCGAATGAGATTTCGGAGCCACTCGTCTAAAAAGACCATCTGAAAATGTCCATTAATCACAGTGCATTTCGATTATTAATAGATGTACTATGTGCGACTATATTTAGGCTTAATAAAATCTCTTTGCTGAACGAAAGTAGCTTTACATGATAATACTGGTCCATGCTTATGGATGTCAACTATAATCTAATTAATTACATTTGTGAATTTAAAAGTCGACCGGTGATTTTAAACTATTACGTAACGCTCTCGGACACTAGCTAGGATTGTTTGCTACTAGATGGCGCTTGTAGCGTCGTTGTCCCCTCGCAGCGAGCGGCGGAACTAGCACCATAACGTTCGAAATTATGTTTAAAAGTGACAGTTTTTTCAATTTCAATTGTTTTACAAAAATAATCAAGGAAGGTTTTTTCAGCATCTGTTTTAATAATGCGATGCATTTCATTGTTGTTTATAATATTTGTTATTGCCAAAAATGGCAAAATATTGACATAGATTTCGAATGAGAACAATTTATTAAATATACGTAATTAATTTACTGAAAGCGACTTGAACATAGTTAAAGTGTTCAGAAATTCAAATTTAAGTGAAATAAACGAATGGTCTTGTTGGATATGTAAAAGTGTTCATTATTTAAATCTTTTGTTGAACTACCTGTCGATTTATCTAAAAACTAATATCGTAAGCTCAGGATGCTGATGCCGATAACATAATTTAATAAATGTGAGTGATATGCAAAAGTGCTGAAAAATAGTTGAGTTGAGTGCTCCATTTACAACAAAAAAGTGTGGTAGAAGCACCAGGAAATATATAAATTGGTGTCCAACTAATAACGAAGTATTAGGTCAGCATGACGCAGGCAAATCCTTTCGAGTGCATTTAAAAAAAAGTTATGCAATTTTAGGATTGTTTGTAAAATTGAGTAAACAAACCTGAAACAAAATTAGAACAAATTTTATGATTTATAGACGGGAAGATGATGATGATAATATTCCTTCTATGACGTCAATGCCTAAAAAAAGGTCGTTGCATTGAATTATTGATTGGAAATGATAATGAAATTGCTCACCCCCGTTGGGCCTCTGACAGGTGAAATAATTGTCCGTAAAATCGGCCATATGTCGCGCGCTAAATCCTATATTATTAAAGTTAATTGCCAAATATGATTTTGATAAACTCGGTGTATTTTCATCGCTCGCACTAGGGGTTATACATAATTTTTATAAAACATGACTTGAAATTGCAGAAAACCACGATTTGTGTAATTGCAAATGAGGCTAACTGATGTCGGTCACGTTTTTAAGCAACTGGGTTAATTTTTGTCACTGTCAAGACTAAAGACGAAAGAAAGTCAATTCGTCAGATACCTATTTAAAACATGTTAATTTACCCTGTTAATAATGTATTGTGAAGAAATTCCATTTTCGAAACGTGGTAAGCAGTTATGCCCACAGATTTTCGCTATTTCCACGTTTGTCTTTAGCGAAGCCAAGTGATTTTTTTGATAAATTAGCTGTCAAGATTTTATCAATATTAATTACCAATATTGATACCGTGTCAAAAGGGCATTGAGTGGTTCCACTGCTCAAAATTACGGCTAACCTCGTCAAGTTAGCACACCTGTTTTATTATGTAACCTAGTCACGCCTCAAACAATGCCATTTGAGGGGTTGGCTTGCCACTGCCAGGGGTGGACACCTAATCACAGTAATTACTCTTTGGGACCAATTTCGGGCGAGACACAAGAACTAACAAACATTTTGAGATACCTGGGAAGTTGACATCTGTTACCAAATTATGGGAAACTTCCAAAATCGTTTCCGAAGATGCCACAAACAACTGTTTTTAAATCCTGTTTTGAAATTAACTACGGTTGGTTGTACAGATCGAGCCTAACATGTCATGTTTACTATAAAATTACAAATGAAAATAGCTGTAAAATCTTCAGTTACAAGCCAAGTTCTTTGCATTCTTCATAAACCGCACATTTCCTTGTTTTATCGGTTACAAAAATAGATACACATATACTTATCACCATATTTTCTCGTGGTGACACGAAAATGTATGGCCGATCGCCAATGTGAATTCCACCGTTTTTCCCGCCAACGATCCGAGTATGACGTACATAATTGTTCTATTTGCGTTTATTCTTGTGCGGGTTCTGCGAGACTTGTTTCGCTATCCGGACGTCCCGAGTTCGATGTTGGTGCCGTGCCAGCCCTGGGAGGTGGCAAGCGACGCCGTAAAACAGCTGTGCGGGAGGCGACCGCATTATGCCACGTGGACAGCACGAGTGCTCGTGTTGACATTCGAGTTGAGGCGGATGAAAAACTTTGAAACTGGTGCACGATTCACTCCCAGAGGCCTGCCGTGGAATGGTCCCATTATACAGAAACAGCGCATAATGCTTTGCGGTTTCTTTACAGGCGACAATTGTGGTAATTTTGCTAAAATCATGATTTTCAGACCAATTTTGCTGACAAGCCATGACTTTATATGATTAAATTCAAGTTAAAAAGATATAATTTTATTCTATTTAAAAAAAAAGAAAGTTTACAATTGGGTAGAACACGGACCTTTTCTTTGAGTGAATGAATGTTTAGTTTTTCTTGTGCATTTTCTTAAATTTAAACGAGTAAGTTAATTTCGGGGGTCTCTTTGAAAAGATTTCGAAAATAGGGAACTGACTGACCAAAATTGTATCGTGATAAATATGATTACAAGTATTTCTACCTTATGTGTCCTTAACAAGTATTTTTATTTATACGTGCTTACCTAAAATATCAAACAATGTTTTTACAGGGCTTATTGTACTTATCTATAGTCACTAATAACCATCATCCGTCATAATTACTGTTAAACTTCAGTGCTGCTGAAACAATCCCTGATAAAATTAAAAAGATTGTCTTCAAGTGTTATTTTATATCGTGTCCCCATTCATATATATTTTTTTTAGTTCTTATTTAATTTCGACTAGCGTAATAAATCTGCTCTAGGTTTAAAAGCTTAGTCACTCAGTGGATTCTTTCCAAAGCTCAAGACTTTTAGTTTTTGCCAGCACCAATGGGCCATTAAACCAATTACGATTAGTGAATTTTAAGTTGCCACGGGGAAAAAACAATCGAACGATTTATTGATAGTAATTAAGATTTTAAAGTAGGTTAACCACACATGGGAGTTTTAGCCATATCTAAATGAGCTAGCGTGGATTTGTGATTTATTTAGAATCTCAAGGTAAAACTTCTGAGATAAACATTAATTTGAGTGCAAGTATTTATTAGCCCTTTCGGTAATTACGAGTAATTAGCTGAAAGCAGAGTGCAAGTTGATAGGGTCGTTACTAGCCGAATCCTCCAAGGCTTCCAGATGAAGTTCTGCTGATTACATCATGGCTTTTATAAGTTATGGCCATATTTTGGATAGCGCTGATAATGGCTCAACACGCAGTCGAGAAAATGAAATTCTTCTAGATATGTCTTTTAGGGTGGCAACCCCTAGGATGAATTTAATGGGGTAAGTGTTTGTCAAAGATGTCCGTCTCCCATGTAAATTTCAGCTTTTAGATAATTTGAAATGTAACCAAAAAAAGGGTAAATGCACATTATACTCTGTTTTGGGAGAGAACATACTTTTCCAGTAGAAGCCCCACCGGCTATTTTGAGGTAAGTTAAGGGCTAACTGTCATTTAAAAAAACACTACAAATCATCTTCGCTGATTTTCTAATTTCCTTTTACTGTAAACTTTTGTCGTGCCAAAGTTTTTTATTTTTCGAGCTATTGTACCATGTTTGCTAGTAATTATCACAATTTTGGGAATTTTTTTCACTTAAAAGAAGTATTATGTAAATACCGCCACTGAAATCATGACTGAAATTTCACTCATGAGTTTCATGAGCAATGCTTGGGGTAGTTCTTGGGCTGGTAGCATCTCTCTAGGTCTATAACTGTTTTCTTAGTACCTACTCAAGGTACTGGCAACAATTTTTATTCGTTTTTGAGAGAATTACAGTGAAATAATTTTGCATTTTGCAAATAATTAAAAAAATCTCACCGGAAAATGTTTTTTTTTATTGTTGCTATTTTCAATATGGTGTGTTACATTTTATGATTGCCTGTCATTCCACCTCAGTTCATTTCCCGTGGCTCTTGAGTGAGATCCGCTCACTGCTACGGTAAACAACTTACGACTCCCTAGAAAATAATGATACAAATTTGCTTCGTCTGATTTCCAAAGGAAGTCAAATCTTCCATCATCCCTTATAACACCGTCACACAGTTATATGGCTTCTTTGACAACCCTCTTATATAACCAGTTCGTTCCAGAATAAAAAGACACATTGTTTGAGGGTGCTTTAAGATTTTTAATGATTATTATATTTTAGACTCGGCGATGCCTTGCACCCACGCGTATACTTATCCCCAGCACTGGTTGACACTTTCCATCCAGAGAAGTCGGCTGTAAAGGGGTGGATTAAGCGAATTTACACCAACATCTGTGTCAGAATCATCCCCTAAACTCGGGAGCATGCTAAACGAACGCTGGGTAGAAAACAAAAGAATTCCTTATCCTCATTGCGTTCGCAATAAGGAATGGGATCATGAATTTTTGTCTTTGGACGTAGGAGATGATTGTTGTGGAAAGGGAATTTGTGATGAGAGACTCCCCAATTAGGTAAGTCTTTTGTGATGTTAAGCAGTAGCTATTGAAAAGTTCTGGCTTTTATCGGTGATGAATCACTATGCTGTACTTTATGCTTGAGGTTAATAGAAGTATTAACTACTACCGGTAATTTAAATTCTCAGCACGTATGAATTGATTAGTAAGCTTCAATTATGGGTGTGATTTTTTTGGGCATGATTGAAAATACTTAAAATTGGCCGTATAATATTGCGATATAGCGAAGTGTTTGAGTAGTCAATTGTTAAAAAGAAAAGATTCAAGCATCTTGAAAATGCCACATTAAAATATCGTTAACGGCTATACATTGTAAGTATAATTGAACAAAAATCTTTAAGTTTAAATGGTCCATATACCTGTCAATCAACAACGACCAATAACTTTCTTTCATTCAACTATGTGTTATTTTATTTTCCCTTTTACGATTGGCATCAATTTTTTAAATTTAGACCCCGTGCACATTTTTTTAGATCGGCATGCATTGACCAATCACGCTTTATTGGTCGTTACGATTTTGATTTTTTTCCCCCGCATGATTTATATCTTTTGCTAGCTTTGTCGTAACATCAGCATGGGCATCAATAATGTGGAAAAAACGCATCAAAATCGTTTACACCCATACACACATTGTTGTTAGCACCGAAGAGAGCGTCATTAAAAAATTAAATTTTCATATTTTACGGTCAAACCAGGGATGGCGCCATTCCGTCAAGTTGTATGGGAATGTACTACATTGTACCACGGCCAGGAGTGTGTAATTTTAATATTCGTTTTTACTGCGTTTTTACTTGCTATGCTCGGTGGGTTTTCTTCGAAGTGTACCTAAGGACCATTACCGCTCGTTATTTTGACACACTAAAAAAAAAATGCCAGCCATACAGTCAAAAATATGGATGGTATTTTAGCCAATGTGGTACCTATCTCAAATATCTTGGATGACTCACGGAATATTCAGGAGAATTTCGCTTTGTACCTTAAAAAATATCAAAATATTATTCACGTTCATCACAAAGTTTCATAGAAATAATTCAACCCGTCAACTTAAAGCACCCACTCATTTAAAAACACTGCTTTCGACGGAAGTGCGGCAATGCAAATGAGTACGTGTTTAAGTGCACTGTAATTACTTTCAAATCGTAATTTATATGGTTATTTTGTCTTGAAATTGTATTTATCACCGTACCGTACAAGTAACCACGAAAAAATCTGGTGTAATAGCCTGAAATTTGATTCGATGACATAGTGCGGCAAAGGGTTGAATGGGGTGCTAGTGCGAACAAACTCGAAAACACCACATTAGAAAACCCACAAACACTACAAGAGGGTTACCCAAAATAAGGGGTATATCGTTCCATGGTCTGTATTCTTCTCTCATGTGTAGAAACGAAAAAATGCCACCTTTCGTATGCAAATCAAAAGTAGGGTATATGTATGGTATTTCATCCCCTGTTTAGTACATATTGTTATTTATGTAGCTCAACAACATGAGCCACCCTTAGGATGCTATAATGCTAGGAACTTGTAATTGTAAATATCATGGTGCCGGATGTTATAACGCATGGTGTGCTAAAGCTTTTCGCATTGACTTACGCGTACACACATTTCCGTATCCGATCTGGAAAAATGTTGGGAAATTTGAATACGGTGCCGTTTTAGCGTCATGCTTCTGTGGATGCTGTCTCTAGTCGGATCGTTTACACGAATCCTTTCACGAAACTATTTTACCCGTTTTGTAATAGCAGTTTGACATGGAACACTCAGGTGTTTAGAATGAAGTGTAATTTATCGGTCTTTTCAATGTTCGAACCTTTGAATTTTAGTGCGGTGCTCTAACACTCTCCGCGGAAACTTAGTGTTATCGTCGCATTCTTTTTGATCAAGCCGTTCGGCAAAATCACGTGTCGTTCTCAAGTCAGTTCATACAATATTTCTGTAAGTGGCGTAAAGAAAGAACATTTAAAAGCCAGGTTGGCATATTTTTTCTTGAGTAAATATAATGTTGAAATTTTAAAGTCTACCGGTATTTCTGAAGAAAAGTGCCAAAAACTCGAGGCCAAAAAAAAATGGCGACAATTTAGTTTCGAGAATGGTACATCGAAATGGACGTCGTATTCACATGTGTCCTCTCTCCTATTTTCACTGAAAGCAAAACCAATTTCTTGCAAACCCGTAAATCTCAGAGACCTTCAAATGATGAGCGCACTGCGGATTTCCGGTGTGGTTATATCAAATTGTTTCTCGGTCAGGAAGTTCCTAAAGCGTCTCGACAATTACAGTTCAATCGATAAATCGCATAAATTGTTTCACCCTTTATACCCGACAATGTAATGGTCAAACTTGGTCAAAGTCAAACCGGATAGATCTGTCAGGAGAAATATTTATAGCTTGTACGCCACTGCGCGAAATGTATTTAATTGTTATGTTCTCTCAAATGCTAATGCATTCAGATGGAGCAAGATAGGTTACACAAGCATGGCGCCTATTTGAGATAAGCAGACAAGAGCATAAAAGGCATATAGTTTTGCTAATAGTAATGGGACTGTCTGCTGTGACAAAATAAAGATGGCAAACGCTTACCGAGTCCGAAAGAATGCGATGCAAGTTAGGTATTACCACTAGGAGACAATCCTAAACGAGGCAATTACCAACCGAAACGATTTAAACCCGAGATGGAACGTTTTATATTTTTCTACTTAGTTTTAATGTGTAGCTTTCAGTGAGGCATAACTGCTAAATGCTAATGGTTGGAAATATGAAGCTTTGCTGGATGGCAGGAGATATAAATTGAATCTTAAAAAGTCTACAGTGATAACAAAACTGCGAGACAGCCACGACGAAACTTCAAAGTTTTATGGTAATAATAGTAAGTCTTCCTGGAGGATTTTAATGTATTTGAGGATCGGAGGTGAACAAATGCGTCTTCGGTGGCGTTGCTTAAATATGACTACCTCAAAAAAAATCGTTTTAGTCTGTATGTAGTAGCTATAACTATAAGTAATTTAAATGTAATGATATTAATAGTAATGCAATGTACACATCTACTAAAAGGTAAGTGCAGAAAACGTAAATGGCATACATGCAAAAATACTTACTTATTTGATAATGAGATAACATACTGACGGGTTTTTGTCCAAATTTAGAAGACACGCTCCTTGTAAGCTTTACACTTTTTGGTCGATATTAGTTGCTGACGACGTAAGGTATGCCACAAAAATTTGCGTCAAACCAATCAAATTTTATTGACAAAATCACACTATTTAACGACGTGCCTGTCAAATGCTTACTGTCAAAATCAAATCCGTTACTTAAAATAACTATCCTAGATGCGTTTGGTGAAAAGAACAAAGAACAATTTAATCAACGCAAGGGTCAGTAATCAGTAAGGCTTTGCATCTATATTTCGCAATTATTCTAATGAAATGTGCTAGCCGAGCATCGATTTAACTGCTCTAGCAGTGAAACTAAATCCGTCGTCCGTCCAATTCTCTTATAGCTAATCCGCTTCAATTAAAACCACTGGCTTTATATGCCTCATCGATCCCTCCATCAGCTCGCTTCGACTAAACCGACCACAGTTAATTTGACCATTTGACGAACCATTTACATTTTCATAGAATTATCTTTTACTGCAGCTTTTTACGCGGCATTATTAAAGCTTATTCCTCGGTGCTTTAGAAAGCGGTGGGTGAATTTTCGATGTCGACACCCTCGACGAACCTGTCACGTGATGAGAGACCATTTTCAGTCAGATCTGGTTCAGAAGTGTTCAAGTGGTTGCCAGTTTTGAGGGTATGCACGCAAAGTGAGGTTATGTGCACTTTTACATTTTTTTTTAGTTTCACTTACAATGCTTTTCGTTTGTGCCTACCTTTCATTTTGACGTGAAAATATGATATGATCATTCACTCTTTCACGTGACAAATCAACGGGAAAGTCTTATTTCCCTATGTCTCTGCATTGCGTCACGAATCTTTAAATGCTTATAACTTTTGATAACAAGTCTCGTCACTTGTGCTGTTTTTGCTCAAATATTGTCAATTGCTTCTCTGGTAACTTCCCTCTTGAACAATTCCAGCTCGAAATGGCAGCTCAAATGTTCGATCTCTGCATCAAATGATCGAGTGGCCCTCTGCGTTGACAGGCCAATTCATACCACAATTGGACATTTTCGGCAATTTTTCTGTCGCATTGTTGAGTCCTTGCGTTCTATACATGATTCGAAATCGGGCTCGTTTCAACGAGGTTCACGTATTCATGCAGAGGAAAAAATTGTGATGCCGTGTTTTTTTAATGCGTTTTTTAGCGTTGACTATGTCGCCCTATAAGAAATGTGGGCGACTGTGACCTGGAATAGAAAAGGTCACAGATTTCAAATCTGTCACGGGTGTCAAATTGAATGCAATTTTTTATGGTACTCAGAATGTGATGTGCTTGTAGTCACGTGTACCGGCCAGCCCCAATGTTCAATTATATAGTTTCAATTATACATGCATACTTATGATTCTTTTCTAGAGAATTATGAACGGCATTATCTAAGAAGCCAATAAATTAAAGTCGGCATCAATTCAAGTCGCACAATATTGTGGTATTTTTTCTATGATATTTGTCATAAGTTGTATAGCATACCATTGTTCGCGATATGTGTACTTATATCAATGCGGAGGGACTTAAAAGTAGCCACATAAATCCAAGAAAAACAGAATAAAATGTTAAAATAAATATTCACGGTGTGAAACATTTTAAAAGTCACAGGGATTCAACACAGCGAGATTCGTGTTTATAATCCAATGGGGGGAAGAAACATCCCCCATTTTTATCACTGTATATTGCGCGGTATCTTTGCCTATAAACTCTCTTCTCTTTTCGCATCATCTTCGTGCTCACCTTTTCTTTGTGTGCTTATTGTTAATTTTTATTGTCGATGCTCTGGCTTGTCTATGACTCGAAGAAACGGCTAAAACGCTTAAAAAGAAGACACCCCGGATGACGTAGTGTGATATAAAAGCGATAGTTTAACGTCGTGCATAACAGTTAAATGTTAAACGTTTTAATGGTTACCGTATAATAAAGTAGCAGGGGGTCTTTTACTTCAAAAAAACCATTCTCAATTTCACTTACAAACTGATAGATTTTTTTTCTTGTGAGCTACTGAACAAGATGAAATGATATGTTTACGGGTTCGATTTTATCATTAAAACTCATCAATACTCGAAGATTATAATACAAATAAATAAAGTTGCATATAAGGTATTGAAAAACCTTTACGAGCTTTTTCATGACGGTTAAATTCGGACAAAGATTCGACTGCAAAATACGCGTCAAAGGTGGCTGGTTTCAAAACTAGCCGTAAAACTGCAACACTGATACTTTGTGTTACATTTTATTCAGATTGCCACATGCATTCGGTATTCAATTTTTCTTTAATCTCTCTTTTCTTTTTCGGTTTTGTCCGTGTACGTGTTTGTGGTCCAGATGTCATCGGAGGCCAAATGCAAATGGAGATCACGAAAAATCAACACCGCAATACAGTGACATCTGCACGTTGGCACCAACACTTTACAAACACATTAAAAATCACCCCGAAATCGAAGCTGTTCAATGGAAAAAGTCTAAACAAATTCACGAAAAAATGTTAAATCGGAATGCACAATAGAGGAAATTACGCTTAAACTCGCCCCATTTTTTTTCAGTTTGAAATATGCAATTTTATAAATAATGCCCAGCTAAACGGAAGCAATCTCATTTGTGAATCAGAGGGATGTCTTAGCTAGGGGCACTGAGCGCATTATCCTGCAGGATGATTTTCTTTGCTTGTCTAAGAGGTCTCCAAAGATGCCCCTAGGGAGAACGTGGTCCCGGAAGCTGCAGAGATGCGTGGACGGTGGGTGCCTATACGAAAGGGGCACACAACTTTGAGATTTCCGAATGCATTAGACTGATTTGTTGACGGATTTTCAAGCACATGAGGAACCTGGGGGGAACGATTTTAGGGTGAAAAAAATGCGAGATTAGTCTTGGAAACTGAGGAAAACAATGAAATATCTTTTAATATTTGATCAGTGTGAGGTCAAGGGCCACAGTAAGGAAAGTAAAATAAATGGAATGTATGTGAAATAATTTTAGGCTTCTTATTTAGAATAGCAAAGTCAATGACAATTGAAACCACCAATTTCAAAGCTCTCTGTATGATTATAGCTCTTACGGCCAAAATGATTCTGATGGCTTAAACATCGATTGTTCTAATAAAACACAGACTATACTTTTAATAGAATCAAAGTATTTGGTTTAAATTTTTGACTTATTCTCAGAAATAATACCCAACAATAATACTCGAGTCAACGCGTATAGCCTCAAGCATTTAGAAGCGTGGATACTATTACAATAAATATCACGTGTATAGGAACCCCTTAGGGCACATCGTCCATGACTTGCAAATATTACAGCACAGCTTTGAGACCGTCAGTACAAAATCATCAACGCCATCCTCTCGACGTCTTCGAAGATGATTTATCTCCGAGCTACCCCCAGGATAAGATTATCAAGACGATTTTTACTGACGCAAGACGGGTTGCCCATGCGGTGACTAGCAGGCGCAGCCCATTAGCTGATGACGTGAAGATAGTTTTTTCTACGGCTCAAAGCGATACGATCATAAGGTGGAACTAGGAAGCAAATTGTCTTTTGTTATAAGTGGTTATCATTGTTGTTATGGACTTATTTCTAATGCTTATGATGTTTAAGCTTATGGATGTAGCAACCGAGAAGCGAATGAAGGGAGGGAGGGACGATACAATCAATCTGACACTCGAGACCGTTGTTACGATGATTAGCGTAAGAGTTTACAGTTAGTTTTACTATGGTTTAACGACACGTTGTTCTATGTTTGCATGGTAAACAGTGGCTGGTCGGCGATCGCTACTTTACGTGAGAAATTCAACATGAAGATACACATTTGGTCGGTGATTTAGTGTTGGATTGTACAGAACGGTGGACCGCAAAACTGTTAATAGGTGACGAGTTTTGGTTTTCAAGCTTACCCCCACTTTTATACCTACTCACTACCCAGCTTTTGTGACTGTGACGCTATAACGTATGAAATCAATTATTTATTATACGAATCAAAATCAATTGCAATTTTCATTACTTTCGAAATTATTAAAAAAAATTGTGAGCCCGTATTGGCAAGTAGATTCACATGACTACAAAATAAACAAAATACCTCTTTGTAAGAATTGTCTACGGATGGAGCACCCCTTTTTCACATGGTAACTCTCATCTAAAACAAACATAGAGAAAATGCACTTTCGCGATTGCACCATAACTGCATCGGTAGCAGGCACTTTGTCTTCGAGAAGTGACTGCAGTTTGACGGTTGTTAACTTTTTTATGCGTTTCAAACACGCTTACAGAGTACTTAGCCGCCATTAATCGTCAGGCGCCTGCCTGCATTTTACTAAGTTTTTACCGCAAATCACTAGCGATGCTTGATTTAGTGCTAATAGCTATTAAAATAATCATCTTTATGCGGTGCACCAGCGCTCCTGCTCAAGCGCCGCACGCATTTAATTACCAAGTCCCATTAGACCACGAAAGTTTTAACCAAAAATTAAGAGCATTATTATTTTGTTTTCAGGATTATGTGAGATTTTATCTTCCCTATGTTCGATTTTGTTGGCGCGGAAGGCAAAGGAAAGGTACTACTATAACTAGTACGGGGTAGAATCAAATATTTGAATTGAATTTTGAGTTACATCTATGTAAATAATTTACTTTTAAATTTTCCAGATAAAATCATAAACCAAAATTCTCTGCAAAGAAAGGGTTGGTAAAAAGTGTACGCTTAAAAGTTTCTTCTTTAAGTGCAAGCGAATGCTTCCATTTCCTGGTTATTAATTTTAATAATTCATCACCAAACGGGCGACGTCCAGGATTTAGAAAAGTAAATATCAGATCTCTTTTCTAATAGATTTTTGAATCAAGATAAAAATACACGAACAAAAAAAACACTCGAAAATATCAACCTAAAAATATTCTTAAGGCACTCACTAAAGTGAGTCAATACCTCGTCAAAGCCGTGGAAACAGATCCCTGTTACACATCATTGTCAAACTCTTCTCTCTTCACGCTTGAATCCACAGTAATGACAGATATTTCTCCCAAATATTCTTCACAAACCAGCAATTAAATATTTAACGTCTTATTTTAAATACAGCTCGCTGTTTTTCTAAGCCTCTTGCGTACAACTTTGGAGATCGTACGCACTACGCACGCCAGTTTGAAATCACGCAGGACGCATTAGTTGATGAGTGATCCACGCATATTCACGAAAATGCGTATACGCGTGGGGAGAATGGGGACTTCGAGATGAGATGGGGAGAGAGTATAAAGTGTGCCTCAAGGAGTAAAGTGTCTATGAAATAAGATGTTTGCAATATTGCGGCTGGTTTGTGATTATTGTTGGTACTGAGTACTGACAAAGGGATAGAAGCGAGGACGCATCTTCATCTTTCAATCCTTCTCTGTGTCTCATCAAAGAGACAATTAGCTAGAAAGCTTCGTAGCTACGTGGCGTGCAGAGTTTTAAGGAGTAAACCCATTTTAGTCATGCTTTATTTAAGATTCTTTGAATGAGATGAGAAATGTCATCTTCGCTATCAATCTGCGAATTGATCTGTAATGGGGGAGCTGAAATCTGGATTGCATTTTGCCGCGGTTATTAAAATTTTATGCTGTAGGGCGTATCTATACTTGAGACTGAGATTTTTTTTTTCTTTGGATGTCGATGCTTTTGTCAGTTGCTATGGAAAAAAGTGGAAGCTATTATGCATCTTAGAAACTCATCTGCAGAAGCCGATTAAGTGATCTTAAAATGTTGATTGAAATATGTTCAAGATTAAGTATTTCTGTTCAACACTTTTGAATTCAAGATGGAAATAATGGGCATGTCTTTTTCAAGTGTGCGTTTCAGTCGGATCGCTTGTTCATGTTTTTCGGTCTTTTAAAAATATGTTCCTAAGATTACTAAATTTGTATTATTGTGTTTTGGGATCGTTTGACATATAAAGAGAAACAAAACAACATACCAGTCACCAAGAATTTTCAAAATGTTCTGACCACAATTTTAGGGAAACTGTGCAGCCATCCTTCAATATGTCTCAAAGACCACCCAAACATTTCGACACTCTGTCCTTAGAGGGTATAATAATTTATACTAAACGCACAGAGCACCTATTTTCGGTCACACCAATTTCAACATCCACTTTCCAAAACGTCTAACCATTTGTCAAAGTGCGTTTCAAATTGCGTGCCCCAAAATATCAGTAAGCAAGGAGCCACCTTCTTCCTCCTTTTTCGAACACCCAGTGGTCACCATACTAGTTTAGGGATTATAAATTTTGTGACAACTCCGAAATGTTATACAGTGACGAAGGCGGCATTTCACTCTCCATAGAAACATGTGGGCAAGCAATTGTCTGTCTAAATCTAGGCACCTCAGTCTCGCTTTCAGCGGTCTGTTTTCGAAAAATTCGAAGTTGAGACATAGCATAGACAATAGATTGTAAATTTCACCCCGAACTTGTATAGGTATACAAAGTGGAGACGGTTCTATTTGCTCTCAGCAGACACATATGGGCACCTTATGGTCAGCTTCGTCGCTAACCTCCGAAGGTTTGTGCTCAGAGTTTGTGTCTTCGTTCGGTAGGCAGGCAATTGTCCACGTTCCGAATGGCATTGTCTGCTAAATAACTTTCTGTGAGCCCATTAGGGGCTCTTTTGACATTAGCGACTTGTCGATGTTAGCTATTCGGGTGGTCAGAAGATTGATTCATTATTTAATTTTGAGGACAAGAAGTGTTATAAATCTAAGTTTCAAAGCTTTGTCTCCTGGTTTATATTGGAACATCCCTTTGCATGTTTTTTTTTTATTTTGACCAGAGAGGTCTTCACCCGTTGCACGTAAGAGTTTTTGAGGGCAACATTGAAAACATTGCATAGGACTGGAAAAATGAGATAGTAAGCGACAAAAAAAAGTACCATGGAGATCAAAGTGGTCGCCGCTTTTATTGTCTGTTTCAATAGCGTTGAAACGTAAGCGGCACGTTTGTAGAGTAAGGATCTCTCCACTCTCTTCATGTTATGGAGCATGTTGATTTGTGGTTGACATATTCAAGTTTATTTTTGTACTTTGACCAACACCGAGCAACTGTTTGGGAAACTTTTCGACCGTAATGGAGACTGTCGCGTCGTTATGTAGTTAGTTACCCTCGTCATTAATGATAACTGTCGACTGCCAAAAACCGGCCCCGTGAAATTTATTGCAACGGTACAGATAGTGTGTCTGTATAGGCAAACAAAAGTGTTTTCACTGCATACAAAATGACCAAAGTGCAATTATACAAAATTTTAGCGTTACACTGTAATAAAAGAAAAATGATAACGCGGAAATACAGAAATGTTTAAAAAAGAGCACTGAACGGTTTGGCTTGTTGGATACACCGGCTCTCGTGAGATCATCCAAGTTAAGCAACACTGAGCTGGTTCAGGTATTGGATGGGTGGCAGTTTTGCTTGGAATTGAGGTTGGAGGGATGCAAGGCCTTCGCCGTGCTTACCAACCTCTCGAAAACATAGATTTGTGGAGGAATCGCGTTCGCGTTATGCCGGCCTTCGGAAGGGACGTGAAGCCGGTGGTCTCATTGGTGTTTTTCCACAGAACAGGCTTCGTGGCGGCACCGGATTTCCCCTTATACCTTATAGGCTAAGTTTAATGTATCGTCATCCACTCATTCACCGACAACATTAAACCAGTGCCTCTGTGCCTGTTGTCAAAACAGTGCGTCGTTAAACCCCACAAATCAATTAATAAAAACAACCTATTATACTGCTAGCAATAGATCTTCTGTTCTCACACCTGGCTGGTTGCAAAATCGCCTTCTTTTTTTAGGCGCATTACTAATGACCACGCTTAGGTCAACAAATGCGCTGCAAGATTTATTTTGCAGTCGGCAAATCGTGAAAAAAATCTCAACCTTATTTCCCTTTCGTCGCCAATGCTTGCCCAACGAGGTCAAGACTGCACTCCGCACATGATTTTCAATCTCAATCTCCATTTCAACAGCTTCTGTAAGCCACAGCTGCGAATGGTTAATCATCCTAGCAATAAATCACAAGGAAATTGGTATAAGAACATATTAATATATATGTATATTTATTATTTTTAAAAGTTAAGAAACGAATACTGAACTTTGTTCAGTATAAGTGGATTACTTGAAATATCTTGTTTAGCAGAGATTTCAACTGCAGATACCTTCTTGGTTATGTAAGACCGTTGAGTGTGCAGGTAAACTAACCTGCCCACTCAACGGCAAGACAGTGTTTAAATGGGCGACACACACAATATACAATTTTTTTATATTTTTAATATTTTTATAAAAAATAAATAATAACATTCTATTCGAGCTACATGACCCAAAGCCCGACATCGTATTTGTGTTTCAAATGTACTGGTGCGCCTTTAAATAGATCCACACCACGCTTTCATTATGTTTTAACACATGGTCTGTGATAGCTAACACATATTATTTTAAAAAGTATATCACGTTTTTTTTGTTTTAAAACACCACGTCGAGAGGCGAGACGTGTTCCCGAGTTAAGGCACGGGTGGAAAAAGCGCGGCAGATAAGCACTTTTACTACGATATTTACTACGAGCTGGAAACAGTCCAAAACGACCTAGCTGCGATACCGTTTAGAGGGGGAAAAAAAGTATTAAATATAAAAAAAATATATACATAAACAAAATATAAACAAAAAAAAGACAAACTAATAATACGCCATTAGTTCCGTCGTCACATGGGGTTGATCTTTGACCCTAACATCTGGTCAGTATTCTACACTATCTCAAAGATTTATTTATCAGAAATCATTGGCGATAACAAAACCAAAAAAAAAAAAAACGCCACCATATTTAATCCATGATCTCTCGTCTTTTTATTGTACCGGCCGTGCGTGATCATGATAGCCTTGATAAAGTCTTTGTTGCACCAAGCTGCAACTTCAATTATCTTTCCTGCAGCATGCATCTAGCCTGATAGCCTCATCTCATTCTCTGCCTCTTCTCCTCAGGTGCACTCAATTAAAACCTGATTAGATACAGCGTAGATAAATGCTCTTCAATTTCTATGCCATACTCTGAGGTTTCGCTCAAAAACGTCAAGAGATTTTCTTTATGCCATAAGACAAGGAGAAGAAGAAACGGCACAGGTGTACATCATTCGATCTTAGCACTTTAAATATTATTTTGTATTTTTTTTTGTGGTTTAAAAATTAAAAGACTAAATAAACGGCAAGTCTCGCGTTTCGCTGGTTCATGAGTAAAATCATTACTGTCATGTTGATGCCTAACAACCTATTCGCACTTTAATTTGTTTGAACTTTAAAAAAGCGTACCGAGAGGTTCAATTAGACATGCGTTTTTAAGTACGGGCGCGAAATCTTCGGGACTAAATATTAATAATTAGTGTTACGATGCAAAAGGTGGAAATAATTGATGGGTGGCAACTAAGAGTCAAGATTAAACATGTTCATAGTTCATACCGGAGCTTGCAAGAAGATCCAAATTTGGGAATGGCAATTTCTTCTGATCGTCTTCTGGTTTTCTGAATTGACTAATTTTGCATATAAGCAGTCGTGCTACCCTACCTACGGATTCAAAGTGCCTAAAAAGGGAGCGGACGGTATTCAAAGACAAAAATCGAAGAATCCTGCCCATGCTTGCCAAATGTGCCAAATGGTAAAATTGACAAATATACTTACATAGCACAATATGCATATGCTCTATATAAGAAGTGTAATGCTTATATTCTATCGCCATAATAATAATACTACCAACCTCTCTATTATATTGCACTTTTCATGAATCTACGAATTGTGCAACAATATTCTTGATTGCTATAATAAAACGCAGGCTAAAAAAATTAACCCAACCTTGAAAACTTAATAACGCATTATTATTTTCATACTATACCTCACCATACTGCAATGGCATTTTATGACATTGTTGCACCGTGTAGTGTGGTGTGCACTTGCCACGTGGCTCCAGGTGCATAATATCATATAAGAGCAAGATAATTGCCCAAGACAACGTAAACAACGCGCTGCATCTTGCTCTCTTGGACTGCAAGGCTATCATTATTATTGAATCGTACGTGTGCATGGCAACAATGGATAGACTGCATGCTTTTTTCACTGGTGAACAGGCTTTGCTTCGATTGTATGCGCTGGGTTTCCTAACCTCTGCAGGTGTCAGCGCCGAGCCAGCTGATCTCTGCATTGATGCCACATTCAGTTTTGTTTACATTCGGAAAAACATAGAAAAAGTATTTTCCCGACCGAATGTAATCTCGTCTCGTAGATTATTTTAATTTAAACAGCCGCCAGGCATGAGTGGACAAGATTATAGGGTTTTTTTTCGGGGTGTTTTCTGGGGAGACGCTTGTTGTGGTTTTCGAGAAGGCAACAGTGGTGGCCAGATGTGGCATAGAGAGGTGGTTGACCAGGTTCCTTACTCTCTTTCGCTCTCCCCCTCCCCCGTCCACACTCTAACATCTCCACAGATCCCCTGAACTTCTCTCCCCCTGCTAGACCTGCGTCGATCTACACTTGTTACATGCCTTGAAAATCAGTGGACGCTTCAATTTTTTAAGGTGCCACCATGAAGTACAATGTGCCTTGCAATTTCCATGCATTCGTTTACCCATGAGGTTTTGCACAATGCAGTTATGTGTGCCAAATGAATCGATGCTTTGTTGTCAATTACATAATCTTTGAGATTATGCAAATCTTAATCGTGAACCTTTGTAATGGCGTTCTTGTTATAAAATCGAGGCTGGCAGAGACAGTGAAACATTGCTAATGATTTTATCTTTACGTTTACGTTACGTTCAAGGGCGGTGGAGGTGCCGGTCTTTAGGCAATTCGATGTGAGCAATATGCACACTTTTCAATACAAACGTGTACTAAAAAGGTACCTCAAAACTGAAACTGAATTCACTGTTGATATTTTGCGAAAATGCGGCTCGTGGTCGAAGAAATATTATCTTGCGAATATGAGTAGATTTTCTTCAGAGTTATAGATACGAATTAACCGAAAATGTGTTATTCTCTATATCAATTGAAAATATTTAGAAAACAACATCTGTGTTGAGCAATACACGGTATCGGAACCCTCAAAGAAAATTGACAGCATCATGTTATACCCAACCCACGAGTCATTTAGATTCAACCATGGTGGACCCCTGCCCTCATCTTGGCGAGCACATGGTCCAGAATACAGATGCTGGTTCCTCTTCGGCTAGGTTCAGCCTCTCTAACCCAATGCAGCACGTCAAGTGTCACACTTTTTTCTTCTCTCCTTCTCTTTTTGGTTTTCCTCGTCTGCGTACGAGCCGTGATGGTCGCGTGCATGTTCCCCTAGCCCCCCGCCCCCACCGCCTCTCCTCAACACACCGAAGACAGCGTCTTTGGCCTGCTCCTCAGGCAGCATCTTCCTTCAACCTCGCATGACCTAAACAAGAGCAAGATCAGGGTCTCGAAAAGCTGTTCGACCTTTTCAGATGTCACGTGCTGGTGCACCAAGGTTTACTACCTCTCTGTGTGTGCATATCCGTCATAGAGTTTTGTTTGCGCAGCGCGGATTCGGTTCGATTTTGTTAAGAAATTATTCATGAAAACAGAAAATAAACACGTTATTTCGTATTCAGAGTTTTTCTTCTTTTAATCGCTACACAATGGATACGGCAACCAGCTTCCTGTTACCGTCCGTTATTTTTTGACCGTTTCTTGGATTTTGCTCAACTTTATTTTTCTCTTTCGACAATTTTTCTCGAATAAGTTAAAAACCTGTTGTTTTTCCGAGGGTGGCATGACGTCGATCTGCGACAGAAATAATGGAACACGCTTCGAAAATGGAGACTGCACGCAAGGCATGAGACTAGGTTTCGATACTCGAGGAAAATTTCAGCCAAAATTGCTTAGGCGTTGCTGGGTACACCCTTTACACTTCTTAAGGCCATAAGAGCTGCTCGAAACGAGACGCATGCTTTCTTTTTGCAGCTGGGCTTCAAACTGTGGTGTGTAGCGAAACGTTGTGGCAGAATGAAGAGTCGAGGCAAATGAGTTAAAATAGAAAATAAATAAGTAATAGATGAGTGATGAGTAGTGAAAGATCGGCTTGCTCATTGAGGTTTGCGCAATTTATGTAAAGCAAATTTGTAAAAACGGCGTCAAAAATAAACAGACATTTTTTTCTTACCACTAACATAGATCAATGTCAGTGGTTTCTTACTCTTGAAGAAAAGGGCAGACCAACGTTTAAATTGTCTTTGCTATTGGTCGGTTTGTTGTGCTTGACATTTTGACATTCTCATTCGTCAATAACTTAAACTCAATATTAAATCAAACCGTTGGCTGCGAACAAAATGGTTGCACATGCAGGAAAACAAAAATAATTCTTCCAGCTAAATTGCAGTGATTATATTTTTTTGTTCGTGTTTGGCACATAAATGCTTTGGAATGATCTTCTTGAGTGAGATCTGCGATCTGCTAACAATCTTTCACACATAGATGTCGCTCTTTAGTTCATCACGAGCGCTCGTTAATCAAGCCCCAAGTTTTGACAGAAACAAAATGAAATATATCACGTGTCACGAGGGTGGGTAAGCGAACAGGACCGAATCACAGAAGAGTTGAGGTAGCAAAGGCGAAACAAACAAAAAAGGAAAATTACTCCAGGGGGCACGAGAAAGAGTGTTAGTAAAAAGAAAAGAAGAAATGGTTTTCAAATGTCACACACTTTTGCGTGGGTGTAAATCATTCGGTAGGGTTGACGCTATAAAATGCACGTGCATCTAAAAAAGCCAGAGTAAAACTCCAAAAAGCAGTTAAGAAAGAGCACATATCCAAAGTTTTTCTTGCCATACATTAACATTTTAATTTACTTGCTTAGATGTTCAGCGTCAAATTATTTTCAAAATTAGTCGACGAGCTGTGTTATTACAGGCACAGGCAGTAATAAAACAATAATAACAAGTTGCTGCCGATTCAATCTCAATTTAATTAAATTACCCATTTCATACCGGTAGAAGGAGTTTTAGAGATCGAATCCTTCCACACCACATCGAAAATATGAAGAAGCCCTTCTTCGTTTCTTGTACTTTGGTGATCTCTCGGTCACGCGTCACATTTTGAGGTTGTAATGACGATAACGATAATAATTGATCAAACGTGGCACCACGGCAACCGTGAAGAGTTCGACCAGCCATCCTGCAGTAAGGATCATGACGTGTAGACACCTGTTAGTTCGAATGGGCGCTGGGCCATCATGGACATGGGTTGGGGAGTGCAGGCTCCCCTTAGGGCGAGATTTGTAGACATCTCAGAAGAAGTGCCACCTGTGGCTATGTGAAACCAGTGGGCGCATAATAATCTGGTTGTTTGAATCTGCACAACCTGTCTGAAGAGAGGCTGAGAGCTTGTCAATACCGATGGTTATGAAAGCAGACCATAGGGGGGACCCCTGCTCACTATTATTAGCTTAAAACCTTAAATTGGAGAGGATTTTGTGTAAATTATCACCGTTTATCAGCCTTATAGGAAGAGTGCAGTTGTTTAAATGGTAGAAATTCGCAAACGCGGGGAAAATTTAGAAATATTTTTCTTTTTTCTTTTAAGTTCTTTTACAAGATAATATGTGTGGACTAGTAGATGGTAAACAGATAAAGCATCTGAGATTAGTACCAGATGGATGGACTCGCACTCTGCAGTCTTGTCAATTTGCTTATCATTATAAGATCCTTTCTTATTGTATTCAATTCAAGGTTGCCACCGTCATACCTAGTTTTAAATACATAATTGGTAACAATATTAACGCGGAAGTAATACTTGTCAACTCCAATCACGTACTATTCAGCAAATAAATAAATAATCCGAAAAGAAAAATTACATAATCTCCTCATAAGACGATTATTATTGTTTCACAATTGTCTAGCAGGTATACACTAACTGGACATTGGTGATGACAATCTTGCAGGAAAAATTGCTACACCTCCGGCATCCCTGAACAGACGCTTTAATCACTATATTTTAATTGATCAGAGCTCTCGTTGTTTTGTGTGCGGTTTTCGTTCACGACTCGAGTAATTAGTGAAGTTTTTGTCAATTAGGCTCAAGTCACGCGTGACACTCGCCAGTCACGCACGACAGTTTTGACTTTTTGTCGAACATTATTTATTTAATAACAATTTTGTAGATATATCAATTCTAGTTACTGACGTGGTCCACCGGTGACTTTGCATAATCTGGCATTTGTTAAAATGAAATTCGAAAAAAAAATATTTTGAAAGGGTTATACGGGTATAAGTTTGTAAGGACAATGTCTGCTAAATCGTTTTTTTATTACATGCATTTTTATTTTCTGATGTGCATCACATCAATTAAAAGCACCATTATGTAACTCGACTTAAATTGCAGTGCACGCAAAGACACGCTTCAATCTTGAATGATGAAAATGAAATTAATTAGAATTAAGATAACTCGATGACGACCGACCACGAGTATCTAAACTCGTCGACATGCTCGTCTGGCGTTCACATTCAAATTTGTTCTACTAATTAAATGATTTTATCATCGACGCCACGGCTCGCTACAGAAAGCGACGTCTGCTTTTGAACAAGTTCGAGCGTCGCTCGGCGTCGATTGGTGCACCGGTACCGAGAAAAAAACGACCGAAACCTATTTGAACATATTACCTGATCGGTATCGGCAATGTCGATCCTTGAAGATAAACAGGACTAGTTGTTACACGGTTTTCTTTCAAGTGTTATAAATGTGGTCAAGTCGCTACTCAAGCTTAGGTAACGATAAATCAGACTTTGTTTTGGACTTTTAATTGTTGACTCTAAACTCTAAAGTAAATTTATCTCTACATCACTAATTTCCCCGGTATTATTTCAAAAGCTCATTTGTTTGATTGATCTAGTTCCAACGATCGAATTACAAAAAAGTTAACATTTTAATTTTCTTTCTATTGCAGATTTCTAGTCTGCCATCGGTAATTCTCTGGACCAACAGTCTGTTCATCCAGCATCTTCTCCCAAGACTCGAGGCCACGAACAATGCATCCATCATTTCAGCGTCCGCGTCGCGTCCTATTATATTATTCTCTGTATCATATGCCTCCAGCAATTGTTATAGTTACCCCTGCCACACGTGCAGAGGTCTGGCTGGCCGAAGCGTAATCTGCCCGGTAGCCTAGGCGAGACCGAGGGCTATGATTTGCCTCCAAGTCCAGCACGCCCCAACTTGTTCTTCTTCTACTTACTTCCATCCACTTCTTCATAGTCGTTTTGCTCTTAAATTGAGATGATGGGGAAAAAACCTAAAAAAAAAAGTCGAGCTCGGTGGAAAGGCTACTGTGTACGTGATCCAGCTCCCCGTTTTCGTCTCAGCTGGGCAGAATCTTGGATCTGAAGACATCGAAGGTGAACCAGCGTGTGGTGCAGCCGTGTTGCTGTTGGAGTACACTCCAAGCCACAAGCGAGCCCCACTCGAGGCAAGACACGCTTGACATTTGAAGCAAAAAAAATATATATAGATTTGGTTGTTTGGTATGTCCTTTTGTTCTGATATTCCGAGAAGAACTGATTATATTTTGTGTGTAGAAGATAATATTATTGTATAATTTTTATAAATGATATGGGTACCTACATTGAGATGATTGCTGTTATTAAATCGATGATTGCGTAATGCTCAGATGCGGTTTTCATTCGTTATTATAACCTTTAGCCTGACTGATCGATATGCCTTTTGGCTAGAACTTGAATGCATGTGAAGTCAGTAAGGTAACGTGAAAGAAATCGGCCTACGATCGATTTCAATGTTGTATTAGCCATTATAGTTGTGTGCGTGATTCTGTCATGATATGGAAATCACGAGACGCAGGAAATTACGGATACTTAAAAAAATAACTGATTAGGTATTTCGTCTAGCGATGCACTCAAATGACATGCATTTTTTTATTATTTTTTTTTTTTATTTTAAGAGAACTGGATTGTGTGCTCGTAGATTTTCGTTATAGCAGTGATGCTGCATTTATTGCAAGGTAGATGACGAAGAATAAGAAAACGATTCAATTGAACTGCAAGGGGTTTTTGTTATTTTCTTTCTTTCTCAAGACACGATACCACAGTGAACACAATGGAAGATCCGTGATACAATACTGCATCATTTCTTCAACTAACCGATGCATACAACGTCTCCTTGACAGTTGCAGTGTTGCACTTTTACGATGCACTTCGCTTTCAAGAGAGAACCCATATAACACGACAAATCTATCACTCCGTTGTGAGCAGAAATTCAGCCTTGGCCTTTGCTTGCTGTACCTACATCGTCTCGTTTATAGCTAGCGTTTTATTACAACATTTGTCATAAATGTCACATTGTAAAATAGATCTCGCACTCGAGTAGCAAAAGAGTTGACAATTATGAACGGTTCGCTGTGATTTGTAGATTCACCAGATGTTACACTTTGACAGATCGTTTTTACACCGTTTGGTGACCGAATATGAAGCTATAAAATGAACATAAATTACCTCCAGGTAACGTGGAAGTTTGTCTTGGCAAGTATGTACTGATATATTGGGCTTCCGTCTTGTAATGTGGTTAAATAATAATAATTCTTTGTTGTCACGATTGACCATTAATGGCATGAGACATGTCGGTAAAATATATATGTCGGTACAGTATTGGTTCTAACTCTTAAAAACTAACACTTCACAGTCATAAGATGAAAATTGTTCTACATTATAGAAAGCATTTTCTATTGAAAAATATTAAAATACTTTACTTCCTTGGTTTTATTTCTAAAAATATTCAACGCTTTGTTTTATAACTAAGTATCCACTATGAAAGGATTTTTCTTGTCAAACTTTGATAGATTTATTTTCCTACTTTTAATGAATTCCTATTTACTATTACTATTTACAATTGTGAGTGTTGTTATCATTTTTAAGGTGGTCATTTTGGATTACTAACACTGAGGCAATGAAAAAAAAAAAAAAAATACCCGGCAGAATAAGAATTTTAGATTTTTAGATCAAATCTTATTTAAATTGCAACGCTTGCAATGCGCTGGGTATTTTATTATTTTGAACTCTATAACCGTCTCAAAAATTGATGCCCAAAAAGGGACATGAACCCCAATCTCCAACTATAGCGGGTGTTTTTGACGGTCTAACCCATTGAGCTACTTGGACACCGACATTTGGAGACGATTTTAGTGTATTTGATGAGAATGACGGATCTCCAAGGATCTCCCCGTTCGAGCGTCCATTTTTGAGACGGTTATAGTGTTCATAATAATAAAAAAGAATTCAAATTTTACAAAATGTGGTTTGCACGAATCTTTAAAGAATATTCCTGTTTTACAAGGATTTGAAGAAGCTAGAGCCAAGTTTGTTATTGCTCTCTTCTGGAGTGAGAACAGGCGTCTTGAACTTTGGGATAGGCCCCAAAACAATACTCCGTATGACAGTCTGCAGTGGATTTATGAGTGATATACAATATTTGCTGTCTCTAGATCACAGACTTGCATCATCCTCTTGATTATAAACATCCAGAAACGGTCTTTCTGCAAACAGCATTGACATGTTCGTTCCATTTCAAATACACCAAGAAATGACGTTCAATTATACTCTTAACACTTCCGGATCTAGATGATCACTTGACTTCTTTTTTTAAAGTGGCTGATTAAAGTTTAATATGGAATCTACATCTTTATGGCTTAATTTTCAGTTCGCATGCGTGACAACTGGCTCTTGAGGGTGATGGTTTGATATGTTTGATTCCAGAATTAACTATGTTCAATACAAGCGATGAGGGAGTTTCATAATAGTTCCAAACAATAACCGCTCCAGTTTTCTATTCTGAATCCTAACAGTGATTCATGGATCATGGATCATTATTCATGGATGAAACTAGAGATGCAATTGTGTACGCTTGCAAATCTGCTGTAATGAAGAAAAACAACTTGCGGTTTCAAAGAGTGAAAATGGAACAGTTTTTGCATATTTCTACAAAACACTTGTATCATCTTACACGTTTATCCTCATTATCCTCTCTTATCTAGAATGTGAGAAAGGAAAATGAGCTCTGATTATGATTGAGCTGGTCAATTACATTTTAGCATTGTAGCAACCATGCACTTGTATGTAAACCACATGCAATCTTGTTTTCAGTTTACTAAGCACATAGAATCTGATAAGGTCTGCACAAATATTACACGACAAGATATTGTGTCTGCCTCTGCAAATGATTTTCCTTTGATGATTTTGATTTTGCAGATCAAGCTAAGAGATAATCGAATCATGAACGCGATTGAAAGCTGATTGATTCACCAGTTGGTGAGCCTTCAGATGTCTCATTGAAATGCAACAGCTACTGGCTCGGTTACTGCTGAGATGCTTCGTACACAAAGGCACTTCAAGCGAAAGAGTGAAGAAGTATTATATGCATTTATGTGATTGATACACAAGTTTGCATATGATTTGATAAAAATGTTTGATTAATAGCATGTGCTTGTATTTTAAAAACTTAAAATCACTCATTGAGTATATATTTGCATATGACAGTTTGTTTCAGCTTTATAAAGACGTTTGTACAATAGAAAATGGAACAGTTTTGAATTTCAACGTCTCCGTTTTTTCATTAGCTCGCTGTTGATTTGTTCTTCTCAGTTTAGCGTACCTACACTTTTCTTTATTGTGTTCTAAATTTTATAATTATAGGTGTGAAATAAATTTAGGCGTGCTACTTCAAAACTTGCATATATTAAAATGCTCGGCAAACTCACCAAGTGAAAGAGCATGTCCAAGACCAAAGTCCCCAATTTGTCGACCTAAAATCTGTGTGGCAGTAATTATAAACATTCGACACCCCCCGAAGAGATAGAAGTAGGATTCAAAACGGGTAATAATATAAATGATTGCCTTAAAATTGTACTGGCCTTCGTAAGCGTTGTTTAGCGTCTCTAACGAGACGTTGAGGTTAAGGTGCTCCGAAGCGAAAGCATTGAATCCTAAAAGTTCGAAGTGGTAAAACTCGAGCTGACCTTAAACCTTATCCAGAAGACATGAATACGATGACGCCACCATATTATTATCATCATCTTCAATGCAACACTGTGATCTCTGTTTGGGGATTTTATAGCTTCAGGGCTGATTCTCTATTCGGACAAAACATGTCTAGCTGGTCTAGCGTCGAAACCAGGGGTGAGAGACGGGCGATTTCGAAAATTTTACAGACTCATCGAAAACATAACAAATATCAGAATGGGAATAAAAAGAAATAAGATATGGACTAGTTGAATTTCAAAGATACTTGAAATCGATTGGCAGGATTATTTTTGATAACTTCCAATCAAAAATAAGTGAATATCAACGTATCGACTTATTGTTTGCAAGATAACTTGAACACGTGATCAAAATCATGACAACTTGGATATCCCTGGTCTATTCTAAGATCAGTACCATACTCTCACTCCCCGCCCCCCTCCCGCCCCCCTCCTCCATGTCCCGAAGATCACTATTACCATCCCCTTGCCCCTCCACGCGTCGAGCATCGTACTACGCCGTAGCAGTATTTGTAGTACTACGAGTAGCGTAAAAAACCAGGGGAAACCTGCTCCAGCTGATGATGGAGTTTTTTGTGTCGTGCACTACCCAGTCGGAAAACGTGCTGGATTTTCTTTGGTTTTGTCAATTTTTCACGCGTTTACACGTGTGTTGACTAGGTAGTGGGATGAGGTTGGGTCTCAGGTTTTTTTAGGGGTCGAGTTTTCGAATAGATGACAGTTATGAAAACATGCTGTTGAGGTTTCGGATTGTCAATTCGGCAAATCCCACTGCAACCACTTAAAAAAGGTAGTGTTCTAAATTAAACTAAACTATATCAGCCTTGTACAGACATATAATTCATGCCAGAATAAGGTGTTTCATACCCAAGTGTAATGGTGAATTTTCAAGAGATATTGCATGATTTGCACTCGGTTTCTGTGCAATGCACTTGGTGTGAAAACATACGCCTCTTGGCATTGAAATGGGAGCAATAAACTGCATCTCGTCGACTCGCCAGAGAGTCTACCAGAATCTTTGCCTTGGTCCAGCAGCCTCTTCTCTCTCTGACTGCAGAACCGTGTTGAAAGGCACTGCCCCCGTTTTAACACGTAACGAACTAAAGCTTGTCTGAAAAGGTGTCTCAAAATAAGAATATCTACTGGAGATAAAGCGTAGCTAGAAAGGTAGCGTAATCTTAAATCTAAATCAAGTTTCTTTTTGCACATTTTGTTTGAGCAGTCAATATTTATAAAATATATTTTGAGTAGCAATGTCGTCTGATTTTGGTGAAAACAATATTACCAACCGACTAGTACAATAACGTAACGTGCAAAATCAACCTAGGTAGAGGTAATGGTGGAGCGCATGTTTTTTGAAAGTGTCTACCTTCTTCGGATCCCTGGGGCCCTCCGATTATCCCGTGGTGGTGGGCGCCCCAAGCCTACTTCGGTCCAAACCAAACCTAACCTTCCATCAACCCAACGTTTCTATAGCCACAGGTGGGCTATTATGTGTCCCAGCTATAATATTACAATTAGAAACTAATATTGATATTTAAATCAAACACTCGACTAATAATCGATTACGAGGGTAAACGTTGTGTGGAACGAGCACAAAATCAATAATAAAATATGCTAATCAATAATTATGAGCACGGTAGCACGATTCAAGACTAGAAGTAAACAGTGTTTTTGTGTGGAAAATTTGAATGCTTTTTTTAACAATCTAGTTTGTGTTATAAAATTATTAAAATTGTGCTATCGTGTTTGACCTTAGGTTCTTTGTTGATTTAATCAAATCGAGGTTCATCTCTGAAATCAATTTTTCCAACGTCCATAAGAGATTTTTTTTAAATATGAAAACTTCATCAGTAACCGAACACACTAACATGCTAGACCAAAAACCGTTTTGAAACGAACAAAACATTTAGGTTCTTTTCAGCAAACGAACGTTGCAAACGAGGAAATCTCTAACCGACATCATCACAAATTCAATTGCTCGTCAATCTCTACAAAATGTTTCAATTCCCATCTTAATATCTGAAGATCAAGTTAGAGTCGCAGTGAAGCGTTCAACTTTATGGCTTATGGACCAGATCTTTGGTAAGATTAAGATTTCATCTGACCGTCACTTTAAATTAAATCAGAGCAACTAGCTCGTCTTCGTGGCTAGCTTGATTAGGTCCCCTGATTACATTTGTACTTTATAGGCATCGTCTATAGTTAAAATCCCCCTCCTATATTTGGTCCAGTTAAGCTCTGCTCCACTCAACTGGAAGAAGTGAGACCAATGCTATTGGCCATTACAGCAATGCTGGACCGGATACGTTAAGGGGTTGGCCAGTAAATTTTGAAAAGAGGGGTAGAAATAATTTGACACAGTATCATTATCACTGGACTGAAGATGACCGGAATTGAGCTATATAGGGAGGGTAGATGTTGTGCACCCGTGAAAAGGGTTGATTCTACTCTCAGGGGTGACAATGTCGTGATTTTTAATTGAATTTGGAAATAAACTGGAGTACGCATGTAACGTGCAGTGGAGGTCCTGGAAATTGAAGATATCTAAATATTCGAAGTATTGTTTTCGCGTGGTATAGATATTTTCTAGAAATATTTTCTAAAAAGGTAATTTTCGTTGCCAATTTTTTAAATAAATATACTATCAAGCATATGAGATTCAATGGTAGATTTAACTTTTGTTAGCTATGCAGGTGCTCAGAAAGCTTGACAGAGCTTAAAAAATCTGCTTTTTTATGTTACCGCGGGTACTACGGTCATTTCATCGAGAAACCAAGAGGCAAGATGAGATTTCAGAGCAAATATTGCTTACTGGAAAGACAATTTTTCTCACAATATTTTTTTCAGCCAGACTGATTTTTTTAAATATTAATATAAAGAAGCAATTGATACTTCCATAGCCTTACTCCCCCCGCCCCACCAAAAAAATGTAACCCCTCACTTTAGTCACCCTTGGACATCACAGATGTAAAATATATAGCCACATATTCATTCTTTGTCTGTAGCGAACATTTACTGGACGGCAATTTACCTCGAATCATTTCACAATTGTTTCATAAGCTTGGACGAACCTTTTCATCATGATATTTTCAAAGTTTCATAAATTTTACGATGGACATTCTCCGGTCACAGATGTGGTCATGAAGTGACCGTAATGTAGATAGATGGCCAGATTACATTTGCTCGCTGCCCCACCCGATCGGCCATGCACTCGTCACCCGTGCAGTGCATGGCATGTCTCGTTCTTTCTGAATCATTCCGAAATGAATAAGATTATGAAAATATTTAAATGATAATAACAAAGCGACAACAAATTGGGGACAGTATTTAACCAGGTGGGAAAAATATGTTTCAATCTTTGACGAAAGAAATTATCATGGGAATTGGCTAAAATATCTATAAGATCTCTGTTCCTGATATAGTTTATGGGTTCGCTCGTAATTCTTCTGGTTTTCTTGGCTTGACGGCGTTGGCAACAAATGGCACTGATTGAGGACGAGGGGCCAGATGTGTAGTCGGACAATGGGACGGGAGACAGAAACCGGAATCGATCTCGGACAATCAAATAAAAAGGGTTTATAGCCAATTTTGATGAGCTCGAGCTTGAGAATTTGATTTTCTTCATTTTCAAAGAATATATAACACTAGAGACGATAAATTGAGTGATGTCAGTGGAGAAGACATTGAATGCTGGGTCAAACGCTTTACCCCTTGGCATTTACGATGCGCTAGAGAGGAACCCAATACAACGCGTAAAAGGAACTAGTAATTTCTATTCGATTTGTGACAGTACTGCGATTAATAACTATGGTTTCAAAAAAAGGGTCGAATCTATTCGGATGTTGTAAGCATGTTAACCAATCTTCTTCAGCCAGGCAGCGCGTTGTTCAACTGCAGCGATGGCGTCACCTTTATTGCAAGTTGCAACTGCAAGTGCACTTCTAAGCACCGATGCAACGACCAGATAAAAGGCAAAAGCACACACAGACGCACAACAAAGATGCATTTTTAAAAGCAAACTGCTGAAACCTTTTTTTACAATTCGTGTAATATAATAATAAAACCGATAACCTGAACATGAAGCTACAATAAGAAAAAAACGAAATCAACCACGCCACGAGCTCTTCAATCTCGAATGCTTTTTCTTTTCGTAAGTCTTTTATTTTCAATTCGAACACAAAGTGTATTTTTTTTTACTTGTGTCACGTGTCTGATTGCTTTGTGCTCTCATCTAAGACAAATGGCTACTGGTTTTGCTTTTGATCCTGGACGATTGCTGATATAAGCATGGCGATCCTAGCGTCACGAAGAGAGCTCTGCTCCACGTTCGCGGAGACCGTACGCTTGTGGCCGGCACCAGGGATCGAACCCAGGGGATCGGGATCAAACCCCGGCTGGCGCGTCCAAGGACGGCTACTCATGAGATGGTCGACCTTGGGCAAAGCAACATCACTCAAGATTATGCTGCCATAGGGAGAGGTCCACACAGAACACCTGCATGGTAGAGTTCGACCAAACTATCTTGTCTGGAGATGATATAAAAAAGGTGATCCGCGGGGAGTTTTAGAATCCGTGCGCTGTAGACTTGCACGTGGGGCAAAATTGTGGAGAATTTGCTGTTATTTTACGTAAAACTGCATCAGCTCGTGATTAAGGGGTTGGAGGGTGTTGAAAAACAGTTAATTCTTAGAGGGTGTTTCCCAAAAATATTAAGACACATCACAGCTGGCACCGAAGATTGTAATCTGGATCTTGAATGTGTTTGAAAATGCTGCACAGAAAAGCTCGTATTTTTAATCCTCAGATTAAGGGTACAAGGAATTTAAACCGTGAAAAAAGCATAATCGAGTGGGCTGTGATTTTCTTGATTGTTCGATGTTTGGTGACCAAAATCACTCATTTTCCATTTTTCACCACTCCATCGCCTTTCTCAAGAGAAACCCATGAAAACATGTCGAAAGTATCTCAAGTTGAAAATCCACTAAATATGAAGAAGCCGCTATAAAAATGAATGCGGCGTTTCGTGTCAACAGCCACCTTGTTTGACATCACATCACGTGTGTATGTCTTGTCTTCTAGATTTCTGCACGAATTACGAATACTCTGTCATGTTTTAATTGGTCTCCAGCCAGAATACAAGCTACGCGGCGACTCCCGTCTAATTTTAGCCCGCGTCGAGTCGATCACGTGGGCAGCAGTCGAGCTGGAGTGGAGTGACAAGAAAAACAAACCGAGCGTGAGTTAGGCTTTGACAGACTTTCGGTCACTGACTAAACAGATCTTTAATTTGATCACGACACACGCCACGCTCTCATGCGACCGTGTTAAATAATTAACAGATTTCAGAATTCTAAATCTACCTGTTGGTTTGGTCAAACGTTAAACGAGTGGTTTCTTAATAAAGCAAACTTTTCATTTCGCTACAAAAAAACGATTTAATTGAATGACAGCATATCTTCAATTCGTTGGGCGCGCCAAATCCTTCCACTTCGGTTATAAATAAAACCAGCAAACTATTCAAACACACACACGATACCAGAGACCTCAACGCACGAGACGTCCCGAAAAAAAAATTCGACGAAAAAAAACTCACCGCAACAACAACAAAACAGTAACTTAGTAAGCTCAACACACGAGTGTTCATTAAAATTAAAGCAAGTCCCATACGAACTACCGGGCCTCCATTCTATCTCAGTTGGCATGGCACATATAGGTAGACTTAATTTGAATTTGAATACAGTAAATCAGCCAACAAGTCTGCAAGGTACCATAAAGAATTAGCCATGTCGCTAGCAGGTACGATCTCCGAGACCAGCCAAACGCCAATTCGCACGGCCATGTTGTGCTAGGGGCCAAAAAGACGTTATTGGATTACAATATTAGCCAGTGCTACTGTGTTCGTTCTTTTATAACACAGCACCGTCGTCCTGATCGTGTGGTTGCAATAATAACTTAAATGGCCCCTTTACCCCCTTTGCCCCTCCCCTGCAGTCCCCCACCGGCAATCGAGTTGGATGGCCCCTAACACAAGCATAATCAGAAAAACCTGTCCCAACCATGGCATCACCCCGGCTAGCCAAGATGCTGCTGCTGCTGCTGGTGCTGCTGGTTCTGCTGGTGCTGCTGGTACGGCCAAGAAGATGCCTGTTGTTTTTCAGTTTCACGCCTTGGCCTCAAGTGGGAGGAGTTGCACGAAGTTAGTTGACCTCTTCTATATCTTCGCTTATATTATATACTTCTCTTCTTATTCTGTTTTGCCCCTTTTTTTTATTCTTTTCTATCTAGGTTCTTTATTTGTTTTGTTTTTCACTCTCTACGAAGTGGCTGGAGACGGGTTTTCGATGTCTTGAAGGAAGTAATTATCAGTTGCTTTGCTCTAGGCGCTGGGGTAGTGGACTGGTAGTCCTTGTGAGAATGGCGCCAACGGGCCGATGCCTTCGCTTCTCTCGGCGCTGGCTCGACGCTGGACAACGCACACTGCACACGGATGGTGCTGCAGCCATATGAACCAGCCCGTGGTAGCTGGTAGAGGGAGCTGCAATTGTCATGTTTAGTTTGTACACCAGTGTAACAGCTACTTGTTTTATTGTGTATCGAGAATAATTGTCTTCGTTTTGTCTTGTTTTCCCTGCAGACATTATAGCTGGTAGCTCGGGATGTATTATAGTACGCGAGGTATAATAGAGATTGAGCACGAAGTTGATTTTCCATGGAAATCTATACAGGTGTTGATAATACGATGATTGCACTGGCATTTTCAAATTATGGCTCAATTTTCTGAAAAAAAAAAACGTGTATTCCTCATTCGTTTCTTCAGTTTGTAATTGATGTCATCTGACGATGCATGCTAGCTTTATTGAGGGGAAAATCGTATCCGCTTTTTGTGCGTACCCTTGTTTTTGTATGTCATTTCAATTCAAATTATGCTTTTCTTACGAATATTGTCGTGATGCAAACAAGATGTGAAACCATAATAAAATGGTTTTTAAGGTGGTTAATTTTTCAAGGCACATAAAGAATTGACAATTGCAGCGTAGCTAAGAAAATCACACAAAGGAAATGGTTTCGTACGATCATGTCCAAGTTTGTTGACGTTGAATCTTAGCATCTTAACATTTGCGGTACTTGTGCCAATACCACCTCCCGTCTCCTTTGCGTTCAACTCAAAGGCTGACAGTTTTTGCAGCTCGAATGTTCAAATGATGGCCACTCACCACCGCCTCCACCCAGCGTTAGTGGTCAGATTTGATCGCGAATACTAATCACTAATTCTTGGAAAGATCACCCCTTTACGATAAACGTAGCTAGCAGCGAGACTGGCACCATAGCCGTGGGCAGTGAATAGACAAGTGGCCAGCATTGTCGTTTTGGTGGTAATTATTTGGCCATTTATCAAAATATATATACCAGGAAAGCAGCGTAAAGGACGTAAAGTTTTGACAGCAATTTTAATTAGTTTATTTATTTATTTTTGAGTTATCACAAACGATTGATGGCCAATTCAATCGATGATCTGCAACATGCATTTCCAATGTCAAGAATAACGCCGAATGATTTCGATACAAGAGCAAACGACTTTCATCTTCTTGTACAAGCCCAACTATAAAAACGCTCGTCACCCTGCGTCCGGCGCAGAAAAATAAACAAAAAAGTGCTTTGTAAACTGGCATTAAAAATGAAACCATGCAAGCTAATTACACCGTCTTATTTTCCACTTGTATCGTGGTCCATTGTTGTACAGAGGCTCGCACGTTTGATTCGAGTGTCAAACTGATGTTACACGCATTAATCACGCGTGTGTTTTAATGCGTGACATGTGTCCAGGTGACATCTCACGGTAAGGTAGGCAACCTATGACCCACGAGTCATGACTCTCGCTGGATCAATGACTCATGGCTAAGACTAAATGATTACTCATAACATAAAATGGTATCGTAACAATATTCGATCTAATGCATATTCAAATTAGACATCAATTGTTAACGCAGTGACATGTGTTTATAGCAACTAGAAGTGAAGCAAATTGTTTTATGAAATTGAATCTATCAGATACAGTCACAAATTAAGAAAGTTTGATGAAAACAAAAATCATTGATTTGTTTACTAGTGATGAACGTGGGAAACTTTTTTCAGCAAAGGTGTCCTTAACTGGCAGAAAAAAGAACTCAAAATGATCATCAAAACGGTATTCTTATTTTGCAGTCAGAGTTAGGGGCAGTGTATCGGAATCCAAAAGGTACCACAAAGATTAGGGTATCAAAATCGTCACGGTACCACAAGGGCCACTAGGAACAAATCACCGACTGTGATTTTGTGCAGCTAGTAACCTGTCCCTCCACCGGGGCAGGTAGGTACGTAGACGATCCTAAAGGGCTGCGACCCCGAGGAGAGTCAGTTGACTTCGGTCCTCCAAGATATCACCGATTCCCCGGAACTACATTGTAATAAATTATTGTTTCCTATCCTAACTCTTGGTTTCGTTTTTACTTTAATCAGCGAAACCTTACAGGCTTCATCAGCGAGTTAATTGGGGCCGTCTTCGCTCCAGTTTTCTTAAAAGTACCTGCAGAAATCTCACCAAAAATCAAACCTGGAAGACTATCGTCATTTTTCATCTCATGATTTTAATTTCTGTCACGCAGCAAACACAATCAATTCCATTGTCTGCAGTTTCTTTGTGGAAATGGACCAATAATGCAGCACCCCTGAAACTGATCGGTCATGCTTACGATCTGACCCATGTCCAGCTTAAAGTCAGGGGTCAATATCACATAGCATTAGCATAGGGCAAGAACAGAGCCACGGTTCACTTTCAAATGCTTGTAGTAGAGTGTTTAAAAAGCGATGCATTCTGTGTTTGCCAAGACAATTAGTGCTTTCGTGAAGACCGTAGTTGACATACAGCGTGTATGACAACAAACCAGTGTTTAAATGTATTTATTTTTCACTAAGAAGCAAAGTAGGAGGAAAAATCTTCGCGAAAACTCAATTGCGTGTTTTCCATTAAGATCACTTTTCCAAGTAGCTGTTCCATTATTCGTATGAGGAAATTGGACAGCTGGGTCAAAATCTCAAGTCACGTGTGTTGAAAAAAAAAAAAACGCCACGCATCTATATGCAACGTAATCGTACCATCTTATTCCAAAAATAATTTGAAAATAATGGCAGTTTGAAACCCGCCCAGCAATTTCACAAAGGGAAAAAAATACAATATTAATATCATCGATCTATTGTGAGTACCATCGATTGAAGTTCATCGAATCCCGCTTAACCAGGTCACGGGCATCGACAATTGCCCGCGCTCGATCTAAAGATCCACGAGCTAACCAAAAAAAAAAAAGGCATAAAAAACTATATGCGCAACAGACAGAAAGACAACAATAAGAACGTAGTAGCATGTACATTTTTGGACATGGTTGTACTTTGGCTGTAAGTTACAAACTCTTTTTCGTCTCTGCCGGAGCTACTGGAATACGTGTTCTCGTGCAGACCTCCCCCCCCCCCCACCATCACCCCGGCACACACACCGAAGTCACCTCTCCGCAGACGTGTCTTCTTATCTCCTATACTATTTACTACTTCGTTATATCTTGTAGTAAAGCATAGTAGAGATCCCTTGGTCGTTGACCGTAAATAAATGTTACGTCATTTTTCAACTGACTATCCTTGTCTAAGATTTTTTTACACCATGATAGACACTGTCTTGTTTCTCTCTTGTCATGGACGGCTTCTACGCGCCAATGTTCTTCTAGAAATTGAGTAAAAAGTAATAATTTCACTTATCTAGTGATAAAGACTTTCGAGAACTTGATGACCCTGTGCAGTAGGGAGCTGTTAAATTGATCTGTAGTTACTTTCAAGGTTACTTTAAGTGTCAAAAGGGCGTGCCCCTCTCCCCCCCCCCCCCCCCCTCTTTAGAACGACCATGTGATTATTAGGCATCGTAGTAAAATTATCTACAACTCGATAATTACTGGATCAATGCTACTTTGGATGTTGTTTTGTAAGTGATTTATAAAAAGCCCCACACTTATGCGATCGGCTATCGCGACTGGTCGACACAAAAAAAATATATATCTTGAGATGAAAAACAAAAATATATCTCATTTCCGAGAATAAACTCTCGACGCAGACACAACGTACACGAGCTTTTTTGTCGTGATGTTTAGTGTATACACTTGTTTTAATTATTGTACTTAAACGCTACGGCGTAGTAAGAAAATTATCTTACAAGCAAAAATAAAATCTAGGTAGACACATTTTTAAAAACCATTATTTTATCACTCGATGGCCATATTTAAACTAATTAAAACAAAAGATATTGGAAATTTTACTACAAAGTGTCTTGAGGTCATATTTTACAATCAAATTACAGTTGACCCGGACGTAATTTATTCGCCAGCCGTTTGAAAATGCGGAAGAAACGGCAAACATGTAAGAAATTGTGTTTCGACCATAACACACTTCCTTCTGAAAAGTCAACTGTCAAGTGTATTTTTCTTTCCACTCCAGAGAATATGGCACCTCCACCGTTAACGATTCTACACAATATCGTCGTCAATCGCTAAAGGCAGTTGACCCCGTCGTCGTCGTCACCCCTTCCTAAGTGAGTCTGCCGACAATTCGTAGAGCATCATAAATACGCGGCTTCGAACATGTCCTAACCCGCGTATATGAACTTTATTCGCAAGGCACACGTGTGCCTATTATAATTATTATATAAGTAATTAGCTGTTTCCGTGCATTGAGCGACATCGTCCATGTTAAAAACGAGCCAACACCTGGTTTCAACTTTTTGCATGCCTTAGGTCAAACCAAACGGATGTGACCTCGGTATTATGTCAAATAAGCTTCATTCTCTTTGGTTAAATGCAACGAAAGTCATGTAATTAACGTTATTTTTTTATTGTTGTTGTGAGCGCAATTATTAATTGGTTAATATCAGGCATTGAACTTGAGAAAATGTAGGATAAGGAAATGTGACACTTCGATCGTGATAACTTTGCGTTTATAATATGGTTTAAAATTGCATTAAGTAGTATTATGGTTTGATGAAGTAATGCATTACGTCTGGCGATGACTTGCTGACCGTGGCATTGGAGTTAATTAACAAGAAACATCTTGATAGACTGTGGATTTGCAGCCAAAAACAGTCAATCTACATAAAATCTAGTTATTGAAAAATTTACATTTTTAACTCAGGGATCGTTAAACTTTTAAAAGTAAAACTGCATTCTCCAAAAAAAAAATTACGAACCTGAACCAAAAGTGCACTTGCACAAAAAAGGAAGAGAAAAAAAAACCCGTCTCGTCATTCCGGATGCCCGTGAAAACACAACATGTGCGAACATGCAGATTTTGGGCGCTCCACGTCCCCCCCCCCCCCCGCCCCCCGCCCCAATTACGTGGCCGGTTAAGGTGAGACGGGTCTGCGTTTGTCACCCTTCTTGCATCTCATTGCGGGCAGCACGCGACGCTAAGAGGCGTTGACCTTGAAGTTGAAGTGAATTTGGCGGGAAACTGCACGTTGGTAAGCGACGCTAGCCTCTGGGCTAGATCAAGGGGGGGGGGGGGGGGGGGGGGGTCGGTACGTACACGGACGTGACTGTAAGTGCCCGTTGATTTGCGGTCGTAATGCAGTAAACTTTGATTCACTTTAAAAGCACAAATTATCTTAATTGTCAGGAATTATACCTTACACCCATGTGGCTCTATAGTAGACTACAACAACGTTTGACAACGTAAATTTGAGAAAATGTGGGCACAGTAAGCCACCCCAAGGAGAGTTTTGGAGGTAGCTAGGTAATCAGCGTGACAATCCTAGTAATTAGCTGACACAGTTTTTCTGTGTTTGTCACTGTGATGTTTTTAAAATCACCACGGATTGGGGAATCACCATGAAGATCAAATCTGTATACTAAAAATTATTCGCCAAAATAGCTAACGCTCATAATTTTAAACTGGCCAGAGGAATAAGAGAGGTAATCTACAAAAATGAACTAGACCCCCCTCACCCCCGCGCATCACCCTCGACAAAGTGTATCGCGCCTTGCTAAGCCCGCCATTTCCACGCGTGGCATGCGATCTTTCCGGGCGATGCACCCGCGAGTCGCGAGTCAGATAAAGATGCGTCACGCGTCACGCACTGTGCGTCTCCACGCGCTGCACTTCTGCATGTGCATGTGCAGTGGGATGCACTCGCCTGACAGAGCCACCTCTGCGCCGCGGCGACTCATGACCAGGTAATTATGCAAGCAAAAACTATGTCCAACTGCGTGCTGGATTAGGCGTGCAGGTATTATGACGAATCCTGGTAGTCAAACGATTGATAATTAACTAGATAAGCTTTGTAGCTGGGTTGCGTCTGGAATGTTTCATTACCAATCTTCCTCCTAGCAGTTTTCTCTTTTCTTATTATTCAGGATTCAGGAAAGAAGAAATCTTTAAGCCAGAATTTGGTTTGTCATCACAAATACCATTATTGTTCCATATTCGCGTCTCCAATATATGATTGACATGTACTTTAAAATTGATTATTGTAATGAAAATACCCGAAATATTGGAAATCGTGGGCTCCAGTAAGAATTCAGTTTTCCTCTTTGTGGTTTCATTTCCACTAAACACGCGCGATATTTGGTTGGAAAAGAGATCATTGCAAGTCGTTTCCACTTAGGCACGCCTACATCATAAGAAGTCATAAATTCATGGTATCGATGACCATGACCATGATCCATCATTGCAATCCAATGATTACCCAATCACCACCTACATTTGGTCATGAAAAAAATCAACATTAAACTCAAATATCAATAATGAACTGTGAACAGCCCACATTTCACCGAAATTGAATTCCAACTATTTACCAATTAATACTCGATTTCATAGAAAATGTGTTATTCTGACGTACGCACGCCTGTCACCTATGACGACCATGCTCTGCATTTCAACTCTTGATGTTCACGGAAAGGAAAGAGATTACGAAATCAAAAGTAACCCTGCAGGGTATTTTGACCTCATTTCCGTACACCTGATGACTACTCTCTGCCAATTAGATCAGAAAAATCCCATCCAAACAATTGAACATAACTGACGAGGAGGAAGTGGCCGTGTTTTCACGGAGTTGGAGGCTTGCAGTGCACGCGAGACGTGTGCGTGAACTACCAGACGCTTCCGATGGCGATCAACGGTCAACCGGCTGAGGCCAGAACACATATTTGCTACCTGTATTGAAGTTCAAACCATGTTGAAACTATATGGGGGTCCTGAATAAAACAAACACTTGTTTAAAACCTCGTTATCTCATGCACACTGATTCTCAAATGGACAGAGAATTATCAAATTCCGATATAAACATGTCGGAAGAATTTTTAAAATTGTACGCAATATGATTTTAGTGAAAACAGAGCATTACTTCCAGAGATGCCTTGCTTTTTAACAGAGCTGTTGGTTGATCTCTGGCATTTCAACGAATTTAATCGTCTGTCTAGTCAATGTGGTCGTGTCTCCATAAAGGAAGATACATGCTCAAAACTCCTTGTGTAAACGGTACGATTTTTCAATAAGTTCAATTGAATCATGTCTTGGAGCTGGAAAACTAGTGCATTTCCAACCGATCCGAGGGATGAAAAAACAAACAAAAGATCGGATAACACAATGGTGTTTAGATTTTACAAGGGTCAGCACGAGCCTAATCTTAACTATTAAGTGGTTCTTCATTTCTTGAATAGACTATACCTTGGTGCGGCATCGAGCATCTGAATAATTTCCGCTCCAGTGCACCAGGACACTAGGAAATGTTGTTTCCCTTTCTCCAGGCCTATGCACCCAATGCAGGTCTAGCAGTGAACTGGATTAGTCATCTTATGTTAATGCGGTGGAATTAGCCTGACGAAATAATGGATATTTCAGTACGGGACAATTATACACGCATGAAAAGGAAGATCGCTCGCATGTGCGTACCGTGTGTAGTGAATAAAATGCACGTGTGCTTGGCACTGTGGTGGACCTGTTGTTAAAACACTTTTGTCGGTCGAAGCTTTTGAATATTAATAAGATTAGATTAGGAAATTATTTTCGAGTGTTGACTGGTCATGTTTGCTAGTAAGTGGCCATCTCGGACAGCTTTCCAAGCATGGACCCCCACCCCTATGACCCTTAACCATGAAGGCATTTCGGAAATTTAATTTAATTTTGGGTTGAAAGTAGACAAAAATGTACTAAGATTTTAAAGCGATTTTTGATAGTGATTTCTTAAACAGGGACTTGTCACATCTATGTTTGAAAGTGATGACAACATTTAAAAATGTGTGATGTGAATTACGCGTACCAAGAAACATGGGTAATAATTACAGTTAAAGAATTAATTAATTAATTAGTATTACTACTGGGATGCTTGACCCACGATTTTAAACTTCTTTGCTGAAGCACCGATACAGCTTTCTGAGACACTCTTAAATCTTAGTTCGGGATAAATTAAGTCAAACGAAAGAATGGCAGACCTCATCTCCCATTCTGCATCCCATGACTAATACTCAAAATCATCACATTCTGTTCCGGAGATGGATTGTTTTCACTTCATGCTTTATGCTCGCAAAGAAAACTGACTTGCAGGCTGTTGCATAACCGTCGAAATTTCTCAAAAGTGTGTTCAAGTAATTCAGGAATGTACTTTTAAACTGCAACAATGCATCCTAATGATGTAATTATTTCAATTACCAAGAGTTATTAAACCGAAGAAGCAGTCTGCTGAATTATGCTTATCGACGTAATTGATCTCAACAAGTTAACGTACATATTTCTCGGCCATTTTATGGCGCCATTACAGAAGCTGCAAGTAGCGTCGCTTCGTTGTAAGAAAGTACATTTTCATTGTCCCTTGTTTTCCGCATTCTTGTTGGCCCACTGTCGGGAATGCCACACGTCTCAATCTGCCTTTCCTGTCTTCACTTCGTGGGATTAATCGGAATTATTTATACAGCAATGAATCTTCAGAAAATTAATTCCAATTCTAAACGATGCAGCCTGTCTCCACCTTGTTTTTACCAAAACACCTACCATTAATCTTTTGCTAAATACACACAAAGTCAATATAACTTCAAAACCAAGCCCAAAATCACAGCTTTTCCTTATCAATCAAAGACAACAAGTTTGAAGTTATACAGAGAGGGCAAAGTGTAAAAACCAACGTGGGCCAAGGATGTTACCACCCTTATTTAAATTTCCATTCGACATTCCGATATGCCGTCTTTGCACATATAATCTAAAATCTCTGAAATATCTTAACGTTGGTAAAATGAACTCATACACTTCCCACAACGTTTTTCCCGACATTACCTCGTACCACCACGTCAGCACCCTCTTGCACCCATAGCCACGTCTCATCATGGTCCCCATCCCTCACATTTTCCAACCCTTTGATGCTCAACCACGTGACAAACGACAAGTCTCCAGTCTGGAATCGAACCCGGGAGCAATGACCTAGCCCCCTTCGCCGTCTGACTTCCCCAGAGAGACAATACTCTATCCAGGTGGCCTATATTATCAGAGAATATCCCACGTCCATAACACACAACCAGAACCACATCATAACACGTATATTCAAGCCGTACTTGACAATACGCGTATAGGTACTAGACGTCAAGCGAGTACTCACTGCAACGACTATTACCCAGTGGCGTGTAAACCAATTGAGCAAGCGCATACCATCATACCACATTCAATGACCACTCCGAAAAAAATATATAACCATCAAATTATCAATCTCAAGCTAGACTTATTTTTCTCGAACATTGGTCCAATGGCCGTCTTTGCAACTAACCCCAGGCCCAAGCTAGGAAGTTGACACACTGTTCCAAAACCATCTTATTGCCTGTTCGCCACTGCTTTTTCGCCCAACGCCATCGGTTTATGTGCGCGATTTCCTCTCTGCATGGCAGCTAGATGATTATTACTGTAGTGTACAGCACAGTAATCTACTAATGGGTATGAACTTCATTACACCGCTCCGTGCATATATCTATCAGAGACTGCATGTGCAGACAGAAAGGGGTAGCTCGTCTCGCGCTAAAGCACGGATGCATCGGGCGCATGTAACTGCAACTCCCTCAAAATGCATCCCCTGAAGCTACGTGCATGCAACGATAGTGCAGTCTGGAACGGTGACAAGCCGGAGTGACATTCTATGACCACGTAACCACGCGTGACATCACACAGTGAATCTATAATGTTGGGCTAACTAAGCGAATGAACGAATCATAAGCAATCAGTTTGGATGCATGGTTATATGCAGGATAGAAATGTGACCAAAGGGGGCTGGTGGGGATGAAACTAACTATGTTTAGAGATCACTTTTGTTTGTGACTTGACTGTTGTGTGTTGAGTTCAGGCGGCATTACGGTTCGACGGCGATATGCGCGGGTGGAGGGCGTTCGTCTAGCCGAAAACCGAATAGGTTGACAACGAGGTAATGCTACAGAATATTAAAATTATTCAAATAAATTCATTCATGGTCATCGAAGTTAAGCAACACTTCACTGAGTCAGAAATTGGATGGGTGGCCTTAGAACATATGATTTTCTCCGTTCGTGAGATATGAAGGACTCTAAAGAGCTTGATCTACATTTTATTTACCTTATCTGTGTATCATCTTCCACATCGGTAGCATTTATTAGTAAAATAAAAATGTTTCAAGATTTGCAGGTACATTGCAAACATGGTGCGTCGTTAAACACATGCAGTACATTAATTCAGTAATAATAAATCATCCTGTGTCACTAATTTTACATCTACATACACCTGATGGCCACCGCTTCATCCCCAAATGAAGCAGTTTATGAAGGCCCATCACGCAGAGGGTGCACACATACACTTACTGACAATTATAGGAGTCGAGGGAGTACCGGAAGTCGGTGAGAAATGTAAGCTTTGAGTTTCTCACTTAAATTCGGAGCAAATTCAAACGTTTTCTCTCAAAAGATTAAAACAGAAAGTCCATTGGAACTTTTTGCCCCCAAATTTGCCTTCTTTCTTTATAACTAACTTCTTTAACTTCTTTATAAAACATTTGAAGCACAGGTTTCCACAGCTTACAAAAGATTGCAAATAGAGCTGTCGCAATTATTCCAAACACTCAAACATCCTGCCCGAACAGAGCCATGTTACCCTGGTAACCCATCCAAAGCTCGACTGAACAAAGTATTGCTTAACTCGGTGAAGCTAAGTTTGAGCCTGCAGAAGCTTACCATTATGCTGAAGATATCTCCATTCCCTTCGATGGCTGTGGGGATGATCTGAAAGAAACGGGAAACACATTGTATTATTCAAGCAAAAATCCGTGCAATGAAAAACTGTTCAGAAGAAGAAAAAGCGCGTGCGACCTGTTTCAGTGCGTGAGGTTTACGTACACGCACTCGCTCGATTATATTCGTAAAGAGTACGTATACGCATCATGGGTTTATTTGTTTTTATGTGAGACTGCACACAGATTTGATAATGTCAGTAATGACCTACGCCAATTGAACGTATTGTTGAAGCCAGCGTGTAAATGATTTCAAACAATGCCCTCGAGGAGCATGAATAAAACACCACAGCGTTTTTGTCTGAAGTCATGACTAAATGAGAGCAGTTCACAAAGTGGCTACCGATGCGCTGCTGATTTTGATTGTAACCCCAATGATTTGGCACCACGAGTCTCATATTTTGACATGCGCTCAAAATCACTATGCACCTCAACAATTATTAAAAAAGCACATTACATCCATTTCGGTAACCGTGGCTCGTCGCGTGGCGCTTGACATGTGCGTTAAACAACAACACTTCGTTAAAATTGTCATGTTTTAAATTCACTGTCATCCGACACGTGGTCACCGGATAAACAATACCGACATAGTTTTTGTGGTGAACAAGTTAGGGTGATCAGGGGCGAGTTCGACAAGCTTTTGTCACAAGCACGTAGTTTTCAAAAGAGACATAAAATTAAACGTGCGGCAATGCCTTTTCCAGTTTGCTGAATCCCTTCACCATCAGCAACCAGAAAAACAAATAAAAACTCTCTTTGAAGTCAGCGAATTTCATAGAACTGGCTTGTGTGTGTGTGTATGTTTTTTTTTACTATATGTTTCTCATAATGACAGCACTCAATGCACCAATTTAACGTTTTAATGCCATTGTATCAGTGAAATTGTTGCAATTAACCTGTCACAAAGCATATTATGTGCTCGCGTCGCTAGTACCTGTAGACCATGTGGACACAAAAGGTTAAAAAAAAAGCCTAGCTGCAAGTACGTTTATGTATGGCTGTAAATACGACGAAACTGTTTTACCGTGGTCAACGAGTTCATGATTCGATGTGGTTGTTTACGGCGCGCCGGTATGACTATGCCGAAGCCAATTTAACCTGTTGGAATCATCGTTAAAGTAATGGACGGCAGAAATTCACTTGGCTGCTTTATTTTATTTGCTACGTTAAATTGGTAATGAGATAAAATGTATGCTCGTTTTGCGTTTAATACGGCTTTTATTTTAACTGTACGTGCGCATGTTAATAACGAAACTAAATGTACAGCGGTCTTTAAAGTTTATTTTTATGTTATTTTTGTGTAAAAAAAAAAGATTGAGAGTGCATTAATTAAATTAAAATAGCTAGATGATTTAAGTGTCTGGCTTGTGATGAAGTGAAATGGAATTACGGCTGCGTTTCACCTTGCTTTGCTTTGTACGCGCGTGCTAAGTTATGCAAGGTAAACCTGCAAATGCTGCGACTTTGTGTGCATGATAATTTAATAGACTAGGTACATGAAACGATGCAAATTGTATCTAGCAAGAAATGCAATAACACAGTTTATTATTTTGTATTTATTTCTGGTTTTATGGTCAGTTTTCAATGGGGGTTGATTGAAGGTGAAAATTCATGGCGTTTTGCTACGGTGAAAATAATGGACTTTTATTAACGCGCTGTTTCACACCGTTTATTTGGTCAGTATTTCAAAGCCAGAACTTGCTCTGGTGACAGGCAGACTATTGACTATTAATCAGTGAGACTATTGATTTCTCTGTAGCTTTATATCATCTTTAAAGGCCAGTACAATCCAATAAAATCTTTGTAATTAAAAAATAAATCACAAAGCTAGCCTCAGCCTTGACTTCACTCTATTTCATTTTCCAACCAGACAAGTTTCTTGTGAAAACACTTGTTCGTACACAACGTAAACAGCGCGAGATTAATTAGCCTAGTAACTAGAAATTAAATTAAAATAATTCATCCACAAGATTCCAGAACTCATGTTAATTGGTGACATATTTATTTTTTCATCACTTTTTTCCTCTGAACACGCCATTTCATTTAAAACATTAACGAATCAACCTAACTGTATTGGCCAATGAGATTAAAACTAATTATAGTTCAACTATTATTAATCAAGTGGCTAGATTTATCATTTATAAATGCGTTTTGTGTGCTACCTGAAGATCCGCCCATCTGACAAGATACGAGACAAGCTATTAGCTGACACACAGCTTCCAGATTACGTTTTTACGGGAAGCTTAATTAACTCCGACTCTGTGGTACTCACCAGTGGCGGCTCGCCAACTCAAAACATCATTTGCAAACTAGCTAGAATGGAATTATATAAAACTCGAGTGACCTTTAAGAAAAACTATTTGAAATGGGTTTTGAATGCTAAGTAAAGGACAACTAAATTTCCCGACGTTTCGTAACATGTACTAGTTACTTCTCCAAGGGTTAGACCAGTCCTGACAATTTTCCAATTATTTTATTTAGATGCATTTAGGATGCTTGAAATGTGGTTCTTTTGTTATCGGAAAATTGTCAGGACTGCTTTAACCCTGTGAAGAAGTACCTATAGTATATGTTACGGAACGTCGGGAAATTTAGTTGCCCTTTACTTAGTATTCAAAACCCATTTCAAGTAGTTTTTCTTAAAACTAGTGCTAAGGACAAATCAAGTAGACATGAGTCTAAAAACCATCGCGTGAGCTTTCTTTGCTGCCCAAAAAATGAGACATATTTGTATGACCCAGTATTACAATAAATATATCAACTCTGAGTTAGGCTTCTAACTCTTAGAAACAGCTTACAATCACTGCATGTGATTGGTTGTTGTGATGGCAATTGATTTAACTGCCAATTTATCTAGGAGTTAAGAAAATTGTTATTCTGGGCTTTAGGGTCAGTTTTACATCGACCAGTTAAAATAACTGCCAGTTGAAGACACATCTTCATGGTCACAGCCCATCAGATTCTTCTATTTTCAACTCAACCCCCAGTTATCTTTCTGAACTGGCTCTTAGCACTTTTGAATTTTGATAAAAACAAAATATATTTTTGGCCCCTGTCCCAAACCTGGACAGGGGTTGTAGCGATTTTGAGGAAAATTGGCATCTGTCTTAATTTTTCATAATTTTTGCCAAGACAAGTTGAGAAGGTTTGAATTTTCATATGCAATAGTTATCATGGATTGTGATTAAAAAAAGCTCTAATTGGTAAACATTTCTTGGTAATTAATTATGTATTAGACCAGTTACTACCTAACGAATCATCCGTAGTAAAGTACTAAGCACTTTTGCATCAAATTGCATCAAATAACTTGACAATTCAAATCTTTTCAGAGACCATCACGTGGTCTTGAATTGGCGACTGCCACTGAACTTGAACTCCGTGCTATGTCCGTCGCCACTGGACAGTGTGGGCACTTATAGCTACAGAGAATGCGAATAGCCGAGTTCGAGCTGCAATCAACCATCATAGGCTCTGCTGAATAACAAACAGATAATCATTGTAATTCGTTTTAAGAGGTTCCCTTACACACCTGAGCACAAAAGCAATCTGGGCTTCAGATAAGATGATTGCGACGAGAACGGTCGATCGTTCTTCAGCACGAACGACGTCACTGAATCTATGGCCACGGTAGCAATTATAATCTGATTTCTGAACGAATTAAAAGTAATTTATCCAGAGTATAAAGTTAACAAGTACAATGGTGAAGCAGTGATTTTTTGGTTAAGGAGGGTAGAATCAGATAGTAAATTATAGTCCTTGTTGTTGAGGTTGTTTGGGTATCATCATCAATCTAATGGAACAGCGGAACAGACAGCTAAAGAGATACCTAAAGTCATATTGTAATTTATATAGAAGCTACGTATTGATGCAAAAAAAAGGTATAATGAAAAATAAATAAAAAAATTAAGATATAAGATAAGATTAAGATATATTAAAAATATCAAAATATTAGCAAAAATAACAGTTATTTCTCATCAGTGCCACTTAATCCCATGAAAAATATTGCCCTTAAATATGTAAATCATATTTTCCTCAAACTATCTCAATCAGATGGCATCCCTCTAAGCAAACAAAATAACCAAACAATAAAGTAGGGATGAGAGAGATTAAAGTATCAAAAGAAAAGAACAGAGTGCGTAAATATTTTGAGCCCAGTACACCGACACTCAGGCATGTATAAAGTCGCGTTATTTTTCGATGAAATGCAGCCCCTGCATTCGTCGAGTGCATTTATGTGCAATAAGGGGTGGTATGGGCGTCCTGTCGCGTCCCCTCCCCGCCGTAATGCATCAGGGAGCGGCTAGACTGCGTTTTCCAGCTGCATATAGCATGCACTTTGACATTATCTGCACCTTATCTGCACGAGTATTATGCTTAATTTTAATTATTTTAATTGAATAAGTTGATGAAATTGTGATCGTATCGCGAGAGATTTCGAGTCGCTGTGTCTGGTCTGGGTTTCGAACCAGGGCCTCTAAGGGAGTGCTACGACTTGAGTTATCACGTGACAAGGAGAATTTATGTGACGGAGAAAAATTGGGGGAAAAGTGAGAAAAAGATTAAAAAAATTCTAGTTTCTAATCATGACATGCACGGTGCGTGTCTAGTAAAATTATAATATTATTGTCCAAAAATGCATCCAAATTGCGTTGAAATGCGGTGGTCTTAGAGCAGAATGATTAAGAGTGGAATTTTTTGCAATAGCTTCCCAAAATTTGGAATTTTATCTCACAAAACATATAAAACCAATTTTTCAGTTCAGTGAATTTTTGTCGCATTTTTAAACACTTTAATTAGTAATTAAACACTAAAATTAGTACGAACATGTTTTGCTGATTACTTTTGTCACTGGGTGCAAATAATTAACATTCATTTATGAGAAGCGAGCGAATACTAATTAAGTTATAAACATTTGGCCCACCCTAACCAAAAATAGCTCGGCGTGATAGTAACACAATACGGCGTCAATTTTTTATTGTTTAATCTATTCCTCATTATTTTATCGGATGATAATATGCTAAATTTTCTCGCAAATTAGGATAGAAGAGAATGCACACCATCAATTTATTTTTCTCTAAAAATGCCTGTGAACACTGATCTTTACGCCTTTATTAGAACGTACCCTTGAAACAACAGTGAAATCGTGCAATTTTCATTGCATTTAATGTTTTTTTGAAAATACCCAAGAGTGATTTTGAAGATCTTTGACAGTACTTTCAAATTTTTCTAAGATATTAATTTTTGTTGTCAACTTTGAAAACAAAAGTGTATCAAACATAAAGATGGACTCAACTTTTGGCAATCATAAAGATGCTGAAATCATCTGACAGCTTGTAATTTTTTTTGTATATGTTTTGCTCATATTTGGACAAGTGTTTTCAGATGACAATGCGTGCAAACCTTTCAAACTTAAATGGAAAATTCGATGGATCGTTTTTACTTATTATCGTTGGGAGTACAATTTCGCTTATCAAACGTGATTGATTCCATAAGTAAGCGCTAGTAAACCTTCTACAGATGCACATCACACTAAGCTATTTAACACGTCAAACATCTATCAACCACACCATAAAACTACACTGACGTTAAACTCACAGAACACCGATGTGTCATCCCAACGCCTCGCACGCGATAACTTCCATCCACAGTCGAGCACACACATTACCATATACCAAAGACAGCCAGGTCAACATAACCCCAAAAACATGTGCAGCGCCCCCACGGTCAGGCTCACTTCTATATTGTTCCAACTTCCACCTGTGTCCTCTGTGGCACGGAGCCTGTCGAGAGATCGCCCAAACCGACGCTGATGCACATATGGTGAATTAATTCGCCCCGTGCTATCGCTCAATCTAAAACAACACCGGCACGAATTGGGCTCAAGTGGCCGCTAGATTGACGGAAGTTGCCCACATGGTCAATTCACACCTTTTGATTTTTTTTTTTTTTTTGGGTACGCTTGAAAAATTTGGCATTTCTAGGTTGGGTCTTGGAAGTTTGATGAAACAACCTGATTTTTTTTTTTTTATTTGTGTCAGTGGTTGAAAAAATATGTTTGAGTTTGCTGGCAATTTGGGATATTCTTGGAAAAATCGTGAGAATTGGAAACCGTACTGTCAAAACTTTACGCAAATTAATTTTTTATTATTGTTTTTAGAGATGCCATTTGGGGAAAAAATGATGTAGAATAAGTTTCAAAAAATTCAGTGTTCGCTGTTCAGAAATGACGAGTCATATTCTGATACAGTTTCCACTCAACGTCGCAAAATTTGTTATCAAAGAATATGAGTTAACAAATGCAACAAGCACAAACTGGATATCTGCAGTTACCCGGGGCGGTTTGTCCGCTGTCGTGAATCATACGACAGTCTATGACCGAACAAAGGAAATGCGATGCTTTTTGTGCATTACGGAAACGCAATATGCACCGACAATGATTATCTCACCTACTTTGATAACAAAACTGTGCCGAAAGAAAGCATTTTTCAGATAATAAACACTAACTGAATACATGCACCAAAGCGGTGCATTATTCAATTTCTGCAGACATGGCACCTGTGAGTAAGAGGAGCCGAGTTTACCTGCAAAAGCGTTCATCTTTGCAAATTGACAATGAGCAGAACAAGAATAAAGTGTGCAAGTTCGTACATGTTCTGAGTAAAGTTTGCACATAGGTGTTTGATCTACGCAGTTTTTTTTACTGAATAAGTGTGCTGTGGCCTCGGAGCAAGTGTATTGGCTAAGGTATTGGTGGTTATTTTTGCAAGAAAGACCACAGATCAAAAACTTTTGTTCTAAGAAAATTTCACTGATGCCTTGATGCAGTTCTTATTTTTTGAGCATTTTTTATAGACTTTTTAACTACCACATTGCCGATAAAGGTACTTAGTTTTGGTAAAATTATTTCCATGTAGGTAGAGATCGCACATTTACTCGTTTCGTTTTCAATTTACAGCTATCATATGGCAGGAAATCCAATTATACCCTTGTTGCAACGACAACTGCAAAATAGAAGTAAACAACCGAACATCACTTCCTTATAAGAACCCATCTCATTGCATATTACACAATTATAATAACGATTATCAACTTTGAATAATCTAGATTAAAACAGTTATAATCACACATTGACCAACCTACCTACATTGTAAACGCCTAACATATATAGGTTACAAATTAAAATGATCAACAGCCGACTTATCATATATCTTTTAATAATATAACGATCAAAATTATGCCAATACTATATACGACTGCTACGCACGAATTCTTGCAAATCATGCTTGCTCATAACTGCAATATTGTCAGAGTTGTCATGGTATTCTGACTCCAAACTATTTTTCTCCCATAAAAGGATCGCTATCATTATTAAATCGCTTTCAAATTGCGCCTGATCTCAGTCATGGGCGTAAGCAAGCCACATGTGATGTCAAGATGCGAGAATATGATCGCATAAAACCACCATAGCACACGTGCCAACTAACATACACATCTCATTTTACGGGCTTCTGGTCAAATTGTGATTTGCCTTATAAGGTAGTTTAATGAGAAGACTCAGGACAGATGCGAGAGACGTTGGTTCGAACCCTGGGTCGAGTCTTTTACTCGCACATTGGCATCTTGAGGGGAACTGGCCGTGCAAATGCTTGCACGTGTTCCCCGATAATGCTCATTATGACATAGCAATAAAATTATACAAGTGAAAAATTGCGTTTGGAAAATGGCAGCAAGTACGACAGAAGCTCGCAAAACAATACGGGTAAAAAATAATAATTTTTTCAAAGAAAACTGGATTTTGGTATGAATGAAAAAGTGGGCTTTGTGAGTCGTTGCTTGCTAACGTCATTTCTAATCAATCGGTCAAGAAGTGGCTGTCACTAGCTTCGAACGTAGCTGGCTTTAACGTTCCTGTCCTGAAAGCCACAGAAATCTGTGTTGTCCATGCATTGAGAAGCTTTGCAAAGCGACGCGTTGTATTCAATGTCTTAGGAGGGCAGTTAGCTTTGTGATTTCACATAGCGTATCATTCTTTGTGTTCGATTCGGGCCCGGTAGGTATTGACTTTGATATAGAGCGAAAATGAGCCTTGCGTTATCTTGTAGAGATACGAATTGGACGTGATGCGAACTGAAAATATGTGTCGAAGTCAATTATTTGAAGGTTCGATTAAATTTGAGAGCGTTCGAGAACACCACCGCACTGTACTGCAAAAATATTGCCGTTAACTGCATATAGAATTTCCGTACCTCTGTGGAAGAAATATATCAAGTTTGTAGCTATTTTGTTCTTTGAAAGGACATATATTTATATCATATATTTCTATCTATCGCTTAAATGCACTGAAAATCTGTGCATCTATCGAAGCTCAAATGGGAAATAAAAGACACAATCTTAGTCAGCCGAAATAAAAGAGTGGCAGCGGTGGGATTCGAACCCACGCCTCCGAAGAGACTGGTGCCTTAAACCAGCGCCTTAGACCGCTCGGCCACGCTACCTTGTGACAGATGCAAAATGTTTTGCATCTTTGTTATCTTATCCAACCTCTATTGGTCTAAAAATAGTCAAATACTTTAGACTGAAACTCAAAAGCAAATTTTATGTTTGACGTCTTTGATTGAATTATTTACAATTTAAAAAGTTTTTCGATTTACCTTTTAGAATACCTAAGATTTCTTGTTGAAGTTGAACCAATTTTTTGTCAAACCAAACGCAGGGATTCATTTCAGAAAGGAGAGGGCATTTGATCAATTACTCACTAACTAAAACAATAAAGAGGCGTTAATAAGAGACTAACTAAATAAGAGAAATGAATAAGAGAGTCGTTTAAATTCAGGTGATACCAAATGCTATAACCTAATCACAGGACAAACCCACAAGTGTGCCGTCACAATAGAATCAACCTCGAATATAATTAAAATCTAAACATCAATTTTCACAATTTCAATAAGATGAGCGAGCCAGGGAAATCGGAAAATGGTTTTCCCACCGCGTCGCCGGCCGATCGAGACGACCAGCGGCACGCGAGGAGTGACAGCCAGCACGTGGTCGCATATATTTATTCCAAGTGATGCAAATGAATGCGTATGCGAGTAGTGAGGGTGTACGCACAAGCGGCAGCTCCCGTCGGGCACACATGGCGGGCGATGCATCGCTGCGGTTGGGCGACAGATGGTCAAGCTTTTACTAATTATACAATTACAGCTAAATAATATAAAAACATTTAAAAAAATATTTTGTGAATACTGAATATAAATATGATGATGATCGTTGGTTGAAACATATCGTTTAGATTTTTTCTTGCGATATCAACATTTTTGTTTGCAATTGCAAAATTAGTTAGGAGTTGTTTTCTCTGAATCACTCGTAGGTGCACATCTATTTGTAGTCCAGAGAAAAGCAATGTTTAGTTACTTGTTTCAGGAATAATCAGGATTTTTAGTAAATTATTAGGATCTCCCTGGACATTGGTAAAAAAAAAAAACTATAAAAATCAACCATCGTGGTCCTTGTTACTTATTTTTATTTGGTGGTGGGTTTTGATAAAATCACTATTATAAGCCAAAATAAGGAGGATATCATCCCGATTTAATACGCCCGTAGTTTTGTCGTAGTTGCATCTAAAAAAGAATACGTATAATCTTATTTTACATTGATATCATTTTTGGTGGGCACGTTCAGCTGCAAATAATTCTTGAGCCAGAAAGAAAAAGCAAATGTTCTCACCATGGTCACATTTTGAAAATGAAATGGCTCTCGAGCGTTCGAAAAGGAAGCACGATCCGACTGCACAATCGCCTCCACTAAATGAAACACCTCGATATTTTCAAAGAGCTTCAAAAGTACTCTATTTCCTTCATCGATATGTCGCCAATAAACTCGTCTTTCAATCAAGCCAGTCGCCATTACCGCTACACACCCCTGACGATTTCCCGCGCGCCCAACACAACCTCATCCTAACCCAACTAAGAATGTTTCAATTGTCTATAGAAACTGCCTCATTGATGTGCTACGCTTAAAGCCTAGTGTGACATCAAGGAACCCGGCAACGAAGGGCCTCTTCTTCCATAACGGTCGTGTCCTAGCCATGAGCAGGAACCTGAAGGGAAGGAGATTGCTCATAACTTGCGTCTCCGATGACACTGATCGGCAATTGGAGTTGCCGATCTCCGTCGGAGCGTGGACGATGGCGTTAGGCCGGGGGAAATGTCGATGCCAGCTCATTTCGACAAAGAAACTCTTGCAGTTAGCTGTGATGTTAGATGTGTTGAATGCCGGACATAGGAAATGTGCAGGGAATTGTCGGCGGGTAGGAGTGGGATTGTCGATAAATGGTGTGGGAAATGTGATTCGGGAATATTAACTTGGTTGTTGGCGATTTGCTAGACAGAGTGGAAGGTTCAGTTTTGTGTGGTACACTATCTGACTCGGGGCCTCAATATCTTGCAGATTGACATTCAAAATCTTACATCTTAAAATTATTTACTTAGAGGACAAATATTTTATGTTTTAGAAAACTAGATGCGCTAATTTCCTGAGATTTTTTGAAATAAAAAAAATTGAAAAAAAGGGAATGATCATTTTTGTAAAACCTTCTGATCAAAGAAAGGTGATGTCGCGTACATAAGTCTCAGTTCCAAGCATGAAACACGATCAGCTTATGGTGACCTTTCAGCTTTTAACAGATCAAAAACACGCACGAATTCGATTATTTTTTTAAGAAAAAATATCAATTGAGCTCTTACTCCACGTCACTTCACTTATGAACATGACTGACATGTTTCATTGTTAGAAAGAAAGTGGTGAATATTCAGTAAAAAAAAAATGGTTGATTACTACTCGCAAGCAAGCATTGAACAATGTCATGAGATCACAGATGACACTTTCTGACAAAGTAAGGAGCGTCGCCGGCGTCGGCGTCGGCGTCCATTGTTCGCGTCTTCCTGTCGTGAGGTCGACTAGAGGATTTGGTAATAGGGAAATAATGTTTTAGGGTGCTTGCAAAACGTGGTGGACGGTTTTTAAGGTCACGTGGCTGTCAAACAAGCTGCCTTTGTTGCTAGCTAAGAGTATAAATGCCCAATGAGTGACAGTCTGTTTTTCGCTGACTTTGAATCCGATTGAACGATTGGGTTTGTACAAAAGGGGATGAAGTGGTTTTGTGGAAACTGAAGAGTAAATAAAACCTTTTCTCACAATGATTGTGTGTTTTTTTGCAAGTAACTAAAATTAGAAGGCACTTTTGAGTATGATATATTTTTCCAGTTCAAGCCAAAAATCATGTCGAAGATAGATAGACTGTGCTGCTTTGAATTTATCAGTCAATTTTGATTAAAAACTTCCTCTAATTTTAAATGAAATCTCAGGTAAACCACTAATGATAAGGGTTGAAATGTAAAACCATAATTTCAGAGTGGTGAAGATATGGTTTTCTGACTGTTAGTCATAAAAACACTCTAAAACACTCTAAAGAGGTAAATTGAGCTTGCATTATTTAGCAAATTCATCTCCAACGATTTGGGGACGATTTGTCCGATTGTTGTCTTTGGGTGGCGTCCATGTTTCCATCGCGGCCTTCCGCCGTCCGTCACTCACCGTTTCCGGTGCCGAACGCCGTACGCATGCGCTTCCGGAAGTGGACGCGTGGCGCCCTCAACGCAAACGACGCCTCCACCGGAACCAGCAACAATAGATCTGTTTTCTCCTCGCTACTTTTTACTCATCATCGTGTAGATACGAACATCCAGCAATCATTAAACATCATTCACTTGAAAATATACTTTACTCGTAAAGTGTAGTTAATTATTATATAATGATGATGGCAGTGTTATTATTTACTATTAGACCGGCATGATTCAGCTAGATCATTTGTTATGACTGGGGTTGACATGAGTTTAGTCCGTAAGTTCTGCAGTTAGCACACAATCGAGAAAATTACTGTGATGTATGTGTGTTTAAGTACTTAGACTACCATTACAGGTACAAAAATTTGAATAACTTGTCGTATCTTCTAACGTTTGTGTGTATGAATGCTCATAATCGACTCTGAAAAAATTGGAATTCTCAATTATAGGGGACATCGTATATAGATTAAGGAATTAGATGTCGAGATTTAATTTATGGGATGGTATTCACCAGTAATATTTTAATCGTCACCATCTTTGCATAAATTTGCGGTTCAAACAGACATGTACCGCAAACAAGAAATACTTAACCCGGCACCTCCACCTCTGGCTTCACGACGGGGTCTTCAGGTTTAACAACATCCCATTTATAATCATTTCACATCTTTAGTCTACCACCATAACATTTTATTGTAATACTTAATTATCGCCATATACAATCCCAGGTATCGCACCTGACACTCAAAATCGTTTCGTCACGATCAAAAGAACTAAAAAATTTCCCACTGAGATGAAAAAAAAAAATCAAATCACTAATCACCAAAATATGCAAAGACTCTCTTAAACATTCGCGCCAAAACTCTTAAATCGACAACAATGACCTTAGCGACGGCGACCATCCCATTTAAATTATTCAAACCCCAATATTCACACACATAAATTAACCCCACGACACTATAACGAAGCCAATCAATCAAGATTGAAAATACAAACGATGTGCGTCCGTTTTCATATCACCTTGTAAGAACTGCCCGTATTTCAAAATGTCTTCAAACGCTTGTTCAAACTGTTTCCTTATTGTTAGTCAGTGTGTATAGTTACTATAGACCATTGTTGAATAGTTTTTTAAACAATGTTGAATGGTTTATACGGGGTAGGTTCGAACGAAGCAGCTATTGGTTGAATGGTGGTCTTATAGGACAGCCCGTCTCGGACACCTGTGGGTAATGTACCATGGTAGCCGGAGAACTCCTGTGGTGATCTATAAAAACACCGTGGATAACGTAAAGGTGACACATAATAGGGATAAGGGGATTTGTCCTCGCAGGGGTGTACCCGTGAGTTGAAAAGAGATGGGAATAGAGGGAAGTCTAAAGCTTTAACGCTTTGCTAATAGGCTTTTTGCTCTTGTAGGTCTATGTGGGTTTTTTTTTTGTTGGGGATACTGTGCATGCATGACAATTAAAAAAAAAGGGATACGGGAGCATTGGAGGTGTATAGTAGATAAGAAGTGTAATTTTCAATAACGGTTAATTACGATTTTCATGGTGTTATTTCATGGTTGAATCACTAAATCATTGTCTGATTTTTTTGTTTGTAATTTACTTTTGAAACTATATATATATTTATATATATATATATATAATATTATAAATATAGCACATACTGTAAGGTATGTACATGTATACATACGTAATTACTGTTGTGATTGATGAGGCCAATCCAAGTGAGTAATTACTATTTCAATGCTATTTTATTGTAGCTTAAAAAGAAGATGATAGATAATTCTCAACCATAGCAGTCAAATTTGAATTGATTTGCTGGCATATGCTGGAACGCACAGACAAAATTAATTAGTGATACTCGAAAAAAAAAGAGAAGTTGCACAGGTGTCATCTTTAGATGAACATTTGCTCAAAACAGTTTTTCCTATTTCAATTTATAATTAGTTGGCAAGATAAATAGTTAACTTAAAAACGACAACCGTTTTCTTGTCAAACGTTTGAGTACACGTTTGAGTTCAACTAGATCTCTGGTGAGTTATTTCCGATTAAAATATACATCTTCAAGTTGAGATGTGAGATGCAATTAAAGTTTTGAATGCACATATAAAGCGCAGCAAAGATTCAGCTGCATTATGCAGATTTCTTTCCAGTGCGGGTAGGCACTAGTCGATATATGCGCACATGTTTAACAATATAAAAATGAAAAAAAAAAAAACTATCGTGAGCACTGCATGCTGTCTTTTATAATTATAATGCAGTTGATGCACTTATCTTGTACTAAGTCCTATGGCAGCTATGCTTTTGTGTTGCGATGGTCTGAGTGCAAAGAGTGCAGTTTCATTATGCATTTTTAATGCGCTGTATGAAATACTAATAGAAAATATGACAATGTGCACTACTGGATGCTGAGAGGAGACAAGTGAATGTACTTTTATGATAAACTCATGGTCGTGATCTCTTGATATGGACGAGAGCAAAGAGGAGAAAATTCTGTCAAAACGAGAGAAATTATTTTCCCGATATGACTAAATTATTATGTGAGGCAAAATGTGGGTAGCAATGATCTTTATGGGTCTTTTTGAAGAAAATAAAATTTATTAGAATCCTTTATAAGCTTCAAATACTTCAAAAAGCCAACTGGAGTAGACTCGGCATGACCTCTTTATCCAACCTAAGCAAAATTTTAAGGATTATTATTGATTTTACTTTTTGCATTAAAAAATTTCAATTTAAAATATTTTTTTTTACACTGAAGTATAATTTCCGAAATTTTGAAAGCCGTGAACGTGCACAACATTCTGCGAGACGTAGTAGGCAAATAACAATGCCCCCAAAACTCCCTGTAAGTACATTTTGGTACACGCATTTGCACCTTTATAATACAAACGTGCCTTCACTGAAGCGCGGTCACCCCTTAACATTAGGTAAAATCTAAGTCAAGTAAGTAAATTAGTTCCACGTACTAGAGACCCACAAATGTTCCACCTATATGTGAATAGCAATACCTATAACATACTCAATTGACATCATACCGTTAGTCTATCACACGTGTATCAAATATAAACGTGTGGGCCTTCAGCTACTCTGTCAAAGTGACGCAATCCCAAAACGCGGTAGTCGTGAACGTAGAATGCATTTCGTAAACCTTGATTAATGAAGTCCAATTCAGTTCGAGCTCAGAACCAAAGTTGCACGACGAATTTCAACTAACACAAACCATTAGCGAAAGGAAAATGTAAGCCTTTTGAAATTGAAGGGTCACTCTTATGCGATTACGTTTTTACAGGGTCGCTTACAAGATCTTCAGGTCAATGTAAATAATCATTCATCTTTCAACAAGAACTTGTTTTAAGGGAGGGGAAATTATTTTGATAACAAAAAAATGTTATAAATGATGATGATGGTTTTCTTAGACTGTCTTCTGCACAATATAACGTTGATGGGTATGTTTTTTGTTCGATTGGGACATCGAGAATGGACAATGGTCAAAGGTGCGTGATGATTTCGGTGAATAAATAATAAATATTCATGTTTCCATTTGGGTTTAAGCGGGAAGCTTAGAAGATACTGAATTCATTTGACAGTTTTAGAGGAGTGAAAATTGCACCCATACCTACAAAAAATGGCATGGGATGTCACTAACTATACGTGTTTTTACTACGAATTTATTAGGATGTATCTTAATCACTTTAATGAGGTGTTTAGGACAAATATAAATATCGTTTTACTCCATTGAAACGTGTTTGGATTGTCCGTTTCATTGTACATGATTTAACGGTTGACCATTGGATTTGTATGAAATGACAACTTTCTTATCGCAGTATGATGCTAGATGCCCCTCGCAAATGCAAATCTCTGTTTAAAAAAGTTGAAACGGACTCGATCGTTCTTTTGAACCAAATACGCTGCGGCTACTGCAGCTGGTCTAGACGCAGTTACTTCCAGGCTTAGTAAAAAAGATGGCAGCGGTGGGATTCGAACCCACGCCTCCGAAGAGACTGGTGCCTTAAACCAGCGCCTTAGACCGCTCGGCCACGCTACCGATGAAGAGAGAGAGCTTTATAATCAGTCAGTTCCCAATGCAAAATCATGTCACTTGGTTCAAGGTTTGAAAATTTCAATTGCCGAGTGATAAGGTTGAGCCAAGTGTTTGGCTGATTTGGTTTATAATTAATGTTCATTTATAAGAATTCAATTAGATATATTTTGGTGACAGCAAAGCTGTGCATTTTTCTGTTTTAAATTTCTACAGGCAGCAGACATATTTCCAAAAATCAAAAGTTTACTATACACGCTGCACGATTAATTTTCAAACTTCAAAACTCCCCGAAATATTTCAATATACTTTTTATCTTACGCTGCCCCGCATATCACCTTAGCAAATTCTTGGCTTCCAACCAATTACTTGCCAACGCCCCTTTTCTCACACCAAGATTTAAAATAAACATCTACAACAGACAGCTGTTTCACTGTTTAGCTAAAACTTGTTCTATATATTTGCAATGAGATTTAGCGGCGTTGTCATCAAAGCACAACTGCGAATTAGATGAAGTAAAAGAATACCCTTACCCCAGATAGGTATCACAGATTTTGCTATCATACAAATAACATAGAACACACCCTAATCTGGTAAGCCGAGATGATAGTCCGGAACGTAACAAACAAATACATCGTACGGTGAATGTGTTACCTAAAATAAGTAGCCTTGACCGTCTAATTCATTAAAATACGACAAACACGTTAAGAATCTCCCGTTGCCGATGGGCGCTGAACTTGAATTGAAGTCCAAAATTTCATTCAAATAAACATACTCAAACTATCTTGTACCAAAGCGCAGTGCCTTGGTGCCAACTATTCCGCGTCGCATAGCTCTAAATTACAGGATTATTCCAGTATCGCATCCAACAAATAGTGGTATCCTAATTCAATGCCATCTGCATTATCCAAGTGTGTCACTGGGACTGCCGATGTAATGCATAATATCTGATTTATCGTTGAAATGCATCGATTAGCGGACATCGTTGAATATCTCCAATCTGTCTGGTCTGCTCCGACATCGCTCCATGCAAATTGCTCTGCTCTTGTACCAGTTCCTGTCATTCGGTGATGAATTGTGGTGCGACAGGTATGCAAATCATCGTCAGGACTTAATTATACTGTGGGTGTGGCATGTACAGGAGAGGTTAATAATATTATTGGATGCTTGCAACATCACTTGATATAGTTTCAGTCATATTAATAGATAACAACAACAAAAAAGTAACTTGTTAAACGTTATAAAAGTTGAGTGTCAGTTTCTATAAATTTACATGTCATCGGTAAACTGTCAGAATATTGATTCCATCAATTTAAAAAGATAATAAATCAGCAGGCAATTTTTGCTGAGATAGAACTTCGTCGCGGATGGTGAAGAGAGGATCTATGTAGTTTTTTGTTACAAAAGATGGCAGCGGTGGGATTCGAACCCACGCCTCCGAAGAGACTGGTGCCTAAAACCAGCGCCTTAGACCGCTCGGCCACGCTACCGATGATGAACAATATTTATAAAAAGGTACTCGTTTACAAAATGGCGTGTAATTAATACAAATCATCGATCAGCATCGCATCGAATTCACAGCTATATAATAATTATTATTTGTGGTGCTTAACGACGCACTATTTTGACATCTGGCCATGCGGCACTGGTCTAATGGCATCGGTGAATGAGTGGATGATGATGAACCTAACCTAGCCCAGAAGGGAGGAGGGGTAATCCGGTGCCGGCACGTAGCCTACTCCTGTCGAAGAGCACCAAGGGGACCACCGGCTTAACGTTCCTTCCGAAGGACTGTACAACAGGATTCCTCCACAAATCCATGCTGTCGAGAGGTTGATAAGCAAGGCGAGTGAAGTTGCTGTACTAACTTTCATCCCTCCAACCTCTCTCCCGAACAGAACTGGTCATGTGGATGATGGTCACACATCCAATACCTGACCCAGCGCAGTGTTGCTTAACTTCAGTGATCTAACGAGAACCGGTGTTTCCAACACGCCAAACCATTCGGTTTCACAGCTATAGAAGCGACGCTTGATTCGAAATCGTTAAGAAACTCTTGCTATCTTTCCAGTGTTAAGAAAAAGTCGATTTATCCCTCTCCTGGGAATCACACATCTTTAAACCCGTCGATATAAAAAAGCGCATTTCTTTCAATGAATTGATTTAACAGGAGCCTCATCCCATGGCTGAAGGGTCACCATGTCGCCGAATGTGTCCCCTCAAAAGAACCGCATTATAGGTGAGGTGACCTAACAACTCGCTACTAACGAATCAGTCACAACGAATCGGCCAGAGATCAAAGCTTTTGACCAAAAGGGTCAAAACTGAACAAGTCACTGCTTCGCTTAATTAAAATTTGAAACAAATACCACCCGCTGCGTGATAACTCCTTGGCTACCAATTCGCGCCTTCAAACGAGACAACGTTTTGTGTCAAAAGGGGGCGGGCAGAGGCTGACATTTCGACGCCACCGAATGTGCTGTAAGGTTTCACCCTGCACATTCAGATTTGTCCGTCGAGGCATGCATTGTGTGTTAAATATTCACTCCGTTTAGGGGTGCTAGTCTCACAAGTAATTGGCGCGGATGGTAATTGCTTTGTAATCTAAACTCTTTGATCCAATCCATGGGCGAAGCCGCCAAAGGATTGTCATTAATATACGCTTGTCTTTTTCATTTCATTCTCTTTTATGAATAAATTACTCCGGGATATCACCGCGGGTTTTCGCTGGAGAGCGGAGACAATTTATACAGTAGCAACAATTCGTCGCCGGGAAGACGTCATGCATTCGGGCGATATGTACATCCATAAGCAACGCGCTTATTCAGAAAAGCGAAAATTACTCGCGTAAAGACGCTTTCAGTATGACAGGCGAACTTCAAAGGAAATCCCGGTACCCCATCCCCTAAAAAATACACCCCATACTTCCTCAGTCCTTCCTGGGGGCCCGTCGAAGCTTCCTTCGGATTAGCTACCGAGTACGTCTAATTAAAACAGAATATTCAAACTTTTTAAAAGGGTTAAAAAAATAATGGGTGTAAAAATAAGTATAGCTTAAGGGGCTGAAGTGAATCCCAAGGGATGATAAAAAATTCTTGCGTTAATCTCCATCCTAAAAAGGCTATTACTCCATTGTTTATTTTCATTTTCGCGCGCTGCATCTCTGAAAAGTTGTTTTAATCAATTCGAGATAATATAACTTTTATAGAACATAAGGGCCTTGTGTAAACGGTTGATTTGATTCGTAGAATAAGGGTTGACATCACGTGTTGGTCTATTAGATTCACACCCTTATTTACCACAACGCTGCTGTGCAAACAAAAAGTGATGCTGCTGCTGCTCCTTTTCTATGGCCGTTTACCGATCTGTAAGAATCTGATCTTTTTCGAAGGGGTTGCAACAAATTAGTTGGGCAAGAGAAAAAAGATGAGTCGACAGCCTATACAAAATAAATCAACAACTTTCTGAACTGATCTGATATAAAGTGCAGGTGGATGAGGGTCGAATAGGAACCACAGCCAGTTCTTTTTTCAAGGGGTTGTGGGGCGAGTTAATTGATTTATCAAAGCATGATCAGATTGTTTACGAACACCTTTAACCCAATATGTATCGCCTTATGGCCTGATAATCTGATAATCCCCCAGAAAACCAAGAGAAAATCAGGTGCGTTTGCTGGAAGGGGATCTCGAAATGGAAACACGTGGCTTTTTAGGGGAGGTTTTAGAGGAACACAGTCTTCGTGGCGGTGCATAAATAAGACGGGGACCATGGTGACCAATATTCCACCCCCTAAATCACTGGGCCTTCATGTTTGTGCATAAGATCTCTGCTAAGAAGGTTGGGATGTCACTTGTTCTGGGCGCCATTTCAAGGCTAAGGAAGAATAGGAAGAGCGGTGATGGAAAGGTGCAGCGATACGGTACGGGTAAATGTTGTGTCGCATTGGGGAATCGCCAATCAGTCTTGTCAGTGAAAAGCCACATGCCTAAGATTTCAGGAAGTTTACTATGAAATACACACTTGCAGTTCTGATTTGCCTTCTCTTGGATGTAATTTCCATTTAATAAACACACTGAAGAATCTGACAGGTATTCTTTTTTTCTTCATTTTTCAGCCAGTTTGCCAAAATGTCAGGTTACCTCTTTACTGACTCCAGTGACCGCACGTGTAAAAAAAGAAAGAAACTAAAACCTGTTATGCAGCGAAGACGTCTTTATTTTCGGCATGTCTTTACCAAACTGGGGCATGCACCTTCCTCCATCCGAGCAGCACTAACGCGCTAAATGACAGCGGGCGATACAATGTACGACAATTGTATGCAAATACCCCGCTGCAACATTGTGCATCGACTCGTGCTGCAATTGCAGTGGCGTCGGCTTGATCTGCATGGGTGCATCTTGCGGCTGCAGCCACCGGTGTGCATTGTGAGTGTCAACTTGAGTTATAACTAGACAGGTATTGGCTTTGGTGTTTGAAATAATCACACAGCCCGGAACTGATATCGGTTGGTTGGTATATATGCACTACAGTGTGTTTCACGATTCCTATAGAATAGACACCAAAACAGAGATGACATTGAGTGTAATTTAATTTATATTTCTTTTCTGTACATTGTGTTGATGTACTATGGCTTCGCAAACGCAATATTAGTTGCTCTGTAAATTGCATTTATTTTCTAACATTTATTTCCTTTTTTCTTTGGAAATGATTTCATCCCCTAACCCTCAGCTTCTTTCGATACAACCGGTTCATCAAAAGTTTTTATTTTATTTTTTATTTTTACGGTAAAAAATTTGACTTGAAACTATATCAGCGAATGTCAACATAAAATTTTTTTTGAATTTTTTTATGAATATTGACGAAAATTCCCGCAAATCTTAATTATAAAACAAAACAACCTAATTGATTACTTGAAAACTTAAAATATACCTAGGCTCAAAGATTTCAAAGGTGTCCTGGAAATTTTATTAAAGTCGCTCCGAACATTAAACCGCTAACTAGCAAACAAACACAGATAAGTAAATTGAATCTTTGCTACGCTCATCCAAAAATCTGCCCATTATTTTTGACACGGATGGATTTCATGACAAGGTGCTGGAAGCTAAGAAGACATATTTGATATAATGGTTATAAGACTCATGTGTACTTTATCTATCCTTGGCACTAGTTTTGACAACAGCTATTTGAATTGGGTTTTGATTGCTAAGTGAAGAACAAGTACATTTAAAAAATGCAATTAATTAAACGGTTTTTGTCACCTATTTGAAATATTTTCAATATTACTATGACACGATGAAATTAAATTACCACAATATCTAAACAGTTGACAAGCCCTGACTATAAACACGCTTGGAAATACGATATTACTAATCTAGACATAAAACATATTTTATTTATCATCAAAAACTAGAATTTGATTTGGCGTACCATCAGCTGCCGACAAAGAATCAAACGTTATTATAATCGCAACCGTTTTGTTGTTTCTATCAGTTATTGAATAAATAGAATGATTAAACAGCTTGGCTCTCATGGCTCATTACCCACGCGTTACGAGAGCAGGACAGTGATTCATATTTCATATAGCTTACAGGGATACATAATTACCTGCACACATTTATTATAATAATACGGTTTGATTCGAATGACATTGATTAACTGTGTTAACACTTGAATTTAACTTCTGTCGCCAGTTGAGGGCTAACAAAGTAAATGCACGTGCCTCAACTTTGAGACTTTGTGACTTGGATTAACTCGTTTATCATCAATTTTCACGAAAAATAACACATTTTTCACGATTATTGTGCAAGGGAGGGTGAGATTTCCGACTATTTACATACTTTCTAACAAAATGAAAGCATAGTTGGTTTGGCGTGTTGGGAACACCGGTTCTCATGAGATCACCGAAATTAAGTCTGGGTCAGGTATTGAATGGGTGACCATCATACACATGACCAGTTCTGTTCGGGAGAGAGGCTGGAGGGATGAAAGTTAGTACAGCAACTTCATTCGCCTTGCTGTCGACAGAATGGATTTGTCGAGGAATTCTGCTGTTCGAGTTGCACCGTCCTTAGCAAGGGACGTTAAGACGGTGGTCACTTAGGTGCTTTTAGATAGAAGTCGGCTGCGTGCCGGCACCAGGTTTTCCTTAATCACTCTTAGGCTAGATCAGGTGCATCATCATCCACTACTTAAGTGACTCCTTAAGTCTAGGACCATAGGACCAGCTTTCAAAACAGTGCGACGTTAAACCCCACTAATCCATCAATAAATTAAACATATAGGATTGGATATCAAACATACATGATTTAGAATTGGTTTTTTCAAAATCAATTTTCCATCTCTTCTTGTTCATGATTTCCCCTTAACACATTGTTATATTTCAACATAATGAACACCTCACCCATTAAAATGATTATTGCTACCGAAATGTGGGTGGTGCTGGCAAAAATATGATAAGTGGTAATTTAGAGATATAAATTTGATCTACAAGAAATTATCCAAACAGTAAAAAAATAACAGAAAATATCCCCCAAGCTTCCATAATTTCACACCCAACAAGTTTGTTGCTTCTTCAAGCCTCGCAGGCAATGCGTAGACCGGCGTCGTGTGGTGCGTCCTCAACGCCACCGTGCGTTACGCGTGAGGGGGTAGTGCGTGCGGGGGGAGGGGAGCACGCACGTCGTCACGCGACGCTGGTCGCCAAGCGTTGCGACGCCATCTGATTACCGATCCCAGTCGACAGATGGCACTGCACGCGGCGGTCTGACCCGTCTTGTGTCTTTATGCTAATTAGGACGATTTTTGGATAACCTGCCAATTCGATTATTGGACGTTTTGGACGTATTTTGTACCGAAAAACTGGACAAAAGGGAAGTAGGGTGAGGGGGGGTTGATTAGGTTTTGTTTAGTTTTGGTTTCTGAAAAGGAAAGGATCGGACTGGAGTTCTGATTGCGAACCGATTATAACTCGATCATATTTAAAATCATTTTATGATGTTTATACCATGGTTAAGTAGCACCTGTCCATTACCAACTACAAAGTAATCGTGTGCATAAACCCATAAAGTACGTTATCGTTGTAAATTATCGCTGGTAATGATTACGGATCTAGCGCGGAACTGAGAAATGCTTTCGAGAATGGAAATATCACCCATTTGCCCATTGTCCGAATAACAATACATTCGGATATGCACCATTCTTTTATGAAATTGAGCGGGACCATTTTGAATAAAAGTATTCACGCACAGAATTATCTTACACTCGTGATGTACAATTTCAGTAGCACAGGTGTTAATATAATTTACAAAATTTCATCCAGATCTCCTAATAAATTTAATTAACTTTTGGTAAACATTTTTTGCTGAATCATTGTCGGTAATGCTACTCCGAAGCGGTGTACTCCGAGCATTATGCATTGTTCATGGATATTGTCTATGTGTAACCCGTAGGATTACCCCAGAGATCAATGTGTGCCGGTGCAGCATTTGCGTGGATCAACAGAATGCAATCCGTCACTTCCGGTTGATAAATGATAGCCACCGAGAGTTTCTGATCAATTGCCTCTCCTCAGCCACCCACCCACCCTTAACCAGACCATACCCGGAGGCCTGCATATCGCATTATTACAACAGGCACAATGCAGGATTCGCTTGCGACCTCCAACAGAATTATTTTTGGAGTGGATTTGCCATGACTTGGCGACTTTCCTTAGTCGTGTTACTGTATACTTTTATTTACACTTACGTCGGTCACTCCTCTTTGCACGCTAAATCTACCCCCATCCTTGGAGCACCCTCATAAACTCAACAATTTTTTGCATTAGTAGCAGTCAGATGTCATTAATTTACTCTGGTCACGATGACGAAAGTTTTCATGTCTACGAATAACTTGATTTCTCTTGATTTGACACGCCTTGTTTTCCATTACTCTAATTTTTGGGAAATTCTGGTATTCTTAAAAGACTTATGAAATAATTGTTTGAAGAATATATGTATATAATTATATGTATTGTATTGTATTGTATGATTATATTGTATTGGGAAATTGCGTAATTGAAGAACTCGCTTGTGATTCGGTAATGGTAAGTCATGGCGCAAAAAGAAATTTAGAAAGACATCTTTAGTGTCACGTGCTTCTTTCAGGATCGGCGATTGTAACACAAGCAACGATAAAATATCATGACAAAAGCTTTGGCTCAATTTGAGAGATGTGTAAATACGCGCCCTGTCTCACATTCTACCAAATAAAGGAAACCCTTTTATTACATCCCACGGCCCAATTAAGGGAGGCTTTACTCACGGACCTTTTATTCTTTTTGTGGACTTAGCGGAAAGTGACGTGAAAATAAAGTTAAGTGTCTGGAGAGGAAAATGCATCGCGGAAAAGAGTAATAATTTAGTGAAATAAGAATGGAAACTCGATTCGAAGCGGAACATAATAAAAGACTCCTTTCTTATTTGTTAAATTCTTTTTTACATCCGCGCTTAGTTTTTCTTCTCCATTCAGAAATAATTAGTCTGGTTGATTCTTGTGAAAATTGCTCGTATTTTTAGAGTACGCCATTAAGATTATCACAAAGAGATGAAAAACATGCTTTTCTCTCTGTGATATCGGATTTAAACTGCAAACATTTGCAATGCGCGGTTTTTTTTTTATTATGAAGTTACTACCCTCTCAAAAATCGATGTCCAAACGTGGAATCGAACCCTGATCTCCACCTATCGCGTGTGTTAGGTGGAAGTAGGTGGACGTTTTTGCAAATGCTTGCAATGAACGAATTATTTTATTGGTTCTAGATCAACACCCGTAATAGGTGGAGATCAGGGTTCGTGTCCCCTTTTGGGTATCAATTTGCTCCTAATAATAAAACGATTTTCTCTCGTTTGCTGAAACGTCCATCATGGAAAAATAATTTGAAAAAGGCAGCATATTAGATGCAACGGTAGTGTATATCAGAAGTAATACAAATATTTTGGTTGACCACCGAAGAGTGGTTCATTTTGCCGAAGTTTTATCACCGTTGCATTTGATGGTGTTCTCCGACGAGCAGTCCTCGCAATATGAAACAATAACTCTGCGATGGTGGTGCCGGGGAAAACTATTAACTCTTACTCCTGTCCGGTTTACGATCTAAGATCTTATTCTTTTCAGAAGCTCTCCGTATTAGGATACTGGGGTAGTTTTATGCGAATCACATCCCTCGCCATCTATTTCGGGCGAATGCGAATAGGCTTTCTATTGTTCCGGTTATTTGATGGTATATTTAGTGTACTGGCCTAAGGGGCTTGGCGCCGTTTATACCATGATCGTCATGAAACGTGTTTGCAGGAAGTGTCGAGACCAACAGCGGCAAATTGATCGTATCAGAGAAAATTATTTCAATGTAGTTAATTCACGACAAAAAGAGATTTCACTCGCTTAAAAAAAAAATAAAAAAATTAACAGAATTAGATAGATGTATTTCCCATTTTACAGTAAAAATCGTTCGTTGAACCCAATGAAAAACCCAATTTAATACATGAAGATGGCACCCAAGTGTGCCCAGAACACAACTTATTTTACACACCAACGTATAGTAGCTACATGCAGAGAGTAGAGGACCAGCGCTCTCAAGGTTCACTCCCCAGCGACATGGGATCCTGATACAGGTGGCGTCTCAGAATGTCTGAGTTTATTAACTACTAGTGTTAGTTACGAACAACTGGGAATAACTCATGGTTGGAAATGGTTTTGGTAAAACTGGCCCTTAGCAAGAAAATGTCAGGCACTGTACATTTTATAAACGTATTTTACTCACTGATATTGAATAGATGGATTGCGATAAATTCAATTTTTCTCTTCTGCATCTCTTCCAGTTCCACCTACAAAAAAGTGGATAATTCCTCAAAATCTATTTTCTGAACATCCACCTAAAATGCTCCTAAGCAAAAATCAGCAGATTTGCATGTTTATCTGAAAATCATGCAAAATCAGGCAATCGGAACTTGCATCAACCGCATCATATCATGCGCTCAAAAGAGGGAAGTGAAAATCGTGAACTCATTTTCGAAGTTCGGTTACTTGTTTCCCAAAATGAAAACGATGGCTTTTTCTCTAAAAGCTCGTTACACGATAGTCTGTGGCAGCTACGTTTTCCCATCACGACTAAATAATGCATAGCCGTGAGCTCGTAAAAGATTATGGTCCATTTGAATGCAACGTCCCTCGGTAAGGTACTAGCTACTAACACAGAGCACAGCAGCCTGTCGTTTTACCTTTGTACTTTCAGTTAGGATTTATTGGGCTGGCATTCAGCAGGTCAGCTGATTTGTAAGGGCTGTTTTTCGTAGCTCTGGGATGAGGTGATACCTATTTGAATGCGGTGCATTATTTAGAGCGATTAGTGCTTCTCGGAGAGCCATTAGTGGAGTAGGTATATGTAAGTACTTAATTTTCATTGTTTTAAGCAAGTTTTCAATACCATTTTCGTGCCATCTTCTCAGGAAAAACATGATTTCGTATTTTAATTATCTTTGTTCGTTTGTACTTTCTGGCCTGGACTTTATTCATATTAAATAGTATGAATAAGATCAATTTTCTTTTTACAAGTATGATTTACATTTATTTACATCTAATCGACATTGGGCCCTTTCAACGCTACCGTAAGAGACAACACTTTCGATAGATAGCGGACAACCGCTCCAACATCTCAGCTATCATCGAACTTGACCATGTAGCAGATAACGCGAAATCGCATCCGGCTTAATTGATTTATCAGGTGGAAGCGATAAAGACTCGGATTTGACACATAAAAGGGAGCGATGCCGACGTCGCCATCCTATGAGGGCGTCGTCAAGACCCGACGGCCGACGCGACGACGATCATCGATATATCAGATCGTAGGGTCTGTCGACCCTTGTGGTCCACTACTTTCATTGTGAGCCTGTGATATTATTTCGCTTGCCCTTGGAAAGGGTGTTGCTGCGTAAATCAAAGTTATCGTTTCGATTTGGGACAGTTTATGCAATTCGTAGCTAGATACTTGGGGTCAGCCAAGCGTTTAGAACGTCGTTATGGGAGGATTATCCGGAGAATGGTAAGAGAATTAGATGTGTTGTACCGTATTGTGTGTTGCTATGATTTATTGGATCGGGGAGCAAAGGAAAGTTGTCTACATATCATTTTTTGGGTAGAGGTATCTCAATTATGAGCTCCATTCGCACGGAAATTGTTACTATTCAAGTCTTAGTATAAAGTGTTGTAAATGAAAAGCTGCGAACGCAAAATTAAGATTCTTTATTTTGTTCTTCTTGACTGGACTTGCAGATGGCGTTTACAAAAAATGTCGATTTATTAGTGGCAATGTACGAGCACAACAACAACAAAGCTCATCGCGGTCTTAAATGGTCTTCGATTTATTTTGAGAATTACCGTTACTCGTCTCCCCAACTAATGTACTTAAGGACAACGGACGTTTATTTTTAGGTCCTGCTGTCAATTCAGTCATGTCAATAAAGTGGGCAAGTCAAAATTGTAAGCATGATGTTAGTTTTAATGGGAATTTGATCCTAGCCAGGATACAATGATTTTGAAAAGTTTATTTACATTCAACACTCTGGCAAATAAATGAGGAGATCGCTAATCACAATTTCAATCAAAGCAATTACTAGCAACATCAACTGAAGCAATATAAATCTTAGTGCAAATGACTCTTGTGACAGCTAAAAGCTCTGTTTAGTGTTAATATTCCAATAGTACTCTCGTCGAATTGAATTTAAAAATGACACGTGATAGATTCATGGAGACATTTCCGACGCTGGCTAGCATCAAATCGAATAAAATTCTTCTAACGCGATTTCTCAATTTCATGTCCACGCTACGTGTATATTTGACCCCCCTGTAAATGTATGGGGCGATTCTAGGAATGATTTCAGCTCCATTTACTTCGATACAATACTTGGCTGAATAAATTGGCCTAAATGAATTTTCGGAGGGAAAATGCTAAAAACGCACGCTTTCGAGTAAAATCATGGTATGAGGTATAATCCGTTGAAATCCGAGGCTTATTAGCGATGTGCTCCCGGGGGGGATCGAACCCCGACTCCCCGCTTAGCAACCCAATCCGAGCAGCTCCCCTATTTTCAAAACAGAAAATAAAAACGTAACAGATCCGCCTATTTCCTTCAACTGCGAGAGTAGAGACGGGATTGCTACTTTACTGTAGAACTTCATCCCTCAGGACTAATTACGCAAGTGAATAACTTTTGTGCGAGTTTTCGTAGTTTAACCAAAGGTTTAACTCTATTTGATCGATCATCTCTGCGGTTAGTGAACATAACTGCAAAAATCGGTTTAAAATCAAGGACTTTCTTAAATTTTGGAAACACAGCTGCACAAAGCTTGTCTATGTTTAAGTTTTAATTTCAAATATATTACTTGTAACTTAGCAATTAACCAGTTTTAGGCGTCTTAAGTTCAAACCCTCTCACCCATCGAATTAAAATTGAGAAAAGTCCACTTATTCCAAAGGAACATGCTATTTCTTAGACATGGTGCCAATTATCCTTCGACCATAAACCATTGAGTGCATTAGTCAAGAAAATTGTCACAATTTTGCTTTGAAAAGATGTAACGGTTACTGAAGTTTTAACTGCATCCAGCAAATGAGATATTATTGGACTCCCAGTGTACAGCCAGTTTATAGGTGGAATTATAATGATGTCAAAATTGTTACAAAATGTAACTCGATATGTCAATCTTTTATAACAACAGACAACCGTATATGTAATTAAATATTCCATGAACGTGCTTGTATCACATCGCTACCTTCACAGTGGATATAATGGTCTCCAATAACAATAAACATCAATTTTAAGTATTTGGGAAGCTGACCATTCGGTCAGAGACATACCCCATTAGACTATCGTTGGTAAAAGATAACAAATACGGCACGTGGAACATATAATATTAATGCATACCATGAATTGGAGTCATCGTTTCGTGCCACATTCAGAATTGGTGTACAAAATGCATTTCAAATGACGATAACAAAATTTGACCGCAGTGATCATTAGCTCATTCATCGCTGTCAATGGCATTTTAACTCGACCTAAAAAATTCTGTAATTATGAATCTTTATGAAAAAGCCACGTGCGTTCGAGTTTTTATCGAAACCAGAAGTAGTAAAATGAATATATATAGGTAGCAGAAAATGGGAGTAATTAAGGAAGCAATACGGTTTAATAATATGTCACAAAAGGTCGTAGTGATAAAATGATAATGTAGAAACACACATACCTAGTAACACATAGTACAGGTGGCTATATGCTGAGGCAGATGTTGCATATTGCATAACCATAGGGGCCCATTAAGTATTTTATTGTAATTGTGTTGTTATTTGTGCTAGGTATGGAGGAAAAGTGTAAGTTGTAGGGGGGGTTAATTTGTGCTCTCGCTTTTTTGGCCTCGTTTTACCGCGAAACAAAGTTTGTGTGTTTTTCTGTTACTAAAAATTGATTTGCACCGCACCAGAACAAATTATAATCAGTTTTATAATAAATATAGGACTTTTGCGACTTAAAAGCTAACTATAGAAATAATAACCGTTATTTTACCGAGGACACAATTATATTGTTTTAAATCAAAGTTACTAACAGTAATTATATATTCATCCTAAGAGTGCAAACTGCGAATATTTTAAAATAACACATGACATAAATGTGTCGCACTTAAAATTAGGTCGCTAAAAACTATTAAAAAATCAGTGTCAATGGCATTAGCCGGACAGTTTGACGTTATCTACCTAGCGTAACGCTATGCTCAAAACCGAAGTCGCCAGTAGGGACATGACTCATTCTCACGTGGTCTCATGACTGTTCACCTGCATTGCCCCGAAGATCCAGTCGCCGGCCACGGCGACCGGAGGGAAGGGAAGGGAAGGGGGGGGGGCACCGGAAATACTTGAACCTCTTGTCACCCTCGTTCGCGCGTTCGCGGCGTCGGCGCGGGGCACAAGCTGTTAGCATCGGATAGAAAAAACGTTTTATTCATTGGAATTATGTGGTCGATGACCAGTGACAAGTCACTGCGTTTGGTAATGTTTTTTTTTTTTGTTGATTAGATAGGTGTAGTTATTAGTATTTGCTTGTAAAATATTGGGAGTACCTACTCCTTATGAGTGACCTAAATTATTATTGATATTGGGAAATATTTCTGCCAATTATTAGAGAATCCTGTTCAGGAAAGTAACAGGGAGTTTTTTTAAGTATACTGACGTAGGTTAGGAACGAAATTTATACGAAAAATGATGACTGATGAGTATAAATTACGATCATGCAGGTATTCAAACAGGAAGAGTATACCAACCTAAACGTAAAACTCGAAAAATACATTGTTTTTTTTTTCTGTGAAATAAATTAAAACTGTGATTCAATTTGTTTCCAGCGAATTGAATGCTAAACACAATGCACGTCTGAGGAGCTATCGACATTACTTTCATGGTTCACTTAAACGTAACAATTTCGTATGATACACGGAGAACGGAACAAGCGAAAAGGTACTATGGTAAAAAAAAAAAATCTAGTATTCTCTACTAATTGCAAGCACCACGTCACCAATTAGAATAATGCTCAATGAGTTGACCACTTTGTTGTGCTGGAAGCAATTATTGTCGTCAGTTGGTTTACCTGACTGACTAATAGGCTATTTTATATTACATCCGTGACACTGAAGATTTAGGATATCCGTGATCTAGATATATATGGTTTATCGTAATCACTTGGTGGAATACAGAAATATTTGTACACTTTGCCACCGTTTTTTTATAAGTAACGGATCTATATACCGTTAGGTTACGATATTGTCGCATAATTATGCAATTTTTGAACCAGAGGTGTCGAGTACCTACCAACAAATTGTTTCCTCACACGTCATTAGTCCAGCGACGGTGCAATACCCATCTTACTTATTGTATTTATGAGACGTTTCACATTTTCATTTCCCCACAAGAAAATCGCAAGGACACTTTATTTTAAACCCATCGATTCAGAGCCAGTTAAAAATAGTGTTGAGTCAAAAGTGACAAAAAATTAGGAAGCGCACACACGTGGCAGTTGGCGATTTGGCAGTGCGATCCACAAAGCTAAGTTTAAAGTGAAGTTGTTATCACCATGGTAACGACCTCTGAAAACCTGAAAACACAGTGCTGTGATTGGTTAATCATTTTGTTCCGTGACTCAATTTTAACCCTGCAATTTGTGTCTCTGGTCGATTTTCTAATTCGAACAACCACGCGCGAACTGGACATATGAAACCAGACAAGCATTTTCCGGGGCTTGGAAAGCATAAATGTTTTGTTAACTTTGTTTTAACGAGCTCAAAATTAAACTATCATATTACATTAAAATGTTCCTTTAGAAAGCTCCAGCATTTGACTGGTTTCCCTGCACGCATATGTAACAAGGTTATCTTTATCGTACATCATGGTAATGATTATTATGATAAAACATCCCTCTCGTTGTCTAGCAACACGATCAACAAACAACACTCGCTTGCGATCTGTCCACTGGACCGCATCATCCATTAGCTTTTCCCAACAAATGGATAAAAAAATGTATATTGGTCGCCGCGTGGTGCCCTCACCCCAAAAAATTCAACCCCCCCCCCCCCCCCCCTTCCCATAAAAAAACACCCACATTTATCCCGATCAAAACCACCATTAACCACCCCCAGACTCTAATTACATGAAACCATGCTGGGACTTTGAATAAACTCACCGAGCTTCCTGATTTCCAAAAAAAAAAAAAAAAAATGTACCCGAGCATTTTTTTTAGAAGCTAGGGCATAAAACACAAAGGGCAATACCATTTCGTTTCTTCGGTTTAATTATGGAAAGCTTTTTAAGGATGCTTTTTATCAGGTTAACGTGATAATAAAGAGCGGATGATTGTGGCTTTGGGAATTGGGGATATAAGAATGGGGATGATGACAAAACAGGGTGGTCCCGACCGGGCCGAATGACGGATGCTTGATTAAGGGTAAAATCGAAGATAAGAGAAAAAAAAATTCTTTGCTTGTTTTCTGTATGTATAGGTTTTGTATGTTTTACCACGAAATCCAACAAGGGTCCAGTAAACAGTGTAATCTATAGTGTACTAGGGTGTTTTTTTTTATTTTTTTTATTCTTCGATCGACGAAGCACTGCCCCTCAAAGCGCGGGGCAAGACTCATAAAAGTCTGAATGAGGCACTCAACTCTCGGTCGAGCCTCGGGTGTTGAAAATCCAAACAATGGAATACCGCGTGGATATTCAAATTATTGGCACCATAGGCCTCCACAAAAAGTAACCATATCTGTCACAGTGCTTATTTATATCCGTGTTGCGTGAATGGTTCAGATTTTATTTCTTATCAGGGTTGAAATATTTTGATTTGCTTTTTTTATGAATATATTTCCGTGAGTTTTTTTTTCTTTAGTGTTTCCAATCAGGCTTATTACATAGAATGAAACTGAGAAGATTCGAATCTAGAAAAAGGCCGAGATAAGAATACGAGGGAAATTTCACTGGTGACTTTTTCGGGACGAAGTGGGATATCGAAGATGTGCGGGCTGCGTCTCTTCAAGTCTCGGGGGTCACATTTCCACACCACGAAAAGTTTGCCAAACCCGAGAGATGTATTTTTGTGCCCTGTTACCACGTGGTATTGTGAGTCCTGAGTGATTGTAACCAAGGGGGTGGCAGGGAAATGTTGAATACTCACTTATTGAAGGGGGGCCTGGTGTGGGTTTTTTTTTTTTAGGGCGAAGGGATGGGAGGGTAGGGAGGAGCGAATCCAAATTGCAGATCTCTTCGCTAAGGAAATCTAATGATGGTGGTATATTGCTCCTGGGACAAGGACGAATATATTTATTTGTGGAGTGAAATAGTATTAATATTCATCCATGCAAATGTAATTTTGTCTGCGTAGCTAACCGAATCTCGCTTATCGGTTTAGATAAAAATAATAATACCGCAATGTTTAAAGTGAGTTTTCGTGTGCGGCTCTTGCTTCTTAAAATGTCTCAAAAGTTTCAGATCCATTATTTAATTTTTTCGATCTCGATGAGAACGATGCGTAATCAGGGAGGAAGGAACTGAATACTTTTTTGCCGTGGAATGGTTCCTGTTCTTGTATGACAGCAACGAAACTTGTTGATTTACTCTCCTGCAGCCTCCATCGTGAAACCACACTCTAAGTGGTTTTCAAAAATGACTCATCTTCGAGCTTTGTTTTGTTGTTGTATAGACCTGACCCAAACAGGTGATCGATCCTCTTCTGTGTGCGTACCAGAGGTCCATAGCGGACGACGCAAACCATAGCAATAAGCATAGAGATGCAACCTGTTTTAAATGGATTTCTTTCTCTCTGTTTCGATGACAAATCTCTGGATATCAGTGTCCAGTTCAAGGTTACCAATAGAAACTGAAAAAATATTGCCCCGTCTAAGGATTTTAAGAATTGTCCTTCAATATTTTGAGGTGAATCGATGTTTAAAACTTGTTTTCACAAGCTAAGCTCCTAGGGCCGTAGGGATCGGATTTACCTTCGGTACACCTGTGCAACAGTTTTTGCTAGTATATACCAAGTCAAAAGCGTAAAAGGGAAACGGGGAGTCCCCAAAGGTCTTTTGTTACCCACCCTACACAAACCTTCACGTTCAATTGTTGGAAGCTACCCCTGTATATTGGTCATATTTGGAATAAGAATACAGATTCGTATTTCGAGCAGGGTGAGACATGTGTTCTGATCGTGGAGAAAGTTGAACCGAGGGGCAGGTGGAGGACACTTTTCCGCGATCCAGCTACTAAATGTTTTTTTTTACGCTTGTAATCCTCGCCTCCTCGCTATCGCCATCTATAAACTACAAAACCCTTTTCATCTGCTTTTCTACTACACTTCTGTGACGTTGTAAACGAATACCAACTGTTTGAACGTGTAATTTAACGTAATTGTTATAAAAATGCGACGTTGATGACTTTGAATTGTGTAATAAAAGATGATTCACTGTTGCATTTCGTGCGTCCTCTAACGCACACGCGTTTTATGATCTGAGATTTGTTTTAATTACTAAAAATACACCTACTGTGTTCAAGTTTTATTTGGTTAGCTTTCGCTTAGCACCGAAAATAATCGTCAAGAAATAATAAACATGCCAAACATTGTCGACTGAGGATTTGGCGGCAGTTTTAACATTTTAACTAGTTGGAATAAAATGGGATCAATTAAAAGGGAAGAACACGCGTATAGTTTTTTTTTTTGGTTAGTCAAAAGTCCCTTTTGACAACGCTTTGCTCACGCTCTGCTAAAGTAATAAAACATTCCACGTTTTCACGATCGACGACAAAAAACTTTAAGAAACAGATGCTGATGACGATGGTACGTACCAAATTATTGAATACAAATGGGTTGCATTTTCGTGGTGGCTCTGGTTTGCACAAGTGATATTGCATGACGCTGTTCAATTTTGCACCTTTACCCAACAATTATATGGTTTGTTACATTGGGCTCTAATTAAAGGTAGGTATAATAACGCCTCTACCAGAGAAAAAATTCGCAGTCAAAATTCGTTTTAATAAACAGTGAGTCATTAAACCTCAATAATCAATCTATTAATTCGTTATAAGAAATTTAGGGTAGGAGACTTCAGAGTTTATTGATTTATAGTTTCGATATAAATGTTCGATGATTCTATAGTTGTAGTCGCTCGGTTTTGTAATGGTGCATTTAACAAATTAGCATTTCGTAGCAAAACTTATGGACATTTATTGCCTACGATTATTGCTATCATATCATAACAATGGCCTATCACCGATATTATCACAAGGTAGCGTGGCCGAGCGGTCTAAGGCGCTGGTTTTAGGCACCAGTCTCTTCGGAGGCGTGGGTTCGAATCCCACCGCTGCCATCGTTTTACTTCGGACAGTACGATTGGGAAACTAACTAACATGCTAATTTGTGTTTGCTCTTTCAAAATTAACTTACAAGCCTGATTACACTGCTAGGGCTGCCAATTTTTGCGCGGTGTAAATCCACACTTTATATTCAAATTCACTTATCGTCATTTAACAATTTTCATAACAGTCCTTTTGAGGTTAGCGTCTCCAATTAAAATTATAGCGCCAAAAAAATAGCCCATTGCGGAAATACGTTATTCAAATCAGATTACATGCTCAGTGAAAAGGGGTAAGACTGTTAAAAATAACGCAAGATTAAATTAAGGGACGCTACCGCAAGTGTTCGTTAATCAGAGTTTATCGATCGCACTTAACTTTCAACTGCTGAGGGCGCACCACCAGTAAAAGTTAACGCTGCAACTAATTGTTGAAAACCACTGATGAAATGTATTATGTTTATTCAGGTGCAAAACAAATTCGAGTATGCCTAATTTAGGGGTGTTGCTAACGATCAGCCCCTTCATTGGCATCTGTCTAACGCACTACTGACATTTTAAAATCTGATTTAATTAGGGGGATGATTTCAGACCTCCGCTACGGGAAACGTGCAAAGAGTTGATAGAGAAATGAAAAGGGGAAAGAGATTCCACTGAAAGAGGACTTAATTACTGAAACCAATTAACGGAATGGCACAGGTACTTAGATGTCTATAGGTGCAGAGCTGTGGGTTTATGCTCGGATTTGCACGTAGCTTTTCTGTGTGCTATCGATAATTAATTTACTGTAGCTGCAAGCGGATTTGATCTGTGATTATCCGGTCGTGTAATTGGTGGTAATTAGATTTGGGTGATTTCTGTTTCCGAATATACTAGAGGCGATCTGCCAAATGTGAGACAAAACATCAGTGAAACAAAACATAATCTTATAAAAAAAAATGCATTTCTGTTTCATGCAAAGTGGTTTTGAATTCTGATACGTTTTGACATCAATGTGACGCGACAACAGTTGTTATTATCAATTAAAAACAAAGATTTGAAATAATCATGGACAATTGCAAAATGGTTCGTGCTGCTCGTTGTTTATTGCTCTGTACTTCAAGGTGTAACCTTGAACCTAGTTCTTCCGCGAATTGGCGTGTTTTTCTTTTTTGGTTTGCTGATTTCAATCTATAATAGCTGACCGCAACACATGATAATCTTCAAGAACCACCAAAAACAAAGGACGTCACTGCGTTTTATTTGTGATCGGTGTTGCGAAGTTTGTAAGAGATTAATTTTTAGGGAAGTTGTACTCGTGCAATTCGGCGGCGACAATTGGAAAACAGATTTTCTGAGAATTTCAAGCCGTGATTTATTTTTTTGTATTCTTTGAGATAATTTGACACCTTTTTCTGTTAGAGGGCCTCCCGAATTTCAATCCTTTGAATCAAGTAAAACAACTAGGACATTCAGGAAATCGAGGCCCTCTGAGAATCTTGTAATTACCTACTGGTTGTTTATCGTGAATTTCATCAAAGTTCCTTACTCCGTACAGCATATTCAACTTTAGGGTATAATTCATGTCGGATTGAATTTTTCCATATGAGCAAAGCAAACTGATATAAATCGAGGAAAGAAATAAAAGAAATAGCATGAGATGTAACCAATAAAACGAGTAATTATCAATTATGTGTAGTTCATCCAAATGAGATTAACGACTATCTGATGGAAGTAATAAAATATCACGAGATCGCTAATGATCCGCGGTAAATGAATTACAAAAAAAAATATAGATATATAACAAAGCCATACGAAAATTATTTCATTATTCAGTAATTTAAATATTAATTAACTTGAAAAAAAAATGCATCGTAAACTCGGATGGCATTTGACGTCAACAAGAAACGAGCGCGGTAAAAACGGAGTGTAGTACAAAATTGTGCGGGTACCCGCTCTTCGCTCCAACTTCCTACCATCAATATTATTGTACAGCCCTGTACAACAATTCGACTTTAGTATGCTTGTCAATTATGGCGATTTTTTTTGATTTTTATTTTTATTTTTTTTTGCTTATAATTTGCGGGGCACAAATCGAAAATGTAAACCTGTTGATGGTCGGTGAAAACCACACAGTAGCAAACTAGTTAACTGGTTCGCTGGCTAATGATCTGAATTGCTCATCACGCCAGTGCCACCAGTAACTTCTTCTCTCTCCTACACCAGGATGATTCATAGACATTTCCCCTCCTTTCGCGACAGAAAACTCTGTTCCTCTTTTTTTTTTCTACAATGCAGCCAACCAACCGGTTGGTGAGCTCATCAAAATATAGTGGCGCTGCAAAAACAAAATGCAAGTGTGCTCCATACCGAATTTAATAGTGTTTTTTTTTTTTTTTAATTCTCTCCAGACCAAGCTGCCAACATTATCAGGTGGGCTTTGTAAGACCAGTGCTAAAATTGTAGATTGTCGTCAATGAAAAGTACACTTTCTTCATCATTCAGTTTGCCAAATGGCCACTGAATACATTTGATTATAATTAGACATGTGTGTACAAGTGGGTATAGTAATCACATCTTGATTTCATTAAAGGCTAATGGCATTAAAGCGTCATTTGAACTTGGACTTGAATTCTGAATTTGTGAGTGACCTCTGGTGTATGAAGTGTTACACCACTATGAATCTTAAACTGTTACGTTTCACCATCTGATTTTTCCCATGGTTGAGACGAGAGCGACAAAATGATGCCACAAGCCAATAGGGTTTTAATCACATGTGTACCTTTAGACATTCAGTGAAAAAAATTATAATTTAGTATTTCGCATAAACACGCAAGCACGCTATAGAGCGTTTCAATTTTCCACCATTAGTTTATGAAGAGCCTGTAACAGTGAACCGAGTCAGCCACCAAAACGGTGTTGTTTTGATTATAAAGCTACGCTAAAAAACAACTTGCTCCTCTCAAAACTCTTGCACAACCTGTCCATCCATGACCCAGCCCTGCCCGAGGATAAATACAAGGATCCAAAAATAGAACGCACGTTTCTCGTTCCCATCCTCATTATTCAAGCGAAACATGAGACCAAAATTGATACTGCAGCGAATAAATTGAAGCATTGAGACGAAAAAGGTTCGCGTGAACCTAGTAGCTCTAACAAGGCGTTGAAAGGGTGGTTCTGAGGTTCTGTCTTCGCAAACGGAACCAAATCCAGCGCACCATCTACAGACTGTCAGTCTGCGGTGACATTTCCATGCACGTGGCATTACCAAAGTCGGCAGCACAATAATGTCATATGTACAACAATAACATTGGCACAAATGGTTGCACAGAAACAATGGGCAGATAACCACAAAATGCTGAGTGCCCGCTAGGTACAATTTGCATCGCAACTGTGGGGACATTTTCACCAGAACGTGGTGTGTTGTGGTTAGGGCTAGCCTGTATTTGCGGACAGACAGCACTGTGTGATTTGTAAACACTACGTTTACACATTGGCCGTCTTGTGTTCACGGGGTTGATTATTTAGTCGTTTGCAAGGTGACACATCATGTAGTAAGCCTTTGGGCAGTGCTCCTTTGAATGGCTAATACAATCACGAAATAAGAATACAAGTTTTTTCATTTTTTTTGTTGTATAGAAGAGTCCGGTGCGTGAGTCATCCTATGGTCAGGTCTGGAGTAGTCAGGTTTGGAGCTCAAAGGTTCAGAATTAAGTGGTCTTTGGGGCCCTGCAAGTGTTTGCCAAAGGGTCTGTTGGGTTCGAGAGTAGTTTCAATCTCCTTCATTCTTTCGATTCAAGATGTCGTTCGGCTAAAGCTATATCAAAGGGACACTTGCAGCCATGATGCCAATACACAAGTCTTTGACAAGGGCCAAATGGTAGAGGCCATGACCACAAATGTCCAAGCTTTACCCTATTCGTATTATGATCGAAAACAACGAAGTTTTCCCATATTCTAACAAAATAGAAGAACCTTTTTACTAGCATTCAATGTGAAACACACTCATTTTCGCGTTTTTACTAAATCTGTATAATTTGCGCTCTCATCAAAGCACCGAATTCGAAACGATCATAGAGGAGCATTAAACAAAAGATCTATTTACAATTATTCATCGCGTAACAGCGTTAAGTGTCTAGTTCGGGGTGCACCACTAATGGTCAACATTTATGCCATCCGCATGAATGTTTCGGCAGAGCTACGCGCAATGGTGTGCACGTTAATGGAGCTGACAAAACCCGGTGCCTTGAATATTGTTAGTGAAGTGGTTGGATCTAAAGTCATTTGCATGTTGACTTGGTCGACGCGTTTCGAGCTAAACAATGATTTACAATAAGTGGTAGAAGGGACGCCGTACAGCGGCGTCGGCGTCGGCGGTGGCCATTGTCAAGAAATGAGATTCAAACATTGGGGGCATGATTGCTCTTAACAATTCAATTCAGTGTAATTGTTTGCACAAAGCCATCGCTATGACGTGATGAGAATTTGCACACATACAAATAGATTTTTTGAATGGGAGTCATGCGATTGAGCCACACGCATATACGCGAATATATTTTCTCTTGGTCAAGTCGGGTAGCCCTTGATGGGCAATGCATCATGGTATCTAGCCATGCGTTCGGTTTCAAAGGGGTTAAAAATAGGAGGGGTGCGTTTCGGAAAGTAGTTTTTTTTGGCATACGATAATTCAAAGTGAAACGTAATTTAAAGAAGTGATGCAAAAAAAAATCGGTGCACCCATTTCGTGAAACGGTTTCATGTAAAAAGATTTCCAATCCTTTAAATCGTGTAATGTAATGTAACGAATGTGTGATGATTACAATTGAACCCTGCATCGGTCTTCCATTAGGTCTGTAATCAAAGCAAAGAACTTTATATAGCATGATCAAAAAAGGCTTAGCGGAAGGGTCACCTTTGCACTTAAATATGATATTTCACTTTATCTTTTTATCAAATAGAACCAAATGGCTAATAATCAAACGAACTATTGAGATATCGGGGAGCGTAACGGTGAAAAGATCGCTTACGATTCACGCGAAGAAAGTGATCGACACGTGAAATCGGGGTTCCGTCCATGAATTACACAATATCGGGCACCCTCTTCTGTTCACCGATCCCAATCTATGAGCCGCTTCTGGCAGGAATTGACATACGTATTCGAGGGTGATCACCCGTCTTATCTGTCAGTCAAAACGCATCAAACTCGCCTATTTATAGATATCGACGTCGGATTTTATTGGTATCGTCACGCTGGGAAAAAGGGATAATCGTAAAAGTTGCACAGAGGCTGTAGGAGAAATGGCCGAGATCAATTAATCGGCGCCGATAAACCGGTGACTTTTACGAGTTCGGTTGCCTTATAGGAGAATGCCGCAATCTTTTTCCCGCGCTACCAAGTTAATGACTGGTCGACCAATCACGTGACGGGGGAACCAGACAAGAGAGCGCGTTAACTTCGGCGACGACGGCGACGATGACGGAAAGTGCAAAAAGCGTCGAGCTCTGCCAGAAATTTGCATATTTCCAATTACGTTAGATGAGCACATAAAAGCAGACACTGTCTATGTCGTCGATGGCGTAAATCTAGTAGCTAACTCTCATCACTGTTAATGAATAATGATTGTTAGCTTCATTATTAAACCTTTAACGATTACCTATTTTCGATTTTTATTTCTATCCCTGCTGTACTGTATTGTTGGTAACGAGAATTATGAGCCTGCCATGCAAGTTGTGAGACTATTTTGAATTCTCATTCATTTGCATTTTGACCGTTTTACGAACGTAATTGAATGATTTGAATTTCCCTAATCATGTTTCTGTAGTTAGTTAACACGTTACACCATTACATCGCTCGACGCTTGATTGTGAATGTCAGTTTTATGCGGTTTGATCGTTTCGCGAGAGGCCGTTACCGGAAGGAGACGGATTTTTCTGCGAATGATTTGAATTCAAAGGCAAAAAAAAATCCCGTCACACTCTTTGTTTTTTTACCGTCACTCCTTTGAGTCGATGACAATTTCTCCCCTCTTACTTACACTACTCGACAAAGGGTTAATGACCTTATTTATGACTTCACCAACTACAAAGTACAATGATAATTGCAGTTTTCCATCGATGATTTCTGCACTGAATAAAAAGCCTACATCAATCAGTGATTTTTTTTTCTACATATAAGCTGTGATTTGTACCCGAGTACTCTCAGAAACTCAACAGGCATGTGCTGCTAAAAATCTTAAAGTTTTACCATCTTGAATTTTTTTATCTAAATTGCTTTGTTAACCCCTTTTGTTCGGCGTGATGCATAACGTGCAGTGAGGCAGAGTGACGTCATTTGCAGATTCTGAATCAATGTCACTCGATGCAGTCGAGGGCTTGCGATGGACAATGCAGTGGTTAGGAAATGGGTACGACACTCAAAAGTGCACAGAGCGAAATTTGAATCCTCACTTTATCATGTAGTTCATAACGAGACCCAGCTGTTTTGTAATGTATGAGTTGGATACCATACGTTTGATTTCTGTAATGACAAATTGCAAAATTTTTTCTGGCCAGCGAACTCATTCATGTTTGATTCTCATGAATAAATATTCACCGTCCCTAATAAATGCATACCTTTATAGGTACACTTTTTTTTCAGATATCTATTTGATATAATATTTTTACCTGGTTTGCCAGTTTGGTTGCAGTGTACAGCCTGTGAAGCTTCCACATTCACTAAGAAGACACGTATTCCTGTAACAAAAATAAAACATCTTCAGTTTGCCTCACATTTTAAAGATACCTCATTGTAAATATCAATTGATTTAATATATTACTATGCATCCATGAGAAAATGTATCCCCATCAAATTGATTCGAATCTGTAATAGCATCATCAAGATCCCATACTTCTTCTCAACACATACGGTAATGTTCAATACACTTTTTATTATGATAGCAACATTATTCGATACTTCACAACCCCATTGAAATAAATTACCGTAACCCCTCATATTCTTTGTGTGCTATATAGGTATACGTTCCTGGCAAGCACAGAAAATATGCAAAACAGAAGGGAATAGCGATTTGAAGCTCTTTATCAACCAGAATGAAACCTGTCAAAAAGTCAGATGGATTTGAAAAATCGAATATTATTTCATCTAGCTCATCTCTCTTGGTGATTGCATTGAAATGAGCGTGCAATATTTCGCTACATGTCGCAGCGTTCATCTGCTGATTGCTACACATCAATAACACATCATTGGGCTTTGTAAAACAAAATAATAGCAGGATCGAAATTTAGAAAAATACACGGACTGCTGGTAGCTCTACCTTTAAAAGGACTAAATTAAAGGCTAAATTATGCAACCCTTAAGTTTAAGGACATTAATATTTCCTAGTCATGAATCAACCGATTCTTTTATCTTTCCTTCGGCACCAACTTCGGGGTTAAGAAACAGCGACACTCAATATTTCTTTAATTTTTTAGAAAAATAATTTCTTTACAGTCAAAGACCCCAAGAAAGTCACAATCAACAGTGAAAACCGCTTTTTAAAAACGAGCGCTGTCAACTTCAGCAATTAACTTTTTCAAAATGTTTACGCTACCTAAAGTGCTTGTAGACTTTTTGAGAAAGTATATCAATGATTGGTCTACAGCTCACAATTAATCAAGTCTGATCAACACCCTTTCAAGATGGGTGCCTGCTGGTGCGGCCTATATTTATGGCATGTTTGTTAAATGTGTCACTTCTTGAATGTCAAGGCAGATCTTGAAGGATGCTGAGTAAGTGTTGATGAAAATATAGCATTATCCACTTCATGGATTGGCTGTCTGTTACAGGACAAAAAGTCTGATGAATTATTTTTTGCAAAATGTTGGCGATATGGTAAGTCAACTTTGAATGACAAACCATAATTGACCCACGAAAGGATTCTTATTGTCTTAGTGCAAAATAATGTGTTGTCGTCGAGACAACACTTGAACATTGTTCAAGTTTGTATCATGAGAATTGACATTTTTGCTAAAAAAAAATGTATGAAACCCCATGAAAGTAGTGTACATTTCATCAGGAAAGCAGTTTCTTTTTCAACCGAAGTATGCTTTTTTTTGCTAGAAGCTGCCGTAAAAACAATAGATAACTTTGTAGTTTTACCAAAAACTATTTGAAATGGGTTTTGAATGCTAAGTAAAGGACAACTAAAATCAAGTAGACACGAGTCTAAAAACCATCATAACTTTGCAGTTGATGCCAAAATATATTATTACTGGATTCTGTCATGTTTGAACCAGAATTCCAGAATAACATCACTAGTTCCTGGCGTACCACACCATTAATGTTCACTTATTTTCTTGTATCAGAGTAAATTGTCATTGTTTTTGCACACCTCGCTAATATGTAAAATGATGTGGAGATATCATTTATGCATCCCAGTCTTTGACGAGCATGAAACTTAAAGTGCCCGTTACACTGCCCGTTGAGTGGGCACTCTCCGTACACGCGGACACTCACCTTATTTCTATTATTGGATTTGACTAATTTCCTTATTGAAGTCAAGGATTCGCTTTCGATGAAGCTCACACACGTGTTCACCAACGCATAAAAAATGACTCATCATTTACGCGTTGAGTTTTCAGTCATAGATAAAATTTTGCCGTTAGTAAACATTGCGCATTTGTATATTGACCGAAATTATCTTTATTGACAAAATATATTCGAAAGATTGGCATTGTGTTGTATGGTTTAAACTAAAAAACAGGAAATCCTAATTTTTTTTATGAAAATAAGAATAAAAGTAAACCTGTATGAGACGTATTTATGGTAATAACTACACTTCCAGTTTTAGCGATTTGTTAACATTATTGCCGAGGGAGAGACTCTCGGACGACGTCTGTTCTGCAAATTTGATTTGTCTCACAAATTGTTACAGTAATAGATTGTCCTGACCAATACTGCATGACGAGCTGAATTGTCCTTCCATTCTTTTTTTACGTGCGTTTCCTCTTTTATCTTTGTCCAGTCGTTTGATCGCTTCACTTCGTCGCACTCTTCTCAATCTCTTGCCATTTTCCTCCTCACTTGCGCGCGTCTATCCATCTTACTTTTCATCAACATGTTAGAAAAAGCAAAAAATCCTCTATATATATATATATATTTCGCTTTATACACTTGTGTAGTCAAAACGTATGATCACACATAATGCATTCATATCATTTTTCTTAGTCCCAATTTTATTATCTCGATGCCTTTCTAACCTATTTATCAAAATCAGACGACACTCTAACATAGAAAAGAGGGAAGAACAAAAAAGTGAGGGGTTCGATCTAGAAAATTGCCAAAAAACAAAAACACCGCTCGACTGGTTGCGGTTTTCCAAAACCGAGATGACAAAATGTGAGTGATTAATAATCGAAAGCTTCTGAATTTCACGCATGGGCTGGTGATTTTATATCTGAGTACACAGGAACACCCGACTCCCAACGTTGACCATTAGCTTAGACCGGCTTAGAACGTGCAACATAGGGCCCCGTCCACTACCAGTACGACCATTAGCACAACACCATTACATTATTATTTATTAAATCACGTTTGTGAATAGGGACCACGGGCAAACACTAATGCACAGGTCATTTACGCGTAAATTCTCGTTGCTCAATAAATTTGAAGATTTACAATTATCATACAGCTAATATATAATTGGTGCAACAATTTAGCGAGATAAATTAAATGATAAAGAATCGAATTCGTTTCTCATGTGATTTGGAGTTGGAATTAGAACAACAATAATAATCAGTTCAAACCCAAGAGATTTATATAACCCTAGAGACACACCATATAAACACAATTATGCCAATTCTTTTCTCATCATGTGTCCTGACCTCTGAAGTTTTTCACACGTTTTGCTCTTAACATGATATTAAAATCAAGATGAGATGCAATAACGGAAGACTTTAGCTTGTAGCTAAATCTAAGATTTCAAAAAAGCGATGGGGTACCCTTGGGCGAAAACTTGCCCGCAAACATGATATACACGCCCCGGCCATGATTTCGATCTCCTCTTTAAATACTAATTTAATCGTCTATCCTTGAAAACTTGGCTGCGATTCGCCGAAAGAGCAGGCCGGAAGTCCAAATTAGGTAAAGGTATGGCGGAAAACTTGTGCGGTGGACATCAGCTGATTGGCTGAGGCCAGTTTTGCGTGGACGGCAATAAAAGAACACACGTGCATTGAATTGAGAGTTGTCTACACTCTTCTATTCGTGCCACGGTGAGAAGATGAGAATTACACGTGATCCCAGGAGTTTTCTTAGGGGTCATGTTATTACGTCTGGCTGGTCTGGCTGTTGCCCCTCGGGTGGTTTTATGTCGATACATAATTGGATAACGTCCAATTACGCATGCAATTCTGCATGAGACTCGGGTAATGAATATGAATTGTAGGCAACGTATTTGTGCATACTAAATGTTCGCGTTGTAAGGACATGTTTTGAACCAGCAGGATTATGTATGGATTTCTTCCTGTATTCTTGTATCGACGTTTTGAACTCTTAAGATATTTGGTTCATCAGCTTTTCGAAATCAATCTGCCTATTCCAAGATTATTTTCTTAATGTTTTCCAAGTCTCAATTCAACCTCTTGTCGTGCATACTATCGATTTAATTCAAATTTGATTGACTTGCGAAGTGGCAATAGGAAATAAAAAAACGCCCCTGGCATCCACCTACAATGTTTTAAAACTTTTAAAAAATTACCTTATAATATCAGGGTTTAAGATGCAGCCCTGTTCGTTCCCTACGATGGGTAGCAAAACCCCATATAATGACCAAAACCCTTTTTTTTTCACCACGCGATCCCCATAATTATTTCAGTCATGTTTTCACCAGCAAGCAAGCAGCGAGCAACCAAGACCAGGTATACTAATAACATAGGTATAGTAGAATCCTTCCAGCATCACTCGAGGCAAGCGAATGAATCACGCTGGAGTGAATCATGCCCAGTCTGCTCTGGATCGAGAGGTCTCAGAAACAGTGTTTCTTCGATATTGTCTCAGGATTTTATTGGCCGGTGCTGCACTGGAGAGCGAATGCACTGGCGATGTCGGTCGAGGATTGTATGGGAGGAAGGAGGACAACGAACTTCAGTCTAAAATTAGTCATAACTTTTACTACATGTGCGTAAGTATATGTTGACTCATTGTTGTCATGGTGTACCCAATGGTTGTGCACTGTAAGAGGTGTGTCCGATAGGTGGTAATAATTGCCGATTGGTTTTAGTGCGGTCTATAGGTGTCGATATTGGTCATGATTGAACCTTTAGGATTTGAGTCGGACTCAATTTTGGTCGTGTTAGGATAAGATCTATGGGGGGAACAATATGCAATATAACAAATACCAAATAAATCAAAATTACCAGAAGAAAAATATAATATTATAAGAAAGACGATTTCAATTGACCTTGTGAAAAATAATTTCTTTAGAAATGTATTGGCATCCGTCACAGTAGCAGCAGTGCTAGTCAACCACATGGTTTGTGGTGGTGGGCTTTGTTCTGACATATTTCCCTGTAACGCTGGCATATAAGCGTCGGTGGGTAAAAATTAGGAACATTACCTAACCTAGAAGGGAGAAAGAGAATCCCGGAATAGATCTTAAGAAGGCTTTTACTCCTGATAGAGAGTGACTTTCACATGATATTTCTATTGATTTGAAGAGTTTATTTTTAATGTCGATTTTCTGAACAGATTAATCAATAGTTCAGTGAAAGGCGCAAATTTGGTTCTAGCGTCTCTTTACAGATCAAATTACGGCAATCTGTTCTTAAGTTCCGTTTTGTAGGAGCTGCCTGGCAAAACACGCTAGTCGCTGCACACAGCTAGATCGTTTTATTATATAACAATAATTATTCAAATAAACTGTAATACGTGGGCAGAATTATAATATACAATATTATACGTTTTAATGGTAAAGTAGATATAATGCATATCATTATTTTCGCTGTAGTAACAGTAAAATTTCAAGTACATCAGTTATTGCTTGAAACTGCTGTATATGATAAAAGTAACGGAATAAACTTAAATATTATGTTATAACATTAATAAAGGGGAGGCAAAAATAGAAATTTTGTGTAAAAATAGTGGATTATATTTAAAAATAATCTGTGACTGGAAAAGTCAACTGATAAGGCAAAGAAAATGTGCACGTGTTATGTGTAATTATCACTATTGTAATTACAGAAATAGGTCGGTGAAGTACCAAAGGTGTTTTTTCTAAGAGTACTGCATGTATAAGGACTATTAACATAAATGAATAGCGGTAATGTTCCGAGATTAAAGAAGAACAGATAAATATAATAAAGAACCTTGTTTTAGCAACACTATAATTATTTGCTAGGTACAAAAAAAAATGTATACCATAACATTTCCCAAAATAAGTGTTTCTATAAATGCTACCTCCATTACATTCTCCGTCGAAAATACGATATCAAAAAATCTGGCCAATGCCAAAATAAGTAAAACGTAACACTCACACAAAGCGCTAATTATTTATTTTAATAGGGGCCCTCGCACTAACTATTCCTAGAAATTTACTTTTAATCCAACTGCGAGTCGTGCTTGTGCAATATATTAAAATAAATCTATTTTTTTTGTCACCGGAGAACCTTGAAAAACAAACCAAATGTTTCCGCATAGACCACACGATAAAATGTTCCTATTTGGCGCAATATTATTCAAATATCAATACCCCTCCATGAATATTCACACCTACGTCTGCTTATGTGACTGATTGACAGTGTGTACAGACATAGGGGTCAGGTTTGTACCACTACACGACGCATTGTGATAGCGATAACGCATTCTACACAGTGTAAATTAACACTTGGAACACGTGGATTATTTTAAACAGCGAGGCGGCAAACGGTGGAACGTGACAGATTGTAATGGCAGTGTAAGATCATGGTCAATTGTAAGGTGTCATACAAGGTACGTGATATTGTTGAAAATCAATGTCAGATTTGGCGCGGAATTGATTTATAGATTCTTGCGTGATGGGTTTTGCGTTCGAGTTAAAATATTTTTCAAAGCCTGGGGTAGGAAGTGTTGAAAGCTTTAATTAAAACTTTTAGACAAGAGAGAGCTAAAAATAGAACCAATCTAACAATTACCTTACAGAATTAACATTGAGTTTGTAGGCATAGTCAGAAAGCCAATGTTAAAGTTAGATTTTTTTGCTGAGCAAATAAACTGGCAACACGTGGTACCACCCGATGGCGCTTGCGGTCGTCGTTTTTTTAACAAACCGCTACAATTAAATAATTACGACTATCGATACGTGAAATTAACTGGGCGCAAACCAGTCTTTCATAGCCTGGATATGACAGAAAATGTTTAAAACTTTTAAAAATAGGAGGAACTGACTGTTCCTCCTCCTATCTAGTTGGTATACTTATTCTATGTTCTTAAGAACGAATAAATAAATGAGTAAATAAATAATCGATGAGAAATAACGAAATAAAATTTATGAACACTCGAAACGACTGTGCCTCCACCTAGTAGCATCCTCCATTTTTGTGGGTAAAGTAGTCATTTGACGGCCATTTTTAACGACATTGGCGCTAAAATGCGGCAAAATGTTGCTACACTTCGCAGATTTTTAAGATTTAACTGTTAAATGGTTTTATTTTAATTCTAGCAGCTGTGCACCTTCACGAATGCATACAAACACCATGTAAATGAACATAATTCACAACCCCTTTAATTTATAACCCTATCAAGTTGTAACGATTTAATAACCATCCCAACGATTTTATCGGCTATTCTTTTGTTTCTCCTCAAAAGTGCAACGCACTTATCGTAATTTGATCAATAAATGACAAACGTGGTGCCACATATCTGTGTCATGCATCTGCAAACCATGGTCTCAAAACAAATATTTCACATAAACAATGACCACCATAAAATGCAGGTCATAAACCAATCTTTTTATGCACCTAGATACGCATTGAAACGATTGCGATTTTATTTCGACCAGTGGCGTAGTGTTTTGTCAGAGTTTTACTATTCGGAGCTGAATCATCGTCAATTATGTCACAAAAGTTACAAATTCAAAAAAAAAAAATACAAATAAATATGGGGCAAAAGTCCAACAAGTTAAACCTTACCACCATAGCGCCATACAAAAAATACATACCATGCACACAATACCATACCACAATACAAAAAATTGCCACCAAATGTCTACTTTATAGACAAAAATGGATATGCCAGGTAAAGTCATAGTCGTTTTGAGTGTTAAGAAATGACAACTCGTTATTTTTCACAAATTAGTTGCATTTGCGACAGGTTTACGCCCAATTATCTTAATTATTTCTAATCTTAACGATTGATACACATATATCGATATTTGAGTACTAATTATTTACTTGAAGAGGTTTGTTAAATAGGTCGGCAGCAAGCGCTATTGAGTGGCACCCACCGGTTTGTACCATAGAAGTGGGAATTCTGAAATTTTTTGTGTGTTTCGACCACCGTTACGCACGCCGCTGCCCTTGTGCATGTGCATCATAAAAACTTTGCATGATTTCCAGGACAATTTGAGCATGGGATGAACCAGGTGAGAGGTTATAAATAGTAATAATTTATTCTCATATCCGCAGACAAAAATGTACATGGAAGTCCTATGAATTATCAGGTTCTGATTATCTTTGTTTCATTTATAATGCAATTATTTTCCACCCCACGAAGAATAAAATGTATTGACGTGCTCACGGGTAGTATTTTTAAATAGGAAATATTAGCACGTATACGTATATATTTGAGTGAAATCCATTGTAAAATAGGATTGGAGCAGTGATGAGTTTCGTATTAGCTAGGGGAGGTAATCTCTTTGTGGTTGGCTAGATCATTAATTGTGCAGTAATTGCACTTTGAGTTGCAGTGAATTGATGCATGGTAATAGCTAATGCACTTGCCTGGCTTGTAGTTCAAGAGTTGGATGCCATTTAGGCATGGTAACGATAAATGTAATGTCTGTTAAATCTTGCGGACATTGTTTGGTCAATCACACATCTCTGAGATGCAGGTATTGGAAAGTGAATTTGATAAGTAACATTTTTGGTTGAATGATTAATTCGTGAGGTTTAAGGACGCGCTGTTTTAATAACGAGCCCTGTGGCTCTGGTGTAATGGCGTCAGTGAATGAGTGGATGATGATGAGGATGATGATGAACCTAGCCTGGCCTAGAAGGGAGGAGTTTAAACCCTGTGCCGGTATGTTGCCTACTCCTGTCGACGAGCACCGAGAACCACCGGCTTAATGTCTCTTCCGAAGGAGTATACAACGCGAATAACAGGATTCTTCCACAAAACCATGCTGTCGAGAGTTTGATGCAAGGCGAATCAAATTGCTGAATTAACATTTATCCTTCCAACCTCTCCCCCGAACAGAACTGGTCATGTGTATGACGGTCACCCATCCAATACCTGACCCATCACAGTGAGTTGCTCAACTTCTTCGATTTTCCAACACGCCAAATCATACGGTACAACAACAACAAAGGGCCAGTTTTTCAATTGTTCGTTAAAAACATAACCGTCCACTAATTTTTTATTCGCTAGGCAATAGCCAATCAGAATATTTTTTAGTTTGTTAACGATCTGTAAATTATTTAACGTGCCCCTTACAAAACGGCACTAATGCACCTAAGTCTGAACTAGTTCCCTGTATTTCCCTAACTCTTCTATCACTCAGCCTGACAATAGCGGATGGTCATTTTCGAATGTGCAGAGAAAAAATGTTTGTGTGTTAGTTTTGTGACTCATCGTGAATGATGCGCATATGTACACGTACCAAAGAAGCGACGCCTATATCGGCATTAAGCACAAACATCGAATCAAAGACAAATAATAACATTGTTAGAGATGTGTCTCAATTGAGATATACCCTTGCTGAAAGATCTGTTGCAATAATCTGTGTTTCCTGCTGCCAGCCTATTTAACAACAGTGTCACTCGATCTTAGCAATTGGCTACCTGATGTTACAACCTGACGATCTCTAATGAAGATTACATGTCGACTTGAAAATACATTACAAAAACCTATAGTTAATGGGTATATGGTGCCAATATACTTCGAGACACGCATGGCTGTACGTTAGTGCGTCTTGCCCTCCCCGGCAAATGTAACGGCAATTGTTTTAAAAATAGACGAAATTATACAGTTTTCAACTAAGAGGTGGATTTTGAAAATAAAATAGTGCTTGAGGAGACAATAAGATGAGTCTCTGGATCTAGCAGATAAAGAAAGAACGGACAATAACTGTCGTTTATATGTGGACGTGTTTATGTCTTTATGGAGGAAATTAGAGGAATAATGCTGCGTTTTGTACTGCGACGATTTCAAAGGTTTGGTCTAGACCGCATTGTGTTTTTTTTATAAATTACGACCCATATGAGTTGATAGATGTTGAAACTAGAAAAAAAAATGTGTTAGTTTTCTTCATTTTAGCACAGCCACAGGACGTCCTTCAAGGATTTTTTTTAGAATCAGATTTTACAATTAAAGGGTGTGAAGAAAATAGTGCAAAATAGATCAAAAACTGACTATTCCTTGGCCTAAATAAGAAAATTTTCTTAACAGAGCATTACAAGCATTTTTTTCTAATTTCTCTGCGTACTGATTAAATAAAATTGAAATAATTGATAGACTATTTGTTTTATTTAAAAGTGGCTTGAACAGAATCAAAGACAATTCTTCAGGCTTTTGATTCACTGCATCTTTATCGAATCATAATCATGTCGGCTGTATCCGAGAGACCCATGAAGCAAGTTGAGTTAGCAGCCAGCGGGGCAAGCAATACGCAAACAATTTGTAAATTTTCGTGCAAATGAGACCGGCCATTAAAGTAGACACTTCAAAAATGTAATCAAATCACCGAAACATTTTCAAAATTTCAAATCGATAGCACCAATAACGCGAGTAAATGTCTGAAATCGAACCTAACATTTAAAACGAAATTGAAATTGAGATTTTGCAGTGCTGTATGGCGGCAAATTTTTTCCTCTCATTTTGCAGAAATGGGAAAAATCTCAGTAAATACATGCGTAATTGGCAATTCAATTACAATTTTAATCATATGCGATTAGTGTTTATCGAAAGCCGCAAGAACTGTCTTTTATTCCGTCCAATGACAATGACACGATAATGCGGTCATTTAAATTATTTTAATTTTATCAAACAAATGCGTCAAAAAACAGAAAAAAATAATTTTGCTGCAATTTATCAGTTTAGGCTCGTGAGCGTCGGCCACTTACTAACCAATAGGTTCTAACGTCAAACAAATTCTTGAAGCTCTAAGTTAAATAAAGTGCAGCAAGGTAAACCCAACGTTCGAAGCATTGCCCGGCGATAAAGTCGTGATGCATCCAGCACGCGCTACTTGATTTCATCTTCGACACTATCAATCACCTGGGAAAAGCGTTACATTGGATTTCTATTGGGGCTTATCGCTAAGAGGTAAGCATTTAACAAACGCGAATTCCGTGTTTAATAATCACTCTTCTGCGGGTGAAATGTTGGCTTGGTGTTCGAACGAGGATCTTTAGTGATGTTGTTGATAAAGGAGTCGAGTTTTTCTTAAGGTAACGTATATAGATACTTATGTCTTGCCATCGAATGGACGTTTTCAGCTCCTTTTGATTGCTCTCAGAAGAGATCACGCGAAGAGCCAGGGATGAACAAAATGGTAAAGCGCGTATTTTTTTTAAATCGAAATAATGATACAATTCCATGAAACGTATGGTGATCATTTGGTAACCTGTATTACCGATAATTGTTAAAGCGGAATACTTATTGTGTTCAATTATACCTTAAGGTAATTTGATAAATTATTGTAATTTATAATCATTCACTGGTACAAGGTATGTTGTTAGATTTTCTTAAATTGTTAATTTCTTTACAGTTCAATTTATTTTCAATACGATCAACTAGCACCTGTTATCGCATATCAATTATAGATGCGATTCGTAGAATAGCTACATCAAAATAATTTTAAATAATTTTAATATCCGTGCGGTGTGTGGTACTTAATTTGTGTACAATGGCCAATATTTCCCAAATTGTGACATTTTACTACAAGGATAACTGTCATAGCTTTGAAATCAGGATCTGTCAAGGATGTGGCAAGGATGCGTCGAGACAATGACCCGTCACGGAAAAGTGCGCATCAATAGCATGGAATATTAAAAAAAAAAAACACGGATATCCTTAGTCAGGATCGACCAGTCATGCGGTTGTTCTTGAACCTTCCTGAATTCAAGACAAGCACTGCTTCTTTCGAGAGCACTACTCAATTTCTTTAAACAATGTTTGATATTATTTGAAGTAATTAATTAAAAAACTATAATGTAACCAAAGAAAACCTAACAATGAGATTTACCTTGAACCTTGAACTTAAAGACATTCTCTGTGGTTTTAGTCTAACGTCTTTTGGAGCATTGACCACAACAGACTTTTCTTAAGATTTGGCCACCCTTCGAAGACAGCAACGGCTAATAGCCTTGCTGTACAATGATAGTCTTCTGTAGGTAATAGAGACGTGTAATAACTAATAATACAGTGCACGATATTCTGAGAACACCATAAAACACCAAGGAACATCTTCTCAAAAGTCACCTGCATTAATGCATCGGCTATAAGGAAACAATCCATTTGCAACATCTATTGTCTTTGATTGGAATTGCTAGACAAAAAGTTCTGGCTGGATATGTCAACAAAGTAAAAGATTTTTTTTACAAACAAATATCTTCGCACAAGGTAGACTAGTATTGTGATCTGTGATTGTATGCTTGATAATGATGGGTCTTTGCCAAGCCAACATTACAACCAGAAAGTATATCGTGCCAATTCTAATTATTGGCGCGAATTGCATGTCTTACAGTTTATGTAAAGCTTCTTTGAAAATATTTGAGTGCATTGACAGCGATCTCTGGCTTCTTGTAAGCTATTCAATTATCATGCAAGAAAAACTTTATTACGGATAAGTTATGATAAGCTTGCGGTTTATGAACGAGAATCTGATGAAAATAATTTTGAAAAAACGTAAACATTTTATTGTTTGATAAAGGTTTGTTTCTGGATGAAGGAACGCAGACAAATTGTGTGTTTGTATTTTTTTAATATATATTTTTTCGGATCGCCCAGATATAGAGTTGACCAACCCAATAAAAAACGTGACGGTATCGGCATAATTTTATTTCAGTAAAACTGTCAATAGCAACTGGATGTAGATTGCTCATTGTTGGGAAAATTAAAATTTTTTCCTGAATTTAATCATATCCTCACAATACTCTATTTATAGTAAACAAATTGAAAAAAGTAGTCTACCCCGTTTTCTGACCACAGATAAGTGAAATCTCTTGAATAGAATTAAGTCGCACTGCACCAAGCCGCGCAACTTCGGAATATTACCATGCTTGCTCGATTTCACAGCGCAATTTCATTATTATTGCATGTAGCGATGACATCTGCAGTTTTATCTTCTGCCAATTGACCACATCCGCAGAGAGGCTCTTCCAGGTTCCCGTATAGCAGGAGTCAACACTCAACGCATTCAAGGTACGATACTGAACTCCCACATATCGCAATGATTTATTTTTTATTTTAATATTTTATTGAGAAATACTGGAAACTTTCAATTTCTGTAATCAGGTTAAATTTAATGAAATCCATGTCGTCTAGAATTAGGAATGACAATCAGGTCAAGACAATTGCATGTGTAATTAGGTTAGGATTATCGCATGAGTAATGAGTATGAGTATTTTCTGTAAATGCATGTTTTAGATTTGTCTTGCATGAAGATGACTGCAAGCTTATGCTGTAACTTGAACTTGAAGAGTACAGTACAAGCTGTGACCAAGTGTGACATATGAATCTTGTTCTGCATCTACACTGCTTGGTTGCAGGTTGTAGGATTTGGGAATAGACTGCCTGGTAGGCGATTGACTAAAGATAGACTGAATCTATGGCTGCAAAATATTTTATATTTTTATTTTCTTGCAAAATGTTTTACTTGATTTTGTTAATTGTACATAATCTCCATGATCATTCTGAGTGTTGATCCTGTATCATCAAGAGAAATAAAGGATCTGCAGTTTTTGCTAATATGCATTTTTATTTTGTTTTGCATGACGGTATCAGCTGACCTATATAATGTCATGAAAGGCCTAGAGCGACAATATTTAGTCATTGTTGGAAAATCTTATCTATTTATTATAGCAATTTCTTTGTGTCTTCTACGACATTGAACATCTTCTAGGTCATTTCACTGTGCCATGACCTTCCATGAAATTTGTGCTATGAAGAAAATGTTATCATTGTAATTTTGAAATACAAATATTAATATCTCTTGGTGATTCCCAATTAGCTGTTGGTAATCGGTGACCTTCCAGATTTGTACGCTTCATTAGCAATCGTTTAATTGACGCTTATGAAATGGAGACTATAAATTTTAATGGTTTTTTCCCCAGTGATATAACCTTGGCACAAAAATGGAGCAAATGTACTTTAATTTTGTGGACATCTTCAAAAATTAAACTTATAAGAATGCATTTTTTAATTCCTACAAGAGATATGTTCGGTACCTGCTTAAACAATACGTGTATCCATCAATTGTCTGAATTGATTCAATCAAACAAAATGTGTGCTTATTCTCTGCGAAAAATTAGGTCATTTCATACTTATCAGTTGGCTATTATGACTTGACAGCTTCGAACGCATCTGTTAGGTAACTTGCACTTTAGCCTAACCTACTTCTTGGTGAAAGATACCTAAAGATTTGTAGGTGACCCAAAAAATATTCAGATCTAATTCAAACTTTTCGTTGCAAAATAAAGGTTCAAATGAAAGGTTTTGAAAAAACCAAATTAAAATGACACAGATACATAGAGCACCTTACACGTTATCTACTGGACCACAAAAAACCACCCCTCAAAGTATCAAAATAAAAAATAACAAGAGTGTGTCTATTTTGATGCGTGGCGTAACAACAATCACAGTTGACACAAGATTAGTTTCAAGGGCCTACCACTTCACGCGAGAAATCACTGCCCGCACTGTATTTTAACAAGTGATAATTTGGGAAATAATATTTGTTCACCTCCCTTTTGAGTTGGCAGTTCACCCCAGAGAAATGGAAGCGTTATTAACAGATGGACAATCCCTTGACAAAATTACGAGTGTTTCTAATGTTGTGTTTATTTGTTGCTCTTGGAAAGGTGAGGGTGCTGGCCGAGGGTGATCTTTAACGCCCCTAACTCTCTCCTACCAAAAAAATAAGCTGACTTGAAAAGCTCCGGTGGATAAAAAGTTCATAAGTGAAACATATAGCCTAATTAATTAATAACAAGTGTTTAACGACGTACTGTTTGACGACGAAACGTTTGCTACTGGTGAAATGCGTTTGTTTTTTAGTGAATGATGATGATGACTAGGATGCCTAGCCTAGAAGGCAGTATTGAAATCCGGTGGCAGCGCATTACAAACTCTGGAGACAGCGAATACCCATAAAACAAAACGGACATTTTCAAGAAAAAAAATAGCACCACTACGTAAGACTCACGAGCCGCCACTGATCGCAAGCAATGCGTTTAAATGTCAGCTATTGGTTCAACTTGGGCAAGTTGGCCATCGCACTCATTATACAGTGGTCAGATCACCGCCACTGGTAACGGGTTCGATTACCGTCATGAGTGCTTTTTAGTTCAAGCAATTTGTGGTTAATTGGTAGTTTTATGTAATTTTATTTGTACAATATTTTCATAATCATACCAGTTATGTTATGTATTTTCTTTTTCTACCGCTATGTGGTTTAAAATGGATTTTAATACTTCAAGGTGAATTGCTGTCGCGACAATTTATAACTTGAACTATCACATGATTTAGGAAATTTTGTACGGGTTCGCATCATTTTTCATTTGCAGGTAAATCATATCCATCAACTTATTGTCTCATCAACTTGATTGTGTAGAAGTATTCTTCTTGTCAACTGCTCAAATTTGAATATGAAGATGAAAAATCTGGAAGAGAAGGCGGCTCAAATTTTTGCAAGTACAATTTAAAGGCGTACAAAACTACAATTCTACTATTCGTCCTTTTTCCCGCGCTATTTTTTTCAAATTTCAACCCATTCGAACTTATTTTCATTTTGGGTGTTGCTTAACTTGGGTAAACACGGTTACGAGTTCAATGCAATTTTATTGACACACCACCGTCACCGATAAAACCGACGATCTTTGCAGTCTAACAATACCGTAATAGCAAGCATAATACACAATTTGTTAGGAATTATAACTTCTAATTTAAGGCGAAGACCTATACCGATTGAGAGATCAGTATCAATTAGTAATTGTCCGTAAATACAGAGACCACGTTGCATTTAATTGAATTGACGTGCGTTACGAGAAAGAACTTCGTGTAGGTAACTGAAGTCACGTTTCTTTGTTTATTATCTCGTCATCAAATTTTCCAAAAAAGAGGGAAATTTGTTCTGCATGAATCTGACAAGAAATAAAATCACTGTGCAACATTGCTAGTCAAGAGAAATAAGCACTGTCACTCTGTTTGTAGCAGTGATTGAATATAAAAACAGTAAAATTTTAATAAAACTCTGTACCTAAACTAATTATTTGTATTTATTGTCATGGCATCTGCATCCAATTGGATTTTTTTACCAGGTGTCTTATTCCCATAGCTATAAACAATGGAATAAACATAAATAACAAGTTTAAAAGTCTATCTGTTTTCATGTTGTGTATAATCTGTTTCGATTTTCTAAGATCAATCTCTTTTGTTGAGCAATGTTGATGAGTAATACCGTCAATGACGACCAATAAACCGTTTATAAGCTTGCATCTCACCCAAGATTGGAACACAATACGACAGTACATTCAAGCGAAGAAATTCAATCAGGGATCATCGCTTCGAAATAGAGGTTATAAACTGTGGCAAAAGTTGAGTAACGAAATGTAAATAATTTGCCAAGAATGTATTGAGTGCTCTTTTGTCCGAATCCTATCACCCCAGCGGTCAGGTTGTACATTTGATTGTACTTATAAACGGTTGACTGAATCTATGTCACTCAAGACTGAAGTGATCTCTTAAGACAATGACACGTGTGCGATGATGAGAGTTGTTTGAAACTGAGAGTACGGCTGCAGCCAGATCGAAAGTGTGGACTCGATGCACTCCGAGGCAGAGAAGCTGGTGATTCAACCTAGATTAAAGCTACATGATGGTGTAAGATAGTGTGGTATACGCAAAATTGTGTTTCAGTTTTGCGTCAACGGTTTTGCGTTGCAGCCATGTGACATTGAGTGTATTTTGAAACTCAATATCGATGTATGATGTTGTTTTCCCTTCTATGTTACAAAACGCATAAGTAAGAGAATCACCAGTTATTGTGGTAATTTTAAAGCTTACATTTGAGAGCTTAGATTTATAAGACAGCCAATTCAGCAGCGAAGATAATTCGCGTTTGAACCTATGGAGAATGGAGTAGGTAGTGGGCCCAGGTTACAAGAATAGAAGATGACTCACAGAAAAAATAATTGACGCTAGAAGTACAGCCATAACGTGATTCGGAAACAAAATGGCGTTTGGTTGTTTTTAACCAAACACAATTTACAGTTGGCCTACGCTTTAGCGAAGAGCACATCCTTTTCTGAGAAACAAGCTTGAACAGGTTGAAGAGCAAGTCTCGCTTTTGCATCAGTGGGTCAGTCTGCATACACACCAGCCACGGCAATCTAGCAGCCGATGAGAGAAAGGGGTCATTGATCTTCCACTTGCGATGACACTGGTTCACTGAGAAATTGCACAACGTCTATCACGTGATGTCTTCCAGAATCTTCGACAATGTTCACATATTGCGAAAGTATCGTGTGGTATTGGATCATTATACAGTCTTAGGCATCGTTGTGTGTCTAGAGTCAAAGAGTCTAGACTCTAGGCATTGAAATCTTGACATTATTACATCGTGGCAGAGGTTTTACGGTAACAAGATGGTGGCTACGTTTTTTGTGAATCTAGCTTTTAGGGGAGTACGAAACTGTCGCGAGAGGAATCCTACGGCGATCTGGCGCACATTTATTTCCTAAATTGAGTACATGACAAGGGGTCAGACAATTATATCGTATGGTTGGTCTAATACGATGATGATTTTGCTTTGATTCGATGCTAATAGTTGCAAATATTCTGTCTGGTCTGTACTCGTACATCCGTCGCTGCGAGCAGGCTCTATGAGCATGGCGCCTGTAGCTAACTCGACACAGACAGGAAGCCTAAAGGTAGGCATGAAAAACTCGTCTGCTGCCTGCTTGCCTGCCATGCTAACATAGCTACAGCCTGCTCTCGAATAATGCACACAAACTACTTTACATTCTTAATTTATAGACTATCTTTTTGATATTTTAATTGGGTTTTGCGACGTCCAGATTCTAGACTTGCTGCGTGGCTGGGAAGAAATTACACAATTCAGATTGTCCAATGTGCTTCGTTGTCTAAGAATGTCTGGTATCTGTAAGCTCGAATTGACCTAAGAACTTGGTGGCTGGCCGGAGACGATTCTGTCTTTATATACCTATATTTGATAGCACATTTATTGCTGTCATCAGTGAAATTGTCATATCGCAAAAACCAAGTGATTTGAGTTACTTATTTTATCAATTAAGCGTGAAATACAACTGAATTTAAATTTGGACCCTGTATATTAATTTATTTAGTACGTTTCGTTATTTTTGTATATTTTATTTCAAGTTGTTTTATGCCATGGTGCACCCTAACGTTTGTGTTTTCAAAGAACAGAACAGAAATTGGCATTTGACGTCGGTTACTGCATGTTGATAAGTCAAGGATAGACCTGACGAATTGGTTAGGTTACCTTGCATCTTATTCTTACTCACGATCTTTGTGAGATAAAGGTATTTCGCAATTTTTAGCGATATATTTTCCACTTGAAGGTAACTTGAGCAATGGTGATCCAATAAAATGGGTCACTTTGCTTCCAGATAATGATGTTAACAATGCCATCCCTATTCCCGACTCATTCGACTTTGAACTTTCGACTTACATTGAAATTTGATACTAAAAAGCATCGCTACACTGATGAAAGCTGCATGCCACAGAATTATATCCCCAGTGAACAATTTGAACCATGATATTCACTTGTTTGAAAATTGCTGACAAACAAAACGCAAAAAAATTCCAAACTAGCTTAGAACGAATTGGAATTTTTGTTCATGGATGTCTTCATAAACCATGCAAAAGGCAAAAGAATATATGCAAGAAATACAAGCATTCATCTGGTTGACAGTATGTTGGCAGATTGGTATTTAATTCGTTAGGCATAATGTTTTCGATGTGTTAAGATGTAAAGCGTTGGAGGGAACGGAATTGCTAACTGAACGCTGATTTTCTTTGTTTAACCAGTGAGTAATTCAGCTAAAGTATGGCGACTTCATTGCGCACGTGCAAAAGGGCAAACGCAGTGCAGGAAGCAGTAAAGCACTGCTAACGTTGATAGAGGATGCCAGCAGAAGAAACATAGACAATGCCGCTTAATTATCTATTTTAAATGCAAAGATAAAAATGCATCAAAGTTACACATTCGTATACCTCTCGTTGAAATTCTATGAAAAAAGTGTTACTGAGGAGACCACAGCCACATTTAGCAAAGGTATCACCTTGGCGTTATCAAATGCAATTGATAAAATCATAATTTGATAACCAGCTCGTATTGACAGTCAACAAACAATATTGAATTCCTCTATGACTAACAACGGCAAAAAAACTTGTTTAACCAAAAAGCATCCTGAAATTCCAATCAAATGACAGAACCACTAAAGTCATACATCTGTAGATTTGTGATCGCTATATCACGACTAGTGATTAGAACATATCAGAATGACGTCTCAATTCTTACTTGCATTTTCACCTTCTTTTACTTTGAACCTACGGGGTACAATTTACGTGAAAGTGAATGCGATCTAGCTGTGATCGTGACCTGACACAACCTAGCGATTATCTATAGTCGCGCTTTGCGATTAAGATTGCATCAGATTATCACACATGCTCGGTGGTGTTGGCGCGAGGTCCTGTGCTCCTTGTCTCGATCTTCGACCACGTCAGTGTGGTTGCTACGATCGAGACTACGCATTACTTTCTAAGATGTCCCGTTAGCTTTCAGGTGTTGCTACTCCCCATACCTGCACTGACGGGCAGAAATGTGGGTATTATCATGGATTTTGAAATTTGTTCTTGTTTTTATACAAAATATTATCAAGACAGACGGAGAACAGAATAGTTAGCAAATAAGATGTCTTTTAATTTCCTTTCTTTCTCTAATTCTTAGAGTCATGGGCACACAAGCTTATATTTTTGTCTGACGCTAAATGCACTGCAAATGCATAAAATATCAGAAGGTTTATAATTAATACCCCTTGAATAATGTCTCCATTTTGAGGAACCCCTGACCCCCTCAGCACGTGTGCTGACTTTTGGATGATGTTATGCTAATTTTTTTTATGGGCAAGTCACCGTTCGCGTGGAATGTTTGTGTTTTCGTCATGTTTTTGAGGAAATGCGGGCGTTTACAACGTACGATTTGGAGTCAGTTTAATAATTATGTTCGTCTACAAGTTAGGTGTTTGACTCGTAGCTGTGACCACGCACGCCCTGAAAGAACTGTTTTTTTTAAAGTGGTGGGTTTCAATATAGAAATAATTTCAACGCAATTTTGGCTAATGATTAGAATTTTTCATTTGTGAATTGGGACAAAGTTCATCATACTGACACTTTCAGGTAATTACGGTAATGTACAGTAACGACCAAAGATAAGAGTTTTCAAATAATGAGATCATATTTGCGATCGGCAATGAAGTTACTGTGCTACCTATTGACTGTAAATATTGCAATCTTATCAAAGTGTATATGAACATCGCTGGAAGTACATAATATCAATTACCTGCTTAACGATGATAGTAATATGATTTGTCTCTGCATTTTATAAGATTGGCACATTCCTGATAACCAACTCATTTCATTGTTTTAAAGGACACCAGCAGGAAATCATTAAGTACCCATATAAAATATAATTCGAAGATAAAGTGAAAAAAAATGTACATTTAATCCCAAATCAATGACCATTTAACAACGCAAACAACACTCGATCACGCTAACCCATCCACAGACAACACAGTATTCAGGTTATGTCAATATCACTAGACTTTTTTCTCATACGCGAAAAGATATGTGCAGTGCGGTGATCTAATGATGCATGCACCTCTGATGGGATCACAGATTACACATATTATTTTACTTATACAAACATCTGGCTGTTTAAGGATTTTATTACAAAGCGCGGAACATTTTGTTATCGTTTGCGATAACCAGAGACGGACAACCTTCGACATATGTTCTAGTTTCGAATTAAAATTGCGTGATTCATTCAATTAAATGATGTGATACACTTTTGGTGACTATAGTGGTCTAGTTTTCGAAAAAATCGATGCGTTCTGTTCACTTAAAAACATGAAATGGCAATTATGTGCGTGGGTCCTAAAGGAGATAAAGGAAAATCGGGATTTGTTTTCAAACTGTGACAAACCACACAATTTTTACGAATATTCCGTCTCAACCGAGTGTTTTTTTTTTCTGTAGCCCGATGGCGCAATCGGTTTCATTAGGGTACACAAATATTTGATAGCACTATTTGATCACACAAAAAAAAAGATTGCGATAAAGTAATGCAAAGCGTAACCCCTTCTCGATGTGCAGTCGTGGTACAAGCATAAAATCTGTGAATTTTGGTCAGTTTTACGTCTCAGAATAAAAAAATACAAAAAAACTGCGGTTGGCATAAGTGATTTTATATCAAAAATCAATCGGTATGAAATTGACATGACTTTATGATATAGCAGGGGGGCATAAAATGTTCGTTGTGTTCTCTACTAAACTGCACTGTTCTAAAACCACAAGCACTAACTACCACAGACTCTAACTACCTAACAATTTCCAACTACTACAGAATTGTAAACTACCAAAAGTACTACAAATATTGAAAAACAACGACTTCGAAAATACAACGAAATTGATGCACATCGAAAAGTGTACAAATAACAGCCAACTGACAAAACTGGAGCATCCCAACATTACATTAGTTCAGATTTGCAACGATAATGCGACAAATTGCATCTAACATCAGTCGTTTGCACAAAACCGCATATGCAAGTGCATTTTCAGCCTGCATTCAGCAAATCTCTTCCATTGCATTACTAATGGGCAATGAGTCAAGCATAATGTTGTTATTCACTTGCTAGACATGCTGGCTGCTCAACATCTAGACTGGAGTACTATTTACCTTTTGATTAGATTATCCGATTACTTGTAGACGTCCATAGCACTGGCATATTATTTCGATGAATATTGCCGTGTTACACAACTGAAAGACATTAGACCTTCAATAAAAAGACGGGATGCATACTTGACTGTCTAATAAGCGAGTAATTACTCATATACTATCGATCTGTTTATGTTATGAAAGTCAGATGCCCCGAGAAAAGTTAAAACAAATAATCCACCTAACTTTATTTAATAAAGTTGCCTTCATGAAGGCAAATGCAGGAGAATAACTTAGGGTCAGTTTTGCAATGTTTACTTTAAAAGACAAATGCCAATTAAAACTCATCTCCATGTGGTCATAGCCAATCAAAAACTTAGATTTTCTTCCGAACCTCTGGTTACTTATTTAACTGAACGATGTTAAACTGCCCCTTACCAAGATCAAGTCTTACCAAAATGTTCAACCATAAGTTTGACCTCCAACTCACAGAAACATATGAATTTCACTTCATATGATTGGAAGTCGTCATGGCAAAAGTTTCAACTAACACTTCAACTAGGAGGCGAGATTTTGGTAAAACCGGACCTTAATTCTTCGATTTTGGGCCAGTTAAACAAAGTCAAGTTAAAAAGTTAACAGCGGGTTAAACGTTCATCTCCGTGGTTACAGCCAATGAGAAACAATGGACATTACACAACTGTCCCTAACTCACAGAAACAACTTTATTTCACTGCATGCGATAGGAACGTCGCTATAACAATTGTTTCAACTAGGAGTTAGATTTTGTTAAAACTGAACCACAGGGAAGCTCGAGAAATCATTTCAATTTTTCAACCCTCTGACTGTTCGTTAAAATTTCAGTTATGCCGGTTTGGCTTCTATTTTTTTCGAACCTAGTACCACCCAGCCTAGTTATACCTCATTAGCACGAGTGTTTATTTGTGAAAATTATCACTCCGAAGCCTCGAAGGTGTGTCACTGTGACTAATAGGTAGCGGATTTCGTGTCACGTGGCTCCACTGTCCGCGTCAACACATCTACAACACCTAGATAATCCATCCTATCCTGCCTCCAATATGTCATACCCGAACCCCGAACCATAAGACACCACCGAAGCACCCCGATCCCCACAAACACATTTTATAACATTTATTTATCAACATCTATTCTAACACGTCACTCCCGGCTTATTCTATTGGTCTTAATTTCATAGTCTGAGCGGTTCGTGGCCTGTTCATAGGCCGATCGCCAGCCGAACGTACCCGAGAGGGGTTCGGCTCAAGTAGGTGGGGGTAACGCGTCGGTGCCCGACAGCGTGTTAGCTGACAGTAGGGTACGCGACGCTACTAGCTTCAGAATGCAACGAACCTCCAGGAAGAGTAGACGTGTTTAGTGTAACCTCGTGGACTAAGTTCAACCCAGTGTTAACTAACTCGTGACTCGCAGTGGAACAAGTGTTAGTGTGTTTGCCTAAAATGGCTATCCCGTTTAATTTGCCCAGCGATGAAGAGACTGAAAGCCAGTACCGAAGTATGGACGATCTTATTGCCCAGCTTTTCAATGTGCTGAGGCAGATAATGTTGCATCGCGCGACGCCGCCGGTGATCGAGCAGATGAATGTGCAGAGGACAAGTAAGTGTTTATTTTGTACTTGCATGATTTTTAGATCTCTAGATAAAAGTGATTGATTTAATGAAGTGAACAGTGAAGGCGTTAAATATTCGGGATGTTACGATCGTGTTTACCGGTGGGGATTATTATCGTGTCATGCAAAAACTATTTTCTCGACTTAGCAAAAAAAAAACAAAAAAAAAACACGTGTTGCTTATTTTAAATTTGGTAAAGTGTTTCAAAACGGTTTGCTGTATTTTAGTTTCGATTTTCTTCGGCTTCGTAAGCTGACAGTCGCATTTCGTCGCTAGCCCAACAGGTGTTTCCTTTCCGTTCGTGCGGACACTTGTGCGTTTGGCGCGTTCGCCTGGGCTGCGGCGGCTCGGTTCGGGCATGCCGGACTTTGGACGGCGCTCACCGGCGACGCACTCCGACGTCGGCCGGACTTGGACGTCAACGACGCTCGGGGAAATAGTGAACACGGGAATTCACTCACAACCATTTGACACTTGACGTTGTTTTATATTTTCCTTTGTGGAAATTTTTAAAAGAAATATCTTATGTTTTGAAATCTGTCAGATTACGAACGTTAGCTTTGCTTTGCTTTGCTGCGGAAAATATAAATTTGCGATTTCTAAGAATGAAAGATTATTCCTAAGCTTCATGACTCGAAAAAATGTAATCTATGATAACACAATATTCTCAAGATGAAGTCTAGACAAGCCGCAGACATCCTCAAGAATCTTTTTCTCGGATATATATCCAAATTCTGTTTTAGCGCTTGTAAATTTCGCAAATATTTTAAAATTTAACATCAACGCAATGATGTGCGAACATGATGCAATCTTCGACAATCAGTCAGTCCACCGACCAGATCCGATCAGCTACAGAAAGTTATATAGGTCAATGATCTACGTGGCCAGTTTGCCCTTCGATGTGGGTGAGTCGCAACTCTCGAAAAGCTGTGCGCACTTCCAGCCAAGACCAACAAACTCGTGGGTGTGTAGGTGCAACGTGGAAGTGATTACCACTCATTATCGGTTATCAACGAGGTACGTTTACCTATGTGCCAAAAACTTGTTACCGGAAAGTTGATAATTCGAACGAAAACCTGCTGCGGACATGTGCACTGCCGGTCTCGTTATCACTATTAGTATCATCGCACAATTTGACGATTGATATTCGTGGAGGACGCAGTTATCAAAAGTGAAGCGTCCGTTGCGTTAGCCGCTAACCACAGCGTCTAACGACGCATATCTCGTCGGGCACGTGCCGCACTATCACTGCATTTTTTTTTTCTCTCGCACCGACAGTGGTTAATTTTTTTGAACTCAATGATTGTTATTTTTAAGTCTATTTAAATCTAGTGCAAATGTGTCTAAACATGAGCGAAAATGAAAGTGTTAAGAGTGCAAGTTTACGTGTAAACGGAAATATAATCGATATTAATCAGGTGATTAGGTTGAACGATCGCGATATTGCTTCCTCAATTAGAAATCATGATAAAGGTATCGGTGTGTGTTATTTATAACGCGTGAGGGATTTGTTCGATGAGTACCCATCATTTCGTAAACCACGTTCAACGAAACGTCACAGTGATCCCAAACGATTGTTCAGTTTCACAGAACAACTTTTGCACGTTGTGTTTTTTTTTTATAACATCGTTCAAAGCAAATCGCGCAAAAGGATGTAGGTTGTAGAAATTTTTTCGACCATCATCATTTCGAGCTTAGCGCTGTTGAAACGTTTAAAATAACTATAAAAAAAATAACGCAAGAAGAGTTCATTTCCATACAAGATAATCAACTTCTCTCTGCACAGAAGCCACTAGCTGGCCATTTGCCTTGATTAGCAACACTTGATTGAGTGGGTAGTTGTACAGGTAGCGAGCCCGACCGAGGGTTACTATAAACTTCTACCTGGATCGAATCACGGTTACTGACCCTTTATCATGACTGCATGAAAAGATCCTGTTTTGATTTACAATCTATTAATAAGTATGAAATCATCGCGCAGATAATTTGTTGTGCGTCTTGCTGTGGGCTAAAACTTCCAGCAGTTTGCGTTGAGTTGATTTAGAAAACCCCTGTGGTGTTTGCAGGTCGAAGTGCTTTGTTGTGGGGCAAGTCGCACAGTTCTAGGGACGCTTAATGTTTGTTTTGTTGGAATTAGGGGCTGCAAGTCTTAAATTATCTTGATTGTACTTGATTGATTGTTAGTTAATGATATTAGAGCATAAAACAATGAGTAGGCAATGATCAGGCAAAATATTGAAGCCTCCAACAATTTTATTCGTCTAGTTTTTGTAGATGTTAAAATTGGCTTCATAAATCGTATACATTTACCATAAGATAATTCGTTTTCCGCATCTTAATTATTTTTGACATTGTCATGCTTACATTGATTTTCTGTATTATCTTATCTTCTTTGACAATAAAATCAATATTGATGCACTAAGAACATAGAATCCCAGAAGCTAGCCGATTGAAAAGTAGCGTCAAGATAAGTAAATTCGAATTAGTTACTATAGTAACTAAAATTATATATTTTATTATTTGATTTATTTATGTAAAATTGACAATTTATGACCAAATAAAGATTGTTGACCACTTGAGCAGACATCTCCCTAAATGTCGTCATCTCGGTAAGAAACAAAATGTACTTTTGATGATTTAATAATGTCCAGTCAATTCTTTATATCAACACCAAGCCACCACTGTCGACTTCCCAACAAGAACAAAGTATCGTATTCTAGATCCGTTCGTTAGTCGTCCATACCAATTATTTCTCTCTTCTCTTTTTGTTCTTTCCTACCAGACCTTATTTTTTTGTGGTCGCTCACGGCAGCATCTCTGAAAAGCGCGGGAGACGCTGGTTCAGGGTCGCGGGCAAACCCCACTCCTCTCCCGGGGGGCGCAACGCGACAAGCTCGGACAGGATCGTCCGCAGTTTGATAACCTCAACAACGAAGCCAGAGGCACATAAAACTTACATCTCCAGAATACTAAATAGCCTATAGGATCGCATGGATACTATTTTATATAGCATCGGCGACTGTGTGTTTTTTTTTCTTACTGGTGTTTATAGTTATAGCACCCACCCAATGAGGTGCAATTAGATATTCAATGCACACTTTGATTGTTAGACAGGGTACGAGCAAGTTGACACATGTTTGGATAAATTAATATTTCCAATGCATGCTCAAAGGAATACACGAGATGAGACGGTTTTATAGGTTTGTACGCATTCATTTATAGGCAGTTATCGTATATCATCTTAAGGAAAATTATTCACATGGTTTTTGACCGCGTGACAATGTTTAGCCGTTGGCGAGGTAGATTTTTGTGTGCAAGAAAATTATCACGAGCGTATTACTGTGAAGATCAATTTTGATCTTGCTGCATCCAGTCACAGCACTCTATATAAATGAGCCATTTACCAGCATAATAACACGTAACATTACTCTAAGAGGTAACAAATCACTGGCAGAAATATAGTATTATAATACGATAATTATCAATAACTATTAACTTGTTATTAAAGCGTAAGTCACGCAATTATGAATGATCACTGCACTGTCTTAAAAAAAAAAGTATTAATGATTTTAATACAAAAAAATAATGCATCTTATCTGAAATGCATTCAGTCCTCGGGCTAAATCGGAACGCATTAGAATAATTCACTTCCGTATTCGCTATACGAGATGCACGCTAAGAATTGTGCATTTAATGCTTTATTTAGCGTCGAGAACCTTGAAACATATCTTGCATGCATTTCGCTTCATGGTCATTTTGCAAGTTCAGATGGCAGACCACGCTATACAGAGATGACGTATCATTTTCATAAAAACAATTGCACTCTGTACGCTGTAGAATAGAAGTAATTGCGAGAAGAGTGTTTTTATTAATTGCTGTACTCTCTGACCGCTGGGAATCATCTAGCTAACTTTGCGACGGCTTGGAATTAATCAATATCTCTGCCAATTATTGTTAAGCAGTATTATTTTTTTTTGTAATAACACATCATTTTATTGGTTTTTCGTGCTAGCGATTTTTGCTAAGTGATACTTAATTTTTGTTCTGTAAAAATATTTATGTATCGATGAAATTATAAATAGCAAAAAAAAAACGCGCTAAAAAAGAAAGCTTCCAATTTTGGCGCTTTTTTTCTATGTTTGCATAGCTTCTCTGTATCAGTATTGTTGATTATTTATTCAAATATGATTAATGTGATTGAATCTTATAAATATTCATGCTGCTTGATGAGGCGTATTATATTATGCAAACACATTAAACACAAAAGAATCGGTAAACACGCTCACTTCACAAATAGATTTTACGTTTTACTATTTTGTTGTGATATCTGAACACATGTCAGGTACAGGTAGTACACTTAGTCATCCCGTACACAGTTGACCTTGTGGAATACTATGCCTGCATTTTGTAGCAACGAACTTGTGCACAAATGCATATATTGGTTGCAAAGTGTATCACGTTTTATATTAAATCGAGCGAACAGCTGGACGGCATGACTCATCTGCCCGAATGTTTACAGAAATCTTAGCCGAGTTCTTTGCGCCAAAGATACTTTTTAGATATCCAACCTCTTGGCGTAGGAGAAAACCGAACAATGAACACTTTTTCACACGCTAGACCTGATAAGTGAATTTCAATCGAAAGCGAGGAATCCCTCACTTTCCACACAGAAAAAAATCATCACAAAAAAAATGCATCTCACTTCGTAAAAAAAAAATGTGCCGACAAAACTCGCGCGTACGTTGCATATCTTACACGCATGAAATACGATAGATATTGCACATGCGCTTTTTATGCATAAAATTACTGAAATACCACGCGCGTTTACTATGCACTTCTGTGATTACGTCGCGAGATGCATTTATGCGGGCGTTCATTATACCACAGATATCTGTGATTATACCAATTGCTGATGGTCAGAATTGTTTAGGATTAGAAAAGTAAAAGAAAACATTAGATTATATGTCTATGAAAATGCGAGGAAGGCCACCTTGAAATATGATAAGTACGTCACCTAATTAGGCATCGCGTATTCTTAATTACTTCTTCCTGGTTCCGGATCTGAGCATCGCGCACACTTGCATAATTACCTCACGTGCGTTATGCTTTTATCATCTGATTTCACTGCAACCACAGACGTTTTCAATGGATTCATCTTTCTTGGGAACTAGAACATATATTATCTTGTTCTAAATTGCGTTGCAGTTTTAGAACAATACAAATCATGCCACACCATCGAAATATGGAAGCATGTTCGAAATAAACAATCTGAACTCGCGTAGCTGCGGAACAAGGTTTCTGCGAGATTTCTCAAACCTTTTTCAAATCGATCCGAACAACTTTTCTGATTTAAATCGTCCTTTTTTCCACCACCGTAGACTGCAAACAAAAACGCCATTGGCACATAGGCGAGCCTCACGGCCAAATGACTCACCTGTCCTAACTTGCAACGGCAGACAGTCCTCAGCAGGTAGATTCTTTGATCGCGTTCCCATTCTAAGCGTACGTATTAAAGAGTATAAAACGGTCTGTAAGGATATAAGGAAGGATCCTGCAGGTTGCATCTGTAAGACAGATGGTGCCCCGTGATTTTTCCTGAACAGGTAACAGAGAGAGGCAGACAGTGAGAGAACCGAGAACAACACAAAAGTGGTCGTCAACGTAAATCGTCTGATGTATATAATGGTGTAAAAGGTTGGAGGGGTGTACAGGTAGTGCGTGTATAGTGCGTGAGTTTTTTTTTCGGGGCTGTTTTTCGGGGTCAAACAGAGGGCGCTGCGTGCAGTGCGTAATACTAGCACTTTGTAGCCGAGCCAGCCACTTGTCGACGCATCTGTACGCACGCATTTAGTGCCACAATGGGCGTATGGGGTTTTCGGCTATTTATATAGTGTGAAGTTGTGAATTATTATTCAGGTTTCTTTTATTGTTATGATCGCGCTATTGTTAAATTGGTCGGGTATCAGGATTGTATGTCGAGGATCAGTGGCTTAGTTTTGGGATTTGGTTCGGGGGAGGGTGCATTTATTAGCAGGACACTTTAAGGAGTTTTATCCTTTTGAAACTAACGTTTTAAAATTGACTGTGCTTCTGGCAGCTTGGTTGAAAAAGCATGGTCAGCTGACCCAAAGGAAGCGTGAACAGCATAATTTAATCAGATTTTTTGACAAAGGGTGTGATACCTTTTCTTTTCTACGATCGCACAATTTTAACACAACGCGTGGCACTATTACCCAATTTCTAACCAAATTTCTTTTTGTATTTTTCCAGACGGCCAAACAGCAGAGGCCACCCAACGCCTCGACGATCAAGTCGCCGTCCTACCCGACTTGATCCCCGTCGCATCTCGCCTCGCCGACGTGTCCCATCCCTCACAAACGCCCCAGCCCGACCTCGTGGCATCCCTCCCTTCGCGACCGTCCCGTCGTCGTGACGCCTCCACCGCGACGACGTCAAACCCTCTGCCGCCTCCACGACGGGGACGTCGGCGCAGGGCTCAACGCCCCCGTGCAGACGACGACGCATCTGCCTCCACCGCCAAGGGGGGTGTCAAAGAGACTGCGTTCGAATGCCACACGTACACGGCGTACCGACCGGAACGGAAGGTCGAGGTTCGCGACAACTGGACGCAAGTCGGCGAGGACCTCAGGAGGATTGCAGACGACTTCCAGACTTCGATAGAGGTGAGGGTTAAGACGAGGAATCTCAATACTGCACGCCTTGGGATTGGTCTTCGAACTACTGTAATATTCATACTTGTTTATATTGCTTGCATTTTTGTATCTATTTTGTGACTCTAATTTATATTAAATTGTACATTTTATTTTCGATTTTACTTTCAATTTATTTTCCCTTGTCGCTGTTAAAATTACTTTGAACGTGTTTCTATATCTGTAATTGGTCTATAATCTCTATTACGGGCACTAATTGGCAATGGTTCATTCGATACTTTGCACTCACACGCATATGGACGCACCAAGTAATTTTAATAGCGCATCATCACCAATTCATCGAAATCCTCTCATTCGGGTAACACTTCAATTGGGGTGGTGTTTTTCTGCGCTCCCCGGCACGCCTGACACTGCTTTCATCGTGTGCAACCGGCCGACCCGTCCTAGTATGTTCGGGGTATGGCCACTGCATGGATGGGACTGGCTATTAGTGAGCTCTTCCAACCATATGTGTCCGTCCGTGTCCGCTGGGAGTCTCGCACCACAATCAACACCGTGGCGTCCATTCAGCAAGTAGTATGCATGTGCGGCAATCAATCAGACTTGGTGATTGCTTTCGACTGTTGCATTCTGGAATTACTTGCAAACAGCGCGTGTGGTAATCACTGGTGGTAAAGCGGTTTGAGGGCAGATAGACTGCGCATCCGTCTCTGCAATGTGATAATTTCTTCACAGTTTTTGTTATTTTCACAAAAATATTGCATCTAATTCGGGATTTGTCATTTTAGGAGCTTAACTTTTGAAAAAAAAATCCTAACAGGTAACGAAATCGAGAAATCAGAAAATTTCCTCCTTATTACATCATCTGCAAACTTTTCCAGGATAAGAAGGTGGAAATATATCTATTTTTTTTACCTTTCTTGCGCCCCAACTTATCAGAGATGCCAGCGATACAGTTTTTCTCTCTCTTGATTCAACATACGTGCTGCAGTTTCTTGACCTATCTTACGCACTTCTTATCTCTTTCTACACGTCACGTACGCGTGTTTATCTCGTGTTGCGTTTGTTTTCAGACCTAGGCCAACACTTGCAATTGCTCCTAAACAAATACTGAGATACAAAAAAAAAATCAGCCCCTCATCTCTTACCAAAAAAAGTTCACGATTATTTACTTGCCATCAATATGCCTGAATTATAATTTATGCACTTTGCTGTCTGTTAATTAAGGTAGTTTTTTAATATCAGTCTTTACACGCGTAAAGAAATGATCGAGCCTTATGGTCCACGCGTCAGTGCACGTTTCGTCGGTTTATTGTATTGAAAGTAAATCCATCAGACAAGTTGAACTAATTGACGGATTGCAAATCAATCCACCTACCCCAAATCTATCCCCTTTTCAGAAGAGTCGCGTAACATTATATTCATTTATTCCGAGTGATGACAAAGGGTGGTTTGCCCACGACACTCTTCCTATTTAGACTTCTATTGTAACGCGTATATTCCAATGTACCCAAATAGTAATTTTTTCACGCCATACTGTAGATGTTTGGGGTGGAATGAGTTGGACATGTTCGTGCGATACTTGAGTTGACATTCCACTTAACTTTTCGTAATTATTTTCACCCCCGCATTGGGCACCTCAAACTACCCTGTTTTGGTGCATCACATGCTTCAGTTGGTCCTTTTTTCGCCGGGGCTTATAGTCGCTGCTTGATGGGACTAACTAGCCCTTTGTCATCTAGGAATACAGATTAATCGAACTGATTCGGTTCAATTATAATCGTTCAAGTATTTGGTTACTTAGGATTTGATCTAATAAGTGGTCGCTTTTTTAATATGAAATTGTAGTAGTGAGACAAATACAATTGGACTGAAAGGAATCTTAATAAAACATAATTGTGGTATCGAAATCATCACATCATACTTCGTGCTTCACAACTTGGTGTCTACATTACCGAAAGCTTGCAACCATCACAGCAGACAAGAAACTAAAAGAGCCCAAGATTCGGAGAAACATTTCAAAATCGTTTCCCGAAGTTCAACAGCCCGTATTCTTCTTTTTTTTCCCTTTGTAATCCCATGTTTGATCAGAATTAAATTTTACTCTTTTCATACACATTCATTTTTATCCCCGGTCGTCAGATTTTATTCTCCCGAAGATTGTCGCCAGATTATTTCGAATTGGGGGATCGAATATCGAGGGTAGGGGAAACGTATCCGCCGTAAATCAAACACTTGCTACACTCGTTGTAGATAAGTCCACCAACAATACGACACACCATATCAGTGTAAAATAGACGACAGAAAAAAATCTTTCCTTGTAAATTCTCTCCACGTCTACAGGGAATTAAGAAACACAATCACATGCCTGAGTTCATTCTCTTTCCTATCGTCTGATCTTCACTCTTCGCTCCTTTTTACTAACAAAAGACCGCTCTTACAAATATACGCATCTGACAAATTTCTCCCCCCGATTTCTGCTATATCTCTCTCCATGTCTCTTGTGTTTGAACTTCTCCATGCCATTCATTCGTTTTTATTTACAGAGGAAAAAACGTACAAAACACTCGGTCATAAGATTTCTGTATTTTTTCGCGTTATCCTCATCAGCTTCTAACTATTCGCATCTCGTCGACACATAAGAGGATTTCAAAGATGAAAAAAAATCCCTCCGCTTTTTTTTTCCTCGGGAATTATATTTCTTCCTGGCTTTGTCTAACACCATGACTTTGTCTCACCCTATCTTTCGTATTGTCACACAATTTCTTAGCAGTTATATGCCCATCTACCAGCCTTCTCTTTTTCTTAATTCTGTCGTTTCGTTCCCAATTAATCACCCGGCTTTCTTCTGACGCCTTGCTCTCTCCTTTCTCACCCTATTCTTCACGCGTTCATCCCTCACGCACTTCTTTTGCACGCAATTCTTTCTCTAGCGCATTATCGGGTCTCTCTTTCATGGGGTTGTTCTCTCGAACGCAACAGGCGAAGCTAAGGGTTGGACGAATCTGATTATTTTTCTCTCGATTCTTTCACCCACGTTAATCACAATCTTCTTTAAATTCACAGCTGCTATTAATTAAAATACTATCGCAAAACAAATAACTTCTTTCCAAAACTCATTTAAAAATTCCCCGCATTTATCGGTGATCTTTAAAAAGCGACAAAGATTTTTACACTAATCAAATTTTACAAAAAAATTGAATGACTTGACCAAAGACTTAACTCTCATAGAATCAAACTTAACCGGATGCACACCACAACGCTCAGATTTTTATAGCATCTCTTAAAGTACAATATCATCTTCAGAAACATCCAACCCCATAATCTGCTTCATCCCCCGAATAGTGGCGCGATACCGCGACAACCCTTATCGAAACCAGCCATGCAAACTCACGGCACCGAGACGAAATGTAAGGTGATAAAATTTTACGAGATCGCACGCGAATATTTACTTAGCAATGACACATGCAGTGAAAATCTTTTTATCACCATCTACCATCAACGGGCACATTGTTACAGTTATCATATGTGATCTGGCATCCATTTATACACAGAGAGAGCGAATTCCAATCCCGCTGAAAGCGACAATATAACATTGTGTACCCTTAATAACACTCATAAACATATCTCAACGACGTTAATGTGACGAGGCGCACGCCTATGCAAACTTCGTTATGGACGCCTGAGCGAGCGTCGCGACGCTTCGAGTAATACAAAGTGCATGACCGAGAGCTTCGCACGGGGAAGTGGTTCGACGACGCTGACGCTAGGGGAGCGTGATTTTATGGCCGGTGCCGGTCTTTTGCAGGGACTGGTTAATCCCGGGTCTTCTCGTGTCATGTGGTAGGGGGTTGGAACGGGGTTTTCTTCTGGGAATTGCATCCAAAGAGTTTTAAGGGCTTTTATTATAAGATATTTCGGAGATTTTGTTTAGTGTTATTGTCTTTATGTTTCTAGGTAAAATTCTAAAGTATTAAAATCTTTGTTTATAATAACCCCTGTAGACGGTGGCCAAAATAGTTAAATTTTCTTTAAAACTTGCATCATTATTACTCGGCTGTCTGGCCAACTTAATTTTACAGATTTCAAATTAATTTTCTTGAAACATAGCTATATACCTGTTGCCGTTAATACCAGGGATTATCAAACGTTTTAATATCCACAATTTCAACTTCGGTGACGCGATCGTTCATAATGACCCATCCGGTCGTAACTACCCCTAACCACTGTTAGTAGCGGGCGTAACATTAATCCAGGGGCTTCGTTTCGGGCACCCGTGTAAATAGCTCGAACACATGAGACCACAGCTGAGAGAGTGCGTAGAGCAAATAACGCATTGTCGTCATAAAAGTCAATCGTTTGTCGTAAAACCTCAGCGTGCGTACGGCGTGGTGCACGCGTAAGCTCCGACTCACGCATCCACGACAGTATGCGTTAGGGGTGGAGTGGGGAGGGACTTCGTGGGTTTGTAGTTTCATTTATTTTCCACCCTTGACATTAATAAAGAGGTAAATTGTCTTCGCACTTTGTCGCTCTTTGGCCACTGTGGGCCTTTTGCTGGTACAGCGAGAATATAATGAAGGGTTTTTGGCCACTTTGGGCGCTTCACTGTAATAGTATATAGAAACATACTGAAGGGTAGTCAATGTCGTAAATAGGACACGATTTCCCATGTCGTTGTTAACGTAATGGTATGTCGCATTAAGGACGGATGCTTTTATTTGCAGTGCCATATCGTTTTCGTACTTGGTGCAGATTCTAGAAGACGCCCTGGGGTTTATATAATTCAACAGAATGGCAAACGTCATGAGAATATCTTATTTAAATACAAATAGTATCATTTCAAAATTATCGAATCATAACGGTGTCGATGGAGTTCTAATAATCAATCAGTATTACGTCTCCTCACACCCAATATATCCGATACAATTGACATAACCGGTGACAGGTTTACCGAAAAGCCATAAACTTTTATGATATACGACTGGCCCCGCTGAACAATATCCCCGAATTTCAGCGCCCGATTGTTCGACGCCGGCCGGGAGGCGTCGGGACGCTCGACGCCCTCCGACCAGCACTCACGGTTGACATTGTTGAGTTATAGCCGGCACACGTCCCTATGATGGCTTCCGGGGGCCATGCGGTCAAGTTTATGACCCAGGGGGCCGGAAATCACGTCGAGTACATCAGGAAAGGGGGGCGCGTTCGCGAATCAAGACTAGAATCGGTGCGACTATGACTTTGATCATCGTATTATTGTTTTCCACATCTACTCGGCGTCCCCTCTAAGACACTGGTCCACTATCTTTTATTGCTGTTGTTTTTGTACTTTTCTGGTTTCTTGTGGTTCTTCTGTACTATTTTTCCATCTTTAACACTAATCACATTTTTTTTATTGCACCGAAATGTAATCCATGTGTTAATATTGAATGATAATGTGCTATTGCATTGGTTATGATAGCACGAAACCGTCTTCTGTGTGCAATAATTCTTCGTTAGCTGTAGAAATGAGTTCAAAAAGTCTTATCACATGCGGGAAACTGGTCGGCGGTAGTTCAGCAATACTCCAATCTGAAACTAACCATGGACTTGGAGCTTAGAACTTGTTCCCTTGACGATGACAACGCAGTCTACACGAAATCGAAAAATCTCACTCGTTTTTGACCGTCCCGTTCGTTTCTTCTGTTCCAGTCTCTTGACCACAAGCCTCTGGTCGACCCTGCAAACCCGAAGAGCATGAGCACTCTGCTCTCGCTGTTGGTGCCGAGTCGTCCTTACACAGGCTCGATATGGATGACCGTCATCCTTATTCTCGGCTGGGGAGTCCTGCAACGGGCCCGGTGAACACCTGATCGTGATCACGTTTTGTAAATCGTTCGTGTAAGTCCTGGCGAAGGAGCCTTACCCCGAGTCTCGTGCGACTAGAGAAGCAAACGCGAGCGGTGCAGGCACCTTTGTCTGAAGTCATCACATCTATATGATCGGCCAATGATGCCGACGGGACCAGTCAGCGGCAGCCTTAAACGCCAAAATGTTTTGACTGATTTTAAGAAAATTGGAAAAATGGCACTGCAGTTTTAAGATGACTGACATTTTTGATGATGTGATCGTATTTCATTTTGTAGATTTCTTTAATAGCGTTAGTTTTTTTTTTGTAACATAATTGTTACTTTTGGTTTGATTGATTCATGATAGAATTGAACTCTTTTGTATTATTTTTGTTCCAAAGAGTATTTACCAATAATCAAACTCATTGATCTCATTTTTTTTATGATATTTAAGTAATAACTAGTAGATTCTTTGCTTCACAGTGATAAAAATATTGTCCGATTTTGTCTGTGCTGTACAGTTTTGTTCCTCTCAGGGGCTTCAATTTTCATTTCATACTTAGAGAAAAAATGTAGGATAATTATAGCTATCAAGCAATAAGTTTTGTTTTGGTTTGTTTTTTATTATTATTAGTTTCATTACCTTTTAAGCTTTCAATGGCTTTTTTTAGTTGTATCTGGGTTATGAAAGTAACTGACAGAGTAGCCTGCACTATTGTGGTCCACTCTATAGTTTTCAAATGATCTCTATCTGTAGACTAGCACCCCTTTCTTGAGTCCCCTTAGCTGGGTCACTTTTGGTCTGTACATATTTCCCATTTTTCTCTGTCATAACCTGTCAGCATAATTCAACTTTTCTAATGTTGTATACCATGGATTTTTGATGTCGTTATGGTACCCTTAGTGAAATGCAGGCGACACCCATTGTTGGCAATCAATATTTTTCGCTTCTAAATTTCTTCCTTGCGTTGGTGACAATCAGAACCAATGATAATTGAATTTGTGCATTTGAAAGAAATTTGACAAACGCCGACTTAACTAACTGCCTTGTCTGTAAATTTTTTTAAATTAATCTTTTCTCGTAAGACCTGCATTGCACTAGAGAGTCCATTCAGTTTGCTGTCATAAAGAAATGCCATTCTCAAAATTGGCCATATTTTGAATAGTTTGCTTGTAAATAAAACAAATATAGCTTTTTCTTTTTGCGTATGATACGATATTATGCAAGGAAAATGTACTATCTTAATATGAATTTTATAAAAATATATATTATTATTATATATTTTAAGATATAATTAAAATCATAAGCAATTAGTAAAAAAATGTAATAAAGCTGATAACTGTGACATATTTGAGGTAAGCGCGGCTGATAAACAATGAGAAACTGGCGATAAATAATTTTTTTTATGAAAAAATCATTTTCCCGCAAGCTGTGGCTTGACGCGAGGAAAATGGTATTTTCGTCGTGAATCTGGTTCCATCCGTTCGAGGCCGCGTTTTCCGCACACATCAAAGCGTTACTGTGATTGTCTTGCTAATTAATAAATTAGCTGGCCAATAAAAGTGTAATCCTGTTTCCAAGTTGATCTCTCTTAATTGTATAAGCGTCCGGCGCCACGACGCCGACGCCGTCATTGTGTGTGCGTTTAGTTGACAACCATGCTGCCGTTGCAATGGTTGGCGTTCTGTTTCATTTCTTCTGGACTAGTCGAAATAATGAGACTAGTTGTCGAATATTATACTTTATTTCTTTATTAATTGAAATGAAAAATATGCATTAATTGGAATTGTTATGAAAAGAAATGATTTTATTTTCGTTGTAAAAAAAAAGTGAAAGAAAAAAACATAGTAAAATATCAATCAATTTCTCTTCTATACCGTACCTACCGAAATATGTTGTAAGATTTTTCATTTCATCATGCGTTTGTAAAATATCAACCCAGCTACATTTATTCTAGATTTTATTATGATCAATCTATTTGTATAAAATGGCAAACGCCATTACCCGAAAGCTTGTGGTTTGCCACCCTTGCTGCACTGTGTAACCATTTTTGCATGGTTTGTTTTTCAACATACATTTTTCGATGGATTTTGTACTTATGTGATGAAATCTTGCCGCCAAAGTGGGCGACCGCTCGTCGTTCAAGAACATTATGATGACTGTACAGCTTTTTTCACTTTTATATGTAATACAATACATTTTTTTTTAAATTGATTAATTAAATTGATGATACCACAATGTATATGAAACTTTGTCTTTATTTATATCTTTTAGATCCTTCACCTCCCTATGTTCCTATATAAATGCTAAACACGTTTTCCCTGAGTAAATAACCTGACAGTTTTTACTTCTGAGATAAGCTTTGAGTCATTTTGACGGTAAGATCTGAGTTTGATGACTTCTGATATGAACGACTTGGACCGAAGTGTCATTCAAGCATTCCTCATAGTACCCGAGTCCACTATTATGAAAATAACAACAATCAACTCCAAAGATCCATCAAAATTAAGATGTCAAATAAAGAGTGTGAGTATATAATGAACGTACTAATAACACAACAAGCAAGATAAATTGTCTTGTTCGTTTTGCCCTCTACCACCTCTACCTTAAATTTCTTATGTCACTGCTCATGGCTCCCCCACTACATCAGAAGATAGACTATTGTTGCCTAAATGGTATGGACACTGGCATCCAAGAAGCATAGCCCAGTAGACAGTCCCATTTCTGAGAATACCTTTGACCATCGTTATTGTCTGTACAACATACAATAAGATTAGCTTGTTAGTAACAATCAAACATGCCACATCTTAGCGGGATATATTCATAGCTGTCACTTCCCTACATGATTGAGTGTAATACAAATAAGTATCAACTATTTTTTTTTACACCCCCAAGACTCAAGAGAATTGCCAGTATGATTGGGTTCGAAATTTTAATCCTCCGCGTTGTTACTGACAAGTTCATTCACAGACAGTTGGGGTGATATTTTTTAAAGCCCTCGAGCGTTACATTCTTCCAAAAATACCATGGCCTATCAACTTATGGTAATCGTGGTGAATTCAATAATCAAACTGTGTGATATCCGGTGTTAGATTACGCTTGGTGGTAGATAATGATAGGGTATGTTCGATTGGACAGATAGATCTAGTTCCTAAATAACGCCGACTCACCCTTGTAATGAGGGTGGAGCTATTATGTAGTTATACGGTTATACGTAAGGATATGCTGTGAGTTTGCTTTTATTTTGAGTACAGATGATTATTTTAGGGATTGTCGAAGAATTTATAGTCGGTGATCGAAACACTTTTTTATGTTTACATGGTAAGGGGGGATCTTTTCTTGAGAGTATGTAAGTTTTATTGTAAACAAGTTCAAAATAAAAATAATAGGTTAATGGGAAATTCATTTGAAAAATAATAAAATAATAAAATAATAAATAATAATAAATAGTAAATAATAAATAATAAATAAATAGTAATAATAATAAAATTATAATAAAATTATAAATACAACATTCTTTTACCTATAAGACCATACGGATGCATTAACTTAGAAAGTGATAATATCATATCAATTTTTCTCTGACGCCCAGCTTTTAAGCATATACGACACTACGTCATCATCTTTCAATCGGTATCCTGTGTAATTTCGCCACGTATGTTCTCAACCAAGAGAAACGTTTTCTTAGTCGGCCAACTACGTAATGCAGTACCATCGGTGACGTACTTGGAAATCAACCCATGACGACAAACCTAACCAAAAGCACACTCACGTTCACCTTTGAAGCCTTCTATGACGTAGATTCAAATCTTTTACAGTGTGGGTGCGTCTTAAATCTTTTTACTGTCGATACACATTGCTATCAAAATAACACAAGGAAGCTTGATTGAAAAGTCACGTGAATATGAATTGAAATGTTCGCATTTATTGGTGAAATATGGATGTTAGAGTAATATAGTGTGCGTTTTAAATAAATACAGTTTTGTTTGTCATATATCTTTGCTAAAAAGTATAGATAAAACACACCTCTGTGCTATCAGCAACTATGGAATCACATGATCATGGATAAGACTTTATTTCTCTTGACCAACGTCTGACTTTCATAAAATGTTCCTTTTTATCAAAAGTCCAAGTCCAACGCACTTATTGTTCGCCGACTGTCCACATCCCCGAGCCTAACACCCATCGTGGTCACCCACCCTTAAAACAGGGGTTGCTAGGCATGTGAAACCACACGTCTACGCATCACAAAAGAGACCGCTTCGATAATTGGTAGCCAGCGAATCGCACCTGCGATTGCCGCATCGTCCATCCACCCTCCCCCTTCGCAACAAACACCTCTAATAAAGGAATCGGTGCCAAGTTTCATTACAAAAGCCACCTATAATTAACACTGTTATGGGTGAACACTCTTCGGCAGAATAGGGGGCACACACTATTTTTTTTCTGTCATCTATTTTATAGCGTTCGTCTTTCGCGCCCGTTTGCTGAGTCCACACATATCGCTTCCGGGCTAACAATGGATCGTAGCGACTAGGGTTTTTATTGTTCTGATTTAATCATGTTGATTGGAGCGAAGGGCTAATGATCTAGCGTAGAAGAATCGACGGTATTAGTGAGGATTAGGTTAAAGACACCCTAAGTGAGAGATCTGTGATTGGTGGTAGACTGTGAGCATGGCGTGGTGTTGATGGGACGCAATCGAGTTCGCTTCGATGGGTCGTCATTAGCAGAATATTGAAACACTTGTAGTTCTTCTTTGCAAAAATAATTGAGTATTGAGATAATTGACGGAGATTGGTATTCATATGGATTCATATTGTTGGGTAAATAATTCTCTCCGGTGGCACGACATTGTTATTTTCATGAAGGGATGCAATTTGAAACCGACCTCTGTGATATTGTGCAGAATTTTCTTTTCTCTGTATAAGTGTCTGGACGATTTTATAGCTGGTATATATACCATATATGGTAACACATGAGACATGCTGTCTTTTATCCTATCAACATCATATTGTTCGCATCATCTGTTTCAGATTCAATTTTGTATTATAAACAAAATGGAAATGATTGTCTCCCGTGGCCCATAGGAGCAAGTTTTACATTTTTATAAAGTGTACACTGAAAAATAGAGGGGAACTTGGTTTTGATTTTGTGTACCCTCTGAAATATTTCAAATAGAATGGCATATATAGGGTTGTTATGTAAAGTTATTTGAATCAATTCGTGCATGTGTAGATCTGGAAGGATTCGAGATATTGCAAACTGAAAATTCACTACGATTTGTGAGAACGAGAGATCAATTTGTTTCTTAGATGATTTACATAATAGTTGAAAAAAAAACACGCTTGTACCTATATCTGTTCGTAAAACTATCACTTGCAAAGGGAGCGAATGACAGCATTATTGTTACTGTAATTTTCATCAGTTTTCAGTTGTTGCTTACATGTAAACGAATCAATTCAGTCTTGATTGAGCATTCGGAAAAGTCGACATTCGAGAGGCTATATTTTAAGATGCGTCTGACAGTCACCGCTATGCAAAATTGAAAGTCCTTCCTGCCTAATTTCCTTTCCGACATCCAAGGCACCAAATTAACATACGTCGTCTATCCACGAACAACAAACCGTCTCAAGAACTAACCGAATTTCACTCTCAACTCGCTACACCCCCACACATTATTCAAACAGATGCTAAACGATACGGAAGCGAAAGAACACTTGATTAATACAGCTGTGACTTAATCCATTGTGTCGTGAAGAATTGTGCGTACCCAATGCGCGTGACAACGCGGGCGATCTTATGCCGTTTCAAGTCGACGACCTTGAGTTAATTACCTTTAGGTTTGTGAAACAAAACGGAGACAATTTCCATCAATTAAGATTACAAATTACGCGTGTGGCTCAAGGATCCAAATCCTGGTGTTTGTTGTGATTCACACGTTCAAGTTCGTACTTTGTACGCACGTCAATTGAATGAAATCGCTACTCTTTCTGAGATGCTAAGTGGACCGCATCATCTCTAGCATATGTGGGCAGGCTACCAGGATGAATAAACGGCAATCAAGTGTGACTGATCGCTACATTTTCAAGGTATCCTTGTCCACGCTTCCACAGGTATAGTTGGCATTGCAAAAGAGCCATGACAAAAATAGCACATCACTACCGGGCAAGACTTCAGGTGTCAATAATTGGCCTACTTCGACTCACACGGCTACGGTAACACTTATGTCTCATCGAAATGGAATACGAGACCGTCGTAGAGAGCATGCACGTGATGACCTATTACAGATTCGATTTCAAAAGCATCGCTGGATCAGCTGTTCATTTGAAACGTCTCATCCCCTATCTGTGTAAAGCGTGACATAAAACAACGACGTCTTGCATTATTATGATAGGGGCGTCTTCTCCCGTTACGTCCAGGTGACGGTCGACGTCGGTCTGATAGGCGTCGATGGCGTCGCTTTACGACTCGTGCGTGGGGATGCAGATGCGGAGATGTTTGTTTTTGACCGTTATGAGGCGGGGACAGTTCGACTAAACTGGTTGATAAGACTGAGATTGTTTGCTTAGGATTGCTTCTTGTCCGCTTGAGGGCTGCTGGTTTTATAGGTTGTGGCGATTTGGTCTGTGGATAGAGTCTTGTCAATTTGAAGATTCTACTGTGAAGTCAGGGAGCCGGGTTTATTTTCCTAACAGAAAATTTGGAATGAAACGGTGGTTACATGGTCTATGGACTATTGCGTGTAAAATTACACTGTTAGGAGCATGGGGCTTCGGCTACGACAAAAAACGATTCATCGGCTTAAACACTGTCTTATTTGTAAGTGATATACATTTTTTTGTCTTATTATTATTTAATAAGAATGAGTTTTTCATTTGGAAGTTGAAAGAAAACTTCTGGTTTGGTTGAGCAAAGAGACTATCACATTTTTTTTATCTCGAAATAAAATAATCGGGGCTGCGTTGTGACCGTTATATCTAAACAGATTTTTTGTGTAAAACTTTGTTAATTAGCTCATTTGTATGATAATATCATTTAGACGGGCCATAAAATATAAAAAAGCCGGAGCTAGCAAACCAATTTAACCGACCAGCTTGATCGAAACCAGAAATTTGCGCGTGAATCCTCTGATAAACTGGATCTCCATCGCATTGTCCGAATCGTTCGTGCACATAAAACATTCGACAAATTTACGTGTGAATCAGTAACGCCCATCGCTGTCAATTTTACAGCGCCCTACACTGCGTGCACTCGCAAAAGTATGCGTCAAGAATTATGTGTCCATAAAGCATTACACTCAATTTATATTACAGAAATATTCCAAACTAATTTATTATGAAAACTTTCAATCTTCATAGGCGTGCCAGAGTCATATTTGTCAACATAAACATCGGGCTTTTAGCCGATCGTTCTTTCTAACAGAAGTCTCGTTTTTTTACTCGTGTAACCCTCCTTTAGGAACGACGGATCTCCTTCGCCCATTGCGCAATGTTAGATCAAGGGCTGGTTAAGGTTTTATGATCTTGAATCTTTTAAAAAGATTTCGTTGTTGCTAAGCGTAAATGTTTAGATTTATTTATTTGTTTAGGGGCCGCGCTTTTACAAACAGAATATCTCGATGGATATTTCTTTGGTTTTTTGTCACTTTTGAGAGCTTGTTTGCAGGGTGGAAGAGAACGAGTCTGTTATCTTATTTTTTTTTTGTGCTAACAATGTGAGCTAGCCAAGCACACTCACGTTCTATTGGAATTGATAACGCCGCTTGCTCAACCAGGACACGAATGATAACAGGTTATAAAACATGTGTAGACTGGTCCGACTACGCCTTCAAATGGAACAGAAAAATCAAAAACGATAAAATTATAATATAATTATAATATGCAAAACATTGGACCTTGTCAAAAAGGGTGCTACGTATCCCTTTCTATTCACTTCAATTTTCTATTGTGAAGTAATATTTTTTTTCCAAACTGAATAGTGAAATTGTACTACCAGAGCGCTAATTTCAAACTGTCTTCGCGAAAAAAGGTTTCAAAATGACATCTTTGCCGACAAAAATGGAAGTAAGCTAGAGTTACCGTCGTTTTGAATGTTGACAATTTTAATTTTGTTATTTCTTGCAGATTACTCGCATTTGAGACTGGTTTATGCTCAATTATTCTTTATTAATGCTAAACTCTACGATTTATATACACGTTTCGATATTTTGAATCGTAATTACGTAATTTTAGAGGTTTTTGACAAATAATGACCACAAGGGTCATGGGGTGGCACCTACCGTCACCACGTGTTGCCGGCTCGTTTGCTCAGCAGAAAGCGTAAAATTAACGCTGACCCCCTGACTATACCTTTAAACTCATTGGCACTTTTAACAGAACTAGGTACCAACTACTTAAAAAATAAACCATTTCTGAAAATTATGTCCAAACAGAATCTGAAGTGTGGGACGAAAAGTTGATGCAATAATTCCATGTTCCAAATAATAGGGCATCAATTCAGAAATAATGACCGTCTTTATAAAAAAAATCCACAGATTTCGTGCGGCAACCGTCCAAGCCAAAAACACCTCTAACATCTACCTCCAAAACACCTCCGCTGCACCCGACCATGTTTGGTCAAGCTTTGATGCTTCCACTAATTTTTTTCTACCATCCTCAAAAATCTCCATCCTTGCTTATTTGGACCATTATCCGTCGACCAGAAAGACGTTTGGGTCGTCGAAACTCAATTTTCTTCGATACATAAAAAGATCTTGAGCCAACATGGTCGAATGGCCGTTTGGCAGCGACCAGGTTTGATACGGTCGATCGGTCTCGCCTTCAAGTCTAGCTGATTCAGACGGCAGGCTGCAAGAGGCTGGACTATAATCTTTGTTATTCTCTGGCCCCAGACAGCGTGGTGCCGACTCCCGAGACTACGTAGCCTTGACTCATGGCACTGTTGCCATGACTGGTTCAGATAACATCACACTTTTCAATATATTGTTATTAAAAACCATCTGGCTATTAACAATGTTAAAAAGTTGACATGGGAATTATTCTAGTAGTTGATAGTTGGGATTGTTGTGATGAAATTCTGAGAAAGTGCAAGGTAGCGATTTTGTTAGTCACTGATCAGAAGCTGAGTTTTTTTTTAGCGATTTGCGATTGTGCTGTGTTGCTATGATGAAACACTGTGAATCATATGGATAAATATGGCAATATATTTTATTGCTTTTTAGATTCAATCCTTTTCTGATATAGATGTCACGAGGCTATATTTAATTGAAAAGTTAATCATTCTTCAATCGTTTTGATGAGGACATTCTTTTATTTTCTGATGAGATTATTTCTTGTTCACAGCTGCTGTTGCCATGCTGTTTTCGCGCAAAATGGCCGCCGACAACACCAGCAAAAATTGATGCTACTAGAGTCACCGTCGTTCCGAGTGTTAATAAATGTAATTCCGTTATTTCTCTAAGATTACTCGCATTTGGTTAACGCACAGTTAATCTTTATTTGTATAAACCTCAACGATTCATACGCATTTATTGATATTTTGAATCGTAATTATTTAATTGCATAGGTTTCTTAAAAAGGACTGCCGTAAAAGCCATCGGGTGGCACCTTATATCACCACTTATTGCCAACTCGTCTGCTCAGCAGCAAGCTTAACATCAACGCTAGCCCTGTGACTATACCTATAAACTCAATGCTATTGCATTCTTTACAGGCTTTCAAATACAATAAGGAAATACTTCTTAATTTTTCTCTCAGTGGCTTATTCACTGAGGCTCGGCCCATAAATATTATTATTATTATTTTTAATTCTCATTATTAATCAATCAATACGACTTAATGCTTGATATTCGTCCTAATTTATTCAAGATCGAATTACTTTCATACACCGTCATCTTTGAGTAGCTTCAATTCGATCAAGTTCATTTCATTGAGTTACCAGGACTCATTGTAAATTGTAATACCGTTTCAACCAACATCTAGTTATTTTTTTTCACCGTTGTTACAAATTACATCGGTTCCTTATAAACACGTTACAGTTTAATTTCAAATTTCAACCACAAGAACGGATTAGAATGCTCTTCAAGCTTGCTTTCTTCCAACGTACAAGATCACAAGCGTCCCCTGACATTACGTCCGTTAAAATAACCCGGTCCTGTCGATCCGAAGAAACAAAAGAGGAACGAACTCTAAAAACGTTTCGAGCCTAGCTGCCTGCGTTCAGAAATCAGAACACGTGTTCTGAAAAGTAACAAGTGTGGTTCTTCCCCTCCGCTCCGCTCCACACTATCGTAACCTTTTACATCCTTAACCTACCATTCACCTGACAAACACTAGGTCTTAACAATATGCTCTTGAGCTTGTTTTATTTGATTCTGAATGATTAATCGAGGAAATGTCGCCCGGCCAAGACGTTTTTAGCGGAATTTCTGTTCACGTTCTGAACAAATTAGATCGTATTATATAGAAAATCAGAGAAAACATGCGTAACGTCTAATATTATAAAGAATTAATAAATAGTAGTTACTTTTAAGTTAAGTTAAGTTACTATTACGGCCTGGTTTGACCAAAATGTTCAACTAAAAGTTGGACCTTTAACTCACAGAAAGATCTGAATTGTGATTGGAAGCTGCCATGGCAATAGTTTTAACTAACACTTCAACTAGGAGGTGAATTTTTGGTAACTCCGGATTTAAGTGAAGTGAAGTTAGGTTACTATTAAAAACGAGTACACACCTTCTGAGGGGGATTGGAGAATTGGAGGATTTGAGAATTGAAGAATAGGAGAATTGCACCTACGAGTACGACACATACCCACTCCAAACGGTATGATACAAAACGTATGCATGCTCAGTGTCCTTGTTAAAGATCCATCAACACGTGCGTAAAAGTAAACTCCTTCAGTCAATCCTCCCATGTTGGGACAGAAAACAAAAGGCGGGTGACCCGTTAGAAAACCAGCTCACAAAAAGCAGATAGCTAAATGAGTCAAAGATGAGAATCAAGGAACTGAATTGTTTATTCTAAATACGACTGAATTGTGCAACTTCAAACAGTACTCTTGTACTAACTGTACTTATAGTAGTGCGATGACACATTTCAAGTACCCACTCAGGTTCATGTCTCAAGGTTAATAGGTATAGGTGTTAAAATTATACTGGTAACTAATTTACTTTCGCTTAAAGATAAAATTTGCATACCTAATCTTATTTAAATTTAACCTTTTAGTTGGTATATCGGCAGTGTTTGCTTCACTACTTCCAAAGCGTAAGTAATTTGATTTATTATGTTAATGTCAATGGTTGTCTAACTGATATAACGTTTACAAATTAGGTATTGACATTTTTCCTGTTTGATTATATGAATTATTTAAATGATATTGAAATTGTGTTGAACTTTTAATCACATGTTCATTATTATACTGCGCACATAGCTATGCGTATTATCGAATGTAGCAAATTATAAGAGTGGCTGCAGTTATATAAGAAATAAATCGATATGCAGACCGATCGGTGTGGCATGTTGGAAACGCCGGTTCTCATGAGATCACCGAAGTTAAGCAGCACTGCGCTGAGTCGAGTGTTGGATGGGTGACCATCATACACATGACAAGTTCTGTTCGGGATAGAGGATAGAGGTGAATGTTAGTACAGCAATTTCATTCGCCTTGCTCTTTAACCTCTCGACAGCAAAGATTTGCAAAGGAATCCTGTTGTTCGAGTTGTTCCGTCCTTAGGAAGGGATGCTTAGCCGGTGGTCCCCTTGGTGCTCTTCGACAGGCTGCGTGCCGGCACCAAGTTTCCCCTCCTCCCTTCTACGCACGGTTAGGTTCATCATCATCCTCATCATAATCCACTCATTCACCGACGCCATTGGACCAGTGCCGCATGGTCAAAACAGTGCGTCGCTTAACACCACAAATCAATCAATCGATATGAAGATATTAGCAAATGTGAGGTTATGTTCAGGTAGTAAACAATTTATGGTCAGTAGTAATTGAGACAGTAGTTAATCGAACTACGAACAAGTGTTACTTTGAGGTAGTTTCTCAAGTTTCGGGTGGTAGAAGATTTGTGCCTGAGTTTATGTTGGAAGGTTTTTTAACTGACTTTTAACTGTCATTCAAAGCAATAATGCATCATATCGTACGAAAATATGCTGTCAATTTTCTTGCTACTAGGCGAAATACTTAGTCAGCTGAAACAAAATAAATAGCAATGCCTTTCATCCATGTTTCAGGAAATATGGAGCGAAATAAGTTCGATATTGGTTCTCCAAAAATGTTCTCTGCTGGAAAAGTAATTCATATTCATTCTGTAAAACGTGTTGACTGAAAACAAAATGGTTCCAAAATCAGGATTCATGTTTTACTCAGTAGCTGGCCAGTGCGACATTAAACAGGTAAAAAATACGCCTTATGAAAATGTCATGTAAGATTTAAAATTTTGCACAAGGTGGTCCTCCAAATACTTTCACTTCTAAATGCAGAAAAAAAAATTCAGTGCTAAATTTCGACAACTCTTTATCCAGGGGACCGAATCGAAATAGAACAATCATTTCTCATTGCATTGATGTTTTAGATTTAGATTACTTGTCCCTCAATCATTTACCGCCCACAACTTCTCCGTCTGACAAACGATTCGCTTCTCCACAAAATTAACCAACAGCACAACATTCCCTTCAATTCAAGCGTCAACTTCATTTCGCTAAGATTGACTTAGCAAGAAACCCACCATCTACTCGACAGCGACACAAACGCGTCAGATGTCCTGGACTACAAGCTAGTCAACCAGCATGGCAAATCCGTGGCTCTTAGGTGGATGACTCAAATAATCTTAAGAGACGGGTTAAATTGCACGGCGATAAAACTGTGTACCCAGCTGCAAGATCTGCTCTGAAATCTACCGAAAAAAAAACTTCGTTCTCTCAGCAAATATTTGCTACTGTACAACAATTTATTTTATTTTAGGTGATTTTCACTTGAGTTTATGCTTCTGGATTGATAACTTCGGTGACAAGTGCTCGAGATATAGTCAAGCTTGTTGCTTATTTTCTCAACTTTAGATAAATAAAACTGCTACAATTATAGTTGCCACGATATCATCGACACCAATGATTGAGTCATTATTTAAAATCGATACTAAGTAAAGCACAAAATAAAATTCTAAACATAACCTTGCTTATTGTGGTTTTTAGGCTCGTGTCTACTCTATCTAACCTCAGCACTAGTTTTGACAAAACACTTTTTAAACTTGGTTTTGAATGCTAAGTGACGAACAACTAAATTTCTTAACATTTCGTTTCGGGGTCATATTTTCGATTTACAAATCATATTTGTTTTTTAATTATTGTCCTCGATTATTTTACTTCGTTACATTTAGGATGCCTGAATTGGTCTTTGGCCTAAATTAGGTAATTTTTATAATTTGTGTGGTTCTTTAGTTATCGAAAAACTGACAGGACTGCTGATAAAGCTGACCAAGTTACTGGTACAAGTAACGAAACGTTGGGAAATTTAGTCGTTCTTCACTTGGCATTCAGAACCCAGTTTAAAAAGTTCTTTGTCACATTTTAGTTATATTTTTGCACCTTGTATGGATCTTTCGTCTTGTTGTCTAATGAACGCATCTATGTCTCAACATGGTCTAATGACCAACACCAGACACGTGGTTATTCGAGAACGTGATTTGAGAATTGGTGGTAAGCTGCCGAATATCCTCCACTTCCCTTGTAGCACCGTGACCGTGGTTATCAACGACGTCAACCTGATATTGGAACTGGGTGTCGACAGGAACTAGCCTGGCTCTGTTGGTATGGTGCAGCGTCGGGAAGTAAATCCCTTCCATTTCCACATGTACCATCGTGCATTAAGTTTGACATACATTTCTTTCCATTGATTTGTTTTGGATAACATGGAAATAATTGCAATATTAAATTGAAATATACTAAACAGAAAAAACTTTTTGATAGTTCTGCGTTTCAATTTCAATTGCTTTTTCAATCGTTTCTTTTTCAAAACTATTTCAATTAGTACTGCGATCTAACGTAAAATCTACGGATCCTTCATTTGACTCCTGAGACATTTTATTATTATTATTGTTATTATTATTTGAATTACCACATCGTTTAAAAAGGTACTTTCGAGGTGTAAACTTGGACTGACAGTTGGCACGCTCGTGTCCAATTGTCGCATTTCGAGAAACGTTGGCGCGATCTTGCCTTTCTCTTGGCATTAAAACACAACCCCAAACTAATCTTACACATCACCATTAGCCCCTTGTCAAGCAATTATCAAATACAGCGTGATGATATCTCCCTGCTAGCGTACAAGCTATCCACCTATCACTAAACCTGCACCTGCACTGTACCTGCACAAATCTGAATCCATCTACCTCCTGCAATCGAAAGCGAGGAGTTTTAGGATCGACTAGTGAATGAGTCATCTCAGCCACGTGCACCTCAACAGTAGCCAGCCGCCGCTTACGTTCGGAGACAGCATCGTGGTTCTGTTGGGTGACTTTTGCATGAAAGATTACCACTTTCTGAACGAGCTGATGTAAACTCGACTACAGGGCATAACACTTAGAATCCCAATAAAATTAATTGCTTGCGTTTGGTAGTAGAACAATGGTCCAACTCTGTGATCCAACGAAATGCTATTGAATCGTTCCTATATCGGCGCAAAAGGTACCATGGTAATGCCATAAAGATTGTTTCACTTAACAAATATACATGGTTTATTTGTCAGCTATTCCCATTGGTCAACGAATCAGGAAGAGCAAATGCTGTGAAGACTGCCTAGTGTAAAGTGATAGGTGGAAAAAACCATTTAAAACATCTTTTTCAAACACAGATCATATTACCTTTCAGGCAAGTACTTTCCGCAAAGAGAATTTGCGGCAAGAAATTCAAATGTCGAGCCTCCATACTTTTATTGCAGACAAACTATGCAACAATCTGTCTTCAAAATTCATACGCCAGCAGATAATTGGTTTGGTAGGTACCTATTCGTTCGTTGCTCTTTGCGATTTCGCCTATTCGGTTCGGCAAAGTGCAAGAAGTCTGCTAAGGTGGATGATTCGCCATGACCTTTAGTTGAAAATCAGGTACCTACGTCTCCAGTACCGAGATGGTACACAAAGATGGTGTAATCATATGTGTCGCTCTTAGTCTGCGAAAACAATATGCTGATATTTGGGCCCGGCTATTATTCGATATTTAGGCTGAGGTATGCTATCACTTTCAACTAAGAGGAGAAATCATTCCAAAAAGCAACTTATAAAAAAAAGATTTCTGAAATGAGTGTTTTTTTCCTATTTATCGGTTTGAGGTTGACAGTCAAGAAAACTTTAAAAACAGTTCAGTAATTTGCTTCAGCAATGATACATCGAAAATTGATAACATCAATCAATACCTTCCGATTTGAAGATCATGACCATACCATGAACTTTAAGTGAGCAAGATGTGGAGTGCGACATTTTTCTACTAAGTACAGCTCTGTACATTTCATCAAACCATGTACATACCACGTGCCACCTGCGAATCTGTACCTCGCGTTGCGAAATTGTCTGCACAAAATAAGAGCGTACACTCATCTGGTTGTGCACACACACACATAACGTCTCTTCCCCCCCGTCCTCCTCACTCCAGCTATGCACTTCAGGTGTGACTCAGACTTGCTTGATAAATGCTTGACAACCGCGATCATTATCCAGCAAAAGTTGAGAGAATATTTAATTCGAATATGAGGCCCTTTCAAGGGAAACTATAGACATCGGTTTCACTGGCTGATTTCTATTGCAAAATTGATACCCAATGACAGTTATGAGCTAAAAATGTCGGAATCCATCTTTGCATATTACAGACAGAAAGGGAATGGAAAAGTTTTAAATTTAATTGTTCTAACATGTCGGTTGTGCGGAGGTCAGGAAAAAAACAAAAATATCAGAAAAAAATCCACTTTTCTGGCCTAGCATCAACCTAAAAATTGTTCAGTTGTTAGTTGGAATGAATCAAATTTTAGAAAATTATTTATAAATTGTAAATATATTTTATGAACTATTTTCAGTTTTAGTTTTAGAATTGATTCCATGCGAACACACTTTGTGAGTCACACACATGTCAGGACTTAGGCTGGGTGTGGGTTATCAGCTCCATTTGAAAGTCAAGATAAGGGTAATCAAATTTTTAGCTGCTACTAACAACATGGTTGAAATTTAACTTGAAATCCACACTTTTAGATAGACCGCACGGCAGTCTGTTTTGACAACTGCATTTAGGATAAAAAAGTAAAAAAAAAAATCGGTTTATTGTAATAGTAATATCACATATCTAATTCTGTAATAATATCTACAATCTGTGGAAACATCTCATGATGTCTAACTTTTTTCAAGCAGGATTCACACTTTTAGAAAATGCGTAGAAATCCAGCGTCAATAATGAAGATGCGTATATTTACTTTTATTAAATTAAGCAACATAAAATGAAAACCCATGTAACTGATAAGCTACCGTTGCGTTTGTCCTCGCTAAACATCGCACAAAAGATATGAACAGATATGCTAAGAACCGTCCAGTCCAGATCTTCTATGCAAATATGCACCAGAGCAGAGATGTCATCACCATAAACCTACTTCACTGCGCGGAACAATCACGTGGCAAAATAATCACTTAAAACACTGAAAAAAATTAGTGTAAAAAAAAAAACTGGTGCTCTTAGTTGAGAAAGTGCGAGGTCTGTAACAGACATGCATGGCCGAACAAAATCCAGGCGATTGATCGAACAGAATTAGTAACTATTGAAATGAAGTGCCACTTGAATTGAACTCACCAAACAAGGGTGGGATTTTTTCGTGCGAGGGTGGTTACTTTTCAAGGGTGATTACTAATAGGCTTACCGAATTTTGTAACGTGAAACAAAACCCAAGCGATGGTTTTAGCTGAAAATCCACTCGAAACCACTTTGTCAATGACATCCAAAGATAATTTAATATAAAAAAAAAATTCAAACCATTTTAAACCATCCCCTAAAATCGAAATAAAAAATCTGATTATACGGTCTCGGTTGTCGTAAAGTGATCAGTTTAAGGAGACATTGTTACACCATGGAACACGTTGGTGTGGTGGTTACATATAAAAGGGGGTAGGTTTCTGGTTGCGTGACGGTCGCACACTGCCTTTGTACACCGATAGTCTGACAGCTAGAAGACAATTGACAGACAGTTCCCTGCCATTTTCATCCGCCTACTTGGCTCAGGGCAGGAGGGTCGCGTTTGTACCACCCATTTGAAACGCGGTGTCAAAATTTTGCACGCCCCCTCGTGTCACTTAAAGCTCGCTGAGAGCTGTTGCTGTAGTGGGGTAACGGTTTCGAGTTTTAGAATGGGATCATAATATTAGTGTTAGAGCTGCTAGGAAATCAGCTATAATTCAATTCATTAACGATGGAATTGAAATTGATTTCTGTGACATTACTTATTAAGGTCTACGATTGAAATGGAATAACATATGTTACTGATTACGTCATCTCAAACATCTGAGAAGTCCCGAAAATCTAAAAAAAAAAAGTGAAATTGAACAAATTCTGGTCAATCTTTCGCAATGCTTGTTTACCAACAGAAAGCTATCGCTCCAAAACAATCTAAAAAAAACATGTGTGCAAAAAATTGGCTTTTGGTTGCTTTCAGACGTCAAGGCAAGTCAATATAACGTCACCTGTCAGTGTCACCATCGTATTATTTATTGAAAACTCGATTGTTCAGGTGAGACGTATTTTGAGTCCCATACGTGAACTTATGCAATACTTTTCAGTAAATTTTACACTCTGCACATCTAGGAAAGAAAAACGCACTCGGTGAGAGCTGACACCGACGTTTATAAATATGTTATCTTGAGATGACTTGTTAAGAATTCATTTGTTCTTCACAAAAATATTCTCGACAATGCCAAGTTATACGATTCGCAGTAAATCACATGCAATTTCATGAATTACACATGTAATTACAAGAAAATCAATTAACAATTATTTTTCCGACAAGACATTTTATCTCTGGCGATCAGCGTTGTCTGATTCACGTGCCTTATCAAACCGTGCTCTTACGATTTGAGATGACCGCAGCCTCGCTAATTGCATTTGAAAATTAAAAGCTACGCTAATGTTAAACTGTGTCGCGAAAAACGGACGCCAAATTACTACTTTGACCACTTTTACAAAAATGGAGAATGCTTCGAGGTGAAGTCATCGTCGTTTCGAGTGTTACGGAATGTCATTTCGATATTTCTCGCAGATTACTCGCATTTGGCACTGGTTTACACTAAATGAATCTTTATTAATGCAAACCTCATCGTTTGATATAGGATGTACCTACCGATATTTTGACTTTTGAGGTTAAATTATTTCAAGACTGTGATTTGTTAAAAAGAAGGCACCATCGGGTGGCACCTATCTTTGCTTGGTTAACTGGCCTCGGCGGCTAAATGTACAGATTCATTAGCAGTAAAAAAAAACAAAAAAAACATGGGATTTACGATATCACCCATGATTTTTTATATTAGTTTTATTATTATTTGGATCATTGTACCAACAAGGGTTTAGCCTTCGAGAAAATAATGGGTAGTTCTTTTCTCTAAGGTTTAGCCATTCCTCATAGTCAATGCTGCAGTCATTTCATCAATCGAATCAAGATTGAAGACAAATCAATCGTAATCTTTCCTCGGCCATACTTTTCCACCTGATAATAGCCCGGTCTGCCTTCGTTAGTCAACAGAAACCGAACGCAATCTTTTAAAAAACAAACACATTTTCGCAACAGTTACAGCTATCTTGTATAACCCCTCTATCAAAGAAAGTAGTTCAAATTCTTTAGGATGCATAATTTTCTTCTAGCCTTAAGGCTAACCTTGACCCATGGGCCATGTGTCATTGCAAAGATCCCAATTGTTCACCAAAAGTTTGAAAGGTTCTTCGCGATACTCCAGAGCGTGAAGCAGGTGGCATTCCTGAGGCATGAGTCGCCGTGGCCTAGGTCGTGGTCAGCCATGGCCACTTAGCTCGCGTGTCTGCCACAATAGTCTGCTCAAATTGTGGCAATATTCAAATTTCAACCGCCGATTTTGGGTAGTTTAAACACGCGTTGCATGCCACGCTCAGTGCAGAAGCTATCGTGATGCAATTTGGCTATGCGATAAAGAGTTTCATTTTTAAAAGCCCAGTTTGCGATGCACAGATAAAAAAAGTCGTTTAATCAGACTAATTCTAAATTGATTTCCTATATGTTACACAACTTCATGTCTATCGCAGATACCTTTCATTCTCATAAAGATATACTGAATCACAATCAACTACCAAAAAAGGATGGATAAATGTCTGTACTCTGTAAATAATATACCATATCTTAGTACGCATCCGATAACAATATAACCAGATAGTTATTTTCAGTGCCTCTGTATAATTGATATACCTTCTATGTCCTAAATGTTATCATCAAGGTTGATAGCGTGGAATTCTAAACTAACCTACCTGACTGACCCTAAAATTAAATGCACTTGTACCAGAGCAGCAGTTGACACTAACACTTGCACCGTAAAATAAAACTAATTTAGCCAGCCAGGAGATTGATCGATGATAAAGGAAAATGCGTCAGAGCATGCTTTACATTTACAAACCTTATTTGCCGGGTTTCTTTTAAGCAGCCCACACCACAAGGTCGAGTCAGAACGTCACTGAAGCTAAAGCACCACTGATTTTCTAGTTTAAAACTGAGTAAGGTACCTTTATCACACATTTTAGATCACACATAATTATGATATTACTTTTTATGTATTATGCTTGTGTAACTCTGGATATTTCTACCGCATTTCACGATTTATTCCACTGCACGTGAAGTTGATTTGCTGAGGAGCAGAGAACTAAACCGTTTCCTGTTCAAAAGAGCAACTGCAATGCGAGGTACTCATGACAGCCAAGCGAACGCAAGAAAAAAAAAATCGCAATAAAAATTGAGCAATAATAAATTGAGCAAAAAGAATATAACAATTGTAATTTTTTAGCCCCAAGACTTAATAAATTATGAAGTCGCTAGAAGATATTTAAATCGCCAATGCCATTTTGTGCTAAAACAAGTTACAATTGATAACAATTTCAGTAATTTTTACAACCTACAGTTGGTATCACTGCTGTCGCTGCTGGTGGTCACTTCGCTGACCGCGAATTATTTTCGCGGAAAAAAACAGCTGTTAATTTCGCGATATTCTTTTCAATCGAGTTCAAGTATCGAAAAGTCTCTAGTATCGAATTGTTTGTCACCGTACTGGAGGGTTACTGCTTTGGCTGAGGCTACTGATGTGAATAATGTAGGCCAGAGGGTTATGGTTTGGTATTGCCATTTTGAATTCCTCTGCTGTGCTTGATTGTGGTTTGCTAGTCTGGAGTCTGGACCTCGTGTGTTTGCAACCAATTTGTATTGCAGTAACATTAAACTGTTCAATAAAATCAGTAAAATCAGTGTAGAACTAGGATTTTGTGCTATAATAACCTCAGTGGGATGCAAAGTTGCGTGTGACGAGCTTGTCTGTGAGATACATCGTAATAATGTAAGTATCTCATATTTTATCTTGTAAACTATAGACGCCTTGGCCATCCGTGGCTGCAGATATTGATATTTTAAAATGTCGGTGGTCTAATCTTTACAGTATTGTACCAATAGTACTTAGTTGCGTCAGCTTTTGCTAAAAATTCAGCTTGTGTGCCATGGATTGCTTCGCTTTGTATCTCGCATTGAAGATTGGAATTGAGGACTTCGTTTGATTGAAATGGGGACATACCTATTTCTCGATGAGATCGACCGCTTTGTGCCTATGTTTTGTTCATAAACTTACATAAATTAAAATCGGCCTGGGCAATTGCTAAATTTTAAGACTAAAGTCATGGCAATTTGGCAGGAACAATCAAGTTTCTTACCCACCTTATCAATTGATTGTGACTTATCCTTTTCCATTAGCTATGAACGCGAGTAGATTAGCGATTTTGCGATTGTTCCAATATGGCCGAAATGGATTAATCATATAATCTTAAACCGAAACTCAACAAATAAAATTAAGAGCAAATGACGTGATGGGACCCACTCTATTTATTCAGAAACTAGTACACCTATTACGTGAATTTAATAATCACTACCTATTTCAAACATTACACACTGCTGACCTCTTCCCTGTTATCAACGCGTTTCAATAGTTTTCGATGAATTCTACAAATGAAACTGATCCTCCATGAAAGCTCTAACCCAAAACCAATACCCTCGCATGCCTAATATGAATTTGCATATACGTACAAGGTACTTGCAAGTCACCTTGATTACAAAAGTTTCTCTGTGGTCATAATTTTTGTACGAATAGTAAATGAAATTAACCTATCGAAACATTATAAATAATGCTTTTTAGGTACCTACATATTGATAGTGAACATTTAAAATGAACCTGAACCATCAAAACCATAACAAAGCGAAAGGAATGTGGATATTTTTTGTGAGTAACTCTAGATTGTTGGTATGAGTCAGACCCCGTGGTGGAGGAGGAGGAGAAGGGGGGGGGGGGGGGATTGCACGTGTATTCGGTGAAGAGTGCGTGTTCGAGCCCCGGTGTTGGGACGGAACTCGCTGGCGTGATCTGGGGCAATTTTTGTAATTGCATTGGGTCAATGGGCTCGCATTCCACAAAGGGTCAGTAGGGGTTTTGACCAATGGAAAGTGCAGAAACTTAATCGATTCGGGGGGTGAAAATAAATAATAATGTTGGAACTTTGGTGCAAGTCGGAGACAAGTAGTTAATAATTTCAAGATATTGTGACTTATGACAAGCAAAATTCACATTCCTGCATGATTCAATTGGAAATCCTCGATCAATATTCTCATGTTTTACCAGCAATCGAGCTAAACTCTAGAGTAACGAATGGACTTGTCTTCGACTTTCTTGATAGACATTTCATGCATTCAAGGAAAAGAAACACCCCTATGTCGTGACACAATAAGTTTTTAGATTTTGTCATTTTTTCATAATTACCTACTGCATAGTAAAATGATTTCCTACAAACTGATTTCAAACAGATTCAGTTCAAGGAAAAATAAACAGTGCACCAAAAAGAAAAATCACGTCTTCCCAACAAAATGTTAAACTCCTGATATTTAAGATTATTCTGATATTCTCATTATAAATCTTAATTAAAGGCCGACAAAATCACGTTCACCGACTTGAAAATGACACCCTTACAGTTCATTTACAATCTTCGCTACGTTTTTAATTGCTGTGGAAAGGTATTTCATTTCAAAATCTCAATTTCCAACCAAACCACAACGCGTTCGGCAAATCTGCCGCGCACTATGTCGCTTCTGCTCCACCTATAAAACGACAATATACGAGCCTTTGTGGCGCTCACCACTCGGATCTTTTCATCTCAATTCTCTCATCAGATGAACATCAAAGTGTCACAGGAATAATGGAAGCCACCTACACCTTCTGTACCAATATCAGTTCCCCCTTTTTTCATCCGCATAGATTTCTGACAAAAGAGATGCCCAAGGATTGAGTCTATATGTACACTCTTTTATTCGTTGCGTGAAGTGCGGTGTCGGGAATGGCCGTTTGCAATTAAAGGATTATTGGGGGGAGTCATATTTGTCGACCAAAACCCTTAAATAGCTCGATCTGGTGATAAAAAACGTACTGTGCCTGTTCGAAAAAATATTTTTTCTTAGCTTTAAACCTCTTCAGATTTCGGTTCCGCGAAAACGCATATGTCATCCGATTAGAAGAGTATATTCACTAAAGAAAGGGGTGAAGTTTACCACCATTGAATCTTCGCTCTAGAAATCTTACAAGATGTTCTTTTGTAATGGCAATCGTCATCTTCAAAGCCACTTGTCCTGGCTGGAGGGATGGGGAATCAAATGGGAAGGTGTTCAGGATATGGCTGTGCCCTTTTGGTGAAGAAAGTATTCCAACATTCTCTGGAGTGGTTGTGGGTGAACGGTGAAGCCGATAGCCAGATTCGAACAGCTGCTAAGATCGGTGTCATCATACGATAAGAATGTCCTTGAGAATAATGCCTTCTCGGGATCATCAAGGAAAAGGAGATAGTTTTTCCTCGTTGGGTCAGTTAAAAGATTTTGTTTTCAAATAACATAAAAAATAATAACACAAAAATAATATGAAATTATAGCTTGTATTTCGTTTTGTTCAATTTCAAGATTCGGATTTCGTACCCTCATTTTCCAAGAAATATTGGCAATACTACAGCAGCATGAAAATTCAATAGAGATAAGCTTTCCACCACAACCATTTTCCGTGATAAATTTTCGCTCTGGTATTAGTGCTTTGTGGTGTAATGCTCATACGACACACTCGCACCACCTGTGAACCGCTTAGCAGCTTTGTCCAGGTGCGATCGTTCCCGTTGATAGTGAGAAAGGAATTCCAGGAGGGTTCAAACGGGGTGGCAAAATCGATTGCATTCTTTCATCGTTAGGTCACACACTCCTTGTTCCTCAGGATATACCCCTGAGTTGTTCCATTCTCATCGATTTTTGTATGGAAATTCAGTTACCTTTTATTATGCATTCACTATAGCGCAAGATACGACACCTAACTCTTCACAAAATAAGTGCAACGAGTGCAGCATTGATCATTTTTACAAAGTTGCACCAATACATATCCAGTTATTTTGTATCGGTATCTTTTTTTTAGAAATAGAATTGGCAAACACTTTTCCAAGATCCGTTTTGAACTAAATATTCGTCGATGACCAAAATTTCGTAACCGAAACAATTTATCCTTACAGCAAATAGAGGAATCCGTTATTCAAGTCCTACCGAAACCACAATTATCTTCGAAATGTCTAACTAGGCTGGTCGGTCATGAATGCGACCCACCGCAAAGTCGTCACGCGTAATTCGAGCCCCAAACCTCGACCAAACCTAAATGCAAACCCTAACCGATGCGGTTGCCCAACAGACAAACGACGCTTTCCGCAAAACACACCGCAGACATCGCGACTAATCCCAGCTCGTGCCACTAGACCTTACGCAATGCTACACGCACGCACGACGGTACGCACTTACACATGCTAATTATCCGTGCGAAAATTGCAGTGAGTGACGCGTGGCTTGTTCCGAGGTTTCAATAAGATTGTGCGTCGCCTCGGGCGTGCTTGTCAATCATGGGTGAGATTCGGTGGGACTTTCGTTTTGGGATTACGACGTTATTGGGTGTTTTTGATGCAGGAAAGGAGATAAATTCGATTTGCTTGTCTGCAGAAATATTTGATTGGCGATGACAGCGTTGGGGTTTTGTTGCGTGGCGCTTTTTTTGGGGGACGCGACGTCTGTTTGCATGATTTTTTAAAATTGTTTTCAAATCTATGTGTGGTTATTTGGTTTTTCAAACGAATTATTGTCGCTTCGGGGCAAGTACAATTCAAAATTGTGTTGAAAATTGCTTTGGAATTGAATGATTGAAGAACAGGAAATTTTAAATTTGTGATATCTGCGGAAGTTTTTTACAACGTTGGTATCTACGGGTTCCCGGTCCATAAAGATCGTTTTTTTTTTGTGAAACTATTTATAAAATATGTGCCTTCTCGATTACCTATTATCGACACACTATATCGATGTAAACACAATAGTTTGCCATCATGATAGTTTCTTCAGAGGACCCTTTACAGCCCCGTAATTGCGGTCTTATTGCGCGCTAGCTCCAAGCAAATTCTTCACATGCCGTATACATATATATTATCAATTAAAAACTGAACATTATAACGACCATATGACTAGTAGACTCTGGTTCGCTTGGTGTAGGATTTTAACCAATGACAAGAGTTTTCTGCGTGCCGACCGGAACAGCGTGCGTCCACCCAGGCAGCCGTTGAGACATCACAACAAAGTGATCTCGAGAAAATAATTTCCCATCCTTGGGGCTATTTGGCCAAGACAGGGATGTAGGTCGTTATGGAAATAAGTTGCGCTGTAACATTGAGTGTATTGGTACAGTCAGAGAGTCAGCGTTACTGCAACACTTTCTGCTGAGAAAATGAGCCGACTACGCGTGGTAACGATCGGTGCCATTTTTGAAGTCCTTTTTAACAAACCTATACAATTAAATAATTACGGATCAAAATAGCGATGCATGTAAATAGATAATTAAGTTTAGCAATGATACAGACTAATTGAGCGTACACCAGTCCGAAATGCGAGTAATCTGAGATAAATAACGAAACGAAATTTCATAACAATCGAAACGACGGTTTAAAAACGACCTAGTAGCGACCTAAAAATTAAAAAGGATTTTTTTAAAGGGCAAACACTTAAATCAGCTGTCGTAGGAAAGTGGAACACAGCCTCAGAATTCTTGTTTGGTCAAATTCCAAGGTGTTCCCGATAATTCCTATCGTCCCTTTTGCCCGATCACATCTCAAATTCGTTCTCCTACCTAATAAACTTTTATTTTCCTTATTCATTCATCTACCAAAATAAAGAAACCATGCTCGTTATTGCTCCTGAATTATGTACGAAATCAACCATTACTACTTCGCATCAGATTGGTCAAACATAATTCTATCGAATCATTTCCTCCGGGCCGTTACCGCTGATGGGCGTCTGGCGTGCCGTACTTACTCATCCTGGACTCGCACAAAGCAATCGGCATCACGCAGTGATCACTCCCAACTCCAAGCCATCTCCGGCTGCAGTTGTCATCGCACAGTAACGAGCTCATCTTACAACAAATCAAATCACACCGGACATTCGCACATACAGAAGGTGACGAATTAACGTACTACGGGTCGTTACGGCATGAAAGATTACACCCATTGGTATGCCTTATGAACCTTACTTCCGCTATTAGAGCATTTCCGATTGTGCGGATTTTCGTGAAAAACCTTGCGTAATAAACATTGTATTTTCGCTCTCGTGCATTATTTGTGATAATGGTGATTGCGTTTTGTCTTTCTTGGTCGCTGTCTGTGGGGAATGTTTGGGGAGGTTTTTGGGGCGCGCTTTGTCAATGTCTTCGCTCTGTACCAATCGTGGTAGGTTCTGATTAAACTTGACTCTGGGCTTGTTGTGGTGTCATCAATGTCATCGTATAGGTGCTCGTTCGATCGCGAGGGATCGGATGTTTATTTATTTTTCGGGAAATGCAGTGAGGCCAGAAAATCATACCGAACGGTCTGGCGTGTTGGAAACACTGGTTCTAGTAAGATCACCGACGTTAAGCAACACTGCGCTGAGCCAGGCATTGGATGGGTTATCGTCTTACTTGAAATGAAATGGAATGAAAGTTAGTGCTGAACTTTGTTCGCCTTGCTTATCAACCTCTTGACATGGATTTGTGGAGAAATCCTGGTGTTCGTGGTAGGCTACGTACCGGCACCGGGTTCCCTCTCTTCTAGGCTAGGTTAGTTTCATCAATCCTCATCATTATTCAATCATTCACTGACGAAGTTAAAATGAACCAATGCCATAGGGCCAGTTGTCAAAACAGTGCGTCGTTTAACACCACTTACCAATCAGCCAGAAAATCATACACAATTTAGTGGTATTTTGTAAAGATCAAGAAATGTTATGCCCAAATACCTAATTGTAACAAGATGACCTGTTTTCGTTGACGCGGCCTTACTGAAATAATGAGGTTCCCTTGAATGATATGAGTAATCGATACATGGATGATTGCTGCATAACCATGTAATTGTAGCGAGGCCCACACCTTCCGTCAACAATATTTACGGGCGATTCCAAGGTTATAATAGCTTCTTCGTAAGCTTGCTAAGGTATTGACTGGCTTCTTATACGAAATGTGCATCGATGTGAATCATATTTCCCATGAATTGGGGTGAATCCGAAGAAACCTGATCGTTTAGTGCCCAATTATTACATTAACAAGCAGGTGCAATATAAATTACTTTAGTCGTACGATGTTTTCTTTGTAATCTTATGTAAACCCCTTCATTATGAGCCACCCTCATCCGAATTATTCCAGGACAAATCGTGGCTGAAGAAATTTAGGTGAAAAAGACGCATCATATTGTGAAATGAAATTTGAAGACGCCAGTTAATTTGAGTTTGGTCTAGACAATGACTGAATAAAATATTCCATCTCTGTCCAATCAAACCACAAGTCTTCCAGACACGTCAATTCAACTCTGATTGTTCTTTGCCGCGCGGGATTCTTCGTAAAACCGCCACATTTTAACATAAACGTCGTTTGCCTATTCGCGTGAATAATAATATCGACTATTTGAAATGTCTGCTACATAAAATGACCTAATTGCATCAAAGAGAGCGTCTTCCAGAAAACAGTTGCTCCCCATCATCCCGACTGGCTCCAGGCGTAACAGATACTCAACCACTTTTCTACCACCTTGCACGCGACCACCTTGAGCAATCATCCCCTCGATATTCGGGTGAGGGACCTCCAATGTTTACAAAGTGTGCCCTACGCTAGATCAAGTCATCTTATTCTCAAGAAAAATACAAGGAGAGAATGGGGGCCTTCTTGTTCGAGACTCCCCAGTATAAATATTTACTGAGGAATGCTTCTCAAAATGTGAGACGTTCCTCAAGACACATGTCGGCGTCGGCGTCGGCGTCGTCTTCAGTTCGTGGCGCCGAAAGATCAAGTCTCATCTTGCTTTGGTAAACGTGACCAAAAACGTGGACTGCCAAGCGTACGTTTTTTTGTCTGTTATGATAAATATTTGAACTATTTTACGGTCTAATTAGGGGAGATTTTGTTTATTTGTATGGATTTTGCTTGTCGAGTTGAATCAATGGTGTTTCTATAAACGAAGTTTAGGGGATGGATTAAAATTTCAAAATGTGCAGTGTAAATAAAATGCGCCACACTTTTGTTTAAGATCGTTATGGGTTAGTTTTTTTCCCCCTTGTGCAAGCCTAGCATCTGTTGCGAGTTTTATGTAATTTAGATACTTTATGACTGGAAATGCACAAGGATGAAGATGATAGTTCGGTAAGACCGTAAGAAGGGTAACAAAATCTTATTGCGGACTGACTTTGACATTTTTAACTGTCGAACAATGTACTGTCTATTCAGGATAAAAACCACAAACAAAAATGGCCGACACACCCTCTTGTCTATCAGCTCTTATGAGCATGTGTTTTTAGAAGGCTGTATGTGTCAGCTGTTTTTTTTTTTTTTGGTTGTTAGTACCCTGAATCGACAATAGTACCTCATATTTTCATTTACACGAGTACTGTGTTACTCCTTGCAAATAATTTATGCCATTGCGTGGATTAAAATAAGCATTATTATAGAATACCTGCACTTATCATATATACAATAATTAAAAATAAGATATGAAGTTAAAAATATATTCCTTACCGACCTAACTCAACATTACGCTATCCGCATGGCCATCTTCGCCTTCATGGTCAATGATAAATAATAAAATAAATAATCGGCGATGGTTATGAAAGAAAGTGCCAACTGAAAGACGGTACAATAATCGTCTATGACCATATTTTCATGTAAATCGAACTGATTTTAAATAATTGCATTGTTTACATCCTATTTACTTCATAATGCGTAAATGCAGTTGTAAGCTAGGCCAAGTGTAAATGGAAAACTCTTCTAGGACGAGGGAATTAGTTTTTTTTTCCTAAACCGTCCATTCCTTATAAGCGATAAGATTGTGCATGCGAGAGGTAACACTCATTGCTGGTTTGTAATTTTCTGATTGTCTCTCTGACAAAAACTGTAACTCAACCTAACCTAGACATAGTTACGATTTGGGGCAGTAGTGCTAAACCGATTGATTAGTGTTGATATTGAACTACTAAACTTTACTGTCAGTTCCGTAATTGACAGGTAATGCAGTAACAATTGTTGGCCTCTAGAAAATCAGACCTATTGTTTTGGTTGCGTAGATTTGTGTTATCTCAGAAAGTGTATAGTAATAAATACTTAAAGTGATAAGAGCAAGACGTGAAGGCTTATTGAATGAATTTGAGGAAAACACAAAATATGCATTTCGGATTTACAATTACTCCAGAATTCTGAGTGTACAATTGCTTTTATTTTCCACAGTACATGATTTCAAGTGAAATAGTCAAAGATGACGATTAAATTATTGTGTTGTTACTGAGACGGTGTTAATTGGCTTTCATTAGCTTAAAACTAGATAGGTTTTAATGATACGGATATTTTTCTCATCCAACCAGATACCAAAAGATACAAACACAAAAATTTCTACCAACTCATGTATTCATTTAAATTACGATTTTAGGGTGGGATTTCAAAATGTTTAAATGGTATCTGAAAAATAACTACCAAGATAGTTAAAAATGGCAGAAAAATTATCAAAATTGTTTGAAAAACAATTATTTTTGCACGAAAAAAGCTCTAGAGCAAGAGGAAAATGACGAATATCAGCGGAGTTAAGATGGTGGTGTTTTTTTTTTAATAACAGTTCGCCCGCATGTCACCCCAAAACGACCAGTGGCGCCTCTGCCGGGAAAGTATGTTCTCTCGCTAGTTTTTAGCAGTCAGAGAATTCTCTTCGGGGTCTCAGGCGTAGATTCGATTGGCAAAGCTTTACAAGCACTATTTATGAGTTCCAGTACACTGAAAGACGGTACCTACTTGGCGTTTTGTTAAAAACTCCATGAATTGGTCGACTTCGTACTTTATCTCTGAAAATTTTCAAAATGTGTATTAACAACGTCTGAACCAACCAAAGCCAAACCTGATGGCAGATACTGAACTGATGATGAACACTTTGCCACCCTAACGTTCATTTTTCTATGTTTCTAGAGTTAGAAAGATTTTCTTCTTATAAATACGAAGCCGACAAACATTGGATTAAAATGGCTCGCTGAAAAATTTGTAACGCTTTTTTGGAAATGCTTATCGAGTAACACCATCGTGGTTAAAAATAAAATGGTACTCGTGCACAAAAACAACTCAATCTAGTTCGGCTAGGCACTAAAATGAGTATTTCGATTCTAATGTCAATAAAATAATTTTTGACTAAAACATTTGTACTGTAATTTAAAAACAATGCTTTGATTCCGCTGCTTGCGTGTAGGCAATTTGGTTTACATCACATGCACAAACAAATGCAGGGAGTGAAATGTTGACCTCATCTCCAGATCGAAACCCTTTTATTCACTGGAAGAGAAACACACGTTGCATGCATAGTTTTACAAAGCCGCCCGCCAAAGATGCCAGACAATAGTAGCTGAGATTAAGCGACATCATCCACATGTGCTAGAACCATTGTTTTCACAGTCGCGAAATTATAAACACACACTCCATCTCAGCCAGTGTCTCCTGTGGCCACGTGCGTGAAATAAATGAATATCAAACGTCGCGGCATGCGTGCTGTTACGCCTAGAGTCACGCGAGACGTCAAGGATCATGTGATTTGCGTGGACATGCGTGAGTGTGAGGGTCGCTTGAATCTGACGACGTTGGTTGTAACCTTAGTGAGGGATTTTTGGAGTCTGGGCTAGTCGTAGAGGTGTAGAGGCGTGGAGTCGTAGAGTCGTGGAGTCGTGGAGTCGTAGAGTCGTGGAGTCGTAGAGTCGTGGAGTCGTAGAATCGTAGTGAAAAGTGATTTTGTAGTGTTACGTAAAGTTGGCGCAGTTGTCACAAAATTAGTTTTCAAAAAAACCTAGATCGATTCATCAAAAAGAACACAACCTCACGATGAAGTTTATTTTTTGGTGTTTGGGTATTTTTTTGAAGACAAGTAAATATAATACAAATTTTTAACTTAATTCCTGTCTTTTGATGAGATTAGCTTACTTTTCGAATCACTTGAGCACCTCGAAGTTTTATTTACTGCTTTAAATCGTCGCATACCAACATTCGGCCCATTTTTGGCTCCACAGCAAGTAAGTGAAGTGCAGTTCAAAGATATTGTGCCTAATTTTGGCTACACTTTGGCCGATACAGTTGGTTCGTGACAGCTTTTTTTAGTTTTCTCAAATAGTTATCGGTAGAATGCGTTCATGTTTAGGTTCCTGCGGAAACTAGACTTTTTTATTGCCAAACATGCTCTGTTTATTTCAATTATAAGATTTTTTCCATTTTCACTTTGGCAAATTTTTTTTTTGGGTGTCTCCGATGAAAATGATTTGTTTGGATTTGTAACAAGTGCTGTTTCAAGGTGTGATTGACACATTTTGTCAAAATATCAGCTTTTTATGACGCCGAATAGAAAGACCTCGAGTAAAGCACGATGATAAATAATGCTAGAAGGGTTGAGCTTGCGTTAAAATCTTGGAAATTAGCATGTATAGCTTCGTTTAGCTTAGTGTCGATAGTGGCTGCGACCAGCTTCAGTATTTTACTGACGGATGTGTTCAAAATATCAGACTTAGAATATAAGTTTCAGTCTAAATATTAGTCTTGGTAGAAACTTTGCTTGGCAGGAGGATCAGGAGAGAAATAGAAAATTTGCTAGTTGCATAAAGAAAAGAACACAAACACATCTAAATATATTATTTTCCATTACTCACTGCAATGTCACAAACCAATTATTTTATGGTTTCCAATGTTCAATAAAATTAGACATATAGGTAATTAATTACACTATTACTAGCATTTATTAAAGCGATGAAAGGAGTTGTGCATTAAATGATGCGATCTTAAATTTAATATTCCTATAAAATAAATAATAAATTATTCGTACAATATCTGACGATAACTAAATCTTGGATGAGTGATTCATAGTTAAAACATCATGTTTGTCAATGACAGCGGCAAACTGACAATAATCGGCAAGAAATTGATCACGTCATCAATTTATCTCACATGTCATCTATTTTGTCATGAACATCTTCAGCGAGAATGTCGCCTTCTACACCCGTACTCTTAGCACTCCGGTAATACGCGTCGTCGTGTTTGTCGGGAAACCTCAAAGTTTTCTTTCCCCTCTTCGTTTCCCGTTCATAGTACGGTCCTGTCGAAGGGAACTTCATCAACGACTTGGAATCTCGCTGCTTTCGAAAACTGTCGCTCGGGAACTTAAAACTCTTTGTACCTTTGCCATACAACTTTTCAGGATTCTGAAACCGGCCAACTCTAAATCCATCGTTGGAGACGGAAAAAATCACCATTTTACCAAAATTATCGGTTTCCAATCTCAAATCACCCGTCCCTGTCCGGTCTGGAAAAACCATAGGCAGAGGTTTGCTTCGGTCATCGTAACCTCCATCGAATTCCGGAAAAGCGACACCTTTCCCTTTCCTTGTATGGGATACCACTTCGCTCCCTACGTCGCCGTCATAAACGATCCTGGACTCTGCATAGCTTCCATCTTCAGCCCTCGGGAACCTCAGAGGCTTGCCTTTCGGCCTCCCGCTCTCACCAATGTACTCGTACTGAGAATTCAAAGACTCGTATCTGGGAGTCGTCGAAGAAAATCTTTCCGCGTACGGCGGGAAATGCTCGTACTCTGTGGTAGATTGTCTATATGGCTTCGCAGTTACTGCCACCTGATTCGTAGCTGCTTGTCCATTCTGAATCCTTTGCTGACCATAGCCTCCTTGTCCGTATTGCTGAGCGTACTGTCCATATTGCTGACCATAATATTGCTGTGCTGACTGCTGATCGGATTGCTGCTGCAGTCCATACTTTTGTGAGTTTCCTGTTTGGTCATACTGGTTGTAACCCTGTTGCCCCTGATTGTATAATCCGAATTTATTGCCCTTTTGTGGTCGGTTGTATTGTTGATCATAGTACTGTTGCCCATTTCCCTGCGTGTACTTCTGCCCTTTCGGTCTTTGGGTATTGTAATATTGCTGTCCCTGCTGTGGACGTTGTTGGGTATATTGTTGCTGGTATTGCGGGGCGTATTGCTGATGTTGTTGCTGCTGCTGTTGATGGTTGTTGAAGAATCGGAAGAAGCCACCGTTGTGGTTGTTGAGATAGTTTACCAGCACGTCTGGGTCTTGCGGACATGTCGGATAGGCGGAGTAGCAGCTCTTCGGGCTGCCCCTGGAGGTTATACCTAACAGTGCGGCTCGGCCGAAGGCGAACAGCGGAGAGGTGTCGGCGAAATTCAGAACTGTCAGCAATCTGGAATCAAAGACAATACGAAAGAAATTAGGTGTGTGACCGAGTGCAACTGTATTATTTTGATGCAGGGGGCTCTAGCTGTTAGTTAGAGATACTTTTAAATTATTTTGCAAATATTTCAATTGAGATTATTTTCTACTTTCAGGTGGTGATGTGAAGTGTAAAAAGTGTGACCAGACAACTCTGTAAGGGCAATCTCATCTCTTCTCATCATAGGATTCGCCGTCTGTGGGGTCGAGAGGTAGGCTCCCCATCTGATTCAATTAGATCACAATTCGTAATCTCGCCACACGACTAAACGTGACGAAATTTATTTGCATGCTTGAGAATACAAAGGTTACTGGTTGGGATTGTAATGAGAAAGTTGAATCTGACACAGAGGGTGCTCTACTCGGTGCAGCTTTTAAATTTTCGGTAACTACCATTCTCATCGAAACCGTAACGCTCAGCGGTGCCCCACCTCATGTGCCACAGAACTCGACTTCTCAAAACAGTGCTTCGTGTAACCCAAAAGTCAGGGTGTCAATAACTCACGTGAGCAGCGTGTCCTTGCTCAAGAAAGGCACGACTGAATTTTGGCTGGAGTAGTCAGGTCGTCCCCCTGACGCGACCTCGCACAGGAGCCTCGGAACGCAGCGCAGGTCGTCGTATTGCGCGATAGAGGTGAGGGCCTGGGTGAAGCTGGCAGCTCCCCCGGGGTTGGGGCCGAAGCCCCCCGGTCTGCCGCCACCGTACAAGCCTGGGCCTCCTGGAACGAGCGGGGGCGTTACAACCAGTTAGGTCTGGCTAGAGCCAGTTAGGACTTGCGAGAGTGCGATAGAACCTGGTATAGAACTAGTTAAAAATGACTAGATTTGAATAAAACAGTTGTCGATAACCATTAACTGTCCTATAAGTTCCTATACAGAGAACTTTATGCAGGAACTACTTAGGAACTACGAATACCGAAGGCAGGGTTGATTTATCATAATTGACCAGCACGTGGATTGGATCAATCGCAACGCCACGCTAACGAGTAGGATTGCCAGACCGATTGCCAGACCGATTGCCAATACAACGGATATTAATATAGTGCCTGTTCATTCACAATGCGCGGGGAATTTCATTATTAGGAATACAAACACAAAACGGGGACGGTTCGAGTACCGTTTGGGCATCAATTTTAGAGAGGGTTGTAGTGTTTCTAATAATACACATTTTTCTACATCTCAGTGTCAACTCGTTTTGCTCACAGTGGTATCCGATTGATTGATTGTCAATCACAAACGCTATGTTACATGGGGACCAATCGAAATTAGGGCTTGATTAACTGGCATTTTCAATAGTGCACTTTGATGTGCCAATATTTTAATATAAAAGAAAGTGAATTTAGAAAAACAGCGAGGTTGTCGTTTCCTTCTGGCGTAGGCGCGGGGAAAACGGTTGGGCGTAATCGAAGAAAGTCCTAGTGGCTTTGATCCGCGAATAATTAGCATGTTACGACTCGGTATTTCATCTTACCTATACTTACAGTGCTGACGAATTAAAAAGTAAATCAATGAGTTTCTAGGCGAATGTATCATCGGAATTACCTTGATTCTGTCCAAATCCTTGATTTCCTCCTGGTCTTCCTGGAAACTGTCCTGGATAAGGTCTTCCCGGATATGGAGAGCCCCCAAATTGTCCAGGAATTTGTCCTTGTCCCGCAAACTGCTGGCCCGGATACGGCTGCTGTCCCGGATACGGCTGCTGTCCCGGATACGGCTGCTGTCCCGGATACGGCTGTTGTCCAGGATACGGTCGTTGCCCAAATCCTCCCGCAGGGTTTTGGCCAAACCCGGCTCCTTGCCCCTGATTCGCGTAAATGCCAAAGGGTCCGTTTTGTGGGACAGCATATTGCCCCTGCAGCGGATCACCTTGGACTCCCGCTAGAAACTGAGCCAACCCTGAGGCTATGCCGCCGAGGGGCCCGGGTTGACCGGCGTCGTTTTGAGGCGACTGTTGCTGGAGCTGCTGAAGGAGGTTGGCACCGATACCTCCCAAGCCTCCCAAGCCTCCCAAGCCTCCCAAGCCTCCCAAGCCTCCGCCTCCGCCTCCGCCGCCGGCAGCTCCACTCTGACTTGCCAGATTCGAAAGCAGACTGTAAAATAAATGCAATTTGTTGGGGTATTTTATTTATTATAGTTTGTTTGCATTTGTATGTACCCAAAAAAGTGTAAAGAAGACCAGAATGGTCTGGACATATTTGGGTACGTTCAGTCCCACTAAAATCAGATTTGGCTATTTAAACTATGTTCCTTTCCAGTTAAAAAATTTCACTTTGAAAATTGAAATATAGATAGTTTTCACTTTAAGTAACTCATTTCCCTCAAAATGTGAGCGTCCATTGTCTGACAGCCAGAAAGTCGCAGCGCTGAGCAAAGCCAATTTACAGTAAAAATCAGGCTATCTTCAGACCATATCCGCTCATCAATCTTCTCTCCTCCGAAACACAAATAAGTTCATCTTCAAGACAACCACGGTCCACAACAACCACTGCAAAAACCTGTAACGACTCGTTTAAATCGGCTAATTACCCAATGAGGTCGTTGGCCCCGAAAGACTGTTGTCGCTTGACTCGTGTCTTGTGCCCATCGTCTTCAGACTTGACGGTCGCTGTTGCTAGCAGACAGATGAGAGTGCTCAAGAGCAAAGACGGCGCCATGGTGGATACGGTGCTCGCTGACAGTGGCACGGGTTGGTCGATCCTCACGCCTCACGTGTGCCGCACTGACCTACACCAAGAGTGCAGCTTTTAGAGAGGTGCACCGTTAACTCAGCCTAGATCTTCGTTGTTCTTTGGGACGATTCAAAGGCGGTGGTTTCGAGAGACGAATCTTGATGTAAAATGTGATGCGTTCTACGCCATAACACATATTCTATGTGCTTTATTGATCGGAAATTATCAATAAAATATTATTATTGTCATAAAATTATTATTATTATTATTATTATTACTACTTTTATATGAAATTATGAAATTATAATCGTTGATTGGATTTGGGTCTACAGTTCGATTGCAAACTATTTTAGTTTTTATCTGATATCTATTTGTTTTTTAGTTGCTGTTCCTAAGTTCCTTTAAACAGGCACGTTTATACTAAAAATTTAAAAAATTCAAATATTTAAATAGCTTGAAATATGCTTAAAATATGCTTAAAATATGCTAAATAATGCTAAATAAATTTGCTCAGTAAAAAAAATATATATGCTATATATGCTTAAATTCCTTAAAAGTGCGCAAATTACCGGAAAGTTTTTTAAATGTATTATTTTTTAATCAGCAGTGTCACTACTTTTCAAAAACAGATTTAAATTCTATATGATTTGTATTTTCTAAAGCGTCTCATGTTTTGGGTAATTGTATTGGACAGTAGCAGTGGTGGCGTGCATTTGTCTTTGAGTTGCATGAGGATGGAATTTCCGGTGTCAACATTCGGTACAGGTCAGTGCCGAGCAAACAGCGTGCGTGTTGCAACATATTACGAGCCGAAGAGACATGCGACGGGAATTCCGAACTAGAAATTGATATTCGCAAATTTTGTAACCGAGCGCAAAGAAATTTAGAGCACAACTTTCATTTTTATTTATTTCTACATCTTGCGAATGACAAATATTTGGTTTCGATTCTTGAGGACCACGAACTAATATTAGTTTGGACAGATACTTTTTTTTTACACAGTTGGCTTTGGGGCTGAGAACTGAAATAAAAAAAACCTGTTATATCGATGGTATTTACTAAAAAATAACTTTAAAAAAAGTTTTAAAAAGGCCTTATATTCGTCTATAAAACCATTCCGGTCTTACCCAATCGGTAAGGTCTGTTTTTTTCTTCACCGTCATTGTCTTCCTAAATTGCTATCTGATTCTTAAACTTTAATCCAAAGCAAGTGAACTGGTTACATTATCACGCAACACCTCTGCAATCAAATAAAATTATCTCCATCCCTATTCTATAATTTCGTATGTTAAAGTTACCACTCTAAATAAAAAATAAATAAAATAAAACACAAGCTAACAATCTGACACTAACCACGTACCAAAGAAAACCAATAAAACGTCTTGAAATCACGTAGCAACTCGATCAAATCATCACACATTACACCAGTATAAACATTTCTAACAGCAATCAAATAGTGCAGGTGTTCAAAAGACTATCATCGCCTGGCACACCACATATAAATTATTTGATTTTGGAACGTACTTACATGCTATTAATCGACGAGCACTGGTCCGTATCACACAAACTTCATCGCCGTAATGAATGTACAGATTTTTGTACGCCATCAGACTAACGGTACCATCTTTTTTACGAAGGCGTCGAGCTAAGGCGGCGTGTATCCCTCTTGATTTTCTCTGCCCTACTCTTGCTGTGTGTTTAGTCAGACTATGGTTACCCGGCAGTAAATCGCCTACAGTGCCATATATATTTAAAGGTTGGCAAAAATAATACCAGAGTTGTTTTAGTTTGGCGATTAAACGTTTAATAAGAAGTTGGCATAACGTTTACGTGGGTCTTTGTTGTGGGCTTTGATTATCTCGATATGGGTGTGAAAGTAATTTCCATTTCACTAGAATATCACTTTCAAACGAGCGAGCGATTTTTGTTGTTGTGTGGGGTGTAGGAATATAAGCTTTTTTAAATCGTGGATCTTCTTCAAATAAATGATAGGTGGTCTTTTTTATGATAAAACACCTTAATTGCTGATTCGTTTACAAAATGTGAGTCTTTAAAAGTGTAGTTTTTTTTAAATAAAAATTGGTCGATGGGTGTTTTAGAGAGAGCATCTTCTAATTTTGCTAAAGAACTAGACATTTTTATTTGGACCTTTATCTGATTAACTATTGATGAAATGTAACGATACAAAAAAACTTTAATTTGTGATTCGTTTATTATCAGTTAGCTTTCGAAAATGTATTTTTTTAAATACAAATGATGTCATTCTAGATTTTTAGAGAATTTCCTAATTTTGGTAATAGAAGCCAAAAATGACCTAACTTTTAAATCATTATTTTTTGTTCCCATAGGGGTAAATGACGAAATGCACAGTAGGCAATCATGTGTGTATAAATTTAATACGTCACCGTTTGCATCCGTGAGAACACTTCTGTAATGATGTGCACATAAAAGTTTTTCTGCATTTACAATACAGGTGCAATATAATATGCACCTTTGCACCTCACGCGTAATTGTTGGTGTAACTGATGTCAATGATGAATAAAACATTGAGAAAAATCAGTGAAAGCTAACAGGTTGAATCAAATCGTGATTTATTATCATTATTTTAAATATTTTTACCAAAGATTCTTAAGTCTAACGGATTTCGAGTTATGAAAGAATGAAAAGATTAAATGGTGTGCTTCTTGACTAAAAGATTTGAATGATAATCGACGATTCGGTCAGTGGTGTCACTCATTTAATCAAAATCAAAAGCACATGACGGATATAATTTAAAATTTTTTTGTTTCGCATCTATTTATATTTGAATACTCGAAGGGTTGGAAGTCTAACACAATTATTTGTTTATTATAATGAATAGAAGAAACCACATGCTTAAAATTATGCTAAGTACGTGTCTTCTTACACATAAAGAACGCATTCAAATATTGCCATTATTTTTTTACAACTTCCAATTCACATTGAATAGACTGTCATTCGTACACGACAATTTAACAATTTGTTTCAGAAGTGATTATCATTTCTTGTGGGAAATTTTAAGAAATAATAATATGCAGCCACACAAATATATTAATAATAGATACACAATGGGACTACCATGCCTGGATAAATGCGAATAAAATTATACTCACCTAGACTTAGCAGTAAGGTGCATAAATTGTTTATGCTAAGGACGTGCGATGCATTTGTATGCTCACGGTAAGGACAGTACTGATTCGCTTCTTTCGTAAAGGTGAGAAAGTATAGCTTACTTTACTTTCTAATGCGTCAACCCACAGAATAGCAAAGTATTCTCAAGCTTGTTTCGTTAGGATCGATGGGACAGCGATTGTGAGATGGCATTGAGTAATAATTACGTGGGATAATCGTTTGATAGATTCTTGGAATTATTGGGATGAAAATAATGAAAAAACCCAAGACGTATACAAAAAAACGTTCATAACATTTAGATATACAAATAAATTATTTACAATAGCTTCGAGTTGACTTTAAAAATGTAATTTTGATTGATTTCAATCACCCTGAAAGATTTTTATTAAAATAGATCTGTAATATTGTAACTATTGTGGACATTGGTGGACAAGAGCCACAAGGTCAATGTCGATTTGCTACACAGAAAGCTTTCTAACAATAAAGCGAACAATTCTTTTTGCACGGAAATCGTACAACTTTTTACCGAGCAAAGTGTAACAACCTTTCTACGAAATTAACAAATCCAACAAATTTACGGTTCACGAAACCATTTTCTTATTTGTGGACTTCCTAAACGAATTAGAAAGAATCGTGTCAACTGTCTCGTTTTGAATGGACGACAATTTCCGTAAAAATCGATGATATGAAAATAAAAAATGATACTACTTACAATCGCGATACTTAATTAATTTGCAAAACCGTACATGAGCTTTGGTTTTTGGCTGTGAATTTGGCCGTGCGATATCAACCAATTACTGAATTTTTTGTAACAATAATAAATGAAAAAGCGTTCACGGAGGACACCCGCGACCTCTTTTCACCAGCTGATGACACAAATTCGGTGACGCAATGATGTCACCCAAGAACACACTGAGAAGGTAGTTTTCTTTGTTCGGTGATGGTGCCGACTTGAATTCTCTGTAAAAAGACAATATTTCATCAGACGATTTCATAAACACATAAGATATCATCAAAAAAATGGCACAGTACTAGAGGTAAGAGCACAATCGTGCGGAAAACAAAATAAAAGTCCATTTAAAAAAAAAGTAAATACTGTATGTATACAAAAAAGAAAACTATAAACTGAAAACACATTGCCTTGCGCTTGCCGCAATGTAATATTAAAATAAAATATCGCTTACAAGCAGTCACCTTTTTTTCCTAGCAGGCCGTTTAAAAACCAAAAAACTGGCGCGCGCACTAAACTCGTAAAAAAAAAACGGGCACGCCGGCATGCACATGGACGGGTTAGATATTGAAATAGAAAAGGGTGAATGTGCCTTTCTACTCGACTTGCACTCCTATTAGGGTTATTATAAACAGTATTCTTTGAGGCATTTGCATCTCGTTTTTGTCGCCTGCGATGGGGATTACTTCGGCCGGGACTAGGGTGTTTCGGGTTCAATCTCGGTAGGGGGAAACGCGATGCAAGTGCAATGGAGTCGACGCATACTTAGCCTAACACGTGGTTGTGAGATCAGTTTTCAACATGTGGCTTCTAAAATATATATATATAGGTGTTAGGGTTTTTTGTTCCTAGAAATTCCCCTAGATCAAAGTAATGGCTAGCCTGCAGCAGTGAGATGTAAAGATCATTTTTATACGTGTGTATTCGTGGTATTTTGTTGAAAACGTAAATTTCTGGCTTGATATTCGTGTTAGGAACGAAATGGTTGACGAAAAGGGGCACAAGGAAGTAGAAACATTCAAATTCTTATGTAGACCTTTGTGTGTTTCTGATCATATGTCTGGGTGACCATCATACACATGACAAGTTCTGTTCTGGAGAGAGGTTGGAGCGATGAAAGTTAGTACAGCAACTTCATTCGCCTTGCTTATCGGCATGGATTTGGATTTGCATGAATTTGTGGAGGAATCCTGAGTTGTACCGTCCTTCGGAAGGGACGCTAAGCCGGTGGTACCCTTGGTGCTCTTCGACAGGAGCAGGCTACGTGGCGGCACCGGGTTTCCCCTCCTCCTTTCTATGCTAGGTTACGTTACGTTCATCATCATCCACTCATTCACCGACACCATCAGACCAGTGCCTCAGGACCCGTTGTCAAAACAGTGTGTAGTTAAACGCAATAACCAATAAATTCATCAAATCTGAAAATACTCTTATATTCACCCATCGATGACTGATAACAGACACTAATTAGTCCTCGGTGTCAGCTCTGTCCTCCGCCTCCTTACCTCATGACTTGGTCCCAGTTGAGAATGTGGTTGCTATCGCCGTGGTTACGTATCGTCGCCTTAGCATACTGCTCGCACACGGACTCGAACACGCACACCTTCTCGCCCAATTCGGCGACCAAACGCTTCTCAACTTCCACGACGTCTAGCGTCGGCGCCCCGGTATCGGCGTCGCGACGCGACCGACCCACGTATGTCCCTGCAAGAGAGGTCATTGCGTAATTCAGTGTTTTATGAACTAGAAAATCGAGAAATCGAGTTTATATGGGAAATACGGAAGTTCATTTTACAACTTTCCTTTTTAGGAAGTAGCAATCGGAAACGTTTTTTGTTGTTGTTGAACATCATCATATTGCTACCGTAAACATCAAAATAAAAAAAGACGGTAAAAAATTGGCCCAACACCTCATTTTAAACCTTGAATTTGTATCCAGCGATTAAATCAATAAAATTCACACCCAAACAGAAAAGCGTTGAATGAATCTGTGTAATTTTTTAATTTAATAGTTGGTAAATTGAGGACCGTGATGTGTGTCGTGTCATTTAAAGTTTTTAATTGACTAGATTATAACAGCTGTGATAGCGGCCTATCAGCAAGCTCAAGCACTCACACGAGCGATTGTGGAATGACCTTGCTCAACGCTATCATACGCTATTTACCGGCTGCCATCCCAACGGTTCTATGGTGTAATGGTTAGCACTCTGGACTTTGAATCCAGCGATCCGAGTTCAAATCTCGGTAGAACCTTCTTTTTTGTTTTTTTGAAGAATGTTGGTTTTGGAAAATTTGACTGTGACAGATCAATTAAACCCGGCTACTGTCAGTTTTAACCGAAAAAACAAGCTTATAACGCAAACTTACTTGGATTGAGCGAGTAGGCGAGCTTCTTCACGAAGTTTGAGAGTCTGACTGCGATTATGATGACTGGAAATCCTAATAGTTGAACCGGTAACTCAAAGCCCCCGTCTTGGGGTGCCGATGTCACTGGGGCTATAGTACTAAATATTAAAAATTGTCCCAATAACGTAGCAAACAAACAAAATTTACTGAACTCCATTTTTTAAATCTGTTTACACCCACGCGTTACAAGCGAACTCTCACTAGTAAGTTTACTAAAATCGAGCGTAGTGTTTGGTAGATCACTTGGATGTTACCACGCGTCTAGTCGAGGACCGATTATGGATGAAATTCCGGCGCATTGTCGGTGAAAGTGAGAGTTAGTCTCTTTCCCCGCTTAGAAATTGTATCCCCACTGCAAGCTTTAAGTGTATAGCTAAGTCTCTGCGTTCTCGACAAGGAATGTGACTGGCCAATTCGCCTCGTAACAGGCAAAGTGTGATCGAACTTTTTAACTTATTAGATTGACTGTCAAGGGAAAGTGATTTTTGAAGGACGTTGGGCATTGCATGTGCGTTTGTTTTCATTAATGTGTAATAATAAGTTATAAATATATCATTACGAAAGGTCCTCATATATATGTGTTTGGTACATGATAATAATATTGTGTTTTAAAGATACCTGGGTAAAAAAATTCGCTGCAGGCTTCATGCTGCCGATTCCCATGCTGGCATTATCACCAATTGAATATTCTTTTCTTGATTACCAAAATTAATCAAATGACAATTGTTTGTAAGTATACCTACCAATTCGCTACTTATTCCGAGCAAAATAATGCATTTATAATGACAGGATGTGCTAAACAACGAACTAGATGCATAGATGCACCAATTTCGGTCGTTGACGTAAAGAGGAAAAAAGTGACGATCAATTTGTTGTTGGACATGAGAAGGGGACTTTGACTGAGTTGATTGATTCTGATGGGCATGTAAAATTCTTGACAGTTTTGCACCTGATAGAAATTTGCCCATTAAATAGCCATCATGGCGAAACGATCAAACGCATTATGGTTTTTTGGGGGATAGTTTTGATACTTATGCCCAACACTTTACAGTACTTTACAGTACTTTACAGTACTGTTGGTAACATGTAGGTTCACTAGTGGATGTCAAAGGTTGGTTTTTTTTAACCAACCATCAAAAACCTAGTTTGGAAATAGTTTTTCAAATGTATTGTGTTAAGTCTAGGATGAAATAAATGCGGGTGATTGATGGGATATCAGCAGAGATAAGTAAGCGGTTTTGGTGGCATGACGCTTCCCCTGAGTGCTAGGCAACTGGTGTTGCGGTGTGTGATTAAGAAGTTGCCTATGTCTAAGGAATACGAAACGTTGTCTTGCGTATTTGAGTGTCATTTGAAGAAACTTGTTTTCGCTGTTGGAATTTGTTAAAATAAGAAAGTCTTGTATTTAATGTTATAGTGAGATATTTGAAATCTTTTTTATTTCTAATGTAGGCAAATGATAGGATTTCGTTCAAACTAGAAAATAAATACGTTAATTCATGTCCTTTATCCGACGTAAGAAAATACGGCGTGATGTTGGTACTACCGTACACAAGTCAAAATATGAATACTTTACCGTCAAAAATGGAGGATGCTTCTAGGTGGTGTCACCGTCGTTTCGAGTTATTTCGTTATTTCTTGCAGATTACATGCATTTTAGACTGGTTTACGACTAATTAACAAACATTAACATGACATTAACAGAATATACATATATCGTTATTTATATACATATATCGATATTTTGAGTCGTAATTATTTAATTGCAAAAGTTTTTTTAGAGATATCCGCAACTGCCATCGGTGGCACCTAACGTTACCACGTGTTGCTGGCTCGTTTGCTTTGCAGAAAGTTTAACATTAACGCTGGCCCTCTGACCCTTTGAGCCTACAAGCTCAAACTTAAATATTACCGACAAAAGCGCACGTATTTACTACAAACACTTATTTTTGGCAGGTTTCATATATCGACCAAGAGATGAAAATCATGGAAAAAATCAGGAAGTAAAATATCATTAACAGTAAAAAAATAACGCTACCGTATTTATTAACATATTTTTATTTGCATAAAAAAGTTATTTACATTATCACAAGGCATACATCACTTGACATAAGATTTAAAATTATTTGAAAGTCCCAAAATAATGGGAAAGACATCAGTAAAGTAACATTGCGCGCTCGCGCACTCAAAAATGTGTGTGGCGATATATTTCGTTGTGAACTGTATACTGAAAACTGCAGGGATCCATTTTCTGGGCCAGACAGAGGAAAATGCTGACTAGAAATCACAGTCCCAGAGTCCTAACAATCTTGCAGTACTTTCAAAAATAATTGTGAATTTACCTTGAACTTTTAGAGAGATTTTTATGTGGTATGAGACCATTTAAAAATACCGTTAATACAAAATCATCAACAACTGACAGATTACTTTAATTTGAGGGATGAAGTGACATCAAAGCTGAACACAATCTTTTCTAATCGACATAAGAGCCCTGCTCATCACATTTCTCAACTCAACATTTAAGAAGCCTAAAGGTCTACCCAGAAATGACATTGCAATAAGCACAAGCACAGAGCCGTAGAATCTTAATGCGTAAGAAACTATTTGGAACTCAACACATTTGACATAGTTATGTCCAACTTTCTTGTGCTCAGTGCTTATGACAACCAATCTCAGAGACATATATTAACAAACATGCCGGACGCTGAACAGCTGATCTTAGCTGAAGTGGTCGTTATTGACCGCTCTGTATTTAGGTTAAAATTGTTTTCCTTCATTTCAATGTTAATTTGAAGTTAAACAATCGATCAAATCGAAAACAGGCCATCTCACAGATGGTCAAAAACTGTTGCTACCAGACTTCTTCTTTGTGTAATAAGTCACATAGCAAAATCGTAAATTTTTTTTGTCACCTCAATATAACCTCAAATTGACTCTACTGAAAACACAAGTGACAGCCGAAGCGAAGCCTTCGCTGTATAGCGCCAGATTCGAAACTAAAGGTGGCCGGTGACCATTAAATTCACTGTCGCTATGCTTGTGCTTATGCCCATTGCTATGCCAATTGTGGGTAAACCTTTAATCGAGCAACCAACTCTCATGTCTCACAAACACTCAGCAATTGTCAGTGCACTATTGTACCAAACCTTATCCTATAGTCACAACTAATATTTAATTTTATAGTTCAACATAAATCACAATCTCTGTCAGTTGTTTATATATCCGTCTAGGTGGTCACGATTTACATCTAAGAAATACACAGTTCGCTCTGACGACTATCTCGCGACACGTGACACTTTGTTGAGCATCTGGAGCACCTGCATCCCTGGGAACGGACAGGTGGGGTAGAAGTTGTGGCACCCTGCGCCGTCCACGTTGGCGATCAGCTGTCCCATGTGAGCGGCGAAGTGATAGCGGGACGTCACTTCGGCGGTCACGCTGATGCTGGTGTCCCTGTGGGAGAGACAATTGATATGAGTGCCTTGGAAGACATTGTTCCGTTGGTTTGTTCAATTTTACAGCAAAGCAGCAGAGACTATGTTTATATTTGATTTCCTTTTGCAATTTTTATGGGAGTGTATTCTTAACCGAATAACTGGACACTAACTAGGACCTAGTGATCTCCAATTGCTGTGGTTGGGTTTTAACCCAAAATTAATCATTGACATCACAGCAAAGAGGCTGTGTAACGTGTTGAATCATTTAGTAGCATCAGCCATGTACCTAAAATGTATAAAACAATTTTAAGGGCTGCATATTCATAATCGTATCAGTGGGCACTAGGACTAATGATCTCAAAATCACAGTGTTATTGGCCAAGATGAATCACAGATAAAAACTAGTTAGTTGTTCTAACTAGTAGTTGCATTAGACATGAGTTTAAGAACCAAAATAATTAATAATGAAATTCACTTCTATGAGGTAATGAAACGTGTGAAATCTGTTGGCAACTTTTGGTATTGGGAAAATTGTTGAGTTGAAATTTACACCAAAAATAAAACACATCTGGGAGGATGCAATGAAGTTTTGTTTCCGAAGAATTACTTATACATTTTCATTAAGATAGCATTGTTAACATGAGGTTGTGGCAAATAATTCAGATAAACCAAGGCGCTCATTCTCCAATTTTGACCCGTGCAGTATAGATAATGAACCTTCGGGGGTCGACTCAGTTCTGGGTTTCAAGGTTACCTGATGAGTGCCAGCAATGACTTCTCAGAGTCGGATAGCTTTTCCTTATGCGACGCATTCAGCTCACAGATCAGCTTCGGGAGACATGAGTTCTTGATAGTGGTCATCAGCTTGGACTTGGTCGACGCGGCTGCAACAATCAACCGTATTACGTGAATTTCCTGGAAAATTCGTTGTCTATGTGTGTGCAGTGAGTGCTGCATCATGCGTAGAGGATTTCAGGGGAGGATTGTTGGTTTCTCTGGTGCTGTACTACCAGTATATGGCAACCAAATTTGCAACACAACCGAGATAGGAACGAGGGAAGAATTTGCGGTCAGGTTCTCTACCCAGATTGCTTAGTGGATTGAGTACCCGGCCGGAAGTTGGGAGGTCCCGGGTGCGTATTCCGAATCTGATGTACATATTTCGAGCTTCACAAGGTCCAAGCGAGGATTCTTCTTGAAATTATCTTAGCATTTAGGGAAAATAAGAATAGTTTTCCCGCTGCGCTCGCAGCTGGTGTAAGTGATATGAGCAGACAGGATAAACTGCCTCTCTGAAAGTTGGTTGATAATTGGTTGCCTGATTTATTTTAGCACGTGAAATTTTTTGGATTAAAAAAACTGTGGATGGTTTGCGTATGTGTTCTAAGTTTAAATTTAACCAACAATTACATCAAAGTAGAAAATACGTATCTTTCTTTGAGGTGAAAATTAACAAATTTAATTTCGAATCAAATTTTCAATATCAATTTGTCCTGAAAAATCTCTACACACATTCGAAACACATTGGAAACTTTGAATACATTTTGCATTCTATACGAAGTGGGATCAATCTCTTTCAAGTTTCAACTGAAAGAAGAGTTACCGAGTTGATAAGTCGTTCCACAGAGCAATTGCCAAGAAATTACATACGCTGTCACTCTGGCCAGTGTACGCATGATTTACATCGACAAAAGAACATGTATTATCCGCAGATTTATATCGAATCTTAAGTATCCACACACAACGACACTTAAATCGGACACTTGATTGATATTTTGTTAGCATAGCGTGATATTATCACTATAATTATAAAATCCACCGCCTAGGAGGCATGCAAGTAGTGTGTAGAACCAGTGCAATCGACGACCCCACCCATTGGTCGAGTTACTCTTGGTAGACGAAGCGATGCAGAAATACCCGACAAGAATTCGAATTCAAGGAGATCGAGTTACCCTTGCAACTTAGTTGCTGTTGCTACAGCCAAGTATCGAGATTGCAGTTGCACCGATTGTCGCTGTCAATTCAGAAGAAAGTCTTTTAGGGTGAAAAGTATCAGAACCACCGTTTGACACCTCCACATGGGAATGATATCCGTCACAACTGTAATTTTCGTGAATATTTTTTGAAAATTTATTTTTTTTTTGTACCTGGAACATGTCAAATTATATTCAGGAGAAATACATTTAATGCCCTATCCGTCAGTCGTCTTCTTAGGAGAGTTTGGATTGAACCCTAACGTTATGTGTTCTTCTGGTATACCACACAAATTAGCATCTTAATGTCAACGAAATTGAGGTCTTGGCCTCTTCAACGTTCACCTACAAGTGCAACCTATAAGTTATTTGATTTATTGCAGATGTGATTTATTGCAGAAACGTTTTGCCTTATGATTTAAAACGAAATCCTTTAGGTTCTCTAACCACAAACATCTTATTTGTCAAATCGCCACTGTGTCTCCGGCTAGTGACGCGACTTCTGTCTTGAGATGCCAATACAAATGACTACGACTAATTATGCGTACATTATTTATTATCATTATTCGTTGGCTCGCATGAAGAATATAGATTACTCATTGAGTCTCACCACTTGGGAAATTGTGGCATAAGAGTTATGACCTTAGGGAACACCTAGTCATTGTTTCGATAAGAATAATCCGAAGCCTAAGAAGGGAGTTTAAACTGTTTCTGATTATTAATTAACGTGAGAAAGTGCCATATTTTCTGTAAACTTTGAATGCTTTTCCTCGACGGTCAGTGCTACCCAAACTTTTAATTCGAAAGATCTTTAATTTAACTCGAGATATTTTTAGTTTCCCAATAAGAAGATGAATTTCCAAAGAAAGTCGGTGGCACATGCCTACTCCAGTGCTTTTATATTCTTGAAAAAAAAAATGTGTCTACGTCCCTCCATTTCTCTATAAAATAAAAATAAATAAATAATCTTCTGCATGGGATGAGATCATCAACATAATTTTATTTCAGAGGCACTATGGTTTATAATTTTAGCCTTGGCACACATTTTTACAGCAGATAAGTGCACTGTTTAGAGATTGCAGAATATTTTTTCTCAATTAACCTTCGCGTATTTATTTTATTATTTTATTATTCGCTCATGCGGAATGCCCGTAAGCCACAGCGACCACTAACGCGTCACATATCTCTCTCAACCACTCGGTATCGATTAATAATCTATCAATTTCGGTCACAGCCTGCAATTAATTTAGTACAAGAAAAGAATAACAATCAGAGCTACCTAATTGCAGACGTGTTTGAGGATTGCTTGGGACCTTGGTTGGGACACTGTCTTAGACTGTTGGCTACTTCCTCGTCCGGTCTGACATTGAAAATCTCAGACAAGAAACCACGTGTTCGGTGCTGGGAAACACCTGCAATCAAGTATTAACCCATCTGGATGCACACGCTGAAACACCTCATTTCCTGGATAGTAGCCCGTTTTATTAGGTTACTTAGATGGTACCCGAAAAAACCGACAAAAGAACTCTTCTAATTTGCATGCGAACTCGAAATGATTTGAACTGAATTTGAGTCTGAACTTTAGCGGTATAATATCGAGTCCGCATGTATTGACGTGTGCAAAAGGTATTGCATGTATTATATTTTAAAAAATCATTAGCGGTTTTGATCTATACATTTGTTGATTCATACATGCAGTCTATTGTTGAAGACTTTCCGTGCCACCAACGGCATTGTTGACAGTTCATAATTGAAGAGTGTTACAATGAACATGACAATGACATTGACTGGATATCACGCATTATAAATGCAAAAACACGTGACGAAACCATAGTTGGCTAACTCAACAGCAACTGTATTGAAAATTACGAATGATAATATTTTGATTGGTATTTATTCTCTATGGAAATATTGTCTACTTTTACGACTGAAATAATTACGCATACACTTTCCTAGTAGTATTCCCAATGATGTAATTAGCTGATTGTACAGAAATAAGGACTATTGCTAGCACCATCAGTTATGCATGGCCTCCATAGCACGGTACGCTGGATGGGCTGCATGGAAGAAGACATAGCCTACTTTCTGTTCTTCAAGACAGTTCTTATTGCTATTCATACAAATTAAGCAATTTTGATAAATGGAGCATTTAAACTTATTTGCATAGGTGTACAGCAAGATCTACGTTATCAGCGAGCAAGATTTCTTCCATAAATATCTATTTTTATCTTGTGTACACCCACGTTTTACCAGGACCGCCATATTTAGTGTCAAAAAATTATGTAGCACATGTTCAATTCACAGCTGTTTTCAACTCTGCTGAGCCAAATGCTTTCATCACGTGATTACTTTCCAATTCGGCAACAAAGTTGCAAGAGAATACAGGCCAGCCAACAATAGCATACTAAATGATATTGAAGCCATTTAAAATGATTTCACTCTCTCAACAAATGAACAGTTAACACAGACCACGTTGTACCAATACCTCAACAGCCAAATACCATCAAAAAAATCTCACCAAACATCTCCATAGCATCGTTTATCATGTTCGCCTTGTCGCTGTCCTTCGTTGCTTCTCCGGCGTCGAGCGGCGTCGTCACGTGTGGCGTCACTTGCGAATTGTGTTCGGCGACGCCTAGCATGTGGAGCAGTTTCAGCATCAGCGACGAATAATCCGCGGTCAAAATTATGAACAAGATAACAAACAAAACTATTCGCAAGACACTGGACTCCATGCTTGAAAGTGAGCTCTTGCTAGTTAGTTGGTTACTGCAGCTGATTTCGCTTTTGCAGAGTTGTTGCCTAGTCTTGACACAGTCACCTTGCCCGAGCTCCGCCCCTCTCCTCTGTACACCTAGCAGCAGCTTAGCAATAATGGTGGTCGCGGCCTAGTTCTGCAAGTCAGTGAAAGTTAGCTCGATGGAGTAAAACAATTGCAAGCCGCATGATGTTTTCGGTTCGAATGGCTGCGAACTGTCAGCCAATCAAATCGCTAGATTCTTTACATGTTTTCCTAGATTTGAATGTTTTGAATTGTGCGCGGCAAACCCAACAGACTTGTATCTTACTTATGTGTGAATTTAGATAATATATTATGCATTATTTACTAGGGTTTAAATCGGTACGCTCACCTTTAACGAGGAAATAAAGACTTTGATTGTATGCAAATATAAGCACGCTATATTAAATCTATGAAAATGTAAATTTTTTTTTGTTGACAAGAAGTAACGAGATGCAAATTGAAATGCAACAGGAAAGGAAATTACTTACATTTTGAATCCCACGGTTTTAGCTGAAAGATAGAAGAAGACACACGAATGACAGATTTTAATGGCCTGTACCATAACTTCTCACAATTCTAATCAATCTTGTTCTTCGTTGGGTACGGGTCACGTGTGTCAGGTTCCAGAAAGTGCAAAACACAAGAAAGGTGTAGATGGAGAAGGCTAGCAACGTCCAGAGAATTGAATTTAAATAACGCATGGCACAAATTGAAATTGGCGATCGACGAGAGAGAACGTGTTGAGTAAGTAGTGTTTCGCTTCGTAGCGGTCTGTGAATAAGCGTTGAAATCACTGCTTGCTTGCCTGATTCGTCAGTAGACTTTGATCGCGGGACTAATGGACCGTTTGATAAACATCTGAAATAATAAGAAACATCTTTAGTGTCATGATTCATTGATTGTATGTTTTGAGAGGTTTGCACTCAATAGGTGAACAGCACTTACCTAAAAGCCTAGTGAACCGCATGTTCCGGATGTTTGAAAGACACAATCAAATTACAATCACAATTACTTGACGGGCATAATTAAAAACAATTTTTGTTTGTTCGATAGTGAAAGGTTTTCATTTTTAGCTATGTGTATTTCACTAATCATAATTCTGTGCTGATTGTAAATAAATATGAAGGAAACTGGAATGCATGATTCAATCAAAAATATCTTTACCGTCTGATCTTGGAATCAGAAATGAATCAGAATGGTAATATGAGTATTGCATGCAGATCAGTTGTCGCATTGCATTATATCTAATTACTGTCATTTGGTAGTAATAATTGCTTGTGGTAGTAATGTCAGTGATGGTCGAAGCTCGACTTAACTTTAGCGAGAGTGTACACAGTCCTTGGCCATCGTTTTAGAGGATGCACCATCTGAAGATAGGACACACATTTGAAGGCATCCTTTCGTCCTTACTTTAAGGGAAAACCATGCGATCAGCAAATAAATTCAGGAAAAGCCGCAGTAACTGCTATGCTGACTGAAAAGCAAACTGATGAGAAAGTCCAGCCAGATGTGACTGAAATATTCATAACTCAAGCAAATTTACATTTGCTATTATATTTTTTTCAGTTGCTTGTTGTTGATTTTTGCATTTGTTGATTTTTATCAACATTACGAAGTTCCAATTCTAATTTATCGACATGTCAAATTGGTTTCAAAACTACCAGCACGCACCTGAAAGCAAACGGGCGAGAGTTCGGTCGCACTGGTGGTCGCACACCTCCTCACTGGTTGGGGACAGATTGTGCAAAGCACAGGTGCTGATGCGCTTCTTGGCACTGTTCCCGTTACGAAGAACGTCTTTCCCGCAACAGTTATATCTCCCTCTGAGGAGCCAGCAGTTCCCGGTTCCGGCTCATAAGAGTATTGCACGGGGTTTTCCTCTTCAACCACGTCTAGCAGCATTAGTACGGAATTTGCTGGATTGGTATGTGTGGGTGCTTCTTCGTTTCTGGATGAAACGGACTCATTTTTGTGCGGGCCGTTTTCGGAAGTTGTTGGATTGGCTAGGCTACAACCGCAGTAGTCGCAGTCGGTGTTTTGGGCGCTCTGTTGGGAAGTGGCGTTGTGTGGAGGTGACGACATCGTTTGCATGTCCGTGTTCTGGCGATTTCTGGGAGTTGAATTTCTCAGGACCGCTTTGCTCCAACCAGTGTATTCCGAGTTGTCCAGAGATTCGTTGAGTGGAGTTGTTTTCCATGGGTCACCGGTTGCAAATGAGTTGCTGTGTTTTTCTGAGTATGGGAAACTTGGCTGGTTCTCTGTGTCAAATAATTTCATGATATTTTGGTGCGTCTCATTTTGGGGACCGTTTTTTCTTGGAGTTTGATTGCTTTCGAAAAGAAGCCAATGAAATTCTTCGGGGAAAAAGCGACACCTGCAAATTGGGGAACACTGCATCGAAATCTTATGTGGATTTGCATTTCTCTGGCTTTCTTGACGTTGAACCGCTATTCTGTGACTATTTCTATGTGTGGGCGGGTTTGCTTCTCTTTGGATTTCTTGGATTTGAACTGGGGGATTGGGACGATTTTTGACCGTCCAAAAATTGGTACACATCCTCCCCAAAGTTTCCAATCCGTGGCATATCTGGGAAGGAGCATAACATAATGGTAGTGAAAGCTGCCAAAGACAAATTGTACGGTGATTTTCAAAATTACTATGTACAGACTTACTTGAATGTAAAGAAATAGTCTCAAACAAATTTGACGAATTATTCGAATGAGATTTGGATGGTCTACGTCTCTGCCCAGTAAAATGGTTCGACATATCTGTGAGTGAACAAGAATTCAAGATTTGCTACAAATATTTAATGTGTCAACATGCTAACGAATCACTTATTTAGGAATAATAATAACTTACAAACTGCCAGAGTTTCTCTTCGCATTGATAAAGTGAGCCAAAAAGGGTTTGAATAGTGTTTTCAATTTTGGGTACTGGAAAAAATTGAAATTACCTGATCAGAGAAAACCTTGACATCTGTCACTTCGACATTGAACATATCTACACATTGCTTACCATATCTTACACACAGATTATCAAGATACTCGCTGTATATGAAAACTAGCGAAAAACTTGTAAAAAGAAGAAGAATCTTTACTAATCTGAGGTATCTCATGTTTCCCGTCTCTGTTAAAAAAATCGCTCGTTCCGAAGATTAGAATCATATCAAATAAAGTTGTAGCGAGCAACAATTTTTTCTCACTGCTTTCTAGACTCTTCAGAATCACAAACCAAAGCCAAATGGAAAGAATATGTGTCACATTTAAAAAAATTAGAATAGAATAATTCCAAAATTCCCCAACAATTTTTATAAAATCCAAGCATCACAAACAATCACAAACTAACGTATCATGATCCCTAATGAATTACCTCAATAAAAAAACGCACCTAAAATTATTCATTTTAACGACATCCTTTCCATTCTGTCCTCTCTATCAATTTTAATGTCAAAAATATGTCTTTCATTTAACATTATATACCGCCATCAATTCTCGGTCGTTTGATTCTTCATAATTACACACAATATTGTAAAGGTGTCATCTCTCCCGCGGCGCGAAACCAACAAGGCAGTCGATAACCCCATGCTGAGACTCCAAGCAATGAGTAGAGATTACTCACAGGTGCTAACCAAAGCATGCTTCACTAACTCCAGATCTCTTTGTAGTAACGCGACGAAATTAATAACCATTGTTTATTACAAAGTTCCGGTGGATATCTCCTATACGGGGGACGCTACTTCCGGTTGATCTGAAAGTGGTGACTTTTACAAACAATTGTACCGCACATTCCTTTTGATTCTTCCGGGGTGTCATTAAAGGTAGGCATCGACAGTAATGGTGGGGTATTGCCAGTCAGTTTTCGGGGTGCAAAGTGATCGAGTTGCACCCCCATTGTTTCAATCGGAGGGCCTTGTTGGGCATGCCTGGCAGGATGTGGCGTCGCATTTGTGCAGCGTTTAACCTTTTCGATTCAAAAGATGAGATGGGAGGGATGGCAACGGTCATGATGTAGTTTTTACCAACTGGGGAGCCAAAAATTGCTCGGAATAGTAAAGCATTTTGACAGGTTTTAGTATTCTTAATATCTAACAATGATTGATATTTTGATTGCTGTTAGTTTTAAGGGATTTTTTTGTATTTGTATGGCTTCACGAACACACTGTATCGCGTTTTCGCCTTCGGTTTTTCGAGAAGTAATAGAGTTGAGCCTGTGGTTGAGCGATTCGCAATTTTTGAATACATCTAAAATACTAATTATGAGAGAATCAGAAGTTTTCAGACCTCTTACTTATCTAATTTCAAATAAAATAATTGATTGTAATAAAGTTAAAACGAGTAAAAAACTCCACCTGTGTTTAAACGCCAAAATCTCCCCAGTAAATACTATTTTGATAGCGATAATTTGTTATTCTACACCCTAAAACACGGCGATTCCAGAAATATTAGTCTCATCTCGATCAGACAAATAGTGTCAATGAAACCGAAGTCCGCGTAAGTCGGTGCGCAGAGCTAAATTAAGTACAGTAGCCACCGACAGCTTGTCCGAGCGAGTCGCTCAAACGCGCTGTCAGAAGATGAACCCGTGAATTGGTTTAAATCATAGTTGAATCTAGCGTCAAAACATCCGAAATTCAACGTAGGTATGTAACATTTTGTTGGCGAACAACAAATGTCTAGAAAAATGTTGCCCCAGACTTTTCAGTACACAGCAATTCCAACCTGCCCTTTACGACCTCACGGTCAACTGGCTTGGCTGCGCACCACGATTATTTCACAGTTTCCTAGTTTTACTACACTTTCATTAAAACCCAGCAAGTCCATATCGATAAAAACAAACTTATACGACGCGTCTAAGCTAAGCGTGGTCCAAAAGCTTTTTAACGAGCGACGCCGAATGCAGCGTCGTGACGCCTTCGTTACCAGCTGAATTTTATGTCTTTGCCTTCACCGATCCTGCAGGATCCAGTCATGCGCCAGTCAGAAGTCAAGGAGTCAGGAGTCGTTAATGCCAGAAGATGATCCCTTAGGGACGTCTTGTTATCAACACTGATTTCACGATCACTAACTTGATCCGAAGCCACCCCCTAGTTTTAATACCATCTTTAAAACATTAATAGCTATTTTATATTTTATATCCTGAATTTCGTTGAATATCAAACAAAGACAATTGAGATTCGGAAGTATTCTGACGTGCGTGGTGCGTTTTTTTATGATGATTGAAACGCACAGATAAATCCAATTTTAAGGATCATTACTAAACATTCTTTTAAATGTCTATAAAATTCTGTTTGAAGAAACGTAAAAACAAGCGAAATTTGTGTCGTTAGAAGGCTGGTGGTCGTAAAACGTATGGTTTTATGAGCTGCAGATTTAGCTATCAAATTAGTCATGCATGTCATGGAGTCATATTGATGTGCACCTTTTGTTTCGTCTCCAGCGATGCAATGAAAACTGCATTTTACTGGGCACACTATACGTTTTGTTTTTACGACCTATCTATTGTACCGTGTTTTATTAGGAGCTATGCGATGTTGATATTTTTGGGGAATAAAACCAATTATTTACTCAGGGTTCCTCACGTTTTACGGGTCTACTGATTTTCTTCAAATGCCCACTTTTATGTCCGTAAAAAAAAGGAGATAGTCTTGGTAAGATTTTGGAAAACGTCATAACTCATATTGCAGATTTAAATTGAAATAGGTGCACGGATTCTGCTAGTGTGAGATCTGATTTAAATTGCAAGCGCTTGAAATGCGCTGGATGTTTTATTATTGAGAACACTACCACCCTCTGAAAAATTGATGCCCAAGTGGGTAAGCCAATTTTTGAGAGGGTAGAAGTGTTCCCAATAATACAAAAATGGTTTCTGCTAGTGCTTGTAAGTGAAAATAATTCAACGCCATTCTTCACTTGGTGAAAATTTAAAAAAAAGTCGAGAAAGTCAATTCTAGTTCACCTATAAATTGTCAACGTTTACTTTAAATTGACCAAAAACGTACGCAAATATCATTTAGAGGGACACTAAACACTACAATTACAAGCCATAAGCCAGCATCATGTAATTGTTTTTTGATCCCCACCCTGTTCCCATAACGTACCGACTAATTACCTTTACCGCGTAAGAAATAATGGATAGCTTCTAGCCGGCTCCAGACAATGCAGTTTTAACAATTAATGATACCCCTTGCCTATGGCCGGTATTAATGAGCTAGAAGATGTGTAAACAACAGTTATTTGAATTGAGCTATGGCCGTGCCGAAGACAAAGGAGCTATATTATTAAGCCTCTAGTAAAAGCTAGGAGCTAGAAAGGGTACGTAAACCTCGGAGTAAACTGAAATAGCAATTAGAAGACACGAATAGTAAACGTGAATGGTGCGGTTAATTTGGGGTTAATAAAAACACGAGTTTATAAAAGTAGACAAGAGTTTAATGCGTGTAAGTTTGGTGATAAAAAGTTTAAAAGATACATAACGGATTGAGCGAAAATGTGAAAGTTTTAGCGCACAGATCTCTGTGTTTTAAAGAATTGAACTCTGGGGATTGGTGTATACATAAAATTCTTGATGACACTGTAGCTCAGCTTGTGTTAGGTAAATTAATTTGGTGTCTTACGAATGGGCGCAAAAATGTAGACGTGCACGGGGAGAGTAATAATGGTGGGCCTAAGTATATTTTTGCACAATCTATGTTAATTCTATGTTTTATCGGTAGATTTGCATGCGAAAGTGGGAAAGTGCAGTGCGGTTACTTTGATGACAAACCGCTGATAGTAAAGAAGAATAGGAATTGACCGTTTAAACTTTGTAACATGGATTAAAATAGGGGATTAGGAACAATTAAAATGCTGTGGAGTGTGCCAATTATTTTCTTTGCGGCTTTTTAAATGGTTTAACCGTCATTTTTTGATTAAATGTTATTCCGTGATAACCTCCTAAAAATGTATGTCTAACCAGGGACACGAACACTGATTTCTAACAGCCGCGGCTTTTTTGAGAGGATTTTAGTGTATTTCACCATTTTTTTAAAGGTTGTAAAAGTTTGATATTAAGACAATCTTTACCCAATTCAAATCCGATTTCACAAATTAATCCCGTGATTAAATAAGAATTGTGCCTCTATGTCCCAAATTCATCTCGTGTCACCTATTTTAACTTTCATGACACGTCTTAGCATAAAAAAAAACAGCCTCCATGCCAAATTAAGAACTTAACCACTCTCAAAAACTCAGACAACATTGATTGATTCCTGTGTGAAAACCATCTGTCCAAAAGTGTTTGTCAATTAAGTTGAATTGGTAAGGGGTGGTGTTTTGGGCAGGTTCGGGGGGTGGCGTCCCAAAGCTGAGCGTCTTGCGTGTCGTCGAAAGATCGCATGTCGCCTCGCTACCCGCGGCTCTGCCACCCCATTAGCGAACGCATCTACCAACACACAGGCGGCCCTAGTTATTATTGTTGGCATGGTGCATTATTGATGAGCATCTAGAGAGTCTTGACATTGGCGCGCGTGCGTGACTCGGAATTCCGTGTTATATCAAAGACAAAGGCGATCAACCCGTGGAGATATTTTACACGATTGGTTACACAAGTATTGACATTGATGGCGATGTAGGCGGTAGATTTCTTAGTAATTATTCGGGACATGGTAAATAGGGAAGTGTGTTTTTATAACAATTCACGATTTTTGGGGTGATGTAGTTTATTGGAAATTGTTGATTTTAAGTTTTGATTAGATGATAATTATTGTGAAATTGTCTGTTTTGTGGATTCTAGCTTTTGTCGAGCTAAACATACCACTAACTCAAACATTTGTATAGTATAAATATGTGTACATGTTAAATATTTTTGTTTATTACATTTACTGTTGTGGTTTATTTATCACCTCACACTCTCTTAAAACTTCCTAAATTTTAAATTTTTTACACAAATTCGTAAATAATTGGTATCACCATACCACAATGACTTGACATAGTTTTCCAATCAACCTTTCAGACAATTCTTTCCCAACTATTCTCCGAATTAATTCAATCACTGTCGAACTCTTGCGCGATTTGACTACCCAAAAAAGGGGAACCACTCTTACCAAAAGCGAAATGCAAGCGACGCAATTGGTCACGATCCTCTTTGACGAGCTGCCACTCACTATGACAGAATTCGCTGCCACGTTGGCGGGCCTATCCGAGGACCCACGAAAAACAATCGCATAGAAGAGTAAACAATTTCGGATCACGCGATTCCGTGAGATTTTTCTTTGATAACGCACAACCACACGGGGTTATTAATTCATGCGGTGGATATCCAGGAAATGGGACAGTGTTTGAACGTAACGTGGAATTAAAATGTTACGAAATACGTTTTTAGTTGAGCCATACTGGCGCCTGTACCTGAAATGGTTTGTGTCAAGTCTCGTTTTGGGAGGATCCGAGGTATTTAAAAATAATTATATAGGTTATGTTTCAATCTCTTTCATTGGGTTAAACTTGTTATCCGGTTTCTTTTGACTATGGCAATTAATTCAAAAAGTAAAAAAAAATCAGGTAGTGATAATTGCTGAGAAATTTAAATGTATGTGATTTTGAAACTGTTTCATTATTTTAAGGTGACTCAAAGCAGTGTCACCTGCTAAACGAAAACGTATAACTGAAATTCCCACGGTAAATAAATCGTTGAGCCACCTGTCAGCAATTATTGTTACAACCGTCAGGAATTTTTGTATTAATTAATGACATTATCGAGCTCTAGTTCATCAAACAACCTGGGAAAATCGGAAAATATCCCTTATTTGGTCAACATTGAACTCTAAAGACACATAAATGACCGTTGAAATCTTGGCGTGCTTCGTTATGCTTGGTTCGTATCCCGACGCGTGACGTATCAATGAAAGAAAATGGGTGGCACACGCTTTGGTGGTTAGATTAAGGATTACATTTCGGGCATCATTGGTTGATTTCCATGCCAGCTGAACGATCGACAGATGACACGAACACATCAATGGGATGACAAAACCATTTACCAATGTTCCAAAACTATAATAAAATTAGAATATCTATTCAACTTAATATCTTATGCACAATACCAATCACCATATCAATTTAATTCAACTATCAACTATCGACGTATGATCAAATTGCGTCTCCCTTTTCTATCTCAAAAAATATTAAAACACATGTTTATCACCAATCCGTATTCCCGTTTAAAATCTATGAATTAGAACCCGCTTTAAATCGTTGATCTCGAAGCAATAAAAAAGAATCACCATTCACCTCAATAAAATTCTAACATCTGTAATACAATTTGCATACGTTATGGTTAAAGTACAAAATGGACCACCATCACGCCCTTACAATTGTCGCGGGGGGGGGGGGGACGTTTTATATATGATCACCGTTCCATAGCCTTCCACCAACACACTTCGATACATTTTAAAGCTTTTCATCTGTCAATTGTCCACGTGACTTATCCAAAGCGTCGCCTACGAAATGCATCTTTATAGTTTTGTACACGCCGAGGTTTCGCCCCACGGATTGAAAAACTTTAAAACCTTTCACGGTCGACCGCGTCTAGCACTCGTTTCCCGCGAACGGCGACCCATTAGGGGTTGCCGTCGACGTACAGGGGTTCGTAAGGGGAGGCTCGACAAAGACCGGCATAGTTAATTATACCGGAAAAGAGCACGACATTCGCCTGTTCGCTAATGTTTTATACTTAACACGCGCGTCGCACCACTCTTTGAGTGTTCGAATGGAGCGAATTTATTTCCTAGCCGATTTCCGGTTTAAAGTTTGAATAATGAAGATGAGTCCGTGAGAGAGATGATGGTGGGAGGGGGAAGGGGCGAATGACACAATTCGGAAATGTTGTCAATTAAGTTTGTGAAGAATATGTGCAACGGCGAATAGTGATTTTTTGTACGATTTGAAGTTCAGTCGGTCGCGGTAATTCGAGGGCTTTCAGCAAAAAGGCGTACCTAATTGTGTGTAACATTATTGATGTCAGCCTGTGGACATGGTTTATATTTATAAGAATGTACACATAGTTTTTTTAGCAGCAGATATCACTTACTTTTCAGAGGCCCATGTCGAATAATTATTTCGCGACCATGATTTGAGATGTCGGAAGTAAAGACACAAGAAATTTGGAAATCTGACTAAGCTATTATTCCCTTGGACGGGTTTTCCATGTGGGGATTATCACAATATTTTGACCATTCCGTAGACAAATTAAATCTTATATATCCAAGTAGGCTGCCCCCCACGCCATAATAATGTTGTTCATACGTTTCGAAGGATTTCGTTGAATTTTATTTAGTGGGATTGTCCATTACCTACGTATACACTCCCTAAACTTTTTATAAACTCTAAAATCTTTCAGAAGCCCATCATTTACGTTTCCACGGTTTAATCTTGTTTACTTCATGCATTGCGGGAGTCAGAATTCACTGTAATACAACATCGAATTAACAAAATTCGTAAACAAATACTACGAACAGAAAAAGTTGGATACTTGTGAGGATTAAGTCGAAATTCGGATCAACAATCAATAACTCTCCACCAAGAAGCCACAAAAAACGCGTGATTTCAATTATTTTTGAGAACGGACAAATTTGCGTTTAAAGGTGGGTGTAAAGGTGGGTGTAAAGGTGGGTGTACGCCTAATTGAAAATAAAAAGTGATTATACGCCGTATACCCGTGCATATCCAAAACTAAACCACTGGTCAGAAGAGTAAAAATCTTTTTGAACCAGACTGCTTGGTCTTGATTACCAAATGCTACCCACTTTAAAACAGTCATTCGTACGTTTATTTCGAATTTTCGTCTCATGTGACCCTGAAAGTGAGTGAGTTTGTTCAACGTGCTCATTGCAGTTGACGCTACAGTTGGCAGCAGTGAGTGGGGTTTTCCTTTGCTACACGGGAACGCGTTGATTCAGACGATAGAAATAAGTATATGCAAACACCAGCTGTTGGCAACGCATCGAGAGCCCCACGCGTACTAGAACTGATGGAAAAAATATCGGCTTTACTTAATTGCTTACTTATTCGCTTTCTTCTTTTATTGCATCTTGGCGCGTACGACGTTTGCCAAATTGTGGGAGCACAAAAATAGGTTTTATGTAGATTTCTTTCAGCGACCTCATTGCGGTATAATGACACATATTCCTACGGTTTGAAAATGCTAAACTGAAATTTTAGCTGAGTGAAACCATAGACAAACAAAAAATTATAATACAAAATATTTTTTTGTTATTGTTCATATCGATACCGGATTGTTCAGAAAAAGTGAAATTAGTGTTTATGAAAAACTGAAATAAAACAAAATATACAATGTCGGTGTTTATAACCGCAGTTTCGAGCAAACAAAAGGCCACACAATTTATCAATTCAATCGGACACTTGCCGCAAATTCAACCAATACTCAGGACAGCAACAACGTTAAATTGACCAAGAAGTAAATGCAAACTTTGTGAACAACCAGCTCGCCCCAGCAACTCAGTGACACCTTCTCTTATTCCACGACGCAAGGAGCAAGGATGTCAGGCAAAGGTTGCTCACACACGAAGGGTCTTTTGACAGCGCAGTTGACATCGAACAGAGTCCCGACCTTGCCGTCCGAGCTCAAGGCCAAGCAATCTTCCGTGCCCTGGACGTCGTTCGGTTGCCCCTTGCCCCACCTGACTTGTTGAAGGCTGCAAAACGGCTGGTCTGGGGGAGAAATCAACCGAACAAATTATTACTGTTGGGTTGCATTTTTCAATTTAAGAACCGTTTTTACTGTATTGTGTTATTCCAAGACAAGGAAAATAGTTGACACTCATATATTGGCGATTGGGTAATGTTTGTTATTTGCACTTCTTAGCTAACGTTTTTGGGACACCCAATCTTGTGACCTTCCTCTTCTGATCTGCTAAATCTTTCAAACTCTTCCAAAGATTTAAAAATAAGTTGCAAAATTGATTGTGGCATTGCAATGGCAAGTTATTGGTGATGTGATAATATAACAAACAGAAATGTGGAGTTATCCCTAATTTTTCCTGCTTTTCTTTACACTGGTTTCTACTAAAAAAAAAAAAGAATATTTCTGGCAATGGTACTAAACTAAACCGTGCGCGCGAAACACCTCATACTCACTGAACACCGTCTTGTAGACTCCTTCGCGTGCCGAGTCCGTTATACCGACGTACAAAGTTTTGTTTGTCCCAAGACCTGATTTCTGGAGTAGGTCCACGATGGCCTTGTATTCGGCAGCCGTGCCAGGGACGGCCAGGTCTGCATTGCTGCTTGATGCCTGACAGGCCGCCCTGGCGGCTGCCCAGGTATTCTCTATCTTGAAGATCTTGTAGTAGGCGACACCAGCGTACAAGGTATATCCTTTAGGAGCAGACGGGCGAACGGCTGGTGCCAAAGAAGGAAGACGAGAGAGGGGTATATCCGAAATATGTCCTCAGAAATTCACAGAAATCAGTGTGATTAGTTACGAGATATATATTTAGATGGCATTCTGATTACTAGCGTTTTTATATCAGTTAATGCCTTAGAAGGAAAGAAAATGCTGTCTTTCGCTAATTTGTAGATGATTATGCTGACAAAATGTAGTTTTTTATAGTCTCAGAGGAAAATTGGAATGGCCAAATTGACGAAATCTCGTAGATTTATTTTAGGAACAATTTGATAATCCCTTTTTATTTATTTTTGTTACTTAACTCGCCTTTTCTTCCTCGACTCGAGTAACTTACAAAAGACACAAACATTCGCTACCACCAATATCATAATGCACAGCCCAAACATTTTGCAAGATGTGATTTCTCAGCTCACCTGTGGTCAGCGCGGAACGGTGTATTTGAACAGCGATTGCATTCGTGATCGGATTACATAGCATGGACATTTTCCACTTGCAAATAGCCTTGGGTGTGAGTTGAGTGACGCTTTCCTTTGGAGGAACGCTATCACTTTGGACGATGCAGTTAGCAGTGACCGCTGAATTAGTCTTTGATTGACATTGCCAGAGGTGGTCATAAATAACCACGTATTCGACTGAAAACGAGCAGTTTAAAGAGTTAACAGCATCAAGAGGTTAGTAAAGTATGGTTGATTCTTAAACCAACTCTTGTACATTCTGGATTAATTTTCTTTTGTCTAGTAAGCCGTAATTAAGCGTTATTGGTTTAATTATTGGCGGCTGGTAGTTCGTGTTATGGTAAAGAAATTATAGCTGTTAACAAAATGTAATGATTACGAGACAAATATTTGTAATTAACACCACACTGCTCGTGGTTGAAAATTGGAAATACTGAACAATTTTCTGGCAGAAAAATAATCACTAATTTTTAATAACTTAACAATATGCGTTTAATCGCGGGTTTAGGATGATAACAATAGTGTTATCATAAAATGTGAAGGTAAAATTTTTAACTTGTCTGTGGTGGCTAAGAAAATGAAACCTAAAAATGTTGGATTAGATATTTACAGAGTTAATAATTGGTTAGATTGTGGGTCTAGTGGTTTGTTCAAACCTGGAGGCACTTTTGGTGGTGAAACGACGGATCCTGCTTTACTGGCCAACAATTTTGCCTGGACCTCTCTTTTACTTCTTAACGGCAAAGCTAGATTGTCCCCAGTGTCGAAGCCGTAGTCTTGTTGACACGGACCGTTGGAGATAAAATTGTATTCTGAAAGAGAGGTTGATAGTAAAAATCTATTCGCTGGCAGATATCGCAAGTCAGCTTTTTTTAAATAAATTAAAATGACATGTAAAATGTACCTTACCATTCTATGCTTAGTAACAGTGAAAAAGTTGTGCTAATTTCTTTATATCTTTGTACCTGTAATAACAGTTTGGTATCGTACTTTCAATCCCTCATCGAATTCTACATACTCTCAAATTACATTAGCCATATTGCATGAGTGTTAACGCTAAGTGAAGTGTTAATGGTAGGTACTTACTGCTGCTGAGCCCTTCGATGTTGGCTTGCCGCATGTGGCAAAGGCTGCGAAACGTCAACAAGACGTCGCTGCCATCGTTGATGGCTGCACATATTTCTTGACCACGGCCAGTTGGACAGTCGAGGCTTCCAAGGACAGAGATCGTGGTGGCGAGTAGAACCAAAGCTGAGCGAACAAAATGGGTTGGTTTGATGACCAGGGCCCAGGAAAAATCGAAATTCTTGTGGTCAATCATAGAACTGTATTTCTGTTGTGAAAAATTATGAAACCGGATCCACAAAGCAGAGATTAAATTAACCTCAGGAGTTAAAAGATGATCAGCGAATTACAGAATATGTTTCCAAATTTGCAGAGGTTGTTAGTTGTTACCATGGTGTTAAGAAAGTTACCCTGAAGCTGCTAGAGGGCCTGCTGTTTATGTTGCAATGCATATATCAAAATTCACAAACGTCAACAGTAATTTAAAACTGATGTATACGTGGAATATTCCTTTGCTTACCTGCCAGGTGATTTGATGCCTCCATGTTGGAATAGCCAGCATTCACTGACGAAAACTCCGATATCGTGTGACTTTGTACCTTCAGTGGTGTCATTGGGACTGTAATCATCAAGTTGTTCGTTAAGCTCAAATTAGACTAATTTAAATTGATTATTATTTCGGGGCATAGAAAATATGTGAAATTACACATTGTTTTATATTGTAATACATTTAATTGTTCGATGTTATCGCAAATCTAATAAGAAACTACCAAAAATCAACGAAATAACTATAATGGTTTCCCAACAACTTATAGCTCATAATTGTGCATCGCTAAGTCATGCATTTTTTGAGAGAATACTAAATATTTCCAATTGATCAAGTTGCATAATCATCATTAAAATATGGCCGTGCTGATATTTATATATTCAGCGGGTTTCAGACCAAATATTTAAGAGATATTCCTCGCTCTTAGCACCCTCCAACTACTATCACATCGACCTTACAGGTGTCACATCGACCGCACAGCCATGGGTGCGATAGCATATGGTATCGCTATGTTTCCATACATAGCGATATGTTTCGCTATGTTTCCTGTCGTATGATCTAATTTACCTTTAGGGCACTAGTCATTTTTCATTGTTTGCATATAGGAGTACCGTTTATTATGTGTCACACATTAAATACCTAAGGGCAAAACCCTACTTCGACACATCTATGTTCTTCTAGTCCCTATTCCGCCTTGGAACCCTCGAGGCGCTCGAACGCTTCTTGGTCCTTACGTCTCAAATCTTTCTCATTTCTTCATCTTTACTGCTATGTCACCGCAGCTCTACTGATGGCGTCCAATTCCGACACCCTGGCGTTACTGACACGATTTTAAGGCTTGAATCTTCTGGTTCAACTGCTCTGGACATTCTGCTTTTTGACCATCGCCACCTCGGCACCTAGTGCTGAAGTCAGTGCCGTATTGCTGAGAGAGTGTTAGCTCGTGACGACGTGATGAATACAATTTAGAGACGAAACACGGTTCAGTGAAAGGATAGTGTGTCGAATACACATGTATTATTTCCCATTTTCTTTATCTTTCTTTATCTTAATCCCATCTTTTTCCATATAAACTCAAATTTATTATTAAATTGCATAATTTATAATTGATATTTTACAATATACTTTTTAATTTTCGAGCTAAGCTGGCACTAAAACCATAAAAAATCGAAAAGTTTAGATTTGTATCGGGTAGCTGGTGGGCCTGGAAATCAGGAAGAAAAATGCAAGAAAGTGGCTGTGCCTTTCCGGTGGACGTACTATCCATTATTAAGCAATTTTTACTGCAAACAATTTTAAAGATGTCGGCGCCAACGACGAAGAAACGTCGACTTTTTATTCTATATTTTTTAGGTAAAGACAACTCCAAGGAGTTTCAGCCTAAAATTATTTTTAAACATGATCGAACTGGAAGAGATATTTACAATGGATATGAAGGTTTTGTGCAATCGGTCCTTAGCTCCTTCCAGCAATGTTTTCATAAACGCCAATATGAGCCAATTATATCATAAAAAATAAGAAAATAAGTTTATCACTTAGGTAGTGGGCCAGGGAATCAGGAAGGAAAATTTAAGAGGTGGCCGTGCCCCTTGCGAGGAGGTACTATCCGATTGCTGTACAGATGAAATTGTTTTCAATTACGTATGCAATTATTGCTGTACAACATTATCAGTTATGCCACGACATCAGATAAATGATCTTTTAATATGCAGGGAGTAATACTTTGGGATGTCAATTTATATTTGAGTTACAACAAATTTGGAGAAGTGTAATTTCAATTGCTTAAAACAGCGCCGGCAAGTTGCTTTATTCAAACAAAGGTACAACAAACAAAACACGTACATCTGTATTGTTCAAAAAAGTAAATTTCTTCCAGCTGGCCAGATGGCACTACTCTAACTTTATTTGTGTGCATTTTCTCAAACCTTGCACAAAATCAGAAATCATTTGAAATTCAAACTGCAGAAAAACAGCAAACAGGTGATTTTAAAAACATAAAAAGATCAGTAAAGTTGAAGACTCTGATTCTTAAATACTTTGTCTTATTAAGATGGAGGGGTAGTTGTTCCCGTTGTTGGAGCGTTTGTTGTTCCCGTTGTTGGAGCTTTTGTTGTTCCCTTTGTTGGAGCTTTTGTTGTTGTCATTCTTCTAGGTGTTGTCATTCTTTTAGTTGTTATCCTTCTTTTAGTTGTCTTTTTTTGAACTGATATTTTTGCCCCCCAGCAAGGGCCGCTGTGCAGAACAAAGTATTCTGAAATTAAATAAAACATAAATTAAAAAAATCTTCCCAGACTTTTTATCCTGGCGACAGAATTCTAGCAGATTGTTTAATTGCTACATGTTAATTTTGTAACATATTCGTTTCCAGAATGCAAACAATATCGGGGCTCATAGGCTAACATTTGTTTTGTAGGCTGGCGTAGAGGTGTGACCCAACAGGCAACCAGAAAAAGTATTTATTCTTCTTCTCTTTTTAGGGTTCCCCTTTGGCAAGGATATTTACAGTTTCCTTCGTCTATTTTCGCACGATTTTCACAAAAAAAAAAAAAAAAAATGCAATGTGAAAATGTGGCAAAGAAACAGCGGGTGACTATAAACTATGCCTCTATTAACTGGTCCCTTATATTCTCGTCCTCAATTGAACAAGAACTGCGTCTCTAGCAACTTAAACTGCGCCTCTGTTTTCTTGTCCCCAGCGTTCAACCACTAAGTATTTTAGCGCCTTGACAAAATTCGCTTTTAAGCTCCGCCTCTTGCACAGCTCGCAAACTGCGCCTCTAGGGTCCCCAGACTATCTTGCCCGTAGCAACTCAAAATACATCAATGTTTTGATTGAAGGATCTACGTGCTCACAGGGATCGGTAGACGTAAGAATGGATAATGATTGATTAGCGGGGTTTAACGACCCACTGTTTTTGCCGGGCCATGTGACACTGGTCCAATGGCATCAGTAAATGAGTGTATTAGCGGATTTGACATGAAATCTCTTACCCTTTCTCTGTTATCTTTAAGGATACTATTAGGTTATTAATATGCAAGGTTTTAGATTGATGTCAGTGGCGTAACTACCGGCGGGACAGGCAGGGCGACCACCCCCGGGTCGAGAGGCCCGACGCGTGTCGTCCTCACGCCGGCCGACGAGCTCGTACTCGTGATAAGATATCATTTTCTTAGAAATAATGTATTCATTTTAAATAAGATACAACCATTATTTTGACTAGGTTCAAGTTATTGTTTTAATTTTAATAAATTAATTTTTAAAATTTCTCTCATTATAAAAGGCTGCTATCCTGCTATTAAAATATATAGCTAAGCTATCTACAAAGCTATCCTAGCTTTGCACTAATGTTAAACTGGTAAACAGGGAAGATAGTGAAAAATTCTGAGAGCGTCTTAGGGACCTTTTTACATAGCGTTTAGCTTCAACTACATTAATACTAGGAAAAATTAGTTTTAAACTATTTAGGATTCCACATATCATATCAGCTAATTTTATATGCCGTAGTTGCTTACACCATAGGTTACAGCTTACAGTATTATAAAAGTGCTCTACATATAATTGACAGGTTTAAAGGGGAGATATAATTAAAAATAGCAGCTAGTAATATATCTATCTATATATTTTTTTTATTAGTTAGTTTACCAATTAACATGTGCGGTAAGAACGAAAATCAGTCCTTGCCGATAATTACGATGGGTAATTTACTGATATTTGCTATCTCTTTTGTACTTTTTTCGGTCGTGTTTTTGCCTAATCAAGTTTAATGGCTAATTAATAATTATACGTCGCACTAACACGGAGTTCTGTAACTGAATTACCTTCATTGATATTTGGTTATTTTTTTTATTTTGTTTCTTGTAATCGTATTTTTTTTTTATAGGTATTAGGAGCTAGTGTGTGCACGAAAATTCCAGCAACGTTTTTTACTAAAATAATGAACCTGCCGAAAAGCGAGCGAAACAAGGAAATGTTTAAGACAAAAAGCAAAACAATGCGTCATCTTATTCTTGTTTGCGCTAAGAGATGCAACAATTGAACAATTAATTAAACAAAACAAGCAAACGCATTTTAAACTGCAACCAATTATTCTAAATTTAATCATTTCTTTCCAACCCCTCCAGAGATAATGTTGACTGCTCGTCCTGTTGATCCAGTCGATCAACTGTTAATCCATTAATCTGCTAATCCTGTGTACCTTTATTCATACGGGCATCTAAAAAAGTTTGATATGTTTACGTTTTTCTCTGTACCTACAGGAAAATTTGTTGTTATTATGTAGCCAAAAACTGACAACAAAATGACGGTTGTAAAATAAATTACGATAAATGTTAACCAATGATAAGAAATCACCGAAATTATTCATAGACAGTGCATGCCCATAATCCAGAAAGGAAAGTTCCAAAATTAAAATAATTTTACATCTTAAAAAAAAAACCTAATTTAATGACCGGCCCTAGTTTGCCGCTTTATATGCTCAGCAGAAATTTTGCTAGTTACGTTGGCCCTCTGACTATACCTATAAACTCAATGATAGTACTAAATATTATGAAATGTTTGCACTAGCAGAATGTCGATTGAGATCACTGTAACCCGTCAATGTAAACGAAACCCACATTTAAATATTTCATGTAAAATTGTAAATTTAGGTATACAGAAATTCATGGAAGAATTTCTGGATGCTGCAACCTCACAGATGCATGTAGTGCATCATCATAAAACAGCATAGAACTCGGAAAAACCTGGTGGAAATGCTGTTGCCAAGTTTGTGTTGCAATTAGTGAGATGTGATGACTGATGTCGACCTCAATGTAGTTACACGCGTAAAATGTCAACCAATAATACCTTTATCGTGATTTTCTAATTTCCATATCGCAGCTATACTAGAGTCCAAGCAAATTTTGAATTTCATCCCGAATTCTACATAAAATAACTTTCTGTACGGATTTGTATCGATCACTTACTTTGCTTTTCTGGTTGTGCAGAAGACTTTCGCTGAGTCCAATACCATTAATTTCCTTTCTGTATGGAAAGCATATAAAACTAAAGAATGAATTAAAATACTTTTTTTAAATACTTAATTAAAATCCTATAAAAAATTACACGAAATATTCCGTTTGGAATGAACACTTACACTGCTATCAGTATGAATAGCAGATTGTCCGGGGGCAACATCGGGGGTATTTGAAGCCAATGTTTTATTATGAAATCATACAACCCCGTCGAGGCTTATTGCCGTAATCCATGTATTTTAATGCGAACTTCAGCCCCCACATGTTGACTGCCGGTCAGCACTATGATGTTGACACAATTCCCTATGCCGTTTGATGGTCGCGCCGTCATAGCTACAACGTCCATGTCCATGCCGAGTGACCATGCGGTGCACCGGGAAGTTACCCTTGTGGTACCCCGCTCCAATCTACCCCGACATGGAGAGATTGTCAACATAATGATTGCCCCTCGGCAGGCTAGGGAAAAACAATCCAAAAACAAATCGCGGTGGTTGACTTTTGTGTGTATTGGAATTATGGGTGATGTTGAATTGAAATTGTGTATCTGTTTTTGTGGATGATTGGGTGGGATTCTATAGAATTAACGGATGATGGAGATAAACAGAGAATGCTGGGAGGCATGGATGTACTTTTATTTGAGTAAATGCGACCGCGATGATGGGAATTGTGATTCTGGCTGTCATTTCTGGAAAGAATTCTGAGGATTAATAATGGCTTGTAGTTAAAAGGATGCAAAATAAGTGAAAATTATCTCTTCATATCGAAAACATTCAACATTACAAAAACATAAAAACAGATTAAAGTTAACTCATAGACTTTGTCCATTGTACATAGAAAAGTTTTTTGCTATCCACAAGAAAATAATATGAAAAGTCGGTAGGTGACAGATCCATCTCGTGACACATCCGCTCGTAGCGCTAGTGGCGCGTCGGCTTCCGGTATACGGACAGGAAGCTGAGTGCGAGCGACGGAAACCGGAACCGCTTTCTCGCGCCACGAGAAACAAAACTCGGTTGGAAACCGCCGTCAAAAATGTAATAGCAAATCTGTGTTTTTCCACGCGGACATTTTCCATTGTCACATCGCTTTTCCGACAAACGCTTGGCGTCACTGTCTCGATGGCCTAAATCGAAATGAAAATGTGCTCGTCTGGTCGCCCTATTGCCTTGCAAATGAAAACCATAGCACATTTGTAAAGAATACGTAGGTGCATATCGAAAAGCTTGTAACGCTTGAAAAGTCAACAACTTAAACTAACACGAAACACTATTTTGGTTAAACTCACTAAAAGTTGTATATTGTTTAGAAGCCATGATGAAGCCCAAAAGTAAAAGTCACGAGATGTAATTGACCTTTGCGTTACTATAAATGCAACCCCACATTGTCCTCACAAACGTCGATGCCGACTGACTGGGCCTAACCTAGCCTATTAATCCCTCAAAACAATCCCAATAGCCTGTCATCGATTAGCAACAACTGACGCAGCAAGCAATATGTCATTGGCTCAGGCTTCGGCCCCTGTCGGTAGGATGCTGTTACCGGTGACAGGTGATTTCATTACGCCGGCAAACGAGCTCATCTTGCTGCACCGAGGGTTCCAGTCCAGATAGGGAGTCCTAGTCACGGAGGGGTGCTACGGGGACGAATTGACCACAACAAGTAGATCAGTCAACCGCGGACTTAATAATAGGTATTAATTATTTTGGACTATACACTGCGCGGATCACCTGTGGGTTAGGGGGGGACTTGCGTACGCACATGGCAATCGGCGGCACCGCGCGCGCAGCGAGTCAAGAAAATTTATATGTGGTGGTACTGACGCATATGTTATGTCAAAGAACGTGCGCATTGTTTATGTGTTACCTGCAAAACCTGATAATCGTTGAATCAATTTATAGACTTTGGAACAAAAAAAATGGAAATCAAAACACCAAAAATTTACTTTTACGAATCTATTATCGTTAAAAACACACTTTCCTTGGCTTTAAACAGTTTATGTCAGTGAACAATCAGTTTTTCTTGAAAATCAGCTCCTGACAAATCCTTAGCCTAGGATCTCCACTCTAAAACCTGCTGCAAATTTTCTGCAAAACAAGCTTGCTAGTGCGACCTTTCTACAACAGGTCAGCACCGGTTAGTGCAGATATCATAGCCATCGGCTTAATCATCTGTCCAGACGTTATCTCTGTCTCTTTGAAGCCACATCTCTTCTGTGATCGCCGATCTGATTGCCACCCCGTTGACCACCCCCTGCTCGGTTGTCTGAACGCGACACAAGGGAAGGTTGACGTGTGCCCAACACCAAGGGGCAAGGGGAGGGCGTTTCACCACCCACATGTCGATGTCACAACAAGAAGAGGCTGCTGCCGGCACCGCATGTCGTATTGGCACGTTGCATGTTAGCACGAGATGCACTTGCTGACTTGCAAGCTACAGTGGGAGTCAGTGAAAGTCTGACAATGATGGCGTAGTGTGTTTTGCGACCTTTAAGAGGCCAAGTTTTAGTGACAGCATCTTAGTGGGCTGCTAACTTTTCAACCTTTGAGAATCAGGATTGTTTAAACTGAAGAAATTTAAGAAAAAAACATTATTTTATAAAACCGTTCATTGATTTGAGGGCTATAAAGTAGGCGTTTGAACCTCTTGCCAGTGAAGAAAAACAGTTTGATGTATGTGCTGCAAGATATATGTAATAATCGTAACCCAAGCAAACATCTAACACCGACTTTGACTCTAGTCAGATGTCTGCACCAAACCTGCACCCACTTTACATGGAAATTGGCAACAACATAGAGCTCTAGCTGATGATACATACACTCCAGACAAGGCATTCAATTACAAGTGACATTATTTACTGCATCAACAACAGAGCCAAGCTCAGAACATATTGTTGAGTAAGTCGTTGTGGTGTACTTGTGTTTTCTATGTCAAGGTTGAGTCGCAAGATCATGACCTTCTGCTTTACCTTATCGTGCAGATAAAATCGAAAATTAAGTTAGATGTTGCATGTTTTAATCGGAAATCTGGTGGTAGTTTACGATTCACTATAAGGTTTCACATTTTCTTACAGTTTTTATAAAATTCAACAAATTGCAATATGCACGCAATCTATCAAGGCATAGCTGACTCATCATGCTTATCGGAAAAGCTTGGAAGAATTCTCTGTAGCTATTGAACCATTAAACAGATTTCCTCGGAAGAAATATTGAAGAAAATCTCCGTAAAACACAACCCACAACCGGGAAATTTGTTTTACGACGTTGGTGATTGGTAATACATGAAACAGCGAAAAAGCACACCTTAATAAAGTGTCAAACATTTTTGAAAGTTAATATCCTTTTTGGAAAAAATACCAACTATCTTCTCTAAAGGCAAAACACTTAAATCGTCCACCGCGGTGTTTCGCTAAATTAATATGTAGAATACAAACAAAACACCAATCCAAAATCGCATCCACATCGTCGCATCGGCATCTCCAAGCCTAACCAAACCCCACCAGTATTGCAGACCAACAAACCTTGCCAGAACGCACTTAGAGGTACTGCAATGCAAAAGCACGTTGCACCGCACTGCATTGCATATAGTGCTTTACAACCGATGGTTCCTGTGGAAGCAATTTAATTACTGCGACCGACAGACCAGACTGACGCTGGGGGAGGGGGCGATGGGTTACCATTGAACGGGTTAATTGCTACGTCTGCCTCCCCCCCCCCCCCACACACACACCCTATACACACCATGGTCCAGCTAATGCATTCTCGGCTACCCACATTTCCACACACACATCCTGATCTGATCCGGGGAATTGATATTCAGGATCTAATGGATCATTGGTTTTCGATTAGTCTGGATTGCCGCTTGCATCAAATATCTTACTGAAGGAAGATGTGGGAAGTGATGTTTGTGATTGAAGATTTGCGTTATCTGTTTACTACATTTTCTGAACAGATTGACATTGGAAAGCTTTGAAAAAGTCGACCTTCAGCATATCATTATTTGAAACATTTCTGAAAAGACATTTTCTAATACCTCAATAAATAGAATATTAAAACGAAGTTTTGAATATCGAAACTTAGTTTCGGTATTGTACCATCTACAAGTCTAATTTTTCGAGTCATAAAGTTAGGAAAATAGATCGGCCGGTGCTGCAATGTTATTTTTAACCGATATCGGCACACTTCAAGGGCCTCTCAAAACATTTGTTGCTGATAGATTGGTTACAAAAAAAACACCTAATTGATGTAAACGTGCTAGCTATAATTAAGTACGCATCAATCTACCATCAGGTACCCACTATTATGCGTGCGTTTAGTGCGTGCCGGACCACGCGTTTTGTGCGTGAGCCGAAAAGAGCGATAAGATCTCGATTAAATTTGAGTTTACAAGCCCGTGACAGATCTCGTTTGCGCTGTGCTCCCTGAATAACACGCTTAACTGTTTCTATTGAAAAGCCAGGTGATTGACTAATTACTTGTTCGTGAAAAATGCGTCATTATAACACCATCACTGTATAATTAAACAAAATTGTTTTTAAAATTTTGAAAAATGAATCAACTCCAAATAATATCACTAAATTTCAAAGGCTAAAATATTTAAAAGTCACAATTATTTCCATTTTTTTCAGACTGCAGGATAGCTAACTCTTCGAGCTCGACTCTTCCCAAGGTAAGAAATTATTGAAACTTCTTCAAATCGCCAATCTCAGCTTTGATAAAATTTTAATAGATGAAATACGTTTGAAAGTTCCTGTGTTCTGTCATCCCTGTCTTCTGACGGACTCAAGGTAGCGGAGGTTGTTATCAAATAATGCAGCCCATTTTTGAGAATTGGTTGGTCAGGTATTTCAGCCAACTACCCTTGAGAATGGGATGTAAATTCTATCGCGTGAATTCCTATGGCGTGCTTTAATATCAATGATAACAATTACATGTTCAATACAGACACGTGTATTTGTATGTATAATTGTACATGGAACGCTAAAAAGATATAATCTCGAATGTCAAGAATGAGCACTACCGAACATCAGCTACAGCTTCAGAATTGTTCGAGGTCACATTGCCCCGCTATTTTCGAAACTCTTGGATTCTGCCTTCCCCCTGAATGCTGCCCGCAGAGCAGCGTGTAGATTGGCAAAAGGCCTTGGTTCGTACTCCGTTAGCACCATCCCATGTGGTCTAGTGGCTAGGATAGCTGGCTTTCACCCAGCAGGCCCGGGTTCGATTCCCGGCATGGGAAGCCTTTTTTATATATGAAAACATCTAGTTGAATATCGAAATGTTGAATTTGTGCAGTGGATATTTGATTGCACGTGTAAGTCAATGGTGTGGTCGGTTCTGTTTTTGCTGATACACTTTTTTTTACTAATTGATCAGTTTCTGGAATTTTAAATTAATTACACACCTTACAAATAAAAAGAATAACGAATGGTTTTTGAGGCGGTATCGGTAGTTGAGCTTATTATTGCCAAATCATCGTAATATTATACCTGAATTTGTACTTATGTATCAGTTTCTTGATAACTCTAATTAGTTAGATACTTTCCAATTAAGCGGAGAACAAACGCATTTTGAGTGACAGTATCAGTATGTTCGCTTATTATTTCCACATCATTACGACCCCAATTTCGTGTCTATACAATTACGTTTTTCACCTATGTACGTTTTACAACAGGTGCGCTTCAAAATCAGGCACAAAAAGACCAACATTATTATCAACAATAGACAGATTTGTCGCCAAACTATATGATCAATACCACAACACAAAAAATCCATGGGATAAATTCATTGAACGAAACCTTTCAACACACTACCCATACATAATTTCGCATTTCCTATATCAGATTCAGTTTCTCATGGCTTGAAAATCACCCTAAACACATCCTACTTCCTCTGTGAAAATCTATTCAACAATTTCGTCAATAAAACAGCGTATTTCTGAAACAGGGGGTGCACCGACGCTGTCATAGATGGCCGAGTGTCACCCCTGTGTCCCCTTACTCTGACGTCATCTATTACCCCTATCGACTGCTGTTGTCATTACATATTTTACTTCATGCCTGTTTATAATTACATGTAATTAGAGGATAATAGGTACAAATAACCCGTTCTGTATTATGACTTTTCGATCTGTATGCATGTCCCAGTTGATGGTTAAGTGTGGTAGCTGCACGATACCGATTGAATGACTCATTGCACTTGCAAAAGAAATTACGCTGCGTATTTTTTTTGTAATTATTTTAATTTGATGTTATCTGTGCTTGATTGAAATTTGGTTCAAATCTTCTTGACGATTACGTTTATTTTGCTTATTTTGTTTATTTTTTTCCTTGTTTTACAACATTCATAAGTACTGTATTTGCATCTACAAAGCTGGAAGACTTTTCTGTGAGTTATAATAGAATGCAAACAAAACACGAATAGATAAACGAACTGGAAACAAAACCCGAATTGAATCGTTCAAGGTACCAATGAATACTACTAAAGAAAAGGAATAACTTCTAGCCTATTAACACAACTCCCTAGTAGATTTGATAAAAATTTTACATTTTTACCTATATATATATTAGAGTTTTTTTGGGCCAAAATATTTTCACTGCAACTTCCATTGCTGTGAAATCTGTTTAAAATTAAAAATGCTTGCAATTCTCAAAGTATTTTATCATTAAGAACGCTAATAACCATAAAAAATGGGTCCTCGTTTAACCTTTCAGAAGGATATGGCCAGGCAGCTCAATTGATTAGAGCTACAAACTCTTTGAGAGGTTATTTTTGTGAGAAGGAAGCAAGCAAGGGATACATAACTACGATCTGGTGTTTTAATAACTTGTGTACAGGTGGATCTAGTGTTTTTGACAATATCCCGAAACATGCATATTTCTTGGCAAACTGAAATTAAAAAAGGGCACGAAATAGTTGTAAAATCCAGTTAATAATCAAATAACGTTTTTTTTTACTCGCAAGTGCAATACATCGGAGTTCCTAATTTCAGCCATCGTCTTTTAAAACCTAATCTCAGTAAGAGATCAAACTGTTTCAGTGCGATGTCACAAAAAACTGTTGTAATTGGCAAACGGAAAAAGGCGTGTTAATTGCTGGCATTAAAGCGTCAAGGCGCCGGCTTGGTGACGTCGCGACGCCGACGCTAGGGCGGCGTCGATGGATCGAGACTCGGAAATGACTTCCTGATGAAATGGGCGGGCCCCAAGGGCTAAGGCGAGCGTCTTTCTTGCGAAACGTATGAATTCGAAGGCAGGAGATGAAAAACCCGAACCTTGCGCGTTGGGATCTTGTTAGGTTTTTTTATTTTTCTTGATGAAGTCTTATCGTACCGGTATTGGTTTTTAACTATTTTCGTGTTTACCATCGGCAACGAGTTAAAGTTGTTTCGTTTCGTTTCTGATTTTCATCTCCGCTGTGTTCATTTAAAGTGAAAAAAATGTGAATGATGATTTGATATTTTGAAGGAAATACGATTTGCGAGGATATTTCAAATCGTTTAACTCTTTGAACATTTATCTGTCGACATTGATTAGAAGAATTACGGCAACGATTAACGAAAAACGCAATTTCCGAAAAATAGCGACTCTTAGTCAAAAATATAGCGTTCGTTTTTGGTTTGATTACAAGTTTCATCCGCTATGGTCATATTCATTTCACGCAAAATAATAAAAAATCAAAAATCGCCGAACATTTTAACAATCTATGAAATCAATTTACCACACTTTAACCTGCCAACGATTAAATAAATGAAATTCGTTCACCCCTCAACTGAAATCAAAAAGCTAGCTTATATTTAAAACAATTTCAACCACATTTTATTTAAATGATATCTCGTCCCCTCGTTTGAAAATCTTAACGTCGTCTTTTGCCACCCTTGCCATGTCGTCTAGCTGCTGTTTTGGTAACTAATGGCCGCGGCGTGTCATGCCCGTAATTGACTTATTCATTACTTGTTGATTCAGCACCAGTGAATATTAACCCTACAAGAACATGCATCCTTGATGTGTCCTCAGGCTGTTGAAGAAGGATTATTCTTATCTTAACTCCTGACACTCAGATGGACAGAGACTTTGTTATTTACTCTGAAGACAGGGACTTGAGTTAATTTGCTAAAGGGTGCAGATTTCAACGACGCTGGTTGATATCAAATTGTTTTATTTAGACAACTACCCCTTTCGTGGGCCAAAGCTTATAGCATTTAATTTGGGGAGAGAAGATTCAACAAAGGATATGACATTGTTTTTATCACAGTAATAACGGTGCCATGGTCGCTCGGAAACGGGGAGACTACAGATTTTCAGACTAAAATGGGGTCCTGACAGCAGAAAAATGTCTCAGAAGTTGTGACCATTGTTTGCTTCACAAGCACTCTTTGTTTCCTTGATCTTGAATCTGCTTTTCACATCTAGGTCAAGCTTTTTTATAATATTTTTACAGTTATCCTCGTATGTAAAAGGGTTGGCGTTGAATATTTATTAGTTCCGCAAAACGTTTCGCGAATTGCTATCTACATTGTCGGGGGATTTTGGCTCTGCGTTTTCCGTTAACCCAAACTGCTCAAGTGCACCGTCATAATGCGCTAACCTACTTCTAGTGACCCGAGAAAAATGATGACATCCTTAGAGATTGGGGATTTTCTAGTATTCACACCGGAAATTAAATGACTGGTGATATTGGCTCAAGCAACCTAAAATGGCAAACCTTTTGACAGCATGGATTTGTGAACGAATCCTGTTGTACTCGTGAAACGTTCAGCCAGCTCTTGGAGCTCTTCGACAGGAGTACTATACCTGCCGGCACTGGGTTTCTTCTCCACCCTTCTAATCTAGATAAGGTGCACCACCATCCTCTTCATCAGCCACTCATTTACCGTTGCCTTTAAACCAATGCCACAGGACCCGTTAAAAAAACAGTGCGTCGTTAAACGCCACGAATCAATCAATTAATATTGCACCAATTGCTTTCGAAAACCGTATCAATCTTTAAAATATTAAAGTTTTTGTCTAAAGTAGCCTGAAATGAATCTAGGACATATTGTATCATATAATACAAGAGATGCTTGAATCTTTTTGATACCATATCTTCCCACGATCTAACACTAACTATCTCAACAACAGCTTTTATGAGGATCACAAATAACACAAAAATGCACTATAATCGCACTCCAATCGGTAATGGTTGTCCCAAGCCCTTTGCCAATTCATTTTGGTAGGCTATTTATCCAGGTCCATGCGCCCCAAGGGCCCTCCAGAAATTCACCCACGGTGACACTTCTCCTTGCTCGCTATACATGACTTGTGTCGACGGCACTTGTAAATGTCATGTGAGAGTTGACGTCCCTTTTGTCAATTCGGTTGATTATCCATCTTAATTAGGCGGACGCGTGGTCCTTATGTACCAGGCGGGCACCTTTCGAAATCGGACCGAGCAGATGTCAACCGGGCAGCTGTCAATGGGACTTTGCTTGAAATTTTATTGAAAGTCGCACTTGAATTTGGCTAGATTCGGAATGAGAGCTCATGTTATGTAAACAATAAGTGCTATGGGGGTTTAGAAGGAATGAAGTTGGTGTGTATAGTGATAGCTTTTGAGGAGTCAAAGGTTTTTTTGCACGCCAGTGGATTTGCAAACATCAATTTCACACGATCTGCGTGATGGGAAGTCAAACTGAATTGACTGCGACGGTAATGAAATTGGTCCGGATTGTGTATTGACTAAGATTAATCTTCGTAACTATATTGTGCATTCAGTGTGCATTTTAATTTTGTCATGGATATAAAAAATTACAATGTACAGTGAAAAAAAGTTCATACATTACTCACTTATATCCTTGCCCATTTCATACTATAGCTACGAGCTGCCGGCAAAGATATGGTTAGCATTGAGTTTATAGGTATAGTCAGAGGGCCAGTGGTAATGGTAGGTGCCACTCGATGGCGCGTGCGATCGTACTTTTTTACAAACCTCTACAATTCTATACTAGACGACTCAAGATATCGACACATGTATATCTATCGTTGAAGTTAGCAGAAATGAAGATTCGTTTGGTGTAAATCAGTCTCAAATGCGAGTAATCTGCGAGAAATAATGTAATGCAATTTCTTAACACACATAGCGACTGTGACTCCATCTAGTTTCCATTTTTGTCATTACAGTCATGTTTTTTTTATATTTAATTTGAACATGAAACATGTTGTTTAATATGCCATTATATGCTGTCACAATACATAATGGCGACATATATTGCATTTGTCACGATACAATAACATAACTATACTATGCAATACAATAATACACACATATCACACTTTTAATTTTGGAATTCTTGTATGAAAGTCACTTGTCAGCCATTATTCGTGAAGACATTAGCGCTTTAGCAGTAAGTTGTTCGCGCTTACTACGATATTCCTTCAAAACAACATATTTCTGTTTAGTCATCGACAGTGATTAAGTCGATTGTTATCAAAGATTAATGACGTCGTCTTCTTTCCTCGACGTATCGGCGAGTGACTTAAATTTCTCGCCATCGCTTGTCTGACCTACGATAAGAAAGCTTTTTTTTTGTATCTCCCTCCGCCGGCCAAGGCGTCTTTGCACGGAAGGCAAGTAATGATACTCAAGGGGTAATGATGTGTTACGTCAGTTGTCGACGCTCGGCGTCGCTTTCTCGGCCGAGCGTCGCTTTTGAAGCTATGGCATCGTCGAGATGCGTCGCGCTCTTCATCCATCACGTGAAGTTAGTCGCTGGAAGTTTAACTCTTCTTTTGAACACTTCATTACACTGATGGCCACCCCAATAAAGATCACACTCTGTAGGCGTGATGTTATTGTTATTCTGAATTGATTCTGCAGGATATTTACTTTCTTGATAGTAAGTCAAAATCGATACGCCACATTTTATTTTATACGTTCTTTGAATGCTTTTTGTACGGTATTTCTTAAAGCGAAACTAGAATTTATGTGCCTGGATAGCTCAGTTGGTTTGGTAGAGCACCCGATCGGCAATTGGGAGGTACCGGGTTCGGATACCGGTTCGGTCGCACATTCATCCAGTCTAGCTCCTCTTCCTATCACACCTTAAATTAACGCGAAGAGGGTATAGCAACAATAAGAAATGGGCATAAATGATTTCATTTCTTCCTGTCGAAACTTAAATAGCCTTTTGTATTTTAATTATCTTAAACTACATTTTAATGCTTCATACCTACATGAGGTAATTAAAAGTGATTTAAGAGATTCAGATATGTATTACTTAGCGTTGACTGCCTGAGTATAAATTTAATATATGAACAAAGTGAACTTGACAATGACATACGGGAAAGAAAAACCAGGTCAATGTTACATAAAATAAACATTATTATTACTCACGATAGACATCAATGTAAAATTACTGAGATTTTATTCTACAACTCCTCGGTCTTTTGTGCAGCTTAAATGGATGCATCACGCAAGGGTTGGATTCCACTCGCGATATTTACGGTGCATTGTTGCGCTTTCCTAAGCAATCGTTGTTTCTTGGTTATGTCGTAGCATGCAGACGTCATCGTGTCTTCTAACAATGTATGCTTTCATTGAATAGTTGTTTTTCATAGGGAAAGGCTCATAGTTCTGTAAAGTTATTGGTTTCCGATTTTTTTTCTATTTCTATGAATCTAACACTATACATTATATAATTGAAGCATGATTGAAGTGTAACATGAAAACATTTAAAAAAAAATGATTTCATTTTTCCAACGGGTCCTTTGTGAAATTTTGTTGGCAATGGAGTTACTTTCACATGTTTTGTGATCAGGAGACTAGGAAAAAGTTCACCAGACTTGTTTCACAGAAAAATGTTCCGACCAAATTTCCAGCATTTCCCGACTATACATTTTCCATTCATACCAGCATTCCTGAGGTGAATTTCAGCTTAAATTTATTACAAATATTTTCACTAGTCACCCATTAATTGGCACCATATGCTTAACCAAACACAGGGTCGCCCCTTCCATCTGGACACCCACCCATCCACACATACGGCATGCTGTACGGAAATTGATATCCGTCTTATTTACGACGTCGTTTAACGACGCTAAGCGTTAAGCAACCCCATCCCCAAGTGCCATCATCCCTTGCATCTACGCAAGACGTTCACGGACTATCTACGGGTGAATGTGAATGCGACGCCAAGATATGCGAGAGTGCAAGCGGGGATTAATTTATGAGCGTCGACGTCGGCGTCGTTCTAGGCTTCTGTTCTGACTTCTGAGTGTGTAAACGTAAGATGTTGTTGCTCGTTCAGAATGGGTGAGGGAGACATCATGGTATTGAAGGGATGCTTTCAGTTGTTTGTTCTGAATAGGGGATGTTTGACTGAATTTAACTTGAATTTCACTTGCCTTGGGCTTTTGAGTGGACACGTAACAATAGACTAATTAACAATTAACTAGAATTCCTTGTTTTGCTGGAACTGGTACACAGCCTAGAAATGAAAACAGATCGAAATCGAAGTAGGATAGCAATACGTAGTCAACCCTTTTAACGCGATTGTTAATAAATTGGATCAAAGTAAACAATGGTTAGAGTACAATGGTACCGATGTCCAGTTAAAAGCTGATGTGCCTTGTGGACTTGTTACATATTACTTAGATATATCAGACGGTATATTTTGATAACGGACGATAACGTCCAGTTTAACAAAGAATCCTCTCAGTGGAGTTTATTTAAAAAAAATCCAGATTTGTGGTTGGTCAAAAGGGTGACTCTTGCTTGTCTTCGTCGCAAGACAAGCGCAGAGGAAAATGTCTGAGAAATCATTTGGCCGAACAGGTATTTAAGAAAAGGGAGACATTTTCTATCCTACAGTTTTATCGATACGGATTCGATAGCCTTGCGATTTTTTTATGGTTATTACTCAGCATATGGTCGACGGAACATCGAAGGGGTTTCTTACGTGCAGTATCTTGAGTTGGTCATCTTATATTTATGACGTCCACTGACCGTTGATGCCCCTAAGATGATGTGGTCCACGGGAGATTCGAGTAGTTGAGAAAACCATTTATTCTTAAACTACTGGACGCGGGGGAGATCTTAAGACACTTGAGATGACCAACAATAGAGTTGGTTTGACCAGTGGCGGAGCACAAGCACTTCAAATAGACGCGTACTTATATTTCGTAACCTCTATGAGACGATGAAGACATTTTGCCTGCATTTTTACTTTCATCTACTTTATTTCCGTTGCTGCATACTAAACTAAGTATTTTTAAATTCATATATCGTATTTTCCAGTGAGTTAAAAGTGAGGAGTCATCGTTTTTAGAAAACGTATCTATGCACTTTGCTCTTTACATACATTCGCCACTGATAGTTCTCAATATCTAAAAAAAAAACATTCATACCCATTTTTATTCAAACCGAACAGATTTATGGCGAAAAAACATTGGAGAGGAACGCTTTTCTGAAAAAAAAATACGTAAGGGGTTTCCATCTCGATTTTCCCCGGGCGAAACATTTTTATGGCGGTAAACCATTAGCCAACCCCATTTTAGGCCATTCTCCTGTGCATTCTTGCATGATCCAAATCGGCGCAAAATTAAATAACGATTTAAAGAGGGGCCTGCCGCTTTGACATATTGTCCTCGCTTTGCATACAAGTACATAAATATTGAGATTTAGACATCGAGTTTTCTTTGTGTTTTTCAAAGAGTGGTATACGTGCAATCTAAAACAGTGCTCCACTATAACGGTTATATGGCCTTTTTCCTTCTCACGAAGAGAGTTATGACTTCTTTTTGCGTACCCCGATGCAACTGTACTCTTCTGTTCCCAATTTTCTTACTGTCGGTTGCAAAGTATTACAAGTTCAAATTTATTATTTTGAATACTCCTACCTAAAACGTTATGTTTGGTTTAATGTAATCTAGAACCACTGTAGGCGTATTTGACGATAGGTCTTCTCGCTGACATGTTTTTGTTTCTTGTAACGTTTGACCATGTGTCTAAATAATTATCATCCCCTTAAGTTCAACAAGCGAGCTTACCGTACTGTGGTCAGATTTTTTTAACCTCAATTCATGCCGTATCAATTTCAACAAACCAAAATTAGCCCAAATCGCCACCAGCAACAACCACAACGAAACCCTTAACTAAAAAGTCACCCCCTTTGCGCGCTTCATCGGCCAAACATGAAATCTCAATGAGCCCCATCTCTTGTCCACCAGCCACCACTTTTCATTCAACATACAAAACCGTGTAACTAACCGAGGAAATATCATTTCAATCTCTTTTCAGAATATTTGGATTCCCATTGTCATTGTCCTCTCCCCCCTATTGCGATCGCTATCGACGCACTACTATAAAACTCTGACAGCGGCCGTTTCACTTCTCAACTTCCTCTTCTATCATCGCCGAATACTTTGCCTTATGTCATAGGTTTCCTTTGCTACGTTTTTCAAAATCGCCAAACATTTCCTGTCAGTTATTACTTGGCCATGTATTGCTTTGACAATATCGTGCTCTTTTACTACGATTTTTCTATTTTAAATCGTAAAAAGAAGTTTAAAAAAAGAGAATAACTGATAAATAGCATGCGACAGGGCAATGCATAAAGATCAGTCAGTCGAGGAGCAGGAGGCCACGGTTTGATGTGACGTTATAATATTATGGGAAAGTGTTATGGTTTATTTTGGGGGCAGATTACAAGCATTAAAGTCCAAAAACAGATGGTGCCCGATGGAGAAATTCGCCAGTTTACATGGGGATTTATATATGAAAAAGAATCGTATTTTTATCGGTTTCAATTTAATGTGTTTTTTTTTTTTTTTGGAAATAAAAATATGTGATATGGCTGATGGAAAAATAAGTCAATATCACATTAAAAAAATATACTTTTTCTGTAAGGCTTTTGGGAATGTGTCACCCTTAGATACCTTTTTATTGGCAATCATTAAAAAGTTTTGTGACTTTTGTCATCTTTGAAGCTTGACTAAAGATATGCCAAAATATTTTATGCCTGTGATCGCCCTTGCTCATTATCATGCACACCCTTCAGTAATAACCAAAGAAAGCTATATAGGCACTGATACAACAAGATAGTTCGTGATTTATGGCGAGGATTGTAAGAAGCTTACAGAAATTTTGATTTTTGAACGATTTTACTGCAGCTTCAATATTCTGTCACACAATGAAATTTCAAGTAAAATAATATCTGCAACGGTTGTTACGAGCACCAAATAAAGGGTGTGTCATGAAGTTTCAAGCTTAAACACAGAAATAAGACGCTACTTTTTTTTTGTGAAATTCAAAGATGTCAAAAAAGTCTAAAGGGAAATAACCCTCATTTATATTTACATGAACGTAAGTTTGATTTCATGTTTGCTTAACTAGTCTAGCCAGTGAGAGAAGGTACCTTGCCAAAGCCCTCTGAAATCATTTATTTCAAGTTCCACTAGCTCTTATGGAAAAAACGGATTAAGAGATCTTTGTTTTGGTATTTTCTTTCCCTGAGACAGAAGCTATGTTATTATCTATTCTAACCTAAGGTCCCCGACTTACACAAGGTGCCAGCATATCACGCGCAACGCGTAGGACAACGGCACGCCAAATTTTTCAATTGTCCACAGTTCAATTGGCATGCTTCAATCACCAAGGCTCTTACTACCTGAGCGTAAAGTGGTTTTACACATTTTTTCAGTGTGTTTTGTTAGCCAAATTGTTCCAATTGATTACCTGTATGGTTTTGTTCCTTTGATAGGGTGCTTAACCGGTCACACGTGCGAAAGAAACGACGAAGCCAGTCGAGGGAAGTTAACTTTAATACACCTAGTAGCGAAAAATTAAATAAATTATTTTATTTTGTATTTTATTTAATAACATAGTTTTTGAACAATATCAATATCATTGTATAAACCGTGTCAAGTACTAAAATAATATTTCAAACAATATTTCATTTCAAACACTGAGATCGCAGGTATTCGTCAATGCTGTAGAAGTTACGTTCAAGTAAGAATGTTTTTATTGCAGATTTGAAATCTTGACGCGTTTTCGATATTTTTCTGGAGTTTGGTAGAGCGTTGTATATTTTCCTTCCCGACTGCATAACACCTTCCTTGGACATCTTCAGTATGCAGTACTGATAAGCCAGTTCGGCAGCTCCTCTTGTGTTGGGATACGCCTGGTTATCAAACATCCATTCCAACACCCTTATTTTCATAATTCTCGCTGAACAAATTTTTCACCGAAATAAATTTTATGCAGAAGTGTGTGTAAATAATACATAGCCTTGCAAATCTGGAACAAAGGGCATATTTTTCATCAATTAAGGCTCTCTGGTCCCACGAGGACCGACGTGCACACTTGCGAATTGCTGCGAGCTTCCATTCCATGTAACCTACCGCCCTGCAGGTCCGTCTGGACAGAGGAATGCCGGCAGCACGCATGACGAACGCATGTTGTGATCTTGACATGATGATGCAGAGCGAACTTTTAAACGTTTTGGGCAAATGCACCCAATCACATGCGTATGCGGCGTAGTGCAGCTTCGCGCTCTGCGGAATCATTCCAACAAAAATTGAGTACTTATTAGAACAATGCAATCAGGACCTAAACTAACAACACCGTCCAATTACTGTAGACGTCTTTATAAATACCATGGAAGGAAATACCATGCAAATTAAGAGGACGTACATGCAGTTTTTATTTTTAACTTTTTCGCTTATTTCACTCAGTGTGCGGTTTTAAGCCAACAATGGTTTACCTGACCATTTTTTGATTGATCGAACGTTGCGGCCAGAAAATCTCTGGAAAAAATGTCCTAAAATCACTAGGAGTCCCACTACCGTGAAGTGCACAGGGAAGTTCAATTCTTGCTATCTCATTCACATTTTGAGCGTAATAATTTGTCCCATCCCGTAAGACAAACACGTCAGTGTGTTGAAACAAATTGGTCTAGGCAACTGTCATGAGTGTTTTGGAAAAAATCTACAACTTGTGTAGGCTGTTTAGTATTCTTACCTCGTCACTTAAGTACCCTGCGCTCAAACAATAAACAAGCAACTCGACCAACCCAACGAACACGCTGCCCAAAATGACCATAGCTTTTGGGTCAAACGATTCTGCCTGCAACATAATAGGTGTACGTCGAGTATCACAAGGTGCAAAAATAGATCATCCACAAGATTTTTAGTTGATAGTCTGCTTAAACTTTGAAAAAAAAAGAATATCATTACATTAGTCACTTACCAATGTGCTGACATACAAAACATTCACAGCTTGAGACAAATTTACCAGGATTTGGACTGCAAGGGTACCTTTGAACAGTTCTTGTACCTCGCTTGTAAGTCTGCAAATAACGCATTACTATTGCCATACTTGATTCTTAAATACATGATAATTTCCCTGTTTCTACGCAAGTGTCAGGAACTTACCCGATGAGTTTGCTATGATTTCTAACAAATTTTACTTGACACTGATTTAGTAGTGATTGTCTCTTAATCTTAATATGTCCGCCTTTCATCCTTGCAGCTACAAGAGACACTGCGGGCATTTCGCAAGAATATACACACCGCACATTTTCAACTGTCTGTGTAGCAGTATTTGACGTTTCCTTATCAAACACCGTTTTAGCTTCGACTCTTTCTTCTTTGATTCTTTCTTCGATAATCTGAGTTATGTGTTCAATATCATTCCTGAATTGTTAGAGAAAAAAATAAAAGTTCATTCATGATATGACGGAAAAGTGAAGAATCAAAAGTGACCCGTACATTGAATATCAATCACACCACACTGCTGCATTTTCCAAAGAAAATTAAAAGAAAATTAAAATTAAAGTGATCTGAGATCATTGGCAGGTATTTTGTTCATACTTGATTACCTGAGCATCTCAAAATGGCAAACGAGTTGCAAAACGATAACGCAGAAGAGAGTATCGCAAACAAGAATAATTCCAACGTCAAAACAAGCGAGCGTCCCTGCTGTCAATGATGTTATCTCAAACATTGGGCTGTAGCTTGCGTCATAAGGAAACCATAACCTTTAAATTTCAAATATGAAAAATTAGAAAGATGAACGAAAGTATAAAACTGTCAAAAAAAGTGTTGAGTTCTCTTACCTAAGTGGAAGTACTCTGTTCTTTAGCGCAAGTGGAACTAGAAAAGCAGCTACAACTCCACAAGTAATAATAGTAAATGGAATTGGTGTTTTGATAATTAACGTACATACTTTTTGACTCTTCTGCAAAATGAGTGCATTCCTTTTCGACCCATTCACAAGTCTATCGTTCAGCATCTTCATTTCCTTGAAGAGATTTCTCATTTTATACCTGTTTATGAAAAAACTCGAATACTTTGAGCCCGTGAGTAAGTAAAACATGATTTGCATGGAGTGCTCTACTACTCGGTACGTGTCTCCCCAAACGATGTTAACGTTGATTATTTGAAATATAATCGAGTAAATGCAGCGAAAGATCACAGCTCGCGGGAAAACTATCCTCATTGCGTAGAAACGAAGACCTGTTTGTTGCTCGTTTACGGGCCATAAGCCTGGAATCAATGAAAAAGGTGGATCATTAAAATTTTACTTGTTTTATGAGTGAGTGAAGTGAACATTTTGCAAAAGTCCTTTAGGTACTTACCCAAATAGAAAAGATACTTTTCGCAAACGTCAAGGCAGCTTTGTTTCATGCCGCCAAATGGAAAATTGGTATTCATTGAATTTATATCGATGATGTCGCTTAAATCTTCTTCTTAGCAAATACGACTTTGCTTTCAGCGGGGAATTCGTTTCAAGCGACCTCCTCCAATAAAATCTCAAAATAAACTGACCTGTATACCATAAAAGTCGCGGAAATACCTCTGTTTTCAAATGTAGCCCGTGAAAAGTTTGACAAGACATGCAGGATTTTTAAATATTTATAGGAAAATTGAGTCAATTTTCTGATAGTTCAGTTTACTGTGCATAATTTAAAAAAAAAAATCTGGGCTGGTCGTGCAAGGCGCAGGTAGGCAATCAATAAAAAAGTGTTTTATTGTAGCCCTATAGGTACTTTTGTAGCATGATAAATCTGTATCGTACTGTATGATTGGTGTTCGTGGATACAATTGGAAAACCGTGTTAAAAAGCTAAGGGCTACTTCTAGTAACGGATGGTGCTTCACAGCCTAGTAAAATAAAATGAGGTTCTTCACTTTCGCTGCACAAACTTCTCGCCGAAATATATTTTGTGTAAGAGAGTGTGTAAGTAGTAGATAGACTTGCAAATCTGGAAAAAATAACACAGTTTTTAATATATTAAGATTTAGTCGCAACGTTGCGTACCTCAAGTGGCCGAATACAGTTACAGGAATCTTTGGCGAGACAAACTTTTGGTTTATCGACAGCGAATTAGTCGGGGAGTTTTCGGCATGATATGTAAATAGCAGATCTGCTAAGAAAAACTATTTGAACTGGGTTTTGAATGCTAAGTAAAGGGCTACTAAAGTTTCCCGACGTTTCGCAACATATACTAGTTACTTCTTCAGGGGTTTGAGCAGTCCTGAAAAACTAGTGCTAAGGATAAATCAAGTAGACATGAGTCTAAAAACCATCATAAAGCAGATCTGCTTTTTATTATTTATTATTATTTATTATTATTATTCATTATTATATTATTATTATATTATATTATTATTTATTATTATTATTTATTATTTATTATTGTCCGCGTTTGGGCATCGATCTTTGAGACGGTTATAGTGTTGTTAATAATAAAATACCCTACGCATTGCAAGCGTTTGCAATTTAAATCAGATTTCATCCTAATAGCAGATCTGCTATTTTAAAATTAAAATTTTAAATATTAAAATTAAAATTGAACAAATCTTGGCATTTGGCACAACTTTAATGCATTATTCCAACCTAGAAGGAAACTGAACTTGCAGCCTGCTCGTGCCTTTTAGCACGTTAGTAAACTCCTTGTGAGGTACCGATGTCGGACATTTCTGTATTTTCCCGTTTCACCGAACTTCTAAGGACCTGTTTTTCAGCGATCCGGTGGTTAACACACAACACAGTGTGCAAACAATGCACATTGATTGGCACCAAGCAAATGCTAAATTAACGGGCTGTTAGAGTCTTAACGGACTATTGAAAAACCAGCATAAGTATGTCACTGAACATTTACATAAAGTTTTCTCTTGATGAAATTTAGTTCTTTGTTTTTCTGAAAGTTTTGCGAAATTGCCAACCCGTGTTTGAAATTTAAGGTGAAAAATTAATATTTCATTGATGGGCCATTTTATCAAGATATTGTAGTGATATATTGATATATTGATACCGTAGCGAAATGTCATCGTCCTACCATCCTAAAGGTTCTCCTGGACAATGGAATGCCTGCAGCACGCATAACGAACGCATGTTGTGTCCTTGACATAATTATGCAGAGTGAACTTTTGAACGTGTTGGGCAAATGCACCCAATCACTTGCGTATGCTGCGTAGTGCAGCTTCGCGCTCTGCGGAAACAACATTTCAGCCAAAATTAACGCATACCATTAAATATCTACTCGGTCTCCGCATCATCTGAGAATGAAAATTGAGACTGAAGTTTTTGCTAGTTTACTCACCACTTCGCTAAGGTACCCTGCACTCATGCAATGAATGAACAGCTCGGCCACCCCGACGAAAACGCTGCCCAAAATGAGCATAGCTTTTGAGTCAAACGTTTCTGCCTGCAACGAAATAGATAAGTGTGGAGTAACTCAAGGTATTTCATCAATAAATTCTAAAGAAGTCACCTCGTTACCTCTCTATCCGAAATATCATCATGTACTACGATATCGGGAATTGAATTTCCTTCGAAACATATTATACATTTTCAATTATAACTTACCAAAGTGCTGACATATAAAGTATTTTCTGCTTGAGACAGGTTTGACAAAATTTGGACAGCTAGAGTACATTTGAATAGTGCTTGTAACTCTTTTGTTAATCTGCAAATAATAATAGGAAAGTTAAATTACCAAAATACAAAAAATCTTTGAATATGGGCTAAAAATTATTGTTTAAGTTCAATTTTTTCATTTTGTTAAGTTTCCACGAACTTACTTAACGAGTGTGTAATGATTTCGGACAAAATCCGCTACACATCTGTTGACTGTTGCTTGTCGGATTGCGTTTTTAATTTTCAACGCCTCTCTAATGTTGGTAACCGAAGAATGAGGTTGGTCTTCTACGACACAATTGCCATAATACCTATTCTGAAAAGGCTCAGCTGTCATCTTCAGTTCTTCTACTAGTTCTATGTTCTCGGAATTGACACAACTCCCCTTTATTTTTTCCTCGATCAACTGAGAAATGTGTTCAAGGTCATTCCTGAAGTAATGATATAAAAAGTTTTTCAGAAAGAGAAATAAATGTCGGTACCAGAAGATCAATAATTGGATCCTAGTTCAGCACCTGAGCATTTCAAAATGACAAACCAACTGCAGTACGATAACGCAGAAAATTGCGTCACAGATTAAAATAATTCCGATATCAAAAATGCCAAGCATCCCAGTTGTCACGAACGTCATCTCGTACATTGGGGTGTAGCTTGTATCGTAAGGAAACCATATCCTAAAACACAAGAAGTGATCACTTGGTGACATTTCAATCGGAAACGGGACATCAAAATGGAAAAATACTTTTAAGTTGTACATATAAAAATAAAAAACTCTTAAATATATAAACCTGCTCACCTCAGAGGAATTGTCCTGCTCGTCAGTGCTTTCGGCGCAAGAAAGGCAACCGCAAACATTCCTAGGACAATAGTCAACGGAATAGGAACTTTGACAATAAACGTACAGTATTTCTGACTTATCTTGAGAATCGTTGCGTTTCTTTTGGACCCTTTTCCAAGTCTATCGTTCAGTATCTCGATTTCATTAAAAAGATTTCTAATTTTGTGTCTGTTAACAAAAAAACTCGAAAACTTCGCGAACAGTTGTATGTAAAACACGATATTCATGGAGTGCTCGACTACGTGGTACGTGTCTCCCCAAACGATGTTTACGTTGATTATTTGAAATATTATCGAGTAAATGCAGCGGAAGATCACAGCTCTCGGGAAAACTATTCTCATTGCGTAGAAACGAAGACCTGTTTGTCGCTCGTTAACCGGCCATAAGCCTGGAAAAATTGAAAGGTATTCAAAAATTGATGAAGACTTTCAGAATTCGGTTTCATTGGCAGTTTTTAGAATGAACGTGTGGATTTCTAGAATAAATAACACCTACCTAAGTAGAAAAGAAACATTTTACATTCTTCTAGACAGCTCTTCGTTTTTTGTTTCATGTTTTATGTGGATGAAGCCAATCGGAACACAATATTTAAATTCTTGTGTAGTTTTTGTCAATGTCTTTTTGCTGGCCGCCAAGATTTTCCATGCGTGCTTCGCGGGTAAAATGTAAAAATGAACTGCACCTTACTAATGTCTAGGAGAAATATTTTGTTCGAGTTTGTTTTTATTTTTACCTTCAAACAGACTTGCAAGTGTGTAATGTATCAAGTTTCCTTTGAAGTGTATTAGAGTTGCTATTTGTCGTTTGATAAATAACAATGCAAGGCAATATTAAATTCAGTCAGTACAACTTAAACAAAAAAATATTCTTCAACTAAAATAATGTCTTCAAACAATAAAATCCAGTATGGATTGAAAGAACCTCGAAATAACATGAGTGAATCACCAGCGCAATAACAGATCAATGCTCTAATAGTCCCTGATAACTTTTCATCACAAACTATAGTGCAATCAGCCGAGAAAAATATATCTGCATATTCATTTAATTGCATGCCTATTTGCGAGCCTGCGACAGATACGCGTACAACACTGCTCGAGATTGGTCCGATCAAGATTTCTAAAAGCACCCAAGTTTGGGCGCTGCAATCTCACAGGCGAGTTGATCTGAATAGCGAGTCGTAGCATCGCGCAGTGTTCGGCGCCCCATGGACCCCCATTCGAACCTCCCCAACAATAACTCGAGACAGGCACGCGTCCATTACACAGTGCGACAGCCTCTAAGTTCTTGCTCAATGACTTGAATCGCCTCGCAATTTCACAGATAAAAATAATAATGGCCTATTTTAATTTCATTTTTTTTCGGTTTGCTACTATAGCTAACCAACGAGCCGTCGAGATTTGCGTTTGAAATTAAGAAAATAAAGCTTCTTTCAAAAAGCTTTTGCGACAATACTCGTAACGACAGTCATAATAGTAAATGATGTTTACGTTAAGACATAAAAACGAATGATTATTTCGCACGCAGGAAAATGCTAATAAAATATTCATCTTTTTACGAGCATTGTTTTAAATATGATGTAAAACGGTTGTGCCGGTTATGCATTGTGCTTTAGAGCTAGGCAATCGTGCCTAACAGCTACGCTCGGCAACGAAGCTAGTTAACAGGGGGAAAACAAAAGCAATCTAAGCTAATCAGCTTAATATCTTCATAGAATCTGATAACGGGCCACAACACACATAACAAATACACTTTATGGTATTTTATATTGGAAATTCTTTAATCCCGAAACGCAGCCAAGGGCTTAACAATTTTCAAACTCAAAAGTATATAAGGAGATGGGATCATTGATGCGATTTTCTATTCAAAGCTTCGGTTTTTGTAAATTGAATGAATAAAACATAAAACTCTACAACTTGTATTTTGTTGTCTAGCATCTGTTTACATCGGGAAGGGTTAAAGCCACTAGTGTTACTATGATGTGTGGTGGTATAGGCACATGGGCTCGCTTACATTGCTAGCAATTCACATGTTCAAAACTCTCCAATTACTGATGGATACTGGTAAAACCTCAGCAATACACCGAACAACAATAGGCCCGTGTCAAGAAAAGAATAACATCAGACACCAGCGAGGGGACCCAATTTCGGTTATTTATGAAATTTTAAAGTGCGCTAAAGGCAGCTGGGGTCCCCAAATTAGGCAATAAAGGGATGAAAACCCCGAGACGACATTTTCACAAAGTATTACATAAAAAGAAAGAAGCTGAAATCATGGAAATCATAACTTATATCTTTATTTTTTATTAATCCATTGCTTTCTTTCTCTCTTTCTCCTCTCTCTCGTTATCATCCCTCTGAAAAATAACGATATGCTTTTTAGTATTTTTTATTTCAGTCTCGCACCCCTTTCATTCCCGTGTATATACACGGCGATAAATATATATTTTTAAAACCCACCCCACATGGCAACAAAAGACCACGGGACGGAACCTGTGAAATATTTTTTAGGGGATGAAAATGTTACACAATTACAGTTTGAAGGGTTGGAAAGGGGACCCCACTCAAGTATAGCGTTGTCAACCGCTGGCTTTTCACTAAAGAATCGTCGTGCATAATTCGTACATCTATTTCGCGCTGTCGACGTCGCCGCCGTGAGGCACTCGTCGCCGGCAATATTGTCGCCGGCAGCTAATTGTCTGGAACGACGCCCTCGCAGTGGGAAATCGCAGGCGTCGATCGTCAATATTATCAATAATTAACACAGACTAAGGTAGGCCAATCGGTGCAGGAGACTTCTTCGAGGCGCGTGGCCTTATTTTGAGGGCCCCTGCGACGGCCGTCGTCCAATTAATCAGTCCAATTGTGTGAGAGACAATGGAGTAAATCAACTAAATAGAATCTAACAAAATAATAACTGTTCTCATGGATTGGGGTAGGTTTGCGTGCCGCGTTGTTTTGTTAGATTAAAGTTTTGTGTGCCGACTTATGTGACTTTGATTTGCTGGCATAATGCGGCGGATGACGTCGAAGGGCGTGGGGATGGGTGTGATTTTGTTTGGGAATTAAGCAGCACAGCGCTACGTTGCTACTGAACACAGATACTTTTTATTATGATCTAATATACATTTTATTTTGTTTTGCGGCTTTCAGAAAAAAGTATTTGAAGCTTTATCTAGCTTTCCTAATGTTACTGGTTGCCGACTTTGAACGTTCACATAATTTGGTTCCATTCGTTTTTGACTCATTTGATTTTTGGTTCAACTGCTTACTTCAGCTTATTTGTAATGGCACCAGATCGTGCCATTAATAAAGATATATCCTAGCAACAAAAACTCTCGCCAATTAGTATTATTAGGATTATATATTCATATCCCATGTCCGTATCCAAAACCTTTGACAAACGATGATTTTCTTTCCGAACAGCTTGAATCTAGTTCGTTGGGTTAGCTACAGTGTCCGCATGTGTCAACAAAAACACAAGCACCAACTCAATACGCGCTAGGCTTAATTTCCCAGAAAACTATGAAATACTTAAAAAAACGGGTGAAATAAAGCGTGGCAGTGCATTGAGCAGAGCCGTCTGTCGGATGCATTATTAACTGCTAGATGTCACTACGCCTGCGACGTCTCGTCCGAACACAAACCCAACATTTATTGGCCGGAAGAAATCACGTGACCTAATGTGATGTGAGTCTAATGGAACGCTTTCCTTGGAAATGCGTGTCGAACATGGATTGGGGTGGAGGGAGCAAAATGAAATAGATGGGCGCAAAAGGAAAGTGTCCTGCTGCAAAGGTCCTGCTTCCTGAGCGTCGGAAATGTGTATAAATAGCAGGCAGTCCCCAAGGACGATCAGCGGGAATGAGATAAGACTTTGAAAAATGCGAACAATTTCCGTGAATCTATCGAAAATTTCGGCGATGTTGTAGGCGGATTAAAAGAGCGGGACCAAGCGCGTCGCCTCTGGGCAGCATCTGCGAACGGTGAAGCATCTTTGGGCGACACCAGTAATTCATCTCGTCGGTAATTTTTGTCAATTTACGCGAATTAAAATGGATGGTGATTAATCAAAGAGAGGGTAAATGAACCGGAAAGAATTGTATACGGCCATTTTGCGCGTCTGGAATACGTTTCCAAACTCTTAATTTTACTAATCAAAGAGCTGGAATACTAATTTAGATTGGCGATAGGAAAATTAAATTAAATCGAAAAAAGGTACTTGCGTTTGACTCGATACCGAGTTGAAAAATATATGAATAGCAGACAAAAATTGATATTAAATGATAACACTTATTGGGCATAAATGGCTATTCGAACGATCTGAATGTGAACTTTGAACGGAATAAAGCAGAAGCAGGCCGAACTGACCGGATCGTACAGACTTGATTCTAGATCTAGACACGAGCAAACTTGGAGCACGTGGAGCTTATTTAAATAGGAGCCTAATTGCACTTGTCTTGAATTTGCCCTCCTCTTGATGTTCTCCGTCTCTGCAATTGCAGCACCATGCGGGTGGTTGTGTGTGTGTTTGTGTGTTTGGGGGGGGGGGGGGGGGGGGGGGGCAATTGTCCGGGCACTTTCCTCAAATCTTGTTGCAACACCAGCGTAAAGCGAAGAACACATCCGTCGTATCAGCACGTTGATGTAATTGATTTGATTGCGGCGTACGGAAGCGTTCAAAATCTATAACATTTTTGAAGTTTTTGTTTTTTATGGCTCTTTTTAATTTTACAGGCACCGTTTCCTTTTTTGTGAAGCGCTATATCAAATTGGACGTTGAAACTATCTGCAGTATTTACCGTCGATATCTTATTTTCTACTAATCCTTGCATGAGTGAGAATCTATCGAAATTAAACCAAAATAACCATTGGTCTTATCGCTGTTTTTTCCGAAATATGTATGGAGCAGTTGAAGAAGTATGGATTCAAGTATAAATCAAATTGAAAAAAGTTAAATATATGTCCAGTGAAATATATTTTTAATAAATTTGGTCATAATCCAGTGAAAAGTCAGCGCATGCTTTAGAATGGCCGGTCATACCAGCACAAACAGGGTCATTTTAACCCCCCCCCCCCCCCCCCCCCCCCACACAAACACAAATGAAGAGTCCACCCCTCTGCCTTATTTTCATTATCATGCACCAGGAAGAGTTAAAACATGCAGAACTGTAGTACGTACAATGCACACGCTTACTCCACACGTGGTCGTACCAATAGTACCGTACGTGTGTTCATTACGTCATCAATGGAAGCCTCCGCCGATTGCCACGTGGTATTTTAATCGCTCCTCGTTTTCTTTTTTTGCGTGTCCATGAATGCAATTGGTAGGAACGTGACTTGACCATGCGGGACCTCTTAGCGGAGCGACAATGGGAGAGCGCCCACGATATACGGGCAGGTCGTTTTGCGCTCGTATGATGGGGTAATGTCGCCCTCATGTGGTCAAGCTAAGTAGGGGTCATTTCAGAACTGGACAGTGCTTAAAAATCTAAAGGGTACATGGATGAAAATTATCCCACGAACTTGGATCTTTGTAATTTTGTAATTTTTTTAGTTGCACTTGCTTAATGAGTCATCGAAAAGAAAATGAATTTGTGCCGTATTGCTTTTTTTTTCGTTTTCCACATGACCTTTTCCTTTTCATAAACAAGCCTAAATAATAGAAGCAAACTTTGCTGCTTCCATTATTCATTTCTCCTATTTTCGGCCTGAGGAACGAACTATGTTAATCCTAAACAGCAATATGAAATACTAAAATGTCTTAATAATTGAAAATCTTTACACAATTTCAGTCGTGAAAGCACATCTTTACGTTTCACACAAAGCAATTGACGTCCTTTCTTCACTAGCGTGTTTTCTTCCTCTTCATTCTCTTTTAGATTTCCACTGGTGTCATTTTGGTCCTATTCGATGGCCCTTTTTCTTATTTTAGGATACTGACCTCGTAAGTGAAGGACTGCTTTGATACGTAAAACATTTGCGGCTGAACCAGAGAGAGAAATAGAGAGGAGGGGGAGGGAGCTGTATTTGAGAACAGTCCTCGAACAGAACCTTACATAGGGTCAACACAGGCTCAAGGTTATAAAAAAAAAAAAACCATTTGGCACTGTGGGTGCCAGGTTGATTGCGTAAGTTCGAAATCGACTTCAGGATACAAACCTTATCTTCTGGTGGTACGAGGAGATCTTCAAAATATTTGGGGAGCTATTTTGTCAAGCTTCGCAGAGTAGATTCATAGTAAACACTAATTTAAGCCAATCTAGCCATTACATTTTTAGAAATGTTATCAATGTTAAGGTAGAGGGATGAACTGCTTTAAGGTTTTACCAAAATATAAACTTCTAGTTGAAGTGTAAGTTGAAATTATTGCCATGGCGACTTCCAATCACATGCAGTGAAATTGGATTTCAATTTGTTGCCGTGGCTGGAAAAAACAGAGGACATTATTTTCAAGCGCCACCATGGTGGGAATTTAGGAAGACACAAGTTTTTTAGGGTTCGTGTCTTTTTTTAATTATTCAACAAGTATTCAACATGTGAACAGTCGAACATTTTCAAAAAAATTCAACACAGTATATTCTTATAACACCGTAATAACAAATTTGGACTAGTAATTGGAGTAAGCCACAGCAGTACTGGAAATAATTTACTCTGCAGTGCCTACCCCAATGTTCAATCCGCATTCCATTTCGTGCAAATTGTAGCAAACTGGACGAAGACAAATTAAACATTCAGCAATCGTTTCAAACGGTAACAGCAAACTTGCAAAAATGTCATTGCAAAAATCATTTCACATTCACGACCCCAAATGATTGCGTTTGCACGCACGCTTGATGAAGCACGTACTGCAAAAGGAATGCTTAAAATTGCTCAAATACCTCTCTGTACCCGCGTGAGTACGTGCGTAATGGAAGCGTTTGACAATTGCGACAGAGATGTGGCGTGATGCCGCGAAAATTAATTACTATACAGAGAATTGCAACCCTTCTCTCCACCACCAATCTATTACCAGCCTCACTTTAGAAGGCCGAATAATCCTTTGGTCACATACTTAAAAAAAATCCAATATTCATTATCGTATATATATATACTATATTTTTAATATATATTTTTTTATATTCGCGAAACTTTTTTTCTTCCTCACAAAATTGTTCATTAGGGTTGATAGAGGCGAGCAGGGTGCAGAAGTGGTCCGTGCAAGCCCGCGTTTAACAATGCCAGGTCGTTGCTTTGGTAATGGCCTAATAACGGCAAACAACCCTTTCCAAATGGTGGTTGATTATGGTTGTGGGGCGCTCATGGTAGGAAACATGCGGGAGATTGCATTATATTTCATGCACTTTGTATATTTCTCTAGTGTCAAAATCATTGACGAGATTAACATAGTTCAATAACCTTTAGCGGTTTAAATTTTTTTTTTCGAAAAAAATAAGCCCCTAGGTTAGCTTTTTTTAAAGTTTTGTATGTTAATACGTGTAAACTTACTTAATTTTACCCCCATATTGGATGGAAATAATTAATAGCAACTTGTAAACCCTCTTTGTTAAAGTTTTTGGCATTTTTTTTTCTAGTGTGATAAATTAATTAATTTGTTCTGATAGCCATTCATGTGTGACGACGACGTAGATTACCGTCTTCTTTGTGGTCCGTTTAACACTCGAGGCTAAAACATGCTCACCCCAGACGTTCGCGAACACAGCTTCATCCAGTGTTAGATTAAGGTAACACGCACTATTGTAAGAAATTTAAAAGGGGGTTAATTTGTGTTTTGTGGAACTGAAATTTAGAAAAAAACATGACCCTGATTTAACTAAAAACTGATCGTCCGGGCTGTATGTTAGAACGACCCATAATCTTAATGCAGACATGTTGAAAATAGTAAGTCCCTTAGTTTCGCAGCCATTGCCAATGAAGCAAGTTGATAACGAACTTCAGCTTAAGTTGCATTACAAATTTATTCATCAGCTCTGCCACAAGTAATCATCATTTACGTACTTCTCTAACGGTTTCTCCAATTCGAGTAGAACCAGATCCAAGAAATAATTTCCTTACTGGGGGTAGTAATTTGTTTTGATCCGCAGAAACACCGTCAGTACCAGTCGTCACTGAATTCATAAGAGGGCCATCAAGAGAAATAGTATCTTATGGAATTAAGCCGCAACCTGTGCCCTTTCTAGGCTTAGTAATATCTGAAGGATTGAATAGTTATCGTCGTTGCATAATAGTTTCGACGCATGCACCCCCTTGTAGTGAGGACCTCAGCTGGAAATTGGGTTACACTGTGCCTATGACGGCCCATTATGTGACGTTCTGACATGCATTAGGGGTAGACAAGCATGGGAATGGTAGTTCTTCGTTATCAAGGGTTAAAAATTGCAGGTAACTTGAAGTTAGATTCTTCGGTGGAATAACGGTCGGTGTATGACTATGTGAGGCTTGGTGTGCGTATTTTTCTCATTAACATTAAACAATTAAGGGTTTACGAAGAAAATTGTACAACACGGGTTAAAATGTATGTTTATCTTGCATATTGATGTTGAATGCACAGTTGTGATCTTCCTTGAAAAAGAGAAGTTAAATGCATTTTCTCCACATCCTCTGGACTTAAATAATCGCCCAACTCATTTATCTTACATGTTCAACTTCCCGTTGTAAGCAGCAAAAATGCTTCGCCTAAAATCTAAGCAAATTCCAAGAGTCCATCCCCCTAAGACATTTCTGAGATTGCCAACCCCTGATCTGGTCCCCCACCCCTCCCTCCACCCTACGGGCATGTAACGCACAACTTGTACCAAGCTTATGTGCAGCTTACTTCCATGCATCGCTACCGCACGGGTTTATTGTCAAGTCCTGACGACATTTCATTAGAGACAATTCCCATTCCCCTTGTGCGCGCCGCGACGCCGACTCACGTGACGTAACGGCGTCGTTTTGCCAGTCGGAGCGACGTCGTGTCGGCGTCGGGATCACCTTGTTGCGGATTGTGCCGGCTGATTTATAGGCGAGAAAGGGTGGAAATGAACACTACTATGGTGTCGGCGCTGGGTTTTAAACTTAAAACATGGAGGAATTTTGTTGACAGAATATTTTCTCGGTGAAATTTGAAAATTTAATAAGACTTTACTGGTCACTTCCGAGTAAAATTAAGAATTTCATTAACTAGATTCCATTGGTCCCGCAAATTGTACAGGATAAAGGAAGAATTATCCATAGAGAGAAACCCTTTGTAAACTGCATATATATTTTTTTTTGTTTTTTTTTTCACAATAAACATGGGATTTAGCAAATGTTTATACTCTGGAGTACAAGCACAAATAATGTAAAGAATAGTCTGCATACTGAATGAAACGTCATGTACTGAACCTCTCCGAAGTCAGCCGTGTCTTTTCATGTTTCCTTGTCACTGTGAAACCAACCGACTACATTTTGCAATTACTTGTCGCTCTCGATGACCAGTGGTAGGCAATTGCGTGTGAAGGGGTTGGGGGGGGGGAGGGGAGAGTACCGAAAGGACCGCAATAAAACATCGGTGGCTGCCGATAAATCTAGTTGCCAACTGACGCGACACATCGACACCGTCAAGTTGGTAACACACCTGTGGCGCTGAAATTAATCAGACTGCAGGGGCAGGATGCACATAGCAGAGTTTGAGCTTAGCCCTATAAATGTGTAGGTTTAGTTGTTATTACCATGGTAAAAATCCCTGAAACACTTAAAACGGCATTTGTGATTTGCTGATCATGTTTAAACTCAGCTTAGTCGATCTGGTTCCTGGATGATTTAGTCAACTGTCAAATTTTCTTGATAATTTCTTTGATTTTTCGGTTAGAATAGCACGAACATATAAAAGGCTTAGAGGTCAGATTCAAACCTCTCCGAAATGAACAGAAATGAGTATGTACTTCGATGACTTTAAATTTAAATTACCTATCCGCTACCTCTCATTCTAAGTTGTGTTTATATACCAGACAACTCAATTACCAATTATTTTAATTGAGATATAAAACAGATAACCTTGCATGAACCTTGATATAACAGAAAATCCCGTCAGATCTTTATCGTGTCTGTAAAATGTCTGTAAGCGAGGAGACTGACCACAAATCATTAGAAGCCGATACTCGATACCTCTTCCAACCAAAGTATCGTTAAATTGACCCCCCCCCCCCCCCCCCCCCCACCCGGGAAACCCGAACCCACGAATGTCTTGGCGACTCAAAAGAAAACCTCTGCAGCGCTAAGAAATTGATAACATATCAAAAAATAATGACCACGACTTCGTCACACGGAGGCAGCTGATTGACAACTGATACTCTCTGATCTTTCCACGACTCCATGACAGACAGAAAGAAGGTTTATTGGACAATATGGCCTCTGACAGTTTGGGCGCTTTTTGTCTTGGCTAAAAATCATAGATCAAAGATTGTGTTTACGAAGAAAACTCTATTATACCTTCTGAGTTAGGCCCGGGGTTGACTTTCTCTGCATCAGATAATAATGCACTCCAAACCACGGGTGTTTTTCTTCAGGAAAACGGTGAAAACACAATGTTACAACGATGAAACAACATTTTACAACAACACAATGTTACAACACTAAAACATTTTAAGAGCTATGAGGTCATTAAAACCCTAGATTATTTTCACTAAACTTGGACTCAGCTGAAAAGGCTCCAAAGTGTATTTGGTATATAAATTTGATTGATTTCACGTGTGTATTTAAATTGAGCCCCAAAACGAGCATAAGCGTAACGTCAGCCTACAATAGAAGCGGTTGCAAATAGTTACATAAATAGTAAAGAGATCACACCATTCAATCTATGGATCATTGGCAGCCTATTTCACTGCCACTATACCACAAAATTAAGCAGCTCAACATGTAAAACGTATGGTAATCCGAAATCATAGAATAACATTTTGCACCCAATATATAATCCTACTTAATGGCATCCAATGGCATTATTAGCATGGCCACGTGGGTTTATATAATCACTTCACTATTCAAATTGTCAATTGATATTCTAGTTTGGTATTTCATTACACTATGATTAGGCTGGTAAACTGCAACACACACCTTCTCGGTTACGCCTTCGCGTTCATGGGAGCCCCATCGTGGGAAAGCCAACATAATGTATCAATCAGCATCCCCTGACCTTTGCATAGCGAAAGCCACATGCACTAAAAGCACCCTTCGATTGAACGTAGCCCCGGGGTCATGTGTTATAAGGTATATTTTCATCGGTTCCAGTTACAATGGATTTAACCTAGCAGTAAATAGCGCTCAATTTGGTTCACGCTTGTTGCTTCCATACCTATGCCTTTAGGGGCCCTTTTTTCTACGACCAGTCTGGGCAAATTTTATTTAGGTTACAGAATATCAGCAAGTTTAAAAAATGGTCACATACTATTTTTTCGTATAACATTTTATTGCAATGCAACATATTCGGAAGAGAAGAGTCTTTTCTCTTCTTCTAGTTTCAACCTTCTCGGCAGTAAAATATAAATCCCATTCTTTGAGAATTGATATTCTTCTTCGCCCTCCGATATTACGGTGGACCGCACTATTATTAAGTCAAATCCGTCTTATTTTCTTACAGAATCACGTATTGTGTGGCTTCAGAGCTAAAACATGGTCCAGCCCACAGTAGTAAACTCGTCGCTATGATCTGGCGTAAAAAGTGGATCTTGGTTACCCTCGACCAGTGATTGACGTGTACAAGTACACCCCAAAAATATGGAGCACTTGGAACACCAGGAATCTTTGATGGCAAACGAAATAAGTTCAGAAATAATGTCTTGGAGACATCTTTTGTATCTGATTACATTGTTAAAAAAATGTATGCGTTTTATTTTGGTGTTTCACAGAGTAAAATAGATTTAAATTAAATTTAAAACCTAGTTACGCTAAGAAATCTTTGAACAGAGCGTCGCGTACATTTGGCGCCCCGGTGTGGGACAAAGAAGTATAACGCACGTGTGCATCTTTTTCCTAAGCTGGTAACACTGATCCACTTTTTGCCGGTCTCTGGTTTGATACTGTGGACACCGACCCTCTTTTTGATCATAATCCGAGGCGATAATTATTGGTTTTCTCGGCAAAGTGTGGCTTGGAAATGAAAGGAAAGTAGTTTTTGGTCTAACCACGCGTTACGATCGGGTGTCAATGTTTGAGATGGAGACAGGCGTGAGTCGCAAGCGGCGTCAGATCAGAGCTAAAATAATAACAGGCTTTGGGCTATAAGCTGACGATCAAATTGTAGACTCGATAGACTGTGATTCGGAAGGGTGATCGGAAGGGAGGAGGGTGGGTGTGCGGAGGGATTGACTGGATTAGAGCACTGTGGGAGTGCATATTGACCACGAGAAAATAACTTTCGGGTTCGGGTGTTAAGTCAATCGAGTATTTTCTTTTTGGTGTGTCAATGTTTTCGCAATCAAAATGTGATTTTGCCGATTCTGTGGATTACCTTTTTTTGGAAAATATACTTCAGGAATTAGTATGACTTACGACGTGAAGGTTATAAAGATACTTACCAGACTGGAAGATATTTGACAGATTTGAGATATAAATTTGAAATAAAAGTGAGCATTTGGAGTAAGTTTTTTTTCTTCTGTATGAAGATTCACCAGACAACAGCCCCACAAAACCATATTTTAAAGTCGCAATATCAAAATTTACATGAGAATAAAAATCAAATTCTTTTCTCACCCTCACCATGAACGCATACCAGTTTCGTTACAATATCAAAACTGCACCCCATTCAATAGACATTACATTTAAAAAAATAATCATTTCATAATCCATAAGAAAAACACGTCTCACGCGAATAGCCAATGATCTTCACGCTTATCACAATTAGTCCTCGGGGCTTACGCACACATATCATTCGCACACTATCCGAGCTGCAGCCTAGTGCGTGAGCCGAGGCGTGCGTAAACACGTGTGCGTGAGCGTGCGTTCGTCGCTCGGTGACGTGAGTGACAGCTAGAGCTGGCTCCAGGCGACGCACAATGACAGATCAAACAGGGCTTTGCTCGACGCACTTTCAAAAGAGTTGTACCCAAAATTACACGCTTCCAAGATCGGCAAACACCGCAAGCTACCACGCCTGTGCTGGGATGGGTGGGGACGGGGGGGGGGGGGCTGAACTGCATACTACATGCATGATAAGTATATCTAATCATCAGTGTTTTTTTATACGAGTTAAGGGACCTGGGGGATGTGGTTTTAGTCGAAGGGATGATGGATGATACTAAACGGTTTTTAAAAAACTGAGCGCAATCATTTTGAAATTAATTGTAGGACTAACTGTAACTTTATTATGTTTAGATTATTTTTTGAATATTTGATTATGGGAACTATCTCTGCTGGTCTTTTGATTATTAGCTGATTATCATTTAGCCACATTTTTATCACAGTTTTCTTACCAGATATGCAGTCTGGTGTTTATGGCAAAACTATTTAATGCTATTTATCTCCACAATCCCTTGTCGAGGATTTCAACATTATACCCAAATTCAAAATGAGCTGTTCTTACTTTGACCGCAATGTATCTTCCCATTCGAGCAAAGGGTATGACTGTCCGGAATGACCACAGAATGACCCCCTTCCCCATGTCCAGTATTGTGTCCACTCCAAAACGAATCGACACACTATTCACTGAAACTAGTCAACTGTGATGACATTCATCCCTGTGTAAGATGCTCTGCTTCCGTCGCTGTCACTGACCGCTACTTAGCGACGCCAACAATAAACAGGCGTCGGGTCGTGCGGCGTCGGTACTCGTTGTCGACCGACGTCCGATCAGAGTAGAACAATGGCAGACCATGCGACTGTTTGATGGCACTTTAGTTTATTAGATGTGTGCTTCCTTATTGGGGTCTTTAGCGAGGTAAGGTGATAATGTGATGAGATATTAGGGTGGGTTTCGGCAATTGAAAATGTATTTACCCTTATGTGAGGTTCTTGTGATTTGTGTCTGACATCCTGGGAAAAGAAACCGATTTCTGTTAAATGAGTTTAATTGTCCAAGACTTGCAGTTCTTTTCAGATGGGACGTGTGTAATTTTTTTAAGGAAGATTAACCCTTTATGACAAAAAAAACATACGTTTTCCTATTTTATGGATACAATTTTTCATCGTTTTATACAGCTTTTTCGAATAAATGTCATGTTGGGGTTTTTTTTATCTTCGGCATTGAAAAAAAATACATTGTTGAAAATACCTACCAGTTTCCAACACCGAAAGGGATAATGGCTAATCAGATATAATGAAATAATGGATCTCATCAATTGACGTAGTGTCATAAATGTCATATTATGTCATTTTTCCAGCAGACGACCAATGATTTTTACGACACCGTTAAATTTCTTACCCCAATCAAAACTGACGAAGTTTGAAACCACAAAAAATTAAACAACGAGCCCTCATCCTCTCGCAAAATATCACGATTATTCGTCCGAGGCCGGGTAATTGTGTACAATATTCAACTGTTGATGGGGTTGGGGTTGATCGTGGTACTAGTCCCACGGTGTGACAGGACAATGGTCACTTATGAGTAACCCCTTCCCTTTTGGAGATGACCATCCCCCCCCCCTGCCCACGCCAGAGCATCCCTGTTTTCTAGGGGTTGGGGTGACGCTGTAGCATGGAAGCTGGCGATGACTCATCTCCTCCAACAACCCTTTCAAATGAAATTCATTAGGTTGATACGTAGATGAGGAAATTAACAAATTAAAAAGAATTATCTGGCTCCTATTTGGGATTGCAACTGGACAGAAACGTAGCAATCAGTAACAGATTCTTCTGTTGATTGAGTGTTCTTATTATGACTCGAAAAGTTCTACCTTTGGAACCTGTACCGTTTAATTATAGTGTCTAAACGCTATTTAAAACTACTATGCATTTTTAATTTTAACAGACGCATATTGATCGATTGATTTATTTATTGCTCGTTATGTCAGTTTATAATCATTGTTGCAGATATGAGCCCGCATTGAATTAAAAAAGATACATAATAATAAAAAAAATATGCATCATACATTTAATAACATTTAAAACTATCCATGTTTTTTTTACAAAACAAACTATTTCCAGTCATGAACGTTGCCAGTAAATGAGCCAATGTTCACCATGTTCATTTACAGTTCACGATAGGTGATTTGGAAATCCCGATTAAAATCAGCAAAATACCAATTAAGCAATGAAATCAGACCATTTAATAAAACGGATTTTAATAAAGCAACCCTATTGTTACAGGCCAGACTAATTCCGACTTTACTTGCTAATATATCACGGTATATTAACGCAGTTATTTCGGATAATTCATAAATTTGTCAGCGAAAAAATGATGCAAGTTTGTACCATGACATAACTTGGTAGCAATGAATTCGAATCGACTGCTTTACGGTAGCTAGCGATACTGAAAGGAAGGTGTAAACAATGCTGTCTGGAGAAAGAATTCGCGATACTGCATAGAAATGCTACTGCGGTCTCGAAAATAATGGAATTCGACTGGAAATTCAGTATAAATAGCTGAGGATCGTACCAAAATGGCATCAGTCTTCTGACAGCTTCACTCAAGCTCTCATTTGAATCTACAGGTAAGATACTATTTCGAAGATATTTATCAAATGATATTAATTTTTTTAAGAATATTTTCACAACTGTACAATTATTTACCCAAATGCAGTCGCAGAAGCCAGTCCGACGAGCCATCATGTATTTCTCCAAGATTTCGATTCTCGCAGTGCTCTTGGGTAAGAGATGTCAACGATGACCCTCATATGCCTGTATCAAGAATCGTCATCATCTAACCTCATATCGCATTCTTTGCAGGAGTAGCTGTCTGCCTGGTCGACGCTAGCGACGTTAGAGTGAGTATTCGGTCATCTTCTTGGGTTCACCATAGCCACTCAAGAAGTCTCCATTTTAACACACTTTTATTTTTATCAGGTGAAGCGAGGAGGTTTTGGTGGCGGCTACGGAGGCAGCAGTGGAGGCAGCCACGGCGGCGGCAGCTCATTCGGAGGTGGCTTCGGAGGTGGACACGGGGGCGGTTTCGGAGGTGGTCACGGAGGCGGCCACGGAGGCCCCAGCGTCGACCTGCTGTCTATCGCACAGGGAGCAGCCGGCCAGGCCAAGAGCGCAGCCGCTAACCAACAGAGCGCAGGTAGCGCAGCCGAATTCCAAGCCAAGAATGGCATTGCTCAGACCGCCGCAGCCAATGCGCAGACCGCGCAAGCCGCAGCTGGAGGCAAACAGAACATCGTTAACAACCTGCAGCAGCAGCTGCACGAGGCGCACGCGCAGGTCCAAGCCGAGGCTCAGCAACTGCAGCAAGCCGAGCAAGCTGCGCACGCTGCGCAGGCCGCTGCCGCTCAAGCCAGCAGCCAGGTGCAGGCGCTTCAACAGGCTCTGCACTCTGCCCAAGCTGGCGCGCAGCAAGCCAACGAGGCTGCGCACGCTGCTGCTGCTCAAGCTGGATCCCAAGCCGGCATGTTGGCACAGGCCAAGAGCAGGCTGTCGCAAATCGCCAGCCAGCTGAGCGCAGCTGAGGCCCATCTCGCGGCTGCCCAACAGGCTGCGCACAAGGCGCAGGCCGCGGCTCAGTCCGCGCAGGCCAACGCTGGACATGGGGGTGGCGGACATGGGGGCTGGTCCAAGGGATGGTAAACAATGGATTTGGAGCATCTAAATGACCTGAGGCGACGGCGTTCTATGTTATGTTGAATTTATAATTGCACTGTTATTACTGCTGTGATGGAATAAAAATTACCTCTACGAAACTCAATATTCAGCTTCTCTCATTATATTTCCTATCATTGTTATATATTTTAGAGAATCATAGTTCGGAGATTTTCCACGATAAAGTTATAAGCGTATCTTACTACAGTCTAGATTGCAAGAGAAGATACCAGCCCAATAACTGCCCCCACATTACTAATTTCAGTTATGATTCCAACGGCGGGATTCAAATCACTTATTATATCTGCAAAATAATTCCCAAGATTGTCATAATTCGTAGAAAAATCCTTACAATAACTCACAAAGCAAAACTTCTTAGCAAGACTAAAGATTTAGAGCAAAAGGAAATGACAGAAAATGGTTGAGATGATTTTGTAGTGATTTTATAAGTGACAGTTAGCCACACCCATGGCGCCTCTGGCGGAAAAGTATGTTCTCTCGCTCAATGGAGTGTAGGTTCTACTAATTTCCATAACTTCACTAGTTCTTCCAAAAACCAATTTTAAAATAGTATATGGCGATGACAGCGATGAATAAATGGCCGCTTGATTTCACCTAGTTATGCTTGCACCCTTTAATGTAATGTACTAATTATAATCTTATTATTTATTCTTATGGTCTATTACATAAAAAAACAACGCATGTCTTCACTATTCACCAAGCCCTCGAAGGCTGCCCGTAAACGAGAAAAATACATTAGAAAATCTAAAACACTTTTATTATAATTTTTACAGTGCACAAATACAAAGTGCTATCAATTTTGAAAGATATCAAACTAAGAATACGTCAGCTATGATAGATTATAAACATATTTGATAATGCTGCGCTACGTGTTTGTACACAAATGCACTTCTACATTTAGAGACAAACTCCAGAAGATGTCTGGGTTTATGCTACTGCTAGGATTGTCCTGAGTTGAGCACTAACAGCTATGATTACTCGATTGATTCCTCTCAGTTTTCATCAGAATCATATCTTGGTGATAAGAAGGGTGGGATTTTAATATATCTGCAGTTCCATTGACCACATTGCCACCTCATTGGTAGCGGTCATTCCGGTTATGGTCATTCAGTGAATTCCTGCTACCGATTGCTGAAAAAGTCCCGAAATGTTTGACGAACCACTATGTTTTTGGATGTAGTTGGGGAATTTCGTTACACCTATTCGATCAAAATGACCATTTCCTGTCCACAGCCTCAAACAAAATGTACGAATTGGTAACGTGGGTAGGTGTATAGGTTTGGTTGGGTTTTTTTTTTTATCTCCTGTAAGAAAATCGCGCCAAAATATGCAGCAAAAGCTTGAGAGCTTATTCATGTACATCTGGCGTTGCCATTGCAAGTATTTTAATGCATTTCATTGTTTAAAATTTGCCATGATCATGCTTTTATCTCACAAGTTTCTCGATTTAACATATCTCCAGGTCTTGTTGGTTGGCGCTGATGGCAAGTTGTCTAAACGACTGTTGTGGGCATTGGGAGTTTAACACGAATATAAACGACAAATAGTTCGAATTCACAGATATATTTTATTCGTTATCAGGTAAACATTACAATAACACAAATACTACTTTTCAGAAAAACAGTTAACATATTTAAATTGATCGGACTAGATTTTCATTTTCCCCATCCCTTGGACCAGCCCCCATGTCCGCCACCCCCATGTCCAGCGTTAGCTTGAGCGGACTGCGCTGCGGCCTGTGCCTTGTGCGCAGCCTGTTGGGCAGCCGCGAGATGGGCCTCAGCTGCGCTCAGCTGGCTGGCGATTTGCGACAGCCTGCTCTTGGCCTGTGCCAACATGCCGGCTTGGGATCCAGCCTGAGCAGCAGCAGCGTGCGCAGCCTCGTTGGCTTGCTGCGCGCCAGCTTGGGCAGAGTGCAGAGCCTGTTGAAGCGCCTGCACCTGGCTGCTGGCTTGAGCGGCAGCGGCCTGCGCAGCGTGCGCAGCTTGCTCGGCTTGCTGCAGTTGCTGAGCCTCGGCTTGGACCTGCGCGTGTGCCTCGTGCAGCTGCTGCTGCAGGTTGTTAACGATGTTCTGTTTGCCTCCAGCTGCGGCTTGCGCGGTCTGCGCATTGGCTGCGGCGGTCTGAGCAATGCCGTTCTTGGCTTGGAAGGCGGCTGCGCTACCTGCGCTCTGTTGGTTAGCGGCTGCGCTCTTGGCCTGGCCGGCTGCTCCCTGTGCGATAGACAGCAGGTCGACGCTGGGGCCTCCGTGGCCTCCTCCGAAACCGCCCCCGTGTCCACCTCCGAAGCCACCTCCGAAGCCACCGCCGTGACCACCACCGAAGGAGCTGCCGCCCCCGTGACCACCCCCACTGCCACCTCCGTGGCCGCCACCGAAGACTCCACGCTTCACCTAGGTAAATCGCATAATCTGATTATGTCGGACTTCACTTACTCATTTTAGAATTATCATTTAATAATTGTATTAGATTTTTGTATTGAGACCAGGAGGTTTCCAAATATCCTCTAAAAACAGATACGGTCCAAGCCCTACAGGCACTCACGCTTGCCAACAGTCTCTCTCTTGTCTGCTGCGGGATGGCTATTTTTGGGTAACATCCAATGCCCACAAAGTTACAAGTTGGTACTCACCCTCAGGTCATCAGAGCTGGCAGAGCAGAGAGCAACTCCTGGAAAGCAGTTCATTGTTAGAGTGCGTTTTACTAGTTTAATCCATAAAATACTATATCGAGTAAATCATAAATATCCACCTACCAAAGAGTGCGATGATAGCGCTGATTTTCATGATATGCATTTTGAGCTCTGAGATTTACTGAAAAGTCCAAAATAACGTTAATGATGGTAAGGCTCGGGTCTGACTTTCTTAGGTACCTAAACATCTTTAGGTAAAAACTGTGAGATTTCTGCTCGAGATACTGTATTTTTCTGGTTTCTTACCAAGCTTGAAATACTTGAGATGGCTTGTCGTTGCTGTTGAATCTGAGAGAAGACTGATACCATTTCGACTGCTTGCTGACTATTTATACGAATTATCTCGTCCGACTCTTAGACTGTGCTTTTGTGAACGAATTACGATTAAATTTATTTTACATTTTCCAGCTAATTCGAACAATGCGCTGAAAAGCTACCGCAAGTTATTTGTGTTTTATTAGCAGAACAATCGGTTTTAAACGAATTTTGCATTACATCATACATTTATTTGGCGATACATAGATGTAATATTGCAAATGATCAGACCATAAAATCTCTTTATAATATATTGTAAGGTGCAAACTTTCTTTTCCACTTTGTGCTGCATCTCTAAGGGATTCCTTATTAATTATCGGCCATGGGGAATCTACAAAGATATTGTTATAATGTTCTGTCATGGAGACTGACAAGTCTGAATCGCTAATTTTGTTTCGGTCAGGGTACGGTTGGACAAATAGCGACTTTCAAGTTTCAAGTAGTGATAAACCAACATTCATCTCATGATTTTGATACTCATGACAACTATTCCTTCTCACCATGCATCTCATCTCTGCGATGTTACTTTTTCTGTGAAACACCCCTCGTTGGTTATTTATTGTTTTGAATGGTTACTGAATCTAAATTTCACAAAAACTAATTCGACTATTCGAATTAGAGTACAAAGATATAAGCAGTCATAAAGTGGCGCTATTAGATGTGGTAGCCAACAGACAAATCTATCACTCCGCCCAAGTAATTAATTTATTGATTTATTTGTTTTCTATCAATCAATTGGATCCACCCAATTGATTGACAGAAAATCGATACGTCAATGCAGTAATTTTTACGGTCTACTGGTCTTCAATTCACTTTGATAAGGAAAGACTCGTGGTTCATATTCTTTAAAATTGAAGAATAATGCCCCCACTTTAAGACAAAGAAATTAGTAGATAAGTAGGCTACATTTTATCATTATGAACACCACTACCGTCTTAAAAGTGAATGCCCAAACGGGGACTCGAACTCCGATCTCCACCTATCGAGGGTGTTGCTCTAACCCATTGAGCTACTTCAACACTTGCTTTTTGAAACGATTTTAGTGTTTTTATCGAAAAACACGATTTTTTAATTGTTTTCGAAAAATAAAGTACCTACCGTTTGACTGAATTCTTGGACAGAACCATCCAAATATGTCAACCATATTTAAAAAATACAATAAAAGCCAGAATATGCTGGTTGGCTAAGCATAATCATACGTACATCATTCAATTCGCTCCGACGATAATGAGTTGCATTTAGGTAGAAGAGATTCTCTAGTGATTAGCATGCAGCATGGTTAACAAGGTTCACTGAGGGGTTTGTGGAAGGGGAGGGTTGTTAACTTGTTAATGATCCGGCAAGCCACATCAATCCGGCGTCCAATTCCATCATCCCTGCGTATCCTCCAACCTTATCATCAAACTATTGAACTATTCCAGCCCGTCAAACATATTCATCTGCCTCGCTACTGCCTCCATAAACGAAGTTATTATACGTGATCACAGATTCGGTACGCAATGTCGAGGTTCATGGTAACTATCTAGAAGCTTAATTAATAGTAATGAGAGAAATTTGGTTACCTTAATTTAAACTCTGAAGACTTCCAGTGCGAAGCAAATTAAATGGGTGACAGAATGGTTTGTTTTAAAGGATTGTGTCGGGAATTTTGAGGCGCAGATTTGGGAGACATTTCAGGCAATCAGCCAATTGATTATCCAACTTTACAAAAATAAATTCGCTCTCGAATGCGAAAATGAACGTAAGCGATACGCGATTTTGATTCGTAATTTTTTTCTAGACATTATTAAAATAAAACCGTCTGCAGGAATATAATTAAAACGTTCTTTATTGAGAGGGTGCATTGCATTCTGCACATATACTCGAGGCATTGCGCGCACTGTACCCCACTTGCACCGCTGCCACCAGTCTAATTTACGAGGCATCAACACTCAACACCTGTTTCCACGCACAGAGTGTTTTATGCGTGCGCTTTTATGCAATTCGTTTCCATTTTTGACACCGCACGTTTTATTAAGCCATCTGATTAATTAGCGTAAATGAACGAGCGTGGCGATTCTTTTGCATTTGCCGGACGTGATATTTAAAATGAGCTCGCAAACTGGTCAGATAAATCACAGCATGCAGACTTTAGGGATGTGTGGAAAGTGTGCAAATGTTGTGCACATTCTTGGCGAAATTGAATTTAAAAGCCATTTGTAGTTAGTTGACTTTTTAGCGTTTTTTATTGTTATACTTTTACGGGGGTACTATTTCAGCCCTTGCTAGAGAACTCATAAACAGCCTTTAGGTTTTCAAAACACTTTACTAGTGAATCCTCTGTGAACATCATTAACCTTTACTACTCGGTTTTTAATAATTGTCCTCTCCATGGTGGCGTTATTAATATTAATATTAATAATATAATATTAATATTAATATTATTTTAATACAACTTTCTTACAGACTTATTTGATCATTCTTTGTATAAAATCTTAAAACTTTTGGATCCCTGCTTACTCAGTTTGCTTTAAAAAGCAATTCGCAAAAGAAAATACTTGCGATTTTCTCTGCTTTTATAATTTTTTGCTACAAATGTTGTAATTTATAATCTCCAATACATAAAAATAACCTCTGAAATCTGCTATAATACCATCGTGTAACAAATTTTCAGATCAAATCAATAGACAGATCTGCTGGCCATCACAACGCAAAAATATTGACTCTTTCTCCCAAAGCATCGGACAAACAATCAAAATAATTTTCCACACCCACACATGACAAACCATTGTGTATCTATCTCTACGAGTAGTAACATTCCACCCACACAAAAACTGTATTGTTTGATCATCACCTGCAATTAAACATGATTATTCCGTGACGTGTGAAATTAATCCACTCTAGTCAGACAGAACGCCCCCCCCCCCCCCCCCCCACCCCTCCCTTCACCAAACCACCCCCTGATTAGAACGATGGCGTAAAATATCGAATCCCGTCGCCCCGTGTTGAATGGTACCCAACACATTGGCAACAATAACCTTCATCAGTCATTCTGCGAGCTGGCGAGCCAGGTTTAATTAGTACCAATCTATTGCATTGCGCAATCCACTGTAGGTAGCAGCACTGCGCTCAGTTGATGAACATTGAACGCAATTGCGGACTCTGGTTCGAACCTCGGATGTGTCGTGGTTAATCGCTGCGTTTAATAGCGGCGCCTAAAATTAATGGAAGCCGTCAGTAGTGGGGCTGCTTTATGTTGGTGTGATTTTCATGTGTTGATTGAGGAAATGTAATGGAAAGCCCGTGCGTAGAAAATATATTTCTATACCGTTCGCCATATGCTTAATATTTACAGATATTTTTTAGTAAGCTCTAGAAGATCAAACTGATCTTTCTATACGGTGAAGCAATAATGCGCTTGGTGAAGTATTCAGTGGGTAAATTTGTCCAGTTCAGGTTGGAGGGATGAAGTTAGTACAACCAACACTTCTTCGCCTTGTTAATCAACGCAAATTGGCATGGACTGGTCGGAGGAATTTTGTTGTTCGCTTTGTACAGTCCTTCGGAAGGGACATGAAGCCAATGGTGATCTTCGACAGGAGTAGCCCACTTGTCAACAAAATTCTTAGAAAGTACTCTAATAATTTCAAAATAATAAACTTCTGTCCTTGTAAGAAATTCGTTGGTAATTAGCATGACTTATAAAATGGTTATTAAGAAGCCAAATTCAAAGGAAAAAACTTAAATAGACGAGTAGGCTCAGGTGAAGAGCAAGAATTCCACAGACATCTCTGGTTGCATCTCTCCATTGCAATAGTCTGCAGTAAACTAGACCTACCAGCCGCAGTACCTTTAAAACGTGTCAACGAATACATTTTAGAGTGGATTTGCGGGGAAACAAATGAAGTGACGACCGTCATTCATTCGCCAACAAGCGTGACGATTAAGTATTGCACTTCCCCAGCCGCACTCGATGATTGCATTCGCAGGTTTATCTGCGTGGCTGTGGATCCAGCCAATTGATGAGAGCGTTTAATTCAATTGGTGTCAATTAATCAACTCGCGCTCAAACTTGGAAACGTTTGAAATGGTTGTATATTTTGTGACAGTCTGCTTTAACAAAACAATTCGAATTCGAGGTTGTTTTTATTAAACATTCGAGTGCAGGTTCGCACCTACGTAGAGGGCATCGTCGTATTCACTTTTTTCTTGAATTTTGTTATAAATCTAAGATGTTTTCCTTCGTTAAACATTTCACATTTAACATATTTTGTAGCTACTGGCTTATACTCAACCTTTGGGCAAGTGCAAAAATATCCAAAACTGTTCACTTCTAGGCACGGCCTGTAACGTTTAAAACTGTTACAGAGATTTGTTTATGCTAGAGCTCATGCTGGCACTACAAGTCAAGAGACCGCTACAAATTTTTGCGCAAAAAAGCAAGCTGTAGGAACTTCAAAAAAAATCTCTCCATCTCAGCACGAAATGGATTATATGCCGTATCTTACCTCCTTGGAAGTCGGCGATTTCTTTGAGAATCTCAGCTTATAGCTTGCGTGAAAAAATAAGACAGGAGACGTGTTAACCTCTAAATTATATTAATTTTTTATCATTATTATATCACCTCGTTCTTTTTGCCAGTGAAATCACCTCTCATGGGGCGATGATTTTTCGCCAAAACCAGACTGCCAGCTAACCCTCCAGCTAAACCTCATTATCCCGTACAAGTTTGAATATTCCCAGCGCACAACACAAGCATTGTCAAACGAATTTCAACCGTTCAACATTCCTGCTGTCCATATCAGCCACATGTAGACAATAGTCAACCGAAAATACCACTACATTTGACCAGTAAATTGGTTCCATTAAAATTAATTACGAACAGGTACATCATTTATTAGCAGTAATTGCCACGAAGAATTCACGGCTGCACGTTCTGCATTGTACAATATTCTGGACTTACTTTGTTTCTGACAAATGGGGACCGAACTTTTTTTGGACGCTGGTCTATCACTGGGTGGATTGTATTTTGACTGGATACTTCAATACAAATGAGTGTGAATTGTTTGGGAGGCGTTTTGGATTGATCTGTTTTACTATGTGTTGGCTGAACGGTGGTGGCTGTCAATGTTCTGTCTGTCTACATCGCACCTGATGGATTTCAGAGTAATTCATCAGCAAATCAGATAATTATTTCCGCGCTTTATTGGACCAGGGTTTGAGTAGTTAGCGCTAAACCGCTTGTTCACATAAAGCTGATTCAATGATTTTTATCTTTTGTGTGAGGTTGCATTTACGGGGATTTTTATTTTTTGGACCAATAACAGCCACGAAGCTATCCACTGTCCAATATGGACAGCAGATTTCAAAGAAGGTTTCAGAAGATTGCAGAAGATTGCAGAGAATTGCAAAGAATTGCGAAAGACTCAATCGCATTTTTCCAAATCCTTTCAACAAACTGCAACTTTTTTTCGTAAAATTCACTTGGAATTCTAACTTTACCACAAAATTTTCCAGAAAACTGTTTAAAATTACCTTATGATTGATGAGAAATCACACATGTCCTTAATAGATTTTTCGTGTACGTTCCCATTAAATAATTGAAAAATTCTTCTCATTTCTAATGTGAGAAGTGAGCACATGTGGGCGAACCACCGAAAAGAGTGGTTCCACAAAAAACGGGTGACCACAAAACAAAGGAACCCTCTCAATAAGTGACCAATCAGTAAGGGGCGTAATTGCAACTGATAAAAGTATAATGCCAGGAAATCGTCATAAACTCAAAAATATTCTAGCTTTCATGGGCAGGTACAACCAGCCCACCCCTTTATTATGAAGAAGAGTATGGTAACGTTCGATGAATTATTTCAATGGGACAGCACTGGTCAGCTATCTTTGAATTCATTGAGGAGAATAACTGAGTCTGAAATTTTATTGGTACACGTTTAGGTTTCATGCGTGCGGTAATCACTTGCGTGGATGAGTATTTAAATCATTTTTGCGCGTAAAGCGAGTCCATCGTACCACGTGTGTGAGTGGACATGAGCGCGGGGAAGGGGAGGACATGGTATGGATGAAATGTGAATTGAAACTTTACATACAGATTTTTCGTAAGTTATTTTAAATGATTACTTTTCTCTACGAGTGTATACCAGAAAAGCAGAAAATAAGTAATACAATTAAATTGTAAATAACGCTATTTTTTTCATCGTTTCTTTTTTAGCGATATTAGAGGAAGTTTTCACGAGATTTTACATATCCTCTTCAAAGATATTTATTGCCGCTTGTGCAGTGAAATATATAAGTAAGAGAATTGATTTAATCCATTTGGATTTTTCTATATCTGCGACCACCCAATTCAATCCAACGCATTCTGCTCCACTAATCAAATTTTAAAAGAACAGCGTAAAACGACGACACCTCAGTATGTTCTGAAGAAATTAGAAGCGGTCAATTTTGCAAATTGATTTCGACCATTACTGGACCCCTGACCGTAAAAAGTGTGATTTATAAAGCGTGCCGGAAGGCTGCTGACAAGTACTGCACTTTGAGCAGAAGGCATTGCACATTTGTTTTAGACATTGCATCTACTAACGATTGGAGAAACACAGATGTCCACTCTTGTTCATTGAAGGGTGAGAATGGTAATGCGTTTTTTTCCTTTACATACCGTGTCATTTATTTTTGATACTAGCCAGGTTGCCCCTTTTCAAATTTGCTAAGTAGATTTTTCGATTATGACAAAATGTGTTATGCGGCATTTCCATGGAAATATGGGAAAGCACGTTTTCACGGTTGCTCGGCGGGTTATTACGGGAAATATTTTGCTTCAACGTGAATAGGGTACTTTTTCACTTTGGATTACGTCAACCATTTTGCGTTGGGTTTTTCCGTTCAAATGGGACGATGGACATGTTTAAAAATTGCGAAAGCGGGGTTTAGTTTTGGGCTTTACCACCACATCATTTTTAATTTCCATTTTAACTTTCCGGTGTGTGAAACCATGGTTTTATAAAGCAACATTCATTCATTCATTTGCGTCTCAGCTTTCTGCCTTTTCAAATTGACCGTAGCCCACTAAATAGATCCTACATCTGGTTAAGCAAAATGTAAAAATTGTTACTGGTTTTGGATCTGAAGACAACGAAAAAAATGTGCTGTGGCAAAATATGTTGGAAATTATATCAGCGATGGTGCGGATTTTTCAATGCAAGGAAATTATAAATCGAAGTAAACCCAACATGAACCTTCCGTTTGATCACCATCAACAATTGATGGAAGTGATCAAAATGTCGTCATTTGTTCCTGTTTAGCGTTCACTTAGCGCTACTCTTTGGGGGGAGTGAGAAGAGGGTAGGGCGAGACAACGGCTATTTACCAGCAATGAGCCTCTGGAAAGTGCCGTTTCTTGTAACTCGATAAACAGCCTGTCAATTCGCAGTTTTGGCACCGGCTTTTTGTGAAGCGCCACTTTATGGTCTTGAGCTCTATGTGTTTTACGCTCTATGTGTTATAGATGCATGGTTATGACACCATGCACCTTGACATAATCTGTTTTAAATTACACTCAACTAACTATATAGCAACAATTTCTACTATTTCAAAATGTTAGGGGTCAAAGTGAGGCTGGAAAGCTGTGCGACCGAACCGATATACAAACCTAGGACCTTGCGATTATTCCGAAATGTTTACAATTTTTGTTCGTCTAGGTTCGTCTAGGAATTGAGAAAAATTTTCCAATCATGTCATTCCCATGTTAAAGAATCACCCCGATGGTGACCCCCCCGGTCCTCAGCATATCGATGTTATTGCATCGAATATAAAGTTCGAAAAGGTTTTCTGGCTTTGACATTTTCCTTCTGTGTTATCCCCCTAGCAATGTGCATTCACTTTCCAAATTCAGATCATGGAATCTTTTCATCCTTTCTGATGCCAGGTGTATTGAATAAAGTGAGAATATGGGGAAAAGGTCATTTTATTTCACAAAATATTACTATATAAGTTTCCACCAAAACCTTTATATGAAATGCGACATTGCAAGAGATGGGTAATTCACTCAAAATGCACTGCATCTTTCCATAGCCGAACGTTACGATCAAGCATTGTATGGCTCTGTAACCACCTCATTAAATTTTATGCCCCTTATTTTGATTTTCGTATGATGTATGGTGAAAAATTAACCCTTCTCATAGTAAACTTCCGCTTTCTAAACGAACCAAAGTACTAAGTGTAATATCTTTTAACGCACCATTTCTCAGTGAATAATTGGAACTCACTCATTTGGAATACGTAACAACATAACCTTTCGGTTTAACATTGTGCGCTAACAAAATACATTATATTTATTTGTATTGTATTATTACATAACGTCAACTGTGAATTAATGTTATACTCCACAGCTCGTTAAATAATGTCAAAAACAATAATACAATTTTGAAAGCGGTTACATTGCTTTTATAAGGAACGCGTTTGAAAAAGGTCTTCCCCGTTGTCAGCAACCCGTTCAAAGATTTTCGCGTCTCATCCCACGTGTGAATCCTGTATGTTGTATCGTATTTCCTAAAGGAACACTTGCAATTGAACTCTGTTAGTGGCTTGCCCTCGGGGGGAAACCAGGAGGGGGAGGCTTTCTTCTGACAATACAACAAAACGTACACAATGGTCTGGGTCGCCAAGCCACCTGCACTTGCTACGTAGCAAGGGGGACGAGATTTCGGGACACCTGCAACATGAAGACTATCGTAATGTTAGGTGCTGTGCCATTATCACTTCTCGTTGGGGTCGTCGTATACCACTGCAAAAACACACACAATTCGTCAAACACGCACAAGGTAAATCTTTCCGCCGCCGACTGTTGTCGGTGAATCACTAAGAATAAAAAAAAAAAAAAAAAAAAAAACACATGACACCATGTCTCCAAACCACCATGAGCACTGTAACGGTTTTTACGCAACGATTTGTCTATAAAGTCCTATTTTTGATTGTCTACGTCCAGTCCAGCACAGATTTGGTCTGATTTTGTCCATTTTGTCTATATTATTGTTTCAAGTCTCTGAACGTCTGTGTTTTGTTTAAAAAATTATTAACGTACACAAAGTAATTAGATGCCAATTAACGTAGTATATCGAACAATATTACCTTTCATTCCAGAAAAAAAAAAAAACTGTCTGCCAGATGACTCGCTAGATAAAACGCATGTTATTTGAGAGTCTCCATGTGTGTTATTATTTTTTTACTTTTTTTCACAAGCGTACATTAATTGTAAGGAAGTAGAACCGTATGTACAGCTGATTGATCTACCGCACGATTTAAATTCTCGGCAATTTGAGCGAATTGCGTGACACTGCAATGAAGTGCATCATGCAATTCCGTTCAGCCCAACAAAGAAATGCATTTAAAAAGTGCATTCTGTCCAGAAAGCAACAGATGCATTTCACTCTTAACCGCAATTCAGTGCAGCTTTGTGCAGTATTATTGAAACGTAGATGCCAGTTTGTTTAAACGCTGTCTCCTACCACGTGTACAGCGTGTAATTAATTTTAAAAACGTCTAAATGACTTCCGAAATATTATCTTGCAGTCTATACAATAGCCGTCTCGCGAAAGCTGGAAACATTTCATATAACACTGAATTTTACCACAAGTACGTAATATGACCATTTGAAGCATACTTACATTGCCTTGAAAATAAGCTTCGGCTTAAAGAACGTTCGGTCAAACAGTTGTTACAGATCATTTTGAGCACATTTTGTGTTTAAATACAATAATCCTCCTTGAGGTTATGTCTGGTCTCCAGCGGCAAACGCAGGGAATGCGGGCATACCCATTGGAATACAAACCTGGAACAGGGACTTAATCGCCTTGTGGATGTCACGTCACCACTCAAGGGCTTATTTACTGATAATTGACCAGAACTGTGGTCCCAACTCGAATCCGAATTGGTCGATTTGTCGACAATCAGTATTGTAACTCTGTGGAATCAACGAGTGGCAAGCGGATTAACTGCGCACAGTGCATACACTTACATCGGCTCTGTGCATTATCTGGACGATGCACAATAATCTTCGAGTGGTACTTCACTACGTAGCAAAGCCAGCTGCAGTTAGCGGGGATGTGCAGTGCAGGATTACACAAAATGAAATAAAACACAATGGCATTCGAGTCCATAGCATAGTTGTGTAAAAACAGACATTACCTTAGATTCTTCTTATTAGTATATTGACGTAATTGCTTTCATTTTAACATAATTAATCTGTAAGTACTTGTTTAAAAAATTTTAATCAACTTTTCATTACCATACATTTTTTATAACATTTTTTTTTGTTGTTGCTACATTACACAGTTAATTGTACGCCTCTTAGCATTTACCGCACATGTTATTTAGCATTGAAAACTTATCATGCAATTTGAAATAACGTTTTTTAATCTGTTTATGAACGGTAAGGTGGAATTGAATTCGTACCGCAATTAAAAGGTGTGCCTTTAAGCGCAATTGCATGCTATGATATTGCATATGCAGTGCGGCAGGCCAGATCCAAATTCTCTTCGATAAGGTACTCGTGTACGTTATTGAATCCGTAATTTCTTAGAGTACTTGAATAAGTACACTAAAGAATAGGACAGCTAGTGAACAATTGTCTGCCTGAAAGGTTTGAGATTGGTTTTATTGAGACCACAAGGTTGTATATATGACAGTTCGCACATGAGCATCTTGATTGTATATGGTGGATGATTCTATGATTCCGTATAAATGCAAGAAGTGAACAAAGTACTCCTGACGGCATAACAATAATTTTTTACCGCGAGCCGGGGGAATGCGTTCTGTTTTCCAATCTTATCAAGCATTCACCTTCACCCAAAAGAAACGTAACTCCCCACTGAAGGTTCTCCAAGTCCAGCATGGAGTAATCGGTCATCACCCTGAACCTCCTGAGCAACAGACTGAGGAAGGTCTTCATCTGCAGCAAGGCGTACTTTTGGCCAATGCAGTTCCGGGGTCCTGCGCTGAAAGGGATGAAGGCGTATGGGTGCGGTCGCGAGTGCTCCGATCGGTGTTCAGGAAGCCAGCGGTCTGGCCAAAATCTAGAGCAAAGTATCGTTTTTTATTAAGAAGAGTGATTTGAACTTAGTTTGGATTACTTATCTTTCATCCTCGTTGATAAATCGTTACACAAGCATGTTGAAGAAACACGACAATAAAAAGAAATCCAGAAAAAAGGAGAAGCAAATTGTAAATTAAGTGTGTTATGAGAATACTCAACATTTACCGATTTCCCTTTTTCATATTTTTTCTTATGACCTTGGTTTTTAAGAAAAGGATAATAAGCAAAAGCTTAGCAATGCAAAAATGCAAATTTTAAGTAGACACTTATTTACCTCTTTGGATCCGAGTAGTATTTGGGGTTCCTGTGGACCATGTACGGTATCACGGCCACTGAAGAGCCCTTAGGGACTGTGTACCCGCTGGGAAGCGCCACATCCATGTCGATGTCTCGGGGGAGCGTGCAGACAGCAGGCATTAACCGCATTGTCTCCTTCAGAGCGCGATCCAACACAGAGAGTTCAGGCACGTCGTCAAGCGCCAGCATACTTTCTTTGTCCTGAAAGACTCCTTCCAGCTCACAGAAGATCTGATCCTGGATTTCAGGATTGATAGCGACGTACATGAGAAAGAAAGACATGGTCAAAGATGTTGTGTCTAGGCCAGCTGCGGCAATCGTAATAACTTCATCGCAGATTTCTTCTGATGAAAGCAAAGAGTTTTGCGATTCCGACGATGCGATCATCATGTCTAAGAACGAGGTAATTGTCTTCCCGCCGGCTGTTAAAACTCCTTGTCGCCGAATGCCATCGCGATAGTCAGCCATCTTCTTATTGACAATTTTTTTGGAATAATCTTGCAAGAACTGAAATAAAATGTATGAGTCAAAAACGTATCTTTATAAACTTTAATTTTAAATTTGTATTTCATCATCAACTCGTGTTATCAGTGTGACTGTGATGTTAAGGACATTTGAACCGGGACCGATCAAATCGAGTTTTCTTCTTCCATGGCAAGTCTTGTAAGTTCAAATTTTTCTATTGTGATCAAGGACTTTACGTCGGTATATATTACACAAATTAAAGTCATGAGTACCTCCTTAATTTCCCTAGCATGCTTGCCTTCTTTGGTGAGCATGTAAATGCAATCGAAATATAACCACGGTCTGGAGAGTCTTGAGATGGCTAGTCTATCCCCTGCGTGGATAGCGTCACCCAGCGCGTTCCTCCCCGAGTTCTGTGTATTTGATGGTACACCTGTAAATTGCTCAAATTGGTATAAACTGCACACTATTCATCCGAATTTAGATTGATTGATTAGTGGGTATTGACGACGCATTGTTTTGACGACGAGCCATGTGTCTCTAGTCTAACGAGTGAATGAGTGGATGAGGACGCTAATGAATCTTACCTAGCCTACAAGCGAGTAGGGGAAACCTGGTGCTGGCACGTAGCCTACTCCTGTTAAAGGGCACCAAGGGGACCAACAGCTTAACGTCCCTTCTGAAGAAGGGTACAACGCAAACAACAGGATACTTCCTCAAATCCATGCTGTCGAGAGGTTGATAAACAAGGCGAATGAACTTGCTGTACGAACTTGCATCACTTCAACCTCTCTCCCGAACAGAACTGGTCATGTGTATGATGGTCACTCATCCAATACCTGACCAGAATACCTGAATTTAGGTTGTATAAGAAAACAGTACCATGCTTAAATCATACCTATTGCAGTTTCACAAACAGCGTCGAGTGTGCAGAGATTCAGGTAGGAACAAATGTCAAACGCCGAACCATCGGCAACTTTCTCAAGTTTCTCGACTAAGATTCTTGATTTTTTTACAAACACATTAAAGTACGTCTCAATCACTTTGTAATGAAACAATGGAGTAATTAATTTTCTGTGAGTTTTCCAGATATCGTCTCTGTTAGTCAAAAGTCCTTCACCCAAAAAGTATTTCAACGAAACAGTCATTATTCGATCTCTGTTTTTTATGTTTACGTTCGCTAATATCTTTTCGATATCATCTGGATCCGTTAGATAAACAAATAACTGGTTTGCATACCAAGCCCTAACGACATTTCCATACTCTTCGATCATTTTTGTGACATTCACAAATGCTTTGTACATTGAACCGGAGAGAATCAAAGCGTTGCCAAAAAGCGGAAGACACAGAGGTCCAGGCATTTCACTCGCGAACCTCCACAGCCTCCGTCGGGGTAACCAATAGCAGGCGACCCAAAGAAGAGTGACTGCTGTACCCACAAGCACACACCACGCCGTCTTCATCGTGACTTCTCTGGGAAAAGTCCTTTTCACTAGTCTTATATGGCAGTGCATCTTTCGCAACTATATCGGACATGCTTCAAGAAGTTCTTCTTATTCACATCAATAACGTGGCTTAAAATGAAGCTGAATGCACATACTACTTGACATGTGTTCACTGGTGATGTTAGTAATTTAATTTGTACTGAAAGCGTGTAACTTCATTTTTTTTGTATTTTCTTTTGACGTTTTTATTGTTTTGTTTTTCATTTTCTTCAGGGTTTAACCTATTGTTAGAGAGTAATCTACGTTTATATTAATGTATGCAATGAAATTATGTATCGTTACGCTCATTACTTTAATTAATAGTCAACTTATGTTACTGGCTTTTTATTTATCGCCTTAAAATGTAAATTTGTTTACCAAATATAATTTTAATTAGAAAAGATTCGATTTCTTTATGCTTGCAAATGTCATGGAGCGGACAGGTACTTTTAGAATCAGTAACCCCAAATTCTTTACGCTTTGACAAGGGATGATGCTTGCTATTCACACAGTCTTGGATAGTCTCAAAGGCCATCCCTTCGGTCATTGCCCGCGCGCTTTAGAAATACAGTCACTTATCAATCACACCTACATTTAGGCATTTCAACTGCACCCTCCCACCAAGTGTCTCTTGAGTTAGCAATGTGAACCCCGATTTGAGGGCACTAAACATTGTCCAGCTAAAGCAAAAGACACTCTCTGCTCATCCTCGCTCTAGGACGGACGTGTCCTGATCTTCTCGAAAATATAAGTCTTTTTACTTACTTGGTGTAGTTTTAGGATTGTGTCATTAAATAAATATCTCAGTTTATCAAATCATTTCTTATCACGTATAGACTTTTCACAAAGTCGCCCACGAGCTTTCCGCCGATCATGTCTACCGACTTCTAAATTATCCCTTCAAGAAACAGGGTCTAGATCCCTTAACCTCTGGTGGTGGCAGCATGGAACCGCTACCCGGTCCACAACATTTTGGTGGCCGCGATCCACAACATTTTGATGGCAGCGCGTTGGGATTCGAGTCTCTTTGCAAGGTTGGATTTCTCATCGATCAAACGTGATTGACTTTGCCGAATTTTGACCATTTTCAATTTTTTTTTCAACTTGATGAACTTAACTTTCTCGACGCAATAACGAAAAGGTAGAGTAGCGATGTCAATTTTTACAAAATTTTGGGTGAACTCGTTTCCAAACAATATCTATGCGTAAATTCAGTGTTCAAATGTTAATTGCCATGGTGATGTCATGAGCGTTTTTTTTTTCGATCAATGTGCGTTTTGTTTGTTAGATGAGGAGGATTAGAGTAGAGAGGCCCAAGATAAGCTAGGTCGCGTCGCGTTTCATTTTTTTCAGGTAAATTCTTAAAATTTAACTTCAGTCTGGTCCTTCATAAATTCACAATGCCGCTTATTAACCATACTCCGACCATGGAGGAGGTAACCGCTATTCAGAATTCAAATCTTAGTCATTTAAATTTAGTTCCCGAATTTTCCGGATCGTCGGGCATATCAGTAGAACATTTTTTCGACCGGCTTGATGAAATGTCATTCATGGGAAGCTGGACAAAAAGTCAGCAAGCGATCATTGCGCGCATGAAACTAAAGGGCGACGCGTCTGCATATGTACAAGCCAACCCAGAGCTCAGAAGAGCGACTTATGAAATCTTAAAAACCGCTCTCACGAAATGGTTCCGAACCGATATCAGTGTCGAGAAACTGAACGAGGAGTTCTCGGCATGCTTCATGCGGACGTCTGAGACAGTTCAGCAATTCGCGACGAGACTGTCAATCGCGGGTTTTAGGACACAGCAAGAAGGTGAGGACGAGGGCGAGCAGGCCTACGCCAAAAAGGCTCTGGAACGCGCCCTCCTCACACAATTTTTAAAAGGAATCGGGGGCAACATAAAACGCTTCGTCTTGACGCATCGACCGAAAACGTACGATGAAGCATTAGACTTCGCTCTTCACGAGGAGGCAGCGGAAGCCTCGATCGGTGCGACCGCCGTTCTGGTTGGAGCCGTTCGAAAGGAGCAACCTCAGTCGGTGCCCCAAAATATCAATCCAAATTATCAGTCACGAACACCCCCACATGTCAATGACAATTCCGCGGGCCGACCCGTCACATGTTTCTGTTGTGGAGGGAGAGGGCACTACGCCAACGTGTGCCCGAGTAAGATCGCTTCATCGGCACCCCCCTCTAGACCCTCTAGACCAAAATCATATTTAGGCATGGTAAGGGAGTAAAGGATTAATGTGTTTTATTATTTTTATTATAACTATGTATGTACTGTACAAATTGTTAAAACAATGTTTTGTTAAAAACAATAATAAATAAAATAAATGTAAAAAAAAAAAAATTACTGTCTGTCAAAATTGCAACAAACGGGGACATCGCGAAGAACACTGTTGGTATAGACGGGCTCCACAGGGCCGAGGCACGGTTAGGGACGGGCGATACCAGCCAAAGGGTTCCCCGCAGAGTCATCAGGCACAAGGTGGTGATACACCACAGGATTTTTAAACGTGCCCCATATTCGGTCACCCGATGTGGCTTCGGCACGTGTTTTCAGTAATTGGCGAGTGCAAAGCGTCGGCACTACGCGGGTTCGAGGCGAAATTGTAACTGATAAATATCGGACACCAGTCACATTTCTCGTAGATTCCGGGGCTGAAGTATCTCTTCTAAGCCAGTCAGTTCTAAAGGGTGACTTAAGTATAGGCCGGAAACTCGCACAATTACCTCGGTGACAGGGGAAATGCTGCCAATCTTGGGCACAGCCTCCTTGAACGTCGTATTAGGGAAATACGAGTACTTGTATTCGGGTTTCGCAGTGTGCAACGATGCAATGAAGTTGCCATGTGACGGGATTCTTGGGAGAGATTTTATGAAATATTTCAAAATGGTATTGGACTTTAATGAAGACATGTTAATCCACAATGATAACTTTGTAAAACTCGACCATACTTTCCATGGGGCGTTTGCGTCGTCTGCAGAGATAACGAGAGAATTACAGGAGTCAGTAGAGTTCACGGGAGAGCTGGAACAGGAGTCAGTAGAGGTCACGAGAGAATTAGAGCAGACAGGTTTAGAGAGCAAGTCAGAATCAGAACAGGACACAATTGAGATCCTGACCGAAAAGGATATAGGCGAAAAGATCGCAAATGTACAGGTTCTTAGCGAAGAAGAGGTTACATCTGATTTAGAAGACGAGGAGACTGTAAGAAAATGCGCGGAAAATGAGAAAATAGATTACGAACCAGTTTGGGATTTAGACAGAGTCAAAATTTGCCAACTTTAAGATGCAAAACTTATTGCGATTATTAACGGCATAGAAAAAGATAGCAAGAGCCATACCAAACTTTACCTGAACGAGTGAGGGATTTTGTATAGATATCGAGAGGGTGTAGAAAGTAACCACAGATTAGTCATTCCTGAGACAATGATTTCAGTGATATTAAAAACGTATCATGATTCGCCATTTTCCGGGCATGCTGGAATTCATAAAACGACAAGTCTTCTGATAACGCGTTTCTACTGGCCTGGAATGTTCAACCAAATTCGAGCATATGTGAAGCGATGTGTCAGTTGTCAGCAGCGAAAATCGAAACCGCACCCGACACATGCCCCTTTACAATCATATCACGACGAAAACTTGCGAAAACCGTTTAAAATCATGCATTGCGATACTTGCGGACCAGCTCTTACGAGTTACAAAGGGAATAAATACGTGCTAACTTTCATCGATCGTCTGACTCGGTATCCGATTTATTGTTGTATTCCAGATCAAAGAGCTTCCACTGTTGCTCGCGCATTTGTCGACAATGTAGTTGCAAGTTTTGGATGTCCCGAAATTTTAAACAGTCATAATGGCAGTAATTTCGTTTCGAAAATGTTTAATGAGGTTATGAACATATTGCGAATCAAACCCAAAACCACCACAACTTATCACAGTCAAAGTAATGGTATCATCGAAAGAAGTCATTCAACATTTCATAGCATCATGAGTCACTATGTCCAAAACGAACCGTTATCATGGGATGATTGCGTGCCCTTAGTTATGCTAACCATGAGGAGCAGTATAAGTACTTTTTTTTTAATAATAATAATAATAATAATTCTTTATTATTTTCCTTTGACCCGTTCCAGGGTATTGGAAATTGTCAGTTCTACAGGATCAGTTTATACAATATATACAATGCATACATATAAATATAGCAAAACATACTTGAAAGAATACAAACAATTATATATTTAATTTTTTTACAGCTCTTCACAATACTCCTTTACTGAGTAAAATGCTTTTTCAATTAAGTATAATTTCAAATGCGCATATAGCTGCGTACCTTGTTTTCCCTTTAAAAAATTGGGAAGAGCATTTGTCAGTTTTACACCTGCATAAAAAGGGTATTTTTTTTAAATATTCAAATGATGGTCTTTGGATCTAAAATCAGCCTTACCCCTCGTGTCATGGTTGTGAATCTTATAGTTTGTTATCTTATGCTCCGACCCCGGGTAACATGCAAAGAATAATACCGTGTAAAATATGTACTTCTACAGGACACTCTCCTTATTTTCAACTATACGGTACCAAAATGCCAATTCCTTACGCGGAATTCAGCAAATCATCGCGACCCATTTACAACACAGACGAGCACTATCCCAGAAGCGATTGGAACAAGCATATTCGATAACGAGGGAAAATTTAAAACGCAGTGCTAAACAAAATGCAAAATATTACAATCGAAAGGCTGTCGAAGTAACTTTCAAGCCTGACGATATCGTTTGATTCGATTTCTTTATGCTTGCAAACGAGCAAAGATTTGTCTTGCTCCGCCTATCTCCTCTGCATTTGTACCAGATGCTTTCCTTCACCCAAAGAAAAAGTCACCCCCAGCTCCAGTTTTTCCATGTCAGACATAGAGAGCTCTGTCTTGATGAAGAAGCTACGCAAGACCACGCTGAGGACGCACTTCATCTGAAGCGATGCGTACTTGTCACCGATACAGTGTCGAGGTCCAGTGCCAAATGGGATGTACGCGTACTTGTGGGGTTGTGCGTGGACCGAGCGGTTCTCAGGCAACCACCTGTCTGGCCAGAACCTGGAACCGATACACAAAACTCGCTCCAATGTTTGCTCACTTCTCTAAATAGCATTGCCCGAAAGCATAGATATTCGTACCGAGCGCCCGGTTATTTTGATTTTATAGATATTGTGTCCCTGTTTTTATTTTATCAAGTTGAACGGGACGGACCTGTGTGCCTTGAAGGTCTGACGAGAGTTCTTTTTAAAGTGCATCATAAATAAATAAATATTTTGTTCACAGTGTAGGTACAACAAACAAAATTTGACTATGAACGAGCTGCATTCTTTCCAACTTACCTATTTGGCTGCGAATAGTATTTGGGATTACGGTGGACCATGTTATGAAAAACGGCGATCGAGGAGCCTCTCGGTATGGTGTACCCACTTGGTAGCACAAAGTCTATGTCGATTTCACGCAGAATAGCGCCCACAATGGGCATCATTCGCAACGTCTCTTTCAATGCCCGGTCCAAAACAGGTAGTTTTGACATGTCTTCAATACGTGGCATTCGATCCTTGTCCTGAAAGACTTCCTCTAGCTCTTGGTAGATTTGATCCTGGATTTCAGGATGAATAGCGACGTACAGGATAAAAAACGTCATCGTTAATGCCGTCGTTTCGTAACCTGCAGCAACAACTGAGATAACTTGGTCGACTAATTCATCCGTTTTCAAACAGGCATCTTGTGATTCTGACTTGATGATTGTATCCAAAAAGGAATATATTGTTTGGCCGCTGGTTGTGACGAATAGTTTGGAAACATTTTGAAGCCCTTGTCGATGCTCTCTTAGCTTTTTTTCTATTATATCTTTGGCAAATTTTCGAAGCACCTGAAAATAAGATTTGTGAGATTTTCTGTAAATTAAGAGACTGATGTTACTTATTAACAGTGTCCGGAAAGTAGGATTAGGCGTTCATTGTATTTTTGTCGCAATGGAGTTATGTTAACGAGTTATAACTGTTTTTTTTTTTTTTTTGCTTACCATCTTTTGGTGGTTGTACTCCTTGCCCTTAGAGGTCAAGGTCAACTCGTAGAACTTATCGTTGTACAACCACGGCCTCGAAATCCGGTACATGAGAGCTTCGAGCGAAATCTTTTGCAAAGCGTCCTGAATGTTTCTTCCCCCATCTGTCTGCGAGTTTCCGGCCACACCTGAAATTATTTGCCATGTATTTGGTGCATGCATAATTGTAATGCAACAATTAACTTTTAGTAATATAATGTCCGTTATTACCTATTACAGTTCGGCATATCGTGTCCAAGGTGCAAGAGCCTATCAAGTCAAAAATATCAAAGCTTGTCCCGTCAGCCACCTGCTTCAAGTTATTTTCAAGAATCTTTGACTTCTCAGCAAATATTTTGAAGAAACTGTTGATCACGTTGACATTAAATAACGGTGTCGTCAATTTCCGCTGTTTCTTCCATTCTTCACCATTAGATACTAAAATACCATTTCCGATAAAATATCGAGTCATGCCGCTCATAATGCTGTCTTTGTTTATTACATTGACGTTTCCAATTATTTTTTCGATATCGTCTGGGTCAGTGAGAATCACAAACAGCTTGTTAACCATCCAGAGACGGACCACTGGACCGAAATCTTTCACTAATCTTATCATATTATCAAATACCTTGTCCGGCGTGCCCCAAAATTGCGTAACATTGCCCAAAATGAACGCACAGTTTGGCCCGGGTATTTTACTAGCCGAATCACGCAGTCCTCGCCTTGGTAACCAGTAGCAGAAGAACCAGAGCAGGCTCCCAGCAATTAACACGATAAACATATCGACGCTATTAATAGCAACACCTCTCTGGTACAAGTTAGAACGACGGAATGATATCCAGGTGTTGCATGCACCTTTTATACACTAGTCACTAGCTAGTGCATCTGAATGATATTAATTCATTTTGATATAAAATTGATTCTAAGTTGCTAATAATACCACTATTATTATACATTGTGCAATTGAGATGAGTTGGAGTTTGTATGGAAACCGACGGCAATCGATGTTTCCTTGGCTATATGACCGTATCTTCCCGAACATGTTTTTATGGCATTCTTTAGGTAAGGCGATTTTTTGTTCTGATTGGCGATCAAGGATGGAATATCAATAATTTACCATACTCATTAAATTTGTCTTCATTAAAGTGATGGGTTGCTTTTTGTTCTCAAGAACAATCACAATTTCCCACATACAAATTGCCTACTTTTTTTTTTTGACGTGACTACGTCTTAAAGCGCATTCTATAGGGAGGCATGTACGGATTTGCTCTCCAAAATGGCAAATGTGTAACAAGCCCTACAGCCTACAGGAAGCAAAGGACAGAGTGCGATTTATTATCATTCAATAGTTCAGACAATTCTCTAGAGGTACTTTTTTTTTTTGATTTTCGATAAACAAAATATTGGAGGCGTTAGAGGGGTTGGCGTTTTTAATGCTCTCCAGAAGACCAATGTTAAATTACGCAAAATGGCAAATGTGTAACAAACCCTACAGCCTACAGGAAACAAAGGACAGAATGCAATGTATTATCACTCAATAGTTCAGATAATTCTCTAGAGGTACTTTTTTTCTATAGACAATATATTGGAGGCGTGAGAGGAGGCGGCGTTTTTAGCACTCGTCATTAGACTAATGCAAAATAAAATATATATATCGCAAGATGACACTTCCATCCCAATCTGTATATTCCTTCAGCATGTAAATTAGATATGAAAACACAACCCAAATAAAGAGAGACGTAAAACAGACATGTTTTCGACATATATTTCCGTCCAGGGTTCCAGTCCTGGTACAAGAGAACCTGTTACTCAAACAACGGCGCTGACCCCCGGCATGTGAACTAGATGTAAGAAACATTTCCAATACACAGTGGCGTTGAACAAGCACAAGCGTTGATGTCTCCGTCCAGGGTTCCAGTCCTGGTACAAGCGAACCCGTCACTCAAGCAACGGCGCCGACCCCCGGCATGTCAACTAGATGATTATAGTTTTATGGTTTCTTGCATGTGAAGTATGGTCAGTACGGTAGTTGACCTACGTGCCTACGCGGTAGTTGAACGTAGTCACACTTAAATCTCGGCCGTATCAACAAGATACAGCTACACCCGTTTTTTGTTGCTTCTTTGTGTACCTATACACAGAAGTAAAAGCGTACCTACTCCCATAACGTTCATGTTAAACTGTCTTCGCAAAAAATGGCCGCCAAATAACTTCTTTACCGACAAAAATGGAGGATACTAATATAGGTGAAGTCACCGTTGTTTCGAGTGTTACAAGTGTTATGTTTTTATTTCTCGCAGATTCGAATTTGAGACTGCTAAATACTCAACTTAGCGATTGATTTACATCCATAAATATTTCGAGTCGGAATTATTTAATGAAAGAGGTTTGTTTAAAAGGAAACCGCAAGCACCATCGAGTAGAACCTACCGTTTCGTTTTGTTGCCGGCTCGTTTGCTCAGCAGAAAGTTTAACATTAACGCTATAAACGTATTATGGGAAACGCACATAAATAAATTGAGACTAAATAAGGAAGCTTACACGGAATCAAGGTTGTAAATTAATATTGTAGTTGTAGGTTGAGTTTTAAATACCTGTAACGACACGTGTGCTTAAGAGTAAAACAGGTGAAGAATATTACTTAGTCATGCAGAGAAATTGTTCGTGTGTTTTGCATCGACTTAATATAGAAACCTACACAATTAAATTCACAACTAAGTAAATAAGATGAGTTTTATTACCTATGCGTCGAAGTTAATTAAACAAGAACCTATTAAACAATATCGATATAGTGTGCAGTTTCATTTTTACACGTTGCGTTCGCGTAGTTATTTTCTTAGCCAGAAACTTTTTGATAATAAGCATCGTGAAATCTATGTACGGAACTCGAACTAATCTATTTTGTAAAGAAAATCAAGCTTGGGAAGTTGTTTCACACTGAAACATAATTTGGATTGTTTTGAAAACAGAAACATTCACACCTCACGTCTTATTTACATGTAGTTTATCTATGTTTTGTATAATTACGATTAAAATTAATCCCACAAAAAAATTATCATGCTGTGGCGGTTTGAGCTTAAAACCTCCATGTTTTCAGAAAAATAGGCAAAAAATGTCTTCAACTAATCAGAATATTCGGAAATTTATAGAATTTACAGCAATAATCGGTATATTTGAATACGTTTTGGTACTGATTGTTGTGGTCTAATCTAGACACATGAAAAATACCTACTTAGAAACAAAGCGTTAAAAATGTCCTTTGTTTCATGCTCTCAATTACAAAGAGTACTTGAAACCAAAAATAATTAGTTCATCTTTAGTATCAATGGTACCTCCACCATGCGATCCAGCAATTCCATAGGAACAATTCGAGGACTATTCCAAGTTATCCCCCTCTCTTATCCCACTACTCGCTCCCACAAACAAGCGTCTTAGATCGGGCTGGGGTAATTACACGGTGACTTAATCCGAGTCATTTTTCTGAATCAGGTACGAGTGGTGTGCGTCTTCATTCGTGCCCGGCATTACCCAGGCTTGTGTCACTCATTGTTGATGAGAAAAGAGAGTCTTGTCAGTGTGCACGCGTGGAAGAGAGAGACGCGAATAGAACTAATTATACAAGGACGGGGAGATGGAAGAAAGAGACGGATCACAACAATAAGATTCCACCCTTGAGATAAATGAAGAGCAGTGCTAAAGATGCCTTTGCCCCGGGGACAAATGAGAGAAGCAAAAGTCGAGTATCGCTTTAGATGGAAAAGTATTCGTTGGGATCATTTTCCAAATAAGTAGTTTGTCGGAAAACTTCTAGCACAAGATTCAAAGGAGATTCATACAATAATGTGGAGAAATATGACATTCAATTTTCATGATGTGAGTATGAAAGTTCCAATGGGTTCATTTAAAATTTTGGAACAGAAAAACAATCGAATAATTCACATGATTGAAATAGAAAACTAAAATCACTTTATTTCGAGCTAATCATAATTTTTATTTCTCGTTACATCAACAACCCTCCAAAACGGTGAACATGCAAGCATTTATAATTTTTTGTCAGGACGTTATTTCTCTGCACTTTGCAGTGGCTCTTGCGAAGGGGGTGGGTGCCTTCTTAACTCGTGACATAAGACGCTCAGTTAATCAGGGATGTTCGCGTCTCGTGCCCCCCCCCCCCCCCCCTGACGGGGGAGGCGAGGCTTAACAATGCCCCGGGCAATTATCAAGTCAAAAGACATGGAAATGAAACTGCAGAAAAGAATGAGATGACATCTAATTTCGGTCGACATGCTGTAACGGTTGGAATAGATTTCTGGGAGCACTTGATTTGATTTATAGTATGTTCTTACAATGTATCTCTGGTCTTAGAGAAGAAGACCTCATTAACTTTGCCAGGTCTTCCAGCAGTACGTTGTACTAAGAATAAGAAAGACATGCTCGAGGAGTTTATCAGGACTTGCAATTATGGAGCTTCTGAATACCAATTTTCATCAACGGGCTACGAATAATTTTCAGTCTCCATGCAAAGACTTGCTTTTTGTCAAATGTAATTGTTTTCAAATGAGATATGCATTTTTCCCTGAAGTCCTTGATATACACTAGAGATCGGTGTGTACCCGCTTGAAGTCATTGATAATTAATCACCTTCCGGTTATTCATACATGTTTGAGCAAGCAATTTACGGGGCAGATATTTTTGAAATTAATTAAATTAATGCGCGATTCATTCACAAAGCTCAATGTCCTGTTTTGAGTGTCATGTGCAACAATGTATATGGGGGTTAGGTCTAAGTCGTTTACTTGAGAGGTTTGCAGAATTTTATTAGTTTTAAGCCTTATCGAGATCGCAGAGAAGGTGATGTCGAATGGCTTATAAAATAGAGGGTTTGGGATGCAGTTCAAATAATTTCGATTTCAAGGTTATTTTTTTAGCAAATCTATTCGTTTTGGGTAATACAAGGAGGTAAAATTCCCATGAGCTTTATACTTAAAAACATTTTTACCTTGTTACACATTCGCGAAAAATGTTTGTTATAAAAAATAAAAAATACACCGAACTTACTTTACGCATATTAAACTGATCCAACTGAAAGGGTTTGGATGCCAATTGAGGCTCGCTGCGATTTGACATATGAATTGGTGTGAGTGATCGATCGACCCGTTTTGGTCATGTGCCCACCGATTCGGAGTCGGCCGCGTAAAAAAGTAATTAAACCCAGATTTTATTGGCATTTCAACACTTTTCATTGACTGATGTCCCACTGACCACGCGGTGGTGCCGCCACGTGATTGATCAAGTAATTAAAACTCCCATGTGGCCAATTCGTAAAACCTCGTGCTTTGTGGGGAGCGACGTGTGTAAAGTGCTCTCGCGGGTTTATTCGTTGTCGAATGAAAACATTTTCATGTTACGGGTTTTAATGAAATTTGAAACGTATGAAATTTTGGCATGCTAGATTTTGAAAAGAATCACAAGCAATGATTTCAAATCACACCAATGAGTTAAGGGTACAAACAGTCAATGTCTACTTAGTTTATTAGAGAATGGAAAACGTAAACATTTCACCTTCAATAGTTTTTCTTGAGTTTTTTGTTAATTGTTAATTTGTTTCCTAAGTATGTCTACTTTATCTAACCTTATCACTAGTTTCCAAAAATAAATAAATAAATAAATGGGTTTGAATGCTTAATAAAACAATAATGACAAAAGAAATTAAGGACAAAAAGGAAGTTGTTTTACTTAGCATCCAAAACCACGTTTTAATTTGTTTTTTCACGTTTATGAGGTTTTTGATTGATTTTATACACATATCTATAAATCGACAATAACAAAGACGGACGAATGAAGAGCACTGCTTCTAGCAGTAAAATCCCTGTGGGGGAGTATCACTTCCACGGGGGGAAGAGTGCGTTTAAAGGACAGAATTGAGGCTTTGGGGTCATCCGGATGTGAATCTACTACAGACTGGCAGTCAATTAGCAGCATGGAAGCCTTGCTCTCGACTGTCAAGTCTGTATGATGGATTGTATCACCCACACAATGCTTGAAAACCAGACCGAACACTTTGTATGATTACAAAAGCTTACCGTTTCGCCGTGTGTTTTGGGGACAATATAGATCAATTCGGGAACCCTAAACTGTTAGAATATGGATTCCATTATGTTCAGCGTGTCGATCTGGGCAGAGGAACTTGGCTTAGGGGTGTTGTTATTTAAATGTAATCTTATACAGATGTTCGTTGTTACAAGTGGCTGGGTGACCGTTTGCCATGTGGGTGATTCGATTGAAGTTATAGAGAATCTTCTTCAGTGGCGAACAGAGCGTGTCAACTAGGGAATGACCTCGGTAATATGTTTTTAACTCAATGGCGCCTTAAAACCACTGCTTATGAGGAAAACTGTCGTGCATTTCCTTCCAATGGTTAAAATACGTTAGTAATTTTCTTTTAATTTTTAGTAAAGACTTGGTTAGCGTATACGTAATCTAAACTGTGTCAAAGTTTAACAGTAGGTTTTTTATAATTTATGCTTCCTAATCACCTCAATAACTAATTATATTGTGATATTTTTGTGTCGTTATTTTGTGTTTGTGGTACCTGGTCTCGCCACTGGGATAACGCTTCGTTCAATGCACCCTTAAATAATTAGTGACAAATCTAATCATAGCAACCCTTTCTACGGCTAATAGCATTAACCACGCCATATATTTTCTGAGTGACCAATGACTTTCACCCTGACAAAATATGACTCGACGCTATAAGTAATTCATATCAACAAATTGCCCTTAGCTAGACGTAGGCATCATGTTACTAAATGACATTTTGCCAATTTGGCTTGATTAAAATGTCACTATTACACAAATACGCTGGAACACGATATTCTCTATTGTCCAGTTTTCCGCAGAACGAGGAATCAAGTTGGAAATTCTATTCATAACCTGAACCATCTTAATTCTTGATTATTATAACCATAGGGTGGTCTATCATAACCTCTAATTGCTATATAAATGTTGTCATTCCATACTCTAACGATAATGATCAAAGTTCAAGCAGTATTATCTCTTAATTGTAACGTATTCTTGACCGTTTTCAACTTCATTAGTGACATTAGCCCCAAGAGAGACTTGAACCATCACGCTTAGATAATACAGCCCCAAAATCGTGCATAATTACTGTCTTTTGTATTCTCCTAATTCAATTGTTTGGTAGATGTGTTCGTAGCGGACAGTAAATGACCGACGCTCATTCATACGGCTTTGGAAGATGGAACGGGCCGGCTTTATTGTGCTCAACACCCGTAATCGGGCATTGAATATGCAAATTATTCCATCTAATCACGGTAGATAGCGAATTACGTATGGTACAGGACAGTTGACAGAGTAGATCACTAAAGTACGCTTAGAGGACCTCACTTCGCGACCATGTTAAGGCATTAATTTAAATACAAATTAAACCCACACGGTTTAGAAATTTCGAATGTTTAACGAAGAAAAATACAACGCAAAGAATTTTGGTAATCCGTTGAGCTGTTGTGTGTTGTGGGTGTGTGTGCGCGTTTTGATTAAGTTTGCCGTTTAGCATGTAGGATTGTTACTTTTGTGGTAAAAATTTGTTTAATTTCCTGTTTGCTCTAATGAGTTGCGCTGGATTTGGAGCAATGACAATGGGGTAGGTTTTGAGGGTAAATCGCTGTGATTGTTTTGTGAATTTGGTGACATGTTTGATTTTGGTAGAATCGTGTCGAGATTAGTGAGATATCGATTGTTATCATTTCGTGAACAATGACTTGATTATGAGATTATTCGCCCGTTTTTTTTTCGAACTGAAAATGATTTATCACACTCCTGTCGTAATCGTACGCATGGCGTTCTACGATTAATTACAGAATGGCATCATTTTACGGTATTCCAATGCAAAACTGATGACAAAATCCAAAATAATTTGTGTTTTCAGAACAATTTCAGTCAGATATGTTAAGGAATATACAGTTTGAAGCATGAATTTGTTCTGCTTATTTTTCCCTCGAAGCCAAGCACATTGCGCCAACAGTTAGACAGATAATGTTCGTTCTTAAAAATAAAACTTAAAATGGTTTTAACCCTACTCAAAAATGTACACACATTTGAATATAATTAACCACCTAACGGATACATGATACCGCCCCAATTTAGTGCGTAACTTCACGCTCTTCACGATATTTATCTTTGACACATGCTCAGGCGTAGCGCTAATCTCGCCGATCGCGAGATTTCCCGGTCACACATTTGCCCGATTTTACGCCTCGCTTTTTTTTTAATTCCCTTTTCAAGGTAACCCGTCTCGGTATTATCAAGTCACGGTGAAGCGAACGGCAAATCTCCAATCCGCTGACAGATTAATTACAATTTAATACCTTTGGGCATAGAACAGATTAGAATTGAACCTCGACGCTGCTGAGGGCTGAAAAGCGACAATCGGAGAATAAGGGTGGAGGGTGTACCAGCAAAAAGTTGTCGTGATATTCTCAGACATATCCACCGTACGTGTACGCTAGGTGGTTATATTGTTCGTAACCTCCCTGATCTCGAGCTCGTTTATCACCGTGTGTAACACGCTTTAATTGGTTTAACTCCAATTGAGCTGGCACCACAAAGCATTTCTCTTTTAATGCATTTTCATATTTACTCCTGCAACTCTTTTTTATTCAGTCGATGCTGTAGAACCTCGTAAAGCTTTTGAAAATAGAGGACCAAAAATTCATATTTTGAGTGTTCTTAACTGAGACCCCATGCTTTTTTCAGCAAAATCGGTTAAATAGTTTTGTAACTATTTGCAATTTTCGAAAATGTTCAGTATCCTAAACCGGCGGGTCGCATGCATTTTCCTTGCGTAGGCTAACAAAAGGAAAGGGAAAGACCGTCACTATTCAGTATTGAGATACAGTTTTCTTTAAAAATGCAACACCAAAATAAATATTCTTCCTCAAGAAACATTTGGATTACCAATACTCATCAAGCAAAGGTGACCGATCAAGACTGTACCCTCCAAAGGAATCGTAACAAACCGATTGTAACTTCGTTCCTCAATGTCAGATGAGAACCCCTCGATGTTCACGACGATACGGGATGCTATATCTACTTGATAGCTCACTTTTATAGCAAATAACTTCTTCGGAGAGCCAAGGAACACCAATAAAAGAGGCGCTGTCAGGTTAAGTACCGAATCAGGTGACGCGGTTCCCATCATCGAAGCGTTCGATCAGCGCAATAAAGCACAACAATCCAGCCGAGATCGACCGCTAAAGGGACGTTTCACCGACGCTTTTTTCAAATGTCTTCCGCGCAAGAGAATCATTTATCATTCGGATGCATATCGCGTGCATGTCATCTGTGGGGGAGGAGGGCGAGAGGTTTTTGGCGGGAAGGGTGGGGATAGGGGATGTTTTTGTGGATGGGATATGAAATACTCGTCAAAATTTCAAAAGAAAATTGTTGTATCATGGTTCGAATTGTATTATGTCACAGCGACGTACTGTGTTAGTACGGCCTAAGGGGTGATTTGATTGAGGGCTTGTGCTTGCGCCGTGCAGAAAGATTTGGGTTTATCAAATTAAGTGAGTCTGAGTTGAGTAATTTGTAAAGTGGTGGACGCGTGTGGCAAGTTGTGCGTACAAGAAACACATTTGTGGCGTGATAATGATGCGTCAAACTTTGAATTATATTGCAGTGTCATTTGGGAACATCGAAACAATTTACTATGCATGATTACTAAAACTGTGAGCATTAACATCTATTTCATCTAGTACAAAAAGGTATTTAGAAACACATTTTACTCATAAAATGTTAAGGGGACATAAGTCTGCTAATGATTTCCTTTACACTAGGAATTTTTATAAAAGGTAATGAAAATAATTCAACTCCGTTTGTTTCTCAGAGTTTGTCAACTCAGTTAACAGGGAGTATTTCAAGTGCGGGCTTAGACTAAGAAACGGCAGGAATCATGGTGGGACATAAGGCAAACTCTTTGCAAGGTAGTTTGACACTTAATTTAAACCTAATCTTGTTGTCTTTCCAACTGGGACCTCTTTGTCCCCTCCCCCTCTTTTGCAACCCTTGTGCATTGTCTACAAACCCCAGATTTGACATTCAATGCAGTCAACAATATCCCACCATCCATCAACATGGAACAAGTCTGCGCCATCATCTCGTTTGTCATCACGAAACCTGGACGAAATAATATCCACTTGCATTTCTCAATTTCACGAAAGTTCATTAGGTTAAAATAATCCCAGTCTGTGTAGTGAAATGTCCAAATCTTTTTCTGTCATTGGCGTCTAGCGTCTCGTTATGCAGACGAGGATTGGTAATTATACCCGTGTGGTAAATGGTCGTGAATACGTGAGTGGAGTTGTTGTCAGTTCGAGGAGAATTCAGCTACAAACCATTAGACATTCGTAAGCAGAACATCTTCGTCGACTAACTACGTCTCGCTATGATTAATTCTTTGCAGAGTAACAGTGTGAAAAGTATTTACACTTTTTCTGCTATTTTTAATTTAAGGTATTTCTTTGGGGTCTGACGTAGCCTCTAACTAGATCACATTGTAGCTACAAAAGCCCTTTTTTCTTTCGTTACAACGAACTTTTTCCCCATTCAAATTTAAATTACAATCAGCCTTCTTTGCAATTTTCTTCGCCTTCACAACAAATTTGCAAAGCAGAGGAAAATTCTGGCGACTCACATCTAATTCACTCCTCCATTGAAACTCGTCCATCAAATTATCTTTGAGGATAATTTGCTGAGACTTACACCATAAAGGCGTTCGAAAGTTGACATGAAAAGCTTAATTCAAATATCATATCGACGCTCATCTTAAGCCATCCTGAAAAGCATCAGTCATTTTGGTGAAGAAGACTCGCTCTCACTTTGTCTTGGAAATTTCGCTCGCCATGGCTGTCTGCTCCGTCTCTTCATACGTGGTAACGAAGTGTATTGTTGTTTCGATTGATAAAACGATTTATAAACTTCCAGTTGCACTGTGTGCAATGTAAAACGTGGCTATGTGTGCCGTACGCGAAAACCACAACTAGACGATGATTGATTACCGTTTCAAATCTCTGCATGTTTGCACCCTCTCTTTTCCTGCCGCTTACGAACACGCATTTTCCCTCGTAACGCCGTAGAATAAACGCGGACGCCCGACCAGACGTACGCATCTTTCCTGTTCGTCCGAGTGTCGGACCCGACGGACGTCGGCGTCGGCGTCGGTTGATTTATGAGTAACATAGCCGAATGACTTCTAGTATTGTTGTCGCTTTTTTCTATCAAGCTTGTCCTACGTTTCAATATGTTTGATGAGTCTCCGCTTCGAAAAGGAGTGTTTGGTTGTGAGACATATCAATTCACTTTATGGTTTCTTGCGATTCAAACCATTCCCTTAAAACATTCGTATATAGTTATAACTTTCTTATAGTTCTTGTAACTTGTTAAGCGACATATTTTTTAAATATAATCATTGAAATATTGATAAAGTACAACAACAAATTGTTTCTAATTGAAGCAACCATCAAATCCACCATTGAAGATTCCAATGTTCATTCAACTAGTCACACAACAGGTCCCATCTAATGACAGTCAAACCTAGTCCCTGATTCATTACGCTGAAATCCTAATATTTACAACACAAGCAGCAACACATGAAGCCTCCCAAATGGCATGCACTAACTGACAAACCAACTTGATTACAATCGGTCAGTCTCACCGGCCGTCACAGCAATCCTCTATATGGCCCATAATCTACATGGCATGCACACATCAGCTTACAATCCCAGTTTACCGCAGCTCTTTTCTTTCCGCAACGTTCGACCTGAATTCTCCATGAGAGAGACAATCCTGGTAGCGACCAAACCGACAATATAATACAGCCATTGGTCAGTGCATCTCGTATGTGCCCTGTCCATTCGTCACTGTCAGCGGGTATTGTTTTCGAGCGATACATGCGCCCAGAGTGTCGCTTTGGTTCCTACACTTGATTCAGTCATCCGCGTGCCGTTTCTGCTCGCTATGGTAGAAGGGGTGCCGTTGAAGCTGCGTTCTATGACGTGACTGTCTTGGCATTTCCTGGAATATCTAAAAGTTTTCCGTATGCTTTTTTTGATCCGAAATCCTTTTAATGGTCTCTTTGTTCATTGATACTGTTAATTATGGTCCACTGCGTCTGCTGAACTAAACAATTTGGTTTAAAAATAAAAAAAAAAAACGGCGTGATTATTTGGTCGAAACGCTTTTGATATATTTTCATTGCCTTTAGGACATTATGGTCGGTAAAACATCTTTTAATAATGGCTGAAATCGATACATATTTATATGTCATTTACTGTGTCAATCTTTCCATCCTTTGGAAGGGACAAATAATTCAGATCGCTCTGCTGTGAATATGGACCGCAGTCCAAAAGCTACCTTTGCTGAACCGCGATACTAAAGCTTGTCCTCTCATCCTGCAACATCCTGGTTTCTTCCTGGACAGAATCATTTAGCACCCTGCCTAAGCATTGCATATGGGGTGGCAATGCTCGTCGGGTAGTCTGGACTCTTAATCAAAAGCGTTCGTACAATGGCACAGAGTTTAATGCCCTCGCATCAGTTCGATCCCCGACGCAGGCTGAGCCGAAGCGTCGATGCAGCCACCCCTATGGAAAGTGCACTAATGAGGTACGCCTTCGTGAAAGCACCCTTGAAGCAGGCATTGATATTAGTGATGGAAATATGAAACCTATGTATGCATCCAGACTGGGGTATTCACGAGCTGCATATGTGTGTGCGTGTGCGTGTGCGTGTGCTGATGTATTTTGACGAGTTATGTCAATGTTGGGTGATCAACATGTGTGGTTTAATGTGGCTTCTCGCGCTGCGTTATTTCGGTTATGTCTGATGGGAAACGTAATCAAAATTACTAGATATTTCGGCTTGATTAATTTTGGTATTTATGTGAAATTTTGCAGATTGCTTGCGGTGTATTGGTATTAGATGGATTCGTTTTAGTTTGGCAGTTATTTTTAAGTGCTTGGCTATGTCGTTGTCGTTTCAGTGAGATGGTTTAATTAATCAGATTAAAATTGCGGATAGGTTTATTCCAGTTTGTGCAAAGAGCCAAGGTTTACGCCATTTAAAAAAAAGGTAGCTCAACGATACAGTAATGCTATGAAACTTTTTTGTCGTCTGCTCTGCGGGCTGCGTTCAGGAGCAAATCTTATTTTTGTTGTTCCTGGTTCTCCAGGTTCTTAAATTCAGTGAGGTAATTAATCAAGACTAAAACCTCCAGCCTATTTCACCTGCAGACACTCCCACCTTCCCCAAGTTCCCAATTATCACATTGCTTATCAAAATCAGTCCACCGAGTTCAAATCCTGGCTGATGTATCGCCCGCTCAATTTAATTATAAATCATTACCCGTGGTGTCGAATTGTTAATATGTTTGCCGAGTATTAAACCCATACAATACAGTGCATGACCAGTCAAGGGAGAAAGAGATTGGTACATAGAGAGAGATAGAGAGAGCAGACCTGGAGCTAGGACATTGAGCTAATACAATCTAAATGGCTAGCGATTACCAAGGCTTGCAACGTGAACCTGCGGATCCTGGCGCAGTGCGTGGTTTTAATCCGTAATACGGGTGGACAATTGCGTTATCAGATGCGTGACAGGCGTGGGTCAGACTGACATTAACAAGACTTGATTGCGTCCGAGTCGGAGTGTCGCTCGGTCAATACACTGCAGTCGGAACTGAGCAGCGAAATAAAGTTGCAGTTCGAGGTGAGTTGCTGGACAGCGCTTGTATGATCAGTTTATTTGTCGAACGCTTTTTTTGACAAAATTTTGTCGGGATATTTATTTGAACAGTTTTAATAAGGCACAGTTTTACTGAAATCTTAACTCCTAGTTGAGTTTTAAGTGGAAGAGGTGAAACTGATATGTTTCTGTGAGTTCGAAACCCAACTCACGAGTTGAACAATTTGGCTAAACCGAATCTATGGACAGTTTCATACCAATAGTCTTAAAATATTTTTGGGAAAACTTCGAGGTTCAAATCATGATGGAAAGGAAATCAATAATTTTCTTCGTAAGAATTGCAAAAAGGATAACACACATAACTTCTCATGAATGCTTAAATAAATATGACCGTTCGCGTTAACTATTTTAAATTAAACTCATGAAGTACGATGCCACGTGTAAATTTTAGTTCATAATGTTGCAATTTGACAAATTTGATATTTTTAATCTTTAGTTTGTATTCTCTCTGAAAACCCAATTTTGAGGTCTCTGCTTTTCCTCCGGTGCGTTTCCTCTACGCGCTGTTGTCTGAAATGCACCTCCCAAAACGTACTCGACTTAATTGAAAGCCGGTGACAATAAAGGGTTAGTCAGCAACGCCATTCAAATCCGAATCGGATAAGGGTGGGTCATTTTCTCGAAAATACCAAGCAAGCTTTAGTTTGCACTAGAAAGGGCTAACTCTATTGTCGTCTGAGATGATGAGCAAATGCACAGAGCGTCGGTCATTTCACACGCTATTGTTACTTGGACACTAGATTGATTGTTTCTGCATTGGTAAGTGGAGCTGGGTGTCTCCTGTTCGGGAGACAAGTCCAGTGGGACGCGTGCCAGCCGATGGAGATGATTGCTTGTTTTATTTGCAGTTGACCCCTACTTGAGCAGCCAACAGCGGCCGGCGTTGACAGCCGAAACCGTTTTGCATACTCGTACTCGTATTTTATCGCATAGATCTAAAATAATAGGTCCTTGTCAGTGAAATTTTCGAATTGGTCTTTTCTACTGCAGAAAAGTGCACCCTATTTCCAAGATCCAAACACAAATTATGAACGCAGCCGAAGTGAAATGCTAAAATTGGACTGAGGTTTAGTAGAAAAATGCACCCTCACTTCAAAACATTCGAACAAAGTAATAATAACGTAAAATATAGCACGTGCCTGCATTTTATACCTAAAATTGTATGTTTCTGTTCTGTCTAAATTTTCCAAAGAGCAATGCGCATGATAATTTGGTGGAAATATCATCACGCTCGATTAGTCCCAACAGATTGGTCGTCCTCCCCATGCCCCCATCGACCAGAAAACCAGGATGCAAATGACAATTATTGTCTGGACGTGGGCTTTACGACTCTCCAGTCCATGCGGCTAAAGTTCAACGCTCGGTTTTGCATTCGATAACGTGTGAGTCGGCAAAATCTGCAAACATGCGCTCGGGGCTGTCTTTTGTTGACAAGATAAGGTATTTGACAAAGCGCAGCATATATTAAGTTCGTCACAATGTAATTAGTTTGATGAGTACATTTTCAAGAAGTGGGGGAGCGAGACTTCAACGTCAGCAACTGTCGTTTGACTTTGCCTGTGATTTATCGTGGCTTCCTCCCTGGTACAGGAAAAGGGGAAAATCTAGCCGCATTCAAAACCCCCGGCAACGCTCACGCCTTTGCTACACTATAATGTGTAAAAAATTAAATATGCGAATCTAATCCTGGGGTTTTAAGTACTTAATCAATCACACGGCTTGGTGGCGGTTCGGTTTGATAACTACCCGTAGATATGCGCTCTTTTTTTTCTGGGACAAGAGAATTGACGGGGTTGGGAATCGGTGGCGTAGGGGGGTGAAATTTTTTAATGTGATTTGACTTTTAGATCGAACCTCATAATGTTTTTATAACTTTGTCCATATGGAGGCGTGGTGTTTAGCCTCATCTCATTCATGACGTGAATATAAAAAAATTTGAAATATTAACGGGGCAAGGTTTTGATCACGTATTTTAGTTGACATCATTTTCGTGTCTCTCACGGTGAGTTGTTACAAGTGGTTAGGAACATGTAACCTTTGCCAGTAATTTTTCCAAAAATTGGTCAAATTTTACACAGGTTTATTTATTGTACATTTGTAACACAGAGCCTAAAATACTGCACAAAACGATTTTTTCCTTCAGCCCGTTTCCTCTCGTCCCAATGCACACCAGCGACTCCACGCCGGAAAACTCATTTGCAGACTTTTCCTCCACCACTTTTCATCCGGAAGTGAGCATTGCCTGAGTCAGCGCGCGAAGATGAGTTCCGGTCAGCCGACTGATTGATCTCAGCAGTCACGTGGTCTGAACTCGGGTCTGAATGCTCTAAGTCGTGTGCTTCATGTGACACATCCCGGTGATCGATCGGCGGCCATCAAATAGCCATCACGAGTTTTAGAATCCATCTCGAAGCCACGTGGTCGTTTTGATCGAGTGTATCCATTGCTGCTCGTTCTTCTGCATGAATCTTTTAAGAGCAATTGTGCAATTATGATTACTGGAATGAATTATTGATGATCAAGCAACATTTTGTCGGATGTGAATATGATTCATGAAACAGTTGTGATTGATTCCAGATTTATACCGATTAAGTTTATGAGAAGTAATGTGTTCTCAATCGGGTTATAGATATATCTGGAGAATTTAGTTCAATCTGGAGTGACGATGAAATATCGGTGGAGTCGTCGAAAGTGAGTAGCAGATTTTTGTGTGACACCTTCGAGCGAAATTCTGTAACTCATTTTGTAAATACAAAGTTGAGAGATTTGAATTATGTACCTAAGCTATATGTACATCGCGGAGACATGACGCTATTCTTCGTGGCGAAGCAGAAAATTGCCCGCTCTTTCCTTTGAAGTTGAGTTATTTTGTGAACCTTCTTTATTTGCTCGCGTCTTCTCCAATGTCGACAAACCAATAACAATCTTTCACTTTCATCAAAGAACGAAAAACCATGTCCCCCCAAAAAGTCAATTCTTTCATTTCTTTCTATCCGCGATTTTTCTTCCCTAGCGTTTCTGTGTGCTTTTCCTAACGTCGCTTGCGAAGATATCCGGGCCAGTGAGCAGAGTAATCATCTAAATAAAGATGTCTCCTTCCATCATTGGTCTTCTCTTGTTGATTCTGTCGCCAAAACGTCCCAGGAAAACACCTCTTGTCACACGGTCAACTGACCACGACTATTGCGACTATTACGGGACTCCAAATTGACCATCATTACTGGCCGGAGGTTTTGTTAATGAAAGATGTTTCCTTTCCTCGTTTTCGATTTCTTACATGGAGGAAATCGCATTGAATTCACAAGCCGAGGAAAACGATTTACAGATGTAATCCGGAAATTTTGTGACTGGCGCTGTTTGATAAGAAAAAAAAAACAAAAAAAAGACAACGGAGTGTGAATTTCTTGCTCAAAACTTCAAATTTTCTTAAAAACACTTTTAAAAAAGTCGACTAAGGAATGGATAATTGTCTTTATAAATTACGGGCGATATCCAAATGGCTCTGCTTTCCATTCGGGCGTGGTGAACGGGTTGAAAATCGTCCACGTCTTGGGATTTATTTTCGGAATTGGGAGCTCAATCAGTTTTATGTTATATTAAGTCAGAATAAAATGGCCAGCGAATCACAGAAAGTCAACTGCCCGGAAAAAGCAACGACATTCCTCGACCACAAAAAAAAGAAAGATGAAAAGAAATGTCAAAAACATTATTACCAGCAGTTTCAGAAACGATCTCGTTTAGTGGTCCGGCAGTCTAGCAGTTAGCCACAGTCGTCAGCCCTGAGGCGGCAACGAACGAAAATCGTGATAAAGGAAAGACAAACAACAAAGAAAAATCACGTGCTTAGTCAAGAAAATTGCTTTCTATTATCTATGATGGAGATATGAGTGTATTGGTCATCTCAAGGCTTGTTTGTCTCGCTCTGGGCTGGGGTCGGGAGGGTCGAGGGGTGACATCCTTTTTACATGTGGCAAAATCAGGGGCCGCCGCCCCTCTTTAGTGAGTGTTAAGGGACAAAAATGGATCTGAAGTGACAGGGGTGGTGAGTGCCAAATTAATTTCCTCGTTTTTGGGAAGTTTTTTATCGGCTTTTGATCTTCACCACAGGTGTTCAACGTCAGTTTGACTTTTGGAAGCGATTATTTCGGGGATTGCATGGTAATTACCCAATGATTATTGCCAATACATTTAACTTTAAAGACGTAAACCAAAGCGTGTCCTTTTTTTTCGCTTAAAGCCAACCCTAATTTGGTATCTGATCTTTTGAATTTGCTGCACATTTTTCGGTCCCACATTTAAGTCAGAAACATCCTCTTAGAGGCTTTAAAATGGAGAAAAGCTATCTGGCTATCCACATTATTGAAAGGAAGTTGAATTTTCGTAAAGCGCAAGTGCACAGCAGCTAAAATTAAAGCGTATGCAATTTCTGGCACTAGCGTCGATTATTCCGGAAAACCGCCTAATTGAATTTAATTCCGATGACGGAACGTTCCGATTAGCGCGTGAATATTCACGAGACGCCAGCGTCGCGACGCCAGAACAAGCGTCGTTTGTCCTCGGTAACTGCCAGCATTAATACACTTCGAAAACTTGCTACACGATATTAACCATATGCATCGCCTGTCTCACGATAACCGAATGCCACCCTCAGAGAAGAAAACAGCTTCATTATGTTTTTTTCTTTCTTGATTCACTAATTTCTACGGATGATGCTCCACGAATATTAATTGTCACGCATCAGACGAGATTAAAAAGTCGAGGTGTAACCGGAAATAAAGTTAGATAGGAGTAAAGTTTGGTACAGTTACAAATGGGTGTCGTTTGCTCTGGTAAAGAGCATCTCCGCATAAGGGGGGGAGTTGGTTAAATCGATTAGAATCGAAAAATTGGAGGGTTGAAAATGGGCATGTCATTAATTTAATATCTCTGTACATGTGCAATTTGTTACACAAGTTTTAGAAGATATGAACCGTGCATAGAAACTAGAAGTGTGTGCAGATACAACTGATAAACATTGCTGGAAATGGGAATGATTCCTAGGATTCGGCTATAATTCGGAAAACGAGATAACCGTGTATGCCTGCAGGGAAGGAATAATAGTCGCTCCTGTTGAATCTCCTGGAGTGAATGCACATTGCCCGAAGGAAGGCTCGCTTGGCCACTCTAAGATAGCTATTCCCTCTTCTCCCGACCAGCAATTCCCGAAAATAAACAAAGACACGGGACGACCACCGCAAAAGGAAATGATTCCGCTACGAGTACGACATTTGTGTACCGAGATTTCGTTTGAAGTTATGAAACGTGTACGATTATTCACCATGTTTTCTACATTTTTGGGCACATACTTCAAAAAGACTTTGCCGATGCAAGACGTGATTAAATCCTTGGGTTATGGCCAGATGGGAGCAAACATTGACATAAACCTACCAAACCGAACAATCGCAGTGCCGCGCTACGCAGGTTCTTTATCCCTTTGCCTTCCTTTTTTCCCTTTTATAGGCCGTTTCCATAGGGATTGCTTCGAAGCCGGGAACATATTACATTCCTGCGTACAGATAAACAAATAGGCCGACCAAATAAAGAGAACATCACTAATAAAAAAGATCAGACACGGGAGATAGTGATTAGAGTAAGGCAATAGATGTCTTCTCTGTACAGGAATGACATCCTGAATCCTGCACGGAAGAACGGGAGTTTGAAACAAAGGACAATAAATTCCCAGTTGATGAGTGTAACATATCGGGTTGGTTTCTAATTGCATGTTCCAATAATTCTGATGAAAAAATACCTTGTCCAATGATTTAGACGGCCAATAAAGGGGTGATACGTGATATCACGTCTCTAGGAATGTGTCACCATAAACGAGGCTGACATCGGCGTATAGGAAAAATCGCAACCCCTGGTTCATGGAATTTTTTATTGCACACTGGTCAACGGTTTCAAAAGAGAGCGCACAAAAAAAACGTGGCGACACGACAAGTGCGAAAAACTCAAATGAAATCGGCATTAGAATTTAAATATTTATAAAACCACGACTTTGACAAAAAAAAAAAGTAATCCTAGCTTGGCGGTTATTCAGCAATCTTCAGGTGCGTTTAGGAAGTCCGCTTAAGCAGTACCTACTACGCTCCGTTTATTTCCAGGATAACTTCCAGCAGAAGACAACTAGAACTTGTTGCCTACTTCATCGTGAATATGCTCGCGACGATGTACCGAATTAACGACATCATAATTACAGCTGGGAGGATACCTCATTGTTACCATCAACGTAGTCATTCACGGTCACTAACAGATCGTACAAAATAAAACGATTTATAAAAATAAGAAATTAGATTAGAGGACACGTAGAAGCACATCATCATTACCTATTATACAAATGCGTTAAAACAGGTAGCCGATATGCACTCGAGCGCGGTTTTAATACAAAATCCACACAAAAAACTTTGTGGTAATTTCAAATTCTAAAGACACCCATCTTAAACATTTATAGGTGAGTACGTTTGTTTTTCACAGCCGAATAGTCATCGGTAGATTCCCACGGCGCGGAGGCGTTTCACTCGAACGGATAGCGACCACGTGACCAAGGTTTACCCTCTAGCAGTCGAGCAGGACACTAATTGCACTCCCCCCCCCCTTCACTCTAGCCACCGACAGTTAGAGGTCCCCGTCAGAGCCTTGACAGCCGAAGCCAAAGAAAGACAACATCTCCTTGTTTAGTTGACACCAACTTCTTTTATTTCAGTACACAGGGAAGAAATGCGGTGAATGTGTTGATTAAACATGAGAGAGTTTGGGTGTCAGTCTGTGGTGTGGGGGTGGAGGGTGCTATGTTGACCTCTTTGGGTGGTTATTCGCAGAAATGCATCACGATTCCGTATTCAATCTCAAATTGAAACATTTTTTTTTTCAATTATCCACCTTGACAGACCAGGAAATATTATTTTTTCGTATATGAAACAGATTTATTGCCGTTTTTCAGGAGGGGAGGGGACTGTTAAGTAATTACAGACCGTCAACAAATAAATTATATCTTCTGATTAGCTGTTGCCAATCAAATAATAATTAACGGACTGTTAGGTTCTTAAACGACCACAGAAAAACCGACTTACTGTAGTGTGAACATGAAGTGTATATGTTTCTATTGCAAGATGTTCGAATCAGCCTAGTGTAGATCCAGTCCCTCGAATAGAATCATAAACTACATAACTATCATACTATACATATTCTATCATACTCTACATATTCATTTACAGAGTTCATAGGTGACCAGTGAGGCGATCGCTAACAGTCATTCACAAGACGACCTGGAGTTTCTTTCAACTCAACGATTTCATTTGCTCCTTAACAATAATTGACCACAGTCCAAATACCACGTACCAACTCTCTCAACACCAAGTCACAAAACAAACTGCTTCGGGGTACAATTTGACCAGGGCACTTCAGAAAAGCCAAAAACTTGACCAGAAAATAATGACAATACACAATTATAACAGGAGACTTGTTTCGAGAGAAAAATAATCATATTTGACGTGATTAGGGGTGAGAATTCAGGACGGGGTAGGGCTTGACTCTGTAAGGGGGCAGAGGGGGCTGGTTAGAAAGAAGTGTCCTCACCCCTATGCATTTCCGATGTGTACAGCAGGGGTACGTGCGGGGGGGGGAGGGGGGGGGGGAGGGGGTTGAACATCTGTATGAAATGCACCCCAATGATTATCTACTCACCCAAGCCGACGGTACTAGTCAGGGGTGGATTAGCCTCAAATCGGACAATCGATACGTTTAGCGCAAGAAATCGATGCCACATTTTCAATCAAAAGTCTATGGTTTTAAGTATATTCGACCACATAATTGTAAGGTAGCTCTGCTCTTTGTGTTTAGTTATTAGCACATATCTTTGTTCGTTTTACCATTGTGATTTAGTCGAGACTGAAAATATTTGTGTTTTTTTTTCTATAGTGAAGCACGTTGAACAAAAAGGATAATTGCAGTAATATGGTGTAATTGTAAACTAAACATTGCGTGTGCTGCTTGTTTTCGCAATTGCACTCTGCTTTGAGAAAATGCCGCTACGCGCACTGAAAAAGGATGTAAACTGCATACGATAATAATAATATCCTGCGTGAAACTGCATCCTGTGCGATTTGTGAATAAATTAAGTGTGCACATTTTAAGGAATTGTGATTGGCGCGGTGAGTTTTTGTGCGGATTTAACTCGACTTGTCGGCGCAATGTTGGATATTTTTTACCACTCTACGATTCTGAGAGTGGTAACCACATTTTGGATTTCTTGTCACTTTCGCGCTTTTGTGTATAAATTAGAATAGACGTACAAAAATTGGTTGAATTAACTTAAAATTAATCGCAGATTTCTTTCAGAGAGGGCAATTTAATAATGTCGTCAAATTACCTTCGCTCAATTAGTCAACACGTGGGTTCGTAGCAGCAGAAAATATTAATGGTCCAACTTTTAAAAAATTAACAAAAAAAGAGCCCTCGTTATCTCATGTTCAATACAATTTTAATGGAGCTATCAGGCCTTGAAGAAATTGTTTTCCTAATTATCATTGTTCCTTTCCATCTGCTACATTCCTAACTCTTTTTTTTTGAACCCCTAAATTTCCATCCGGATTCACCCAGCTGTGCACTACGCTGGCGCGAACGAGAAAATTGAGGGTGATTTAGGAGAAATCGAATCATGGTTATCAATTTCTATATTTCTATTCAAACCAAAAAAGCATCCCCTACCTTACAAAAAAAAATCGACACTATTGTAAATGTCATAATTACTTATGCTCAATGAGCAACACGGGATAGGAACCCTTACTTGTAAATCGCAGACAATATTACTAGAGCATTAATCCGCTTAACCTGTTCCATCACTAAGTCGGATAATATATTCATAGATGAATGATTCTTTGCATTTAACAGTCGATATAACCATCTGCATTAAAGATTACTTCCGTGTATGCACCCGCGAAAATTTACCTTCTGCTAGCAAAATATGAATTTATCGCAAGAAACGAAATCCTCCTATTGATTTTAACCAATTGATTGAGATCGCTCTAGTAGGGATAGAGAATGGCGAAACAAGAATACCATCCTCAACATTATCCATGATAAAACAATATCAAATATTGAATATATACATATGAATTACCAATATCTATACGGGACTGCATACAAGCACATGTAAATCAACATGAAACCATAGCTGCACCGAAACATTGCTATACTGTATTGCTTGCCATGCATAATGTATTGAATACTCTGGAGCCCCGTATTTGCAATTGCCATTGCACCTGTGAGGATGCATATGACGTGTAATATCAAGACTCAGGAGCAACAGATGGGTATCCAGGATCAAGGGGAATAGGATACCCCGAAACGCAGGCAAATATTGATGCTGGTGTGTATGTTAAATCAAACACGTTGTTCCTTGTATACAATGTTTAATGCAGATTGTTAGAATATGTCAGCGAGTGGCTTTTCCGTAACAAATACCATGTAATTAATACAAAATAATACGGCGCTTGGTAAATATTGTATGACATTCACGGTGTTTATGAAGTGAACATGTCTGCGGGGGTCTAAACTTTAATAAACAATTCATATTTACCGTAATTTTCACTTTGGTACATGACGGATGAGAACAAACAATTACACAAGAGTTTAATATGAAGTATTTTAGTGGGATACCAGAGACTCGAGAAGAAGTATATTCGTGTGTTTTGACGTAGAAAACGGTTTGCAATAAATGTCCGTTATATTGCTGATCCTGGAATCGTCCTGATTTAATGATGTGCTTCTGAGATGCGATAAAAAAAGAAGTCAAGCATTCGGATTTGAATACATAGGAAGTCTATTCAAATTGACCGCACTCTAGTGTTGTGAAGTGTAACAGTTACTTGTTCAAAATGTTCGAAAAATACATAAGGCGGGTAACTTACAGTTGCAATAGGGCTAATAAAAATACAGCTTTGACCCATGTGGGCTCGTTCGGCCCCTCAACACTTGAATGTGTGGTGGAGTATTTCTCATTTCTAAATGAATGAACCTCAATTGGACAATGGTCAATTCGTATGAAAATGTAGAACGTAGGTCTGAGTATTGTGGACACCGATGTCGGATTAGGATGTTTACCAAATGGATATAAAGGGTTGGATTGTCAAAGTTGACCATCCGTAACAAGTAGCAACTTTACTTTTGGAGAAAAAACGTTTAGTTTTATGTTTTTTTGTTGGTCTGGTCAGAAATAAAATGCTGAGATGAAAACGAACTAGTAACCCTCGATACACACAAAGAGAAGATCATCTCAGCTGACAAAAACTATGATTGATTGCGGAAACAGAAGCTGTTTCGAGCGAAGATAGCTCCGGATCTGATCAAGAACCTATTTTTACCATTTTTTGTCGACTATACGCTTTTGTTTTGAAAATGTGGCTCGTATTCTCGATCTGTTGGTCAATTTGGGCAGAGGTAAATTCTACATTGAGATCCTAGAAGGAAATCTGATACGGATTAGGTTTTTGAACAGCATGTATGTTCATAAAGGTGAAGTAATCTTTAGCAAAATAAAGACGACATGGACGTCTAGCAAAGCATGAGGACACCAGATGAAATAAAATCAAGTTCAGTTCGAGTTCTGAAAATAACATTGTGACATTGCTCTTCAAGAAAGTAAATGTGTGCCAAATTTCAGTTATAAAATATGCCAAAAAGCAAATTAGTTCCATAGTTTTTTCTACTTGAAACAATAGTGCGTCATTTGGTGAAATAGCCGCTAATTCGGTGTCTACGCACAGATGTGCAATGTGAATAATAGTTTCACATTAAAAAAACACATCCCCAAATGTGAATTAACCCTTTACTAGTTTCTATTCAGTGAAGAGATCACAGATAAAGTGTAAATAGTTAAACACAACCCTTTGTTCTATATTAATAGTTGTACAGTCTTCACATATTTATATATGTAATAAACATATTTTAAAAGCATTCATAAAACTATTCCCCGTTAAGGTTATATGCCCATCGATAAGATCTAATTATGTCACTCCAAGCAATAATTAAACAATTAAAATAAAACGCATCGATCTAACTTCTGTCGTAAACATGCGTATGGCATTAGCATACACACTTTTAAAGGTCCTTTTAGTCTGCATTTGAGTGCATTATAAGTCATAGCGCACGCCGTACTAGACCCTATAAACTGCATCGTAATATCCTGCAACTAGTGCGGGCAAGTACGCGTGAAAAAGTATTTTAATTTATTCGTCAAGTGCGTAGGGATGATACCTTATGGCGCGCGCGCTGTAAAAACAGTGAGTTTAGTTTAGGGCCTTTTTTTTTACTTTTCCCTATTTTTAAGGGATGTCAATTTGAGTGGATTCTTTTAGTGAGCCACGTGTGCATTTGCATTTAGTTCGGAAAACACGCGGAACACGAAAACACTTTTTTACTCATTAATTTCCTAGCGGTGTCTTTCCTGAAAGACTACTCTATTATCTCGTTTAAAAAAGTTTTTTTTTTTTTGGCGAAAACAAATATATTATAAATTATTTTACTTTCTATTCACTCACCCTCTTTCTTACTTTTTTGGTTCTTTTGAAAATCAATTTACATAATAAGCTAATCGATGAAAAAATTCTTCTTTTACATGAACAACTTCTAGAAAAACAAACAGCGTGTCAGTCATGGTTAAGATCTGAGAATTGAGTGTTACATTTGCTGGATTTTAACATTTACTTACTGTGCACTTGCTCTTAGGCAAGTCAAGTACTTACTAATGAATAGGAAATCAAAAATAACTACACAAAATAATCAAGAAAAAAGTTTCAATGTCGAATAAACCCTGATTTTTTCCCATCGCCCGTATTGGCACAAGAAACTCACAGAAACTGCCCAAAAATCTATAGAATATTCTTCTCGGCCATTGCATACCATCTTTAGAATTATTACCTCTCACATCTATTTTATTCAAGCCCGACACAGTTAATACTGCACCTGCATAACTGCAAGCACGTACATGATTTACAAACGCCAATCTGTATGTACCAGACTGCACTGTGTTGACCGACCCCTGTAAACACCCACCCCCTTACTAACCCACACATGTTGTGACATCTATCCCTGGTGGCTGGTCACAGTTACACCAACACAACCAGCTCCGTTTCACACCCGAACTCGAAACCAAACGCATATTAAAATTCATGAGTTGCAGATTAAGCTGACGTGAATTTAATTTCGATATTAAATTTGCGAGCATGATCGGTGTCATTTGAGTTGACTTTGGATTGATTTCAAATTTGAGTGATGCTTGTCGCTTTTTGGTTATTTTTTTTTTTTGTGTCAGAAAACGTTCTTTTGTTCTGGTTTTAATGTCGATCGCAGAAATTGTTATTGCATCGTTTCAGACTGGACTAGCGGGGGAAGGTTTCGTTGGTACTGAAATTTTTGCTAATTAACGTTAAAAAATTAACGATCTTGTATTTTTAAGTACGTATACTTTTTGCAGCTATAACTTAGATTACAGATTTAATCTACATTTCCGAAATTTACTGTTTCGCTTTATTATGGATTCACTGTGCATAACCGTTCGTCTCATAACCATCGGTCAAACTGCTATCATCTTCCTGCTTTAAATAATTTGTTTGTAGTTCTGTAGAAGTATTATGTTTCCATGATGATTTTCCAAATGTTAAATCACACAGAACCATTGATCCCAAACCCCCTTCTATTACTTTTATTTTATATATATGCCCACATAACATGTACACCCATATCTCAAAAATCTGACATATATGCAAACATAAAAAGCTTACTTTCTTAAATTTTACTGCTTCATCTCTTAACCTAAACCCCTCTACTCTGTCTGATAGACTGAATTTCATCTTTCACCAAACACAACGAGACTAAAAGAAATTTTACTACACAGTCCTTTTTATTATGAATTCTTATAGTTCCACGCCTCGGTATTTATATCGGTAATTTGGCTCGTTCTCTATGCAAGAAGATTATTCATTTTTGCTGCTAGTGCCGTAAAAATTTTCACGCGCTTCCAAAATTTTCTTCTTTTTTTACGATAGGTCGAATTAAAACTCGGATGGAGACATCCGTTTCATGGGCAAGAGATATGCAACTAAACAATAGGAGGGTGGTGTTTGTTTTTATGCATTCATTTGCGAGACGCCCAATAAAAGTATCTTTAGGGAATGGAGCGCCACGCTTTTAACAATAAAGATTGCCCGTGCGCTCGTTTTTGAAATTGTATATATACAGAGCTATCAATGAGGGACTTTCTGCATTTTGGGTGATAACTTAGCTTTGTCACAACTGCCTGAGGGATTCGGTTTATGCGCAAAGTTAAAAGGATATCGTAAACCAGAAGTAAAATCAGGCAAATTTGAGGAGGATTTATTTGATACGGTTTTGTGATAGATCGGTGTAGGCTAGGACGAGTTGAATTCAGTTTTTGGTTTCACCAAAATATCGTAATTAACGCAAAATGAAAATCAGGTAAACCTGGAGAAGATCATTTTTGCCTCTTGTGTGTAGATGTCAGTATTAGAAACAGTTGAACTATGTAGGAAAGTTTATATAAAGAGAGAAGACAGATTTTGGGGCAAAATCTAATAGGCTTTCTTATGGGAGAAAACAAATTATAGCTTTAAATCTGAAGTCGTATGTTTTACTCACACTAGGAACTAATACACCAAGTTACCCATATCTCAGTTAGTTTTACTCCCAAAAAAATCACTACTCAACTGCATACTGACATTTTGACGGGAGGACATTTTTCTTCGCCATATCTGTTCCAGGCCAGTTTCTTTTTTCACCCAATCCACGCATGATACTCCGATCTTCTGATAGGACATGCTGGTGTAAACTGCAATAATCCCCCGCTTATCAGACCCGTGGTTAAAGCACAGTGAACATCAGAATCATGTTAATCGCAAGGATTAAACGGGGAAATACGAGTTAGCATATTGATGTTATAAATTGCGACACTGAATTTACAAATAGACGGAGATAGATTGACTAACTTGTACCATGTCGACTTTTTGAAGATCGAGATGCGCTTTTAAGCTTGAATCCACTTGGCAAGCTTTCAGATTTAGTACAAGTAGTCGAATGCTTGATTTTGAACTGTAAGTTCGATGAGAGTTTTGTTGATTACAAAGTTATGTTTGCATGAGGCAGCAGGTATTGATAAGCGAAATGCTTTCAAAATGCAAAAAGAGATTCCAAAAAAAACAACTAAATACAGACAATAGAAATACTGACATTTGGCGGTCAATAGATAATAAGTGGTTCCCCTTTTTTCCAGGTCTTGTTGTTTTCCTTGTGTTAAAGACAGTTTCGTCAAGTTATGCTTTAAAACGCAGTTACTTGACCTATGTCTGTACCGGAAACTCATGTGTAATGACTTTTTGGAATCAATCGTGCAATCATATTTCTCCCCTGGCTAATTTCTTTCCTGTCTAGATCATTTCAAGCATGTTAGCTGTCATCAAACGCGGTTAGTAAGAAAAGCGGTTCCTGCTCGGAGTTATGAAGACCACAAACAAATTAAAGCGTGTCACGTGTGACATCGTTTCGTCTGTAAAAGCTTTCGCTTGCTTCGAAATATGACTAAATCAATTATACTCTGTGTTTGTGAAATCCGGTAGATTTTTCTCGAATTGGTCTAAAATTTAGGGAAACAACATGACTCCTACCTTTAGGAAAAAGATTGTCAAATTATTTCTTGAAAAGTCGACTGGATGTGTCTTGCAAAATTTATTACGACCAAATTCATTAGAAAATGTATATGATTTGAGAAATTTATGCTGCACAAAATGAGTTAATATAGCTATTATCTTAACAGAATTGCTTGAATCATGATTTAAGAACGCGTTCATCGATAAAACGTGAGTAAGCTACAGTTATTTAAACATCTGAATATTTTTGGTAATCGTATCCCTAAAAAACAGACACTTTTTTAAAAGATCTATCTACCCTACTTCCTCTCAAACAACTTCTGTGACACGTAAATACTGAAACAACAAGTGTAGGTATACAAAAGTGCTTTGCAACTGCAGAAAATCTACCATCACGCGTGGCAGAGTAATACAACGGTAAATACACTTGTGCCATAATTCAAAGTTTACATGTGTCGGCGCATAGTTTAAAAATATATCTCTCAAGTCTCCAGTAAACCGAACGAGTTAGCCCTACCCATTACTTTCAACAAACAAGAATAATGTAAAAGGCTTCATGGCGAAAACAGAAATAGATTCGAAATTAAGTTTCGTTTTTGTTAGATATCCACGTGTGTGTGAAATGTCAGTGCTGGAGAGAGAGACATAGTAAAATACGGCTTTTTTCGCGCTTGAATGCATTTGAAGAAGAGTTGCTTGTGTGTTTGTTGATTACCTTCTCAAATGCTAACTATTCGCACCTGCACAACTGTTTCTTTGCACGTGCCATTGGACTGAAGTTCGTTTTGGCAAGCTTGCCAACACGGGGCTATTTCCTTTGCCAAGTTTTTTTTTCGGCGATGATTTTGCTTATCTTAAAGACAATCATTAAGGGCCCTTCTTAATTGCTTGTAATTGCTTATTGGGCAATTACCTTAGATGCTTTCATCTCCATTAAATTCATTGCGAAATGTACCTTTAAGTTATTTTTTATATCGACCAATTATTTCCATGCTTCGCTGGCATCTTTCAATATGCCTTTTCGGATGTCCTTTCCATTGATTAATTTTATCCACAATCTGATGTTAAGCGAACTGAAAAAAATCTAGGAAACTTGTGATTGTATAGCAAAAAAATTATGAAGCGTAGTGTCTGCAAATAGCTGCGTAAATTTATCCCGACGCTGCGTGCAGTAAAATATGTCCTGGCTTTCGCTAACAAATGGATTCTGCGTGGAGCGAAGCAATGAGCAGCATATCCCCACAGATAATAAATTAAATAAATTGTGGTCTTGAACGAAGATTCCTCGCATTCCTGTAAAGCTTGGGTGTATATTGGCAATAACGTCAGGCACTCAGACAGGAAAATTAATGTGGGTGTTTTTCTTTAATTTCTTATACTCTTTGAAATCTCTCTTACGTTACGTTCTGTTCAAGATATTGTGGTCTTGCAATTAGGGTGGCTTGGTTCGGTTTCGAGGACATCTCTTAGTCGAAGTTTTGCTTGATTTCACTTGAAAACTATGGAATGAAAAGGTCGGAAAGTTCCGCTAAGAACTAGTTTGTAGTTTTCGTGCATATATGCAAAATAAAAACAGCAAAATACGAATTAAGTTCAGGAAGTTCAGGAACACCGGTTCTCTTGAGAACACCAAAGCTAAGCTCACCCGACGACTAAGCAAAGTTGGATATCCTGATCAAACCCTGAGCTAAGACATTTCTTACAAAACGCAGTCGCAAGTCCTCGTGCTGTACATAGACGCTTCGTCTAGACCAATTTAAACCAAAAATGATTCGTAGAAAAATCTTGGAATTATTGCCGTCACTTCATTTCACAACGACGCCCCCAATTAGGCGTCACGACGCCGTTAATTGCGTGCGATTGTGTTGCGTGTAACCTGTGTGGTCTGCGCATTGTCGACGTCGTTGCACGCGTCTTAAATCAGCGACACATCGACGCAGATTCATTGTCGCGCACGCCTTCCCATCAAGCGTCGCGAAGGCAAGACCGAGACGCCGGCGTCGATCCGCGAGGCAAACCAGATTTATTGTTCGTTGGAAACGCTTGGTGGGTCTTCGTTGTCACAGAAGTGGGCTGTCTTGGGATAAGATGGAAATAGATGGAAATCAGTAGGTGTTGCATAATTTTGCGTGATCTGACCAAAGATGAATGAATTATCTCGGTCATTATCTCTCTGACCGTTCTTAAAATGTACTGGAATGACGGGGTTTCTTGTAAGTGGAACATCTTTTGGAGAAAATTATTTTTCACTGGCATCACGCGTTGTTATGGACCAAAGGTGGGCAAATGCTACTCCTCGTTAAGTTTTAAGTGCGCTCCCAGTTGAAATTTAAATCAGCTAATGTGTAACAACACAAACTATATCTTGAAATATGTATAGCTTACGAGGATGCTATCATCACCCCCTTGGATCACCCAAAACGCATAGATGTGTTTAAAATTAACCTTGAACTCGAAAAAAAATGGAGTTATGTCCCTTTCGATTTTTGAGTCAACAAGACTCAAAACGACTCAAATTCCGCAAACCCTCAAGAAAAGCGACTTAGACCAGCCCCTGTTGGCCCCCCACAAACATTATTGCAAATGGCCCTCAAAACAGTCAAATTGGCACTGTGCGTTGTGAATGACTCGCTCTTGAAGCTAAATTAGGAAAATTCTCTTTGCCTTCAATTAATTAAAATATTTTTACTGAAATTTCCAGTGAAACGGCTTTAAAAAATAGATGGAAAACCGAAATGTTTCTCTCGATGACCTCACACGAGCCCACCCCTGGCATAGACCACTGTAATGCAAAATGCGTGATACAAGCTTTTCCAAATTTCTGTAATTAAAAAAAAAATGTTCACAACATTTTTTTACAGCCTCTTGGTTCTACTATTTGGAGATCCGTCATTCTCATCAAATACACTAAAAAAGTCACGAAAATTCAGTGTTCCAATAGCTCAATAGGTTAGAGCAACACCCGCGATCGGTGGAGATCGGGGTTTGAGTCCCCGTTTGGGCATCAATTTTTGACGCGGTTATAGTGTTCATAATAATAAAATACCCCGCACATTGCAAGCTTTTGCAATTTAAAGAAGATTTAAATTTAAATTTCCAATTTATATGAATTGCTTTTAATTTGGATTAGTGATCATTTACTTGTTTTCAACTTGTGTCAGTACCATGAGCTCTTACAATTACTTGCTCTGGAATTTTAAATCCCTTATTTTTACGAACCTTTCGCTCCCAAACAAACTGCAACTTTTTCTCGAATTGCTCCCCTAACTTTCTTATTCTAGTTGACCCAACGTGATGTTTATTAATTTGACAGTGCTTTATCACAGTATAAATAACAGTAATCGAGGTTACGTGATCTATTGCTTATCCGAGTACCTATTCCCGTCTTCGTCGTATTGCTCGTGTTCGTTCCAGGATCCAGCATCCCTGGGGACCCCGCTATTCGACAGATTAGGCCAGCAAAACTGACAAGTGATGTATGGAAGTCCAGTGACCAATGTCCAGAATCCTCCACGCGTGTTATCTTATTTGTAAAGCAACTTTACGACTCCCCGAGGATGTGTGCTCTTTCATTTATTATTTACTGCACAATCGGGAATTGCATTTTATCAAATTCATTCATCTTGCCATTCCGTTTGCAAGACGTTTTGTATTTTTACGCCGAGAAATCGACTTTTCTTTTGCGTCGGGAAATGGGTTTTCCGAGCTTTGGAGTTTGTTTCAGTCGCACGATTCTTGAAATGTGTGCTCTTAATAAAAGCTATAAAAACGTCAACTATAAATATTCAATAACTCAAGTACAGAGACATTTTAAATTATTAAGGAAGGTATATATATACTTCGTATTCTTTTTCCAGCAAAACTTCATTCGTATCCAAATTGAAAAATAATTTTTCCTCTTGCTTTATTTTGGATATAAATAAATTGGATACAGCATATTTCAAAAATCGTTAAACTTGAGCATGCTTTTCTTGTAGTAAATCAACGTTATTAGCAATGAGAAAAAAATTGCATTGCTCACAAGTTTAAGCAGGAATGTATGAGTTTTTATAAATTTAAGGGCAATAAATTACCCATGGAACGCTTTGAGCAATGAAAATCCATCTGCAAGCTTTGACAGTAGCAGGAAAGAATTCAAATCTACATGAAATTGAATTTGTGTACTCCTATTACCTAAATTCTCCCCAATCCAAAAAAAAATCGCTCTCATCTAAGCTTTACTTACATCCACTAGCATATCTAACAAATGCTCGTGAATAATTTATATAGTACATTCATTACTAAAATATTTTCCGCTAGGGTTAATTTCGTTCACAAAATCGATTACGATGATGGTTTGAATTTCCGCATGATCCACCACAGAAAATCGTCTGCCTAAAGTACACTTCTGTTGTCTTAGCTTATGATTCGTAATGTAGACTTGCCATTACGTCTCATTACGTACAACTTCCCTTTTGTGCCATTATGTTCCACCCTTTCGAGCATAACATCTACCATCTCATTTCGTCTCGTTTTATGCACCAACACATGTTTTGCCGCTAGTTCAATCCCAGTACCTATATGTGTTTATGGGGTGAATGGGGAGGCTTGGCATGGTAGCTCAGCATGTAGCTTGCATCCCTTCTCAATAGTACCTTTGAGGAATGCCGCCCTCGTGCAAAGTGAATGCTCGAGATAGGTAATATGAAGAATCATATTAACAATGCAAAGCATTGATAATAAAAAGGAAATTTTGCGATAGCTTCAACTAATACAGAGTAACATTAAATGCATTATAATCTTGATGATGATAGTGTTCTTTTCTGGAAACTCTTGTCCACGCATTTAAATCCGCATAAATTATGGTAGTAGTCAAAGTAGCAAGATTCTCAAAGAAGTGTATTAAATAATAAATATATTTTTGTATTGTCAACTCGGATTCTTGGACAGACCAAATTTGTACTTCTTATGCTTCCTCTAAAATCTCAAGTAATTTGGACTTGGTGAAATGCTTTTACAGTTCACCTCACGTCAGTTTTAAATCTTTTTCTTGCAAAACGCGTCATCGCGAGTAAACAACAACCGTTGAACAAACAAATTGGCGATAACAAACATTCGATAATAAAAAAATTTCCTTTGTAAGTGAGCTAGCCGTTGACAATGGTAATGCTGGTACCTGCTTGCAATTGCAACACCTTGCAAGAACCTGGACCACGTGGGAATATCAGCCTGATAAGTCTTAGTCATTTCATTGGCTGACCAACACTAGGATATTTCCCTATATATTTCGAACACGTGCCACACATTTTCTTTTCCATTCAAGTTCTTAGACATATAGCACCAGTCATATCCCGGCTATCCGGAGTATTTAGCGTACACCTGCGGTTGAACCATGAAGAAAGAAAGAAGAAACCCCTCATGGCAGCGACGAAGAAAGACTTTTCCAACTTCAGAGTTTCATTGGTGACTGTTTTAATTCAACAATTTATCAAAACCTACTCGAAGTGAGCACGAAGATTGGTATCAAAGTTCCTTGTCCATCGTCCTGAATTTCTACAGAGTGCATCTCCCTCCTGATTCTTCTCCTGGACAAAACAAGGTAATCAAAGGGTCAGCTTTGGGAATATTTATTCTTTTGGCTCCAAGATACACTCCTTCAGCGCATCGAGCCTTGTCTGTTGCTTATTATATCTTCGGAGTCGTTATCACCCACGAAATGATTGTCTACGATTTATCATCTCTTACCAAACGCTAGTCAGTCTTTGTCGAGGTCCTGAACGAGCTTTACTCCAAAAGAACTCGTCAACGACGCCAAGGAGCAGTTATTTGTCAGCTGGTGTAGTTGAGTGGTCCTCGACTTACTTGTCCGAGTAAGATGTGCATTTTTTGAAAGTTATTCGCAAGTCGTGATGGATTTGGTGAGGCTTTTCGTTGTGGAGAGACTTGAAGTTGGCCGCTGAAGACATGGGATCGAGCTCGGAGTGCATAAAAAGAGAACATATCAGCAATCAGCAAGACCTACAACGCCAGCAGATCAGCAGCAACGACGCTCCGAAAAAAAGCCATATCTTCTGTGCTTGACAATCATTCAGCTCGGTTTTTAAGGTAATCCTGCCCTCGCTTCTTTCATTGAGGTGAATGTCCAGTCCCTCCACAAGGAAAAGACTTTCCTAATTTATCCCGACGCCAGCAACGTCTCAGAATTACAACTCTAGCTTGCATTTGTACGGTTTTGACTACAGCACGACGATTCTTGTACACACGTCTACCGTCCCGTGGCTCTTTTGATGGCAAGTTTCTCTGGAGATTCGCTCAAAATATTGTCAGATTCCAATGAACGTGTGGTATCAGCTGTTGAACCCTGCCAAGCATCTCGTTGGTGACTTTGTTAGCGAAACTATAAGCTGCGAGCAAGTGCAATGTGCCAAAGAGGACATCTCCGATGGCAAAGAAAAATGTCGTTGGTGGAGACCCTGGTTTACTGTTTCTGTCCTGGTGCTGGGCCGGGGAGATGCCTGTTTTGTTACTCTGGAGGATGACCAAGAAACTTGGAGACCATTTTTGTGCACACTTCGAGAAGATTTTGCCATCTAGTTATGAGAACTGTTAATAAAATTGAGATATTGGTACTTCTAATTTTTGTTGAAAGTTTTGAGGGGCTTTACAATATTTCTTTGCAGCCCAACTGCATGTGTAACCTAAAATGATACTGTTAGCGGATAAGAGAATTTCAAGACCAAAATTCGTCGAAAGAAACTGAAAGTCTTACAGTTAACTATCAAGGTACGACTTATCAGTCCCTGAAGTTTAATTGTATCGAAATTTAATACAAATATAGTGAAGAATAATTACTTTATCTCCTTATGATATTATGTATTTAAATGTTATTGCTAGTTATTTTAATCTCAAAAATGAGTCAAACTCATTTTTGAAACCATGTTAGCAAAATGTAGTCGACCAAGAATCGAATAAGACTACAACCTTCCAGTTTACATCCGTACAAATTTGATTCTCAACATCCTTTAATGAGTCATAATTAAACTGTTAGACAAAATAAATTGTGTGGGAAAACTACCCGAGGATGCAAGAACAGCTGCATTTCACTCTAAACTAACCATACAATCCTAATCCTCTTGTTTGAATGCACTGTGATTATAACAAAATACTGGATTGCACAGTTTGATGGACGTTTTAATCACATTAGTTCGCTCATCGACTTCATCAATAATGCGATTTCGGATTCCGCGACGCAGTGGAATGCCGCGACGCTTGCGTTCATGCTCACAGCGTCGCTAGTGTAATTGCGCTCGGTGTTTTGCTTGACGTGCCGCGCCTTATCAGGCGATAATTGACTGATAAGAGTGTGCCGCTGTGAAAAGTAATCAATCAACTAGTATGAAGCAGCATTTTGAGTTAATCGCCGTGGTATTTGCCTATTAATTTCCTGCTCGAGCTAAGGTGAAGAAAGCTAGCGATACAGTAATGATTTACTTTTCATGTACCGTGAATCTCCACAAAGGTGCGGTTACTTCATGAAATGGAAAGATGATAAGAAAGTTTACGGCATAAGATAGTTTGATATAGAAAGTTTGGCAAATTTAATGGATTAAAGAAGCCTCAGTGAGCTATCATGTTAAATACTCTTGTTCGGCTTCTTGAGAATAGTTTGCTTTTCATTGATTTGAGATTTGTCTCTGACTTGGATTTAAAAATATATTTAAAGCTCACAATTATTTGCATTTCTTATCGTTTTCCACCATGCGTGATACTATTACAAAGTGGTTTACTAAGAGATTTTAAATTCGCCCTTTCCTTCATAATCCTACCACTTTATCTTGGTCACTCTCAGCTCTCAGAGCCTTGCTGAATCTACAACAATGAAGGCAAAAACTATCATTCTATCTTCAGTATTCACACTTTCTTCAAATCCACTCGTGGATAATCTCAAATTGAATTGACCACCAGTGCCCGACCGTGGAATCTCCCCCAATATTACCACCAAGCCATTCTCCAGATCTTTTCATGAGCGAAATATGCCTTTACATTAGTGGGAGATATTGGGGTGATTGTGACACGAAATAAGGGACGATCTTAAACAATTCCAACCACGGTATCAACATACACTCAAGTGGTCAAGATTTCAGTTGCTCACGAAACTTTGTTAATAAGCATTATTCGAAATTCATAACCATTGAAGCAGTCTCGTACAACCACTCGAGAACACAAGACGTGACAATCCATTCTTAGGGAGCTGAAACCAGCGTCGCGACGCCTAATGACGTCGTATTGTTGAGTTTATACTATACACAGGAAAGCGCCCGAAGACATTGTTTAGTCTTTGGAAGACAACCGCGAAAGCGAAAGGGAACAATGGCACGCACTTGAGAGCGCTACTGACCACTTCTTGGTCGAAACATTCTCTCTGTGGTGGCACATAAGATGACCAATTGACCAGCTACAAAGGAGCGATCTCCACTCTAGCGGCTAAATCCCCCCAAGATATGGAATAATGATCCGGGATTTGAAGCTTTGTTGCAATCCATTGTCAGACCATCAAAGTATCGGTGACGAGGAGCGTTGCAGTTATTGAAACCCGTTTCGTGGAGTCTCTTTTTTTTTGGTTCGCGGGGTTCTTGAAGTGAAGGGGGGCAGCACTTTTTCTTGTGTTCTGGTTCAGTGAAATTGTGCGACGAATGCTTTTTTTTAACTTAAGGGGTAAAAATAATGGCATTGTCCCGACTTTATGCATGGATTTTCAAGTCAGACTAGATTTGGAGAAAAACCTTGTCTGAGCAGATTTCATGGAAAACAATATTTCCACCGACGCTCAGAACATTACGGTATCATGATGTCGGCTTCTTTGGTGTCTTGTCTCCCAGAAATCGAGTAATACACTGCAACATTTCCCCCCTACTGGCACGCTAATTTCCCCGTGAAATCTGCAATCACAACCGTGACAAGCTGCTCATCGCGGTTGTCAGTGCGACGCCAACGCCAACGCCACCCCGGCGTCTTCGCGGCAACGCCCGCCGACGCCAAGATGCTCGACTTACTTTTCGACGAAACTTTCAGCCACTATTATATCCGCAAACTTCTCCGAAACAACGGAACTAGTAACCAGAAACCAAAGTAACCAAAACATTTTCGTTTTGGTCTCTCAAAGTTACTATCAAGTACCATCGCTACACTGAAACAAAAATGTGAAAAATCTCTTTGAGATCCTCTGTATGTAAATAAGTAGCAAAAAAAAAACTATGTTTATTTTTTTTGTATAATTACAGAATTCTTCCCACGGCTACGTTTGCAACATGGAATACCGTTATTGCGTTATTTCGCTGTCTGTGTTATGTGATTTAATCATCCATTTATTGGATTTTGATCGGTTATACAACTTTTTACAAGAATGTCACCATTCCGATCCAAACTAAATTGAACCAATCTCGATAAAAATGTTCGAGTTATTCTTCCCTAATTTCTCGCTCGCTCCTGTCCCTGACATGCTGTAAAAGAGGAGAATCCCAGTCCGTTCGGCATCAATCTCTCGTCGACAGATAACTCGGCGCTCATTTGTTCCCGTCCCCGATGATGGATCGACACGGAATTCACGCAACAATACGCATTTGTCACCCGCCTGCGTTATCCCGTGCGTGCGTTGCGTGCGGGAGCGTCGTCGATTTCATGCGTTCGACGCGTCGGACGCGTGACCAGTGATGCCCAGAGTTACGCTGCACTCCTTTATTGTGTGAAGGAGTACAATGCTGGGTTTGAACATTGGTTTTATTTAGTCAAGATTCTCAGCGCTAATGATAAACTGTTTTCGCGAAAACTTCGCGATAACTACTATACCGACAAAAAGGGTAGTCTTGCTGCTAGGTGGTGTCACCTTTATTTCGAGGATAAGAAATTTTTTTTTTTCTCGCGAATACTCGCAATTGAGACTGGTTTACGCTCAATCCTGATTAACATCGACCTTAACGATTGAACTTGTATCAATATTTTGAGTATTTATTTATTATTCGAAGAGTTTTGTCAAAATTACAGCAGCAAACGCCATCGGGTGGCCACAACCGTAACCACGTGTTAGAACCGCTGAGTCACTCTAACCCCACCACCAGTTTGGAAATTATTTTAGCACGATGACCCATTTGCCTTCATTTATTTATCTCGTTAATCATTCCTAGTTTATCTTCGTTCCCAACGTACTTCAAAATCTCCCCTGTAGAGAATTACCATTTTTCTTCCTGTGTTGACCATTTTGGTTAGTTGTAGACAATTAAAATCAATCGACCTTCAAATAAAGTTTATTTCGACTTTACAAAAGTAGAAAAGGGAATTCCAGTACTTCATTCGAATCAATATCTGCCAATTAAATTTGTATTTAGCTGCAAGCCGTCTTAAGAATACAACCGCATTCTGCTGTTGCTAGAGTGAAAAATCGTACATAAAAGTTTCACCTCCTAAAATTCAAGAGCAACAGTTAATCAAAATGTAGACCGCCTTTAGCTCCACTGAACGAACTCTTTGCTCGATCCTTCGACTGTCCTTGCTCGTATCAGTTTCACTGGACAAATTTGAGGCCGATCGGAAATTGAACGACCGGTTCTACTTGTTTCAATATTTGATTAACTTGCAACCCTTCGGCAACCCTTCGCCAACCTTCGGCACGGCGTGTGCCGCACTATTTGCACGACTCGGGATCCTGGGTTCCATTAGAGAGACGACATATAATTCAACGCGTCGGTCAACAAGGTTTGGATTGGTTCGCCGCGGGTACAACAAGATGCAAGATCAGGTGAGATTGGGATACCAATTTGTGCGTGGTCTACAGGACCATGTCTTTTTAGTCGGCTCTTGAGGGTCACCAACACTTTACTTTTTGGGTGAAATTGAGCAGGGTAAAGGCGTAGGGGGACAGCGATAAAGAAACCACACCTTTATGCCACCGCAGGTAGGAAAGAAAATTAATTTTCTTATACCAAATGATATTTTGAGTTACGGTGGAAGAAAAATAGTACTATGTATAAAAAAAATTGAAATGAATTGTGCTTAGAGCATACAATTAAATTTTGTTTTATAGCTAGAAGAATATGTGTTGCAGGTTGCTAACAAAGAGAGGTAGAACGTTTTAACAAAATTGGGAAATTCCTAGCGCCTTGCCATGGATATAAAACACGTATTGCGTGATTACTTCAAACCCGCAAGGAAGTAAAATATCCTGAACCCATAACTTTAAAGTGAAAGCGAAGTTTTGTTTGGGTCGTGAACTTCTGTTAACGGGCAGCAGTATACGTTCGTGTCCGTATTCCTGTTTCCGGAGTCACATTTTTAGGTTAGTAGAGGCAAAGGTAATATGATGTCCGTGCATGGTTTGAGAGTGTTTCTCTTCGCCGCGTTAACTCGACCACGGGCCACTTCATTGGATCGAAAAAACGCTAATGTTTGTTTAGCTGATTTCCTGGCAATGCAAGCACGCGATCGCCCCCCCCCCCCCCCCCCCCCCCCCCCAACGCTACACACAATCGGCCAGTGCCCAAAAAAAACACTCGTCGAGGAGTGATAAGAGTGAGTCGTGTTGGCCTTTGCCATGTCAATCAAACTGTACCCTGAGCAAGAGTGGGTGCATTTTAATAATTTAAATCTTTCCAAAATAACGTAAATGAGCCACTTATTTTGATGTGGTTTCATTTGAAATTGGTTTTTGGCTGCTGGTTTTGGAATTAGTTAAGAGCACGTTCTATTTATAAATAACTAAATATAAATTATAATAAAATAACTCTTCTATTGATTTGTGTTAGTGGGCAGGAAATGAGCATTTGCTTGGTACGAAAAATTGTTTCTGAGTATATTTTGAGTGCTGCTTTGTTCTCTTGAATCGAGTTTGAAGCTGTTCTTAGGTATCCTTTGGCCATTTTTGAAGCTTATTTTGGTAGCACGGTAGTTGGCTAGGGTTGAGTGAGAAACAAATTAGCCTTTACAAATTATTATTATGGTGCGTTATGAAAAAAAAAATACAATCATTGTGACAATGTGACAAAAAAGATGTACTCTGTCCCCGATGTATCAGCCCCCTTTCACCCATTATCCGACCCAACTTCTGTAATAGGTGGGAATAATCTGTAATAGTCTCTAATTAGGGCAGCTAGGTGACATAATCTACTTCTAATGTATCTTTGTGTTCGAACATGCTGTGATATTCTGATAGTAGTGGACATATTGTGGGGGTGGGTAGTTGAATAGTTAGTTTGATAGTTGATATGCTTTGTACGTGATAGTGGTCTTTCACTCGGGGGGTGTCTTGTTAGTAATTTTCATCACAGTGCTTAATGGTTATGTTATGATGCATTATGTTTCAGTAATGGACATGCAAGTGGGAAGATTGTGTCATTAAACAGAAATAGATATAAGCCTATCAAAATTTATATTTATTACCCAAATTTAACTGAAGTTACGCGGATTTTTTTTAGATTTCGACAAAATTACATTGCACGTGAGTCTCCAAAAGGGGCATATCACTGTCATTTTTTAAAACAATATTTTGAACATTGAAAAGTTGAAATTGTCTTTGAAGTATGAATCATACAACAGCACTAACAAAGTTCAAACTGATTTTAACTGCAAGTTCCTACAAAATGCGACAGGTTGCATTTAATCCCAAAATAATATATTCATAGTCTCGCCATCGAATTTAAAATATAAGGGTGCGAATTTTATTTAATGCTATCATTGCAATATACCCCCTCTAAACTTAACACCCCGTCAAACTTGACGAAACCACAAAACTTGACACTTGACAAGCTTCAAATTAATAATAAAGATTAAACTAATTAAAAGTAACGCGAACTAAGTGACGCGTAAATGATCCAACATTTCAGCCTCCTGACATGTCTACAAAACGATGTGGCTTAGCAGAGCAGCGCGACAGCACGGCAGATGGCTCCTTGCCGCTCACGCAATTCGTACGCACTATACGCACTGCCGAGTAGGGCAAGTGACATTTTGGTGAACAATTGAATGTCGACGTCGCATCCTCCCATCTATTGTTGTTTAGAGTAGACAAGTAGAGAGCAAGCGGCAAACATTCTGACATTTCAAATAGATACACTGGGATTCAATCATGTTTTGATTTGTATTTTTTCTTAAGAAATGTACACCCCCTGCTCCTCCTACCACTACTAGTGTAACAAATAAGCTCACTTGCCCCTTGTGTAATGCATAAAAATCCCACCCTCTCTGCATGTCTTTACTTTTCGGTATATTTCTTTGTTGGGTTCGTCCATAAGGGTTTATATTTTTTTATGGGCACCTGAATTTCCGTATTTCCTCCATCTCCTTTTTTTTATTCATATAGCACACCAATAACAATATTTACATTTTTGAAACTCATACTTTGATAAGCAGATTAGAAGTAGTTGCTTCAAAGTGATAGGGTATGAAAATTAAGAATGGTGCTCTGGGATATAAAAAAAAGGCTGTATACTCAAGGTTCTGAAGAATATGGAGGTAACTGAGATTTGACATTGGGTCGGATCAACAAAGCAGAGTTTGTGTTTAACATCCATTAATTTAGGGTCAAAATTGTTGTCATCATGGTGAAACCTGAGAAAGTGTAGAAACATAATCTGTGATTGGCTGATCATTTTTAATTTTCAACTCTCGTTTTGGACCCTGTCCCTTGGATACTTAGTAAATGCCAAAATACTTAACTTAACTTCACCAAACTGAATGAATTTGCAATTTCCCTTTTTGTAGGTTTCTGTTGAAAGTAAAACGCATTCATATTTACACCTGGGAAGTAGTTGACCAAATCCCAGTGACCCTTTTGCACCCCAATATATGTAGGTTGGGCTATCTTGCATGCTGATATGTCTCACAAGTTGCCTCTCCCCACTGCAATACGAAATACGAATAATCAAATGACGCTACTCGCATCAAATGCGGTGTCTTGTCGATGTCTTGACCTGATCATGGTGTGTAAACATTTCATTTTTCCTGCAGGTCTAAACAATAGCTGGTCCGACCTTCACTCTGCAACCTCATTGGCGCCACATTGCAAACTCACTGGCCAGGATCGACACTTCCAAGACTTGAAATCGCCGAGTGACAATAAGGGGGTGATTGGTAAGGCAGAGTAGTTCAGAGTAATGGGTTGATGTTAGGTCTGAAAAGGACCTTGGAATTTACCAGTTTTTGACCACGCGAAGAGCGAGGACAGTGAAGAGCATCAGGTTTGTTTCCATTATATGAGACCCAGTGTTTTTTTTTGTTTTTTTGTTATTTTTTTAAGGCCGCTATGGCGTAGGCTTTGACCAGCGTGTAAAATATATTTTTTTAATTAACAAACTTGATGGAGTTTTGCTGCAAATAGTGTCAAACGGTGCGACGAACAGTGCAGGTGTAGTTTGAAAATTGTCGCTTGATATTAAAATGTTTCAATCCGAAAACTGTTGATGTTGTTTTCTTTCATTCATTTCATTCATTTCCTTTAGGCGAAAAGCTTGTGGGGAAATTAGCTTCGCAAGACCTATAACGCAATCTTTTTTCGAGAATCAATATGATGCTCGATTAATATTGTTTTTTTCTTCTCATCTTGGCAACTATTGTACAATATATTTAAAATGTGACCTATTGTTCATACCGGTCGCTCCATACGTCGTGATGAAGAAGGCAAAAATCCTCTTACATTTACTCTACAGATTTTTAAAATATTTTAAAAAATATTTTTTAATTTTTTGTCATTTAAGGACACTTGCACCATGTTCCTCCATACTGGATATGTACATTCTGAGCGCGGTGCTCTAATCAGTTGACTCGCTGTTTCGAACCGCAGGTCGCATGCTGCCCAGTTATGATGCGTTGTGTAGCCCGTTGTCCGAGATCTTGGACCGCCGGCTAGGGCCAGGACTTGTTAGAGTAAAATACTCGCCCCACGGGACTTTGGCGGGGTCATCATTCTTAAATGAAGAAATTGCAAGTTACACACATCTGCTATATTTGATTTCCTATGTGTCATGCGATGTGTCCCAATATGTCCTACTGTAGTCCGATGAGTTTGGGTAGATAAGTGACGGGCTTGTCTGGAAATTGGAGTGTTTAGTGTTGAAGTAATCGTGAATGAAATGGGAGGTATAGGTGGGTGGGTGTCGTTCGTCGAAAACAGAACAGTTCGTAGGAGTTATGTGTTGAGATCGCAAGGACTTTAGTAGCATGTCCTGGAGATTTCATGGCTTTTTTTTAAGCCGTGAGTGTAACAAGTGTGGAGTAACCAGCAAATGGTGGAGAAAGAGGTTGTAAGTGAGCGATCAGGAAAAGGACTTTAATTCTTCTAAAAACTTATTTATCTAGTTTTTTTGTTTGTTGGTATTCATTGATAGATACAATTGCACTCAACCATCGTTATCGGCTGGTTGGCGCAGTGGTTATACTGCTTGGTTAGTGGCGGCGGGATGGTCTTGGACCTGGTTCGAATCCGGTCGACGGAAACTTTTCCTGAATTGTTGCAGAGCTAGCGTGGAGTCAGTTACTTAACTACAAGAATACAAAGTTTGCCAAATGTTCGCACTACATTTTGCAATTGAGTTCCGCCTGTTAATTGAATGTTTATGATTATTCTCCAAGGTGGTACTGTAGGGCATTGTAGCTCAGAAGGCAATGCGCTCGCCTGTAAACTGAAGGCGATGCGTTCGATTCCCGGCTCAGTTCCTTTTTGGTTGAACTGACACCTTGGTATCAAGCCTTCGCCCCACATTAGCCCATCACAATTATTTCTGCCACTACTAGATTCTGCCAACAGGTTGCGCTGCTTGAAAAAACTGTGTAAAATTTGCTACACTCATCGCCGTTCCTATGCACCTATGGTTAGACTTAGGAGCTGCACACGGGGTTAGGTGGGGTCTGGGGTCGTGGGAACGTCCCGCAAAATTGGCGGGCGCGACTGGCGCGGAGCGCCAGGAGCGTCCGGCAATTTTGCTACTGTCTAAATCATACGCCCAAAAAAAATGGCAAAAGTGTGACATTGCGTAGTAGTAGGAACGTGATTCGAACCCGGTACCTCAGCAATGATACAATGTGCATGGTATCATGAATTCGTCGCCTTCAACTGCACGACCATGCGCACTCAAGTGCTCTTCTGCATTTTTGAGAAATATACGTCTCCTGACTTAGCTACCACGGGCGGATATTGTTTTCCAACAAGCAAAAATTTATTCCGTCGAGTGGGTTCGATCCAGGTAGTGGATCACCTTATCGTTACCGAAGCAGTGACAATACCAATGTGCTAGGCTAGGCAAACGGCTACATTTTATAGGGAAAGATGAACCTATTTAAATTTCATGTTTAAAAACCCGGCCTACTGGGTACGTACATGACATCAACCGCAGCTTCTGTTTCTTTCGGTTTAAACCCGCATTCCCGTTAGTTGTCCGGAAATGTATCTTTTGAATTATTAAAATATCATGGATTACTATTATTCGTCCTCGCAAGCAAGAGCTAGACCCGGCCGAGAAACCTAGCAATCCAGAGTTTCTGGGTCGCCACACCTAGCAGTGCAGACGCACTCAATACCTCAAAAATGGGCTTCCGCCATTTGCAACAAGCTAACGCGAGTGCAAGCTTCAATGCTGACTAAAGAAGCGCCAGTCAAAGCCCGATACACGATGACGGTGCCCCTATTTAATCTTATCTATAAAGTTTCGCCGAACAGCCAGTCGTGTTAAGACGCGTCGTAACCCCCAGCGCAATCTGTTGGATATCAAATGTACTCGATCAATTAATGCTGGACTTCGGTCAGTAACCCGAATTTTGATAAGAAGTTAACAAAAATATAATTTTACCATTCCTCGGTCGGGACTTGATCGTGGATTCTTCACCACGTCGACCGAACGGCTTCACCACTCGTCTACAAGAGTGACTAATAATTTCCAAGGTTTTAACAACTGAAAAATTACATTTAATTACTTACTTCGAACGCAGAATCCGAATCAGTAGCATCGAAGATATTTTCGTTTTCTCAAAGCTCCCAGATCTATCATCTTGTAGAACAACTACCGTCCAGTGGTGGCGCCGGGTTTCGAAACTGGTGTCCCAAAATTGGTCGACTCATAAGAGTTTTGGCAAGTACCAACATGACCACGTGTAGTTGAAAACAATCGCCGCCGCCGCCAAATTCTCGTGATCACACTGGCTTGGGTTGACACACACCTCCGCCAGTGTTTTACTCGAAATATCACAAAACCCTTCACTGCCATCCTGTCCAAGAAAAAAAAAAAAAAAAAAAAACTGCCAGGTAAAGAACTCGGGACCATTATTCCATGCTACCAAATAGCCAAGCAGCCATCCTGAAGGTAAAGAGGTTTAGATCGGATATATGTTCTATATTATCTATATATCTAAAAATATATTAAAAATATAAAGCAAATACATGTACAGGTGGGCCAGCTTCTCAGAACAAGTTGCATGCGATCTTTAATGTCTTCGATCTCTAAGCCGGGATGACACCCACTTCTGTTAAATCGTAAAAAAAACGATCTACGAAAATCAAGAAAGCGGCCCTTGCAGAGCTCGCCCTTTGCAACTCGAACTCAGGGCCCGAACCACTGATCCACACTCCATTGAGGCACTATAGTGAGGCACTATACTTGCTGAACAGGTGCAGTTTTTTTGGGCGTATGATTTAGACACTATCAACGTAAACGTATCGACACGTATCAGCGTAAAGTAAAGTATATTGCAATGTCCTTACACCTAAAATTTGTCTATGAAAATTGATACATTTGTACAAGTTACATCGCTAAGGCGTTTTCGGATTTTGCTCTAAATACCTAAGGTTATGTACCGTCGATTTATCTGCCCTCAGTATCCAAAAATGTTAAAGATTGACAATAAATTAATAAAAGCGCTGTGAAATAAAAAAGTGTATTGTGTCGGTGTACTTATACACAACGAGATTTCTGGACCAAAACCACTTCGATTTTTGACTGTTGTAGGTCGCAAAACAAAAAACATATTCGTGATCAGAACTAACTATTTTGTTCAAAATTTCTTGTTCAAAAGCAATTCAAAATTTACAATTTTTTTAATGGGCTTTTTGGAGTTTAAAAAGTAGTTACAGACTCATTTTTGTTGAAATTCTCTGTTGCATTCTCAAATTTCCAACTCAGTTTTATGAATTTTTGCTGTTTTGCTTTCATCTATACAAAGGATCGGCTTCTCATTATAACATCCCGAAATATTGCCATGGTCAACCTCAACTTACAACGTAACTCAAATTGCGTTTGGGAAGCCCTAGGAATAATTAAAACCATAAAAATGATTTTGGATGTATGAATCGGAAATTATTGGGAAATTAATTTGCCTCGAGAAGTGTCTTGCAGGATGCATGGACCACCTGAACAACCAGAACCAGAAAACCAGGACTGTCCTGGGAAAACCGGGACGTCTAGTCACCTCAGGCCGAATGAATCTTAAGAAACGTTACAATGCTCTTTTCAATATTAGTTGATTCTCTTCACTCCACAGGGACACATTGACGGGGATAGATTTTTCCAAGAATTACAACAATGCACACATCTGTAAGCAAGAAAAATTTTTGAAAAAATCTAAAAAAATTCACAGACATCAACAGGATACTATAAAATACATTTATATCAGAAATCAAATAACAAAACAACAATGACAAATAGTTACAGTCGACATAAATGGTTCCTTATCAATCAAGTATTAGCATGGTAATCAGAAATTAATATTATTGATTCCTGTTCCTGTCACTGATATTCCAGGCCATGCTAATGTAAATTTTGCATGTGGATATTATTTCTTCTGCATTAAAAAAAAACAATATCTCAGATTCAAGTTAGAAAATAATTAAAAAAATTTCACTGCCATTTGTACACAATTTAATGATGAAGTGAACTGTCTAAATTTTCCAAGATTTAAATCACTCGCAAGTGAATTTTACCAAAGCTGTAATTTCTAGCTGTTTGTCAGCTAACGAGGATGCCAGAAAGAAGATAGCAAGTGTCAGCCACTTCCTGTTCTGCTTACAGTACTAGCAATCTCAATATTCTCACTCAAGTGGAGTACTTGTAACAATATTTCAGGAGAAATCAACTCCATGTAGTCAACTGAAAACTATTGAGTGCACTGCTGTTTAATAAACAATACTATAAAAAAATATGAGTTGTTCACATTCATTGGTATTTTACTAACTTTCTTTAATCAATTCCCATCTTCCATGATTTTCCAAGACCAGGAAAAGCACAAGGTATTTAAATATTTTCTCTGTGATTTCATTTTACAACACATAATGGCAGAAAATAGTGAATGCGTAGAACAGCGATCTTCCTTTTCCCTTAGAGAGACCAAGTGAGTTGGAATACACATTAATACTGTCATTATTAGAACCTATCTCTACAGCGGTGTAATTTTTGGGCTATATTATCTTGGGGCTGAGGTGTTTGAGTTGGTCCCATTAAATATGGTTGCAATCTCATCTGAACCCTTCTCGTATCCCAGGTTCTGTTTCCAGCCACTTCCCTTCGATGCAGCTTCAGTCATTGTTGATGGCAGAGCAGAAACTTCTTTAGTTTTTGTGTCCGCTGACAGAAGAAGAAAATTGCATTAATAGGAAGTTTTCCTTTTGTAAATTGGTAAATTTGGGTAATATGTGAGTACTTGCTTTGTTAAAAAAAAGTCTCATAGCAAGTAAGAATGCAAATATCACCAAATCTCTTAATTTCTTTTACAGCTATTATATCTAATTAGTTCATTTTTACCTAGTTATAATAAATCTGCGATCCTTTGCCAACAATACATGCAGATATTTTCAATTCTAAATCTGTTAGTAATGAAAGGGAAACAAATCAGGAAAATTACAAACTCGCACAAGTTGCGTTACTCTTTTGTCAATGTCAATGTGTCCACACAGTCGTTGATTCTTTGAACCCCACCATGACAGGGTGATAGCTTGGGTGGTAGAAGAGCAATCGCTCATCATGTGGGGTTTAGGGTTTGTATCCCGGTTAGGTTGTGTATATTAAGCTGCTTTCCTTTTTCATACTTCACTTGTAAGGTTAAGCTTTTATCCAGAAATGGCAAAAATTAGATATTCTTCTTGTGAATTGAGTACTTAGTTTTTCCTACTTCTGGCAGACTGTTATTTGGAAATTTAAATAACTCAAGAAACCCAAGAAAGTCTATCTATAGTCAAAAAGGATCAGATCGACGTCGAACTACATGACGGGTTGTGAAATAATCTCCTGTGTGAATATTTCAGTTTTGAATAATTCCGTTTTGAAGTCCAATTCAGATGAGAAATAGAAATTCTCAGACACAATATAAGATTATTTTGTTAGTGGGCTTGGTGAATTGCTAGTTTTTGATGAACCTTTCAATTTACCTATTCACTAATCACCAATAAGAATAACATTAGAAAACAGGCAATAAGTCTCTATTGTTCCTGTTATTGGCTTACCTTTGGTAAAGAATGCTTTGTCAAGCCGCTGCACAGGAGCCTCGAATATGAGGTGAACGCCCAGGGCAATTACATATGTCACCACGATGTCGCCAAGAAGCATCCAGAGCTGGGGGCATTATTGGCAGCGTAAGATTCATTGGAAACAAATGGGATACTGGAGATGCCTTGTTTAGCTTGAAAAGCTAAAACTGTACATTTTATTTTAAAAGGCTTAAAATGGAGAATTTTTATTTTTTATTGAAAGGTTATATTATCCTAAATGCTTTGATGGTTTTGGTAGTGAAACTTTCAGAGCCACAATGCTTAAATTTTAAATGTTATTAAAAACATTTGTTTCTTTATTTTGAGCCTGAACTGAGCTTTGAGGCAATTTATACTAGGGTAGTCCTCAGGTAATGTACCAAAAAAAATTGATTTTTCACCTGGGAAAATTATTATCATGAAATCGTGTCAATCGTGAGATAGTTTGATATGTGCGTTGCTTACAATGGTTGCTGGTCCTAGGTGGCTGGGCGTCCGAACCGACGCACCCATAAACAGTTGAACTGCGTTGTGTACGAGGAATACACAATATGAGAGCCTGCTCAGAGGCACGATCAGTTTGAAGTCAAGGATCTTTTGCATGAAACCTGAGAAAGAAACAAGTAAGATTTTAAAAACTAAATAAAGATGGAAAACATTGGTGTCATCTGATCGCGTTGGCACTGGGCAGTGATCAAAAGGACTGACCAACACAAAGCGCCTGTAAACTTGAAAACCAACAGGAGAACGTAGCAGTAACGTAAAAAAATTAGGTCCTTGTTTTCACATTTCTCTTTTGAATTTAAACATAATTCTATCAAATTGCAAAAGTGACAGGATCAGTCTCTTAGTTCATCTTTCTTAACTAGCAAGAATTTTAAACATAATACTGTTCTATTTTTTTCTTTATATATCACGCTATTTTCTGGATGAGTTTTGAAATTTGAGCTGTCCACCACTATTTCAAGTCAAGTAACGAGCCCACGACTTAAAGGCCAATTAATAAATTCCTAATAAAAAGGAGTTGCTTTTTAAAACAAAGTACAAATATTCCAATGAACTAGTTGACAGCCTTCTTGAAATTGCATTTCTTCAAAAAAACTCAGTCAGAGACAGAATTCATCCCTAGACTCCAAATCTTGGTTTGTCTTTTTCCAACATACCTGCATTCCCGGTAATGCCTATGACAATGATGGCGGCTTGACCAATGCACCAAGGGATGCGATGGAATGCTGCGTACATGGGCGCCATCCACGCGGCAGGGCTATATTCCGGCGAGTAGAAGACGACCGCCCCGACAATGGGGCTAACCATCAGCAACACAGTCACAGCCCAGCAGGACATTACCATGCGCTGAAAAAATTAAATGAATTCAATAAGTCTCTCCTAGTTTAACCCGAAAAAAATTGATATCGTTCAAAAAGTCTTACCTAGTTCCATAGTCTTGACAAATTATGCTAGTAAGCAACTATTTTGTAAATAAGAAAAGACTAAGCATCTACAAGTGCTAGATGCACCTGTGTTTATGAGGTTTCAGTTTCACTATGTTTCAAAGTACGAATAAAACACTCTTGATTTGCAATTCACTTTTACTGCCATGTGGATTACAATTGGCAGTAAAACAAAGAATAAAACATCATATAAGAAGTATGATCATTGATCAATAAGTAACAAACAATTCACAGGATGAACAGATCCTGCAAGTTGGGGACCATCAGCTCCCTTAAAGTATTTGGCACATATAATTGATAATAAAGCCGCTATAAAGCCTGCTTAAAATAGCACAGGTACTTAAATTAACAAATGATAAATGTCTTCTAATATTATTTTTCTTAGAAAAACTGTAGACCTACCTGTGAGAGCTGCTTCTTGTTGAACGGGTTCTTGTAGTGGAAGTACGCAGCCAGGATTCCAAACAAGTACGGCAGGCCTCGTGTGTGAGTTGGGATGTACTGCAGCCGAAACGTCGGGTCTGCACTCAGGTCTGTCATGACGCTGTAGAAATTGCAAGGACAAGGGAATCAACAGGAGGTCTGGCTGCATCCCAGGGACAACAATGTAAAATAAAATCACGACAAAAGATCGATGATGCTGGCAGACTGCAGAAAAATAGAAAATTATTCAAGATGATAAAACCCCTAAAGTAGATTGTTTTAAAATTTGAATAACATTGTTTGGATTCAATTCAGACCAGTTCCAGTCTCATACAGTTTAAAATTTTGTTTTAGCAGTTGCTTTGTCAATTGTGTAGTGATCACTAGAAGAGAAACAAAAATGTCAAGGAGATAGCTGAAAAGTAAGACACAATTGAAAAAATCCCGCTGCTTACCATTACCCCTCTCAGTAAGTTCAGTAAATCCGTACCATTGTCCTTTCTCTCTTACTCATACCCAGTCTATCAGTATACTAAGTACCAAAAAATATCAGCTTAACGATAGTTCAATACTGCAGTTCATTGTTCACATTTGCCGAATCTTACTTGATGAAGGACATGAGAATGGGGTCGAGATCCCAGACCCATGTGATGACAAAGAGGGCGGTGATGGTGGCAGCCGCAAGGAAGGCAATGAGAGATAGTCCGGTTCGCGGCCGTTTCCACAAGCAGATCACCAGCACAGGCGCGATCAGCGAGAAATGCAGATCACATGCCACGTGCCATGATTGGAACAGGCACTGAAACAAATAGACATCGGGTGAGCAAGAGAAACCTTACTGTAATTAAAATGTGTGCTAAGAAATAATGCAACTGGTTACAACAGGGTAACTGAGGTTTCCCTATTGTACTGTTAATTGTGTCGGCGATTTGACTTATGAACTAGGAGAGAGAAAAGAAGAAATAAGTAAATGCAACTTGGTAAAGTTGGGATTGCTGGATGAAAAAAATGTTCTGTCTACGTTTACAAGGCAGCAATGGAAATGCTCAAGTTCTCTTGCAACCGGCATTTTTTTTAAATCTTTGACGGGAATTTGGACCCATGTAAAATTTAACTAAAGAGAGTGATTTATGCATGATCACTATAAGAACTTTGGGACTCAGCCCAGAAGATTAATTTTCATTGCCGCTCACAATGTGTCTATGTCGGGAGCACTGAAAGACAAAATCTCTTCAAACTCTTGCTTCTCATTCAGAAGATTACTTACAAGCTCGTCGGTGTTGACGTAGTTGTTGATGTAGAGGAGGTTGGTCCACCAGTTTTTGGAGCAGCGAACTTGGTCGCGAGCGAGCCGTGTGGGCCAGAGCGGTCCGGTTCCAATCTTGCCCAGCAGCGTAGCGTGGAATCCAACCATCAGCATGTACACTGGAGTTAGTCTACAACAGAAGCCAGCAGGCAACAGTAAATAAAAGCAGTATACACATTTCCAATAAAGAGGGTTCATATGGAATGTAAAAATCGACATCAGAGAAAATCTGTTTGCATGGCTTTATTCTCACTTGTTGCTGAGTCACTAATAAAATAATTAAAAATTATTTTGCAGGAAATTCATGGGAAACTTGGAAAAACAAACTTTTTGTTGTCGGCTTCGGTTTTTCAAGAAGGAAAAGGGTTGCGGAATTCACAATTTTTTATTACATCTACTATACAAATCTTGAGAGAATAACAAGTTTTCTGACATCTTACTTAACTAATTTCAAATAAATTTACTAGTTTTAATGATGTTAAAATGAGTACAAAACTCAGCCCGTGTTTCAACGCCAAAATCTCACCAGTCAATACAATTTTGATAGCGATCATTTGATATTATAAACCCTAAATCACGACGATTTCAAAAATGTTATTCTTATCTCGATCAGACAAATAGTTTCAATGAAACCAAGTCCGCATATGTCGGTGCTCTGCGCTCTACGACGATCTACATAATAAGGTTTTCATAAGCTACATTTTTCAAGACATAGTTAATATTTTAAGACATTTTTATTATGTTCTTTAGACTATAGTATAATCAAACTTTAGGAGCCTATGAAATTCCTGCCACTTGCATTATCCGCACATTCCTCGGTACTGTTCTGCAAATGGGATATCTCCGAAAATTTTGGGGGGTTCTGAGCAATCCTTGAGATTTTTAAAGAGGATCTCTTAAGAGGATCTTCAGAGGCTCTAGTCAACACTTTGGAATTGGGTGATTTAGCATTACCCCAAGCAGTAAGTAGCCTCCCAACAAGTATTAAGGATGAAAACGTTTGATGGGATAAAATAGTTTTGGCAAGACGATGAAAAGGCCCTTTTCAGACAGGTTCATACAGAAATTTTTCTTGATCCCTATCTTTAAAGATATGACTGATTTATTTTTGCACCAGAATTGAGCATTTGAAAACCAAGTTAAGAAAGAATTTTAATCAGAGTACAGGGTTAAAGTGTATTACTTACCTGAGGAACCGATGCATATAACCAGCAAACACCTTCAGTTTGTTACGGTCGAGGTCAAGTAGAATGAACCTCGTGGTGAGAAACCCGCTGACAAGAAAGAACGAGTCCACGACAAGCGCTGGGATTACGAGTAGCGGCAGGCACAAGATGTTGTTAGCAGCCTGCAATAAACACAAACCTGAAGATCAGAGGGAAACTAATTTTTTGCAGTAAGGAGGGAGGTAGATATTATCTTTGGTAAGCTCACGGTAAAATACCACGGACTAGAGCCGTGAGTACATGCCCCTAACAAAAGTAACCTTTTCTGTTGTGTTTGTTTAAAAGGAGAGTGAAAATTTTCAAATAAAGTAATAGAAGAATGGTCACAGAATCATATGTGACAGTCAAATGTGAGACTAATCTCAAATCGATTAAAAATATTACCTGTTCGAGGAACTCTGCATTGAGAAGAGGGCTGCTTGCATCGGCGATGAAGTGGTGTCCCATGAGGATGCCGATCATGCTGCCAAAACGTACAAAATGCACCGGGATCATGTCTCGGCTGACATCGACTCTCACCCAGTTCTCGAGACTGCACTTTGCCGAGAAGCATTGAAGAAACTTGCCAGAAGTCACTGCAGGGGATGCAAAAAATTACTTATCTGAACCAAACAGATTCTTAGGTTAAGTGATGCTACTGTATTAATTTTTGCTATAGCAGAATTCAGGATTGATGACGTAGCCACCAATGAAGCAAAATTGGTGAAGAGGCAATAAGAAAACACAAATTACTAGGGTAGTAAAGGAAATAATATGTTGGCTTTAAAAAAGCTTAGATATTAGAGCATGATTTTTAAAAAACTTTGAAAATAGCAGATAAAACAACAACACTACATTACTTTTCTAGAAATCTAAGCAACTAAGCTAGTTTGCACTTATTAAGCATGATGCTCAAGGCACTCTTGTGGTGTACCTAAGGTACTGGAAGTGGGAACGCAAAGCGTGTGCTCACCATCTCTTGCTGGGTGTTTCTTTGGTCTGAGTAAATCGTGAAGTGTTCCTGCTACAACCATTGCAGCAAACGCAAAGATCACGGCACTGAGAACAGAAGACCATTGTGTAACGAAAATTTACAAATGCTTCTGAGATGATCTGGAATATGTCTCATAAATAGGTTCTGCAACTTTTTAGATGGAATCTTATTTAAATTGCAAACGCTTGCTATGCGCGGGGTATTTTATTAATATGAACACTATAACGGGCAGGGTTCGAGTCCCCGTTTGGGCAAAAATTTTTGAGACGGCTAAAGTGTTCATAATAATAAAAATACCCCGCACATTGCAAGCGTTTGCAATTTAAATAAGACTTGAACATCCTAATAGGAATTAGATAAGTTGTTTTTTGAAAATGTTCATAGTGTTCATAATAATAAAAAAAAAGGTTCTGCAACTATCTAAAAGGTTTTTCAAATTCACCTTGAACCAAGTTACCTTCAATTCACTATCACCTACTATCACAATCACCTACTAAGGTGATAACTTTTAACCACATCAAGAACAGGTTATTTGAAAACCATAACAAATTAACTGTTTGTTATTTGAATAATAAATAACAAGCAACTTAATAAGCAGAATTTTAGCAATGGTAATGAACAATCTTAGATAGACAAAAATATAAGCATTCCTCCATTAGCTTAATATACAAGAGAATCATACGCACGCCATGAGATAGTCGCCAAGGGTGAGCCTAGAGAAGAATCCGACGTCAGTTTGGCACAGAGAGGTCTGCACTTTAACAGAGACGTCGAGGTCAACGACGCTGGCAAACTGTTGCAATGCTCGGTCCATCGACAGTTGCAGGTCTTCGGCACTGCACGAGTCCGGGATACACACGGCCCAGTGGAGCACGTCTCGCCGTCGTAGTCGCCGGTCTCCTCGGTCGCCCTGTCAGGTATGAGTCTTGTTACAAACGTTGCGAGATTGGAACACTGTGGGGCTCTAATAGTGGTGGCGGTAGACATGTACTCAGTTCAGTAAGGCAATTGTCGAAATTATATTGATTTTCCTAATGTTTGATGGCATTCCTTTACTTTGTGAAAAAATATTGAAAAGGGGTAAAATGGAAAAATATGTCACAAAAGTCCCTGCCCAGCCTGTTTATAATTGTGATTAACATAATTTAGCATTCAATACATTTGCTGTGCACAGTTTTCTCTACCTGCATACCAAGAATAACACATATAGTTTTAAAATGTTATGACTTGAAATCAGGGGTCAGTATCAGAATTGCAATAAAAAAAAAATCAATTTTTCTTTATCTGGAACTTAAATTTTTCTTTTTTGCACATTGAATTTCGAATTGGAATCGAAATATAAATGCGTAAAAATTCCGACCCCTGCTTGAACAGTCACAGTGCACTAAAGAAAGAAAGATTTTGTTCAGTATTTTTGTTCTAGTATTTGGTGCCGAAGACTTTAAACGTTAAATTTGTTTTCTCTGGCTGGTCCCAGTGGGTAGCGCACAGTGTTTAACGGCAGCCAAAAGGTGCGACAGCGAAAAGCGGCCAGTTTTCCTTTTTTTGGTTTGAATCATGAGTTAAGAGGATAACAGGTTAACAGGAGTAAACAGGAGTAAACAGAATAAAAAAACTTCAAGCATGAGGTTATATTAATAAAAAATGTTGCCATGTTCCTTGGCATGATTTAAGCTTAGACCAACTTTCTCCCAAAATGTACACTTACTCCTAAAACTCCAAAACTCCAAAATAATTTTTCTAAAACATGTGCATTTATTCCAAAAATTACTTTAAATGCAAGTTTTTCTTAGGGGGCTACACTCCCAAATTTCCCTGAATTAGAAGGCCGTCAACCTGTCAAAAAGCTGATCTGTCCCTGCCTGCATCTAGCTGAACACATCCATGTATGACGAACCAATTACCTTAGGGCACCAAGACATAACTGCCTGCAATGCCAGCAGACTTGATGGCTAAGTCTGGCCCTGATGAGAGCATTTTGTGAAAGTAAAATGCATCCCAATTCAATTTGATTGGGCCACTAAATTACAACATAATGTATATAATTATTAGCAGGCAGATTCTCTCTCACACTTTTGGCAAATTTTGTGTCCAAACTTTGAGGAGTTTCCACAATATTCTATCATTTTCAGTGGCATATATTTTTACGAATAGTGCTTTGGAAGATATCAATTCTCAGCAAAAGTTTCTTTACATTTCAGGATTCTGTATTTGCCCCTCTCAACTCGCCTTCAATAGGTTGCGCAATTAGCTCACAGATGGCGTGGTCACCGCTGTCAAAACATTTGTCGGCACTGAACGGTTACCAACCCACAGTGATAAGTTATTAAGAGTGCTATACACATCGATAAATACCTTGATTTTGATCCATGCCGAAGTATTATGGTCCGGAACGCCCCAAAGAATGTTGGGCCCGGGGGTCTCATGTCGTCCCAGCGGTCCAAACTCTATCTCTGCAAGGCAGTACTGGCCCTTCAAGCTTTTGGGCTGGCGCGGCAGCTGCACATCAACCCCTAGACACTCGTCGAAATGACCCAGCTGGTAGGTCGAGCCAGACAGAATCCCGGAAGGGAAGTTCGAAGAGGCATCCACCACTGAAATCAACACCACTCTCGGTCATGCTGGGGGCGTTTTGGGCTCACTGGAAACTCAAATAAAAAAAGGTGCGGATTTGTACGGTGTGGTGAAATCTGTCACGTAAACGTACGTAATTCAAACCTATGTGCGAAACAATGACAAGCTCAGGCGGACACCACGCATTTGCTAAAAGTGAGGACATTATTTAACTTTCGGTAGTTGAGAGGGAGACTTAAATATGTTTAAAGTGACCAAGGCTGTGTACACGAAAAAGCCCCAAAGAACCATTATTGTGAAGCTATGGACAATAATTTCGTGAAATGACGCAATGTGTGTAATCGTGTGATAAAAGTAGGTACTTGCTCTCCACTTGTAATTATTACAGTCATAACAAACGATCTAATCCCACGAAAAGACAGAATTTTGTTTTGAAAATGTGTTGGTGGAAGTTTGCTGAAACGTTGGATAAGTACTCGGTTGATTTCATATACTTGACAACATCCTCTCCCTTCTCACGCACAAACTGCGTCGGCGATGTATACTCAAATTTAAATATTACCTCTGAGGCTTATCACGACCTTTGAGGCTTACGACTTATACAATGTTTGCTTCCATGCTTGATCCAATGCTCTGGTCATCGCCAAACTATGAGGCCGAGTAATTTTTTGGTCATTATTCGATAGTCGCTGGACGGTGGTATCGTTTGCGACAGCTTTGGATATTGAATAAATTGCTAGCGCTTGTTCCTGCTGAAAATGTAGTCTGGCTGACGACATTACAGAACGAAATGCTGTCAATGATGCCTGTTATTTTTCACTTTTTACATTTTACTGAGCCCAGTTTAATTATTTTACTTTCAAAAAACCCTTTCTCAACTTACTTATCGATCTACACGTTTTCGTTGAAATTATCGTATTGCCCCAGATCAAAGAGGGTCGTTTACTTTACTAAGATTGCTGTCAATTACAGCAATTAAGTAATAAAATGAAAAGAACATGACGAGACATGACTGACAAGTTGAGGAAAAACAGGGAATTTCTCTTGCCGATTCCCACCCGCTTCGGACAGGTCCTAAGGCCCGGTTTTGCCGAAATGTTAGTTAAAACAATTGCTATGGCAACTTTCAAATTGTTCGCGAAATTTCACGAAATAATCGTGAATTGGCCCCCGGGTCAACTCACAATCTTAGAGGAGTGAGTGCTAATGTGGCTTCTCAGCACCAAAAAGCTGAAAGAATAGCCCTAATTTCCGAGCACGGAGTGCATCTGAGTCTATGTGTGGTTTTTTGTGCACGTTACGATTAAATAGACAACAAAAATCACGTCATTAGCGCATTAATAATCTCACAGTGCAATGTCGCTTCAGTATGGAAGTGGTATTGGAACTATTAAACCATATTTTCACGATGATAGCGAAAAATAAACGAAAAATAAAGGACCAATTAAGGATATCAAAGAAATGTTAGCATCGCCAACTGCATGACATTAACCAAACTCTCAGGAGGTATCAAAGTGTCATGGTGACTTGGAATTGACTGCAGAGTTTCAGATGTTTCTGTGAGTTAGCCACTCTACTCAAAGTCGAATGGTTAATCCGAACCTTCGAGACTATGTGGCTTTGCAGCATCAATTTTATTTGTATAACTAACTCATTCGCGAGTATAAGAATTTTTGTAGAAAATCATTTTTTTATTGTCTCTGACCATAATTACCAGCAAGATGGCTAGAAGCTGGCCCGATGGCCGTTTTTGCTGGCTCTCTGGATTAATGGACGATTTTGTGTGCTCCTGAAGATTGAGTAGACTGCGAAAATTAGATTATTAATGCCATAAAAATCGCAGAGCGCAATGTAGCTTTAGCATGGAAGTAATATTCTAAAATTAAAGCTAACTACCAAATCATTTTTGCACGATGATAAACGAATAATGTCCATTTCAGAGATAAGTCGTCCAATTGTGTAAATGTTACCAAGAAAAGAAGGGACCAATCGAATTGATTGATTGATTAATTGATTTCTTATGTTTTGACCATGGTTGTATGTGGCACTGGTTTAATGACGTCGGTGAATGAGTTGAAAATTATGAACCTCACCTAGCCTAGAAGAAGGGAAAGTCCGGTACCAGCTCGTTGTCTACTCCTGTCGAAAAGCACCAATGGGACCACCGCCTTTTTTTCCGTGGGACGGCAAAACGCGAACAACAGAATTTTTCCAGAAATCCATGTTGAGAAATTGATAAGCAGAGCGATTGAAATTGCCTTACTTATTTTCATCATTCCAACCTCTCTCCCGAATAGAACTGGTCGTGTGTATAATGGTCACCCACCCAATACAGCTGACTCAGCGTAGTGTTACTTAACTTCGGTGATATCCTGAGAATAGATATTTTCAAAAAGCCAAAATTTTCGGACACCAATGAAATAAATGACATCATCACAAAGCACGTCGGTTATAAGCGGCGATTCTGCATAACATTTCTACAGATATTTTGCAAGAAAACGTTACAAAATAGCAAAGCAAAAGCCCGAGCACATTGACCACCAGCGTGAGTGCGTGTTAATTACGAACAGCATCAATCGATTTATTAAAATGATAGACAGTTAACACTTCTTATGTAACTAAGTTACGGATACGAATGCGGCTAATCATTAAGCAACTTGCTGTATTACTATAAATCAACTTTTAAACAGATAAGAGGGGGCAGGTTAGTTGAACCGTTGGCAAAAGACATCTTGGAACGAGGAAGTTAAAATAAAGGATATGTCAGGTAATTTTTAGACGTTAATAGCATTTCAATTTTCTAGGATTCGCGCCTCGCCGCAAGATCTATAACACGTGCTGGAGCTGAGCAAAGCAAGGGACCTAGTTTCTTACTTCTTTCTTGACAGCTGTTACATCACTGAAGGTACGCATTCTGGAGGAAAAATAACTAGCACTACAAGCGCATGACTGGAGATACGAGAAAGTTTGTTGAAGGCTAGTTTATAGTATTTAATCAACGACAAAGTATTTGATCAAAATCCAACAAATTTATTGATGATTATCGAGGTTTAAAGACGCACTGTTTTGACATCTGGCCCTGCGGCACTGGTCTAATGGTGTCGGTGAATGAGCGGATGATAATGAGGATGATGATGAACCTAATCTAGCCTAGAGGGGAGGAGGGTAAACCCGGTGCTGACACGTAGCCTACTCCTGTCGAAGAGCACCAAGGTGACCATCGGCTTTACGTCCCTTCGGAAGGACGGTACAACGCAAATAGCAGGATTCCTCCACAAATCCATGTTTTCGAGAGGTTGATAAGCAAGGGGAATGAAGTTGGTGTACTCACATTCATCCCTCCAACCTCTCTCCCGAACAGAACTGGTCATGTGTATGATGGTCACCCACCCAATACCTGACTCAGCGCAGTAACCGGTGGTTTAGATAAAAATAGAAGTATCAGGTTGGCTGTGAGTCCCGGAAATTATCTTTATCACCTGGCACTATAAAAATGGTCAACTATGTGTTCTTAAAAAAAAGGAGGCATTGCCCGAGATGATTTTTCACAGAAATCAAAGTTAATCGTTTCTTGATTGCCTGTATAATTTGTGATCGACTTTTTCAGTATCATTATGCAGATGAGATCTCCACAATCTGGCAATGTCCACACTTTATAACGTTCGAGCTAATTCGAGCTAATTTCGCTAAATTAAAGAAACTAAAAAAAAACTCGCTATTCCGGTTGACTGATTCGTTGAGTTCAACGACGCACTGTTTTAACAACGAGCTCTGTGGCATTTTTTTAAATTAGATTTAACTGTTCTAAAAAATCTGCACTTATTTCTGTTGCAGGATTAATGCAATTTATTGAGTGATCATTTTGCGTTTAATTGATCAAATAAAAAGTAGTGATGACCCGTGGTTAAACGCATTAATTTGTGTTATTAAAAATTATTTATATAATTGAACTAGTATTAAATCTTTCTCTAATAGGCGCAATTTTCAAATTCTTGCCGCAAGGAGCGTTTACTTTCGCAAGGTCATCGCTTTGGTTGCATCCTGATCTGCAGCGATCGCCATGTATTATAGAACACGGTAATCGTCCTTCCAGAGGAAGAAGCCTCCAGAGACTAGCGGCACACAACCCCTATGCCCTGGATTTATAAACAAGGACAGTCCTATATTTGTTTACGTCCAAAAGGTTCTAGTTATTAGATGAACATAACTAGTTGCCTTAGGCATATAAATGCCGTACTGGCTTACCTACTTAGAGCTGGTAATCGAAGTTGATCTGAGGTAATAGTGGTAGTATCACGTTTAACTAACCGATATGAAAATATGGCTTTAATCCGTCGGTATTACGCGTACTTTAATCAATTAACGGAATGCAAAGAATTCATACTAGATTCTCAACCCGCCTCCGGATGAATTAACTAGACGAGATAATGAACGTGAGAAGCACGAGACAGTATCCAAAGCGACTTGCATTGAATAATACCGTGTAATGTCGAGCTAGTTACTTAAGAGGTAATGCAATTGCCGCGTAATGATAAGGATCGCATTGTGGTTTTGCTGGCCACCGTGCATCTTGATCTCCGAGAAAGTCAGCGTGATAGACGTGCTTGATCGAGCATTCGCGTTATGTCACTGAATAGTTTTTTTCTACTTTAGGAAGCCTACTTGTTAAACTACTCGGGAATTTTTTCTTTATTTGTCGCACGTTGATGAGGTTTCAAACAATATGTACAATGCGTTCTACTTCTTGTCCAACGCCTTCGAAAGTGAGTTTTTTTTTAAATCAATGAATTATGCGTTTAACAACATCGACCATTTGTTACAGCAGCTACTTGTTTGGTATAGGCTTCACTGAGACAACCCATTGTTGTTCTTAGGGTTAATATAGAAAAATTTCCGTTTTCCTTCAACCCGGAAACCGGGTCCAGGAAGTCATCTCCGACCACCCATTGTCCATTAGTATATCGGGCAATTCCCAAAGGTACTTACTCTGCACGGCCCACAGTTTAAAGTTGGCGAGTTCCTCGTGGAATATCCGACTGTGGTTCCTGCACCTCTCTTCGGGAACTTGTTCGGAAATCGGCGAGATGATCATCGTCTCCAACAACGGGAAAAGCGCATCGGCAATCACATTCACACGAGTTTTCTCTGTCGCCAATACGGGCGGAACCACATCGTCTGCCAGCGACTTGTGTTTTCGCACGTTCGGTACCACTTTACGCGAAACTGTCATCGTCGATATCACTGGCGTCGGCGGCCTAATCGACGCAGACGTCGCCGTCGACTCTGTCGTCGTCTCGTCCTTATAACTCGAAGCCATCGATTCACTCTCCAAAGTTGAGATTATTGTCGTTAAAATTGACTCCGTGACTTCCGAAAAATCATCACTATCACTAATTTCATCAATCAAACTTTCATTTGTAGTTTTACTTAACTTAGGTTTAGATATTCGACTAATCGCACTGCTATTATTATCACTTAAACCACTAACTAAAACTAGTAAACAAGTCGCAAATATCACGAGGCTGTGGCCAAATCCCAAACTTTGGGCAGCCATCGCGCTGTTAGTGTCTTTCTGCTCTTCTAATAGCACTCTGCGACAAGACCGTAGGCCATCAGACAACGGGCATGACTGCAATGACACCCTCGATGGCTCGAGAATCAGAGAGTGGTGGTAAGAGGTGGGCACAACGATGGTGCACACCGCTCGTAGAAAGTGGAAGTGGCAGCATACAAAAGATTAGCGTCAGTTTGGCAAGATAGAAGGAGATGGAGTTAGCTCGAAAGGAGGGATAAGAGCGAGTGGGTTATCTTTACAGGCAAGCTACTTTCGATTGTTGTTTAGCTGCTGGATCGACGTCTTTGCCGTTAGCCTAGATTCGGTATTGTTTCGTAGAACAGAGAGTAAAAGTGAAGATTGGATCCTGTCAGCTGCAAGTCACGTGTTCGTAAATACGGTCAAATAAAAATCGATTATCTCGAATTTTCTGGCCTCATTGGCAAGTATCGTTGCATAAAAATAACAGAAAATAAGTCGAAAATTTTACTATAATCGCTTCGCAGTAAGTTGTTTGTGGTTTTTCTTCAAGCATACATTGATCAGATTTCAGAAAAAAGATGATCAGAGCTCAGAGAAATCGGTATGGCACTCGGTGATGATTTCAAGGTCGTTGGGTCAGCTTTAAAGAAATGTAACACGAATAAATTGCACATATTGCCTTTAATTTATAAATTTGGCCCATGCAGCTTAATCAACAAGGGGTGCAAGCAAGCATCTTCAAGGACTTCAATTACTGTAAGAAGAGATTCCTGGCAGTTTCGCTAGAAAATACTCTTCGTAACCAGGAAAAACTTTAGCTTTTGAGCCGATCTTCAATCAAATCTTCCAAAACACGTTGACCAAGAAACTGAATTGTGTTATTGACTGTGCGAAGCAGTCAAAAGCCGGTTGATCTCGGGAAAGTCATGGTCGAGCCAGCTGAAAATTTGCAGACTGGCTTTTGTGGACATGAGATAATTCAGGATATTTTTCGTAACCTCGACCAACATGAGAACAGCATGCCGTTTTAAGAAACCCCCAAAAGGTACATAAATCTGTACAGTCAATGTCAGTTTCTACTAAACATTCAAGCTGCATTTCTTGGTAGTGAGTTTTTACTTTCTATGACTATTAACATCAGTGCAAACACGCAAACCCTACGGCTTGCAACGAATGTATTTTGCACGAAACCGAAGCGTATTGGCGTGCTGGGAACACCGGGTCTCTAAAGATCACCGGAGTTAAGCAACACTGCGCTGGGACTGATATTGAATGGGGGACCGTCCCACACACGACGAGTTCTGCTTGGGAGAAATGTTGAAAAGAGTACAACAATACTCGCCTTTCCTTTCGAAAACAATTGGATTTGTGAGGGAATCTTGTAGTACGAGTTGTACCGTCCTTTGGAAGGTAGGCCGTTAATCCTCTTGGTGCTCTTCGACAGAAGTACCTGCTCCGTCTCAGTATCGCAATTTCTTTCCTTATTTCAAGACCTTAGGTTCATCATCTTCATCATCCACTTTCACCATAGCCATGACCCATGTACCAAAATATGGACCAAAGACTTGTGTAAGGCTCGACGTTAAAATGCTTGTACATTTTAGAAACTTTAAAGTTAGTAGTTTGTAGCCCTGACCACTGATCACGGGGACAAGCACTCTCATGATGCACAAAACCGAGCAAACTTTGTTTTAGACAAGACCAAGCCGAATGTTTTTAGAAAGGGAACGGTATATGCCGGATGCAAATTATATTATGATTAATCAACTATCCAAAAATGTATAATTAAAAGAAAACAACTGTTTTAAATCTTAGTTAAAGGATTACCTAAAGGATAAACTTTCTTATAAGGTAAACGAGTTTATTCAAAAATGACGTTTATTTATTTTTATTGAATTGGCATTCCTTTGCGTTGTGAGATGAGCGTTGCAATATTTTAGATTGATAAAATGAGAAGCTAATTCATTGCATAGACTAGAGATCAAAGAAAAACAGTCGGAATTAACAAAATGATGAAGACGGACACCTGTGAATAAAAATATACAGATAACACGTACGAGTTAAAAAAAAACTTAATTGTGATATATTACACATCATCGTACATTTTAATGAAAATGCTGATGGCTGTACAACTCCAAAAAGGTTAAACAAAATCAAAAAATGTCGTCAATGTTGAATAGTAACAAAACTATTTGACCGATAAAAGAAAATAACTCTTAGTTGAGAACACGAAAGTGTGTGTTACAAATTTGGTTCAAATCGTAAGTTTGGCCGCTACAGCTCGAAAAAACAACACATACACACACGCACAATGGATTATTTTCTAGGGCAAGAGAAATTGAAGATTTCGCTCCGCTCGCCACGCACATCAATTATTATTAAGTGTATTATTATTTCATTACCAGTAAGACAAGGCTCGTTGTCAAAACAGTTCGTCTAAATCAACCAAAACACTCAATCGACCGTTGAGAAGACCACGAAACGTACACATTGCTGCTGAATGAAGCTAATGTTGGTGGACACAAAATTTTGTGATTTCCTTCAGTTCACACGTGTCTATCACAGAACTCGTCATGAGCACCCTAATTTTGTAACATGGAAGAGAAAAAAAAAGAAATTTAAAACAAGGTTTTTTTCAAAAATACATAACATTTTGAAGGCTCGAAACCCACAAGTCAATAGCAATAAAAAAATCGAAAAAAATTATTTTCCAATGTGTATTTTCTTTGTGTGCTCGGAAAACATTTATTAATGGTTTACACTTAGAGAGGTAAAAAATCAAGTACTCTTTTGACGCCAATGTACCTACTAACAGAATAATTAAAATTAACTTCGTATTGTCTATTTTTAGTCTTCTTTGTCGTTTTGCCAACGTCATATCTCAGAAGTGAAGTGAGTGATGCATTTCACCGCCTTCAACTTCCTTACACTTTCTCGGCAGCATCCGTTACTCAATTAAGATGATCTTTCTAATGTGCAAATTAACAAATGATGATAATTTACCGTAAATAGGATATTATTCTGTTTTTCTTTATGATAACTATAAGGTTTATTAAGTGATTTATTTTGCACAATTGCCAATTTTTCTTGATCACATATTTATTGCTCGTTGTTTTAAGATAGACCAACTGTAAGACATGTGTGGTCATGGCCCTGCAAATTGTTGTGGGCAGTGCGAATAACTTCAACAGAAGGTTCAATAAGAACTGGTTCCTGTCTGTAGGTCATATGTACGCTATTGAGTCTCCATGCAAAGCGTCTTCGCTGCATCTATCCCAAAAATACCTCTCACTTTGTTGGCGTTGAAATTATTTTCCCACATATTCAAGGATCGGGCGCTATACACAAGCTGCTTACTCTCTGAAAAACATCTATTATCAACTTATTAATCGATTAATCAATTTAAAATTCAATTATGTCGAATTTGTTGAGAGAATATAATTTGCATATATAAATATATATATAATGAAATCTGAATCTCACCCGCGAATTAACACTGTTTAATAATGGCGTTGAGTTCAAATTAAAACTGATACGAAAAAATAATTTTACGAAAAAATAAATTAAAAAAGTAGAGTAGTTGGGTAAACCTTGACATGATATTCTGATGACAAAATCATACTTAATTTTAATTGATTTTATGCACATGGAGTTTAGCCGTTAAATGTTTCTCCATTGATTGCGTCTTCAGATGAAATCGGTCCCGAGAAGTTATCGAGTAGGCACTCTTGTCAAGTTCAAGTTGGGAGATTCGAATTCTAGTTTGGGTTCCAGCAATGACGTGAAAGTCGTCGCTTTAGCAAATGGTTTGATAAAACGGAAAGCCAAATAGTGACAATGAAATTTTTAACAACCGGTTTTGAGACTTTGTAGAAAACTTGGTAATTTCTAAAAATTTCTTTTGGTGTCATACCAACGGTCATCCATCTTCAATGAATGTTGACTGAGCATGGAATATCGTTCAGTATTTGGTTTGCCGGTAGGTCACTGAACCACCGGACACGAGTCAGTGCTTGGGACATAATTTCGTTTCGTTCTCGAAGAAATCATGTCTTCGCAGGTTCAAAAGTTTGCGCCATGTTGAAAAAAGCAGTCGCATTAAGATCATGTTCGGACAAAAAGATTAGGATTTTCTTTTTAAGAAAAACTTTCGACAAATCACGCATCTTTGCAAAGATTAAAATAAAAAAAAAAATGTATGTAATTAGAGAAACAACAAACAACATTCAAAACAAAGTTTTAAATCGTCTTACTGTAGTTACGTAATTGCCCTTTCTTTGCTTGGAATGTGCTTTATCTTGATTAGAACCCCGAATTGCAATTCTCGTTGCTGACTAGGTGTTCCTTTTAGATTCCGTGAAAGGTCAGCCAGACATGCCAACTGATAATAATATTGGCGAAGATCAGAAACTAGGTCACAACAATCTGATATTAGTGGAAAATCGATGATTGAATGCAATTTCATTAAAACCACAGCTAGGTTGTACTACCTATAGATGATTTTTTTTTTTTTTAGGCTAATCAAATAACCTTTTCTCTGAGGTTAGCCAATATTTAAAATTTTGAGCGTCATCATTATCTACAGTGACTATGTTTAGCAAACTTTCCCAAATATTGCGGAGGTATGGCTTTTGATTTCAATTAGAACGGCTGACGAACAAGTTTCACGTCCAAAAAATAAAAAAGGAAATGAATTGATTGGTGGACTGTAAACTTGATCAGCGAAATGCAAAAGGTGTCTACTGGGGTTTAATTATTTTTACAGATATGCAACTATTTAAAAAGTCAACACAAGCAATATCAAATCCCAAAATTGTCTTCCTTTTGTCTCCTAATAGCAATTAGTTACGTATATCCTGTACATTCTAATTAGTCGGGCCCCTCGGTATAATTGAATAATTGGATTCTCGGTATAATTGTTTTTGTATGAGAGAAGGTTCGGACAATCGTGGCATGCAAACTTTCGTGTGCCATTATCGGTCCGGTGAAAACTAGAAATAAGGAGTAACGCACTTGTGACCATGTCGAGAGGAGATATAGTCGCACAGAAATTGTGCATTAAATAAGTCGTAAGTCAGATTATTTAAATGACAATTTAATCCACTTTCTCTAGAGGTGTGGTGCATTCTAAAAATCGATTAGACGGTTTAAATGGGACTAATCGCTCAACTATTATTCCTCTCAGAATAATTATGTTTTTTTTTAAATGTTTTGGCGTTTTATTCCTTCAACATTCAAGCATTTCTGCATCTAAATGTTCCACATTTAAAAATGCATCTAAAAGTAAAATGGAACTGCATTTTTTGCACGTAGTGATTGTATTGTACGATCGCAAAGCAATCCTACTAAAATAAAATTGAAAGTGAATGTGGCTTTAACTGTTACAACATCTTTCTCAAATTGCAAAGTATCAAAATTGTTCTAGAATTGAGATAACCATAGACATGATCAAACGTTTAGCCAACAGTTTAATTTAATCCTTACAAGGGGCAGGTAGCATTACCAAAGTTGATCATAGAAGAAGAAAAAAACTCGAATTACTGCCAATTTTTCTTAGAAATTTTAGCCTTTTCGGCACTTCTTTACAGCTAATCAAGTAGATATTATCTTCGTCTATAATACACCCACTCCCAGGCAACGTCGAAATTGCATTTTCTTTGACCTTATTCCATCTTTTTGGGTCAGCTGAATTCACCGAATTAAATGCTTCATTCAAAGCGCGATATGAAGACATTAAGACACGAGCCAAGGGCGACAGGTCATATACCTGGTCGAACAGCGTAGGCCTATCTGGTTTTCTGGCAAAGGTCTCTGGTTCGTGTCCGAGGACGACTCGGCTAAGGTGACCCAAATACGCTGATAGCAGGAATAACTGATTTTTATTCATGAACTTGATTCGATCTAATGGCACGGAAGATAAGCGAATTTGTGAATAGGTAGGTGGGTTTGTGACAAGATCACTTTACGGCTTTGATATACGATGGAACTTGATAATGCAACGCGACGCCAACGCATTGTGATGGCGTCGCGGTGGATAAGTTTGGCGTTTGGAAGATTGTTGGTGGTTGTATGAGCCAAGTGCAAGATATTTATTTGGTTGCAGATTCCAGTGCAAGTTTGCGAACGTTACTGTTTCATTCCGAGGGTCAACTAAACTCAAAAATGAAAACAAAACCAATATTCATAAAAACAGTTGATGAATATAACCCATGGCCATTCTATTGTTGACAAGTGAACTTGCTTGTCTGGCCATAAGTACTTATCAAAAAAGCATTGACTAATTTTTTTACACCGATTGAAATAATTGAAACATGCGGATATTAAACAAGATTAGAATTGTGTAACACATCCGCTAAGTAAGTTTGCTGAGAGATCGTTAGGTAAACTCGATGCACTCAATTAGAGAAGTGCAATTTCAACACAGATAGTCAATGAAATGCAATTTAATCTGTAGTTACTTAATTTCAATAATGGCGTCTAATACTAGGTGCAATATGATATCGAGGCTAACATACCACAATTGCTCTGCATGTATGGCATTGCTCAGATATAAGTTTCTCTTCAGAAAGTAAGTCAAATAATTTAGTTAAATTACTGCAAAATTGGCACTCGCAGATTAAATTTGATAAAAAAAATGGACTGGACCAGTACCTTGATTTTGGATATTAAGAATAGGTGTGTGTTTTACGGATGCTGTTCGAAAGACCTTTGGCTAGAAACGTTAGACTTTTAGATTGAAGAGTCGTTTACTTGGCGAGATAATTGAAGCTTATTGAAAGAGCCCCAGGGCATGCGTGCGTGCTACAGCGTAAGTAAAAGGTACATAAAAAGGCAAGTCCCGTTGTCTATTACAGAAAAAAACAAACAGTAATTATCTTAGAAACGAGAAGCGGCTTGGTGCTATACAGCTTCGTGTATCTCAGCTACGGGCAAATTTGTTAATGCAAAGTGCGTTCGTTCACGTGGAAAATTATAAACACTTGGCAAAAACTTTCTTTTCTGATTTAAATGTGCAAAAATGCAGTTCTAATTTTTTCCTGTTAAACCCAGGATATTTAAACATGCCATGTGGTTGCATCACGCATACTCCTAAAAAATTAGACTAGCATTATATAATTTTAGCGGAAAAAAGAAGTTTGAAACATGTGCCATTTTCACAAAGCGTTAGCGATAACAGGACAGTTTCTTTTAATTATCCATAGAACGGAATAGGTATGTTAAGTAAGAACCAGTGTTGGTATTTTTTTTTATCGTTTTTTTTTCAATCTACTTCTTTCATTTTATGATTTTTTTGTAGTAAATATATGCCTTAAATGTCGTACATATGTCTAATGTATTAAGTATTAGTAATTCACGGACGCTCTTTATCGCATTGACGGATGAGCGTTAAAGAGCATTAAAGAAGTTAAGGCGTAAAAATTGTCAAAAATCCCACAAAAACACTTGCAAAATGCTATTGAGACTGGGATGCGAAAACTTGCAGATCTGTAACTTTTAGGTATGATTTATCTCAATGCGGTCGACATATTTGAAAAAATATCATCGAGTTTTGGTGTTGTTAAGTATTTGACATTTATCAAGTTTTCAAATTTTGGAAAAAAACTAAATTTTTGGAAAATTTTATAAAAAAAAAAAAATATCCGGGCCCGGCTGATAGCTCAGATCGAAGATCAGAGATTTTAACGGTCGCCTGGAAGTTTCATTCAAATTGGATAAGCCGTTTGTTCAGAAGCGTAAAAATAAACATTCAGAAATACAAACACAACAAATAGATATATTTACATATTATTTTCCTGGTTGTATAATTAGGTCGTTGCTTCGGTCGCTACGGTAGGGTACGGAGGGCGGTCGGCCTGTCGATGGCCACTTTTTCAACATATTATACTTTTCTAGCAAAATAGACACTTTTCCTGCGTACTTTGACGCGTTTTCAATGGTTGCTTCTTATAAAGATTTCGACGAGGGTTAAAAAATGGGAAAGAACTAAGAGCAAGCGAAATTTATTGCTGATATTTTTTACGATATATTGGCACTTTTTGACTCAAAACTGACTAATAGTGACACTTATGAGTCTCTGCGATCATGCACGATTAAAAAACCTGCCCATTAAATGCTCATTGGATCAAGATTCGACGCATTTTTAATCATCCCCCACCAAGAACTGGTCACCAAAAGTGTCATATTTTGCTTAAACTAAACCCAAATGTGTACTTCCTGGCATTGAAGTTTTAAATGTCATTGTCTTCTGTTAACGAGCTGTAAGGTTAATTTGGCAAACAAAAAATTAAATAGAAGACATAAAAACGTATCTTTCTACAGCTCAGTCAAGACAAGATCACAGCCTTGGTTCCAAGCGACGATGTTACTTGCGGCTTTTATGCAAATCACTTATGGTGCCTGCTTCTTCAGCAAGCTTCTAATATATGAAATACAGTTTATCACAACAACCAGTACATATTCAATTAGTTTCTTATTAATTATTTCGGAAAACGTAGGTTTAAGTTTGATTAGGCGCAAATAGCCTTGTCGCTGACGCTCCTTTCAGTCAAACGATTATCCTCATGAAACATGCCAAACATTTTTGAGTATACGCAGTATGCCATATTTTTTCCAGTATGTTCCATTTGGTATTTAATGTCATTTTTAAGCTCATGAAATGAGTAAATGCCACATACTTTACCGAATATTTTGATTTCTTTTAAAAGTATTTTTTTTATTTGTTGTATTGCTTATATCACTGAGATCTAACACTCAAACCATTCACATTAGCTGTATCCGTAGCGGGTGAACCCAAAACAACCAAAATAATCTAAATATTTTGCATGAACGTGTTAAAGAAGCCATAAAAATTCAAAAAACAAAAAAAAATAGCAGCATAAACAACTGATATCTCTTGTTGGCTAAAATTTAATTTAAACTTGTTTTTATTAAATTTCTCTAAGATATTCAAAAAATGCTACTTAAAAAGAGGTAAGCATTGGGCTGGATCCAAAATGCACAGTTTAGGTTTATCCCTTACACATATTAACACATATCACATACACATGGTTATTATATCCCAAAATTTGTGAGGATTAAGATACAACTATTCTTTGTGGAACCGGCCAATGGTAAGAAATAAATAGGTGTTTTTTTTTTTGTAAAAGGGATCCCTAATTTGCAAGTGTACTAAGCTTTCGAAAAAAATAAACTTAATCCTGTAATTCTCACGACGCAATTCCCCTGGTGCTGTAAAAATTGCATCGAGATTTACAGGTTTTACCGGAAAACCGACCAACAGCGGTTGCACTAACAAAGAGAACACGGTGAAAGCGATCGAAGCCGGCAGGTCAGGTGCAATACTTGCATTACGCTGCAGACTTCGCTAAATGGTCGATAGCGTCTTTTTCGCATAGACTTACTAGCATGCCATTAAACCGGTCAATGAATCCAAAACAACTGCGCATGAGTGCATATAGCATAGTACCTATAGGGCATGCTATGGACCGGGTATCGAACTCATTAATCGAAATCTATACCAATCCGATCAAAATCAAAGTCAAACAAATGTTGGTAAAGTAAATGACGAATACAATTCTATTGTCACGTTTAATACATATGTGTAATTTTTAGTACCTACATATATCATTCTTTATATTCGAAACTACCGATCTGCACAAGAGAAGGATTAAGTAAGCAATTTCAAACCCGGGGTAAAATATTGCCATCGCTTTGTTGTGCTGCAATCTCGAATGCAATGTCTGATTTTAAAAACACTTCATAAACAACAGTGTATAGACGGCGTTATGCAATCTTACCGCAGATCCACCTCAGTTATAGTGCAATCCCATGGGTTGCTGTGACTGTAATACCACTCGAAGAGGTACTCAAAACGATTTCCTTATATGATGCACACTGACATTTTGCTTCATAAAATTACTATCACATGTAGAGGTAGTATGAGCACCATACAGTGCATGCAATGATGTACTTGACTTCTCATTAAAAGTTCAGCTCCGATGTTTTGCAATAGCAAAAAGAGAAATAACTAGATGATGTCTACATATTATTTTTTTTTAAAGTTTAATCCTGTTGGTTCGCAAATTTTGTTGTTTTTCTTGGGTGATAAATAATCGCTGATTCACCCGAAAAAAGTGATGTGAGTTTTGGTTGTGCTTCAACAACATGCTTTCAGCTTGGATGCTTTGCAAGCAATCAACTAGGAAGATGTGAAAATATGTAGTTTACCATGGATTGAGCATCTCTTTCCCGGATACATTTCGGCGAGAACACGTTTGCAAAGGAGGGCAATTCGAGGAAGAGGTACGATATTTTGGGACGAGGCCAGTCTAAGACGTAAGCATAACAAAAACGTTATGACGTGCAACAAAATAAAGGAATAAAAAAGGTGATCTTCAAACGTGAACAGAAAGGTGCCTTTGGTCACGGTTACAAAGTGTGACTTGCAAGATTTTTATGTTTGTGCTTTCAAATCGCAATTGGCGCTTGTGTGTAACACCAAGATTTCCTAACACACCTGAAATACTTTTAAGAAACATTTTCAACGCTGAAAATTACCATTTTGTGCTTTTTTATTGCAAAATTAAATTAAGTGTCGGGAGTCGTAGTGAAAAATATTCTTGTTAGTGAAGTTCATTGAAGGCGTTTAATAGATTCCTATCGGTTCTTCAAATTTGCTCAAATTTCCCACTTTTATGATAAGTCATCTAGGTCTCACAATTGTCGTTGGACGTACTGGCCTTCAAATATTTCATTAGGAATAATTAGTAAAAGCAATCGTCACCTTTGTCCAGTACCAACACTTGTCAAATAAACGACCGCGAAATTTCTGTCAACATACATCAATGTGAAAAGTATATAGGAAACATTTAGCAGGCAAATAAACCCGTTTTCTTTGTTGGCCTTGGGGCATTTTTAAGAACAACGTACCGCCTTACTGTTTATGTAAGTTTAATACTGAATTTATAAATTTCGATTAAATGGTTGCATAACTACAATAGAGTACAAAACATTATATTAATTTGAGAAAAACAAACAAAGTGTGTCTCAATATTTTGACCGATAGCTGCAACAGTTGGCCTTATCTGCAAGCCCCAAGGATCCGCTAATAGACTTGTTTTTTTTTTGGAACCTTTCAACCCCATGTCTTCCTTTGCTAGACAACGTACTCATCCTAAGCTCGGAAGGTCCGCTGGTAAATCTGCTCTTGTAAGATCCTGTAGAAGGAAGCTCTAAGGCACATCGACGGATATTAGTCTGCAGCTTTATGTCACACTATCCGGAGCGCGTCCTTTAGGGTCACCTTCGACCTCCAAAGAGTAAAACAATCAGAAGAGTATTTAATTCGAAATCAGGAGAAGAATTTGCCACAGATATCATGTTCACCACGAATCTAAAATTTCCTGGATACCCACAAGTTGCGTACGTTATACCTTACTGCTCGGGTGCATTTAGAAAGTTCGAGCGTTCAAGCTAAGTAGAGTTCAATTCAAACAATTGACGAAAGCGACATCGTTACAAGTCACAATAGATTGCAATTGTAGATTGATCTTAACTCTTATATTTTGACAATATACAAACGCGGTTGTGGTGAGAGCTGACTGATTTCCTCCATAAGTCCAATACCAACCTGCTATCCTGTAGGCTGAAGGTAAATGAAGGGATGACCTCATCTGTTTCTGTTGCAGAGAAAAATTATGAAAGCGTCGTCAAACAAATATTGAAACTATGAAATCTGATCCGATCTGCCTCTCAGCACAGCTACAAATCAGATGGTTAATGAATGCTGTTATGAACAGCAATGAAAATATTGATTGCGAAAGATTTTGGTTCCGCTTGTGTTTTCTACATAGATTAAACCATCAAGTGATGAATGGAAAAGGAACGAGGCTGCAAAAAGGTGCTCATGGAAAATAACAGCTTCGCTCCCATCCAAAAAATTAATTAAAAAATATCACGGTCGATGATTGTATCATATATCAAAATAAAATAAGCGATCGATGAAGGAAGGAATGCGGGTATAATATAGGTTTACATAAGTGATAGTAGCGATATCTTTGACTACTGCATGAATGCATGGCACTTGCAGTTGCGCTCACCATTTATCTAATAAACAGCGTTCACTGTGGTCCTCAGAGCAAGAGAAAGTTTACCGCCCAAGGCTACAATCTGGTCAGTTAAAGAGGCTCCTTGCCCACGTGTGATCCAAGTTACACGGATGCAAGACGGGACGGGATACACAGCACCGTTTCCTTCCTCGAATGGCACCGTGTGGCCACTCATTAGAAGTAAATTTGCAAGATTACTAATTGATGGTTCTTTTCACAACACGATATGGTGTACGCTAGAAGAAGTCGAAATAAAAGTGCGTAAAAGTGTATGATGTACCGACAATTTTTTTAGTAAATTTGAGAAGCTGAGTTTCTTGCAGTGTCACCTCGATGTAGTCGGAGTCCTTTGGCAAAATTAAACATGTTTGTAAAATTGGTTAGCGAGTCAATGGTACATCGTCAATGGTGTTAGAATGGGGCTGTAAACCGTGTCCAGACATTAGTATTGAAGAGTGAAAAGTCGTCGACATTTTATAGTTCACGGTGAAATGACACGAGAAATTCTATCAGAATGTATTTTGTTTAAACATTAAAATTATTGTTAAATAACTACTTATGCAAGCGGAGATACACCAGCACGTTAATCATCATCGTCAATATGCAATTGTACGAAACAATTAGGATATTCGTCTCAGTTTCCCTTTTGTCTGACCAAATATCGATCGAGAGAGTGGCGTTCGGAAAAAAATAATATGATTAAGCAAAGATCATAGCCGAGTATTTTTAATATTTTTAATTACGTTCTATAAATGTCACTAACTGTATCGTTGCTCCTCAATGGAAATTCCAAACGCAATTGCAATTGCAGTTTTAATTTAAACTGTCCTTCTATACCCAGTTAATGTTTCCTTTAAAATTCCGCTCCAATATTGAAGAAGAACCACAAATACCAACTACTAATGAAAACTTACAATTTAGTTTCACCGTTGTTTGAGTTTCTCTAGCTTTCCCATTTCTATTTAAATTGTCATACTCAGGAGATTCCATTTTCGATCCCGCACTCCTCTCTGCTCATCTAGCTTGTTCTCACATAGGAAAACATTAATTACGACTGAAGAGTCCACCTTTAGTTTTTACCGATTGTAGAGATAAAAGAAGTAATATTTGAAAATTGTTCTTTCCTCTTGCAATACAAGACTTGCAATACCAGACTTGCAATGAATGCTCTGACATTGCAAATCATTGCATGCATACAAAGTATAAAGAATTCTACGCGGATGAATTTTTAAATAAAAAAAAAAAATAATTCGTCGGGCAATTGTAGGAAAGGAACGCCACTCGGCAGGCCCTTGCTACAGCGGCGTATCACCGGTAGTATGCCGTCCAGGGGCTTCGAGTGTGATCGAGTCGGCCGTTGAGTGATGACTAGGATTTGGCAAAACACCAAAATTATTGGGGTTATAAATTTATAATCAGAAGGCCAACGTAAATGTTCAACTTTCTGGTGTCAACCGATGGCGCTTGCGGCCGAAACCTCTCCAATTAAATAATTACTACTACTCAAAATATCGATACGTGTGTATCGGTCGTTGAAATGAACATTAATAAAATATAACACATGGAACGACGGTAACCTCACCTTGTATCATCCCCCATTTGCCTACCATTAGCACTAAGGTGATACGCCAATACTAGATTCTTGGCCAAGCAAATGTGTCGCCTTTTCTCGTGCGAAAATATTAAACTAGAATTTTGTCGTGTCACCGCTTATTACTAGACAATTCACACAAATACTGTTGATAAACTATAAGTGAACTAAATGTGGATTGATAAGTGGAATTCATTTACTTATAATAGCCCCTTTTTAACGATTAAACCGGAAATTTTGTGGGGAGATATTTCATTAATAGCGGTGCTCATGCGCTATCGCAGAACTAAACTAGAAAAAATTAATGAAATTGATATTTCATAACTGGCTGACATGGTATTGGCAATTTTCCTGTCATTGCGCATCTGTACGACAAAAAAAACTATTTACCTGACTCGTATTTAAAAGGGAATGTATCATAACACAACACACCATGCGTGGCGTTGATATGGCATCATTAATTGCATGAGAACCATTCAATTTTATTTTGAACCTCGTCTCGCAAACCACTCGAGATAGTCTGTAAGCAGAGCTATTTGTGAACGCTCTTACGCCTTTCACCGTGCGCGGAGAAAATGTAATTTCCCGCGGAGGAAATCGAATCTGAAATGCGTCGTTGGAAGCTGCCGAGACGGGAGCCTATTTCATCAGCGCTCAGTCAAGGATGTTCAGTGAAGCCATCGAAGTAAGTCAACATGGCTGGGCTACTGATTCGGCAAAGGGTAGTTGCTTTCCTGATGCTGGCTAAACCGCCCAAGATGAGCCTAACCAAACAATATGTCGATTATGTTGGGGCATTGGCCAACAGACCCAGTTTAGCTTCTACGCTGTTAAGTTTTTTTCTACTCCGTATGATTTATTAGTTGGGTGAAATATTCTTTGTTGTTTGACGAGGTCATGGTACATTATTTCAGATAAGAAAACAATTTGGTAGTTGGAAAGTTTTAGTTTAGTGATTTTGAGATTTTGCTACTTGGCAACTGTGCATGCAGAGAAATAGCCAGAAGAAAAGTGAAAAATGAAAGAGTATAAAATCACGTTTACTTGGCGTGTTGTAAATTAAGAAATGTAAAATGATTACATTACATAATGCATTGCACACATGTTCTAAGTGTTAATCTAGTAAATGAACAACAGAAAACAAAAAACCAACTAAGTATCTAATTAAAACTACCCCTATCTGTCCCTCTTATACACGGAAGTGCAAATAGTTTTAAGAGATATCCATGTATCCTAGCAGCCAATTACAGTCTTCCTGACTGATTCTAACGCTTGGCGGATGAAACTTTCAACGAGTAATTAATGTACAGAGCAATCAGGGTGTACGTTGAGCTACGGCTTAAGCGGGAAACCATGGCTGCCAAGGTATTAGCGTTATGAATAAATCAATTCATGTGAAGGATTATTTGCATGACATGACCAGAACGCAAAAACACAATATACTGAATCGGTCATTGAATCGACTGAGAATAATCCGCTCAGCGAAAGAACATGTCGTCAGAAGCCGGTCGACCGGTCGGTTTGGGGGTACAACATGGCCAACTGTCATTAAAAAAACACACACACACACTTAAAAACATCTCCAATGGTATTCGCCGTTTTTATTTTGCTCTAAAACTTCTACCATGCCAAGATGTTTTGCTTTTCGGGCTATTATAAATACTTTATAGCAATTTTAATTATTTTAAGATATCTTTTACAGCTTGGAAATAGTATCTTGAAATCAAGCTACTGGTAGCAATGATGAGGGGAAGTTTTTCTAGTATTTTTCTCATAGGCTAGACTGCATTTCATGTGGTTTAGTAATCGTTTGGCACTTTTCCGGGGTGCTGTGCGAAAGAGAACTCTTACACATTTACCTCATATTAAGGGTAGGCGTAACGATTCAGTCAAGTACGAGGTTTAGGATTTTTCCAGCCGACTGCTTTGAATTAGTTGCATACCTCGGGGATATTTTTGCCGTGCAGAGCGCGAGGCTTGGATTCGATAATTCTAGACGGATTTCGTGCTAAAAATCTACATTTCGTGAAAGCGAAATGTTTGCGGAGCGTTTAAGCTAGAAATATTTCAAAAGTGATGCATGGTAATTGAAACATTACAATGGATTTGGATTGCAAAAATCGTAAAATTTAAAACAACTCGTTTGATAGAATCGTTTTTTTTTGTTATTGTAATTGAATTTGATTGATTGCAGCTGATTTTTAACACTTTCGTTCGGATGTTTTGTTTTATTATGAACATAAAAAAATTGCCAATGATTAAAACGCAGTAAAATCACTTTGTCAAATGAATTACTTTATTCATTTCAATAAATTAGTTGAAATCAAACACGCGTGATACAAATTCAAAACAGTGCGTGTCTACAAAACAACGACGATCGTTCTCCGTACAAACCAGCTTTCAGTGCATTTCTCTTTTATTCTAGTTCTACTATATTGGCCTCATCCAAAACCCCTTATGAACTCGGTGGAGATGACGGATGGAGAACAGGGTCAGAATATTAGATGAAGTAGCCAAGTGATTGGGTTCAGATCGCCGATGCCAAGTTCAGATGAACGCTGTGGGTGCAGTGGGCGATGGATGGTCGGCTGGTAGCTAGTAGCCTTCGTCAGTGTGGGTGATGATGTAGCTGTCGTACACCTTCTTCAGGAGCTCCACGGCCAAGGAGTGGTCAGCTTTTCCGTAGCCCTTTAAAGTCACAACTCAATAAGCGAACAGTTTTGGTACGCTGCAGGTACAAGAATCAGGCCATGGAATTGAAGTACTAGTGGTGATAATTGGGTAAATTCGATTCAATTTACATGTCAAAATATAATCATTGAATCATGTTGTAATAAATGCACTAATGTAATCAAATTAGCTAACAAATTTGTATAAGATTACAACTGTGTTTTGTTTCCCATTTTTAGGAAGATGTTCTGTAATTTCAACGTTTTACTGTTGCTTACAGCACCCTTCAAACACCTCAATGAGTAATGCAAAAAAGTGCGTTCTACTGGTGTGTATTAAAACTACTGTCATTGTTAGCAAAGGCTTTTTTTTAGGAACCCGATTAAACCGAAAAAAATGGCTGATAAGAAAAATAATGCCAATATTATACTATTCAAAATCAGAACATTCGACGCATAGTTATTTAGATATTTAAAGTTAGCTCTGAAGTTATACAGTTATTATGAGCATTATAATTATAGTTATTTGGTGAAGTTGTTTAACGTTGTTTATTTATTAAGTTACGAACTGCATAACCAGTCTTAACGAATAAATTTGTACGACGAGCCTGCATCATTAGCGAAATTAATCGAAAACTATTTTATCTTAAGATTTCAATATTCCACCAGATTGAAATAAAATGTAACTATCGCATCTTTTTCTTTCCTGATAATCTTACCTTTAATGGAACTATTGCCCAGATTAGCTTCGATAAGCTATGATTCACACGTAATTTCAGGTGTATTTTCGAGATAAGCTCATTTAAACGCTGTGACTGTCTTGAGATAACAGTTGATTAATAGGTAAGGTAAAAATCATAACATATATACACATGTGATTGGTTTCTTGCTTTTACATATTCAAGTGATTTCAAACCGCAAGGGTGATTACACGCCTATTCCAGGCTAGCTTCGAAGGAGAGAATAGAAAAAAGGTCTTATTGTACCAAGGTGAGTCAATGTGTGCAAGTACATGATCTCTTCAGGGAAAAAAAATGTAGCATGCAGCCACCTCCTCCTGACAACATCAGGCTAGTGCCACAAGGTCAGTCGTCTGCACATGTCGTCTGTGCGTCGTTAAACACAAAAAAAATCAAACATATTTTTTCTGACTAAAACACAATTGCATGATACTGGTAAATAAATAAAAATATTCCTCAAGATTTTCTTCAACAAAAATCCAGATAAATTGTTAGGTTAAAATTTCCAGACATAGTTTAAATTGCAAAAATGTTTATAGAATGAGTTTGAAAGAGCCTTTGGTGAATCGAAAGTACTACCACACCTATCATAGCTATACATTTCCAAAGAAAAATAACTAGAAAATAAAGGATAAAATAAAATGCGCTGATCTACAACGTAACTCAAAATGAGTCCGAGAACTCCTAGTTTTGTCACACACAATTTGTAGCAATACGATTCCCGACCGCACTGGTCAGCCTGGAAAATCTTCCGTAGTCTGTTCAGGAGAGAGGTTGGTGGGATGAAAGTTACTACAGCAACTTTATTCCCCTTGCGTATCTCCCTCTCGGCAGCTGGTGGAGGAATCCTGTTGTTCGCGTTCTACCTGTCTTCGGAAGGGACGTTAATTAAACCGGTGGTCCCCTTGTTGTCTATTCGACAGGAGTAGCTGCTTTGTCCCGGCATCGGGTTTCCTCCCTCCTTTCTAGGCTAGGGTAGGTTCATCATCATCCTCAACACCATCCTCTCATTCACCGACGCCAATAGACCAGAGCCGCAGGGTCCGTTGTCAAAACAGTCCGTCTTTTAATACAATAATTAATCAAATCTTCCGTGTGAAGGGTCGAGATTCCGGACAAATGTTGGCAAATGCTCCACCCCCTCCGGTTGTGCCGATATTACCAATGTATTGTAGCAATAGTTTGTTCATTCCGCTGTACCCCATCATAGGAATTCCTGGACAAAAATACGAATGTAAAGAAAAAAAAACGCCGTCTAGAAAATCTTCATGGTCTTGGTTTTGCTGTTGCAGGTGTGTAGCTGCAATGCGTGTTCAGCCCTTTTTAATAGTTGTTGCAACGTTGCTTGCGACAATTGCACCAAGTGACGCACAGTTATGCCCGATATGCACAGCTTTACAGGTGGCTGTAAATGCTTACATGGAAAATATCAGACACGACCCAATAATCGAGCCAAGCTTGAACTATAGCAAAATAGAACTTCATGTCGGAGAAATTGGTGGGGCTACTGAGTAAGTATAAAGTATTAGCATAGGTACATCTGTGGTATAAACATACATTTTTCGAAGATACTCTTCTATCCCACCACTTCCCCTAAAAAAGCACTTGTGTGTGCTTGTTTGTATGTTTCTTTGCACTCTGATTTGGCCAAACGGCTACTCTAATTTTTATTAGATTTTCATAATACCTTAATGTACCTTAGAACCAGTATTCAGAACTTCGGCCCCCGCGTTTTTCAGCAAAATTGTTTAAAAGAAAGTTAACCAGGCAATCAATATTTTTGAAAAATGTCATCAATTTTCAGTCAAAAATTACAGTCACTTAGTAAGGCTGGAAATCGTGGAAATTGTTTCAAAGGAAACGTTTTTACGGTTCGATATTGAGAGCTTTTCGGTGAACCGTAAGCACCACAAGAAATATGAGAAAGTCGGCTCTCCCTTTTTTCAAAGAAAAATAAAAAAAATTGCAACTAAAATCGCGTTCTCTAAGCCCTGTTAGAGTAAAATAAGAAATTGAGAACGGATTTTTGTTTTAACTTCCTTCACTCACGCTGATTTGTTATTTTATTTTCAGCGTTGCCATTCTTTTTACCAACTTTGAAGTGATAGGGATTCCAGGATTTGAATGGACCGCCAACAAATTCACGACGAACGGCACCAGTAGAAATTTTACCCTTAACTTGGCCCTCATCTTTCCTGAACTCATTTTGACCGGCGAAAACTACAAGATGTTCGGAATCATTGCCGACGTTCTACCAATACAGGCGGATGGACCATTTGAGTATGAAACAATTACCCTCTATTTTAGTTTACAAAAACCAATGGTAAATGAAAACAAGTTACGTGATGGTTGTCAGGCCGTCGTTTGATGATTTGATGTGCTTTACGGTTGTGCTCTGTTTAGAAGAGGTTTGCGACCCTAAAATGGGCCTACAGTCTCGACGTTTCGGCGAGGCACGGTTCGCCATCTAGCATCGAGACTTTAGACCATTTCTAGGGTCGTAAACCTTTTCTAGCCAGAGCTCAACAGTCACATCAAATCATAAAACAATTTAAGAGTTGGTAGGGGAACGAGGCTTCAAAAATGTGCGACCGAACCGGGGTACTACTGATAATAATACTTGTATTCAGTAGAACATATGTATAAATGCCATCGAATAAGTCATGGGTTAAGTCAGTTTGTCGGATAATAGGTAATAATCAAGGGCCAGTGGTTAAAGTTTTGTTGATAGGGAATTAGATAAGTTGTTTTTCGAAAACGTTTTGACTGGTAATTGATTTTATCTCTCATCTTTTATATTTTATCTCTAAACGAGGCTAAGGATAGGGTTTGGTCGCACATTTATCCAGGCTCGCTCCACCACCAATCATCGCTGGCTGATTTGAGTAAACACCAGAGAATTAAACAAATCTTGTTAGTTACACTGCAGTTACTTTTCACCATTTATGTCTCCCGGATCCTGTCGCATTTTGTTTTTACAAAATCTAGAAATATTTTTTTTTCACAGAATTAAATTCACGAATGTGAGCCTGCAAGTGAATGGATTTTTTGACCTGACTAGCTTTCACGTGGAAGGCTTTACAGCAGAGGTTACAGCTGAGGCAATCACAGTAAGTAATTTTGATATTACATCAATTTTACTAGCCATCCATTAATATTAGGTATATGGTTTATATGGTTCTATTTTATTTGTATTTATTTAATTTAATTTTTTATGTTTATTTTCTGTATATATATTATTGAAAATAGTAGAATCCTACATATTATACATCGTTTAATGGATAAGCGTAGCAAGCGAAGCGAACATTCAATCCCACAACTAAGAGAAAAAACACTGGTTAATTAAATTAAATTTTTCAAAATAAAAATCAGATGTAAAAAATAAATATTAAATAAAATGCGTTCATTCACAACGCACCTCAAATTGCGCTTGGTTCGAAAAAATCATTATATTTTTGTGTAATTGAAAAAATTGCATATGATTGTTATTTTTCAGGTGGAGATGGTCAATATTCTCGGGGATTTGTCCGACGCAGTAAACGAGAAGTTGACTGAATTTGGGTTGGAGATTCTTGGCGAATACCAGGAAGAAATTAACACGTTTTTCGCAGGTTCTTTGGAAACAATGATGAATAATGTCTTGGCTGGCTTTGAGCCAACAGGGACAAAAGTACAGATATCTACGGGTTTGATCGAACACGCGATAGGGTCTCTTTTGGAATCATTTGTTTTACACCCAAAAATACAATTTTAAACTTAGACTTAAAAGCATGTAACACTATTTACTGCGAAAAAATTATTATTATTATTATTATCTTTTTTCATCCCCAATGATTAGCTTGATTTGTAAAAATAAATCAACGGGAGTGTGTTAAACCAAAAGCATATCAAAAATACAATATCATTTCATAAACATATAATTTAAGGTGAGTTTTCGACCACCTACTTAAACTAAAGTTGGGTTTTGACACGGTTGTTCGATCATTGTAGCATGGTAGTGATTTTTGTTAACGATTACTACGTTTTGATGGCGCTTGGCGGTGAAATATAAATCGAATAAAACAGGTACAAATAACCATTTGACTGCTTAATGTTGAAAAGCTAAAGCGAGAAAATCAAAGCACGCTTTCTGTATTTCAGTTGATAATATTCTTTAACCCACATTGCTCACTTCCGGTACCCACATGAGATTTATTTGGGTACTAGGTCAAGGAGGAGGAGGCTACAATTTAAGTAACCACTAATTGTGAGAGATCTTGCAGGCTTTGGCCTGCCAATGAGAATGGCCCTTGGAAGGCAGCTTGTTAAAACAGCCGGGAGCACTCACCAAGTCATCACGAGGAGAATGCGGGATGAAAGAAAGTTTTCTCTCTTCGGCAAAATCGTTAACCCCCCACCCCCTCCAAACCAAAGAAAGAAAATGCCATTAAGGCTGAAAAATAAAATATGGCATTTTAGTCGTGAACTTCAGTAGTTATAGGCAATGTGAATCCAGTTCACATTTTAAAATTTAAGGATATCATAAGCCGTTGGATTAACCTTCCGAAATGATGTTATATAATTTTTTTCAAGGAATCAAATGTCTTTCTATTTTGAAAAACTGATTAAATATTTTCTTCTTAATTCTATTTGTCAAACTCTGCCCGGTAAGCAACTTCATAGAAAAGCGCTACGTCACTTTTGACACAATCCTGATTTGGAGCGCGTTTTGATAGCGGCAAGAGCCCCGCAATCTGTTCTCCGATTGACTGAAAGCATCGATAAGGTTGCTTCGATTCATCAAATCAAATTCCTTTTGGTTCTTGCTAGATTTCCGTTCGCACAAAATTGGTTTCAATTGCGTTCTACGTAATCATTACAATCCGGTTTTTTGTTAGCTTTGCACATAGCTTACCCAGCTCTTAATTGAATTCAGGTAGATAACAAATATAATGCCAGACGTTAGAATAGAATACGTTAGTTACAATACGTGCATAAAAATGGCTTTTTGATTAATTTCATTCTGTTTTCCGGCAATCGATGAACTAAGAGATGTTTTTTTTTTAAGAATCCAGCTTTCGCGCAACTGCAGGTTGCGCAATAGCCTTAACACAATAGCATGAGCCAAACCAATTGCATACGAACAAAAACATAAAAACATCACTTGTTGAGTTTACATTTTGTAACCATGAACCTATTTTACATTTTTCCCCTCCGAAACATCCTGGAAAATTTAGAGCAGGTAACAAGCAGCAGGAACGTTTTAATCTCATCTCTGGTAGCCAGATGATCTTCTCTAGCCTAAGGCTGCATAAAAGCCTGAAATTGGATCCACAATCTTGTGGCAAGAGAACGGCAACGTGCAGCATTACGACCGATGGGTTGGGAAATTCCACCCCATGTGAGTCCCCACTCCCTACTACACACATCCTCAAGGGCTTATTCACGTCAATAGCAGCGCACGGCTCCAGCGAACCCTGGCGAAATTGGTCTGCCAATTTCGACAGATCAAATGACACTGGTGCAGTCTGTCGACTACGTTGTACAGACATTGTCTCGGCTGCAAAGTTTGCCTCGACAGGCCGGGCTCAGGTTTTTGGTGAAATGAAAGAAAATAATGGCAACCCTTGAACCACAAAGGAGGACAGTGTACGTACGAATGATTCGGACAACGATTTGAACCTGGCGTTGTCTAGATTTGCTTTAAATTTTAGAGGCATGACAGGTTAGTTCGATACAAAATGGCGCAATGTGCTTCGCGAAAGTAAGTTAAGTCGGGTTGTGGATGAGAGTAGCCATTTAGGTAAATAAACATGTTATGCTGAAACAGCAAAAGCAGGAAAATCTAAAATGACTTTTCATCGGATAAAAACGGGGATATTTGAATGGAGTATAGTTTCGTGGAATCTAACATTAAAAGGGCAACATTTCTCATAATTTTCTTGAACATAATACGAGTATAAAGAGAAAAGAAAAAGACAAATCTATAAATATTACAGATTATTTTTTTTAGAATACTCCGTAGTAGTGAGAATATTAGTATTTGTATTAGTATTAGTATTAGTACATAGTATTTGTAAGAATTCAGAAAATTTTCTGGGATTATGATTGATATAAGAAAACAATTTTACCGATTTGTCTGTCGAAGTCTCCTTACTTATCATGATTTTTTTTTATCATTCGTTCCCTAGGCCGGTAACGCGCGATCAGACGCGATACCAACCTCTTTTTTTGTTTCGTTCGACACAAACACAAAAATACACACACACAAGACAATTAACTGGGAACTTTCGGCGCTAGTACAATTGAACATTTTGTTTCTCTTATCAATAACATGTAAAAGGGTGCTGCCTCTTGTCTCTCCTTTACGCTGCAAGGGGTACTTCACGAAGGCGACAATATCACAGTTTTAAAACAGTGTCGGTGGACGGCCGGCCCAAGTGACAGATTCTACTTTAGCCCTTCGTGAACCAGCCTTGACCCGTCACCACTCATAGCATAACATTTGAATCGTCAATCTTCAGCGTGCGAGTTCATTGCATTTCAGCAAAAGGCGAATCCGTCACGTAGAAAATACCTCCATATATATAGTATTGTAATAAGATTGTATCCATAGCAATCCAAGAGGTTTGCTATGCGGGGGTTTCTGTATTCATTTTGAATAAATGAAAGTCAGTGTGAAACTTCCTTTATTCTACAGTTTCAATATCAAGCTTGAAATCAAATTGAATTCCTAAGCTGGCTCTGACGTGTCAATATTTGGAATTGTATTTTTGTGTCAAAGAGTCCATGCAAAGCAAACAAGAAGCTCCTGGACGATTGTGTCGTTTCATATCTGCTGCTGCGAATATAACGCAAGCTAAAACGAAAATATAAAAATATAACGAGAGAGTCCCCCAAAAAACGTGTGCCTAAAAATGTTTGTAAGAATGAACAGATTGTACGCCTCTAATTAAGTTCAGAATTAGTTACAGTTAGAAAATCAAATTCACGGCCACTATTTAGTGATTAATGATAACATATTTTGTTATCGTCCCAATATAACACACAATTTTACTGTATGATAAGATATTAAAGTCTAATATTAATATCTTTGGTTATATTTATCATTTTCACATTATAAGCAACAGTTTCGCAAAATGCACGGCATCTCGGTATGCAAAACATGCGCTTCTATGCTTATACCATCTTCAACTCTCTAACCTCTTGAAGGCGCTCAAACTGATGACTCTAACGAAGTGATCAAATCACCTCACTAGCAGTAACATTAGCAGTAACACACATTAACATGATATATTACAAGGGTTACTAACACTCATTATTTATCGGGTTGTTCCGAGAAACTATCACTGTAGATTTTAACACGCACCCTCAAGGGAATTACAACCGTAATTCAGTTCCCATTTTGCGAAGTCAGACTTCGTGGAAGTCTGGCTTCCAGAGAATATCTCCTGCATTGTCTGGAAGCTGGGAATGGAAGGTGGAGACAGAGAATTCGATCAGTGAAAGTGGATTCAATATATATGAAGAGCGGGATGGATGATCGGCGAGTGAACTACAGGAGAGTTGATTCTGGTCAAAGATTTAAAAAAAGAGCATGGAAATTGTTATCCCTTGAGACGAAAGTATTGTTCGTCGAAGATTAAGTGTTTCCTACAAAGTCACGATTTTAATAAAGCGTTCAAGTCTAAGAAAAAGAAAAATACATCTAAAAATAAATCCTAACTGATATGGTTTTCTCCTGCTCGGAAAAAGCGCTCATCGTCACATTAACATACGGCGGTTCGAAGACAAGCGGAGCCTTGAGGGTTAAGGATAATAGGGCCATTAACGCAATTATCCTAATTCAGGGGAAACAAAAAACTTTTTTAGAGCGTAGTTAATCAAAATGTATAGTATGAGGTACATGGCAAACGACAGGGGGTGAGGACCAAACGCAAATTATAACAAACTGTTTTCAAAACAAGCTTCTGCATGAAATCCTCTTTAGCCAAAAACGCAGGCAAAATATAAGTTTCTTCTAACGATAAGTGCACAATTTTATTTAACGGAAAGTTTTGGTCTGATACTCCCAGGTATTAAATTCCGCGTTCCAGTGACTTTTATTTCTATTTATAGTGACTTTTTATTTTTATTTCAGTCATTTTTGTTGTAGCGCCTATTTGAAAGAGGTAAATATTTGACCTTTGTCTTTCCACTTTGCTTGGTTGCTTGGTGCTAGTAAATATTGAGACTGCGCCTGAATGTTGATCTGAAACATCACGCAGGTATCGGAAATAGGTAATAATCGTCAGCGAAAAACGACAATACGATGTAGCTATTTATAGCGTTGTTAATTTGGGACTTCATTAACGTTTCAAAAACAAAGGTCACGATTTTGTAATAAACCTGTCGGAATAATTTCTGTTCCATGACGGCTAGAATGAAATAACAGAGATGGTAGCAGGTGCTATGTCTAACTTACAAAAGATTTATACCGATACCTACTTACATAAGAATCTATTCCTGGTTTGGTTCCAAATTTTAGTCACTGATGAAAAGAAATTGAAGTGCCACTGCAAGTTAGTTGGGAGGCAGGAGAATTGAAGAAGTTAGCTAGCTAAAAATCTCAATTTTTAAAGACAATTTATATCAAAGAGCACACAACAAAGTTTGCATCTAAAACATTACAATACACTGTGGCTCCTTAGGCCCACTTCCAACCCAAGAACTAAGAGTTTTAAATAATGAAAAAACTACGTGGAAGTGAAAAAATTACCACCTGGTTTCAACCCTCTTCCTCACACCCTAGCAATCTTTATAAATTCTCGCCCAAAAACTGTTATATGTTTTCCGACTACTTTTCATTTCCATTAGTCTTTAAGACGCAGCGCTGAATTATTTATTTCGGTGCTGAACGAGAAAGAATAAATAAGACGCGCTATGCCTTAAGCCTTTCTTTCCTTCTCGCGCTCGCCCGCGAGGTGAACGCTGTTTAAAATATTGCGAGAAAATTACATTTCGTGGCGAGCATTTATTGACACGTCTCTCATTGCCAAGTAATTCACAGTCAACTGCGGACGCGGTTTTATACGAACACGTCGCGATTGTATTGCATCTTTTGATATTGTTTCAAGTAATTGGCACAATAAAACGTCTAATATAAGCATGTACAAGAGGTTGTTCGCGAGTTTTCATAACTATCAGCTGGAAGGAATCTTCGTTCTTGCACTTGACCTTGTTATCCTTTCTAGCTCCCGTTCAAGGTCGGCATTATTAAGATCACTTTTATTCACAACATTTGAGAGCACTTCCTGTGCCTAGAATGAGCCCAACATCACACACTATTTGATTATGTGATTGTTATACTTCTTTTTTGCAGCTGCAATGTATTTTTAAGTTTTTATAACATGCCCGTGAGAATGCAAAATATCACACCTCCTTCCTACAAATTATTTACTTTCTGCGTGTGTGCAGTCAGTGATCGCACATGAGGATCTTTACTACCGCTACCTATAGCCAACCTCAACACATCCCTTCTAAACATAACGTCTGTGAGCAGGGTTGGATTGGGGAAAAAAACCGGCCCGGGCATTTCAAATAAAATCGGCCCCCTCCCCCCCCCCCCCCCACCCTTGAAAAGGTTGTATTTTTTGTTTTTTCGATAACGAACGCAGTAAATTGGTATACGTTTTCACTTATTTATAACATTATTTTATGTTACTCTTTTGTTTCTTTGTTTTAAATTATCAAGTTTTATTATGTAGATTTATCAGCGAAAGAAAAAAAACACTATATACCACGTACCTTTGCAGTATCACAGCAACAATTTTTGGCGCAACAGAGTGCTTTTTTCTGCAACAATGTTGATGATTTCATCATTGTCACAGAGCATTGGTTTTTCACCGTATTGTCCTGTGTAGTGTCAATTTGAACTGAAAACATTCCAGCATCGCGTACACTGTTTGAAATTGTCGATTGAATTAATTGTTTGATAGCGTCCACAACGTAGTTCACAGTTGTTTTAGATAATAGTGTTACAAGTCCACCGCGTTTTTTGCTCCCGAATTTTTTCGCCGCCTTTGATTTTTGGATTACATTGTCTAGATGGTCCTTTAGAACAATGTCGTACCTACTTGCCCAGAAGTAGCACAAGTTCTAAAAAATTTCCGTGGTCCAGCGTAGCGTCATCGAGCGTGTAAGCCGCCTCGGTGCCCCCTCTGTAACTCAGCCCGCGTTTCCCTATTAATTTCACAATTTCGATGATGCGTTCTAACGTCTGTCGGCGCTTCTTTACTTGCTCATTTCTCAAATCCGTGTATTTAGAAAAGAGCAATGACTCGACGTCTCTCCCTGAAGAATTCAAAATGTGGCTTTGGGTGTTTTCGCAGTGATGTACACTTCTTTCATGTTCTTCTATGCGAGTGTAAACATGGGGCTAGTCCGTCATACCAATCGACTTAAATTGCACGTAATCCGAGTTAATAGCGCCATAAGCGATGCACACGGTGCAAAATAGAGCTTTCTGGTTGGTGTCATAGCTTAACCAGCGACGATTTGTCCCATCTTTTCTGTTGAACACTTTTGGTCCATTAAAGGGTAAATTATCGTAAGACTGGAATGGGTGCTCCCGGAAGAAATGGGCCCGTTCGATTTAATAGGCCTCTGAAAATAATTGAAGTGTTCACCTTGTCCAGCCAGTTGTTCTGGCACTATGGGTTGTGACAATGGCGCATCCGCTGCAACTTCTTGGTCTGGGAAATTTGGCTGTATCCTTGGAAAATCGGTTGAAGTTTGTGGCTGAATGTCCAACGCAGACGGGGCCGCCGGTGGTGTTGGTACAAGTAGAGGCTTATTGGGAACGGGCGTCACATTTACTGGCAACTTTTTAGTAAACAAATCAGTCAGTTTAAAGCACTTTTGTGCCTCTTCTTTGAGCAATTTCTGCCGCTTACATCTTAACTTTTCCGCCCCCCCTAGTAACAATTTCCTTTTCCCTGATCCAGATCCATCGTCGTCGTTTGCACTCGCTATATTACTGTCACTCATTATAGGTACGCATATACGCAATCTTCACGCACTGAACAAAACGACCCGATCACAGGGAAACCTTCCCTATAACTGAACTGATTGCAGTAAGCAAACCTAGTGCTACTCTTTCGTTAGCCATTGCGCATACTAGATGTTTTTCGCAATTTTTGAAGAAATTAATACTTTGATAGAGCCTTCCTAACGCCGCCAAACACTAGAAATAGTAGCATGGGTTCCATTTCTACAAACATTTTCAAGGCGGTAATCGGTCAAACAAAGGCCGGCGAACCATGCCGATATACTTCATCATAAGCAGCACAGTGTTTTTATTCTTCTACGTAACGTAATGTTATTTTCCGTACTTTCCATAGTCTCGGCCGTCGGCACGCAAAGAGTTGCCGCCAGGCCGCTCATTGCGAGCCGACGGCCGGCCGGCACCTTGATTCTGGGGAATGTAAGTCGTCCTCGGCTAATTTTTCTCGTTAAACATTACTAGAAAATACACAAATTATTTAGATAAAATTCAACCGGCCCTAAAGTATACTAAAAACCCACCGGCCCTTCGGGCATTTGCCCGGTCGCCTAATGGGCCTATCCGACCCTGTCTGTGAGTACATGCAGAAATAAACCCTCTACCTTTACTTGAAAGCATGTTTTTCTATGAGTATCCAGGGAGCACCGAGGATATAGCACCCTCTTACCTGAGAGTACCCATACACCTTGAGTTTCTTCGCCGCCGCCTCGTGCTGGATTCTGCCGCCACCGACGCACTCCGAGTCCAGGCCCAGCTTCTTCACCTTGTCGGCGGTTACGTCGTAGATGTCGGCTGCAACAAACACAAACTTTAACCCCACTGCGTTAGCATTGCCATTTCGGAGACAGAGGGCATCCTTGGATTTCAAATTCACTTGCTGCACCAAACGAAACCCATCCTGGAAATTCTGGGAATCGCAAATGTTCCCGCAACAAGTCTCATGTCCTTCATTTGGAAATCAGGGCACAGTCTTCTTTTCCCCAAAGATCGAAGCGGGGTGCTCTATTTAGGACGTTCCCAACCCTGATCTAAAGTTAAAGAGTGAAGATGAAGGTTTTATATAGGCGGTCGTGTAATTTATTTCTTAGATTGGCGGTGGACGTGCCGTGTTTAAAGCAGATTAAAGCGGCTAGTTCTTTTCGAAATCAGTGATGACATTTTATGTGCGCATAAATAATGGTTCATCATTAAATATCGCATAAAAGCGGGCTTAAATTGTGAAAAACAATATCACCTCTATTACCCGTACTTACGCTACGATAGAGTAAAATTAGAGTAAATGACTCGTGAATTTAAAATTTGCAGAAATTATGCATCTCAACGACAAACATATTTAAAAGGTTTGTGAAACTATGGTACGGGTTTTTGTATTATTCAAGTTTTAAGCATTTGCAACCAAAAAATGCCCCGGAAATGACTTTTGAAATCGGCCCTGCGCCGTTTGATCAGTGGGCAGGCGCAGGGTAAATACACAAATACACAAGCAAATACGGGATATTTTTTCTGGGTTTGGTCGAATTTCTTATCTGCGATCGCTGCGCTTTATACAGTTTCTTATGACATGACCAGTGGAGTTGCCTTGCTTGACAAGTCGGTGGAGGTGCCGTGTTCAAAGCAGATTAGAGCAGAAGACTGAATTGGTGATCGGGATGAAGCGTTTTTAAGCGATCCCAAAAGCAAATTGATGATTGTGAATGTAGACCATATACCTTAACAGTTTATTCCAACCCAATTGAAAAAAATATATTCCAATGTTTTAGTAGGATGAGTGAATAATCTACATATAATCGCTTTCACTTGTCATTCAACTCCGCCGATCAATTCTCCAGAAATAATTGATGAAGTTCGCAATGGCACACATTTTTCGTGCGTCACTACGATTGATATAACGAGGTCGCACAATTTGGTAGAATTTTTCGCTCGTTTCTATGGGATTAAATGAGAGCGACTGGTTTGATTGAATGATCCGTCGGCACTCATGTGCTGAATTAGGCCAACTTTGTTCTTGTGAATCAAATATTCATGCTGAATCTCCTGGCTTTCTTTTATGTCCAGAGATATAGAGCTTGACGTTATTTAATATGCGGCTATGAAATATTCACACCGTACCTTTATGTAAAAATTTGCAGGGATATAAGAAATTTACATTTTTTAAGAGAAAACATAAATAATTTTACAATATTAGAAAAGCAACTGGAGTATAAATTTGGTTCGCTGGATTAACAGTAATTCTTGGTGTTGATGGCGTGTATCTCAGTTTACTAGCTGACAAAGTGTAAAAACGAAACGATGTTACCGCGAAAATTACTGCCTCCCACCTCACCTCACTATATACCTGCTACTTTACGCATAGAACAAAACGATGATTAACCTAGAAAGTAGAGGCATCCATTTCAATGTGAAAAATGTTTATAACAAATATATGTGGAAGAAAACAGCAGCTCGGTGGCATGGTTAGGATGAACTATAGAAATTGTTTATTAGCTCCTATATTATGTTCTAGTTAAAAGCGCCCGAACAGAGTAAACCCTGAGGGAGGTTGCAAGAAAACGCTCAGAGTAAGTGCAGTATAAAGTGCATTACATTTGCATGCACCCCACTAATGCGAAACTGATGTTAATTTGATTTGACCTCGAAACACTCCTCCCAGCTGAGTCAGCCGTTACCTCCATCAAAGGCACTAAATTACAAACTTTGAACTGGTACCGTTTTGTGAAATTGTTTTATGACACGTGAGAAGGCTGAACAGGAGTTTGTGTAACCCAATGCAAAATAATCACACATGTAATAAGTGTAATTAAACTGATGCTTTGGGAAAAAATACTGGTTGTCCGACGCTGACCAAAAATGCAACAACATATACTCTATTCAGTGAGAGAACATACTTTCCCGGCAGAGGCGCCACCGGTCGTTTTGGGGTGACGTGCGGGCCAACTGAAAATTTTTTAAACACTACAAATCGTCTCCGCTCATGTCCGCCATTTTTATTTTACTTCAAAGCTTTTGTCGTGACAAAATCTTTTGTTATTCAACCTATTAAAAGAATTTGTCTACAATTTTAACAAGCTTAGGAATTATTTTGCATATTCACTTCATATTTTGATTTCCCATCACAGAAATCATAACTGAAATTTCTTCATGAGTTGGTAGAAATGCTGATGCTCTGACCTTGTACTAGTATCTTCTCTCGCGGGACAGGCAACTAATTTCTAATAAACCGGTGGAACCCCTCAAATACTTAGTATTTTACAACCGTAATATAATCATGGGTGCTATTGACTATTGGCGAATGAAATGGGCCCAACCCCTGCAAGGAAATTTGGAATTTGGGTGAGTGCAATAATAGCCTTTACCCACGACATGCTCAAACTTTTCATTTTGAATGGGACTGTAACTTACGATAATCATAAGAATTAAAGGATAATCTCATAGATTTTTCACGAAGCACACTCGCGAGGGTGCATGTGGCATGCAATACCTGCAAGTACAACTGCATAATTCTTCCCCATATTGTTTCGTTAAGTCGCTAAAATATCAAACACAGAATTACACCCAATGTCACCCAATTAAGATATTATTAATTGGCAGGCCGTTTGCTACTCGCCAAGTTTGTGCTCGTTTGTATAAGGATTAAACCTAGTCTCTAAAAATAAATTATAGTGGTTTAAATCGTAACGGCTACGTTCATTAAGGTTCAATACTTGCAGCTCAGCCCTTGATCGTTTTTTTATTTTTATTGACTGCTTCTAAAATATAATTATCTTCTCTCATTGCTGAAAATTCGATAATTTTCACTTTTCAGCTAGAAAGGATTGTTTTGTGAGTCTGCCATGCATGAAGAATATAGATTTGAAGTAGGTAGGTGAGATTGTAGATAGTAGTAGGAAGTGAGATACAAATTTCAGAGGTAAAATATTTTTGTTGTGCATACTGTCGATTAGTGATAAAATTAATGAGATTGTATTACATATATTTGAGATCGGTTATGTGATTATTGCTGCCAATCATTTATGGCCTGCATGGAATGTTAACAAACTTCTTCGATGTTTCAAACTTTTTCATTATGCAACATTTCTGAACCTCGATAATATGGGAATAAAACTATTTCTCTAAAATTGATCATGACCACAATTGAAAGTTACTTCACAACTTGTTAGCAAGAATCGAACCCATCATCATAACACGCCACACGGGATAAGGAACTTCTTTATGCGGGAGAAAAGTGGGAAATGTGTGGAAAACGGTATGAAATTTTCTCTTCAATGCTTTCACTTCCTTCTCTCGTGGGTGTGAATTGTAACTCCTTTTCAGTTTGAACAAGTGTGTGGCCGGACGGAAATCACGGTTGGTTGCAGTTCTACTCAAGGAAAGCGCTCCACAAGGGAACATTCTGTTTCACGCAACTTTGTGCGAAGAAAATGGGAAAAATGTTGACAAAAAATATTTATTTATCAGCTCGTGGTTCGAGAAGTAAATTTCTGAATGGGAAATACGAACTGCGACTTTGAAAAGAGAAATCACTAGAAAATCACGAACTTTAGAGTACCTTTATTGTCTAGCTCGTGAAAGATATTGTCTATCTCATGAGAGAAGATACTAGCCCAAGAATTTCCCCCAGTATTGCTAACAGTCTAGCCTGTGAGAGAAGATACCAGCCCAAGGATTTCCCCCCAGCAGTGCTACAGTCTAGCCCGTGAGAGAAGATACCAGCCCAAGGACTGCCCCCCAGCATTGCTACAGTCCAGCCCGTGAGAGAAGATACCAGCCCAAGGACTGCCCCCCAGCATTGCTACAGTCTAGCCCGTGAGAGAAGATACCAGCCCAAGGACTTCCCCCCAGCATTGCTACAGTCCAGCCCGTGAGAGAAGGTACCAGCCCAAGGACTTCCACCCAACATTGCTACAGTCTAGCCCGTGAGAGAAGATACCAGCCCAAGGACTGCCACCCAGCATTGCTACAGTCTAGCCCGCGAGAGAAGATACCAGCCCAAGGACTGCTACCCTGCATTGCCACAGTCTAGCCCGTGAGAGAAGATACCATCACAAGGACTGCCACCCTGCATTGCTACAGTCTAGCTCGTGTGAGAAGTCACTAGCCCAAGGACTGCCACCCTGCATTGCTACAGTCTAGCCCGTGAGAGAAGACACTAGCCCAAGGACTGCCACCCTGCATTGCTACAGTCTAGCCCGTGAGAGAAGACACTAGCCCAAGGACTGCCACCCTGCATTGCTACAGTCTAGCCCGCGAGAGAAGATACCAGCCCAAGGACTGCCACCCAGCATTGCTACAGTCTAGCCCGCGAGAGAAGATACCAGCCCAAGGACTGCCACCCAGCATTGCTACAGTCTAGCCCGTGAGAGAAGACACTAGCCCAAGGACTGTCACCCTGCATTGCTACAGTCTAGCCCGCGAGAGAAGATACCAGCCCAAGGACTGCCACCCAGCATTGCTACAGTCTTGCCCGTGAGAGAAGATACCAGCCCAAGGGTTGCCCCCCAGCATCGCTACCAGCTCGTGATGTTAGTGGCGGAATTTCGATAAACTTATTCTATATACCTACAAACTAACTCCCGAGATTGTTATTATTGGTAGAAAAAAACTGATGATTTAGCTTAAAAAAACAAAGCATCTTGATACGTCAAAAGCTTTAGATCAAAAGTAAAATGGTGGACATAAGCGGATACGATTAGTCAAGTATATTTTTTAAATGTCGTTTGGCCCGCATATGATCACCTCATAGCGCCCGGTGGTGCCTCTACAGGAACATAATTTTTTCTCTCTGAAGTTTATGTCGTCTATTGAGACTTTTAAACTTATGTTAGTGTTGAAACATTAAAACGTTGTTGAACTAAAACGAAAGGTGAACACGCAAGAGTGTTCTTCAATAACAGCAACACGTAATTTTGGTTCTAAATGCTCGGAGCTGTCAGTTAACAAGTCACAAGAGATGTAACCAAATAATTCATTCACTAATCGATGTTCAATCAATTCTCGATTATGTCCACATAAATAATAAATCCATCCAACATCCATTTCAATTCCTGTCAAAGTTGAATTAAAAAATTTCATTGCATGTGTTGTAGCGTCTGAATAAAATTCTCACTCGTAGGCGTGAGTGGTATTCAAGGCGAAGTAAGTTACACTAGGCGTCAGTCGTCGACGACGATTGTCTGCGCCATATTTTCTCCGCAACATTGACAAACAAATTGCGAAGATATACGAACATAGCACCTCTTATTCCGACCCTTGGCCAAGTTCCAAGGTGACACGAAGACAGAGAAGAAAGGGAGTGACAGCATAGGTGATGGGAGTCAAACGCATCAGGTGAAAGGTGAATGAACCACCCCATAATTCACAGGTGGGCCCGGGGTCAATTGAAGTGCACCCCCAAGGTACCTCCCTTCCCAAGACACTAATCTGTAACACTATTTCAACGCGCTCCTTACACACTTTATTACATTCTTCGATCAATGATTCATGTTTACTCGGTAGTAAGTGCACGAGCTAAAGTAAAAATGGATTTAGAAAAACGAAATTACTGGCAATTTCTAAAAGGTTTTAAACATAATTTTATCAAAAACACTTCTTTGACGTACCTAAATATAAACGCATATAAAAACAACTTCTAGAATTGTAGGAACAAGTTATCAGGAATGGTAAAACACTCTACAGTTGTGTTAGCCTTACCTTGCTACAAGCTGGTGGACTCTGATTACACATTGCCAACTTTAGAATGCAAAATAAAGCCAGTCTTCACCGGGGAGTTTGAAATTAACCAGAAAATTATGACCAAACAATGCATCATGCACTTAAATTCTTTGTGGATTTATCAGTTTATTTACGTGAAATTAATTCTATTGAAAAATAAGAACTTAAATGCAAAACTAAAAGTCCTAATGACTTCTGCTAAATACCTACCATACACTAGCGGATTCTAGCAATGGCTGCCAAAAAGCAGTTTGCGAGCTTGGTTTCCTGCCTAAACCTGATAGAAGTTAAAAGTAATCCAAAATATATTAATTTTAACTTTGGTTGATAAACATTTATTGTTTTTCATTAAATATTTTGTTTTCCTGGAATTACTAAATGTTTCAACCAAAGAAAAACATTATTTTGTTGCTTTTAAATCGGATAGTTAACAGTAGCACCATGGTGTCATATTTTCCTGGTTGGTACAAGCACCCCAGAAAGTGGCAAACTCAAATTAATCCTAGTGTACATAATTAAAAGAAAGTCGGCACAGGTTTGTGCGGAGATATTTTGTACCCTCTATATTCTCACATTCCGCACAGTGAGGTAACATACTTCCCCGGCAGAGGCGCCACCGGTCGTTTTGGGAAGACCTGTGGGCCAACTATTATTTAAAAAAACACACACACACTAAAAATCATCTCCGTTGATGTCCGCCATTTTCCTTGTGTTCTAAATCTTTTGTGGCCTCACGATGTTTTGTTTTTCAAGATATTAAAATAATGTTTCCATCAAATATTACAATCTTTGGAACCAAAATGCAGACATAATCATTCTGCCAGTTAAATCATAGCTTGAATCTCATTCATGAGTTGGTAGCAATGCTAGGGGACAGTCTTTCGGCTGGTATCTCCTTTCAAGGACTAGACTGTGGTAAGAAAATAAATTAAACCGTGTTTAAAACAACTTGGAAGTGAAATTTCAGATAAGCAATGAACAAAAATAATTTTTGTGTAACGATTATTGCTGTTGATTAGATGACCAGGTAAATTTAAACCCGGTAAAACTTAATTCGAGCTTAATTCGCCTTGCTTATTAACCTCTCGACAGCATGGATTTTTGGATGAATCCTGCTGTTCGAGTTCGTACTTTGGAGCGGACGTTCAGCCGGTGGTCCACTTGGTGCTCTTCGACAGGAGTAGGCTACGTGCCGAAACCGAGTTTCCCCTCCTCCCTTCTAGGCTAGGTTAGGTTCATCATCATCCTCATCATCATCTACTCATTCCATGACGCCATTAGACCAGTGCCGCATGGCCAGATATCAAATAGTGCGTCGTTAAACACCACAAATCAATCAAGTCCGTTATAAACATAATACGAATAAACCGATGGTTGAATTAACGCCCATTCATTTAGCAGCGGTTTTCATGGTGTAATGGATTTAAAGAAATTCGCTGATGTAACGACCCATAGCGTGTAAAACCTCCAAGAGAATTCGAAAACAGTACAGAAAATAAAAGCGACCTGCTGGCTCGAAAGTTGCACGCGTTTAATTGCTTTCCGCCATGCAAATGGCAAACCGTATACACAAACAGTTCGTGAATGCAAAGCCAGGACGAAACTGCGAAATCCTGCGCCGCGAGTGTCAATAAGAGCCAAAGTCTAGCACGCGAAGGACGATACCAGCCCAGAGACTGTTGGCATTGCTGCCAACTCATGAAAGTAAATCCGTTATGATTTTGGGGCAGGAAAAACAAATATTTATTATATCGGCAAAATAATTTCTAGGTTTGTTATAGTTGGTACAAAAATGCTTATAAAAGCTCGAAAAACACAATATAACGACAAAAAACTTAAGAGCTAAAGGAAAATGGCGGAGACAAATTGTGATGTTTTTAAAAATGACAGTTGGCCCTCATGGCTCCCCAAAACGACTGGTGGCGCCTCTGCCGGAAAAGTATGTTCTCTCGCTGAACGGTGAATAAGTACTACACTAGGAAAGCGTTCGAAGCTTTCCACGAAACACCTGCTAAACGTACCGCTTGCAGATAGAGAGCCGTGTTTTGTTAGGTACAATTTGGGAAGGGAGAGGGTATATAATATATTCTCGAGGCCTGATTGGTCCCTACGAGTTTACCATGCATGTAAACAGCCTATGCTGGAGGTAATTTCTGCATAAGCCACGTACGGCTTTTATTTGAATCAGGAAACTTCATACCATACGCTGAGAGCAGGAAATAGGGATAGAACAAATGATGGACATTCACATCATTTAAATATATGAATATTTATCCGTTTGGTGAATCATTTAAATTGACGATGGAAAGCAGACCGAAAAGTCAAGCAAGCGTGTGGTGGGTTTAGCTGCTTGTAAATTCGCGTCTTTTCATCGGTGCTTCGTCGTTTTGACTGGACGCTTTTCTGAGCTTTCGAACGTTTCGTAAGTCGCTAATGTCGGTAATCTAAACTGGACCGAATTCAGGTTGGGATCGATTTGTACGGACAATTTTTTTTCAAAGACTGGAATTTAGACAGTTTATCTTTTTAGCGAATATTTCCAGCGCCAAATTAATAAAAAAGAATGTTACTAACGGTATTATCATCTCAGAATTGAGGCTCCGGAAATGACAGCAGCTTTCAGCTGTAGAAACTTTCTCGCCATCTTAAAAAAAAGAGTTTAAAATACCCCCCACTTGAAGATTCGACAAAACTTTCTGAGATATGTGGGTTGTTACAGCTGTACAGTCTGTTGCATTCCCCAGGGTCTTCCTCGTGAATTAACGTTCGGTTTTTCAATTTTCAAATGTCAGATACTAGATGATATCTATATAGAGGTTGCCACGTGTCCTAGAAAATGTGTATACAGCACGACTAAAACCACAATACCAACAAGTTTTATTTATCGTACCCGCCGCTGGTGTGCACTTGGCCAATTTTCCACGAATCTTCGGTTTCGCTTCTGCCGTGGAGCTTACAGAGTTGTTTTTATTCCGTCTTTTCATTTTCTAAAGGTACTGGCTGCACGTGCTCGGAAAGAATACCGACCGCATCTAGACATGGCGAGAGCACGGCTGACAGATTCATTATAAATAGGTGCAGGTATACTGTGTACTTTGAGTATGTTTTACTTATTCAATGAAAATCGTTGATACACTTCATTCTGCATACTAAATAAAGTAATGACCTGCAAGGAAATTGTTTCACAGTAAGCTGTAGCGTCTATTCAATTTTTAAATCGTTTTTCACATGACTATTAAATTATATCGGAACCTGTTGACAAAGAATTCCAATAAAGTATTTAAGTAGCGACCCCAAAAAATGTGCAATGATAATTTCTAGCACGTTCAGATGCACGTGTGTAAAGTTATCCAGTTAGGTTTAGGTAGGGGAATTAGTTACCCCAACCTACTCTTGATCCACCCTAATATACCCGTAACTGTGTGCATTGCGCTAAACATGCAAAGGCTAGAATGGTTCAAATCATTGCCCGGTTTTACAGCGAGCAATCCAATTCGAATGTTAACTTCTTACTTTATAAAAAAATATATTAAAACAGGGGTATGACGAGATGCCAACTTTAAAGAAGTCAACTTTGACTTCGTAATCCATGGACAGATTTTGCATTGCGTTTACATTATCTGGAATGTTAGGTGTGTAGACATAGCTCAAAGCAAAGTCAAAGTCAAACTCTTCTACTCAGCTTACACTACAGGTTTTCTCTACGATTTAAAATCCAACAACGTAAAAGAGTATGCTATATATAAGAAGATAATCATTTGACCTATATTAATGAGAGCTCATCCTTGGCATTTACCTTGAGAAGTTTCGTGCAAGAAAATGCACCATCCCATGAGATGCATAAAGTCAAGCGTGTCGCCGTTATGCATCATAGATTGCGAAGTGCAACGTAGGTGGCTCATGGCAATATCTCAGTGTCAAATAATATACAGAGCACGCACACTTATTGCTTAGCCTCTGGCGTTATTCAAACGAAGGCATCGAAGAACATGCGATTTAAACTAAAGTACAATTTATATTTCTAAAAATAACTGTCTTCAAAATATGTATTTAATAGTTGAATATTAAATGAGTGTAATAATATTGGGAAATAAGTCCTACTTTTCTAACCATTCAATACCCAATACTGATTTTTTTACAGTTTACAGTTTATTCAAAGGAAAAAATGTACGCGAGTTATAATTGTTTTATTAGCTTGAGGACATCGTTGAGTACCTACAGACGTAAATGTTAATGAGTATTGTCCATTTTCAAGCTCATGCTGGTGACGTGATGTTATTTTGGTATTCTTCTAATATATATATTTTTTTATTTATTATTTAAAACCCTTTGATTTAAATTCAATATCAAATGACTATTCGTCGAAACAGTGTATAAGAGTCACTAATTAGCGGTTTGAAGCTTCAGGTTACAACGCGAACGACGACGGTAGAGACTCTTTCGGTCGATGACCATATAGCTTACGTTAGTACTTACACATCAGTAGAAAGTATCCCTCAGATTAAAAAATATTACCGAAAGAATCAAGCTACAACTTCATTAGGAGTCGCGACACAAATGATCTGTTGTGAAAATGTTGGATAAACTTGACCTAGTTAAATCAAAAGAAAATTTTTTCATCTCTGTTGTTTGACTCGCTGCAAGATGCCTTTGGGCAACTGGGAAAACACAAGTGCACGCTGCGTCGGGAACGGTCTTTGGAAAATTCACGAGCTTTTCTCGGAAACTATTTAAATATTTAAATTATCAAAGATTCCTTCTCTCTAGAAAAACATCAATTTGTTTTCAAGGTTCTAACGGAATTCGTTGATGAACACAAACTTAACAGCATTGAAAATCACAGCAAATGCTTAGAAAAACAAATTACTGTCAGCTGATAATAGTTTTTTCAATAGTCAAAGAAATGTTTAACCCAGTGCAATTGATTAAGAGAGCCTTTGGATCTTCGAAAATTACTACAAAATTTGTGCAGATATTTTTGGAGGATGATATTTGATACCTTACTATATGGCCATACCATGTGTAGTGAAATGCAAACAGTATATACCCAACGGCATGAAACACTACTTTGAATGTGATAAGACTATTTTGCGATACTATGATTTGCCAAAGTAGTGGAAGTAACAATCGCAAAAAAAAACTTCTTTTTCCAGATTGGCTTTGAATACTAAGAATACCTTGGCGAGGAACAAGAATTTATTGCAAAATAGTTTTATGATCTGATTTATCTCTACTCCTAGAAGTCTCAAACTGCAGTCTTGATATTGAAACAGAAGAAGGTCTTTCTCAATCACCCTTGGGCCGAATCCACAAAGCAGAGTTCAATCTTAGCCCCCAAATATTTGGGGTTAAGTTGTTATACCATGGTAACAAACCCAGAAAATCAGATAACACCGTCTGTGATTGACTGATCATCTTTCAACTGAAAAAATGCTGGCATGAAACAATGAATTGCAGTCCATTGTCATCACTGGACGTAGTAACGATCACTCCAGATAAATTCTTCAAGAGAATATACCTGGCCAAGGGCTGTCCCCCTCCACTGCTACCAACTCATGAATGCAATTGAAGTTATGGTTTTAGTGGCGAGATTTCAAATTAACTACTTGTTACATCTGCAAAATGGTTTCTGAGAATGTTAAAGTTGCTACAAAAATGCTTAAAATACCTCGAAAATCAAAAGATTTTGGCACAAAAAAAAGTTGTAGAGCAAACGTAAAATGGCCGACATCAGCGGAGATGAGGTGGCTCCTATGCTAGAAAAGTATGTTTTCTCTCTAGTTGAACGGAGTTTAGTCTACTCGAAGAAGATTTAATCAAAGGAATCAGTATCATGTCAGAAAGAGAAGTACGGCTTCACTATTTACCCGCCGAAAGTTGGTGCCCAGTGAACACCAATTACTTCGGCGATTGTCGGGATGACAGAGTGGCAGAGTACACAGAACCAGGGTCATGGTTGTGTGGTCTTTGCGTGCCATCTATCAGCTGCAGGCGCTATTTATCACAAGCTGCCAAGGGAGGTTTCAAGAAAGGGGCAGTTCTAGCAATTCGGGGCTTGTGAAAATTACGGGAAAATTCAGCTTTCTCAGCTTGACTTCTTAATACCCGACACGTTTTCTTCAAGATTTCCATGTAGTCTAATACCTGCACGCCCCAATTATTTTCCCTTCTTGATGGATTCGTTAACGCTGTAGGTATTCAAAAAAGAAAAAGCCAGTTTTATAACGATAGCGTTAATATCATGAACGTCGTACCGTATATCTTAATACTAAATATGTTTTCCGAGAGGGAAATTTAATTTTTCCAGTGATTTTCTTCAAAAAGCTAGTAGTTTAGTTAAATACTGTATTTTAATTTTTAGAAGCATGAAAATGAAATGTCAGGGTGTATTATAAATTTGACTCATAAAGCATATTTTGACGTATTTCTTGGGTATTTATCAAAATTGTACAACGAAGCGATACAGATTTTTTTTTTATGGACTCAATTTGAAAATACAATAGGCTGAGAGCTGAAAAAGCCGCCAGTCCTTATTAGCGACACGGTGGTTTGTAAATATTTTTTAAATTTCTTCTCGCACGTTTAGTATGGTACTGTGGCTAACAAAAGGCAATCACATGAACAACTAACACGGGTCTGTCCTGCAGGCTTCTTGTTTAGTTATATGTATAGTTATACGCGATATGAACGCAATATCTGCATTTCATCATTCAGCCCATGCTATACACCTACCGTCATGTACTTCGAAAATGCCAATCGATATGCCCAACAGTTGCAGCTTATAAATATTGTATTGTTTTTTCGAACTATCGATTTGTTCTAAGTTGCATTTGCTATGTTCAAAGTTCATGTATTAACCTAGATAGAGGATTACCAAATTCTAACAATCTAGACCAAGTGCCAGACGAACAATGTGTATTTTGGATCACATTCTCTTCCATGAAATCTAATTAGCGAGTCATCTTACACGAGATTTATCATCGTTTACATTCTATTGAAACCCGGAGACAAAGTGTTGACTAGCTGTAAGCTGTGAAACCGCCTCTACAAAGTCTTAACAAAAGCTAGAGCAATCGATTGCTCTAGCTTTGTAGGGTAACAAATGCAAAATTCAAGGAGCCGCGGCAAGGAAATGCTATCGACTTGGCGCCGTGAACACCTCGTCGGTAATACGTAGACGCTGCGCTCCGAAGAGCGACCGCAATCCTGTCTACACAAGACAAAAGCCAAAGTTGGGGCGAATTCGACTTCAAATTATTAAACATCCAATCGTAATTGCCAGTAGCTCAAGTTGCGATGGTCGCTTTGTTTTGGACGCTAGCGCTTCGCTAAATATGAATCACCTGATGTCGATGGTAGAGTACCTAACAATACCTATAGCTTTGTGACAAGGTATCTTGTTTTATTATAAGTTACCTATCTCCGTCGTTATAGTTTCCAAAAGAAAAATAACAACTGGGTCCGACTTGTGATAAACCAAAACCTCCCCAAGAATTTTCCTAAATGGTTGTAGTAACTAACCAGTACCGTGAAAAGCTCGAGTTTAAAGTACGATCTAGACTTGAAATTCTAAACTGATAATTACTAGTTCGGGAAACTGCATACTCAGAGTTTGGTTTGCAGTGCAAATGAAAGCATGCATTCTGCACTCGATTTCAACAGCGAGTCGAGCATTATTTGATGGCATGCAGGTAGCAAAATTAATAAAACAAAGTAAAACCGAGCGCGTTAGTAAATAATAATCATAGTGAAAATAGGCATTGGTAATAATAGTAATAGTAATAATAATAATATGAATATTAATTAATATTAATAATTCCAGAATAAATATTAATGCTAATTGAGTGTAGTTGAGTGTCTGGCGTGACTGTAAAAAGCAACACATTTCGTTACATGTCAAAAACATACCTTAAAACGCAGACTTTGCATTTCCATTTACTCGCAAAGCATGCAAAGCTTTAGGCAGTCTATTGTCGAAAACTTTGTAGCAAGCCCACTATGAAAAGGTGCAAACTAAATAAGCTCAACTTTTCATAGGTAGATCCCGTATTTCACACGGTTATTTTCCAAAACTGGACGCGATGAGACACCATGATACACATTTGAAAATAATTCTACGCACGATTCTTGTTTCTGCCAATGCTGACTTCAAAAACGGCCAGAGCATTAGCAATTTAGGTTATTGGATTGGTAGTTTCGGTGCCAACACACGGGATGTCCTCCCAGGGGCATGTAAGTATAAGAACGCACGCTTTGGGAATCGATATGAATACTTTCACAGCCTACAAATATAGAACACGCTCAGTGGTCAGAATAACTAACATACGAGAGGAAAATTCGGTTTTAAGCAAAATTGAGGCAACGGTTAGGTGGAAATCTTTCCCCGATGTTTTCAAATGTTCATTTAAACGTAACGCAAGCAGAGCAAAGAGATAAGGATGAAACTAAAACAACGAAAATGTCTTGCTTCTAAAAATTCAGTGGTCACACGATAGGACTTTATAGTCTTATTTTCTTCGTGGTTTTCATAAATGTACATGACACCATTTTTGGCATGCGAAATACCAAATCAAAAAAGAAAAACCAAACTCAAGACAATTGAGAAGGAACTTCTGTAATTGAAGTGTGCTCGAGAGCGTACCAGTCGCAGAGAAAATACCAACACACTGGTTTCGAGCGAATACATCACGATGTTAACATCTCCCGCGTACAAAATCAAGGAAAACCGAGAGCAAATAATTTTCCTAGGAATAGTTAATATTCAGAGCATATTTTCGTTAAAGAAAAGCGTACCAGTATGCAGTATGCAGTATGCATGAGCAGAAACTTAATGGATCGCGCCAATATAGCTGTTTTCAATTGCGTCTGAAAAAAATTCAAATCTCATATCATCCTGACTAAATAATAATGAAGTCTGGTTTACGCAAATGCCCACCAAAACAAAACTTTCCCGTTTAAAAGTTCGCTACGTCTAAATACCTACAAAACTCGCAACCCTCTTTTCCACGGCACATGATAAGGCCACAAACCAGAGGTCCCACATCTAGCACCCCACCGTTTCAGCAATATTACCGGCCCATTTGCCCAAGCACAAACTTGGTTAAATACCGAGATGTTTTTGACACATTTCGCTGACACGTTTCACCTTCATATTGAAATGCATAACGCGAGCGACGCTGTTCTCTGACGCGGCTAAAAGCAAGCTGACACTGATGTCACGACTTACAACCAGCGGGAAACGTGGCGGCGTTACCTTTTAAGATCTCGTGAAAGACTGGGAAAAGTCTTAAATTATGTTGAATAATGTCAGCAAGCTTTTTGCCAGACACCTGCTCGAGCGCTGTTGTCGCGCTGAGAGAAAACTAAACGATCATGAAGCTCTTTGGAGTCGCAAAGTTTCATCAAAGCAGGAGCCAAACTTCGATTTTCCGACTGCACGTCTCGCTTTCCGACTGCACTGATGGTTTTTCCGACAGTAAATCACGCATTTCAACTGCATTGATGGTTTTTTCGACGGCACGCCTCGTTCTCGGACTGCGGCGAAGATTTGCATTACCATATTGTTTAAATGTATTACTGGTTTGGACATATATGTCAAAACTCCGAAAGATAGTTCTTACACCAACAATTTAGTACAGTAATAGAATATCTACAGGACCTTGAGATAGCATCTATACCTCATTTCAAAGAAGGAGAGCCCGGTGGATAATTTGCTGGTAAAGTGAATCCTTTGAGGAGAGGTTTCAGAAGATGAAAATCCTTAACAAGATTAACAGAATCTTATAAGAAGACTTTTATCAAGTGGTCCATTAGCCCACCATCGATTATTTAATAGACACGGTTAAAAGATCTGAAAGAGACATGGAAAATCGTTCATGCCGTAAAGTGTAAACGGCCAAGCATGTTTCCTAAATAGAGTTGGATTACTCTAAGTTCACCTGCAAGACAAGTAAGAAAATACAAAATTCTCCGACAAAGAAGCTGACTTCTTCACTTCCCCAGGGGTGCTGAGTTGATGGCTGGCAAATAGCTGCACATTGACGATCAGGCTCGAAGCAGTGGGAAGAGTAACAGAGTCCAGCGTGAGTCATTGAACCACGTTCGATTAGACGTCATCGTCAAGCATTACTCAATGTTTATCAATTATCTTCCATTAATGTTATGTGGGGTATTGTTTGTGGCTACTCAGCAAACAGATCAGTCAACGCTGTCAGAGTTTATCGATACGTGTTCGCACTGGAGATTCCAAAGCTTCAATGCGGAGTACGTTGGATAAAACAGTTTCCTGAAAAACTAGTTGAAATGGGTTTCGAATGCTTAGTAAAGGACAACTAAAATTTCCCGACGTTTATGTGCTAGTTACTTCTTCAAGGGTTAGAGCAGTCTAAGGACTGCTAAGGACTAAGAACTGCAGTCAGCAGGACTGCTCTAACCCTTGAAGAAGTAACAAGTACATGTTACGGAACGTCGGGAAATTTTAGTTGTCCTTTACTTAGCATTCAAAACCCAGTTCAAATAGTTTTTCTTAAAACTAGTGATAAGGATAATTCAAGTAGACATGAGTCTAAAAACCATCAAAAACAGTTTCCGGTCAAAATTCAACGAGGGATAGGTGGAGATCGGGGTTCGAGTCCGCGTGTGGGCATCAATTTTTGAGACGGTAAAAGTGTTGTTAATAATAAAATACCCCGCGCATTGCAAGCGTTTGCAATTTAAATAAGATTTCCTTCTAAGAAAGATTATAACAAGATCGAAGTGAAAGCAAGAATGTAACTAAACAAAATTACGAAAGTAATCCCAAATCAGAAGTTAGTTTCTCACATATCTCTCACCGCTCGCGAACAATATTTGAATGCGGGCATCGCCTAACCGAGTTCGTTTATACTTGATGATGAAGAGTTAACACCCGGTTAGGCTATGAGTTCGGAATATGAGTTTGGACAATAATTTGATTAATGAAACCCATTCCAACTCCACCAAATCCATGTCTATTGTTCACCGAGGATTTTGTGCGTTTACAAATGGAGACTTAACATTCTGTGTCGTCGATTTGAACGCGGAATTTGATGCGTGGAAGCGCCGTGTTTTACATTTCGGTCTTTTTAGGGTGTGATTTCTGCGAGAGGAAGAGATCGCAAACGATGACCTAGGAAACAGTCAATTTCCATATTATAAGCACATGCAATGCAGATTTATTTTAAAAATATAAATATCTACCTCCCCTTGATACAAAACTTCTCAATTAACAACCCCCTACTGAACTCGCTAAGATTTCAGGTTAAATTTCCCATCAAACCTATTGAAATTTCGCACCATTTTGGTCCATCTCAAGAACGGTTAACCTGTGCTCCGTAGCACATCTTAGATTGACGGCAAATTCACGTGAGTGCATTATTTAGTTTCAGATCTCCGACGAGCGGCTTGGTCTACTACTTCTGAAACCAACCCCGTAAGCCCAGCAGCGGTTATGCCGATACTATGACGTCAGCTTGAGAGAGAGAGGCTCCATTGTGTGCTCGCCGCCTATTTAATCCAGAGCATTATCCTCTGTTTGAGAATATTACTGTTATATTCGCTGGTGTGCCCGTCGTGGAGTTAACATGGCTAGGCTGTTCGGGACTATCGGGCAGGCTAGCACTATACAGCCTGAACGTAATGAATTCGAAGGAAGAACGTGCACCAAATAGTAGTTGCTTGAAGGCACTTAACCGTCACAGACAGTAATTATTGTACTCAAGGATCAAGGATATTCAAGGCAGACGTGCTAAAGAGTCACTTTACGTTGGGTTGCTAGGCTCAAAATTTAAATTTCTGTTATTTAACAAGGAAGTGAGATGTTTACTAGCACCTGATAATTTAAAAATTATCAAAAATTAAGTGAGTTGCAGTGAAAAATGCAATGATAACAAATACATTATAAAGCTATAGTTTTTTTGCTAATGTTTTGCTCATTTAAAAGAAAAGAACAAAAAATTGTTGCTGACTTAAAAAACTCGTTGACACCCTACTTTGGAGGATAAAATCTAGTAAAATGCATATTTACATTCTTTGAATTTCCAAAATCACGGAAAAGCGTGTGGGAGGGGTAGGAGGATTATTTCGCCCAGCAGTGCAAAGGCAGATAGCAGAAATTTTAAGATGACAATACATAATATGTACTCAAAAGAGGCATACAATTGACGCTTACCAGTGTCTGTTCGAGAGCAAGTTACTTAGAGTAAATATTAAGATAATTAATGTTATTTCTATCCTGAAATTTAGCCAATACCCTTGCTTACCAAACTAGTAAATTGTTTGGTTCTCTTTGTGATTAATTGACTTTCCGTTCGTTTAATTAATGTAATGAAAATGTTTGTTCGATATATTTTAATTACGTTCGTGTTATGTCCCTATTATAATGGAAATTGAAATTTCCCAGCATAGGTGTGCATAAAATAAAGTCACGCGCCTTTATAATACAGAGGAAGTTTGATGGCACAACAACAAACGAGTACCATACCGCTATTGGTATTGTTTGATAGAACCATCAAAGTGTAGCATTTCAATGCCGGGAGGTACACTTTTCCATCGATTTTTAGTTCCACGCTAATTAGGGGAGAACTTAATTGAAAGCAGCTCGTGAATTATTCAAGATACGGCTCGGCATGGAAAACGTAGACGAGAGAGTTTTCTTTTCTGAGCACATAGCTAATCTTTCTGTCTTCTTTGTGATATATTATCAAAGACATGAATGCTATATTATTCTTTGTAATCTTAAAGCGTCGCTTAAAACATTGCTCGATTGAGCTAATTTGATGGTTTATCTTAAGTCGTCATAACTAATGAAGAGCTAAAATTTTAAGGTGTGTCTCGATGAAAATATTTACTTTGACCTCGTTGAATATTTCCTTACGTTGGATCTGACATTTTTAAGACGTGAAAGGTTTAACAGCGTTAGCGATTTTCAACTATCGGGCACGCGCAGTTTGAAATATTGATTGTGATTATCGAAGACGTGGTCGGGTCGAACATGAGGTTGAGTCGAACACGAGGTTGAGTCGATTGAGATTGAAAGTGGAGATTGATACCGTGAGGGATCAATTAATACTGTTATTTTCTTGAACATTCAAAATTTAATTTTGAGCAGATTTTTTTTTTTTTTTTTTTTATTAAAACTTGCTCCAAGTTTTTTGGATTGTCCATTTTGGGTTGTCCAAAATTCTAATTTGAATTTTTCTCTTCTCTGTAAAACATCATTTGGAGTCAGGCACTTGGAATTTCAACTATACATTTTGAAAATGTAGAGAGTGGCTGATGAGGAGATACTTATCAAGGTCAAGTTGGTTTTTAGTGGAAAATGGAATAATTATTTTGTCTCAGTTTTGCTCTGTATCCACCCTTTGTGGCTCAGACAATTATAACAGCAAAACAAAATATTAGCAATCGATTTCCATTCCTTATTATCTACACATATGCCAAAAGTTTGTCTCGGAGTTTCTCAAAAGAAGCTCCTGCTCATCAAACTGACATAACCGCGTAACAAAACACGGTCTACTGGGATTAGCTGATTGTCATCTGTACAAAGTTAGCCAACAAATTTAACATCCGACCAATGTATTTCATTAAAAGCCCACCAATTCCACCCTCGAGGCGCTCTGAAATCCACCCTCGAGGCGCTCTGAAATCCGGCCTCGATACGCACATTTTGAGCCATCAACGATATCTTTGCATATACGATTGCCTCTCTGTAGAATAATTATTCATGGAATTATATGAACAAATCGAACCCTTGGTATGATCTAATTTTAGGTAATGTTATTTGTTTTTGAACGTTGGTTACTTGTCGATGTAGCGAGAATGAAATAATTCCTTTCGTGGAAACGTTATATTTATTCGAAAACAGAATTAGCAGGCTACAAATGCACAAATAAAAACGTCTAGCAACTCCATAAAATATTAATTTATCAAAAAGCAATTTATTTTTTCTAACTTTGTTGGTAGATATTGAGGTTCAGTCCATTTAGTTCGGAAAAATTGAGAAAATATAATTTGCTGTGATGTTTTTACTCACTCCATGGATAACGAGATTACCTCTCGATACTTGACATGGCAGTGCACTGACTGATTGGATTTGTTTGCGCGAAGCCTCTGCTAATGCTGCGACTTTAATTGCAGTATTGCGTATTCTAATCTGATTTTATTCGATGCAAGCAACGATGTGTTATTGTACCAAACAAGGATATTCGTTATCTACGAGTACAGGCGGTAACCTCCGAGTATAGGCGGTAAACTATGAAAAAGCGGCCATCAACAAGTCAAGCGTGGTCATTTGCTAGGAAAACAGAACCATTTTTTAGATTAGAAAAATTTTGACTGACGCAAAAAGTCCGCGTGTCTATGGAATAATAGTTTTTATCTCATATATGGAACATTTATCTCATTACTCGATTATATTTTCATCAGACTGGTTGAAACAGTAGTTTTCCAACATAAAGTCTAACTATGAATGACAGTGGCTGGAGGTGACCAAACATTTTTCTTTTGTTATTCAAATACAAACATTTACCTAGTAGTTCTCCAAGCCTTTACCTCTGAAAACCCTCGTGGCTTTGCGTGTACAAGCGTTTGGAAGCGTTATTGTGTACACTCGAGAACTTATTGGGAATTCGGTGAGAAATATTACTCGACGCTTTTTTGTCCAGGTTGTCTCTGGTGTCGAGCAAATTGCCTCGGTGACAGCATCGACCCACGCAGCAGCATAAATGTTTGATCCAGATGACGGTAGTAGTTCAAAGTGTTTCTAGAAAGTCAGATCGATTCCGGAGATGCCGACAGACTACGTCTTAGAGCACGGTACTTACGGCGACAACTAACTGTCTTCGCGTCAACGCGTTCCGAGAAATATGAATAACAACGACCTGATCCTGGGAACATGCTAAGGAAGAATTGAAAATTCTGAAGGATCACATCAAGTGACGTATAGCAGAAGAGTGCTTGTGTGGAGAATGGATGAAACGATATACCATTCAGTAGCGCTGACAGTGCCCGAGATGAAGAAAATTTCACTATAAACTCTGAGTTATCACTCATAATGTTTGTCTTCCCAAAATTGTGCCGGCTTTTTTTTTAAAGATGCCAAGTTTTTTTTTTCTTATGGCGGCATATATGAGCAGTTTATGAAAATTAAATGCTTTTTTGTTTTGTTTTGTTTGTCTAGACAATAATGTATAACATAGATATCCAGCGATCAAATAAATTCATCTTGGATACGAATTTAGTTCATAGAAATCTTAGCTAGGATACTTACATAAGAAGACCCTCAAGCAGTTGCGAATAACTCTCTTGGAGTGTACTTACCTGTAAGAACACAAACATGCAATGAGTTTCACGTATTTCTACTAATTAGATGCCTGCACAGCAATGCATTATCTGGAGTAAGGTAATAGGCACGAGTTCAAACGATATGTGCTTCTATTTCTAGCATCCTACCCTGAACACGATTTTCTTCGAATTTTCTGGCAACCGTTTATATCGAAACACCACTCGCATTTATCGAATAGCATCTCAAACCACAATTCGATTGGTTTCGGGTCTATATAATATGAGATACATAATATATCATTCATTCACCAATATCTTAAGATAACAAAACGTTGTCCTGAATACATCGATGATAGCACAATTGCAAATTAAATTTACATTTATGAAAAAATAATACTACTTTGTACGTGTACGCAAGAAGCAAAATGTAGCCATAAATGACGCTCGTCGAACAAGCAGAGTAAGACGTCGATCCTTCAAAGACCTTCAAGACAACGCCGAGTTTCCTCCAAATCCTCCCCAAACGCTAACGAATCCAACGGGCACATTAAGCATTCAACGGCAACACATAACTCGAAGCTGTCGACGTCGATCCTCTGAAGTCACCGCAACAACATCGAAACCGAAGGAATACCGGAAGGAAGCAAACTGAGATAACATTTCGAAAGGCCTGGAGCGAACACAGTTTCTATGGACAAGATTGCGGAAACAGTGTGCAAACTTTAACCAGTTTCTATGGACTATCCGAAATGGCAGATACCGATAATGATCGGTGTAGCACGATGATCAAAAGAAGGGTCCAGTTGTGAATGGAGTACCATCAATTAAAGGCAAGGTGCTTGCCCAGATATACTCAGGTCTGGTATTACAATGCGCAGATGGGTAAAAAGATAAGGCGCAGAATTGAGATGAAAATTGGAGTAAATGAGTGGCTGTGTCCGTGGGGATGAGTCTTTGACTGACAGATAAATAGTCAAATATTTTCCGAACTTCAAACTTGCGAACTTTAAAAACAAGAAAATAAGCGTAGGAGATTCAATGGTAGATTCAACAATTGGTAGCCATGGAGATTCTGAGATCGCCAGAGCTTATAACATTTGCTTTCTTATGTTTATCGTTCTATTCGGACTTTGTAATATCAATGAAACACATCTTGCTTTTCCAATTTGGCCTTGGCGCTCTGGCAAAGTTATTGGGAGAATTTTGAAAGAGCGGGCGTTATAATGACTGGAATTCTTTTTGCTGACAAAAAAACGAGGAAATAACGAGAGAACCAAAGAGTCTCACTTCGCAAGTCACTGAATGCGAATACGTTTGCCACATAACGTCGAACTAAACACGCGCCAACGAACATGTTCCCAACAGTTCGAGTTATTTTCCCCCAGCGCGATTTTTCATGACCGTACCTGATTTTCGCACAGCAAGGGCAAGTAAAGTCGTTTCAATTTCTCCCTTCGAACAAGGGTACTGCCATAGCGGTAATTTTTAACTTTCTTCGCGAAAATAGCTGTCAATTGACTACTTTACCAACAAAAATGGTGGCTGCTAGAAGGGGAATCACCGTCGTTTCGAGTTATAAGTTTTTTTTTTTTTTTTTCTCGCCGATTACTCGCAACTGAGACTGGGTTTTGCTAAAATATTATTTTTTAATTCTAACCTCAGCGATCGATTTCCATGCATAGATATATATTTTGAGATAACTTAATTTAAGAGGTTTGTTAAAAAGGACTGAAGTAAGCGCCATCGGGTGGCACCTACCGTTACCACGTGTAGACGGCTCGTTTGCTCAGCATACATTTTAACATTAAAGCTGGCATTTTACTATTTGTTTTGTCGCAATAACTCCGTATTAGGTACATATTTTTATGTTCGTTTTGGAGAAATAAATAAATAAATAAATACACCCAATGGTGTACAAGGGAGAAACTCGCCTTAAAGTGCTTGTGGCTGCGGTCCGCAATGTAGTCTGTAAGTACGAGAAGGCTACCTCATCATGAGAGTGTATACTGTCTACGATAAGCAAGAACTTATAGTTTTAGAGTCTTGAGTCAGAGAAGTCAGTAGTTCGCGGCAGGTGTGTCGTACACTTCTGAGCCATTAATTCCAACAAAAACACGAACATAAGTGAATTGAAATACGAGAATAGGCATTTGTCAGTACTACTGGAACTTCGGAGTCGCGAGTCAATAAGCGGACAGAAGTGAGTCGTGAGTCGTGAAGTGTATAGTGACCGGAGAGGCACGCCGAGGACGGCGTCGGCGGGATGATCATGAGGGGACAGGGAGCATGGAGCGTGCGCTTGACGTCCAATTCGACGCTGGGAACGTTGGTAGAGAGGGAGTCGTCAGTTGGTCGACGCTCGTGTGACGCAGACGACGTGAGCAACGCGACGCCGAGGAGCGACGTCAAGAGGCGTCGATTTTGTCACGAAGAAACGTGCTGGGCCGCGTGGAATTTTCAAGAGGTTTGTCAGAACTTAATATTAAAAATATTTGTATTTGTTACATGGTGGAAAATAAAGCGAAAGATTTGATTTTGTTTTAACAGCAGATATCGGTGAATATTTTGAGTGAAATAACTTGTTTTAGATTGTGTGCAAAACTATTTTTTTTAATGACATACTGTCCTGATAGTAGGGAACTAAGCTGTACAAAGTAGCCAATTAGAATTAAATAAAGGTAAAGGTACATTTTTCACAGATTTTTGTTGGAAAATTTGAATGGATTTTGTTACTTTTTTGCTGCTGATATAATTAATTACGGAAAGTGCTTCTATTTTGCACTGTTTAATCGAAGTATGTCACATAGAGACGCTAAAAATAGAACAACTCGCGGAGCATCTAGGAAAATGACAGATGGTCTCCATTCGAATTTTTCGGCAAGCTTTAGGGCACATCAAAATTAAAGTTCAAAGTGTTTTCGCTCTACAGCAAATCTTGCGAAACCCCGTGCCTATTCAGGCCAGTCGCCAAAACGGCGCATCCTTGAGATATTTGCAAATGCCAATATTTAGCACGGAATGCTCTGCAATAATTCACGATAAACACTCGAGAAAAGAGATCCGGATGATGGCTGAAATCCAATTACTCTTTACTGTTGTGTCAACATAATCGTTACCAGCTGAATCTTGAAGACCAATTGCGCGTGGCCAGCTCCAACTATCTTTAACTGTAAATTACATTTCTCAATTAAATCAGATAATTAAATTGCAAATCACAAAGTTAGATGATTTGCAGTGATTTATGCATTGGGAATAAATACAGTCTGTGTAAACAGAGTCTGTGATGAAATTTTAGATCAAATGCAAATACATTACTGCAGATACACTAATCAATTGAGTCTGAGGAGAAGAAAGTGCTACGAATCTACGATAGAAACAAAATCAAAGCCATTTTTTTTTAAAGAGTCCAAACTAAATCGGAACTGCGAGTGCGTTTACAAGGTAAATGAATTCATTGCCAGGTTTCTGGTCGTGATTCGTGAGAGAACATAAGGGCACGTGCAGCATGGAAAGCAAATGTTCAACGACCGAAATGAAATACCAAGCAGGCAATAGAAAAGTATAGTGCTAGCAAACTTTTCCACGCTAAATGACAAACGCAGGCTCAGGAATCGAGTGTACAATATTTGAAATGAAATTCCTCTTTGAATACGAAATGCATGGTGAATTTTCCGGCCTGAATTAGAAGAGAAAGAGAACATGGCGTTCTCGCTTCATGTATATGTGAGGTTAATTGGATCTAGGTACTTCTACTTCAGTTGCACCAGGAAACGTATAACCAAAAGAGAATCGTGCTCCCACAGATTACAATAAAAAACCGTTCAAACTTTGATGGAATTTATTTTAAAAAAAATTGCCTTTATATAATAATATATCATATAATTTAAAATAAAATAATAATACAAAAAAATACTATAAGAGACTCAAGTGGGGTGCTACGAAACTAAGAAACGAAAAATTCTGGAAAAGATAATTTCATATCCCTAGATAACTATGAGTAAATAGATTACTGATGATGTATGCGGATATTTTCCACAATTTGTCGAAAATATATTAGCAATAAGATTGTGATGCATTCAAGAGCGATGAAATGAAATTGCTAGCGAGAAATCAGAAATAATTTCTTATTTACTCTACGGTTTTCATCTTGATGTAAATTATGCTGATTTATTGTCGACTGCGTCGAGATGACCGCGAGAAAGGCAAGGGTTCACTGCCATGGGCAAGATCTGTGACAACCTCTGGACGGCGCGACCTTAGCGCAAACTGAGCTAACGACTGTGGCCAAGCTTTTCCAGTTTACTTGCGACCCCGACTGTTTATGTACACTATCATTAAACTCGGCCCCGGCTGGTTATAATTAATTCATGTGGCTCAACTCAAGAGAGATCACATTGCACCGTACACTAGAGTCGACTGGAAAATTCTAACCAGGCGATTTGTGGTATTTTTCTTCGGCGATTGCGGTTTAGTCGATTAAAAATGTGCAAATTGAAAATGTAAATTTTGTGCCAGTATTCATAGAACGGAAAAACAACGCCGTGAAAATTTAACAGCAAACAGGAAACCAGAGGAAAGATGTTTTTTAAATTTTTTGAGGGGGTTGCAAACAATAGAAACGTGCAGATCCGGACAACCACCTAAGCCCTGTGGAAAACGGACCTGGCACCTCCACCGTTTGACACAGCGCCTCCAACCGAAAGTGGTTTTATTCCCTGCAGGGTGAAATTGCATCTCATGGATTCGACAAAAAATAATTGGGTATACAATTTCACATAGTCTTTTCTTCTCATACCTGAATAGAAATTATCAAATAACACAATTTTTCTCAACAAAACCCGAGGAAATTCAGTGGATCATCAAAATTAATTCCTAGAACTCATTTGTGTAAAATTTTGTGCCTTCCTCATTTCATGCCGATCCCCTGTCTTTCCTTATCTAGTTTTTGCAAGAACATACAAACTTACGCAAAGCGTAATACCTACTCTATATTATCTTCTACAAATTAACTCATCTACTATTTAGACGAACATAGGAAGACGCTCGAGAATGTTTTCCGTTGTTGTGAGAACTGTACTCACAAACTGTGTCAGCTCTCAAAGAAAAAACTCCGACTCAGAAATAACGTCAGATAATTTTCACCGTTTTCAATTTTCCTCGGTTTGCGACGGCTTTAAAGGAAATATGTACCAACCTAAGTACTTACTTTGAAGCGTGCGAAATGGATTGTCTGGCAGGATGGTAAACTATCTCTGCAGCTGCACCATGAAAGTATTCTTATGCGAGTTTATTTTGACATGCGTTGCTCAATATTGCTGACGTGGAATATCTATCTATGAAAGTGTGGCGCTAATAAAATTTCACCTCCATTTGGTTTTATTACATACTTTCATGCATATTGAAATTTTGTACCTCTCCAAAATAGACGGAAGAAAATAGTATAATTATTTCTAGTGCCACTAGGAACCAGTGTTTGAGTTTGTTTCTATCAATCAAAGCTGACATGATAAGCTTGCTTGAGATAAACTTTAGTTTGAGTCGAAGGTGACTTCGAGTTGTGAGCGAAATTAGTTCGACTTAAGTTATAGCTCGTTTATCGATTCAATGAACGTAGTGTAGATAGAGTAATGCGGGATGTGGTTGATTGATTACAATGTCAATCGCTTTGTGATTACAGTAATTAGAACGTAATAACTATAGATCAATTCCACGTCTGATGTGGTTTCATGCAGAAATTCCATCAAGAATGAACGTTTACTACGGACACACCTTTGATATCAGATTCGTGTCTGATTTGAAGAATTGTTCCAATTTGTTTTGCGTTTATCAGTTGACGTACCTAAAGTCTAGCCCACGAGAGAAGATACCAGCACAAGGATTGCCTCCCAGCATTGCTACCAACTCATGAATGAAATTTCAGTTATGATTCTATTTGGTGGGATTTCAAAATACCTATTATATCTGCAAAATAATTCCCTAGTTGTTATCATAGGTTATCATAAGGTAGAACATTTCTTATAATAGCTTGAAAAACGAAATATATTGGCACGACAAAAGCTGGAGAGAAAAAGAGAAATGGCGGACATCACCGGAGGTGATTTTTACGTGTTTTTGTAAAATAAAATGACAGTTGGTCCGCATGTCATCCCGAGGTGGCGCCTCGGCCGGAAAAAAAGCATCGTCTCGGCGAACAAGGTTTATTACATATTTCCCGGCCAAAAAAAAATAATATGTGGGGTGGTTGTCGCGGAGGAATTAAAAATAAATGGTTGCGCAATTAAATTATCAAAAAATATATCAATAACCAGCCTGGATTTTTTGGTGGTAGTTTGATAAAAACAGAAATATTGTGCGAAAAGCTTCAAAACCACATATTGACTGACCACTCTGCTGTCAGAGCGCGTCTTATCAATAATTTCCTATAAATATTATCCTTCAAAGGGCAATCTAAGCCACTGTTCCCTTTCATTTAACTCAAGGGTTTCGTTTTGGCCGTGATAATCACTGAAATGAATAAAGTTCACAACATCTACGTCCAACAAATTTGTGAGCGGTCATCAGAGCGTGATCGAGTCAACTCGGTGTGAACCAGTTCGCCAATACTTGCTACCACTTCATTGAACAAAACCTGCTAATTGACGGGGGACAGGGGTAGACTTCACTTAGAAGAAGTGAACCTTCCCTTTAGTCTGAAAGAGTCTCTATTCGACTTAGATACAGCTAAGCGACAGGCAGATTTAAAGAATTGAACATGTATCAGTTCCTAATTTTAGCTATAACATAACTACTGCCATAACGAGAATTTTACAAAAAGGAATCTTCTCATTTGTCAAGTCATATTCAATTTTATGTCAAGTCATATTCAATTTTATGTCAACTAATAAACTAAATCTCCTTTTGATGGCTACACGTTAATACTTTTTTTGTGTGAACTTTCAAAACCGTTGCGCTCAAAATATATCAAGAGTGCCTACTGACAAAAAAAAAAAAAAAAAAAAAAAAATCGAGAGCAAATCTACGCCGCGTTTCCACGAACTCTGTTACAGATTTGCTGCGTATTTTTGCGTTGTATTTGCATTTAGACGATGACACTGTCATACAATTTCGGCACAGGCTCTAATCAGTGAATGCGAAAACACCTAAAACAGCACAGCGACATTATTGAAATTGACTGGGACAACAAAACATCTCCAGTGCCCGTACAGGGGTGTGCAGTTCCGACCGATAGATAGAACATGCCATGCACGCACAAAATGTTATCGGAACTGATGACTCTTATCAGGTTCGGTGCAACGAACTGCTCCAGAATGGAGTGACAGTTTGGCACTTTGACGATACCTCCTAATACTAAAAAAGGAATTGCTCCACACAATAATTAAATTATGTGACAGGGTGACAAAAGAGCTGATGTCCATTTAGAACTGAGTGCTTCGCTGATTGTTTGTCAAAAAGCTTTGGGCTTTAAGCGATATTTTAATTGTAAGCGATAAGAAAATGGGTTTGGGTTTTTAGGTTTAGTCAGAGTCACAGTGCTTATGTTTGTCTTCGCTAAAAATACCGCTAGATGCCGGTTTTGTTATATCTCACAAGTTTGTCATTAACTCTCAATTTAATCTTTAATTTTGCTAACCTCAACGATTGACATAATTGATCGATATTTTGAGTCGTAGATATTTCATTGTAGATGTTTGTTATGAGTGCTATCAGGTGGCACCTACAGGTACCAAGTGTTGCCGGCTCGTTTTCTCAGCAGAAAGTTTAAAATGAACTTAGGAAAATCCTTAAGACGCCAAATCCACCAAAGAATAGCTTTTAAGGCAATTTTATCTATTGCATATGGAAACTGAGCTGTCTGTTCGAACAGTAATAATGCAGTACTAAAAAAGAACTATTTAAGATCAGTTCTAGACTTCAGTTCTAATAATGGAAGGTAATTTATTCACACCGACACGAAAGAATATTTCATCAGAAATAAATTTTTGGCATCCCATTGAAAATGGAAGCCGTCTGCCCGAGAATTCTTCCAGTCAGCCGCTACTGAGTCCCACTGGATGAACACCAATTGTTTCAAAGACGGCGACAGAAAAATAAGAGACGATAGGAGAAAATTGTATAGGACTGCGACATAATGCATTTATTGTGTCTTTCCTTTTGAAAAATACGATAAAGACCAGAGATGGAATTGTTCTCAAATATAATGAAATTCTTTACAAATGTGGTTGTATATTCCATGGATCCTTCCGCGACAAGCCATCTTATTAATCGCATTGCCATGTAAGAAGGCTTTCTCCAAAGACTCGTGGAAAATAGTCAATAATATGCTGGAGCTTTTTTTGTCGAGAAATGATTTGATAATTTCAAATGCAATGCGATTTCAATATTTTTTTCTAGTTCTTTTTTACTGACTTCAATACATCTTGATCGATACCAGCAATTGTTGCCTATTGATGCGACGGAACAAAATGCAAGCGTATTGCTCTCGGAATCGCCCTATGCAGAACCAAGTTGAAACTGTTAGCTCTACGTTCACAGCCTGGTCGATTTGTGAGCAGACATACCTAATGTAATTTTATTGGGACTTTGAATTGTGAACGAGATCGTGCTTCTAGGATTTTGACAACACAAAATAAAAGGCCAAAATTTTGACTGTGATAGAGTGGACATCTTCACAATTGTCTTAGGACAAGCAGCCATGTTACTAAAGCAATTTAAACCGTTCAGTACACGATACCAAAACATGTTTCATATGTATATGGCAACATGAAGACACATCAAGACATACACGCTAAAAAAATTGGAGTCAAAAACCACTCCAAAAGAGTCAATTCTCACTCTTCTAATACGACAAAATGTGCCCTCTCCTTTGGGAGTGGAACTCGCTCTTTCGAATGAGTCATCTCATTTCACTCTTTCATTGAGTGAAATATTTGGACTCCATGAAAGGATCATTCTCACTCTTTTAAAACGACAAAATGTGCCCTCTCCCTTGGGAGTGGAACTCGCTCTTTCGAATGAGTCATCTCATTTCACTCTTTCATTGAGTGAAATATTTTGACTCAATGAAAGGATCATTCTCACTCTTTTAAAACGACAAAATGTGCCCTCTCCATAATGAGTGGAAGTCATTCTCTCGAAAGAGACATTTTATTTCACTCCTTTAACGAGTCAAAAATTTCGACTCTAGTTTCGAAATATTCGAAAATTTCCTGGGATTGCAATGCTCCAAAACGAGTGAGTGAAAGAATTCATTGGAATCCTGTAAAAAGGATAATTTCGTACGCCTTGATAGACCTGTCACCTGAAGTTGTTTATTATTTTTCGCTAGATGCTCGTGTGCATGCATTGCTGCATTGCAAGTGCATCGCATGATCGTACATTTTACTCCTTACGTGACATTTTTATTTTAGTCATGGGCAAGGTCTATCAAGCTGTACTTTTTGAAGGTGGAAATATTACAACGAATTAATTTCGGATCATAAAAATATTTTATTGAAAACAGAAATAAAAATTGAATTTTAAGCAGAAAAAATGGGTGAAATGATGTATTGAATTTTTTAAATTCCACAATGAACTCTCTATAACTGAAATTAGAGGTCAAGAGACAAAAATTAGAGAATGCAGATCGCCACGATTAAATTGCAATTTCAAGAGAAATTAACCGATTCATCATTAAGTATAGCAAGTACAACTGGAAGTAGAGTTCAAAATGCAGACATAAAACCAACTCTCTATAATGAAATTAGAAGTGAAGAGACAAAAATCAGAGAGAACAGATCGCCATCGATTAAATTACAATTTTAACACAAATTAAACAATTCTTTGAATGTTCTCAAGGTCAGAGAAATTCTCATTTAAGTAAACAAATTTATTGAATTTATTTAAACTCTTTTTGTGTGATATACTTATCTTAAATAGTTTAATACTTTAGTCATAACTCCTAGCATATTTCAAATTCCAAGCGATCTGGGTAGCAATACTAATGTTCTCATAAATTTTATATTGTCATATTGTCATACATTTTAATCAATTTGAACGTTCAACAGGGACGCGTCTAGCCCTGCTGTAGCCGCAAGGTTGCTTGACTTAACATTCATTACATACAGGCGAGTTTCGACAAAATTGTAGAAACGTATCAAGTTCGATGGGTATGCTACATTAAAAACATAGAACGTTTTAAACAACAAGTCAAAAGCCCTTACTGGGCACTTGCCGACTGCGACATGAAATCTATCCGCGACGATAAAGTAATCGCCTCCCTCCTCCAGGCTGCCAACACACAGGAGGAACGGTTGGACCTCTCCCCCCCCCCCTTGCGTGCTCGCCTTGACGAAGGCGGTAATGTCTGCCCCTGCCTGAAAGTATCGACATTAAATTAGAGCTTGTTTTAATAGTCAATCTTGTAATCAGTGTGACGTTGCTGGACAGGTGTGAGGTGCATGATATATCTTATCATGGAGAAGATACTTCAAGCTTTATTTACAGTGACTTATTTAATTTTTTTCACAATATCCTATTTAGTGATGACTTTAATTTAATAAACTGATGGGTTTGGGAAAATTGTCAGGATTTTTACAAAATCATACAGTGTAGACACGCCATTATCTATTACAATTTATGAAGCCAAAATTTTGAAGAGCATCATTTTATAGCGAAAGTGGAAACAGTCAAACTAAACGTACCTTAACAAACCGCAAAAGAGAGTCGTTGGGGATCGCCGTTCCCTTTTCAAGTACTGCGTCGCCAGAAGTTTTTTCTTGCTGGCGTTGCATGCTGGCAGCAGAGTCGCCAGAAGCAAAATTGCTCGAAGATCATCTGCAAATGTCAAATTACCAGTGGAAATTATTAATATTCTTATTACCTATCGCGATTCGCGATAGGTAATAATCGAAATCATAAAACATGTGGTGTTATGCTTACCATTTGCTATTTTTTTTTGACATATTGAAGGACTTGGGTTTGAATTGTTCGCAATACTTCAGTATCCGAGAAGTACAGCTTTTTCGGAACTTCGATAAAAAGTTTGTTGACTTGCTCTCTTCCATTCGGTTGAATTCGCGATTTACCTGAAACAAGTAGGAAATGATTGGACTGCAAGGATTATAAGAACGTTTTATCAAAGAGTTTGCTGTTTAAAAGTATAATGCGTGCAGCGTACCTGGTTACCATCAAAGTCGATCAGCCTAGGGTACTTCCCAATGATGTCAGTTATGGAAGGCGAATTCTCGTTTATTTCTTTCCTCCTCATTTCAAATGTATCGTCCATAAGATCTTGGATTTCACCTTTTGTCGATTCATCTGGTTTAGTAAACTGCATCAGAGTTACCTGTAAAGCAAGCGTTGAAATTTACCTATAAAAATCCAAGTACCTCGTGTGCAATTCAAAGTTTGATCATAATGTTCTATTACCTTTGAAAGCATTTGCCAATTCTTCCGGAATTCCTTTTTTGATTAGAAAAAGTCGAAGACCTTCCAAGTCCAAATTCATAACACATTCTTCCTCCATGGCGAGTTGCGACACGCACTGATCACTTCACTTCAAGACCGAGGTAGCTACTGAATGAAAGTTAAAAATGCTCCGAATCGACAGTTCGCTGGGTAGTAAGATATGAGTCACACTCTCATAATAGTTGAATGACTGTCGAAATGTAGATTCAGCATTTCTCACGTAAGCTCCAGCCACTGCTCCAGCCTCAATCCGGAGTTAACCGCTTCCTTTAATAAGTACCCGATACCCTGCACTCATTCCAAAGAGCTAATTCTGTGCACTCCTTGTCAAAGAGTGGGAAAACAACACATTTGGGAGTCAATATTACAGAAAACCACTCTTTCAAGTGTCAAATTAGACGCCACTCATTCAAGGAGTGAAATTTTCACTCCAAATTTTTTAGCGTGTAAACTAGTAACTTTTTAAAAATTAAAAATGTTAGACAATCTCCAGCGGTGAGCACAGCTGTGGCTTAGGAGATTCTGCAGAGAAGCCGAGCATTAGCTGAATACTTCGTGTGATTTTGAAATCTTGTTCAATAATGTTGACATTTCGTCCAGTTCGACGACCTGACACGGGTATACCACGTGTTTGAATGAAGAGGTATGAACCGTGTTTTATAGGGTATCATGTAGCTGTGGAAGGTATCTGCTGGAAAATGTGCTTACAGTTCGATTGATGATTGATGGCAGATGAGTTTTAATTTAACAATGTGGTCCACAGACGATTTATAGTTCAGAAGCATACAACGAGCACCTTTTTAATCGAAATGCAACATTGACAAGGGTTGCCAATCAATTGTCATCAAACATAGCATTCATATTATTTTTAGGCTTGCATCACGCTTGCATATATTTCATATAACTCCATCACTCTACGAATACATATGGATCCATAAAATATAATATTATTGATATCGAACACGTTGCGAACGCTAAATACCCAAAAGTGTATTTCAGATTTGCAAACGCAAATCGACGCTAATTGTTTGGAACGAGATGAAAGAAAAGCACGAGTTTCAGTAATTTTTCACGGTTTGGCTTTGAGCATGACGAAAAGTTGGTCAAATGGGTTCGGTTTCGCCATGACTTGATTGGTATGTGTGACCACTCCTACCTCTGAACTCCATGTGGTGTACTGCGCATTTTAGTTTTACGGACATTTCCATTTCGTGGATTTGAAAAGTAGATACGGCTGCTGACAAAGGGAAATATTTAAAGTGGATCACTTTATCCAAAATAATTGACGGTTACAAAAAAAGAACTCAAATGAATTTTTTATTTATTTTGATATTATAAATCTTATCTAGTTACATATGAATTTAAAATATTGAATTGGATGTCACAATAACGTGCTCGATCTGACAGGGCGGAGTTGGTGTCAACTTTACCTTACCCACACCAATCGCTAAGCTTCCAACTTTGACCTGAACGAGCAGGTTAATAGGGTAACAGCTGATAAAAGAGGCATCACCTGTCACCTGCCAGGTAGTGCCACATTACTTTTATTAGCATTTACGGCGCTGACAGCGCAAGATTAATGATGGAAGAGTCAGCGTAACGAAAATACGATTTGAATTATGTAAATGTTCAACTTGCAAACATTTCAGCTGCACAAAAGAGTTTCGCTCTTTTTTTTTTATAAATGGCACAACTGTGCTTAATTATGAAAAAGAAAAGCTGAAAACTAAGTGTTCACAAAAAAATAATATATACGCTGGTCTATTGTCCCTGACAATTTTCAAAAAAGATTGAGACTGAAATGTGCACCCCAGTGGTGTTTTGATTTCATTATTTCAGTTTGTTTGAAGTAATAGAGAGAGAGAGAGAGAGCACTGTTAATGAAACGAACAAAAAGGCATGGAGAATTCAAACTGCTATAAATTCATGAGAATATTGCAAAATGAGTCAGCTTTGATTGGTGCATAAAAAATGCATCCCATAAACAGGGATACTTAAAAGCGACACTGCACCCTCGCGTACCCGCCTGCTCCAGAGTCAGTTCCAATGCTACTTGTGAAATAAGCAGGTCCTACACAAAGACACACAGAAATCTTTTGAAATTGAGCCTCATTTATTAATAAGACTCAGGTTTCTTTAACAACAATCTTTAAAAGCTTTAACCACAGCTTTAACCTTAAGCTTTAACTAGGAGTTGTAAAAATGGTAAGACCCCTTCTCTAGGGTAAGACCTTAAAGACCTTGTAAGACCAAACTGATACCACGGGTAAAATCGCAGGTAAGGTGTTGACCGGGAAGACCAGGTCTGCCGGAAAGACATATCGATTAAAATAAGCGCATTACGTGAAGCGGCACCCTCTACCATAACGGCAAGAATTGTCTCTTGATTTCCACACGACGCAACGATTCCAGGAAAATTCAACAATATATCCTGATCCTTCAAGAGTGAAGAGCCAGTCACCAAGCTACAACTTCCCTTTCCGTTTGCAGCTCTTATCGAAATGTATGCACCGCCAAAAGCGTGGAAGTCGTTGCCACAAAGTCATCTCAGCAGATTCTACCAACTAGATTCTAGAGTGTGCCACAAGAAATACAAACTTCTCAGTAACAGTTACAGTCTAGCCCGTGAGAGAAGATACTTGCCCAAAGACTGCCCCCAGCATTGCTACCAATTCAATATTGCCTTTAAGTTTTGATTTTAGTCGCAGGATTTCAAAATACTTATCATATTTGCGAAATAATTCCCAAGACTTTTGTAATTGGAAGCAAAAAAAGTCTTGGTACGAAAAAAGATTGTAGAGCAAAAGGAAACTGGTAAACATCAGCGGAGATGATTTTTAGACATTTTCAAAATGACAGTTAGCCCAGATGTCACCCCAAACGACCGGTAGCGCCTTTGCCGGGAAAGTACCTTCGCTCGGTGAAAAAATCTGAGGGTTTTTGAGGCATCTTTGCATGTATCAGTGCAGATTACCGCCCTCCAATGCAATAATAGCGCGAGGAGCAGAAACAAGTTGTTCACGCAAGCGATGTTCTCAGGACTCGAAAACGTCAATAAAACTGCATGATTTGTGTATCATACACCTCAGGACCACGTTCAAACTACATACTTGTATGAAAAATAATAACCTCTACGCAGGTATATTATACAAATAGCAGTTAAATTGTACGTTGGTCAACAGAACACCAAAGGGAATTAACCATGACGGCGCAGACAATGGAATAAATTGTTTGTGAAAACTTGCACTATATGTTAATGTATACTGCTGCAAAATGCCCTGTGATTGATATTTGATTACGTATTCGCTTGACCCCATGTTCCAGGAGCGGGTTACCCGGCCGGTTCGAACGTCCCAAGAGTGAGATAGTGCATCGTTGGGAGGCGTAGATTAGCTTTGCAACAACGCGTGGCCATGGTCAAGATTGCCAACTGACCTCTGACATGGAAGCTGACATTGCGCCGGCGGGAGAGATCCCCGCACAGCCGGAGGAAAGGTAAGTCACAGTTGACACTGAAGCTAGGTAGATGATCGGTCCAAAATTAGGTTGCGGTATTTTAAGGTGCAAGGCAGCAAAATTTGAATTGTGTAATATTATGACTCCGTTCGCTTATTACTTGCAAACATAACTTTCAGTAAACATAAAGACTTGGCAAACTGATGCCGGTGTTGGGTAGAAAGTTCCTGCATATAAATTTGCATAATTTTGCGAAGGGTAAAGTTATTGTTGAACGTGTTGAAAACTGACGAGCAGTCAAGAGTGCGTCTTGAGACATCAAAGTAAGCGTCATACAGCACGACGAAGCCAAAAAATAATTAAAAGAACATTTAAAATAAGCGAAAAATCGCGTACAAATATCTTGTAAATTTGTCTTATTTCCAGTATAAACGTGAACAATAGCAAAATATTTTTTTTTAAATTAAACAAAAAATATCCCTCGAGCCGGAGTTGAACCAGCGACCTATGGATTTCTGAATATTAAACCAACTACAGTCCACCGCTCTACCAACTGAGCTATCGAGGGAGATAGAAATTAGTGAGTTTTATATCTCACATTACTTTCTAAATAAGGCTACGACATGCAAAGCTACATGCGTTGCGTATAGAGAACAGTGACGTAGGATTTGATTCGCAAGGAGAAAGCGCTGCGTCAGACGTAAAGACGCCGAAATCAGCTGGCAAGGCGTATTCCCCTTCTGCCGCGTACCAAAACGCGTGCAGTTTTTTGGAGGGTACAATTATGCTGGAATTACATTATAGGGGACAGAAGAAAAACCCCTTGACTGAATTAGCGTACGCGCCATGGCCAGTTGTTCTACGATAAACTTCTGAGCATTTAACTTAAAAAAAAATTATTATGCTCATTAATTTTATTACAGTCGTACACGGACTGCTCTTTAAACTTCACTGGTCCGAACCTAATTTCATTTGTCAGTGGTGTACATAAAGATCAAAAGAGTTTGCGGCCACGTCCATTGCTGCTACGGTTATTACCTTGTTTACGAGCAAATTTTTTAAAAGCCAAGCCTACAAACAATTTTAGCTTCTTCATTGCCAAAGGGCTTTTATCAGATCCTAAAAGTCATTGGGAATAGTGAAAATATATAATATAAAAATATATAAATACTAGTGAAAATATATGATTTTAATTTGTGAAAGCACACACACAATTTTTACTTTTTTGTATTTTACTAAGGAACTTTTGAATAAATTGGGAGTAAAGAATGTTTTGATACTTTGTTGGGCTTTGGATTGGATATCCAGATCAAAGGAGAATGATTCCAAACTCCAAACGCAAGCTCGTCACTAGAAATTAACTGAGAAACTCCTGCAATCGAGTTCGCAAAACTTGTGGCATTTCGGCTTATCGACTTCATCTACAGTACAACCTTTGGTACAACTCGAGAGTTGTCAAACTTTGGCCCAACTGTGATCAGAGTTTGCATTGAGGCAAATTTACTATCATACAAACCAAACTTGATCAGGCACATTGATTTCTTTAAATTCTTCGTTAAACACATTGTCATATTCCATACAAAATGTAATAATGGCTAACTAATGGTAAAATTGTAGCACTGTTTTCTGTTTTGAAATCGTTAGAAAATGTTGTGCACACATAATTAAAAAAATATGTGTGTTTTAATCACGTGTCATTTATTTCTAAGTGCTTTTAGATGCTAATGTACTTTTAGTTCTACCAAATTGACACTTTCGCCACAATTTTGGCCGTTTCACATCCCAAAATTCAATTTCGAAAAACCCATAGCCATGTGTTTAAAAATAAACTGTCAAAATTTGCGTTAAGCGTTAAAATTATAGTGACATGCCGACCATCATAATGAATTTCACCTGATTCGCAAAAATCTGTGATATAGTACACTAACGGAACGTGCTTTATTTTCAACGTCATCTCTTGACCTGTCTAGTGGTTATCGATTCATGGTACTCTTAAACACGCTGTGATTTTCCACATGTATTTGTCAAAAGCAATTCACATTTAAGCATATAAGAGAAGGGTATCCTTCGTTCCAACGCATTGAAAATACATCTTTTGACTGTAGTTTTTTTCATGAAAATTGATCGGTCCTCCGCGAAAACTTCTATTTATAGACGTCATACAATTCATCAAACCAAGGAATCATCAAATGAAAATAAATACACTGGAGACGAAGTCGTCCATTTGGGGCTACTAACGCAGTTTGCTAGGGTTTCTTAGGGTTTTTGCTGCCCATCTGTTATCTCTCCATCCCTCTTGCTGGTCGCACCCTCACAATCACTTAAAGGCGATACCTCGCGAGGTGAGAAACTGAATTTAGCACTTTGAAAATGTATGGTTGATGAAGATGTTTTTCACCATCATCACAGGTGTTGAGAGAAACTTTTCTGCGTCGTTTTTGTGCGTCCCACTCGAACAGAAGATTTTCACAAAGAAACTCTAGTGCGTCCTATTTTTATTTGCTTTTTATCAAAATGGTTTCAAGCATGCATTTCTATGCTGAGAGTATCATTTTACTAGTCACGTGGGACTGTTATATTACGTATTTTGTAACGGGAGTATAACGGCGGTAATAGCTGGGAATATATATTACGGTTTATTTGCTTTTTTAGAGACAGGAAAAATAGAAACTGTCAAGAGTACTCGCGAGAGAAGAGGATGTAGTAAACCATGGGACAAGCCTCGTGTTTTTCACGATTTATAGAAAAAAGTTACCTACGATCCATAAACACTGGGTTTTAAGTTTTAGCGATTCTAGATAACCTCTGTATTGTAATAGTTTATATGTGTAACTACATTTTAAAAAATGTAGAGAAAATGTTTTTGTCTGTTTTGAATACAGTGCAAAGAAACAAAGTCGAAGTGTGACTTACTTTTTAGGCCCCCTTTTCAGACCAACAACTCCCATTTTCCTGCAATATTTTCGAAAATATTACTGGCTGCTTTCTGAAATATTGGCATCAATAAAAACTGGCCACTGCAATTGCGCGTGGGTAATATCGAGACTAAACCTACCAAAAATCGTACAAGGTTTTATGTACTTCACTCAATCCGTAGGTAGGAAGATTATTTTCGAAAAAGGTACTAGTTTTCCTCAAAAGGATTTTCTTCCAACGTCCTATCTTTTCCCCACAATTTCCCATGCTTTTGTGCAGAACAACGCTCAAGCAGATAAGGGTCATATCGGGGGAAAGAAGCTTATTATCTTTCTGTGCTGTCTATGCAGTCGATGGTTTATAGATTGAAAGGAAGGTCGACATATAGGTCTTCGTCAGAAATGAATTCAAGCAAGAGATTTATTTCTGAGATTTCTTGTAGTAGGGCTGATTTCTGATAAATTTCAAAATATCTTACATAACAGAGAAGCTGAAAGAGGATGATTTTTGTTGTTTCCACATATATCAGAGTCTGAGAAGTGCCGTAGTTTAGAGAAAAAGATAGGAAGAACCCGATTGTTTCCTCTAAGTTTGCAGTGCAGAAGCAAAGTTATTATTTTTGTTTTAAACACAACAAATGCAATTATTATGATAAGCAATTTCCGTGACATCAGGGCTCGTCTATCGAAGGTTTTTATTTGTGTGTAAAAATTGCTAGTAAATACAATACGAAGTCCCAGATGACACTCATAGTGATGAGATCCGCTCTGTACAGTTCCCAACTTTGTATTGCTTCGTTTACGAAATAAATTCGATATACCCATCAATAGATACAAACAAAATACAAATTTTCCTCGCCTAGAGAGTTGTTTTTTTTAATGAAAAAGATAATTGAATATTTCAACTTCAGCTTCAACAGATGAATCATTTGGACAAAGCCGGGTCTGAAAGAATAATGCACCCCATACGTGCACACTGTATCGTGTTCGTTGCGTCCACGGCATCGCTTTGTGTGTAATTGTTACAAGGTGAATTGAATAGACATACTCTGTCCCGTACACGCATGAGCTCGTTACCAGAATGGAATACTTGCAATTACAGTTTCGCTAATTACAATTGAAATTGCGAACAATGCTGACCAATAGGTGACAAACATTTGACTTGATTAAACGAGTGCTGTGTGCCGAACCATCTGTACATATGATGTCGGTACTGTCGGTTACAATGTGTATATGTATTTATTTAGAAAAATCGCCTTAGCGTATGGAGATTTTTTTTTTGTAAAATTATAGATTTATAACCTGTTTATACTTGACTTCCATTTTACACTTGCCATTTGAAAATAAGCTCCGACATTTCTATGCATCCACAATTTTGAATTTTTTCTTCATATTTACTCCGTTCGGCTTGACAACATACGATTTTTGTTTTAAAATTTTAGGAATTCTTTTGCAGATATCCCAGGATTTGCCACCAAAACCATATCTGAAATTGCATTCATGAGTTCTTATAGGAATGCTGGGGTACAGTCATAAGACTGATTATTTCTCTCACGGGCTAAATATGTAACAATGCCGGATCAAAGATGCTGGAATCTAGAGAGGTAAGATGTCCATTGAAAAGTATCCGAAAAATTAAAGCACAAAAAAGACAGTGCAGTCGCAGAGCTAAAAAAAAACGTGTACTTGAACTTTATAAATAGTATCAGCAAGGATGTTTACAATAAAATAAAGAGACGGTTTAACAACAAGATAACTGTCTACTATGAAAACTTATATTATGAAAAGTAAAAGGAATGATTAATTGTTCTAACTCATCATCTCATAGAATAATAAACACTTCATCAGCAAAATAAATTTCAGCTGTTCTTGTATGTGCAAGCGAGCGTTGCCTTATAGCAAAACCTCTCTTGTGAGAAAATCAACTTTTTTATTTTGTACTTTACGTCAAAAACTGCTTCATTCGTCAACACGCGCGTGGAGGTTATTGCCGACTGCAAGCCGAAATGAAAACCCCCTGGAAAAGTAATAAACAAAAAATATCCCTTGAGCCGGAGTTGAACCAGCGACCTATGGATAACTGATTTTTTCAACTACAGTCCACCGCTCTACCAACTGAGCTATCAAGGGAGATACTTTACAGGCAATATTAACAACGTTAATTTCTGCCGAACTTTCTAATCTAGATCACGTATTACGCATACGACGTTTGTAATTTGCGTACGTCATTGAAACCTGTTTGTTTGCCTAAGAAGAAAGACGCGTCTTTGAAAGAGAATGGCCAAAAAAGCCTACAAAACTTAGCAGTTGACACTTTTTAAACAACGATTTTAATCCAGATCAAGCTAAAAAAGGTTTTAGAACACCTCCTTTTCTGGCGCGTAATTTGCTGCCTTTTTCATTATCTTTCAAAATAAGAGCACAGTGAAATAGGCTTTCGTGGACGCAATGTTAAAATGTATACGCTGCTTTTCAAGAGAATATCACTGGGAATACGCATGTTATAATTAGAGAGACGTAATACCCCTAGTATGACCACACCACATGACCAAACAGCATAATTCCTTTGAAAGATGCTAACACCACACATAAACCATCTAGTTGTGCTACCGCAAATTGACATTGGGTGTATTACATTCGTATGTTATGTGATGGCTTAGCTTAAATCCACCGTAACCCCCCATAATTCCCAAGACCTTGCAGGTAAAGGATAGAGGTGTTCGTGCGATGCAACGGCGAGTTCATTGGGGGTAGAATGTGGTGCGTGAGCGTTGGGCTCGCTCCTTGGGCACGCAATGGTACACCGATAAAGCGTAAAGCTAGGGATTTTGAAAGGGATGAAAAGGATTAAATGCAATTACAGATTGGACATGTCTAAAGGAAAAAAAACTTCGTGAGAAAATTATTTTGAGAAGAATGTTGTGTAAACGAATAAATTCAGAGTGTTTTTTTTTTCGAATAGCTTTTGCTAGTTCCCAGTATAGGCAGTATCGATTTCGATTTTGTTCAAACTTTATTTATTTTGCTTCGACCTAATTTCAAATCCAGTGCGTTCGGTGTGTAAATAAGATTTTGATTTTCACGTTTCATATAACCCCTTAAAATATCGCGACAACAAACAGTTGTTTACTTTTTCGATTTCAAATTTGTTTAAAAAAAATCGGTACGCACTCTGTTATGTGTGCTTAATATGGTGTATTTAATATATCGAAAAAAATGTTTGTTATTCTCAGGAAATGTTTGGCCTGTGACAGCGTGAACCACGTAGGTTCGAAACGTGAGCACGCCTTTCCTGTCTCATAACATAAATCACACGTGTTTAATAAATTACAGTCTGAGTGGAAATGATATATGAGTAGGATGGAAATGCATTTTTATTGCGTGCAATATGCAAGAAGACATTCTGCATGATTCAACCCCGCACGTAACAACCTTGCACTATTGAACTTGTAGGTTAAGTCAGAGTAACAGCTGAGCAAACGAGCCAGGAACATGAGGTTACGGTAGATGCCACCCGATGGTGCTTGCGGTCGTCCTTTTTAACAAATCGCTACAATTAAGTAAATACGTCCCAAAATATCGATGCTTGTATATCAATCGTTCAGGTTAGCTTTAATACAGATAAATTGATCGTATACCAGTCTCAAATGCGAGTAATCTGCGAGAAATAACGTAATTTGTAAATATTCAAAGCGACGGTGACTCTACCTAGCAGCATCCACCATATTTGTCGGCAAAGTATCGATTTAGAGGCCATTTTTGGCGAAGACAGTTTAGTAACGGAAATGTATAAAAAAAATGTCACCAGTACCTAACGGTACCAGTAAAAATGCGGTGCGTAATGTTACATTGAACACAAACAATTCGAAGTGCATGTTTATAGCGTTTCAATTAAAACCAGCCATGCATGTGTTGCGCGTTTGGAAACGTAATTCAAACCAATTTCGAACAAAGGCGGAGTAGGTATATTACCAATTTGGCTTAACAGCAGGCATTATGAAACTATTGATCGCCCACCATGTCCTATGTTTTCGTTTTCGTTTAAAACGTCGCCTGCCTTTATTAAAATGTCCGAAATAAAAATGTGTTTCATGCGAGAATTGCCGGCGAGCGTAGCGAACGAAGTGCGCTGATTTCGTATATGGTATTTTGTCAACTTCTAAGAAGACAACTGGATGTTGGGATGTAAATGTAAGGTACGGTTTTACCAACATCTCAACTCTTAGTTGAAGTTCTTCCATGGCGACTTCCAATCACAACCAGTGAAAATAAGATGTTTCCGTGAGTTAGTGATCCAAAATGTTGTTGAAAATGTTGTTAAAACCTCTGATTGGCTGTAATCGTGGATATGAGTCTAACTGGAGGATATCTTTTTAATTGGACATTGAAAAACTGGCCCAATGTAGCAAAAAATTCACAGCAATTTCAAAATTCGAACGTAACGCAATTGCTCAAAGAGATATTTGAAGCCAAAAATGTTGGACCGTACCACCGACGTAGCAACTCGCTTTTCTCGGCGTTCGTTGACAAATTTTCTCGCATAGCGGTTGACATTTGAAACGGGACTTTAGTTGGGCCAGAGGACGGATGTTGAATATTTTTGGCTGCGTGACAGATTTAAATGCGGATGCATTCAGGCTGGAAATGTAACGCTATGCACGGAAGCATTTTGTAATATGTCTAGCTCGCATTCCTCACCGCTATCATGTCAGTGACTAAAATTATTACCAACGGGAGAAGCCGTTTTGCGCTATGCGATCATTGTTGGATGTTTTCCTTGAATTTATCTCAAGGGAATATGGGAATTTAAATCAGATTTCGCATTTTAAAAAACGCATCCAACGTTAAATTGGAGTTGCAGGAAATTGAACGGCTGTGACGAGGTAGAGCGTCACTAGAATCAGAGTGACTGTGATTATTCACAGCCTTTTGGTTCTACTCATAGGATATTCGTCATTCTCATCAGATACGCTAAAATCCTCTCAAAAATTGTTTGTCCAAGTAGCTCAATTGGTTAGAGCAACACCCGCGACAGGTGGAGATCAAGGTTCGATTCCTCGTTAGGTCATCAATTTCTGAGAGGTTATTAGTGGTCGCAGTTATAAAATACCCGCGCATTGCAAGCGTTCGCAATTTAAATCAGATTTCGCATAAATTTGGGGATTGCTTATGATTATGAGCATGAAAATTTCAATTTTCTTTCAAAATATCTATTTATCTTAATATCGACAGGCGGTTTTATTGAAAAATGTCAGATTAAATGAAAATAATACATAATACCAAAGAAGGTAACTCTGTTATAAACGTCAAGTCCGTGGACATAATTAAACGCATTTAATTGGACGATGTACATATTTTCTTACCTGGAATTAAAAAAATAGCAATTAGAATCAATATCTAATTAAAGTGAAATTGTTTTATAATTTTCAATTAAAATAACATACAATCAAATCCCTGACAAAAGTTACAGTTAACAATGAATATTTGTTACATAGACAACTTTACATTATAATTGGACCTTGAAAAATAAGTACCATGTACAACCAATTAGTTGCTATATTTTTCTTGATCCTCGCCTCGCTAAAAAAAATAGGCTTTCGACCCTAACGAGCGTTTCCCAGAAATCTCATAAAAGGGGTAGTTTTTTGTTAGTTACGATAAGAGGAACGGAATCTATAGAAATTAAAAGCCTGCACTTACTGATTTCTTGTCTACTTCTGAAGAGCTATGAGAAAAACTCTGAAAATCCTTTTCAGGGTGAGTGTGCTAATTATTTTTGATAACTATTCGCCTTTTTTCCAAATTAAACAAATTAATAATAATTAATAATAATAATAACTTGATATATTATAATATTATAACTTAATTAAGAATAATTAATTATAATAATCAAAATTAAATATGTAACTAATTCGTTAAACTAATTAACAGGTATCACTTAATTAACTTGCATGTCTAATTAAATGTAGATACTAGAAGCTAGAAACAAGTCAAATTCCCTTAAGACCATTGATGTCTTTGTCTTAACATTACATTTAATCGTTTAATTAACTCGACAAAGAGATAACATCCCCACGTCTCGAGTTACACGTTTTATCAGACGTCAGTTAGCTCAGCGCACACAACGCTGAGCTTCCATACGACACGTCTGATTAGGCTGCACTACATGCATCGATGAATTCGAATACATTACACTTGCCCATACAATGGATGATACCACTGAACGGCTTGGCGTGTTGAAAACACTGGTTCTCATGAGATCACCGAAGTTAAGCAACACTGAGCTGGATCGGGTTTTGAATGGCTGACCATCAAACACGAATTACCAGTTGTAGGGATGAAAGTTCGTACATCAACTTCATTCGCTTTGCTTATCAATCTCTTAACAACATGGATTTGTGGAGAAATCTCGTTGTCCGCGTTGAACTGTCTTTCGGAAGGGACGTTAAGGCGGTGGTCCCCTTGGTGCTCTTCGACAGGAGTAAGGCTACGTGCCGGCACGGGGTTTACCCTACTTCCTTCTAGGCTAGGTTATGTTCATCATCATCCACATCAGTGCCGCAGGGCTCGTTGTCAAAAACAGTGCGTCGTTAAACCTCAAATCAATAAATTAATTGACGTATTACTACAGGCTTTGCACGTTCAACGCGTTCGCTCAACGCTGAAATCATCTACCTTCTCAAATTAGAATTTCTACCTTCTTAAATTAAAATTTCTACCTTCCCTGCATATAAAATTTGGAGCGTTACACAGCACAGTTTAAATGAACCATTTGGAGTTTAAAGATGATTAACCAATCACAGGCGGTGTTTCTAGATTTGCAGAGAATGTTGCCATGGGTATAGCTTTACATCCAGATTTATTTAAATTGGTGTGTGGGTATTACCCCAGGTAAACTCAAAAAGGAACGTGGCATTTCATCTTCTTTTCGGTGGTGTGTTGTGTTGCGGTGGGGGTGGGGGGGGGGGGGGTAGTAATGGAATAAAAAAATGTACTTCGACATTTAAACCTCTTAACATTTACAACAATTTTAAAATGCTGACTTCTTGGGGTGCTGTAATCTCCTTGTTTAAGGGTTCCATATTACTTAATTCTAGTGAAAATGTTCACCAGTTCTTGTTCAATATTTCACTGGTTCACTAATTCACTTTTTACTTATTATAGTAGCTAAGACAGTCTGTAAGCTTTCTCAGCGGATTCGCTATCCCTGCTGTGAAGATGTGCTCTTGAAATAAATTTCAATGAGTATTACGATCAGGTATTTACATTATGGCCTTTTCTCAAAGAGATTTCAGTAGATATTCAAGTTCAATCTCAACAAAAATTTGAATTATACATATTTTTCACTAGTCATGAGCTTATTTGCTTAAAATATGATTGCTTTGAGTTTCTATGTAGGTTGGGAAACAGTATTTCCCCCGTGGGTCGCCCAGAGCAACGCGAAAGTCATGAATTATTGCCGTATCAAACTAAGTGGATTACAAATATTGGATCGAGGAGTGTTGCAGCAAAATTCCATCGCATGCGAATGCACCATAGAAAATGAATGGAATTATGCAACCTACATATTGTGCAGTTTACTGAAGGCCCGTGGGGAGGAATCGAGCTGATGCACAAGCCACTGCAGCCACTTTGCACTGTCTGATCAACACAGAGTTGAAAATGTACTACCACTTTTTTTAAGGTCATTTTCGATGCCAATTTTGAAAACAAACAAATATCATAAGAAGTAAAATGATAGATTAAACTTTTTGTAGCCATGGAGATGCTGAGATCGCCTGACAGAACTTTTAAAATCTGCTGTCATGGTACCGCGGTTAGAGTAAAAATGCATGGGTTTAATGTAATTAGCTTATTTTTAAACGGCTCGTAATTCACGCATTAATGGGTTTAAACATTTTTTTTTAAGGTAATGCCGTATAAAAAGAGATGCTCAGTGTTTTGGAAGCACTTTTTGAGAGTGGAATTCTGATAGATCAATATAAAAATCTCGTGTATAAAAAATTAAATAGGGAGAGGGTTTCCTAAACCTGTGTAGCTCTAAATAAGTTGAGAACAACAAGAGTGACCAACGAGGTGACTTTAGGTGTAATTAGTCCTAGAATTTGAGCGAATACTGTATTTTAAACATCCCACCCATTGGAAAGATCCTGACGTTCGAAAGAAACCGAATTCGAAATAAAATCGAAGCGAACACGCACATATTTTTGTCAGCACAAAACAGCAAGACTATGTGATAATGGCACTTTGTTGTCACTGATTTTGTTATCAGTGACAACATTTTCAGCATGTTGCTTCCTATCACAAAAATAACTATCACTAAATAATATGACCAAGTTTGGAAATACAATACATTTTAATTAATTCTTGGAATATTTTAGATGTATACCTACAACATCAAGCGTCGAAACCAATTGCACAAAACTTCTCTTCCATTCCAATGGCTATTTCCATGAACAAAAGTACAACGCAAATAAATACCGCGACTCTGCGAGCACGGCAAACTCATCAATCAAACGCATTTTTCTAATTGAGATAAATTAATTAAAAATCAACATTGTTCGGTATTCGTAATTACAGCGTCACGAATAACTAAAACTCCAAATTAATTATATAAAAATTATTACAGATTAATCCACGGTATAGTCATTTTTTATGTCGATTTTTTTTTCTTTTTTTTAGAAAACACGACATTGATTGAAATCTATTGTATCTACTAGCGAGCGAGTAGAATCAGATGGGAGTTACAAGCTTTATGAAAACCAACAAACTGTTTAAATGTCAGTAATACTACGTGCCCTTAGCGTATATTTTCCAAACCGTGACCGAGGTTAAACCTGTTTCAATAACAATCCTTCGTGCTGAGAGTACTTGAAAAAGTAACAACCCGTGGAGGTGTGTGCACACAATTAACTAAATAATTACTTTGTGCTGAACACGGTATGCTTTTAAAATTGATCTAGCTGATTTGGGTTTGTCTTTTCAACGATATTCTTTACAATGTTAACAATTTGTTAACGAGGCATTAGTTATTCCATGTATTGGAACAAAGAAACCTATTGACAAAATGTAAATTAATAGAAGTTCTGTTGAAAATAATCAAATTCGCTAGATCTTTATGTGATACGACAAGAATTGTTTAGTTGACCTTGGCTTGCGACCAACCGCTGTTCAGTAGTTGTAAGGCACCGATGAAAATCAAGGTCATCAAATTCAAGATGAAAATCATCAAAAGTCACATTGCATCGCATCATGGTAGACGTGTGAATAGGACAATGTTGACATCTTTCTTTGACCGGACCGGTGCCTAACAAAAAGATCGTCAGACGCTTGCAATCTGGAATTCTTTTGGAAAACTTGCAGTACCTATTAGTAACCGGAAAAAGTGAGTGCGGTGAAATGATGAAATCTTATTTGTCGCATGCCGCTCATAAATCTTGGAAGCAATCAACTTTATTGCTGCGATGCGCTGAAATAAATTGAAACGACTTTGAGTATTATTAAAACTTTCTCATAGCGTAAGTCATCGACGATCTTCAAGACATCTAGCGTTTCTTTCTTTCCGATCAAATTTATTCGGAGAAAAGTTGAGACGAGCAGAAAATATAGGCCATCTAGAGCCTCATTAGATTAGTTATGCTACGCCTAGCATAAAATTGTCATTGCAGCTAAAAGTTGCAGACATGCCTGAGGAATGGTGTTTTGACAAGTTGAGTACTGGATCAATAATTAATATGAATTGAACACGTTGCATGTAAAGGAGCTGATGAAAGCAAGGTGAGATCATGCATCGTTACACGAGCTATTCGAATAGCTAATTGAAATATTTCACGTTTGAACGTAGCTTCAATTATGTTTTATTTTTGTTTATGTATGATTTAAATTTTTATTTTCAAGCGCTAAAAAGATAGCAGAACAAAAAATATACCATGTTTTTTAGACTCATGTCAACTTTATCTAACTATTAAAAAGTAATAAAAAAAAAATTTTTAAACTGGGGTTTTTACTAAACTAATTTTTTCCCGATGTTTCGTAACTTATACCTGTTATTTTATCTAGATTTAAAAAGCACACCTGTGTGAGCTACATATCAAGCATCCTGCCAAAATCATGGACAACGCCGAAATTCAAAAGCATCGCTGAAATTTAAATGTAGACTATCTTTTTATCTTAGCAACAAACTTATTTTCACACTTTTTTAAGTGTGCAAGCAGAATGTCCTTCCTTCTGTCGCAGTTTGTCTCTTTTATTGTATTTTATCCAGGATCCCTTGCCCCCACGTTCCCAAGTCATGTTACAAAAGCCCACTTTCCTCGCTGAAATTCCTCGCTGAGTTTCTCACTAGCTTTAAAAAATGCCAGATTACACACAGCAAACGCTGGCAGTGCCAACTGCAGAAGAATCGCAAGTTTTTACTCTGGCATAGGGCTGTCAAGTGCAATAAAAATAGAACAAAGGTAGACAGACCCTTTCGATGTTTTCGTTTCACATGTTGAAAAATGTGACTTGAATACATTCCAACATGAATACGAAAATGAAATATTAAATTAACCAGAAATAAATATGTGCTTTCCATTACAAGTGAAAAATATCCCGAAATTTTTTATTGTGAACTTGTTTCTTGGATTTGTATTACAACAAATAAACGTTCCGTACTCCGTCACGCTGTGAGGAACTTATGATTTTTTTTGGTGTAAAATGTCGGCTGTCCAGAGCGTATGCATGCCATCTTGTAAGAGACATTATAACATCCATGCTATGATCAGCAGAGCGAAAGAAAGAAACCTACGATATGATAAACTTTCCCAATTTCCATCTGCCCACGCCAGACGCCGACAGTAAGATTTAGCCTGTCTACTCGAGTTCTGTTAACGCCCCCGCAATTTTCTTCTAAGAAAGCTTTCCAATCATGTGCATGGAAAATTTGTGAACACGTCAGACTTGATTTTCTAGCCTAACTTTCTCCCATATATAGATCACGAACTAGGATTGTCCTCCTAATATTGTTACCTACCTTAAACCCCAACTGACCAAGAAATGTGTGGGCAGTACAGTCCAGAGCATGATTAATATTTAATTTCGTAAGATAATATTCCCAATCTCAATCACCCCGAATAAGACATAAATCTTCTGCTCTTGGGAAATTACCGGAAGTAGTTTTGCTGATGGCCAGCATGTTGTCACGATTGGATGGCCGAAAACTTGGCCAACTCTAACTCTATGTAATAACCGTTAGAAGCCTGCCTGCACCTAAGAGTCGCGGCGCGAAGAAAGTTTCGAAGTCACCCCGTTATGAAGCGCGAGGAGGCGAGGCGATTTTCATCCGGGGTAACTTTACCACGCTGTGTGTGTGTGGTGGTTGTGAGGGGGAGGGGGTGGGGATTTGGCGTAAAATGTGGTGAGTGCTAGTAGATGGGGGAGAGGGTGTCGCCTATCCTTGGTATTGAAGCACAAAGTTGGGCCTGGATGTATATAGCACAACGAATTTTTAAATCTTGACAAATCTGTTCTTGTCTGCACCAATGTGCCATTGTTTGATTTGTTTAGACGCGTTTACCTATCGATATGTTGACATTTAAGCATTTGTTTGCTATCACAGTGCAACTCAGATACATAGAAAATTCCAATTGCCGCCCTCTGTTAGCACATGCATATGAAAATAACAATGCTAAAATGAAAGTTGTGTGCTAGTCGATGGTACACAGGTCAGATCTGGTCCAGGATCTGGTCGTCGCTGGTCAGACATCTTTGGTCAGCAGAGAGCATGTTGTAAGCAGCTGGATTTCAGGAAGGGTTGTGGTGAAACGAAGCTGACCACACAAACTCAAAGGAAATGAGGATCGAATTACAAAGCTTGCATTGCAATGTTCACACGTCTGCTGTGTATTAAAATCAGATTATGGCACGAAATTTACTTTATTTTTAACTTCAACGTGCAGGCACGTTGCAATACCACATTCGCAGAGTAGAAAGCCGAGTAATTTAGTCACAACAAAACAGATAGTTGTCAGCCCCTCTGTCGCAACTCAACGTGAAGCAACCATGGTTATTCGTCCCACGAAATGCGGTGAAAATGTACGAGGCTCTTCTCATGCGAAGCAAAATTAATTACATCGTGGCCATAATTCTGTTCTATGTGTTGATGTTCCTGTACCTTAGATGGACAGTTTTGAGCATGGGCAGTTCGACGCCTAGCAAATGCCACTATGTAACGTTGAAAGACACTGTCAAGCATGCCGTTCAGGAAATAGACGCAGGTAAATACTCTTTCTGAATCATATCGTATATCCCGGGTTAAACCAACGCAAGCGACACTTTTCCAGCTTGTTCAGCAATGGCTGTCATACGCTTTAAATTATTCCAGACATGTTCCGTGTTGCTGTTCCATTTTTCTGGTTAATATTCGGGCACTTGTCATTGACGTTCGTTTTATTGGGTTCAGATACAACGTTCTGTAAATGAATCTCATTTCCACGTAATCTTGTTAATTAAACATACCGCTGAGAGAGGGGGGAGAGGTGGGTACTTTTACTCAAATTGATCTGTCTCGAGCCACAACAAAAAAAACAGGAAATAAAGTGCTTACAACCTCATTTATGCTTGAGGAGTCTTCCCTATATTTGAGGTAGTTGAAATCACTTTCAAACTAGTTTGGAAATGTACCTAAGTGTTTATTTATAACACCATTTCATGAATATTTTACTGAAACAAGACGTGTTATCATGATGAGCAAAAACAATGCAATGTTCCGGAGAGATATCCTACACAAATGGTAACCAGTTGATGCTTACATTATTATAGCATTGTCAAACACAACGCGAGAATACCATAGTCTGCAAACATTTCACAACGGGAAATGGATAAATTATAAGTTAATATACCGTTAGAAACTTTTAAGGTGTAGTGCGTCACCGAAGTCGACGCCGACGCCGACGCCGATGCTGACGCCGTCACGGCCAGTATCCAGCCTCGAGCTATTATACATCAAGTCGGCATCACTCTCCTCGCTCGACTTGTGTTTCGCTCAAAGAAACAACACACAGACCGAGAATTTTAATTAAATTTTTGAAACTTGTTTTATGAAGAACTTTTCTCTTTTACAAAACGAATCTCCGTCGAATTTTCGGGTATTTTTCCACAGTAAAAATCTGTTTTACAAATAAAAAAAAAAATAAAAAATAAAAAAATGCGTGCACAAGAAATAAACCAGTTTACATGAAGATAGTGAAAACTATTTCTTGCTTACGAACGGTTTGAAGGTTTTATTTGGAAAAGTTGAAGGAAATTATCGCTTTAAACGGATATTTCAAATGAAGGTTAAGTAGAGTATGAATACTTAAATGAATACAAGAAGCAGCTGAATACCTATATTTGCCGGTGAATAGCTAACGCGTCAGCGTATAAACCTCTATCTACTAGAATATAAATTCCAATCATAGCCGTCACAATGCCTAATAAACTCATCAACGCTCAATCAAAATTCCTCAGACTGTAAATTGTCACCAAACACATATCCGACAATATATAGTTAGACTCAATTCAAAGAAAACTTAGCCATCAAACAAGCTTTTAGAGAGGTGTCAGTCGCAAATGAGCTAGATTTTCTCCGTGTATAACTCCACCGGCCGAGCATTATCTATGCGACCCAGAAACAAGACAACTTTGAGATGGTGTCCCCCAGGGATCTAGACCCGGGCGCAAGCATCACACCGCTCTATACAGCACGCGGTAAATAGAAACCCATTCATCACCGCATGTTCAAATGAAACTACCCTGCTGGGAGAACAAATGGCTTCCTCCCTTTCTGCAATATTACTCACTGACATACACTCCAGCTCTGGACTATGGCAAATATATAAATGAGTGAAACCTGGAAACAACATTTTTTGGTGCGGACGTAATGAACAAGATTTTTTTCCGTGTCGAATGCATTTTTTTATTTTTCAAAAGAAACAAATCATATGTCGTGTGTTTTATTTTAGAATGGAGGCGGCTCAGAAGTTTCTTGAAGATTAAGAAATGTAAATTAAAGAGCGTTGGTAATTTAATTTATTCGTATATAAAAGCGCGACGAAAATACTTAATATTTTACGTGACAAGAGTGTTGTGCGTTAATGGCTAGATAATTAAATAGGGCGCATGAAAAGCTACATTTCAGAATGCACAACTGACTTCTGCCGACGTTGAAAACTGCAAAGACCCCGCCATGACAAAAACTTGTGGTGTGTCAATGTGCACATAAAGATTGGCACATATTCGAAGATGATTACTTAGCAAATGAAAAAGACTATGAGTTTTTCTAGAAACCATCGATTGTAACAGCAGAAAACTTCCAAGGTCAATACGGCGAAAGATGCTGAAAGTGGCTGACGCTATTTATCTCATTTTAAACGAACCAATGGGGACGCAGCCCTGTAGCTTTTGTGGCGCATATACAACGGTGGCATATTACTGCCGAGCCAGTGGACTCTACTCAGTAATGACTCCCTTGGAGGGCCATTCCCTAAAAAAGAAATATATTTCATCGACTGGTGCCGGTTCACCCCCTATTTGTATAAAAGTAGCAATTTGTCTAATGAACTTTCACTCTTCTCGCAGAATATAACAGCAGCATGAGAATGAGGGCGCTCATCTCGCAAGTAAAGTCAAGCATCGGATGCAGTCTGTTGGAAAATTGAGCTGCTTGTTTATTTTTTTTAAAGATGCTCAAAAAACAGAATTACTCTTCTTTATTATTAGAGATCGACTTCATAACTTTGTGTAATTAAAGTGAGCTCTTCTTGGCCACTTGACGGAAAACCCGAGGTTGTTATTTTTGTTAAGAAAACTCTCCAAAGTTTTCGACGCAAATTTACACGAACGTTTGTTGACTCATTTTACTTTTACTTTAATTGATGAATAACAATCACTCAACGCCAACCACGAGTTCCCTGTGCATTTTTTAGGGTTTGCCCTTCGCACTATTCCAAAAAACACAAGCTTAGGTAAGGATTGGAATATTCACTCACGCAATTCTCTAGACAAGCAAAAACCTTGTTTGTGGACAAATTAATCACTTTTCTAATGTGCGGCAATAAACTTTAAAAATTAAAAGCATAAATGCGATTTACGAGACTTCCGGTGGGCAAGCGTTAAACGCAAAGAAATGGCAATTTTTTTTACCTCAAAATTATATTTACAAGCCTTAAAAACCCCAGCAGAATGTAAACGAGATCCCTTAGCTTTTATGCTGCAAGTTTTTTATGACAATTCATGGGCCAAAATGTGGTTTAAATTCAGATAATGACACGGGTAAACGAACCGGAAAATCTCCACGATAAACAAAAACAATTCCACGCTACCAAAGTGGGAGTGGAAATCTGCGATACACAGAGTATAGTATCTCATCGCCGCATTTCGCCTATAAAACACCACGCAATAACGACCGCAAAAGAATAAAAATAAAAACTGTCACATTTACAATTGTATTTCATATTGCAGCGCTAAATTTCCTTAAGCATCAGACTGATATATTGTGTCCTTGGCCTATATTCAAATGAAGGTGCGAATTACCCCTGGTCGTAAGTAATTGTACATGGCCACCAGAACACGTAAAACGCAAGGTTTTGATTTTATTTCTCAAACATTCCCATCCGAAAAATGGCAAACATAGGTACTTAAATAAATCAGGCAAACTTAAAATGATCTTCTTGAATTCCTTCAAACGGTACTTATTCTTGAACTCCAAACATTCCCATTCCAATTTTATTCAAAACTAAATTTATGTCACACACATATTTTATTACACACCTTAACTTTCCATTTCCTTCTATATCCTATTGGATATTCAAACGTATTCTCTGCCATGACTTTCTTCTCAATTCGTCGAAAACCGACTCAAACGTACGGAAAAGAAAATCATGCGCTAAATCGGGTATTTTGATTGATGTCTCTTTAGCATACGCAAGTCTTTTTTTTTGGGACACAAAATAGTTTCCACCATATCCGTCAACTAGATTGTTAAAGAACAACCAACTTTGGTTAGCGTGAGCTCACGATAGTCGATGCCAACGCAACATCAATAAAATGCCTACCCGCGCGTCGCATTGCTCGCCCCTGCCCCGAAACGGGACGTCACAGGATCGGTTATCAGAATCTTTGAATCAGATTCGAATGAAAAACGCTAGCGGTAACTTTCATCGAAATATGGTCGTAGGGTTTATGAAGTCTGCATTCCTAACTTAATTACTTGAGTTTTTAATGGTTGAAATTTAGGATGGTAGACAAAGATGACACGTAATAAAATCATGTAAACAGTAACCTAGCTGGTTAAAATCAATTCAATTCAATTTCAATTTATTTCGAAATTGATTTTATCAATACCAAATTGATCCAAGCCGTTTGTTATAAAATGTTGTGATTTGATTCTAGGTACAATTATCGATAACCCGCTATTTGGCATTCGATATAGTGAACATTCGAACATAAAATATTTGTTCGAGCAATACCAGTTAGCGCGTAGCTTTCGGTTTGTCTCCGTATTTTTTTTAATTTTTAATTTCCTCTAAGTGAAAATAAGCATCGTCTGTACTAGAAGTTGTAATTTGCTTACAAGTTTTAACACCACATCAGCATAGCGGGTCATGCTCGCAGCATTTTAAACACCCAATTCTATTTGAAATGTATGCAAAATAGGATTTCTAGAACTCCTTACAAAACGATAGCCAATTGTCAAAAGATGTAAAGAATCTTTCAAAAGAGATTATATTTACAACTCTTTCATAGGGGGAACAGACTTTTATTTCATTAGATTTATCTCTAAGAAAATGTCGTTATAACTCTCAAGATTCGATAAATTTTCCAACCAGAACGAAACATTATAACGATTTCTTTTTCAACTAGCTTCCTTTCCGGAAAACTTGGCGCTTTTCACCCGACGACACACTTTCCGACTTGTGCCAACACCAAGGAAAACTCAGTGGCGATCTATCAGGTCGAAACCGTAATAATTCCTCTATGATGTACTTTTCGGACAATAACTTCAAAATAAAGAACTTAAGAAATACATCCTTTCTTATATTGGGGATTGAAGAGCTGCCTCAATTAAAAAGCACAGAGGAAAAATCTTGCTACATCGGGCAGTTGAGGCATGAGTAGGACTTGAAATGTTCGGTCACAAAAAATTAACTTCGTAGGGGAAAAGCAGCACAGTTTTATGCGTTATTTTATACATTTTATGGGTAGCTACCAAAAATTCTAATTTTGATACAATGGCTGCAACCTTAAATGGTCGTGGAGACCAAGAGGAATATGGAAAAGCTCCTTGGCCTAAAGGCCTAGGTAGTATAGCGATTACAGCCGTATGTCAAGTTTGACTAAATCCAGCTAAATCCGTCCTTTCGCCACTGCCCCGAATCTCTTTTCTATTAGAAATCTTTCCTTCCGTTCCACCGTCATATCAATCACATTTTCCCTCGGAAAAGCGCAGCGCACGTAGCAAACTGTCTCAATATTTAGGCTGGATCTCGCATCTCTTGGGAAGTAAAATTCTGAATCGATCCCGTCGCTCTTCTCAGAGGTTCATCCAGTCCCTAGGACTAGTGAATGGGGTTAACCCGACAAAACCGCTAACACCTACTGTCTAAAGTATGTCTTAGCCACGCGGATCGCTCCTAAAAGTTTTCTCGATTCAGAAGTTGTGTACCCGTCACGATGTTCCGTCGGCCGCTACGCTGAAAATCACGCTTAAAAGGACTTTTGAATTCGCTGCTAGCGACCTATTACTGACATCATTTTAGCATCCCGTGATCACTTCAATTTCCTCCAACTATTGAGGTGGGTGGGGTGAGCGATTCGACAGGTGGAAGCCACGTGAGTTCGATGCTGGTGCGATTGGTGTCGAACACATTAAGCTAAAAGCTTGTTACGCTCTCCCCCCCCCCCCCCCTACCCACGCCCGAAATCGACCAACAATCATTTCCGCTCAAAAGACACCTTTCCCCAGTGGCGCTCCCGGAAGACGTTCGCAACTGATTTCTAGTATTTTTTCATTTGTCTGATTAATGACAACACCCCCCACACCTTCAACCACTGTTCGTTCTTCATCTAATTCTTGAACAAACAAAAAATCGTGTGAGCTTTCCCCTATCAGAACAGCGATTGTTATATCAATAATATTGAAGTCTAAGACCACAATAGTGAATATACGGTACATAAAATTGATACATAAAATTGATATATGACAGACTGCCGATTCCATGTACTACTTTGCTGCTGCTGCTGCTGCTGCTGCTGCTGCTGCTGCTGCTGCTGCTGCTGAATATCTTTTTTAAGTTGTAATTGATCCACTTTCCTCCCGGGTCGTGATTAAACACACACACCACGCTACGTGGGATGTAAGCCAGTGCTTTCAATTCACTACCAATATTGACATAACTGGGGTTGTGCACTAGATATCGTCCGAAATTAGAACCGATATCGCCCCACTACGATTTAGAGCGGCCAACAACCCTTGCACCCAATATAGGCTGCACCCAGAAATAGGTGGAAGAGGTGATCATTTCTCGCCCGGGTGAGATAGCGTTTATAATTTGTGTCGATCGATAGGGATTTTGTAATGCATTCGGGCAATTTAATGGGGATGATAATAATATTAAGGGTACATACATGATAGTGTGATTAACTTGAAATGGTCTAGACAGTGAACGGATGAGCACTAACATTGGAAAGAACCGAAATATCATTCTCACTTGCATTGAGTGCAGTTGAATGTGACTTCTGTTTGGATTCAGCACGATTTTGTTTGAAATTGCAATCCTTGTTACAAGTTTGAGATTGGACAGTCACTTCAAATAAACTCTCAGACGATGCAGCTGTAGTCGATTCGTAGATGAAAAATCTACGAACCATAATAAGCCGGCCAAATAAAACAACATTTCTATCAATCGTAGGTGAAAATTGAAGAAACCTGCACCATCGAGCTCGGTTTCAACGAAGATATTGGATGAAATTTGAGTGAATCAATTTTCTTCGAAAACCACGTCACGATATCCGAATCCGATCGAGAGGGAGTTTTGGAGCAACCCCGAGTCAGAGTGTCAGGTCTTCGTATGTGTGTATCGGGATACAGCAGCGTCAGGGAGACAGTATTGGTAGCCAGTGAGAGAGTTCTGGTAGCCAGAGAGTAATGACATGACCGTCACATTTGGACGAGACCGATTTTCTTGGTGTCAGGTTTTTTTATTTTAGTGAAGAAATTAGCTAAATGAACGAGCGCCTCACTAACAGCACAATACAATTAGTTTGCCATTTTAATGTAAGAGTGAGACACTTCATGCGTTATGTTAATTATATGCAGGTAAATTCCATTGTACTGCTTCTGCATGCTCAAGCTTGAACATTTTCTGCGTAAATGTCAAGTCCTTTTCATAAAAGCCACGTCAAGTTTCACTGGCGGCCAAGGGCACGGGTTCTTGTTCTAAGCAGTCTGTAATGCCTACAACAGAAAGAAACCATCTCAGCCATTCCTTACACCGCTAGTGGCGCTCGGTGGGTGAAGATGGGAAGTCGGGTGCGAACGAAGCACCCCCTATCATCGATATTTGCATCCTCCGATCAAATAATCGACAGGGCGGTGTCAGAAAACTGAAACAGTGGCGACCCATGCGACCCTTGCATGTCACACTAGGTCAGTAGCATTCGTCCTCACCAGACACTTGCCTCTGCGAACTGTAGGGGAACGTATAGGTAGAAATGGGGCCAGATGGAAAATGTCAGGAGCATAAACTACAAACGAAAGTGTGACAGAAATCATACGATAACCAGAAAACGTCCCGCTGAAATGCCATTTCAATTTAAAATAACTTTGAAAAAATATGTAAAATTAACCCGGAAAATGAATTCTAGTTAATTCTAAAATGAGTTCTAATTAATTCTAAGAGAAACTATTTTCTAAAAACGGTTTGCAATGTTTTCAAAAAGCGATTTCACGCTTTTTTAAAGATTTAATGAAACTGGCTCTCAATGGCGAGTCGACTTCACGTGCACGTTCCGTGCACCGATATGAGAGGTCCGCCACTGGGATGGTATCACTATATCGAGTCGATAGCAAGAGTTATTATTCATAACTAGCTTCACGGTTCAGCGGAACGTCTGGCCGAACGCGTATCGACGAATTCGCTTTGCCATTAAAATGATGGCGAGGGAAAGAGAGCAGTGATGTGATTTATCTTCCTATGCGTGCGATAAGAACAAGCTCTGGACTGTGGAAAAACGGTCGGGAATGGAATTCTGAAAAGCGCCTGGAACGCACGGAAATTTCGTTCCAGAAATAAATGCTATTCGTCTACAAATTCTTAGGCAACAAAGAGATTTGTGAGGAAATTAAGATATTGTGTTTTAAAGAATATCGGTGGAAAATAGGCCCGTCGATCAATTAGCTCACTAGCCTCTAGCTGAACACTGGCTGAAAGAGTTGCCGGCCAGAGGGGGGAAAAAGGGGTAAAGACACACTGAGGAGTAATTACGGATTGACAGATACATTTCCAAACCAGAGCGTACAAATTGGTTATCGGATCGGTGATCAGAGTCGAAATATCGACTCCTGCATCAAGACGCCTCGTCTTCGAGATTCCTTCTATGAAATATAAGAACTAACGAGAGATCCAATTAAGGCATGGGCAACACAATGCCGCAGCTTTTCAGGTGGAAAGAGGGGGGGGGGGGCACAGAAGAGGCGAACATTTCAAAATGTGGCCTGAGTAGGAAGGAATATAGAGATGGTCGGGGAAATATTGATAAGACAGTCTCGTGGGTGAAATTGAAATGGAAATGGAAATTGGTAGATTTCTTTTGCAGATACGAATGAAAGTAAGTGGGGAAAAACCACGACGAGTTTGAAGGACAAAGTCTGCAATTCCGAAATTAGACATTTTTATCGTATCGAAGTGTTAACTTCGGCGAAATTTGACAAAAACTCATTTAAACCGAGTCACAGCTACTTTCCAAGCGTTGTGATATGAAATAGAAAAACTCAGATAGAAAAAACTTTAAAATAGAAAAAAAAACAAAGTTTGTATTGCTTGAGAATCTCGAGGAATCGTCAGCCAAGTCTGGCTCCTTAACTCAGAAGTTATACGGTTTTCGATTCCTGGCTCGTGTCTCTTTCAGACTCTCCGGATCTCAAGGGGCTGGCATCTTGACTGATAATCTTATATACGATTTCTTATCGTTTTGTGTGAATCACGCAATTTGCAAGAGCCAGCTATTTATAGAAGGTAGCTAGGAACGTGATACCATCTCGTACGTTTCTCTGCTAGGGGAGCTGAGCAGCCACGAAACGAAACACGAGGTATTGTTTTCATGGCTGGCTTGCTATCTGAGGGGTTGGGGCGAAATAGGGCTGTGGGCCAGGGAGTTACAATGGGTACCAAAAGTTCAAGGCAAAAGCAGGGAAGGTTTCTAAAAGGAATTTACACCAGGCATCATAGTTAGTTCGGTCAATTTAACCATTTGCTCAGAAGAGAGGGATCAATTAGGATACAAGTATGTAAAACGAGTAGAATTAGCGCTTTGAGTGCAAGCGAATGTCCAGTACGGGTCAGTTCGGATGAAGATCATGGATAATCCAATTTTCTGCGAGAGATTCTTAATTGCATTACAACTCACTGGCTAGATAGCGTATAGAATCGACGTTGGTTCTTTTTCCTCAGCTTTTCTAAAGAATTAAGTTTGAGTGCTTGATCGAGTTACATTGATAATTTAAAGCTTTATTGATGTATTTTAGCACTTGAAACAATCACTTTATGTAGCCGTGCCAATGCTTGGCTAATCAATGCGATCAATTACAGGGAAGTAATTTAACCAACCAGCGAGTTCCTAGGGTTAATGAAGTTTGTTTGAAAACTCCCATTATTTTTGATCACGGTCTAGAAATTAGCGAGAAGAAAAAGCTGTGAACACAAATTGAATGAGCGATTGATCAAATTGTTCGTATTTTATAATTCAGTTTCAATAGCCTAATCCCATGACTGAGTGATTCCTGCAAGGCTCGGTATTGGTATTTTTAAAACTAAAACATATTTTGAATACGCTGACACAAAGAGGCAAAACTCACGATGAAGTAATTTCGATTTTAAACCAACTTTAAATCAACTTTTCAGGCAGGCAGAAGTTCATCAACTCGACATTTTCCTGCAGAGTCTCTACAGGTATTCATTTAGTCTCCTAACAGGTACAAGTGTCTACACCAGCTTGAAATTTCTCGTTACTCTCATAGACAGATGAAACCATTTTCTTACTTTCTATACTTTTCTCTGGCCTCATTACTGCTATAGAATTTTGTCAGTGGCGCGCCGTATAGGGTATGGAGCGCCTCAAAATCATTGACCAAGTTGTTTATCAGAAGGTTTAAAACTTTATCCCAACCTCGCCTATAATACCCACTGATAAATGCATCGTGTGGGTTAAACCCACGTTTCTTGACTTAAATGAATTTCAAAAGACCGAACAAAAGACCGAACAGCCACAGGGATGTTCCGTGTCGTAACGGCATTTAAAAAAGGACACTCACCTCGTGGATCTGGTGGGAGATTTTCGAAGGTTTAGTATCCAATTATTCAGAACTGAGAAAATCTTCCCCTAATCCAATTTGTTACTTGCATAGATTATCTTTTATAATTAGAAATATGTAACGTCGGTCGTTGGCTCATAAAGTTTCTAAATTTAAAACAAGGGGGCGAAAGTGGTGCCCGTAAATTTGTGAGTTATTTGATTTGTAATTTTTTTTTTCTTTAGCAAAGTGATGTGATTTGATTGGTTCTTGACCTATGCTTTTCCTATTTCCTATGGACCCGGAAATTCCATTTGAATAATTTTCCCGCAGCACCTACAACAGTTCCGTAAGGAATATGCGAGATAAAAAAGAACTTCAAACATTTTTATACATCCGCTAAAAATAGGCTTCTTCATTACATGCCTAGCGCATCGAACTAACGCTTACCACTTTCTTACGTCTTCCAATTAAACGATTGATTAAATTTGCAAAATGCTAAGTATACATGCAAATTTGTGGGGCATAAATTGGAAGTTTTTTAAATGGTTAGCTTTTAGCGGTCCGGTGGTGAAAAGTTTTTATTTAGCGGGACATAATTAATTTGTAAAGTTTCCGGTCGTTTTCAGCACAAAAGATATAATCCGAAAAGAGTATGAAATAAGAAATACAAAGTTTAAGCCAAGGAAATTACGTTGAGTAATTTTATCGTTAAGATATTATAGAATCTCAATTAGCAATGCTTAAGTTTCTCCACTTTCTCCAAATTCATACACATAAAGAATAACAAAATTCATACAATTTCCTCGTAAGCAACGAGCTCGCGAAAATGGTTCACTCTCAAAAAATTTTCTCACTGGGGGAAAAAAATAAAATTTTCATAAATAACAAGCCTCATAGTGATGTGACTCAAAAAACTGCGAGAGAAGCTAATTACCTACGAGTATTTCCCTCGTGGCGTTGCTCAGTCAACAACAACAAAAAATATATCCGATCAAATCTGCATGGTACGTCGAGCGAAATGAACTGAATAATTTTCCGACACCTGAACTATAATTAGAACTGTTAGTATTTAGGGTCCAAGGAAAAAATATGTCACCAATACATCTCTACCTGCAAAGTCATCTTGATGCAGCAGTTGATTTCGATCTCTAAACCGCAAACAATTCCGCTAATTACGGTGTCTAATTACCCCGTTGCGACTGTATGCCAGTGCAAATAGGCCACACTTGAAGGACTCCACTTTGTATTAGCGCCATGCAGACCTTTTGCCAGGGGATTTCTCGTTAAAATACAGATGCCAGTGTTTGAACTTCAACTACCCACGGCTCGCTCTATCCACGGTGAGATGCTCAACTAGCGGCTTAATCTTTTATTAATCAATCTCAATTCAAACTAAGAAGCATCCTGCATGAAATTGGACGATCAGGTTAAGATTAAGATTATTATGAACCATGTGTAAGATGCGTAATGTATTTCCTGAACCAGCTACTGTAGCCAAAAGGAAGTTAGAATATCAAAAACTATGTTTTATGGTCTGAAGCGATGTCCCACGGCGTTGAAAGGTGCAAGTTTCTAGGGGAGCCTGCAACGGCATAGACATGTAAGATTGAAAATCCTAGTAATATGACGGTGGTGGAGGTGCCGTGCCCATGACAGGGTTCAGGTCAAACTTCTGGCAGTTATAATTCAAAGTTGATTTAGCATTGTAAATCAAAGGCATTTGAGTTCCTTGACGAAATAAACGTGGAATCTTCCAAGATAATGTATAGTGTTCATTAATCCAAAATATATAATGACTCAAAATCGATGAAAAGATCATGAATTTGACCGAGAAAAAATTCGAATTATTTTCATCGATAGGTCACCAAGAAAACCTTCCAACGAGGCCCCGTTTTTATTTATTTATTTTTTGTTTTTTCAAATCAGCAGCCAATGTTTACTCGAGTTTGAGCTAGCTCACGGCACATACATCAAAGAAAATCGATACTCCTACTATTTAATTGATTCGCAGATTGAAGTGTCGTGATTCCAACAACGTCTACGTCAACAAAGTAGGTAATTTATTAATAGGGTCAATTAGCCGCGCCGAAAGCGCCGCCAGAATTCAGAGAAGAACTAAAGACTCGATCTCTGGATTTCAGGAGTAAAGTAACTCTGTCAAGAATTAGCCATGGAAGAATCGGTACACGTTTCTTCCCCCCCCCCCCCCCCTCTTTACTGACGGTTGCAGGCCCGCGAGTTTAATTTCCTACCTCACTTATCTCTAGAAGGATTTCTCACCAAAAAAAATGTCTACGATTTCGAACGATAATATAACATTATCTTGTGATGCAGTGACATATCTCGAGTATTCTTGGTCTACAGCTGAATTCATGTAACATCAATACAATAGGTTGAATTGAATCATTGTGTTGGTCACTAAAATAATGAGTATTCTGTGAAAGGTTAGTATTGTGTATATTTTATCGACCAAGTTCCAATGGAACTGAAATTCTGGAGCGTGACCAAAACATGTGGTGGAGGGGCGAGGGCTATGATATGAGCAGAAAGCGAGGAGAAAATCTCGGTAAACAACAACCAGGGAAGCAGGATTTCAGCAGGGTCGCAATCCAAACGACCATGCGCCGAATTTTGACAAAACAAAACTTTGTCCCCTCCTCCACCGTCAAAGAAAATGGAGCAATGAATCACATAAAAAAGTCGGGGAAAAGTTTCTCAATATATATATATATACTTCAGACACACTTGACGACGAAAAACTTGAGTGCAAACCCCGATTTCGAAAATGATTGACGCCATCCTTTGTGGTGCAATGACTTACTCGATCCGCCTTTCAAATCTTTCACGATTATAAAGAGGTCTTGGTGGAAAAAGCTCCAATTGCTTGGGCGTAGATTGTTGACGTAGGAACCTTTTGTCGGATCAGTGTGGCACTCGGTCTGCTGCTATGGCGGGGCCCATACTCTGGATGGGATCACCAGGAGGAACACGATAAGAATAAAAATAAATTCTCAATAATATCAAGGTTGCTCGTGCATTCATGGAGGTAGGTTCTTATCGTCAGTCTCATACAGGGTGGTGATATTGTCTTTAGCGCCCTTACTTAGTTTTTATTTTATTTTAGGAATTACCATTTCTTTCTTAGAGTACAAAAAAGGGTCAATACTGAAGATATTGGCGAAACAACAAAAGCTAAATGAGCGTCATGATGGCGAGCTTGTAAACTAGATCTACTCCTCGTAGACATTCGACGTATTTTATTGGGAGGTAGATAAAACATGACCTCACGAGTCTATTAGGTGACAGGAGTAATTTATTGTCAATTACTATCAGATTTATCATTGTTCATGATCAGGTCACAGCTATACTATTATTAGGCTAAGGCAATCATGGTTAACCAATAATAGATTTTATTCGAATTAATTCCAACAAAATTTAATGTAAACACATGAAAGTAATTGCAAGTATAAAATACATTTAACAATCAGGTATTTCCGATAATGTCACGGATTTCGATAGATCGCTATAAATAGCATCCAGTTATAGATTATTATGCTTTTACCTATTTCCCTCCCCAGTTCGACTCCCGTCTATTGCGCTCGCCAACACCGGTAGCAACGTGAAAATCTTTTCATATCCACATCAAAGCAGCTCACCTCATGTATCTTTGGCCGCACTCGCAAATCCAAAGCGACATAAACTTGACGCTTCCGACCACACAAACATTCCACTTCGCCATATGTGTTCATTAGGGAAACAAAACACTAACTACCGTCGAAACTCGCGGCAAAAGACTAATTGCATTTCTTGTTCATTGTTTACAGGTGCAAGACTCCTCCGCCAGCCACCAGCAGTGCTGCAATCGCCGACGCTCTCAGCTCTCAAAGGTACCGCGCCGAACAATTACCGTCCCATCTTTACCACGAGCTAATTGTCACTCGAATTACAGTGCACTTTGAGCGGAAAGTTACAGCAAAACGTGCGTTAGATTAGTGTTAGGGTAGTTGTGTGAACTCGAGTGGTTGGTACTGAAGTACCCTCGCAATTGGGTCAATCACATCTGAAGTTCACTTGTTTGGTAGTTCACGGAATTGGCGGTTATTCTTTTGCAGTAAATCCAAACTCTATTATTTATTATTTTAATACAAATTTGCTATCACATTTTTTTATACGCTGAATATGAACTTGTATATATTTTTTAAACCCTTTGTAAAGTCAAACATGTTAATAAAAGCAGTAATCAATGCAATTATGTTACTATATCTATTCAAAGACCGTTTTTTCATATACGAATTTAGGGAAATCAATAAAACCTGTTGAGCAATATATCTAATATCCCTTTTTTTATTAAAAAATATATAACAACTACAGCTGGTGTGGGGTGCAGCGTTTGGCATTTGTCTGTCATTTAGTCAAATTGCCAGTAATTTGCATATAGTGTAGTCAGCAATGGTCATGACCACTCCACGTGGAGCAATGTGCGCGCAATTTCGATATCGATTGACGGTTTACAGTGTCAATATACCGGTTTAACGGTTGTTTTAAATCCCTTGGAGCTACTCATTCCATGGTGACATCTATCTTTGAACAGGTAGGCCTTTATCGAACCAGCTCACGCCACTCCCATAAACCGTTAGTGTGCTCTTCTTTAAAAAGTCAATAATACTTTCTGCACGGTCGTGCATTTTAAGTACACGAAATTTGTTTGTTTATTTGTATAGTTTGAAAAGGGTTGTAGTCATAGTCCATGACAATTTGTTTACTTTATTGGGAATGTTTTTAGATTTTTAGCGCGATGCATCATGAAATTTTAATTTATATCCGTTCTGGGTCAGTTCTTGATAGCGTCCACCAGAAATATACGACATTAAATAAAACAGCTTCAAAATAAACCGCTCATCCTTCCGTAGTTGCGTTTGATAATCCTTGTTTCCCAACAAGAGTAACGTTTCACTTGTGAATCGAAGTTCTATTTGTTACCATCTATCAAAACGCGACCGGCGTGCCACAAAACTTTGTATTCAACTCCCGCTCACATTGCAGAGTTATGAATTTGATATCATCTCTATAAGCATCGTGCCGTAAAGTAAGGTTTGATCGAGTTAGCTATATACACTGAGTTGATCCGATAACACAACAAAAGCTTGCGAACCGAAGCATTGAAGTGTAGTCATGAAACATCCATCTCTGCTTCCAATATTATAATCTGACCAGTGGGCGAAAGGATACGAAACCACACCGTCCTTAGATGAAGTAAGATGTACGCCATACTTTGCCGAGTACGTCGTCACGAAGTTGTTACCGCAGTACTGGCGGTGTTTCAATCTCATAATCTTACAGCAAAACTAGCTATAGTGGGTCAAGAACACTCTGAATAAGCAGTATGTTAACAAGATCCATCCACTCGTAGTTGTAGAGAAATTGCAGGTGCTAATTAATTAGCTGATAGAATTGTATTGCCACGTCGTGTACGGTAGGATAACAATCTTTTCAAAATGCAGAAGCATGTCTGATCGAGTGAGGTGTGGATTTTAGGCGGCGTCGTGAGCAGTAATTTCGTGGTGCTACTTTTAGAATTGGCTCGATTCGGGGACATCCTATCAATCAGCGAACTCAAGCAGGACTAGTTCGGTGTCGATTTATTTAGAGAGATGAGACAGAACTTTCATCATTACTAGTTTGAAACCACCCTGAAAAACGAATTTATAACTATTTTTTTTAAATCAAAACATCAAAATAAAATAAGAACTGGATGAGCTTATTAGTTGTAGCGGTAGTTGGAACTCAGAAGCACATACCTAACGCCTCTTTGAGGAATATCCTTGCAATACACAGCGAGATTCACATTCCTAGCGCTACGATCTGTAGTGTTTGGAATAAGACCTATGTCCAGATTCGCGTGTTTGCCGATGTTAATGGTTAAAGCCAGCTTTCCCCTCGTGAGGAGGGGATGATGGTCATGTATCGCATCAGTGGAAATCACCCCCAAAAGCACCTAAACAACCCACTAAGCTGATAGCACTCTAACGCTTTCAACACAACGCTTTGTATGGCTGCGAGAATTTGCACTTGAATCAACAGACTCTTAACGGGGTGCAATTAGACTACGTACTTTAAAGGAATGGAAAGTTCCAGACTTAGCCGAAGATTACGCTACTAAAGTTAAGTATATGCTAAACAGTTAGTAGCTAACTATAGTTAGCTATAGCAAGTACGCGAGTATAGCTAAACAAAATCATAAAATCTAAATTATTTAACAACTTTTATCATTATCACTGGTAATATAGTTAAGCAATTAGCTTTCTGAATAACTACATTATGTTTCACTTAGTACCAACACGTCACGCTAACGGGCATCCATTTTAAGCGCTCACGCTGAAATTTGATTCAATCTACAAGGCTTTTCTTTTGCACTCACCCCCAGAAAATGGTGTAACGATCTAAAATAACACCATTCCCGACTCAAACAGAGCGGAGCATTGTTCGCGTCGGCTCATCCCCAACACTTTTACTTCAAGTGGTGAGGGGTGTAGGGGGGGGGGGGGGGGGGAAAGGCGATCTCATCAATATCGGAGTCCCGCAGAAGCATAGCCGATATGATGAAAACCTCGAGAAAGCGTCTCAGCATGTTGTTGGTCTATTTCCTAAAAGACAAAGGGTGCGTTGGCTGCCTTAGGATACTGCGCGTTACCGCGGATTTGCACAGAATGTTCAATTATTTTAGTGGATTAATCACCGTTCAGCTGGGATATGTAGTCACGTGTAGCACGCCGCTTGGTACGCTCATAAAAGCTTTATATTAGCTTCGTTTTCCGGCCACTCTCTGCGACTGCTAAATTGAAACGCCCCATCCCACAACTCTGAATTTCACATTCAAATCTGTGTCCCAAAAGAGAAGAAGGATCGTATAATATGCGTGTATATAGGTAATTCCTTCCAGTCTGAATCAAACGCAGCCGCCTCGAAAATTGGGCACAACTTCATGCCTTTACTCGTATCTATTAACACGGATGGCGAACTGCACGTGGAAAGTGTTCGGCAAAGTTTAAGTTCAAACGGTACGACGTTTGTGAATATTTACTCTCACGGAAAGAAAGTCATCGTAAACTCTCTTTAAAATTGATGAAACTAAAAATAATAAAAAAACGGCACGCAAATATAAGAAGTCGTCGATGTCTATCAATAATTATGAAACTTTTATTTGAGTTTGAATCAGATGTTAGATTCCCTCGGTGAATTTTTTCTAACATGAACTAAAAAAAGAATGAGGACGCTAAAATTATTGAGCGCAATTACGATGCATGATTCACGAGATTCACGAGATCACTAAAAGAGGAAACAAATAACGCATCTCAGTTTTCTCAGCCAAACATTTCCAAAGCACTCATAATTCATCACAATTTTAAAGAATTTGAAGCTGAAATCAAACACCAATGTGTAACGGTTCGTCGATAGGTTTTACTGACTTTACAGCCTAAATCTACCTGATTTCAGAAGCGCATGTTTAGGACTCTCTTTCGAAGTTAAGATGCTTCAAACTTAATACGAATCCCATTTATTCAAGAAGCCAGGGCTGCGTTGTCCTTCCATTGGAGAAACCAGGTTTGCTTTGCGGGCTGCGTTTAGGAGATTATATACGAATAGTGGAGGAGCCGTGTTTGCTCTGCGGGTTGTGTTTGATGAATTCTAAAATCGGAACAGTATAGGCGCCGGGTTTGCTCTGCGGGCTGCGTTTAGGAGTTTCTACAGTCGGAACAGTAGAGGAGCCAGGTTTGCTCTGCGGGTTTGCGTTTTGCAGTGTGATATTACTGGCCATATGATAGTTTAGTCAAGTTTAACAGAATAGCATAGCCTCCGAAGATTGAATAAAAACACCGTTCTAGAATTCGGGAAGAGCAACGTCAGCTGTGTCGGTTGAATTCATGCATAACCCCGCTTTTCATCACGTCTGATGATTAACCGCAGATCTAAGCGCTCAGGTGCTCGAGGCACCACTTTCATATGAGTTTGGTACTCAATATTTATTTTTTTAAGGACCTAAATCAATTTTGTATCAAATATGGAACCAATCGAGTACAAAAAATAATGGAAAAGTCCTCATGACTTAAAATCCCATTATCCATGTTATTGAAAACACATTAACCTCCTTCACAGAGTGTTCAAGAAGTCGGCACCGAACAACAAGCTGACCCTGTACGTGAGCTCCCGGGACCTGATAATCTGCGGCAACAAGATCGACCGACTCCAGGGGGTGCTCTTAGTGGAACCCGAGTACTTACAAGAGCGCAAGGTGTTCGGGCAGGTCGTTCTAACCTTCCGATATGGCCGTGAGGACGAGGAGGTCATGGGACTGAAATTCTGCAACGAAGCGGTCATGTGTCTGGCACAGCTGTATCCACCTCATGAACGTGCACCTGAGGAGCCCAACACGCCACTTCAGGTAAGGAAATTTGGCGTGGATGAATGGTGGTGTATGGGGTTGCTTTGCTTTGATAATGCCCGCTGTGGGGCATGTTAAGTTGGCTTGGATATATCTCTTGCTGTTATAAAATTAAACTGTTAATTTGCAATGGGCCGTAATAACGATAACGAATTTAACGAATTAAGTGATAACTGTAATTATTCAGGTGCTATAACGTCGGTAAACAAAGAGCAAAACTCAAAATAATTAATCTACACAAGTACATAAATTTTATCGTTTTTAATAAGGTCAATGAAATTGTATATGGCATTCAAAGTGAGATGCATTTTCACTAATAAATGTTTCAAATTGCCAAATTAATCCACCCGGTCGATTACAACGATGAGCATGTCGTTAAAATTGATCCGAAACTAGAACATGTACAGGACAGGAGCAAAACATTTTTCAAGCGAAATGAAGGATCCTGTATTGAGAATAACAAAAATGACGACGATGACAACGAAAAGTAGCCGACCATAAAGCGAACCTGATGTGTTTCAATTCTGGATTTCTCATTTCGGCGCTCGACTGTAATTTGAACCACAGTATCCTGTGCAAAATCGAAAAACAACGAAATCTCAAAAAAAAAAATGCTGTGCGCTTGGAAAAATGCAATCCGTCGGCTGTTGTGAACTGGGCGGATCTATCGAAAGACAGACAAGTCTGTTCTCTTCCCCTGCACCCCGATCTCAGGGTTGGGGATTCAAAGCTGACGTCGCATCGTTGGGGGTGACGTCAGAACGGGAATAAGGGAAAGTGGCTGGAGTTTAGTTGTAAAGCTGGTGTCTTACGATCGAACACGACCGTTACAGCTCTTTTACAATAGTCGAAGCGGTACTTTCGTTTACTTTAAAATAAGAAATAGTTCGTTGTCTGGAAGATCCATGTTCACGTGTGATAGCTTAGTTAATTTATCATTTAAGCAGGATACAAATAATGTATGATACAAAAAAATTGATGTGGGAAATTTGTGTGGGAGTCAGGTTTGTGCTGCAGGCTGCGGTTAGGAGTTGATCGGAGATTTAGCCAACAGTTTCAGAAAATTCGGCTCGGACAGGTTATTAGATGCGTGTAATGATAAAACTAATTTTCGGGTTTAAATTGCACCACAGTAAGCCGCTAGAAGCCAAGCCAGAGATTAGTGACCACATGCTGATAGATTAGTATTTATTATGATTTAATATCGGACGCGTTTATTATTATTGCCGTTATGAATTTACTTTTTTGTTTCTAAAGCCACTACCACCATAAAAACAACGGAATATTATGGTGATAAAAAAAACTGTAAGCCCCTTTAAAATAATAAGTAAAATGGTACCACACTTTTCACATTTCTTATTTGAACCCTCCTGTAATTCGTTGCCTCGACCAAAGGTAAAAAATAACAAGCTGTTGCAGCATCAACCCGATGGATTGTTAGAAAATATAATTACCACACTGTAACTTTCTCTGGAAGAAAAAAAGAACTTTCTTCTGCGGGACTCACTGTCTTTCCTTAACCCAATATAGGAGCAAAGATTTTGACATGTCAAAACAACTTACATCCTACGTCTGCCTGAGGATTTCCATTAACCGCATTATATTAACACTACCATAGCAGGCATTTCCATCACTCCACCCACACTGACGTACCTACGTTCCCGGATTATAAGTACAACTACTCCAATAAGCGTTGAATTATGAACTGTGACATTTTAATGAACGCGCTTTGCGACAACCACACGCTTTAATTAAATGTTCATTATCGAGAAATTCGCAGAATATCTTCCTCAGCATACCTACATAGCGATAAATTGAGTCACAGGCACATCACAGAGTTGGTATCACCTGGGGGTGTACGCTTGGAATTGGGCGTAGGTTTATACAACCTCTGTCAATTCCCGATTCAGAAAGGTCTAACCAAACAGTAATCAGACAATCAGAGGCACAGCTGGCGAATTGTTTGCAATATTCGAGCCTTCACACCCAAGTGGGAAAATACTTTCACAGCCGGAATAGATCTTCTGCAAGTGTCTCGAGGCCGGATCCACAGAGGAGAGTTTGCGTTTAACCTCAGGGCTTGAAGATGATCAAGCAACCTTTAATGGTGTTTTCAGATCATCCAGAGGTTGTTACCATGTTGATAACAACTTTACCCCCTAATTTATGGTCTACACTCTGCTTTGTCGATCCGACCTGCTTAATTCCGAGTTTTCCTTCGAAAAACCTCGGTGGTCCGCTGGAACTGACTGTAAAAAGGCGGCTGGAAATTTGTACAAAGATCTAGTTAATATATATATATATAGATAGCACCACGAGAGAAATGTGCTGCTACACATATGTTTGCTCGGGAAATCCTCTTATGCTTGTAATCTATTATTGAGTTACATTACGGGAAGTTAATAGCTGGTTTAACGGCACAGTATTTTGTGCTCGTGTGTTGAATGGAAAAGGTGGAAATGTCCGGGAAAAAAGTCGACGAATCGGGAATAGAAACCACCCGGAGAAAATGATGGAGAGAATTCTCTTTTGTCGAGTATTCAGCGCGAAATACATTCATGTTCGCTTTATCTTCTAGGAAAAACTGAGATGCGTTTTTGTTTTTGTTTTCAAGTTGACGGAATTTTACGAAGAATCCGTTGGGTATTTGAATTGGTACACAGAATACCTAGTTGAACTACGGTTGACCAAAATTTCGCAGAATCTTGTCATTATAAATTTTAAGCATTGTTTGTAAAGGTTATCTCTTATCAATCTTGAGCTATCTTATATTTCAGCCAGGGGCGCTGCAATGGCTTCGTGGAAAAATAAACTCCAACGAAACCGATCCGGTATTGGCTAGGCATTTCCACGGTACTTTAAAAGCAATTATAGGAATTCGGGGAAGTTTCGCTGGGTTCCAGACTAAAGGTAAACCCGAATGAAGGCCCGAATGCGCGGGAGGCGATACCAAAGGCCGGGCAAGCAGGAGCGATCACCCCAAGGAAGCAAGGCAGGTGCCGAATAAATAATGGATATATTAGGGGCAAAGGTGGACGAACAAAAGCTGCTTCTTCCTAATTCTATTCAAAGGTTATTGATTTATGCATTTTGTCTGTGTAAAAACCGAATGCGTAAAAGATGGTAAACAAGAAATGAAAGTAATACCAATTGTACGGATATTTTATTAAGTATTCTCCCTAAGGTGAATTCGAATCTCGCAAGATAATTACGGATTCTAATTGCTAACACAATTTCTTGGTCGTGCTATGATCTGAAATTGCCTGATGACATTTTACATCAAGGAAGTGTCAAGTTGTCAAAAGTACACGCAGCGTTTCATCGCAGCTACAAAATTACGGCCACCTTTGACAAATTCCAAGCATGAAAATGTCCTACGCCTCGGCCATCACGCAAAATGAAGCGAATGAGTTTCTTTTTACAGGATATTTTAATAAAATGTACCTATAGTCTTTGTCAAAGGGTGTTCCATTCAGATAAAAAAAGAAAGAATACTTGCCACAAAGGGTTTCAATTACTCTTCGGTGTACGAGAGTGAAAAAAAATGTAAAGTGTAGCTTACTCTCTCCCCGTTAAAAAGGATCGCGTTGCTTGCCTTTCATCCCTGGGGCGTTCGAATACGAAAATATCTCAGAATGTTTTCATTTTATCAAAAACTCGACCGCCAATGAGATTCTAAAGCAACGAAATGAAAAGATATAGGAATTATATCAACGTTCATGGCTGCTAGGTGGAGGCAAAAGATTGAATGAAGAAGTATGGAACCTGCTCGTGTGCTATTTTCTTAAAAAATACGTTTGATGGTAGAAGAAAGTATGCTGCTCGACAAGAATCTATAAATATAAGACATAAGCACTGTGGCCGACAGAAAGAAAAATCGTCTGTCTAGACTTGGTGAAAATACAAACTGCCTATCTATGGAATTCGAATTGATTGTGGTTAGTAATAATTTTCTTGTTAATGTAAGCCAATGGATTTGGAGCTCGCTTTTGGATTGCGTCGTCGCCACCACAATGAACGAAACATTGAGGTTTCAGACTGCCAACATAGGTGAATGACAATTCATGTGTGACTCGCTGTAACCTAACCTAACCTTACCATGAACCAAAGTCTACAAACGTACAGGCCAAAATTGAGTCCACTTTGATATCGATGCACAGAAAAATGCCGCTACAAATTGACCAAAGTAGTAAATTAAAGTAATTTTTCAAACCAATACATCGACTAAAGAAACCCAATTTTCCAGAGAAATTGGCAACGCATTACTACCACACGGGAATTGACGAAAGAACAAACAACGCAAATGTAACCAGGAAAATAGACTTAATTTAAACAAATCGAAAACACTTCTAGCCATAACCAGGAAAAACCCCCAAATACTCATTCACGGAGGAGTCGTCAAATTCGTTCAAAATGCGAATGCTAGCCGCCGTTCCCTTGGCAATTCGATGTCTGCCGGCTGGTATATAGGTTTGCATTGCCATTCGCTTCTGTTATAGAATTTTACGTGGAATTCTTCTTTGTTTACTTTGCTGAAGCTGGTTTGACGTAGAGTATGAACGCGAAATGTAAACACTCGGCTCTCGTGGGTATAAGAGAGAGAGAGAGAGCAAGAGTGGGAAAAGCGAAACAACTGACAAAATTTACAGAATTGTGTACCGAAAACCATTAAAATATTCAAAAGAAATTTATTATTTTTCCTGGTTTCAAAGAATTTTTATTTTTTTTCGTTCGCCCGGTTTTCTTCCTTTCAATAGCCGATTGCAGCAGTAAACCACGCTTTTTTCTTTACGTAATTCCGGAGAAAGTTTATGTCGAAAAATCATTTGCATAATATACTAAACAAGAGTCACAAGAGACCCAGAAATAAAATCAATACTTCTTTAAACTTGTTTCGCGTCTTTTGCCACGTGTTGTATAGGGATTTGGGGACCAACACTTTTTACATTTGCCGGTTTTTTTTAACCAGATGTTCGATCTCATGTTCGTGTTTTTAATGGGAACCACTTCAATTTAAATATGAGGTAGAAAAATCAATGATGTATGCACCAAGGGTATTGGAAAACCCATAGGAAAGAAAAATGATAGTTCTGCTATCCCTGCTGTTAACTTTTTATGGCCCAAAAATTGCCTAGTTTGGAAAGAACCATCTACCACAGCCCACTCAGCCGTTAACCTTACCATAATTGAAGAATGGGGGAAGGATATTGTATTGGAAATTGCGACAAGAATAAAAGGGAAACTAATAAATGAAATAGGAATAGAGAACGAAATGAGCTCAGATTCTAACAGAAAACCAAATGATGTCCCCACTCATGAATTCAAATTGCAAGAACCTAAATTGGCTTTATCCATAATTAGCCCAGTTCAGTTAAGCACCGTTAACCGATTCGCGTCTGTACCTTTATGACTTACTTCATCTATCAAACCATGAAGTGACTAAGATCAAAAACAAGACCCTCTGGATGGACATATTGATACAGACCTGTCGCTCCGTTCTACGCCTTCAAGTGAGCAAACTATCGTTAAAATCCAACTTTAGCATACCCTATTTAATCAAAATTGAAAAAGGGAGTTTTGGTAAAAGAGTTGTGACGTCAAATTTTCGGCGGGTGGCTGTTTTAGGACGCACTGATCAAGCGACTGGGGCCCAACGCGCACCCGTTCTGCATGGAGGTGACTCCCTTGGCACCTCCTAGTGTACAGCTTGTGCCAGCCAAGGAGTACAACGGCGCCCCCATCGGGACTAGCTACGACGTGCGAGCCTACATCGGTATGTCCATTACTCTGACAGCTTGACTTGTAAACACAGGACAGGGTCAACAGCTCAACATAGAAGAGAGGACTGAAATTTATTCTTAGTGTATAAACAATATGACCAGATTCAGTTGACATTTGTTACATAAAGTTTGTTTTGATATTTGATGAAGGTATTAAAGATTTATTTTTAAAACAAAGATTTTCAGGTAGCTAGCCATCAAACCAGGTAATATGATGAGCAGTTAATTAATTGGGGATTTAAAAAAAAAATCTTAGTATTTATTGCAAACAAAACTAACTTTCTAAACAAAGATTGATAGAAGATTATGTAAAATGTTCTGCAATCTTTTCGGATATATACGGACCAACGAAGGCTAACCCGTCCGTGCCCAGCAGGGGATCGAGCAGACGAGAAGCTGCACCGTCGCAGTTCGGTGCGCATGGGTATACGGGTGGTGCAGCACTCGGGGCCAGTTTCGTGCGGGCGAGACGCCGCCGGCCCGGTAGCCGAGCCTCCGCACGCATCGGTCGACAAGCCGTTCCTGCTCAGCGATGGCCGGGTAGAGCTGGAGGCATCACTCGACAAGGCGGAGTACAAGCACGGCGAGCAGATCTTGGTCAACATGGCCATACACAACAACTCCAACAAGACAGTCCGAAGGCTCAAGGTAAAGACGATCAATGTGTCAAAGCGTAGTCCAGATCTCATGCAGGCAAGACTTCCAATGGCAGAGGCTGAATGCGTGAAAGATATTTCAATAGCTTCTCACAGCTGTTTGAATCTTTAGACAGTAAAGATATTTGGTGGAGCCTTGTTGGTGGATGTGCGAGAAAAGGACGTAAACTTTTTGGTCCCTTCCAACAGGAAAAGGCTTTGTGGCAGTATCCAGTTTCCCCACCTCCCTTACATCGGTTTTCACCACAAACCCGTACCAGTGCCATAGGGCCAGGCACGTATCTTAAGAAGCCTACATACCAATCCATTAAGGATCAGTGATGACGATGCTCCCTACCAAATAAGATCATAGGGTCAATTGATTTGTTTAAACTGTTTTGAAAATGTTTAAACGTCTCATTAAAGCAATCCAATCGCTGTCTGGTCTCTTGTGAAACAAACCCTAAGCAGCATCGTGCGTACATTTCCAGGTGTTTGTCGTACAGCACGTGGACGTCTGCATGTTCTCCAACGGCAAGTTCAAAAACGTGGTTGCACTGGTAACGGGCCGTGACGAGTGTCCGCTGGGCCCCGGTTCCTCACTGAACCGAACGTACAGCCTTCAGCCAGTCAAGGGCGCCACCAAGAACTGGATTGCCCTTGAAGACTCGTTCAGCAAATCAGCAGCATGCCTCGCATCCAGCGTCTCATGCAACTCCAGTTCCCCAGAAGACCGGAATGTTTTTGCCATCTACGTCTCGTACTACGTCAAGGTTAAGTTGATGGTCGGTATTGGCGCAATCACCGCCATGGGCGGGGAGTTGTCGCTAAAATTGCCGTTTTCGTTGATTCACTCATCAAGCGATCTAGACCCGCTGACGATCGCCATGTCTTTGAGCACACCGCCACCAAAAAGAAACGAGTCGGCTGAAAAAGTCGGTCCGACGGCGTTGGTACACGAGACGTCTAGCGACGGAGATGGAAAAACCGAGGTCACAAATCACGAAGTAAAAGTCGATGTCACGAACGATTCGGAAGGTAAGGCAGCGTTGAATTTAAACACTGACAGCGAGAATAATTCAAATCTAACGGCAAAAGATGAAGAAGGAACGGCAACCATGACAAAATCTGAGGGAAAGGTTATAACGAACAAGAAAAGGGAAGTCAGGGAAGATGAAGATTTGATACTTAAATGCGACTCTGAGCCAAGTTGAGAATTAACCAATACTGTAATGCCAAAAAATGTAATTAACAGTTATTGTAACGGACAGAAAGAACAGTTTACGATACGGAAAGTGTTTTGTTGCTTCAGAAAAAAATATTCGCTGTCAAGTAATAAGCCGCAGAACTGTTGATAGATGGCTAAAAAAGATTGTATTGACAGAAGACTGTCATTTTTGGCATTGTCGGTATTATGGGTCTTCGGAAGCTAAAGAGTGAAACACTACGAACTGAGCTATTTTGAAAATACCTATTGGCTATCGTAAATGCTGGAGGCATCCCCTTCCAAATACCCATGAAAGATTGTACTGTGTTGACTGTTGACAAATGCTGGTTTAGAATCTTAGTAAAGCTCTAGTATTAATTTACTATTAGCATTAGAAATATAAGTACTGACTATTTATTTATTGACTACTAGTTATGTTTGAAAAGAAATCAACTAACCTAATCTGAAGTTTTGCAATGCTTAAAAATATCGGAAGAACTGCTAAAACTGTATAAATTTATGGGAAAGACATATCAGCGTGATTACCATTCAACAAAATCTACCTAGCTCCTAAAGCCTATGTTAAAAATTCCACCAAATGCAGTCAAAGTTAGCATTTGGACTGCACTGTGAAAGAAAGAATTGAGCATATCTGTTTGTTTCAATAATTTCCATAAGGCTGCTTACAACTATCCAGATACCAATCAAAACTCTAGTCTTGTATTTTAATGCTCAGGCTCTTCTAGAGTCATATATTGCAAGAAACCTGCAGTTCTCATTAGGTTTTAGATGCGTAATTTATAAGTAACATCTTAATTGTTGCACAGTGACAGAATAATAATTGAATGTTCGATGCACCAAAGTTTTGTAAACTACCTATGTAATGATATATGTATTTTAATAAAAAAATTAAGAAACACATCGACAAAAATATCTTCGTGAAGCCAAGCCAGCTTAAAATTCAACAAAATATTGGTAACTTCAATACAGCCATCTATCTTAGATCAAAGTAAAAAGGCTTGTGTTCCAAAACATACTAAATTAATCTACTTGACAAAATAGGTCCAATAACACCTAATTTTTATTTGCTGTGAGAGGTTTGGGACGCTCCGGAACGCCCAGTACGTTATTGCTGTGGTTACAAAATTGATCCAGAAAGAATTGTTTACTGGCCCAGTAGATCTAGCAAGTGTTGTATTGCAATTTACAAATCTTTGGACCTAAAAGTCCATTTACACGCTTTTTAAATAAGTTACCATCAAATAAGGGTATTTGTACTGGTAAATGTACATCTTAGGCTAAGAAATTTTAGAATGATACAGAGACTTATGTTTTATTATTAGATACACAAATAAACTCTCAAATATTGGTGCCCAGCCTGGGACTCGAACCCCGGTCTCCAGTTACTCGAGATTAAATAGATATGATGCAGTATAATGCCACTGGATTCAGAGTGACTGTGACTCTCATCCTTGGAAATCTGTCATTCTCATCAAGTGGACAAAAAACCTCTCAAAATTAGCATGCCAAACTAGTTCAATTGGTTAGAGCAAAACCTGTCATGGGTAAAGATACTTTTCCTATACTTTGACTAATGTCTTTGTTGCCTATATACTTTGCCTCTGCCTACACTTTGCCTATTGTAAGCATTTTCAATTTAAATCATATTTCACACAATACTAAGACTTCTTTCTAGAATACACTCCTGCATGTCTTTGTAGGCAGCTAGCTATTATTAGTAAATATAGTACCTATTAGCTCATCAATTACCAATCATTAGTACCTATGCTACAACGAGTCAGTGATATTTCATGATGCTGTGAGTTACAGCAACACTCCGTAACAAGAGGTTTTAGACATTATATATAAACCACACACTTTTAAATAAAATGTTCCATCACTTACAATGATACTCCCCCCACTTGAAGCCTCGTACCAGCATTTTGAACGGCTCGGATCCATCTTCTGTCTCTGGTCCATACACTTTGATGAGAACATATTTAAAAGTTCCATCATCGTCGATTTCCACAGCAGGAATGCTAGCCAATTTCTCACTCGCCATTGAAAAGACTCGGCAGACGTTAGCAAATACACCTGAAATACATTTCATACGTGTCACACATTTTTAATTTGATCTACCCTTCTCTAGCCACAGAAAATTGCCTTTAAAAAAAGACTGCAGTGTATTAGATTGCTGACAGTATAGGGAAGAATGGTATATGAGCAAATGCATTGTCTCTTGTGACAATTCCTTGTAAGGGTTCAATTTACTAACGTTAAGGAACTAAAACTTTTTTTAGTATATTTCTACCTAATGGCTGCTTCAGTAAACTTCCAACCAAAATACTTGTTCAGCCCAAGTTTCGACCTTTTTGATAGACAGTTACCAGTCTAGGCAAGTCGGAGTTAACACGAACAGTTGATTAGTTTATGGCCAGTGCAAAGTCGATGCTGATTATTTCGTTACAGAGAAGACAATCAGCTGAGGGCGAAGTATTTGAGGACTATAACCAAATCCCTCGTATCATGAGAGTAATGTGGATTTGCAAGCATTGTAACAAACAGTGACATCCTCATGAACAAAATTATTTTCACCACAATGTATTTTTTTAAGACAATAGGTGCCCCACAGATAGGAAAAGTGGTTTGAAATTTTGCCAGACCAATGAAAGCACATGGATTCCATTATCTAATTATGTTCCCTGTTAGAAATCCAAGGTACTCCGGAATGTAACATTTTTTGACTGGACGAAAGATTGTTCTTGTAAGAGAGTGGTTTAGATGCAAATGACTATTTGAATTTCCCACCTACATGTTATGACATGTAAGGTTAAGATTGCAAAGTTGCAAATTTAATGGCGTAAAGCTATGCACATTACATGCATTCGTTACTAGCAGTTTGTCTCAGTAAAGTCAACGTTATCTGGTTATCTTATAAGAGTTATTTACCTTTACTTATAAACTTTTGTGCGCCGAATGAAATCATTCACGAACAAGTAACAAAACTATTTCAATTTCAATGTGTAGAGGGCGCTTCATGCTGTCAAGCCCATGTGACCAAACAGATGTTCATTGCTTTAAATCACTCTTTAATGAAATCGGAAATAAGGTGTAAAGCATGAATTAAGGTCTAACTCCTCTCTGGTGTAAAGCAGAGCTCTTGATAAAGCTGCGCATATCGTACATTTGTGAAACAGAAATGTCCCTTACATTAAAAGCACCAGTTGTTTGGGATTATTTAAAAGGAGTGATCTGTGTGTATAAACCGGCAGGAATAACTGTTCGTAGTATCAGAAAGACCATAGTAGGAAACATTTGCCGAGGTAGGCACCTTCCTGCTTCGATTTTCCCAAATTCAATGACTAAGTGCTGCTACCTTTTACAATTTTATTACCTCATTTCATTTTTACAATTTTTTTCCTCAAGCTTGCAACAAGTAGCTGCAATAGTGGTTTTGCAATAGTAGAGGACATCATTCCTAACCTTAAAACTTAATGACCATGTGTTGCCTGTTGGGCACAGAAGCAAATTAAAAGTAAAGTAGGTATTTAGAAGAATTGGATTTATAGATTTTCTTTAACTGTTCGTCTTTTTATACTTTAGATTTGAACCATATGCAATGCCGGCCACCAATTGATCATGTTTTCATCGAAGGAGACACACAGAAGGCACTACAAATACGAGTTGCTCCAAGTTTTGCAGACAATGAACTTGTAGTCGGTCCACGTTACCAGCCAAAAGACGTTAGATGTTCCTGGGCCACACATCTCGGGCAAGACACTTCTGGAGTATTTGGTAACCTAAAAATATCCGTTAGTAGCTGTAAGGAAGAATAATAAAATTCAGCCCGACTAAAATAGTTTGTCTATTTAGTGCTTGGTATCAACGAAGGGACAAGGTTGGCACAAAAACTTCACTTGTCTCGGCCATTACGTGCGTACTACGTTAAGGGTCTATTGGGAAAAGTCACCGACAACTATTTTGTTGATGGAGAAACAATTGAAAAAGTTTCTTTTAAGCATGTAAAGAGATCGACTATAGACCGAATTCTCGCTTCGATGCAAGCAGCTCATCAGAAAGTTATGTTCGAGTAAGTATTGAAATAATTGTTTTCACACCCCTTCTTTGATACTTGGTTCCTATGTTATGAGTAAAATTCAAATATGGCTACGTAACATCTTTTTCACTCCACAAAGGCAAAGCGGCGTAAATATTCAGAGCCAAGCTGCATACGAGCTAGCTGTAAAAGGACCAATTAGACCAAGTGAAAACAATGTTCCAGTCGTCTATGGAATCCGATGCGTCAATTTTGACCCACCTAATTTTACCATAGGTAAGTTAATCATCTCGACCATTTTTCTTTTATATCGGTTAAAAATTCCTACAATACAAAAATTGCAAAATAAAACATAAATACTTTATTGCCATTTTCAGAGGTCCAGTGCATAAATGAATATGAAGCATACCTGAAAACCCTTATCCACGATATTGGAATCCAACTACACAGCGCCGCCACATGTTTATCGCTCCAATGCACGCAACATGGGTACTTCAGCCTCGAGGACAGTCTTCTCCGAAAACACTGGACTGTACAACATTTTATCAACAGCATGTCATCCTCTCAAAAAATCCTTGCTGGGCTTGACCGTAACCATTCAGCAACTCTTATCAGTGCACCTCATGTTAGACATAAGGCTCTTTTGGCATAATCCTGTTAAATTAGTAACCCATAAATCACTCATTATTATCGTTATTGCCGTACATGTTATTTGGAAAGAAGTACCACATCCACTTGGGCTCATTAGACGAATGTTTCCACTGCATCAGAGCGCATCCCTTAATGGCCATAAAGAAATTATTTTACCCTGCAGGCCACTCAAGAGTACAATTGCCAATTTTACCTTACCCTTAGACCACCTCAAACGCTCTTCAATTGGCGCTAGTTGCCACTGTGTAATCCATTCGTCACTCGCTATATGTTGGCAGATTCTCAAATAAGGGTAAAGAGTGACGAGTCTTTGGATCCAAGTTGCATTTCACAATTAGTACGTGGGTCAAGCAAAGATTCCCGATTCTTACGGGGTCTCTGCCAATGGTTATTTTTGGCATACGCTCACGTACGTGCCGCGTACCCACCGTTTCTTGCAATAGTGTACGTCGATCACTCATTACAGGAAAAGTTTGGTCTACTCTATATTTAAATTCAAGACAGCACATGTTATTTTTACATGTTGGTAACAACTGCAATTGGTAATGGCATTCAGCAGAACGTAGGTTCATAGAATCTCATCATTCTAAAAAATAAATGCCAAATACACTAGCTCATAATTATGACTAAGCAAAGCTATAGCAAGGCTAAGCTTAGCTAAGCTCAGGCAACGTTACCCTTTGTCAGACAGCGCCGACAAATCATAGCGAGAGTATAGAAATTGTTTCTATGTTTGTTGCCTTTTGGCACAGCAGCCCCCCCGCACCCCAAGAAAACACGATCTAGAAGGGCACCTGCATTCAATTGAAAGCGTACCCACCTTTTTCGTTACAAATTAACCAGTGGTCTCTGCTGCGAAAACCCTACTCTTGAACATTCTCGGCTGATGGTTGTTCGGATAAATATCAACAACACTATCCAATGATCGTTTAAATGTAAAATAATTATCCATTGCTAACTGCAAGAAGCTTGAAATCAGGCACGAATATCTCGCACCCCATGACTAACCCATCAAAAAGGAACCTTGTGAAGAAAGATGGATCGATTTGGCAAGGTTTCTACCAGACTTGCAGGAATGCATAGCAGTTAGGATACAGTTTCACACAATTTCAAAACCATAAGTTTAAGTTGGTGATCAATGATCATAACCAAATTTAATGCGGTAAATAGATAAACAATTATATTTTAAATTCAGTTTATTCAGACTGTCGCGATGACAAAGACATTCATAAATAACAGAGCCAGACATGTTAGACCTCAATCTCGCCCGATGCAATCTTCTCCTTCCAGTCAGCCTTCTCGAAGGCGACGTTGGCTTTGCGTTGTGCAAGGGTGAGCTTCTTCGAGTTCCATCTCTTGGCCTTGAGCCCAGTCTTCACCACCTTCTTCTGTCGGGCAGGGTCGGCTCGGATATTGGCGTGCGCTGTCTTGAATATGCCCTCAACCTACAAATGAACAAAACGTATCTGACAACTGCGCGGAAAGCTTCAGAGAGCACCATAAGTAATCTTGAAGCTATGTCCTAATCTAGTCAAATGAATTTATAAGTTCTGGGATTCGTGTAATCGTAGGCCAGCTGAAAACTGGAGCTAATAAGTTGAAAATCGTACGTTCAAATTAAAAATATCTTAAACATATTTTTTTCAAACGCACACAGGTGTTCAAACCTTTTTTTTTTTTTTTTTCTGCGGAATGTCTAACAACCTCCTTGGTATTAATTTTATTGTTAATGTAGTTTAAAACTTCAAGTCTAGATTGGATAGCTCAGTGTTAAAAAGCTCAATTGATGTTTTATAATCATCTGCTTCATTCGATAGTCAAATGCTCATCATTGCTACCCAAATTGTACACTATGGCAGGCACTTAGTTTGACAACATTACACTAGTATGATCTGTGAGAAAACGCTGGAAATTAGCAGTAGAAAAATTAAATGGGGATTTTATACCAACATGTGAATAGCAGAAAATGTTAGCGAAAACAATGAAAACAGAAGGATACTTTAAAAAAAAAGCAACAATGAAAATACACAAAATAAGGTGAATTTTAGCACTAATCATTCGAACAATGAAGTATAATGGGTTTTGCTGCGATCCAGTAATGAGCAATGAGGTTCTCCGCTTAATGGATGAACCAAAAATGTATGCACAGAGATCAGCCATTGTGAATGACGGACTCAAATCCATCACTTTTTACTTTGTAACGGAAGACTGATTAAAGACAGACTAAAAATGGGAGAAATTATTGAGAACCTTTAAAAACCTTTATGATATGCGTGAAAAAGCAATGTTGGGTAGCTCAGGGTTAAAAAGCTCTAATGAATTTTAATCATCTGCTTCATTTAAAAAAAGTGCTCATCACAGCTACCCAACACCCTCTCAAATTCATACCAATAAAATCATCGGTCACTGTGAAACAGTGACAAGAGTTGGACACTTACACTGTCAGCGGAGATTCCCAGCTTGATATACGCCGAGAACTGCCTCTTGTACGCCTCGTCGTCTTCCTCAGCCAGCTGCCGCATGTAGTCGGCTACGTGAACACCAAAGATGTGCTTCCGGTGGACTTCCGCATTGAATTCCTTTGCCTCAGGGTCAAAACCAGGGAACCGCTTGGTGCTGCAAGCCAAACAAGCAACAACATTTCAACACTAAGGGGTTTTGTGCTGTTGCCTTTGCCAGCTAGGCTCTTATCTAGATTTGAGAATACCTAAAGAGTGGTAACTGTGTTGACTAGAAACACCATAACAAGACTGAATAGGATTTTTGTAGGTTGCTGATCAGACTGCCTTAGTAACATCTGTGACACACAACAACGCCAAAGCTGGAGCTGACTTACGAAAAACTCGTTGGCCAGACCAACAAGTAGCGAGAGTTGTGGCTCAGTCTCGTCATCGGTTCATCATTTCAGTACAACACTCAAGCACCCTATCTATTAATGCACTATCAAAGCAGTGTTTTAAGTTAAGTCCCCAGAATTGAGATGATCAGCAGAGTTTTCTATGTTTAGGGGGTTGTTACCATGGCGATAAACTTTTAAGTTTGGCAAAACTCTGCATTATGGGTATTCAAAGCTGCAGTATGTTCAAGCTACTTTAGGCTGTGGCCATTGATGGGATTCAACTGGACAATTCAGGCCACTCGTTTAGTGGCACACCTACCAAAATTAACTAATCTAAAAAGTCCTACTTCACTATTTCATTCGACTTCTAATTTAAAATTATTATTCGCTGAGCGAGTTACAAAAAAGAACAAATCTTCCTAGCAGTGTGTTTACTATGCTTGACAACATTCACATTCACAATCACATCGAATCCAACCGATTAGCAATGCTTCTTACGTAAGTGGCTGGTATAGGAGCCAAAACTTTTGTCGGCTTATGAACTTCATTTTTAAGGAAATCTTCAAATTACAAAGGATAATCTGACTTCTTTAAGCACTGCTAAGATTGAAGCATAGAATTATTTTGTGATTTGGAAGAATTTCTAAAAAGCTAGCCATTAGCTAAAAAGAATACTTGTTTCTTAGCAAAGTAAGACAGATTCATTACTTTATAAGGATCATTTCTAATACCTTAAATCCTGATTTAGTTTGAACATCTTTATAAGAACAGTTTGCTTAACATTTCTGTAGTAACTATAACATAAAAAGCTTGTGCCTTATGTGAAAAGTCAAGATAAATTCACAACTATCCAAAATGTAAAATAGACCACTGTACCTAATTAACATGTTGATGAAATTTTGTGCCTTATAATGCCATTTAACTGATCAGTCTGCCTTGATAACATCAATGACACAGTACAAGGTCAGAAGGCTACACTTGCCAGCGAAAGACTCGCTGTCAAGAGTGACTAGTGACCAGAGTAAAGGCTCAGTCTCGTCATCGGTTCATCATTTCAGTAAATGGTTAAAAAAAGTTTAACAGAGATATCCACACTCAACAATGATTTATTTTAGTCTAAGGATGAGCCTCAACCCCCCAGCAAATAGAAGTGCAGGTTTCAAAGATAGTTCATGTCCTAAAAAGACTTCTGGATATTTTTGAGGTGCATTTTAATTCAGCTGATCAGACTGCCTTGATAACATCAACGACACTATGCAAAGTCAAATGCCAAAACTAGCCAACAAAATACTCATTAGCAAGATTGACAAGTGGCTCACATAAAGGCTCAGTCTCGTCATCGGTTCATCACTTCAGCGATTATTTTTCTATTCGTATAAAGCAAAATAAAGACCAACGGTAAGCGTACACTAACCAAACCCAAAATAGAAGGTACCCTTATAGACAGAGCAGGTTTTTCGTTTCTGCAAAAAAAGCGATTTGTTTAAATACAGCTTTTTCTTGCAGATGCATGTCATATGTTCTTAAAACATATATTCAATTTTCAAACATTTCTAAATCGCAAAGTGCCAGAATTGTTAATCTTTGTACAAATCAACAAAATTTAAATGGAGGTCTAGGGAATTCCAAGAAAAAAGGGTCTGCTGAGATATGCCAGAGATTCTATTCCTCACCACTTGGCAGCATCCTTGTTAATGGTCACATAGGGGAGGTACAGGAGAAAACCAATAGAGATATCCTCAGAGGGGAGAGTGAGTCTTAGCACGTTATCACTTATTAGTCATTTCACTTGAAAGAAAGTGGCATTGGACCTTTGTGTGGTTGTCGTCAGTGGTCATTCACTTAAAAGATGGGCAAGAAGTATCAGCTGCATCCAGAGCAGAAAAATATAGAAAGGAAGGGTTTTATCTATTGGATAGGACTACTATTCTGTGCAAGTTTTGCAATTCAAAAATAGAATTCCTGCAAAACACTTGAAGACCAAAATTTGTACCCAGAAAAAAAGTGCTGTAGCATCAACTTCAATTAATTGGTCTATTTCTATTATGGTTGGGGCTCAAGTTTCTACTAAAGGACAAAAAGATGTGATATAAAATGAAATAAATTGCACAATTAATGTGCTACTGTCTTATTATGCTGATAAAACATTTCTTCGTTCTGATTCTGTATAATCACGGTATAAAAACTTTCGTTTTTTCATTCCATGTCAAACAGCGACTTTTTTCTAAATTTCCACTGCCACTTCACCACTTTTTGGTATTTATAATGAGAATTTTTGGTTTTATTATCACCACTAACTCCTGGCTCTGCTTATTAGTTCCAATCCTCTCCAAAAAACACATATTCTTACCTGTGGGGAATGTTCAGTCCCCCATCTACGGCGCCCTTCATGGCGGCGTAGACGCGAGCGCCGGTGGAGGTACGCATGAGGCCAGTGTCGAGAGCACAACGGAAAGCTCCAGGTCCTCGCTCAAGAGCCTCCACATTGTATTCTTCACCTGTCACCTCAGTGCAGCCGGTGTAAAGCTTGTCCAGGTGGAGTTTCTTCAACAACTGATAGAGAGGAACATTTTTGCAATGAAAATCCATTTCTGAAGCAAGAATATAATGTTAAACTGCAAAGTATACAACTATGTGGCAATAAAAGTAACTCAGTTTTAAAAAGCTCTGATAATGTCAACAGATTCTTTCAGCTGTGTTTATGATGTAATCATGGTTGCTACATGCCACATGTTAAGGTATAAAGTTTAATAGAGAAAAACAAAAATTAATTACCCTGCGAGCAAGCAACAAGCCGGTGCAGTAGGAAGAGGCATAGTTGGTCAAACCCGCTTTCACTCCGTATCGAGGTAACTCGTGGCTGTAAGCTGAGCACAGGATCATGTCACCTTCAATACGAGAAAATGCCACCTGCAATGATCAATAACAAGTCAAATGTCATCAAATGTTTAATGAACTGTTTTCAATTAAGATATTGTCATCTTCAAGGGAGACCAAGGGTTGTTAATCTGTGGTGTTAACATTATAAATTACATCTACGAAGAAGGTTCATGGTACAGGTGACTAAGTATAAGATAAAATGCCACGGGAAGAGTGTGACCATTACTAACCTGGCAGGTAACATCCTTGTTAGAGAAGCGTACAATTAATCGGTACTTTGGAGTGTTGTATTTATTTTTATCCTGGATTGTAAGCCGCAATCGAGCATAGTAGTCAGTTTTTCCTTCACGACGCCTCTTGAATTTGACTTGAAATCGCTTGAAGTACTGCTTATTCTTCACCACTTTCACGAAACCCTGGAGATAAAAAATTGCCTAGTGAGCCTGCATCCTAGCCTAAAAACTGAGCGGCATGCACGTTGTACAATCGATACCATAAGTACACATATTGCAACCGTGGCGATGGCACATACACCGCCAGAAAAATCGTAACACATTTATAGATAACTGCCATGAATGGTATGATCTAAATCGAACGTAATTGCCTAAATATGTCAAAACGTTCATCGAAATATGCCAACCCGATCGCCGAACGTTGTAAGGCTAATGTGAAAGCGAAAATTTCATCCATGAATATTTAAGAAATCCTTCTTTAACACCACAACTTCACCACGACATCACTTAAATAAAATATCAGTTATTTTAATTAATGCCCGTATGGAAGTCCTACGTACCATTTTTACTCGATATTACACTTTAATAATTGCGGATTCCCTAGCAATACTAGCAAAATATCGGCAACCTGGCTGAGGAACCCTACTCGAATCCACTGCCATCTAACGGGGGTTCTGAGAAATAGATGGATTGTTCAGAAGGTTCAGAAGTAGCGTGTTTCCTGCCAACACAGCTGACATATTGATGAAAATGTTGTTTTAAAGCTTAAAAAATATAATATCCTACATAAAACATAATTAAGACATATCTACTATTGTTATCCTTAAAGTTATTTCCTCAGATAAGTTAATGGTTTGACCCGTTTTCCTACTCTTTTTAACCTATCTGGACCAGCTGGCCCACGCGCGCCAATCCATTTAAAATATATGAAGATTGGGATGAGAACAAAAATGTGGCGAGCAATTTAGGCGATTTTAAATCATATTTTTACCAGCGACTGTTTTGATGAGCAAAGCTAGCTAGCTTGATGAGTTAGCTTTTGGTGATCAAGCTATATTATATTATAACTTAATAAATGTGTTTCTAATTAAAATCGAATTGCATCTATGTTTGACTGGACACTTGTCAGTCACTGCTAATATTGCTGACCAAGTGATTTGCTAATAATAAGCCAGTCTACCTGTTGGATCTGAACATTGGTCAAGATTTCCCTGTCATCTGTTGATCAGCACACTCCAGGCCTGCGGCTTGTGCGCCGGCCATTGCCACGATGAGCACCGCTGACATATAAGGCAGAAGAAGTAAGTATTTATGCTGAAATTTTAGTTGAACAGGTTTGAGAGCCTTGGAGTAAACACCTTTCAAAAAAGTCTCCTTTTACACGACTCTGAACAATTTCGAACTTTTAAAAATAAACTTGTATTGTGTAGTAGCTTCCAGCCTGTCTAAATTCTACTCCTTCACTCTGTCCTAATAATGACACACCATTTACTCAATCTCCTCCTTCTCTTGTCTTTTGTTGCTCTCAAGACTGTTCAGCCTACCTACCACACGTTCAACCGAGAGCAACATTGACACGAGCAAAGGGTATTCTGCAATTTCCCCTAATTTCCCTAAACAAGGACACTTGTGTGCCTTTTTTAGCATTTTGTTTCCTTTTATTTTTTTTGCACTTTACTGGTCAAACAGCTACCCCAATTTTGAAGATACCTTTTCGTGTTCACCTGCATTTTCCCCCAACCCACACTTTTTTTAGAGTTTTCTCAAGGAAAGGATAACATTTTTTTTATTTTTATTAAGTAAGGCTAATTTAAGAGATTTGAACAAAATTATTTCTTTATTAGTTTTCCAAGCATTACAAACAAAACATTTTTTTAAGGTACAATGTTTCAATAATAATTTAATACAGTACTATATTCAAAAAAAAAAAATGCCTTCCTAGCTCAATTATTGCACTTAACCAGTGCCTATTCCAAATGACTACACAACTTCACATATCAAGAAAGCAGTTTTAAAAATATTTCACACCCAATATTTCATAAAATGAAGAGGAATCAAGATGTAATACGTTAAAAAATTTATACAAAGAGAAAGGGCATCAAAAACTTGCAGCGATGCATGTTTGATCCATGCCCAGAAAAATTGCAACTTTTACGCACTTTTAACGCACTTTTACGTGGCAACTGCTTCTAGTTCGCTGACTTCTCCCCAATCGTCTAGCTCCTCCCCCCACCCTTCCACATCTTCCTCAATCTTGACATCAAACTTGCCTTTGTTCACACTGCTCTCATGCTCCGTCACATGTGTAAAGTGAATTTTTGAAATTACGGGTACCATATCTTCAAAAAAGTCAATCTCATCTTTATGTCTACTCGAACTCGCAAAATGTTTTATATCTAGAGTAGAAATATCTGGAAGAACAGCACCAGCCACACCTGTTTTACTAACAACGTCAGACTTCTCCGTCTCGATTGAAATCTTATCTTCACTACTGTCAGCAATGTCAGGAACTGCATTTATGTCGCTGTTATTCGCTAGAATCTCAGGAGCATCCCAATCCGACCAAGCTTCAGTTTCTTCGTCGCTGCTTGGAGAGTGGTCTTCGCCTCCGTCCGGAGAAGGCCGTTCAGGAAGGTTGTCATGAAATGCCGGAGTGATGAGGTCAGAAGTCGCTGTCGTAGATTCACGAGGTCTCACACTACGAAGCGGGGACTTGCGGGCAGATGCTCCGTGACTCTGTCGGAATAATGCACGAGTGTTCAAAACTCATATTTATAACTGGCTCATTATTGCTTTAACTGACAACTATTTGCTGAGGGATCCTACACCATTATAACAAGCCTTTAACAACAGAATTGCTTTCTTTTCTTTACATTTGATCAGGTATTGAAATAAACCAAATGCCAACCTAATACATTTTTATAGTTTGAGTCATATAGATGATCTGAACAAAACAAATAGAAAACAGAAACCGTTTTGTCCTGAATCCACGTAATGCATGTTCGAAGAAGAGATATAATAAAGAATGCACCCTGAAAATGCAAGATTCCTTTACTCGACAAAATCTTAAACATACCTTTGGTCTCCCGTCAGTAAAGAGCTTTCCCCGGTTTCCGCCAATCACAGTGGCAGCACCGAGCAGCGGCACCAGGTCCGCCAAGACGTGCAGCGTTACGCTGACGATATGGTCGTTAGTGTCTTTTATTCCCACAAGGAGCTGCAATTAGCAGGAGAGTGACATTAAAAATGGAAGCGATTGCAGTATTTAATTAAGAGAAATCTAAACTCAGATATGTCATTTGAATTTATGAAGAGTTCAGACTGTTTTTGTTGTAGGGATTGCATATTATTTATTTTTGAAGACCGGCTACAAGGTAACCAGGCAGTAGTCAGATAGTGCTCAGCAAAAAGTTAAATTCTTGTTATGCACAAATACACGTAGGTAAACACACTTTTAAGATATTATAGGTTTTTCTGGTATTCGAACCAGTAACCAATTGATGGAAGAGGAGCAAGCCTGGAAACATATGTGAATGAACAGGGATAAGAACACAGGACCTTCTGATTGCTAGTAGGATACACTGCCAAAATGCACTTCCAGACATGGTCCCCTTCCATCCATTGCTTACTGGATCCTGTGTTTAAATACAGAAAAACTGAACATTTTCTGTATAACCATTGATATTTCAAAGATAAAATCAGGGTTTCGGAAAAGTGACAGACTTTTGACTTGTACAACACCTTGGCCTCTCCCCTCCTGCAGGGGTCCCTTATCCCATGCTAGCTCAGTAGGTAGAGCATCCAACTGGCAATAGGAAGGTACCGGGTTCGTATCTCGGTTTGGACACGCTGTCCAGTACACACATATTAGTGATGTCAGCGAGTAATAATATTCGACTCAAGGACTCGTGGCCATTTCCCAACTACCCGCCAGGTACCCGTGAAAATCCAGGAATAAAAAAAAGGTTGAAATCTCAAATGAACAATGCAACGTCATCAATTTGTCCGTTTTTCTGTTTTTTCTGTTGCACTCCCCCTAATTTTTTCCCCTTCCTACACCAAAGGTTATATAAATAAATTGTGTTTTTGTGTAGTGATGCTAGCGCTATTTAGTGCCAGGTAATTGAAAATTCACTATATGAACACTAATGTAATTCCTTTCCATCTATGCTTCTCAATAAATAATACATGTACCTTCTTTCCCAAGTACTATCAATACATGGATAGATATATGGATATATGTATATATTGATAGATGGATATGGATATACATATATGGATAAGTAAATGGGAAAGAAGGTAATTGATCTCTCTAATGGTTAAAGCAAGAAGCCCAATGCTAAGCAAACCACAAATCTGTAGTAACTGGCCTTCCACTGTTTGGTACATTCTGTACTGCCTTTCTTCCTCTTCCCTATGTGATACTACCACTTACAAATCTTTTGACACAACTCACCAATTACACACAAATATTAATAGTGCACTTTTCTACGTCACAAATATATACCTCGGGAAGGACAGTGGATCTCAATTGTTCAGAGGAGAACGCTTGTGCGATTACGGTGAAGTGTGTGAGCAATATCAGACGAATCTGTGCGTCTCGTACACTCATCATCTGCAGTAATCTTGGCACCAAATGCTCGCGGTAGGTCTTGATTGAGAAGAGTCCCATGCTAGTTTTGTCTAGAAGAAAACAAGAAAGTTGTTTCGGCTTTAGATAAGAACAATAAAGGAACATGGCAATTTGCAATCAACCCCAAACATTTCTTAGTTGGTATATGCTTTTATTCTGAGAACAAATACTGCAGACTAATCATATTTGAAACATTTTTAAAAGTTTTTGAAGTATTCCAAGCTTTCCACAGAAATATAATGCAATGCAAGTATACATTTCAAGAAACAAGCAGCAACAGCAGCCTCCATTTTGGTAGAGGACATTATACCTTGTTTCGGAGTGACGACAGACGGCAAAAGACATTCCTGCGCTGTCAGATCCAGAAGCACTAGCCGCGACAGAAGAAGTCCCCCTAGTTGAGAAGCTACCAGCTCCTCGGGGAATTGGGACAACTTCTCCGTCAGGCTCCTATTTAACAAAATTTATCAGCTTACTTCACACCCAATCTGTTTCAATCTTAAGTGAACTCCCATAGCCAACCAACTTTCAGTCACCCATCCAATTGAATTTCACAGCCGTAATTTGTGTATCATCTTAATAACAGAGACATCAATGGTGTAGTATATACAGGCATCCTTATCCAGCATCAAGACAAGATACCTAGCATAGAGCATGCAAAGCTGAAATCAACAAGAAAGCTCATTGCTGCTGAACAAACCTGAAGAAAACTGACTTCTCCGTCTCATTTTTAAGAGGCAGCTCCAGCAAGAAGCTGTGCAGCATGATGAAGTCATGAGTAAAAAATGGGTGAGCAACAATTTCGCTAAGCGGCAGTCGTAGTTTGATGTCTTGGTTCTGTAGGCGTGAACGGCACAACTCCCTGAATTCTGTCAGTGCTGGCACGCTCTCTGAAATCGAGTGACATATTTCAGTAATTTATCTAAAAAAAACGTTTACCTCAAATATGTTGCAACTCAGTACTACTAACATCAGCATAAAACTTAAGACAGTGAGGAAGGTTTTCAATCAGCACTGTCATATTTTGATGAGTAAGGGAAAGAGGAAAGTGGAGTAGTTGCAGACCTTGACTCGAGAAGCGGTGGTGGTAAAACACAATAGATAACTACGTTTCAACCAAAGCTTTGGTCAAAAACGATTGCCATACACCAGTCTCCTCAGTCTTCAAGTGACCAAGACAGTGGCCAAACCATTTGGACACAGAAGTTATCTATCACAGATTGCCAACGACATTTTCGTTAACTTTATAAGTTCTCTAACAACTCCACTTTACTATTCCCCTTAAACATAGCCTTTTGGCACATTACACACCAGCATTGGCAAATTTTTATCTTTTTAAGATTTATTTTCAGAACCTAGTATTTTCTTTTTTTTCCATTTATCTTTCAATAAATATCAAATATACATAGGTATACGATGTTTACCATCAACGCGACCTCTCAGCAACTCTTCTGCTAGTACTCCAAACCCAAATGTGTCAATAGATGCAGCATCAGGTTTACCAGCATCCACTTCTGGGGGAATAGCTTTTTCATATCGTCGGCTTTTCGTTCGCTCAAGATATTGGTGAGTGACTTTTGAAAGCCTAAAAAATAATGATTTTCAGTATTAGATGCTATGAAAAAATTTAAATAGATAGGTATTTCAACCCAAGAAGAAAAGTTTTGTACCAGTCTGTTCATGTAAGAACAATATTTGTTAATTATTTAAGGCTTTCTTTTCACTTACTGGCAGAGATACTCTAAGCCTCCAAGTTTCCAAGTCCCATCTGGGGTGACGTAAATAGCAGCACTGCATACGTTGTTGTGTGCTGACTCAGCCTGTCAAGGAAAGTGAACAGTCAAAAATAGTAATTTATAATATAAATCACAAAATTATGTTTAAGTGAGTACAATTATTTTAAACATCAATAGGTATTTATTGAACCTGTATTCAAGTACTTGTAGTTTGAAATTACATGTTGAGTGATTTAAGAAGCCACAGAAATTAATTACACAAATAGCTCACCTTTTCGTGAAGAAATATGAGAGCTTTCAAAATACTATGTAGGCCAATGGATATTTGTAGCGGGGTCAGTTTAGTTGAAATTATTGACAGTGGCACAACTTCTTCAGTAGCTAAATGAAATTTTCCATTCTTCTTCCAAGATGACACGTATTTTAGTATGCGTGGATGTCGGTGTAGCATAAGATTCTGAAATTGAAGTTGTTTTAGCCAATACCTTCAGTTGAAACATCTCCAAGGCTTCTCCAAGACTTTCAGAGAAAAGTAGAGTACACAAAATGTTACATTTATTTTATTTATATAATATGGTCGTAAGTGCATGGTTACCAGCTTTAATTTCAATAAAAATGCATTGTTAGTGCATTGTTAGATTTGGTATTGAACTGTCATAGAAATGTCCCAAAGATGAGGCTTACCTTAGCTGAATTTTCTAGAGGAAGAACAGTTTCATTTCCTTGTACAACACTGCCAATGAATATTGATAAGGTAGGATTGTTGCCAGAAGAGATTGTGGCCGAATGAAGAGTCCAGCTATCTGTTACTTCGACTAGCTTGTTATTTATCTCCAGCCCTGGCAATTGACTGTTTTCGTTTCCCATCATACCAAACGAACATTTGTGCACAATGCTATTTAACTAAAATAAAGTGTTCGAGCTTAACCTAACAATTACAAGAGGATGTCAGGTGCACGCGTGGCTTTGCATATTATTATCTGTAAAACTACATCGTTTAAATTTGAGGTTAACTTTAAAAGATCTCAAACTTGTGACAAGAAACTGAGTTAGGCTAATTGGACTAAATTCTTATATATATTTATAAAGATTCCAAAAATGACAGCCGTCACAATGACATCTGACAAACCAAAATTCTTAGCTGCGCTCGGCAAACAACTCGGCCGTTCCCGGTAGTTCCCGGCAAGACCACATGACGCAACAACAAGCTTGGTCGAGCGTTCAGCGTGCGTACTTGTCGTGCGTACTTCGTCTGTGCTTTTTGTTACATATGCCTGTGATTGACTTAATTATCTATCTCCGGAGACATTCCATAAAACAACAGATCTTTGCTTGGCTATTGAAGAATTGTCATTAAGAATAAGTGATTGGTTAGCTTTCGACTGGTCTATGTGAAGAAAGGTAGGTGCAAAAACAAGGTGCCCCGGGTTGGTAGGTAAATTCCTAGAATTGGCTCCAAGGGTCCTTTATACTCAGATAGACCACATTGATCTGAAGTCTCAAAATGGCCTTTCGTCGCGATTCGCGAATATACCCAAGCTAATTCATCTTTGTCTGTCATCTAAGAAGATATCAGCTATAAGGTATCACTAGATAAGTTTCAATCACATTTGCTACTCTTGCCGCGCATTTGTGAGCAGGAATTCAATGCTAGCATTGTTAGGCCAATGGTGCTAACTTGCTCTGGCGTAAACCAGATAACCTAGGTAGGGTCATAGAAAAAGTATTAGGTTAATGTGAATTTCTACTGATCTGGAACACGCTGCTGAAAGTAATTGTAAGTTAATTATTAGATCAATTATATTTGAACAGTTGCCATAGAACCATGATGGCCTTGGCTAGAGAGTAATTCCCCGGAACACAGAAATATTTCGAGTTCTCCTTATCGTAAAATTGCATTAGATCTGTTGAATATACTGCTATGTTCTGTTGGGTATATAATTCTATTAAAGCAGAATATTTTCAAAGCTTTTTTTTTAGAATAAAATGTTGCTTTCCAAACTTACTAGATTTACTGCCTGAGGTGGGCATTACAATCTACTGGATCAATTAAGTCCAATAACGCCTTGTAAACTTTAGGTACGTGATAGTAGGTTTTTAAACAACCACTACCTGGAATACCTACTACTAAACCAGTACCAGAGCCAGTACTACGTACCAGTACTCACCTGCACTACAGTAGACAATTTTAATGGATCCATTGCGTTCCCACAACAATGAACAATAAACAACAATGAAGATATTGTAATGTGCTTGCTAAATCCTACTGTTGGTGCCAAACAGTTTACTGGTAACATTTGGGCTTAATTCTTAGAGTAGATTTTAGGAAGCTTATTTGATTCAGTAAATCCAGTACTAAGGCTTGGAATGCAACCTTTGTTGTCCTTATGAAATTTTTCTAGTAAGATTTGTTTACTGGTCTGTAGATTAAGTTTTGGGACGTTTCTGGAATGTTTCAAACATTTTATTTATTTCAAATTTTGATTTTAATTTGTATTTTAACTTGCGACTGTCAAAAAGCTCACCAACTTTGTGCTTCAAATTATGATCTCTTAACTATAAAAGAGTTTCTGTAATATTTTTTTTTATGTTATGTAATATTTATTTTGTTCTGTAATGTGGTGGCCCCAGAATCGCAAATATCAGCGGTTCATTCTTTTAATTCGATTTGAAATTGTGTTTCTTGACAAATCATAGTCAGGGTTGGACTTTTTGTTTTCGAAGCGACAAAATCATAATATATATATATTTCTAGGACTAACTAGGCAAGTAGTCGTAGATGACGGTGGCAACCCTCCTCAATCTTGTCTGCTGGGTTCATGTCCATTTCCATTTTAGTAAACAGTAGATCAGTGTCATTTTAAATTAAGTGTAAGTTACTTAAATTAGGTTAAACAAAACTCAAGCATTTTGCTTCAATAACATAAGGAACAACATTTTTGTCTCCACTCTACTCTCTCAATAAATATATTCTAAATATTCAATTGGCATTAAGTCTTACACCTTGTTGAGGACAACCATTTCTGCTGATTCCTGCCGATTCCTGCCAGACAATTATCACATTACACATTTCTGCAGTCAAAATGCATGCTCCTTTCTTTATCTTACTAATGTGTGTTAACATTGCATCTGTTTTAGATGACTCTTGTCAGAAAGCCAATTAGCTTTTTAGTATCCTGGTAAAACTAGGCTATTTAATTTGTTAAATTTTTTCTAATCATTCACAGGAAACGGGAAGAAACCCGAGTCACAATGGACGAATTGAGTATTACCAAGTCCATCATCCGCAGTATGCTCATTTCTGAGCCTACTCAGCAGATGACGGTACGAGAAATTGCAAGGCGCCACAAGGAGGATGAAGGAAAACCTATTCCATACATAAAATTGGGATTTGATTCGGTGGAAGCGTTTCTAAAGTCCATCCCCGACACGGCCCGGGTAAGTTTGTAGATTTTTTAATGGCGTTACGTAGTATGTTAGGCTGGACCTTGCTTTATAGCTGATATCGATACACTCCTCATGGTGTAGCATTTTGGATGTTGAAATCTTAAAACTAGTTTTTTAGCAACACTTGCATCAAGGTATGCAATGTGACCACCATAAACAGTAACAGAATCGTCAACTATTTGTATACCTTTTGACCGGTTGGATAAGTGGTACACTTCTATATATTTCTATATAAAATTTCTATATATTTTTTTTGTACATTTCTGCCATTGCAACACAATTTTTTAAAGGGTTGTAGCAAGGTTGTAGTATACTACTACCATAGTGCTAATGTCACTTTCTTGGTAAAAAATGGCTTGTTTGCCCAGCAGAAAGTGAACAGAGATGCTGGCCCTCTGACTACCTATTAACTCAATGGCATTAGTGTTTGAATGACCAGGGTTTTGCGAACGAGCGTTATAGGCTTAAGGCTTAATGATAAGGCGTAAATACTGACAAAAATTCCCCTCACAACAAGAAAACACTTAAAAAAATATATGAATATCTCTTGAATGCAAGAACTTACGGCTCTGTAATTTTTAGAATTGATACATCTTAATGCTGTCAGGATATTTGCAATATTTCATTAAGTTTTGTTAAATGTTTTGGTATTTATTTGTTTTCAAATTTTGCAAAGAAATGTAAAACTTGGTAAAAATTTAATCAAGAAAGATTTGCGTCAAATTGTAATGAAAAACATAGCAGATCTAATTTAGAGATTTTTAAGGTGTCCTAAAGAGTTTGTTTCAATCGGTCCATCCATTTGGTCAGTAGCGTGCAAACAAACACCCAAAAAAAACTCCGATTTTCATTCCGGGTATTCAAATTGAGTACTCGCTTTGCTAGTCAGCTCATCCAATTAATAAGTATATATTTTCTGGTACACATCTCTTATATTTCTCATCCAATAATTTGCGAGTTAAACAATTGGAATTAAGTTTCCATATTATTTCCTAACTATGGGCCTATGGACCACAAACTATGGACTCTTGACAATAAAATGTATCGTGTTAGTTGATTGAGTCATGTTTGCAAATCATGCTGTGAATGTGCTCCTAAAGAAATACTCATAAGTAACTCGGTCATAACGTATTCGTATTGAAATTACGCAAAAGTGAAATTTTTTGTCCATTCTTAGTTAATTTATAATTTCTCTTTTCAGCATCCCTCTCTCTCATTCAAAGTTCAGCAAACCAAACCTTTTAATGTAAGCAACCCTTCCTCTTTCCTGAATTCTTGTCCTTTTTTATTCGCCTGATTAATACTTATATTTTTTTTAAAAGGTTATTATTTATAAGTGAAATGGCAGTGTGTCAGTGTGCCTTAAGGGTGGATATGCATGAGGGGGTTACAGTAATTAGGTTGTTGAGAAATTTATTAAATTTATTTGAGCGATATAGAGTTTGTATGAGAGAGATCCTTAAACAACTGCATAATCAAATCCATTCCCTATCCTGCAATTTCCCTGATCTACGCCGATGGGAATTGGTATGTCAGCGTATACCACCCTCACCCCCTCCTGGACCCGTTACCTCTTTCAAATACTCTTCCAACACTTTCTCTTACCATACCTAACCATTGCCAGTATCCTTATGATCAGTCTTTCGTTTAGTGTCCAACGCAACCGAAAGTCACCTAAACTTAATAACTACTGCGGCTTACCTCCATTGCCTCACTTCTCTGTGGTGGTTCCGTAACTCACTTTCCTCCTCCCCTTTATGGATATCAAGCTTTTGGCACGCCGCACACTACAGACCAACATAAAAAAATATGAAATCATGATTTCCATAAAATGCTTACTGACCAAATTAATAGTTTTCAGGATATGGTGACACAGCGTATCTACAGCCCGTTATCAATAAACAAGTTTCGCACATACAGTCAATGATATTGAGGCAAAGACCGCCTAAATCAAGATCGCGACGCTATACTGCACCTCGTACAGGGAATCGTACAAGAAATTTTACTTCAAATTTCGGTCAAAACGAAAGGCTCGTCCAACCACGTGCATCGCCTTCTGAAAACTTGAGTAATTTGCCATCCAACTCGGATCAAAATCACCATGGGAACTCTGGTAGCGCTAGCGCGTGCCATTCGCAAGCTGAAAAAAGAGAAGAGGTTTATCTACCTCCTACCCTGCAGCAGAAACTGCTACAACTTGTCCAAGATGATCCTGGCCAATCAATTCAAAAGTTTAAGTCTCAAGTGGGATATTTTTTCCCTTACATTGCTGGAATTCTGCCAAATATTGAAGATTTGATTCATGTCCTGAAAACATTGCACATTGTTGGTGGTTGTGTGCACTTTAAAAATGAAGAAGGTAAGGCTTTTATCCAGTGAATAATTTGTTGGCTTAACAGGCAAATCTTTCTCCCCAAATCTTCTTACCCAATAACACAATGTATTTTATTATTATGAACACTAACCGTCTCAAATATGTATGCCCAAACTAGGACTCGAACCCCGATCTCCACCTATCACGGGTGTTGCTCTAGCCCATTGAGCTACTTGGACACTTGCTTTTTGAGACGATTTTAGTATCTTACGATTTTATTAAGAGGCAAAAGACCTAATCAAGCCTTCTTATGGGCATAAAACTTAATTTTATTAGCATTTTATTAGTACTCTAGGTTGTGGTGTCTTTAGATGCTTTGGAAAAAAGAACCAGACAAAACTTCGAGAAACTTTTAAAAATACATATTTTTTTTTAGACCATACCCAGAATAAAAAGTTTTGCCCCACAAAACCAACCGCGGCCGTCAGGCAGCGGGTATTTTATGGTACTTTTGGTTTTGGTCCCATTAGAGGCTTTTGGAACAACATCTGACAAAACTCGAAAACTTTTTAAAATATGCTTTAAATCGAGTAACGTTTAAACCAAAATGCCCACTCCCTCAACATCAACAGCAGCCGTCAGACAGCGGCTACTGCTAGTACACTATATATAAAATTATAAATGTATATATGTATGTTTATAAATGCAAACATATTTTACATTTTGCTTGCTGTAAGATGGGTAGATCCTTCCTTCAGACCTTTGCTCCTTGCATATGACAAATTTTTTTGCTATCAAGCAGGAGGTGTTTTTTTGGATACATTTCAGGAATTTTAAGCACTTATGGATTTTTATTTTAAATCCTGATTAATTACCACACCCCAGCTTTACTGACCAAAGCTGTCGTGTCAGTCATGGTTGCAAAACAAGATTGTATAGACACTTCTGATTGCAGGTGGTCAAACCATATTGAACTAACCTTTGGCTAAGGCCAAGGATTATTTATTCTATATCTGTCTTTTGATCACTACTTTGGATTTCCTCGGCAGCTTCAGGTGATTCGGACTGGGCTGCTGAAAAATCCTTTTATCCAGGAGATGCATCCTTAAAGACATTCATTCCTGGAGGAATGGAGGTGGAAAGTGAAGAAGATGAATTGTTTGGAGATTTCAATGATTCTTTGTGTGCCAAAGGTATTATTTGCTTGCCTGCAGAAAAGGAACTTTGTTTTACTTCTGCGGAAAAGGGTGGTATTTTATAACTAAAAATGGTAATGTGCTACATGGTATTGCTTTGGCATGAATGACTAGTGGTTTTAAAAAAGACCGTAGTTCTTTTACTTCACTAAGGTCCTATTACTCCTAAGGTCCTACTTCTAAAGTCGCTTTTTCCACGCTAAGGATTTCTACTTAAAGGTCCTTTTTGGGGTAGCGGATTCTATACCAGAGCAACACTGTATAACACATTACCATCAACTCACTGCTCTAAACCACTTCGTTATTCCATAAAAACAAATGTTTTCCCCGGAATACAAGGCATCTGGTTTCAAACAATCCTTACTTTCTGAAGATGCTTCTCTCCAAAGATTACACCCTCGTAAGTGTTAACCCTTGTTGATGATTCTGACTCTGAAACCTTCCTAGGACATTGTAAAGGGTTTGCTGTAATTGGGAATATGATTGTGATTGTTTGAAAGGGGGTAAAAATTAGTTCCTGAACTTACAAGAAAATAGATTGCAGGCCATACTATATGGAGTGAAACCCTAACCTCCATGACCCTCTTAAACACAAGAATTCATGGCTCATCGCCTGTTGTAACACAACAAGATGCAAATCTCGTTGTATACATCACTCTGACAACCTCCTTTCCCAGCTACCTGAAGGACAAAACCTTCTCCATCTGATGCCATAACACCTGCTTACCAAAAATCTAATTTACCCAATTAACCTACACCCAATGACCTGCGTAATACCACGAGCCCCCTACGCACCCGCATGAATGGCCACTGACACTTCATCCTTGGCACGGAATATGATCAGGTCACCTTCCTTCATGCAAAGTCCCTCGCATTCAACAACAGTCTTATCAGTAACAATCTTGTATTCCCCTTGTAATCTCGTCTTGTATTCCCCCTCAGAGCTTTGCCACTTGGATTTGGCTTGCCAGTGAATGACTAAATCTAGACTTCCACTCAGTGGCGGCTCGTGACTGTTTTTCTTGGAGCCCCCCCATCCCCACCAGCACCATAAGTAATTAACACTGTAGTAGGATTTCAATATTGTAACATTAAAATTCAACATGTGATATTTAAAAAAAGATATCATTGAATTCTAGCTGTCAAGTCACACATTGGATTAATTTTCATTGCACAAAAACGTACACAGCATGTGAAACTGGGTGGGACAGAAATTCAGGCTAGTAAACGGTAGTTCTATTATTTTGAAACTATTAATCGCCGTGGAAAATATGTGCGATCGTGTGTATCGTTGATCTGTATCTGTTGTATCTGTCTCACTCGCTCTCGCTGCTAGCCCGGCGGCTGGCCAAGGGCGGGTTTTCTGCTGCCCTCGCTGGGCTTGCTAACGACGACAGGCGACACACGTTTAAGGCCATTTCCACGCACCACAGAGAGCAAGCAGCGGCGTTCAGGCTCTATAGGCAGCAGACATGCACAGCCTACTGGATTGTCTCGTTGCAGTCGGCAGCTCGTGCTGTCGGCGTGACGCAAATAGCGCGTTTTTTTCGCATTTTGAAAGTAGCACCCATTTTAAAACACACAAAACGCGTAGAACAACAATATTAGTAATAACACTTCTAATTATAATTATAATAACAATTATACTTTTATTCTGTCGAAAATGCTAGGGAGGGCAGCCGCCCCACAACCCTCCCTCACGAGCCGCCCCATAGCCCTCCCTCACGAGCCGCCCCTGCTTCCACTCATTTTAAGCAAATTATAAAATACCCCTCCCAGCCTCCCTAACCCACCAGCCAACCTTTTTGTTATTACCCAAACATATCCTGCCCCTTCCCTCGGTACCCTCCATTACTGAACCTTGCCAGTAGTCGCTATCAGCTAACTTCTAATTGTGATCAAGGGATGGGCCACACACCACCCAAAGATAAGCTATTGCAGCATATTTATAATACATCTGTTCTTTGGTCAGTTCCCTTGTTTTAGTAAGAAACCAATGTGCATTTACTAAATTTTATATTTTTGTGCATATGAATGTAAAAAAAATGATATTGTTGTAGATAATCCACTTGCTCAGAGAGACTCAAAAGGCTGCATAAATCATGATCTGAAAATAAAGCTGGTGAATTTGCTTGATCACTATTCGGAAGGAATCTGGTGCAGCATTCTTCCTGATATCTTTCAGGTGAGCAGGGTTCACAAAAACTACCTATATCTTCAAGATGTGACAATTTATACTATGGAAAGGAAGCTAGACTGGAAAAAATTTTCCAGTCTAGCTTCCTTTCCATTATTTGCTTGCTGGCTTAAGCTCTCTAGTGGAAATGCCAGAAAAACAAAAAAAAACACTGCAATTTATACTATGTTTGTTCCTAATATTTTGAGCTAATTGACTAGTAGAAGCAAAGAGTAACATCCCAAAAGCCTGCAGCATTTTCAAGGGAAATTGTTACTTTTATGTAAGTGCCATTACCTGAATTGGTCAATTAATTCTGAAACAAAACTAAATTTATAGGAACGTTCAGACTTTTCACAAAATTCCCAAATAGCCGATCAAGCTTCAATTGCTACATGTACTTTAAGTTAAACAAATCTTTTCATTTTACCATTTATAATCTGTCTCTGAATATAATTCAAAATCTCTGATTTTCCCAGAAATACTACAGGATAAAATTGGATTGCTGGGAAAGTGGTTTCTCAAGCATCGTTGAAATGCTCCAGAGTAGCCCAGACACGTTTGTCTGCGTTCGGGAAAATAACAACTGGAAAGTATCCAATGCCAAAGCACGTAGGACAAATTGTGAGTACCTTTATTGAAAGTAATTAGATGATCAAATTGAACAGTGATTGTACAGACATCTTAGGGGCTGCAGATTGTTACCGACATTTTTTTCGTCACAAGTGTAAAAAAAATCTCAAGTATGTATGATTTGGGTCATATCATGCTTTTTGTTTTGCTAGTAACTAACTGGCTAGAACCCCAATTAAAAAGCATAAAATGCTAGTTGACTCCAGCCATCACTGCAGTCCATTCAGTGGCTGTCATGTTTCTACTAATATGAAACAATTTTTTTTTTTATCACAGCTACCGAACCAGCTGTCTCAGACCAGGTTAGGGCGAATATTAAACGGCTTATTGTGAATTATCCGAATGGGATTCACATCGATGCTTTCGCCGATTTGTATGAGGTAACAAACCGAGTGAACCCCGATAATTCTGAATTTTTCCTCAATCAATACATTTATAAATTAAATCTTCACCAACATTGAATGCTGACATGTTTTCTTTTGTTCTGGTTAGCGATTGTATTTGGAAAAGTTTGACTGCAAAGACATGAAGTTTTCCAGAATTGATGACTTATTCATGTCCATCAATAATAAGATAGTTAAAATGAAGAGAGAAGAGAACAGCTTTATCATCCTTCCTCTGGAAGAGACTGATGATCAGACGGTCAAAAAACCGGAGGATGTAAACAAAACTTTGGTATGTTGTTCAGTTCCGTTTATGTATGCACCCAATACTTTGCTATATGAGCATGCCGTATGAGTTGAAACGCTGCAATTGCACCTGCAGCATTACATCTTTGAATGAAGCTCGACAAGTCTAACCATTTGTACCACACGTGTTCCCAGAGTGTCACCGCTGGTGTGGGAATGCTGTATTTGATACCAAGTGACTGCGTCCGTCCGGACTACAAATTCCCTAAGCTAGTTTTGCCGGAAGGGGTCATGCCTGGATCATCGTTGTGTCTCGTCATTGCGTCAGTGTCCAACTTAGACAATTTTTACGTACATATCCGGGGAAGCGGATATAGCGAGGCTTTAGACAATCTTGCCGATGAAATGACGTGAGTAGCGCATCACTACAAATGTATGAATGTGGTATGGTAATTTAGAGAGGCATGTTGTTTGTGTCCCTGTGTTTTTGTGTTTGTGCCTAGGGTTTGTAAAGTTGGAGGCTGACAAAGAACATGGTAATTTTGTAAGGGTTGGGTAGATATTTTACGTAAGATATTTAATATGTATTACATACAAGCGTAATAGATACATTATTCACATACATTACATTATACATTATTCGCTGAGGTTATGTAGGGTTTAAACGTGTCCTACATATAATATTTTTTAGCACCCAATTTGCAAATAACTTGCAAATCAGTATGCTAGAAACATTATTGTTGGGTTTATGCTTCATATGCCGAGTCACGAGTCTCTGCGCTAATGTTAAACTGTTAAAAACATGGTTTGAAAATGGGGTTTGTTTAAAACTGGGGTTTTAAAATAGGTTCGGTAAAGTAAACATAATGGCTTAGCAAACTTTGCCAATCAATGACTTATCCCGATTATCTCCCAAAAGAAGAGTTTTTTTTGATAATTTTATTTATTTTATTTTTTCTGAATTATTTCTTAGATTATTCTCAATCAAGACTGGTATGCACTCGACTAAAATGTATTACTGCTAACCAGAACTATTAATATTTCAAATTATGTTATGGTAAGTTCATCGGATGCATCCATCCCGTGAAAACCCTGAAAACAATCATGGAATGGGGATAAAATGGCAGTGTAATATCTCAGAGTGATATCTCCAAAGTATTCTCTTATTCTCGTGTTGGCAAGATACATAAAATAATCGGTTAAAAAAAATGTTTCATGCATAGTTCGAAGTGGTTTTGAGCTGTGGTTGGATCTTAACAGGGAAATCTCTTTAAATTTAAAACTATTTTTTAATTTTTATTTTGTGAGAAAATAATGAACACGTATTTTTTTATTTTCTTCTAAACCCAATTTTGGATAAAATATACCTGTTTAAAATATTTGCGTTTCAATCTCGTACGAAAACTAGGGTCGCCATTTTTTATGGCATGAAGTGATATCATGGTAGACATTTCTACGACGCCCTGTATAAGAATTTATAATTTATTTTGAATCATAGCTTATCTTGGAAAAAAATTATTTTATGTTATATTTTCTATAGCAGCCCACACACAAGCTTTGTCTTATGTGGGCTTCATTCCTGTTATAATATCCATCTACTCTTCTTTGTTGTAACAAATGTATATGTACACTGGAATGAATAAAAAATGCATTTAATAATAATAATTAATAATATCTGATGTCAAAATGACGTCAAAAAACGTCAAGATACAGTAGCGAATGCAAAGGTGACCCAAAATGATGTCAGAACACTATTTCTGACAACACGGCCCGTTTTCATCCCACCACAAGAATTTATATTTTAGCCATTCCTAAAACAAATAGAAATAGAAAAGTTATGATCGGATTGTAAAAAGAAAAAATACGTCAGATTTTATTTTAAACGCGTATTTGAACACAATGATAATAATTAAATAATAATCTTAATGAGATTTCCCTATTGTGCTAAAAAGGACCATGGCTGGTGCTGTTGTTCTGCCTGCGATCCCAAAGATAAGTCCTGAAGATCGCAGACATAACTTCGGAACCAACTAAGATCTTTTTTCAACCGAAATCAAAACAAAAGAGCAAAACCATTACTACGATCAACTTTCATAAGGCTATATACCTAATTTTGTTGTTGCTTTTGTTTTTTTGTTCCATGCGTCGCTCGACATTTCAGGGTGTTCTATGAATCGAACATGCAGAATTACTGCTTACCGTCAGAAGCAGTCGTTCCTGGCATTTACTGTGTTACCGTCACCTTCGGAGAATTCAGTCGCTGCATTGTTAGTGCAGAAGAAAGCAGCGAAGAAGTTACGGTACATGTTTAAATGTAACATCTCTGATGAAATGATTTTCATATAAATTTAAATTATGTATGATTTCAAATTAATATCCATTAAGTTGCCAGTAAAAGTGATCTACTTGTCTTGAATCTTATGAATTTTAAATTCTATTTTGGTAATGGAATCCACATGGGTGAACACAACAATAATTCCTGACAGCAGAGAGTTAACATATATTTTGGATACATTTTGGGTATCTTGAAAGCCTTCTGAAATACCTTCAACCACCTAGGTTACTAATCTATTTCTCCGTCAGGTGATACCGATGGATTATGGATGTACAATACGAGTAAAGAAAAAATCGATGTACTATCTTCACAAAGATTTTGCACAGTTACCACCACAGGCAATCAACTGCCGTTGTGCAAACCTTGCTCCATCGTTGAACGAGGCTACCTTCAAGCGGCAGGCTGCATTACGGTTTCTCAAGCTTGTTAAGGACAAGGCCGTAATTGCACATGTATCTCAATATGACCGAGAGGTACGGTTAGAATTTTACCTATAGTAAAGTATTGATAAAGGAGAGTACGGTTCGTTAAATCACCTTCTATCTCGGCCTGCCACTCTCGTTCAGTAAGTTCTGTACTCTCCTTTTACCTTTCCAATCAATATATTCGTTATCCCAGCCTTTGGGCAAATTACAAATCAACACCAACTCTAAAGAGTAGTTAGTATATGTGCTGAAACTCCCTTGCAGGCAATGGAACAATTAAAACATAGAGGATTTCTAACTTAAAAACTTTTAGATGGTGATAAAAAGGGACGCCGCTGCTTCACCTCTAGGTGGCATGACGAAAAGTTAGCGGAAAGGTCCTTGGGAGCACAGAAGATTCATTTTTCAATCGGCTCTCATTTTTTTGCAAAAAGATTCTGCCATAGGTCTTTTCTTTTGTAATTTATCTATTACTGTACTTACTCACATTTTTTCGTAAGTTTACCTTGAGCTGTCATATCTTATTTGGGAAAGAGGTCAATAATTCCCGTAAATTATGTAGCCTTGGTTTAACTTTATTAAAATATTTTGCTAGCTGCTTTTTATAACCAGTAGTCAAATTAGCTATGATTTCAAAAATATTTATCTTGATATTGCATTGCAAATATGAAATTAACAAGTCACCTGGGGCCTATGTGACCCCAAAAAATTTGGAAGCCAACTGCCATAGGTACTGTCTGTAGTCATTTTTGCACCTTAAAACATAAGAAATAAGAGTGGGGTCTTCGTTGTCAACATGCAATCTCTGGCTGGTGAAGGACAGCTGGACAAGATTTAAACCAAACTGACTAGTCAAAAACTTGTCAAGGCTTAAACCAAACATGCGGTTAAAACTGTGCTAAGGAGTTTTCCGTTTTTTTTTTTCAGAGAAAATTTCTCTCGGTCAGCCTGACGGACACGTCCGGTGATGAAGATGTTCACATCAATGACTTGCTTTGCCAAGAGGGACTAGCCTCGTTCAGGATGGATACCCCGATTACGGTAAAGTCACCCACAATTAAACCATCGTTTAGGTTACTTGATAGACTGAAGCAAGAAAAAATGGTTCTCAAAGATGAAACCGTAGTCGATAATCTTCGTTTGGTAGCCAATTGCCCAGTGACGAATGTAACCAAGAAATCGACAGGTAACATTGTTTCATCTCCTGTAAATGACCTGGCAAGTGATATGCTGGATTTAAAATTAACAGTCGGTGAAAAGCTGGCAGCGTTGCTTGCCCATGCTGATACTCCAATCGCACTGAATTCTGCGGAGGGTCCAGTTTTGACCTCTCAACTTTCAGTAAACAGAAACAAGTTGACTGGATGCATGGTCAGCGAGCTCCCTGATTCTTTCAACAGTGTTTCGAAACGAATATCTCCTCAAAAACTGGCTGAGAGAATTGTACGGTAATTAGTCAAATATACCATTCACTTGGGGCATAAGTTATTTTTTCCCCTTAGTCCAACTTGATAGTTTCTATTTAATCACTATAATGTGATTTTGTAGCTCTTTTCATTAGAATGAGAGAGAAATGAGACCACTGTTGGCATTAGAAAATATTGGCTTTCTCATCATACCTCAACTAACTCAAAAAAAGTTGCAGAATCAAACTGCAGGCGTATACAATCTGTTATTCACTCAATTATTTATAATTGTACATAAGTGTATGTCTATTGACTCTAAGCTTTTTATTTAGTTCGATCTTACAAATATGTTTAATTTGTTTTGGTATTTGCTAACCGAAACCAATTTAAGGCAGATATCTATACTCATCTTGATATCTGTTAGACACTTCATAGTTACGAGATGCTTAAACTTATTACTGTCACATTAAATTATATTTGAGTCCTGATTGATTTTGGATATCTATTGTGTGAGACTGGGGTGTTTTTCCATGCCATTGTTATCTACACAGCTAATGTTAGAACTAAGTTTCAAAGATTGCAAGTACCTTTGCCTGTGCCTGTTTGCTAAAAAGATATCAAGTTAAGATATTAATTTTGTAGCCCATTTCCTATGGTGCATCACTGTAGGTTAGATTATAACCAACCGCTATGCAAAATATTTTATGTTATTTCCTTTCTACTGCAAGTATTGGATGCGACATTGGATTTAATATTGCGCACAATATTTCTGTTCCGTGTTGCTGAAAGGTGCCCAACATGTACTCTCTTTTGAAAACCTTGAAATGGGCACGTTTATTTTCTTTCAAGAAAGTTGCGTCTGTATAACAGAAATTCACAGAACGGGTTTACAGTGTTGGTAATCAATGAGCGAAAAAATGAAAATACTATTTTTACAATCATAAGTTAAAAACGTATGAAGCAGAAAGACGAGTGGGAAGTATAGTGGGACAGTTTGAGGATGGTCCATAGAAATAATATTTTTAATGCTGAATACATTATTTTACCAGAAAATGTTTTTCTTGTTTTCTAAAGAAAGCAACAATTATGGCTGACAAATTATTTACTAATACTTAGAAAAATAATTGCCTAAAATGGGTACGCTGACGCTTGCAAAGTCAGTCAATGTGACATTTTTATATAGCTAAAATGATTTCTCGATTGGTTCTTGTAGTCAGACTTATCACAATGTCATGTACCAAATATTGAGAAACATACTGTGGGGAAAATGTGTATCTCCAGTTTAAATGACGAGCTTTTTGGTACAATAACTCATTGATATTAAGATTACAAATTTGTAATTTCAATCAATAAATATTTATTCTTAAACTACTGAGTTAAATTAGTTTGTTTGCTTTTTGTGCCCGCTTTCCCCCACTGCTTATCATTTTCATTGAGATGCACATTTTATTCACTTTTTGCATGCTCATAATTTTAATTGTAACATCAAGTGAAGTGAAACGAAGGTAAGATTACGTACACAAGAAATGTCAAGTGTGACTACCTCACAATGCATATCGCGTCAATTTAATTACGAATTGCAAATTATGATTTACATAGCGTAATAGCATCAATATGTTCTTTATTTGAACCACCAATTTCAAAGCCCTCCGTATGAAATAGTTACTGTAACTTTAGCGGCAAAAAGTGGGCTAATGTGATTTTGAAATCGGTAGTTCTTATCAAATAGACATTATATGTAAGGCAATTCCAAGATTTTCTTAATAGTTATTGATTGACGAAACTTGTTTTTGTTCCATTGCAATAGCCAGTATTGATCAAGATTAGGTTTGAGAGTAATGGTTGTACTAGATGTGCCCCGCTACGCTCGCAGTTACCATGAGTGATAACTGATAAGAGTGACCTGAGTGATATGAGCTGATATTATTGATTTTGGTACTAGGGAAAAATATTTAAATCATATCTATAGTTAAATTTTGACCACCTTTGTTTCAACAAAGGTTTAGACAAAGCTTAGATTCAATGTCCTGGTTCAAACTCAACGCTTACATGAAAAATAAATTGCAAAAATGCATTCGAGGCTTCATTGCCTTTACGACAATTGACCCAATTACAATTTTTGCTTAGTATGTCAGAAGATGTCTGATGTTAACCAATGACATTTATATTTTGATCGTACCAATTTATTATTGCAATCAAAATAAATCAACTCCAAATCCAGCAGTATATTATTTTGTACTGAAAAAAATTTTGTCATGCAAGACTAAGAGATATTTAAGCTCACAAGTCAAGATGGTGTGCTCTTTACTTAATTTAGAAATTGTATTTATTTTTTCTCGCTGGTAGTGAATAACCACAGAATTTTTGTGGCTGAGTAGTTCTGTACCTGCTCATTTGCAAACTGTGGATATTTAGTTGGTTATGCTGACATAGTATTTAATCAACATTGTTGTTGATACCACTTTGTTGTACAAACCACCACAGTTGATCATTGTCAGTTTTTTATACATAAGTGTTTTAAATATTTTGCTCCTGTTAAATCTTTGGAGTTATTTGGTACCACCATACCCAACCTTTTTTTAATGTCTAAAAATACCAACCCCAAAACAAACTGATTTTGCCCTTCACAAGGAGTCAATGCAATGCAAGCATAAATACACTGAGCCACAATACAAACGTTACGATTACCGTAATGTCGACTTACGTTTGCTGTGAATGAGTCTGGAGGGTTGGGCTGCAGTTAAGCAAATTATTTTTCAAGATAGATAATTTAACTGATTTTGTTTACATTTTTTCAAGGATATTCCAACGGTGCAACACTGTGTTAAATGGGAACCTCCCACTGAACCGAAGAAAGAGCCAAGACAAGTGTCACTGGAGTGCATGGAAGTGGGGACCTTTGAAGTCGAGGGGTCTCTCCAAATCAAGGAGGAGCAACAACAACCGGACGATAAGCCGCAACAGATCGAAGAGCTGCAATCGGTTGCTGAGCCAAAATTGCCACAGCAATTGAAGGAGACAATGACACCAAACAGAAAACTGAAACATATTTTGCCTCCTCCACCTGGGTTCAACCAACTACCCTTCCAAAACTTGTCTCGGAAAGATGCCCCTTTCGACTCTCGTCTTTTCCCGGATCTGGACCAGCTCATAGACATAGCTGATCTTACCAAGGGAGAACAAGTTGACCAAGAGATGTTTCATTCCCCGGCATCACTTCAAGAGAGCCACAATTTACAAGCTGGTTCTGCTCAACAAAATGTTTCGGCTTATGCTCCACAAACAGGCAATTCCCCAGGAACCACGGTAAAATCTGATGGGCCCCGAACAGTTTGTATTGAGTTTTCATCGTTGGAGCAGCTAAAGGGTTTGACTCCAATCGTACCGCCTGGTTACAGTACTCTTGACTGTAGGAAACAAAACCCCACAACAAGCCAGGTGGGTTGTGATTGGGGACAAGCAAAATGTTCGTCTCCTAAACATTATAAGCCAATGATCCAGGCCCCGTTTGTGAGGCCAAACCCCTTGGACAGTTCATTCACATTAGAACAGCCTCGCACCGTCCAAGTTGAGTATTCTTCGTCAGAACAGCTGAAGTCAACAAATCTGAACCCGATGCACACTGCAAGTCAATATGAAAGTCTGCCACTGCCTCCGAATCTACAAGCAGCACCAACTGAAGCTCATCTCGTTCAGAATCATAACTTTCTATACAGCAATTCGAACAATAAAAATGCACCATTGGCAAATTATGGAATGCCGAACGTTAGACCTCAAACCCAGTTACGTTGGACCCCAAATTTTGCACTGCTTCAACCTCCTATGTACCAAGTTCCATTTGTGAACAATGGCATGGCATACCTCCAGCATGGGATTCTGCCATCCCCTCTTCCCTTGAGTCATATCTTCCAGTCAAATGGATACGGTTCGACAAATGTACCAAATCAGCCCACCATGCTCAGTCCTAACTGTTGGAACAGAGAAATTCCAAACTCATCCCAGAGCTATCCAAGGAGACCCAATATTCCTCTGCCACCCAAAAAAATATTAGAAATTCGCTCTCCTACCACTTTGAAGCTGCAAAATATTCCACATGCAGCATATTTATCAGACGAGGTGAAGAAAAGTCTGTCGACTCCAAACTCTGTGAAGGTCAAAAGCGAATCATCTTGCAGTGAATCTAAAGAAAGTGTGAACAGTAAAAACACAAGCCAATTGAGCCTGGAAACAGATTTTTCTCATGGCCCTGGCGAGAGACCAACTTTCTCACGGAGCACCTATCCATTGAACAATGACTCGATTGAGCTTGACTCGATCGATCAGGATTCCTATACTAAGGATAGCCTGGATGAGGAAGACCAAGAAGATACAGTCAAATCTGGGGATTTCGAGGCTTCGTTGGATGCTGCAAACGAGAGTAACAAAGTAACTAAAGTTGAAGAGACTTGTTCTGGTGAGAAGTTGGATTCCAAAAATGGTGAAACCAAAAAAGAAGATGGTCTGATGGAATTTGCCGATTCTGAGGTGGGACCAAGATCTTCTACTCCTCTTTCCTCAGCAGATCTGGATATGCATGGTTCTCTGGAAAATGACCAAAATCAGGTGAACTTTGAAGATAGTGCGCATTCTATGAAGCCTGCTGAGCATCCCGACTGTAAGCCAAAGCTGACAAATGCAATGGACGTGAAAAACGTGAGCGCTTGTCAGCAACGCCGCCTCATCACCACAATCTGTACGTAGAACTTGTCATGCTCTCACAGATGTTTACATTATCTAAACCCAATGAATTGAAATGAATTGCTTCACATCAATGCATTTTGATAAAAGTAATCTTACCATGCAAGCTTATTTATTAATTAAATGTGTTATTTGTATTCTCTAATTTTGGGGATTTTCATGATTCAGGTGTGGCCGGCAAGCCGGTGAATGTGTTCTGGATGGAAAATAAGCCATATTTTAATGTGGAAAATTTGCTGAGCATTGGAAAATTGAGGGCCCCAGTCGCTTTGAAGATAATCAAAACCAAGAGCATTAACAAGAAGTTATGTGAGGTGAAGGCAAAGGCTCATCCTGAGATTTTTAAAGAAATGGCTAAGTAAGTATCTATGTTGCCTGTTGCAATCTATTGCTTTCAGCATGATTCTCGGAGCCTTTTTTGTGTGACAATTCAGTATGCCTAAGTGTAATTTTTTTGTTTTTGTTTCAGGCTAGGTATTTGCCATGCCAACTTACCAAATGCCAAATTGCTCTTAATAAAGCTCTACGATGTCGGGGAGTTACTATCGACTATCAATGTATCTGACACTTCGTATATGAAAGAATTACACTCGCAGGTATGGTAGACTTACTATCGCAATGGGAAATTGAAACGTTACACTTATATTAACACTCTAACATTTGCTTGCTGAATATTGAGTTTTTTTTTTATTAATTTCAGGTGTTTTCCTGTCCCATTACTTAACCAGCTCATCTAAGTCAATATTTTTTTACATCTGTGATCCGTCAGAATATTTCTCTTTGGTTAAGTATTTAATGTTATTATTCAGATAGCTACTATTTGGTGAAAATGACTGCTTTATGTTCTCCTTTTATAAGTGGATATCATATAATATAGAATTATTATTCCTTGATCCACACTTCAGATGCTAAGTGCTAGGCATTATTATGTGAATCTCACAAGTTATGTACAGTAATGATTTGATTGGTGGATTGTCTATATGAAGAGTTTGCAATGTTCCTTTTTTCGTGAAAAGAACAAGAAAATGTTGACTGTCGAGACAACTTCACTGCTACCACTGATGACGTTAATAAAATATTGTAAAGGGACTAAAATAATCTGCTTATTAATTGTGTTTACTGCCTGCTTAAATATCCAAGTTTAATTTTCATAACACCCCGTGAAAAAATCCCCAAAGGGATATGTCGAATCAAAACAACCAAGTTAAGAAAGTAGGTCTAGGACAGAAAAAAAACAGTTGAAATTTAAATTATGTATAGGTATTCAAATTTTAACTGATTGATTATTGGGGTTAACAACGCACTGTTGAGAATGTTATCTCACACTGTTCATGCACAGTAGCCATCTAAATTTGAGAACTTTTGATTGTAAATATGGTGAGTGTCCCAAGTTTGGGCCACTGGTACCTACAGATAACGGGGAAAAAACCCCCATTGAAAATCTGAAATATTTGGGTTACTTACATGCTAAAAATTAAAAAAAAAAAAAATTGGTGTAAATGAATTAGTATGAGTTATCTAGTAGTTAAATGAAGAAATGTCTCAAGAAATGTACAGCACTTATCCTCACGAAACTTTTCCCTTACCCCAGGGCGTACGCATACTGCACTTTGGGAAACACTGACTCACAACTACAAGGTAGAAATTAAAATTTCAATATATCGGTGAATAATTTAACTCACACCATTTCGAGAGTATTCTTTGTTCATTAGAGAGGTTATCTATTAAAATGTTATTGCAACAAGCACCAAAACAATGAAGTCCAAATGCAAATTTCATGACAACTTAAAACAAAACTAATAAAACTGAGTGGTTTCGAAGCCTATAACAACGCAAGTGCCATGTCAGCAGTGACATAAGGCAAAATTGCTAATTTTGGTAAAAGTTGAGCTTAACAAAACTTGCAATTCCATCGGTGAACAGTTAAAAATAAAAAAATAAAACTCCCTTTTCCACTAAAAAAATATTTATTCTGATTACGTCCTCTCCATAGTTCCAGTAATTCAGAACTCTTTTTTTATATTGACTACTGGCTTAAGCTGTGTTTGCTAATAATAAACAACCAAACTCATGTTTTAAAATATCTGTAATGTAAAACCAATATAAACCATTGTTTATTGTTTATCTCTGCGTCTGCAACGTTAATTTCAGTGGTCAGGTTGAAGTGTTTGTAGCCTGCTCTGGAATGTTGGGGGGCTCAACCTGTTCGGTGGTGCTCTGTCCAGAATCACGCGGTGCATCTGCCATCAGCCACGGGTCTTCGCGTATGTTTGCGATGGTTACTCGGCTGCGAGCGGGTGACAAGATACGGGTTATCAGCGTCTTGCATCCCATAGACACTTTAGGACTCTTCGGAAACGTAACTTTGCTCTGGACTTGCTAAAGAAAAGACAATTCAGAAAACTTGAGTAATTCATTCGTGGAGGTACACTCCTGGACTCATATATTGGTCCACTACAAAAATGTGTGAGTCCTGAGTTGGGGTTGGCTCGCCAACAGGATAGAGAAATCAGGAAGGTACCAAGCACATCATCCAACGTGCTTGCCTAAATGACAAACTGAGCCTCCTATTTAGGGTTTGAAACAGATTTGTTAAATGCACAGTGAACAAAATTACAGTCACTGCCGTGTCAGTATTTATCACAATGCCAGCAAATCCTGTTCTAGTAATACCGTCACAATTTTTGGCAGACTAAGCGGCTCCCCCAACTCTAATTGATCCTCCCTGCTTCATTAAAATAATTGCCTTCAGTAATCATCAAATTCCCTTGTTATCTTTGAGCTGCAATGAAAAAGTTAAGCCATACAACATAGTTGATCCTCATTAAGGCAGCTAATGTTAAGCAAAAACTCGTGTTTAATGACAAGATTTAGGTTGCATGTTACACTGTGCTCTATGGTATGCTGTGAGCAATTTAGCCTACTCCGGAATGAAATATTTTTTCAGCAATTTGTTTTGTGGTCCAGAATTTGTTCCTAAAAGGGCCACGATTCTGTCAATTTAGGCAGTGTGACATTTCTGGATGTGCATATCTGATTAAAATTGCAAACGCTTGCAATAAACAAGGTATTTTATTAATAGGAACACTAATAACCTCTCCCAAAGGGGGAATCAAACCCTGATCTCCACTTGCTGTGTAGCTGTATAGGGTATAGTTATTGTGGTTTTACCCATGCTTTTCATCATACCCTAAACAACCAAGCCACAAGATTTCGAAGAAAAGTTACACGATTGATGTACCTTAAGCAGTGTGCTGTAGTTGGTATCGTCAAAGGGCAATCGGCCAAAGACTATGGCATATAGAACAACTCCAATAGACCAAACATCAGACTGCTGGGGTTGGTACGGTATTCCACGCAATATTTCCGGAGAGGCATATGCGTAGCTTCCGCAGAATGTTTCGCTTAATGCTGCTATTCCGTTCTTTGCCCTCATGTGTCCACGCGCAAAGCCAAAGTCAGACAGCTTAATGTTGAATCCGCTATCCATGAGAAGATTCTCGCATTTTATATCTCTGAAAAAAATCAATGTTAATTTTAACACCTCAGTTGTCTAAACAGCACAAAATAAATAAAAGAGCACAAAATAAATTTTGCATTTTAAAAAAGAATTGTTTTACTTAAATGCTACATTCAACTGAAATTATTAATGTGTTTTTTTTGTTTATTGAAATCAAAATATGCTTAGTGATTTATTTCAAACCTATGAACAACCCCTCTCTCGTGGCAATAATCCACACCATCAGAAAGTTGACGGAACCAACGCCTTCCTCTGACCTCGTCGATATATGTTTCATGCCTGATCACATCCAGTAGACTTCCATTTTCAGCAAATTCCATTATGATGTAGACCCTAAATTCAGTGTGGCCAAATTGTCATGTTAATAACAAGTTCATCTTAAAAATATCGGTAACAGAATCCAATAATTCTATCTTTAATCTATTTTTAAGTGCATGGAGGGGGGGGGGGGGGGGGGGTTGGCATTGAGATGCAGTACTATTTGTATGGCTAGGCCTCGTGGAATAAAAAGTAAAAAATTATAAGCAACAACAGTTCAATTACATTTTACAATGACAACAATTCACATTATAAAATTTCCCCCAAAGTTGAGTACTATCAAATGTCTGTTGTTCAACTGTTAACTGAACTGGGGTCCATTCTGCAATTTTTCTTAACCGTTAAAATCTTCGAACCGTAGTGCTACACAAAACTAAGTCAGTTCCTAGAATATGTTGAAATATTTACCTGTGGGTTGTCTCGATAGCTTGCAAGAACCTAATCAAGTTGGGATGCTTCAATCCTTTTACTACCTCTATTTCCCGTGGCAAGAACTTTTTCAGATAATCTGCAGGTGCTTCAAATTTTGCCACAATTTTGACAGCCACATTGCATTCGTGTCTTTGAGAATGGGCCACCTGTGGATGAAAATGTTAGTATAAAACACAATTTTATTGGTCATGCTAAGGATTTGCAGTGTAATATGCAAACAAAATTTTTTTTGGCAATCATTATTCTTTAGGTTTAATTACTTTTTCTCTGCTGCAACTTCTGCTACAAATACATGTCCTTGATCAGATTTATGTTCAAGTTAACATTTGATATTTCAGAGTCCAGAAGAAAATTTTTTTTTTGCTGTGCTGGACACAGTTTTTGAATGTACTTTTGTACTGTAAAAAGTAATAAAAAATACATAAAAACTTATTTTGTAAAAAACATTATTTAGCATTTTTACCATAGGTAAATAAGTTACCTTAACAGTTGCATATGATCCAGAGCCAATTGTGCGGCCCAATGTGTAGCCATGATTTTCCAGAACAGATGGTCTGTGTTCGGTGATGGCATTCTCTACTGCGTTTTCTCGGATGCCGGCAACTGACACTGTTTTCACTGGCTCAGAGAGTTGTCGAGTACTGATGACAGCGTTGATGGCATTTGCCAATGGTATGTTGTTTGCACTCATTTCTTTTGCTTATGTGTATCTATATAAAAAATATAATTGGATGTATACACCTCTTATAACACGGGCATCCTTATTTTGAGGTTGCTTTGCATATTTAAGAGTTTCCAGGTTTACAATAGTGAATATTTATCTATCCAGAATATTTTTAAATCTGTCTCTAAGCTTTATTTCATAAAGTGGTTTACAAACATTTTAGGAGGATCCTTTACTGACATAGATAAAAGTAATCATGTATGCATGAAGTGCTTGGTGGGAAAAACATTATGAGATCAAGCAAGTTATATTATAATGGAATAAGCTATTAATTCTTTAAAAATGGGCTCAGACATTTTGTTTATCAAATTTTGGAAATTATTCTGCCTTAAAACGGTAAAAAAATAGTAACAAAATTACGCAACAATATAACTAGAATACATTTATGGCAGACTTACCAGAATAACATTAAATTTTCCATTTTAAAACATACCGCAGCTTCTGAACTGTTGAGTTCACTTGAATTTTGAAGAGATCTTTTGTAAATGTTGATAGTTATGATATGGTAATGACTAAGCTTAAAACTGTAAATTTGATGTGTAGGTATTGCCGAAAAGGAGTGTTAACCGTGGTGATAATTTCTTGTTGATTACTGTGTTTCCATTATTGTTGATTTTCAGCCTCTATTGTCGTGGCTTTGGCCTATAAAAGTAATGCATGTTTCCTCTTGTTTCTAAGAGGTACATTGCGCCGATAAAGTTGCCACGTGATCACGTTACCTACTGGATCACCCACCACATACTGAAAACAAGTGAGTTTAGTGAAAAAATTTGCCTACTTGAACCATAAGATTTAAAAAATCTTGTTCTTTTATTATTGCCAGTTGGTATTTTTTTTTTAGAGGCATCATGCTTGGACTAAAACCGTACACAGCTTGCAGGGGTTTCATTTACCAAATAAATCTTCCTTTTAAATGTTTAAAAAAATGGTGTGTCCATTTGCTGCAACTTAACACCATGGAAATTAGTCACAGGAATAAAATCACAGTATTAAACAAAATAAATAATAATAATGACTACAATTGAATTGTCCATTTAATCGTGTTCATCATTTGCGGTACAATGATCTCGAGTCTCAAGATTGATTCAGGGAGAAACATTTTTTCATAGAAGAGCTTTGAGCTCTTGATTCTGAACTGCCAGCGACTCTGAAATTGAAGTCCTAGGCCCTCCTAGGAATGCAGGGTGGATAATATTAAAAAACCTGTTTTCTGTATTGTTTTCTTTATATAATAACTTTAAATCTTTACAAAAAGTCAGCTCGGACATGCCAATTACAAGAAAATGGCAAAAATGTAAGGTGCATTACTATAATCATTCTAATTATATACTTAGGGATACCAATTTTCCAATATATATATTTACATTTCCATTCAAAATCCCAAAGAAATCTTAAGATCATTTCAAACCATCGGGAAATGATATCACAATCCCGAGCACACATTTTGCAATTGTTTGACTAGCCTCATTGACATACCAAAAACAGAATGCAGGATTTCATAGCAAAAAACTGCAGCTTGCACGTAGGCTAGAGACACCTAAGATGGTAGGCAGTGCTCGACAGGCGTATCACTGTCGCTGTCTGAATCTGAAGAATCCACAGCATTACGAGAGGTGGTAGAAGCTTGGTCACCAGATCCATTTTGTTGGTTCTCCATCTGCGGAAAAGAAAAGTCTACACTAGAGTTGCCTTTCTAGTTTATTTTCTGATTTAAAGCTACGTTAGTATTTATCACTGAAAAATACAAACAACTTACATTAAAATCGAAAAATGAGGAGAAATCAAGACAAACATTAATAACCAATAAAAAATAAAAAATTGGTTTTACCAATTTTTTCATTCCCAGTAAATCTTAAATTGTAATTATTTTTACTATACAATGAGCTTACTACAGCTGCATCAGAAATCTGCAGAAGCTTTCTTGCAAACAATCAAGAAGAGAACATTTTAATGTAACATTAAATGTAAATGTGATGGTAATTTAATACATGTTGACAACCAAATTTATCACCAGGCAAAATACAATAGGCAAAAATGATCACGTATTATGAGTCTATGTACCTTTCAAAAGTATGAGGATGAATAAATAATAATTAATTAATTAATTCTACCGAGAAATAAGTTAGACTAGAACCCTTTGCCTTACCCGCCGCCGTTCAACGTTTTGTGCTCGGCGCCACAGCCTCATCAGTGTGTTTGCACTTTCCGCATGCGTGCGTGGCAGTTCACGCTCACGGCTCAGGTAGTTTTCCAGCATTGCCTAGAACAAGCGACAGATGTTTCTTAAAACCAATTTCTCACACAAGGTATGGTGGGGAGGGGGGGTAAGGGCTGCACTAGGCTCTTGACTCGCTTTTCCTGATTGGACCATGCCACATACGAGAATAAAAAATTAAAACCCCTATAACCAATACCAACAAATGGCAAGGGAAGTAAACACCAATCCTTTACAAGGAGCAGATTACAATTGTAAATTCAAATGTTTGGAAAGCCTGTCAGGTTTAATATAAAAGCTTAATAAGCAAACACTAGATTACTTCCAATTATCAATGTGCACTCCGAGAAATCCAAATGTATTTGGCGTTAGTTTTTCAGCCCTTCAAACAATTTTTGCAAATCTTGGCAATGCTAAGACAGGGCGGTTTGTATTCTCGTCCGGCTGAACATTTTTACTTGCAGCTTTTATCATTAACAGCAAGATACAATGAGTGTCGTTTGGCTTTGGGCACCCACCTCTTTGAGACCATCTAAAGCTGGATCTTGTTCATAGGATGGCACCCAGATCTTGACGTCACTGTCCAGTCCACTAGTCGCAATCGCCGGCATGTGGGGATGTGGTTCGAGGCAATTCACCTTGACAGAAGATAGACAATGTTTTGTTGAGAAATGCACAGCGCTAAGAAGGTCTTTAAAGCAATAATACTGCTAATTAATATGAACTGTGAAAGTTAGAGCATGAGGAGTTTGCAGTCTTGCAGTGTACCAGGAATTTATGTAAACTAAAAAAAGTCTTTTCTAGGCATATACAATGTGTACAATGTACACAAATAATAAATGGATTGTGTATAAACAATGTACGAGAACACTTTTAAAAGATTAGAATATTCTTACAATGTACTATTCAATGCAACAGATTGAATGTTATCAAGCAGATCTAGAGGGATCCTGGAAATTGATTCTTGAACTCAAAGAAATAAACAAATCTTATTAATACTAGGTTAATATATTTTAAAGAATTGTGTGGCAGAAATTTGGATTACCACTCCCCCTTCATCACCGGCCATATACTGGACAATGGCCTCCGAATTCTTCTCCCAGAAGAATATGTTGCCGCAATCAGAACCAGAAACGATGTACTCGCTTTTAGGGCCGAAGAAGTTTACGCCTTTCACTAAATAAAACATCATCAAATAAATTGATTGTCTCCTTTAGCATGCCTAGCATTAAAAAAAAAAAAAAAATTGCAAAATAAGAACTAGACTGCAAAACCAACCTGTCACGTTATTTCGATGTCCTTCATATTTGTGCTTGTAGTTCTTACTAGAATCCTTGGTGGTGAACAGGTAAATGTCTTCGTCATTGTACGAGCCAAGTATTTCGGAGCCGTCGTGACTGAACACGGCAGACGTCACTTGTGTGCTGGATGTAGCATACTCCTTGAAAATATATTGTTTGTTCGTAAGATTTTTTTATTAAAATCTTAAAATACTCTTATTATTTTCATTGATGTTTTTGAGTGTGATCTAAGAATATGACTTACCAAATGGGCAGGGCTGAACTTCTTGAGTGGGGGCCCATTCTTTTGTATCATCCTAGCGTCATATATCCGGATGAAATTGTTGCGACCGTTCACACAGAATTCGCTGTTGTTTATTGGATTACACTGGACTCCGTACAAAGCAACCTTACGTTCACCTTCCTTCACAAACATCAGGCTGCGTAGAAGACAAAATATTAGTGACATTTACGTATCGGTATGTAACATAAACCTAGCCGGTAGCCACTGTAGAAAAACGGGATATAAGATATAATTAATTTGCTAAACAAACTCACATGTTATCAACACACATCAATACTTCTTAACTTGTATACTGCAACCATTAAGTTTATAGGTATAGTCATACGCATAAATTATAGGCAACGTTAAAAGAAAATTAGTTGTGAGTGAATTGCATAATTGGGAAAGATCGTTTTGAAATCAATCTTTTGAAAAGATTAAGATCGTCGTCAAAAACAATCTTTTATAAAGATTGAAGTTCGCAATATTTTTTTTAAGTTCAAATTCAAATTTGTTTCAATAAAAGATCAAGTTCATTTAAAAGATCATTTTCGAAAAAAAATCATGTGATCTCTGGAAAAAAAAGATATTTTTTAGCACCTAGAGGAACTGGGTGCTAATATTCTAATATTAATATAGAAATAGTGGGAACACAAAGCAAGAGGATCTTACAGCCAAGAATACAAGAAGAAAATTAGCAGACTGTAAACACTTAACGGGAACAAAAATGCCTTGCATGTTGTCTACAACAGACAGTGGTCAGTGGAACATGGCAAAAAGGGGGCCTCGAATCTCGGTGTCCCAATTTGAGAAAAGCTGTGGTTGTGGACAGGCACGGCGGACATACTAGGCAGCATTTACACACATCAACAAAACTAACAAAAGTAAAACTAATAACTGTTTGGAATCCTGAAAACACTTTCAAGTCTTTGAAGGAAACTGAAAGCTATGGAAAATATTTGCCACATTAAAATTTCAATTGTCAAGTGTTTTACAACAACAAACACTAAAAAAGGAACGACTGCACAAACGATCTTGATCTTTTGAACCGATCTTTTTAAAAAGATTGTGGAAAATTCGATCGCGATCGAATAAAAAGATCTTGAAATACAAAAAAGATTGCGATCAGTTCAAAGATCATTAAAAAATATCCTTCCCCAACTATGGTGAATTTTTACCGGCTAGGTTTGTCTTCACGAATGTCAATGCTCATGACAAGACCGTCTTCACCGCAGCTCAGGAATACGTGTGGCGTCTCTGGCTGAATAGCAAGCTTGTGTACAGCCCCGCAGTGAGCTGCCAGCTTCTTGGTAGAGAGACAGGCACCGGCCTGTGAGAGCTCGCCCAGGCGGACCTAAAATATATTGTATGGTGATTGATTGATTTGTGGGGTTTAGAGACGTACTGTTTTGACCTTTGGTAATCACTAATCACACTGATTTGCTGGATAACTTCTTCTAAGATGAGTTGACTGCAACACCAGTCAGGGACAAGCGAATAATAGTTATAATATGTACTCAAATAGTTTAGGCATGTGTAACGGATGGAAATGTTGGCTAAAATAATTACGCTACCTTGCCATTAAATGGTACAAATTAATGGGCTTTGAGGCAGTAATTTTGTGGACTCAATTTTGAATCCAAACTTATAGAATTCATTATTTTCATAAGTGTTAAAAAGATATGTTTTATAAATCATTTGTCTGTCATTGGTCAATAATGAGACTGAACACTGAGCTAACTATGTACTATCTTAGAAACAGCAGAACAACTAACTTCATTTTTTGAGTAATGTGTCATTTTTCATGTCATTTTTTGTGTGACTAGCCTTCAAGTATTTTTAGATCTCAGCTACACTTCTAGCTGTTAATATCCAATTCAATTTGCGTTGAAATTTATCAAGCTTTTGCTTATTTCTACTTGTTATGGCAACTTGGATTCATTTTTCATCTACCATTTTCATTTTTCATAGCTGCATCTAACATATACATTTATACTAGAGTATAAGGCCCACACAATTACTATGTACTTGTCAAAAGTTGTCAAAAGCCAATAAAGAAAAAAAAAATAGAACTTCGTTCCCGAAGCCACAGTTGTATTTATTTTATTTTATCGTACTGTTTATTTAGCTACTGACAATTACATAGAAGTTATATGGATTTTATCCTAGTATTAATTTATAAATTCATAAATAGATAATATGTTATGGAAAAAAAGTTTTTGCAAGTCATGATTTACCAATCTGGTCTTCTAGCTTAGTTGTGGGATTTGTTGCCATTTCTAAATTTTAAGGTATTTTGGATTTGGATATAATTTTTGTGTTCAATTTTTAAATGTTCAAAAACTCGATAAATCATTGCCTTCACTAACCTGTCCATCACGACTGCATGTCACCACAATTGTTCCGTTTCCAGCCAGCGGTAGAAACTTTGTCTGGAAGACATTGCTTCGATGTCCACTCTTGTACCTAAGGACCGAGCGGCCTGCCGCCCAGTTCCACAGCACCACGTGAAGATCGTCCGAACCACTTGCAAGCAGCGAGCCACTCTCGTTGAAGTGCAATGAATTGACGCAGCCATTGTGATTCTCGAGTTTGTACATGAGTTCTAGCCGTTGAACAGCATGCAGCGAACTGTAGCATCGCTGCCGAAACAGGTCTGATGATTGGTAGCGGCTGCCAACTCCTTTTTGCCTGGAAATAAGTTTGGAAATTATCCTTATTATTATGCTTTAAGCTCTTTTGGTGAATTGCACTTTTATTTTTATTTCACGTTATAATAATTTAAACAAATGTATATGAATGTGTGATTAAATATCATTAATAATGGAACAATTTAAGACTAACTTATCAAATGTTTTTATTGACATTTTTCAAGAGGTTACTAACTGGCATACCTATACAAATTATACTTGCCTGTTGACAACTTCTTGAACAACAAACCATTTGTGTTTTGGTTTTTCTTTCAAGATGATTGGAGAGGGGACCACATCATTTGTATCAGACGATGTTGATGAGGATGCATTGGAAGTTCTTTTTCTGGATCGAAACACGGACTCAAATTGAAAGGTTTCATCGCCTGAAGTTGATCCACTTGTGGCAGATGTGCTACTCGTATCAGATGGCATGATGTCCATCATGTTGACAAAATCATGTGGCAAAGAGCACACAACTGCTGGGCAGCTTTCAGAAGCATCATTTACAGCGCTGCTTTCTTCCGGGTATTCACTCATTCCTCGACTAGTGGTTGGCTGATCTGTAGCTCTGTCGATTTCGAGAGGTCCAATGCTTGGACCATCTGGTATATCTTCATTTGTGTTGGTGACAGTATGAACCTCTCTAGATTCATTTGCAGGAGAATCGAGACCATCACTAACACCGACCTGGGTAGTCGATATCATGTCGGCAACTTCGCCACTCACTTTACTCTCATCCATGTTGTCAGACAACCAAGAACTGTGTTTATTGCGATATTATAATTTTTTGATTAGCCTAACAGTGTGCTCAATGTCAGACATGTTTTGGTGGTCCTAAAATAGCAGAGAATATGCCTCTGACCAGCAGTTTTCAAGATTAAAATATGCACACTTTTTTTAAAAGTGAAGGATTGGCATAGCTCCAAATAGCATATATTAAGATTTTTTTTTCAAGAAATATCAAACCAAACTCGACATTCCTTAAGAAAAGTATGTGACCAACTTTCTGAGGACAGGTACAAAACAGGCCTTCTTCCTTGACATTGGATCCCACATGTCTTCTGTCAAAACAAAACGTCAACAGTGTGCTCAATGTTTTTATATTTAGATACCAGAGTGCGCAACGATTCCTAGAGGCAATTTTAAAAAATTGAAGATGCAGAAGTAACCGTGTAGTATAAAGTAATTTTACAGCCCTAAATGACTTACCCAAAATTGTAATGATTCAAATGCATAGTTGGTAATAAGCTATTACGAGTATTTTGTAATAAACAGCGGTTTATTTCTGTTAAAAGTATGCAAAGCACAATGTAAACAACAGTACAAAATAGAGAGCAAGAAATTAGCATCCCCATTGTGAACACAGCAAACAATAATAAAACAAGGTAGGAACAATCAAAGTTAAAACTAAATTGGCATGGAACTAACAGGTTTACAGAAAACCACTTTAGAATAAAATAAAATAAAAAATAGATTGTAAAACGGGATAATAAACAATGTGTGCATAAAGATTCCTTTTCACAATAATATTTCCTCATTTTGTAGCAGCATAGCCACTCGACTTAACATTGGTAACTATATGTGGAGAAATTGGTAATGAGTATTAAAAAAAACAAGAAAGTTAAAGTTTGAAGTGGTAAAGAAGACGAGAGATGGAGCGTAACTACTTACTTGATAAGAAAATTGGCATCGTGTGGTCAATTTGTTGAGAAATTTCTAAAATTTTGGTTTATGAGTTGCCCTTGTCACCAGGGGCGTGCAGTATGCATGTAGAGTATGGTGGGTATGCGGCGTAACCTTGGAGTGGGTGTGCGCCGCATACCCACTCCAAGGTTGCCAAGGTGTTCGAAAACAAAGCTGGAGAATACAATTAAACTACCACCTCTTGTCACTGTTGTCACTTTCCCTATTGTGTGTTGTTAGAGATAACAGTGACAAAGACAACTCACCAAAAACCAAAATTCCAGAAATGTCTCAACAAAAGCAGCACATGACGAAATTTTTAGGAAGGTTGCACCTCCTTTGTCTTTCCTTCTTCACCACAACAAATATCCAACCTCTTGGCACCCTATTCACATTAAGGATATAAAAGCGTTGGGTTTAGTCTGAGTCTCAACGCTAACATTTAACTTTCTGTGGAGCCTCCTACAGGTGGTACCAGTGACGACTACCCGATGGCCCTTCCGGCTGTCATTTGTAACTAAACTCTGTTTAAATAATTAAGACTTAAAATATCTTTATATTATTTCAATCATCGAGGTAAGCATTATAAGAAATATTAACTGAACGTAACCCAATCTTAAATGAAAGTTATCTGTGAGAAAAAAAAAAAATTCCTTACACCAAAAACGACAGTGACTCCACCCAGAAGCATACTCCATTTTTGTCAGTGAAGTAGAACAGTGAAGTGGTCATATGCCTGCTATTTTTTGCAAAGACTGTTTAAAATTAGCAGTGAGGCTCTGACAAATTGGAAACCCACAGGTAATGGTAACTATTGGCTTCAGAGTTTACTTTTTAGAAAAATTAAAACAATAACATCTGAAGTTAGCATGGCATCTCTCAATGAATGAATGATTAGGAAATATGAACATGGCATTATAAAAGAAAAGTTTCTGGCTTGACTGATATCACAGAAAACATGATCTACACACGTTATGACTCTAGCCATCTCCAGCGCCTCCCATCTCCTCTGCTTCGTTCGTCAAGTTGAGCAACTGCAGCAGCCATGGCGGAAAAGGATCTGCATTATTTGGCAACAAAACATTAAACAAATCCTCTTCCAATTCATCATTGTCTTCAAAGCCATCAGCAACCTCGTGATCCCCTGCTTCTTCCTCGAACAACTGAAAATTTCCATCTTCTTCACCAACAAACGCAACGGCATTGTTTCCTTCTCCATCCTGGTTATTGTTGGCGACATCTCCATTCTCAACAACAGCGTTCAGACCAAACGGGAAATTCCCACGATGCTGTTGAATACGCCGAGGGTTGTCGATCCGTGGCGCATCTTGACTGCCATCAGAATCTTCGGAGTCTGCGGCGTCTCGCTCAATGGAGAGGTCCATGTCTTGGTCAGACTCTGGATCGCTGACGTCGTGCGATATAGCAGAGCAGAAACTGGTAGTGCTCTCTTGGCTGGCCATCGAAGTACATGAGACAAGCTCAGGCGAGGAGATTCCCCATTCGCCTGATACCGAAGGGGTTTCGTGGTCGTCACTATCGACAGGTTCATTGGGTGTTACGTGTTTCCAATTCAGCGCCTGACCATTGAGAGTGAAGCCGGCTGACTCACAGTTTGGATATCCTTGAGCCAAGGATACAACATCACTAGATTTTTCTTTGGTTTGGAAGACTGGCGAGTCACTTAAAAAGTAGTTCTGATCTTTTTTTGTCACAATTATTTCTTCTGTGATGGGTGGTTTAATAGAGTTTGCATCATAAAGATAATGGGGTTTGGGCAGGCTCAACTCTATACTATCATGTGAATCATTTATACTTAAGGACCTGGCTTGCTCTTCCCTGTTACAAACCCAAATCTCCTTCGAAACAGGCGTGTTGGTTGTTAGTTCTAAGCCGTTTGGCAGACAAGACGAAGACGGAACGTTCTCATCTGATCCCCATTCTTCGTATGGACAACAAACGCTACCTGCATCGTCAGCCAATGTTGTTGAAGATGTTTCGTTCGCTTCGTCCTTTTGTTCTTCTGATGATGTGTCACTGTGCCCATCGTACCAAGGATAAACCACTGCTGGGCTTTCTGTGTTTTTCCTTGACATTTCCCAACAATTTTCTTCAAGAATACTAATTAGCATTGCTTGTGAATTACACCACTGTGCAACGTGAGGCATTAGTTGGCTTAAAGGTATTTCAGTGACGCCATCAACGTTGCAATATGTGTCAACAGTTCCATACAAGCGAATAAAGTATTCAGCCTCATGGCAGATCTTTTCCTTGTCTGTACGATTGTCTTCTCGGAATGGATATTCATACTCGAAAAGCAGCTTGAATGTCGTGTCTTCAGGCTGTCAAATCATAAGTAGTAAGTAACAGCAAGCTTCATGAAAAGCAAAAGCAATTTTTTTGTTTTTTCTGCTACTTCATTAATCAAAGACTACTTTTTCTAACAAGAGAATTGAGCGATGAAATATTCAAAGATAAATGTTTACTTTCTTGCATTATTTTGTCAATTCTCTCATATGATCGTTTACTGATGCTCACCTGTTCTATAACAATATTTTCTGGCATCTCTTTTTCAGTCGGTGAGCGCTTGACAAACACAGCCATCTGCGAGCAGTGCCCGTATTCTTCTGTACCAGGAGGACCACATCCAATTCCATCAATTGTGACTTCATAGTCAGGGTACCTCGACATGATGTTAATAGCCCTGGAAAGATAACTTTTCTTTAATCTACACCAATACAACCATGTTGGTATAAATGTTGTGCATTTTTAAACATACCAGCATTCAAACTGCTCCCTGGACCATTCAAACTTGTGATCAAAATGACGAAATCCAGAAAAGTTTGGAAATAGAACATTGAAGTCTGAGTTGGGGGTTGTAAATATTGCTACTTTGGGTTTAATGTAGCCAAAAACTGTGTACGGTACTGACTCCACTTCTTCTGGCCAGAGATGTTCAATTATTTCGATACAAACAACAGCGTCGGTACCTAGGAGACACTTATCAAGTTTTGCAATACTTCCCACAAACGCCTGTACTTTCAGTGGATGACTACGAGTGGATAAATAGTCTGACGTAAGTGGGGCAATTCGGCATCTGTGATTTTCAAGCAATTCCTTGTCAATATCTACTGTTAGAATTTCTTCTAACCCAGAAATATGCTTTGCGTAAGAAAAGAATCCAAACTCCGCACATCCAAAGTCAACAACCTATAATAAATGAATCACAAGAAATGTTTAGCAAAATTCAAGTTTGGAAAGGACATTTAAAATTAATGTCAAATCAATTAGAGTGAGCTAAACTTGCCTTTTTAATACTTCCTTCCCATTTGTCATCCGCCAAGATATCTTGGACTGCCAAATATCGCTGGATATATACAGGAGGGAAAAAACGCAGTCCAACGTCAGCTTCGAACTCAGACTCACCCAGTCTCTTTTTCTTAGCAAAAGAAGTGGCATTGGCAGTAATGCTTGGGGTCACTTCTTGATTGCCAATTTTATGATTACACTCTGTGTTTGACAGGTATTCCCTTAGTGCCTTCAAAAAAGTTCTAGTAAGAATGAAACACTTATGAAAAGATATAATCATTTTGGCGAGGTAAGTCAACGAATTTTCACAAAAAAAAACTGTAAATTGTTAAATCAAACAGCATGGTTATTATTCTTCACATTTTCTGAACTATAACGCTAACCTCCTGTTATCACAGGCTTTAGATACCCAGATTTGAAATCACCTCGGCCATGTTCACTGTTGTGGGGTTGGTCGGGGGGCGGTGGGTGCTACCAAAAAGCAGCAACAGGTGAGCTGACCCCAACTAGCGGCATATTCAGATTGAACATGGCGGGCATAAAAGTACCCTTGAAGAGACTACATGCCTTCACTGGACCGCCAGGATTCAGATGACAGAATTGTTTCGGTGCCCGCGCCATTATCGATATCAATACGGCCCCTTGTTCTAGGTAATAACTCCGGTCGTTACTACCGGTTCAGGTACCCGGTGACGTAACCACGTTCGTGATTACGTCGGCGATTGAAGTTAATTTTCCAGCCAGATTTTTGTCCATATGTCATGAAATGTGAGAGCTCACACTTGAAAACGCATAACTTAATTCCTTCTCGATGACGACATGCTCTTCAACAGGCTTGCACCAGCTCCGAGCGAGAGCGCTCCTACCTTAGAGAAAACGTATTCTTTTCTCTAAGCTCCTACCCTTTGCCCTAGCCTGTATATTTTCTTTGCTTTGCCCCTACCCGAAAACGTGATCACTAGCTGTCAGAGAATGTATGCAATGCTAGTGATGAAAATTGCTACTTATTATTTACTTGAAGGTACCTTATCATTTTACAAGATTTTAGAGTTGGGCCAGGTCTTCGTTTGGTAGTTCAATTAGCCGGTTTAGTAACTTAAGCAACCAACAAATCGTATTGGTTTTGGTATTGGGTGCCGTTTAGCCCCTTCAGAAAATCCGAAAAAATTTTCCTTTTACCTTCAAACCAAACTCAGGTAGGCCTTCAGGTACCTCTGCATGTTCTACAAGATTTGTGAGTTGGGCACGATTATACTCTGGTAGATACAGTTATAGAAAAGGGATTAGAAAAAGGATCCTATCTGATCCTATCTCTATGAAACAGTCGATTTAATATGCTATTTACACTATTTAGTCCATTCTTCTGCTCATAAAACACCTTCTTGTAGTCTCTTCAGGGGTACTAATATATCCTCCATGTTCAATCTGAATATGCCGCTGGTTGGGGTCCGGTCAACAAGCTTATCGCAGTCTACTGTCAAAATCGTGAGAGTGTTTACCAAAGACCAGTGTTAACTGTCTTTGGTGTTGACCCAATAATGGGTAAAAGATATTATTGTGATTACTGTGACCGATCTTTCATTGACGACAAGGAGTCCAGAAGAAAACATGTAACGGGTTCCATGCACATGAGACTCAAGAAAGAACACTATAATGGTTTCCGAAGTAATAAAACAATACTAGCAGAAGAGAGTGTCAAAATTCCATGCAAACGATTCCTTAATGCCGGTGAATGCCCATTTGGTGCTAATTGCAGATTCTCACACTTTTCACGAGAAACTCTTGACAATCTTCGTTATCATATAAATGAAGAAGAAAGTGGAAATAATTTGAGGTTATTAGAGACGCAGTCGGAGTGTCTGGCATCAGCTGATAGAAGCGAAACTCAAAAAGATGAATTTAAAACCCTTGCGTGGCAGGTGCCTGTCGGATTGCAAAACTGTCCCAACCTTCCCCCATCTCTAAGACCTATCAATTTCAGTGGAACGTTAGAATACGAAACTTGGGGCTAGCCAAACTAGAGATGCATACAATAATCTACATCTACGCCTTAAAATAAATTTACCTGAACACCATATTAGATCATATTAGAGTAAATATATCACTACTTCTTCTGTTACTGTCAGCCTTTTTACATTTTACTCTTTATTTCTACACATACAATTACTATGTACAAAGCTATTCGATGCTCAAACAAAACAACACATTCCACTAAAATGTAACCATCTGTTTCACTTTGGTTTTGATGATTGTTTTGGACTCATCTTTTGATTCTGGAGCTGTTGTACTCAACATTTCTCAATTTTCTTTAGATCCGTAGCAGCAGTACAAGTAAGGATTTATTTTTGACATTTTGTGTGAGATAACGGTTTTTTAATAAATCAAAACATCGATAGAGATCCTTTCGTAACTAATAAAAACCAATACATGATCTGTTGAGCAATTATTGCCACTTTGACCTATGTAATGAACTGATGTAAAAATAAATAAAGTTTGGTGTTTACAATTCCAACCACAGATTGACACATTTAAAGATTATTTTGCAGTTTGTCTGAATGTATTAACTATTAACTCTGCTTCTACAAATAAGAGAAAATAACTCGCTCGTTCACCTATCATTCGTGCCTTCTAAACCAGTGGCAGTAGCTCGAGGCACATCAGTTTGGTAGATGTTATAATTCCCTTGAGTGGATCTAGAAATAAACTTATAAATGCAATGAACTTTATGATTCTGTTATCATTTACATTTCAATGTTTTCTATTGGTAGAATACTTGACACGGTATCAAATTGCTCTTTTGCAAGTAAAGTAAGCCAATAATAAGCATTTTGACACTGGATTTAACCATCATTCACACCTGATAACAGATAAATTGAAAGTTCTCCATTCGCTTTGACTGGATTAAAAAAAAAAATTACAATTTTTTTTCCGAAATAATTTCTGCCTGGCTAGTTTCATGTGGTTTTGTATTTGTCGATTGCTTTGCTCGTTTTTTGGATGGAGGCACTAGATGCATTGGCAGACTACTTGGTAAATCAAACCCATCCAACTTCAACTCTATCAGATACATCGCTAGAGAGAATTCATCGGAATCCAGCAAGCCGTCCTGATCAACATCCGACAGCTTCCATATCTTCCCCAGCGTCGAATTGGGCAGTTTCGATTTGACCATCTCTTCCTTTGCAGTGGTCCTTAGGATCTTGCCGTCAACTGGACTGAGTTTCTTGAAGATGTCGTCGTAGCGGGCTCGCTGCTTGGCAACAACCCACTGGGCCTCCCCGGAACCAGCATCGACACCCTCTCCAAGGCGGTAGCCAAATGGGCTGACTGTGTCACTGAGGTCGGAGAAAGCGCCTCCTGGAATTTTCAGATACCACATGATTGATGGATCACAAAGGAATTCCATGCACTTCAAAAGATCGTCCTTGTGACCCACTTGAATTTAGATAGCTTTTACATTTCGGAGAGAAAATTTACTTTGCTATGAGAGTTTTGTAGCTTCGACAGTTGCTAACTGTGATCAAGGTGACTGCCGAAACATTGACTTAACTCATAAATCTCGGTGTCTCTCAACTTTTCTCTCTGGTAAGTTCCGTAACTTACCGTCAGATTTTGTTAAGAAAGAAGATATGTGTGGACAATTTTAAATAGAGTATTTTTCAGGAACATCCTTAAATGAGAATGTTTTGAGAGGGCTTACCTTTAATTTGGTTGTTGGCTTCGGCATCAAACTCTTCGTTCGGAATCATTGCCATCAATCGAGAGATGTCATCCGAGAGCATTTTATCCACAGTGTTAATTAGGTGCTGTTTTACTGCAGAAAATTTGGCAAAGTCTTGAAGCCTTAGCTTTTCTTGCATCTCTTTTATGTCTGGAAAGTCAGCAAGTGACAAGTTGTGTTTTGTTTGAATTTTTTTGTAGATTTTGTCAAGGTTCTCGATCAGTTCGATCCGTTTGTTAGCTTTTCCAATGAATGCAGGCATTTCTTCATGTAGGGAGCTGATGATAAGAGCTTGCATCTGCGGAGTAGACATAAAATAGTTACACGCTGCGATGGCTTTGGTCACCGGCAGTTTGATCTTTCTTAGGTTCTGAAGGTCAAAAACAAAGCTTGCCTCAACATTTCTAGCACCATGCTTATTTTATTACCTTTTTCTCAGTAAAGGGAAGGGAGAAGGAAGGGAGAAAATATTTGCACAAACTTGTGGCTAAGTCAGAAGTTATGGACTAAAGTGAAAAAAAAGAGATGAACAGTCAAACGGCAGTATATTACAATTGACAGTTAAGGTGACAAGTACGATTGTTACCTTAGCTAGTCGGGCTCTCTTGCTCAAGTCATTGAGTTTCCGGAGCGCAGCATTACGAGGTAGTGATTGGATGTCTCGGAACAAGTCTTGCTCTTCATCTTCGAACAGCCTGTACAGAAGAATAAATATATATACTAAGGGAGAGATAGTAGCAGGGAAGGCAAAGAAAGCAAAATCACAACATTTACATTGCAAAAACACATAGATGATTTAACTTTGCTAAAGCCATTTGGGAAAAAAAAATGTAATTGAGCCAAACTTCATTCTGAAGTCATGTACCTACAGCAAAATGTGGGCCAGTTTTCAACTAGCTTACCTCTGTGAATAGCTTGAAGCTGTATTAGCATTATAGGAATCCCTGGAAGACATGATGGAATCACGTGCATGGTCATGGAAGGAAAGGAAAGTATTGCATTCATAGGGTGGATGGGTGGGACCAAAGACCATATATAGGTGTAAAACATCATTCAAGCAATCACTACAGCAGACACCATGCCACAGGCTGTTGGATAATGTCGAATATAGCCATACATCATAGACAGTGCCCTAAGTTCTGAAGGTTCTTGCCAGAAGACCTAAAGTATATTACCAGATTCCTGTACAAAAATGCAATGCTTTGCCAATTGCAAGTCATGTCTCAACAAACCCCCCATTATTCAATCATAACCCTAAACATCCAATCAGCCCGAAATAAAATCCAACAAATAGAACTTCTCACGGACCAACACTCCCCAGATTTCCTCTGCCTAACCGAACACTGGCTCCCGTCCACCGACACCACGTTCAACATACCCCACTATGTCAAAGCTAACATATTTCACCGATCCTCATCCTCCCATGGTGGCGTCGCCATATTTGCCAAACCCAACCTCATCACCTCTCCCCTAGACCATAGTTCCTTTACCCTGGATAAAATTCTGGAATGTACAGGAATTATGTGGACCCCGCCCCCATCACACCCAAACGCTACAACCAACATCGTCATAGCCATCTATCGCTCCCCCTCAGCTTGCACCACCACATTTCTATCTAAACTAGAAGACCTCATCATCCATACTACCAAAAAGTACCCTAAAGCTGACATTATATTATGCGGGGATTTTAACATCAACCTCCTCCAGCCTAATCAACTATCAACCAAATTCCTTGACCTACTCCACTCGTACAAGCTATACGAAACAATACACACCCCAACCCGCATTACTCCCTCCTCCTCCACCCTTATCGATAATATCTTCACCACCCACCCCACTCAAACCATAACTGCAACAACCTTTGACAGCGGACTCTCTGACCACCACGCCCTAAAAATCACACTTAACCACTACAAGCACACAATTACTAAACCGATTTATATCACAAAACGCATACTTTCCCGAAACAACCACCTCCACTTCACCACCTTGCTACAAGACGAAAAATGGACAGACGTGGCCGAATCCATCGGTACCGACAACATCTACAATGCATTTTCAGCCAAACTTACCACCCATTTCAACACCAGCTTTCCCCTTCAAAAATCGAAGCAGAAACCCCCTATCCTGAACGGCTGGATCACCCCCGAGCTTCGCGCTACCGGGAATGAACTCCGCAACATGCACGCCCTCCTTAAAATCTCCCCCAACCCAGTCCTGAAGCCTCAGTACTGCAGCCAATTAAAGCAACACATTATCAACCTGGACACAGCCAAAAAGAACTATCATGATAACATCATCCATAAATCCAAAAATAAATCCAAGACCTCTTGGAACATAATTGACTCTTGCTCCAAACCTGAACGTCCCCCAGAACAACCTAAACTTCTAATAAACAACCAAAAAATCACAGACCCCAACATCCTAGCAAACGAATTCAATAACTTTTTTATCAGGGCTGGAAACGTTGCAGCACCCATTCCCACTCCCCCACTGCCACCATCACCAAACCCCTCCTATCAAATCCCTCTACACAGCCCTCCAATCGCCCGCACCATCTTCCTATTTGCAACCACGCCCGGAGAAATTGCTGCTGCGGCCCGCTCCCTCCAGTACAAGCATTCCAGCGGGCTAGATGAACTCCCCGGATCACTCCTCGCCAGCAACATAGATTACCTTACCGAGCCCCTCACACTAATCATTAACAGCTCATTCAAAACAGGCGTTTTCCCCTCTAAACTCAAGCAAGCCGTTATCATTCCAATACACAAAAAGGGTGACAAATGTAGCGTGGACAACTACAGGCCCATATCTCTTCTATCCTCCCTTTCCAAACTCATAGAAAAAATCATGATGTCCCGCCTCCTATCGTTCCTAAACTCCCACAAAATCCTCGCTGACTGTCAGCATGGATTCCAGAAGAACAAGTCCACCCTCACAGCTGTTTTCCAATTTCTCTCTTCCCTATACGCTGCCCTGGACAACGGTGACCACGCCTTAGGACTCTTTTACGACCTAAGCAAAGCTTTCGACACCATAGACCACAACCTGCTCCTATCTAAACTCCACTCCCTAGGTATCCGAGGCACCGCCAATAAGTGGATTGCCTCATTCCTTTCCAATCGCACCCAAGTCGTCCGAATAAACTCCTCAACCCCTGGCCGCCCCCCCACTCTATCCTCCCCTGTCGCAATAAAGCAAGGAGTACCCCAAGGCTCCGTCCTCTCTCCGCTCCTATTCCTCCTATATGTCAACGACCTCCCCCAACATGTAACACAAGGCGCACTCTTTCAGTTCGCTGACGACACGAGCCACCTACTCACTAGCCCTAAATCACAGCCCATCAATACCATTACGCAAACCGCCAACTTCCAGGCTACCATCATCTCAACGTTCTGCCTAAACAACCGACTTGCGCTACAGCCTTCCAAATCCACCTTCATAAACTTCCACACAAAAACCAAATTTCCTAACTCCACGCCACTCATACGGGTCAACAATAAGATAATCCCCAGCGCCACATCAACTAAATTTCTGGGGATCCACATAACCTCAGACCTAGACTGGTCCATTCACACCCAAAAAACCCTGTCCAAAATTAAAAGTACCTGTTTCCTCCTCCGCAGACTGAAACGCATAGTTAACTCCCATACCCTAAACCTAGTCTATCACGCTCACCTCCACTCACACCTTTCTTATGGCCTCCTGTTCTGGGGCACCTCCCCTCAAGCCAAACGTATCTTCACAGCCCAAAAACAAGCCATCCGCGTAATTGCTGGAATATCCCGCCGCAAGACCTGCAGACCCCACTTTATTTCCCTGAAAATCCTTACTCTCTCCAGCACCCTCATCCAAATAGCCTGCACCCTTGTTCGCTCACACCCCCACCTCTTCCCTCTTAACTCCGCAGTCCACTCGCATGCGACAAGGCAACGTAATGAAATCCGGTCCATCCCCCATGCTCTCTCCCTATATAAACACAGTCCGCTCTACCTATGCACTAAAGTACACAACCACCTTCCCTACCAAATCGCCCACTCGCCTAAACGCACAACCTTTGACTCCAGCCTTCGCAACTTTCTCCTTCAAAACCCATTTTACTCCCTCGACGAATACCTCAATTTCCAGACAAATCCCACCCCCTAAACCTCCAGCAGCCTTAATAAAGTTCCCAATCCTCAACATACCAACATTATGATACTCACACCAACTGTCTTACTCATCCTAGTTAAGGTTATCCCATTTTAATTTAATTTCTAATTATTATCAATTGAGTAAATTATTATTATTAGTTATTCATTATTAGTTATTAGTTATTAGTTATTTTCATGACTTGTCTTATACGTATACCATGTATGTGTCCTGAGACAGAAATAAATACAAATACAATACAAATACAAATACAAAAGGTGTCTACAGATTTTATCAAATTCATCCCATGGTTCAAGGATCATTGTATAGGGGAAATCTTGGGACTAAACTAAGCTTTAAAAAAAAGCTAATAAATATGACAGTATTATGATAAGCTTCTTGAATCCTATGGTGTTACAGAATCTGATGCAGATTCTTAACCATTTAAGATATCAAAAAACTTCTGAAGAATTATTTTACCAAAAAAGTCCAGCCAAAAAAAAAAAAAAAAAACAACAACAATTTAAGAAAGATCCAAGTTGAATGTAGATCAATTTTTGTCGACTTTGGAGAGCGTTTTCACCACAAGGAATTCCAAACTCAAAACAAACATTTTAATGTTAGTACACTGGATACAAATGTTCACAATCAGATCTATTTACAAGAGAGGGAGCAAGAGTAAAACTACACTAGGTAAGTTGAGGTACCTTCTGTTGGTGTCATGTACCAGTGGCTGATCCCAGAATGAGCCAATGTAGACGCGGGCTACCTCTGGTGTTTGCAGGATCTTTCCAAGTGACCACATTAGAGCACCGTAAACTCTCATCAGCTGCTGATGGTTGATTCCGTCCGATTTGTTCAGTACAATTCTAATCTTGTCATCATTTCCTTGCAATGCAGATATGGATCTAATAAACACATTTATTAATTAACATGTAAAAATGCTTAAGTGCAGTATCTGTAAAATAAATGTATGTTTGCTTCAAACCTGCGAAACTCGTCCGAGATATCTAGTTTGTGAGCGTCAAATAAAAGTATTATTCGGTCGACTCTCTCAGCAAACCACTGAAGCACTCCAGTGAAATCGTAGCCTCTGTCAATACGTTGTTTCTCTCCTGAGAGAATGCCTGGAGTGTCTATTATTGAAATAGATTTTAAAACAGGCGAAGGAAGAAGGGAGCATTGGAAGCGGTTGAGGAAGGCATTGCCGAATTTAGCCACTGGTCGAAATTGTTTATCTGGATCAACAACTAGTGCGTTTCCAGGAATAATTCTTTCGCTTTCTCCATGCATCACAGCGATGAAACGGTCAGTTGTCGGCTCAGGACCTATTCGAATGCCAGGAAAATCGCTCTCCAAGAGGTATCTGATGAGAGTAGTTTTACCCGTTGAATATTGGCCCATGAACAAAATCATTGGTTTAGCTTCAAAGTCAGCATCATTGAACTTGGGCGAGTGAAATTCATGGAACAGACATGATTCCTCGAGGGGAAGCAATTTATTTTTGTAAATGGTTTTGAGCCCATCGACCACATTTTCAAACTCATCTTTTTTACCTCCTCCACCAAACCAACTGAAAAAAAGACAATCAATTGCCATTACAAAAAAAATTAAACAATATCTCTCTATAAGCTAACTAATTAATGGCGTTTTTGACGGGCCTGCACCAAGGCGGGCTTAAAACTTGCTTGATAACATCATGCTCTCCCCCGGGTTTGCACCAACTCTAAGCAGGAGCTCTCTGATCCAAACAAGTGATCAGTAATACATTAATTTGTTTTCCTATTTCACCAATTACTCCAATTCTCTGAGCAAAAAAGTGCATAGGTGAGTGATAGCAAGCAAAGCTGCCTGTTCAGTACCTGAAAAATGCACTGGGGCAGAGTCAAATGTCCTGTCGAGCACGCAAATCGCCCCTGGTGCAGACAGTCAAATACGCCATGAGATTTATTTCACTTCGAGAAAGAGAGGGCCGGTGCGGTGAACTCAAGTTATTTCCATCCATGAGAACACATAGGTACTGTTGATATTCTTTAAAATATTATTGTATAAAACTTTTTGTAGACAATATAAATAAAAATCATTTTATGTCATATATCAAAGGAGTCTGGAAATTAGTGACTCTGCGAGATAGCGAAAGGAACTCCTCGGAAAATCAGCAAGCAGTACCACCCAATGTATAATCCCTCAACACCTGAGAATTGCTCAAAGAGCTTGTCAATGACAATCTTCACAAGGAAATCTGTCGAGTTGGGTTTCCTTCTCACTTCAAAATTTTTTATTGGTACAATCAGGTACAATGTCAAATAAAAGCCGAAATTTTAGTTGTACACTCAAACTCACCTTGCAAAAGGCCTGTAAATTACATTTAAACCAGGCTTGTGCCTCGCAACAACTTTTTTCCACAGCATCTTTACTGGTTCTCAAGCTATGCCGCTCCTCATGTTAGGAATATTTAAGGTGTATGTAAGTCAGAAAATAACCATCAAGGCCACGATAGATTTGCCTTCCAACTCAAAAGTCACATGGCGGAAGTCCCTACATGACAAAATAATATAGGTCCCTCCCCCTCCAAGATTTTAATTTGTGGCTCTCATATACATACTTTCTTGCGCCTGTCAACCTGGGAAATATTCCATTATTCTAGCAGCAAAGCACATTTTTACATTTTCTCTCTAGATTCTGACAAGTGAGTTTACTCTTTTGAGAATATGTTACTAAACAATTAGATTAGATTAAAACAAAACGTTTTTCTAACCTTTTAAAAATAATTCTAACCTAACTTCAGTGGAACACCAAAGCTTGGCTTCCACCAAAACCGTCATTTTTATTTAATTGACTGGATTTTATTACTCAAAATTCTTTTGCTTCATAGAAAATTTAACCTGTCTTCTATTTCATTGTCATTTCACGTTGGTTCTAAAATTACTTCTTCCTTTCCTGTTGGAGCAGGTAGGTTGTGACGGCACAGCTAAAGGGTTGCTCCGATCTTATGTGAAATTTTCAGTGTACTGATCTGTGTTGTACCCTAAGGGCTGAAACCCCTAAGTTTTTCAGCCAAATCAGCCAAAATGTTCAAAAGTAAAAAACTATTGTAAATTTACAAAAAAATTCACAAATTATGTCGAGCGCTAGGACCAAAAGTCTAGAAATATTTTTGCATAAACCAAAGACCATGCGCAAACTTTCCTAAATCTACTTTTTTTGCGTTGTTCTTTTTCTAGTTTATTAAATATTTATATTTTGTGACAATCTTAGTGATTTTATTTATTGAATTTTGCACTACACATTTTGTCAATTACTCTATTGCTTTCAAACAGACTCCCAATATATTAAGAAAAACTAGTGCTAAGAATAAATCAAGTAGACATGAGTCTAAAAACCATCATATCCCAATATATTATTTTAATATCCAGTTAAAATCACCATGCTCTCACTTTACTTAACATTAACCGACTAAGCATCAAATAGCATTTACAAAGCCCTGGCCCCTGGTACATCTTTATGTTATCATTTTTTCTATGGCTTTGGTGCAAGTACCGATCCTTACAGCTATGCACTTGACAATAAGTAACAAGAATAAATAACGGGAACAAAACAAACAATTTTGTAAAATGAAGGGTATTTACTAATTTACATCAATCTTGCGTCCAGTGGTATAAAAATAAATTATTATTTTTCTGTTATTTTAGTTGCACATCTTTGGATTCGGTGTCGCTTGCAAGAATTATTCTCACCGCAGACTTTCAAAAATCTCACGCTAGACCCTTGAAACTTGAAAATGAAGCAGAAAAAAGAGAAGGGGAAAAATCACAAGATGACTGCTATTAAAAAGCAGCATGCTGGTGTTAAAAAAAACCGATCTGGAAAAAACAAAAATTCATCCGGTAGAAATCAAAAGGGTGAGGCTCCATCTTTTTCTCCAGCAACAATAAGCATGAAGGGAACACAAAAAGTTACAAGGGACACTGTCATACATTTGTGCTCTCAAGCAATTAAAAAGTGTGATCAATCAAATCGAAGGAACAGGAAAGGAAGGAAGCAAAAGAAGAAAGGATCGGAAGAACTCAAAAAAGAAAAAAAGCTTAAGAAGGTTGGAAAAATGCCTGAAGTGATGAATTATAAGGTACTAAAGAACAAGAGGAAAGAAGAAGCAGAAATGGAAGCAGCAATGAAAGCTGCAGCAGACGCTGATAAAGAGAGAGTTTCAGCAAAGGAAGGTCCACAGAAGATCACTGCCAAAATGATAAAAGCAGCAAAGGAGAAAGATGCACACAAACAGGGCATTCTTCACTTATGGGGTAGGCCTGGGAGTGGAGCTTTTAAGCAGAAACGCAAGCGTGGGGGCAAGCGCTGAAGTTGCATGTGTACAATGATGTTGTAATATTATTTTTGGAAGAAAATTGCACTATTGTATAAAGGATGCAATTAAATTATTTCTGTCAAGATTAAAGTGAGAAATTGAAGTTTTTTTAACTTTCTATGTCACACTAAGTGTCAATGTTTCCTTGAATTCCTAATACACCAGTCAGGACAGCATAAAGTATTTAATTTAAATTCCTGTTCCAAAATGCAAGGAAACTTGTTTGCTTATAATACCTAAGCTTATACCTTAGAGAAAAAAAGAATAAGGGTGAATATGAATAGAGAATATGAATATGAGAAAAGAACCCATATTCTTTTCTCTAAGCTTATAGTTAGCCAAAATGTACAGGCATGCAATCATTTAATCCCATTTGTGCGGACTTATGGAAATTGATCCCAGATTTCATTCAAGTGCTTAAAAATTATAATTCATGCATCACTTGAGACTTTTTTTTTGTATTCATTTTTGGAAACTTTTGGTGAGATTGAACCTGGACATTGAGTCTAAGTCTAAAAACTAAAATAGAGGGTAAACTTTTTTCTGCGAAGAAACCCTAGATAAGATCTTTTCTTAGGTACTGAAATTGCTGATATCAACTCAAATTAATCACATCACTCTTATCTCTCACTTCACACACGGCAGCTGCGTATGCAGCGGGTGATCTGCTGTTTTATGTAATCGTTAAGATTGAGCCAGGACATTGAGTTTTGGTCTTAAAACTAAGAAAAAGTGTAAGAATTAAACTGCAGAGTTGCAATCGATAAAATATTCTTTCCCGACTAACATTGCTGAAATCAACTCACATCACTCACAGCACTCACAACAGCTGCATGTGCAGCAGGTGCACAAGCTAGTTTTCATTGATAAAAGTCTTTAATTTTGGTGTTAAAGCTGCACGCCAACACAATCTGAAGCAAAGATACTTATATATGACCAGTTGTTATTTTGGGCGTATGCGCCGCGTACCCACCTATTTCAATGGGTACGCGCTGTGCACCCACATTTTCTTGCAATAGTGTACGTCGATCACTAATTCCGGGAAAAGTTTGGTCTACTCTACATTTAAATTTGAGAAACACATGTTTTTTTTAAGTGTTGGTGAAAATTTTATTTGGAAATGGCTTTTAGCAGAACGTAGCTATATTCACAGAATCTCATCATTCTAAAAAATAAATGCCAAATACACTAGCTCATAATTATGATCTCGCAAAGCAATAGCAAGGCTACGCTTAGCTGAGCTCAGGCAACGCTACCCTTTGTCAGGCAGCGCCGATAAAGCATAGCGAGAGTATAGATATTTTTAAAATATTTTTCGCCTTTTGGCACAGCTTCCTTCCTCCCCCCCACCCAAGAAAACACACGATCTCGAACAGCACCTGAATTCAATTGAGAGCGTTCCTACCTCTTTCGTTACAAATTAACCACTGTATATAACCCTCGTTGATATGCACTGTTTTATATAGCACAGCGTTGCGTAGTGTGCTGATAAAATCCACATTTTTATCAAATCGTAGCATCTAGGATCCAGCAGTTCAACATAAGATAGACGTGAGTATTAGGAGATTTTTCTTCACTCCAGGTGAATCTGAAAGAGGAATATTGCGATGTGAAGTCGACCCTGTGTATTCCGTCATAAACAAAACTTTCCTTACCAAAGATTAGCTCCATACCCTCCAGCTCGTGTTCGAGCGCAGCTACTTTGGATGTCTATCAAGGGGTTTTAGCTTGAAATTTGGGGCTGGTGGCTGAGTATGTTTTTGGTATTGAAATTTGATTAATGGAAGATTAAAATAAAATTTACAGTAACAAATAGGAGTTCACAAAGAAAATACAAAAGAGAAAATTACTCGTTTACCTGATGGTTTTTAGATTCATGTCTACTTGATTTATCCTTGGCACTAGTTTTTCTTAATACTCGTTTACCTATTTTTGACATTTCTTATTTGCACCTCAGAATAGAGAAATTTAGTCAAGAAAAACATTAACCGAGGATATGGATGCTTCATACATTTAGACGGCATTATACATTTTTTACTTATAGCCTCATGGTCGGAATTAATTAGCATTAGCAATCTTTACTCTGTATTGCCGGGCGGGAGTAAATTGAGACACAGTTCCGACTTGGTTCCGACCAAAGATATTCTAAGGGGGTTCTAGTGCCTCCATCTCCTTTTTCTGGGGTATCCAGGGAACAAAATCATATTTTTATTCTTTATCTGGAGTTGGTTTACACTGTTTTATCATCTACACAAATTTCTGTTAGCACACGTTTTCCAGTAAATGGATTCTTAAAAAAAATATATGTGTAAAAATAATGTAAAATATGTAAAATATGTATGTATAAACTTATGAGAGAGGCTTTTCAAAAAAGTTGGCTCGTTAATTTTTTATGTGTAGTTAGGTAGTGTCAACAGATAAAACAAATTTAAAATCCACAGCTGCTACAAAAACTCGGATTTTTTCTCTGAAAAACACAAAAACAAAAACCCTCGACTTTTTTACAATGCGTGTAACTTTAAGAAAAAAATAATATTTTCGATTTTGAAAAGCCTCGATCTGTTGCCAATGGTGCAATGAGTTACCTAGTTTTTGTTTCGTGGGGAAAGATTCCTACTGATTTCAGACCAATCTTTTGACACGTTTGCCGGCCGCACCGTTCAAGCTAGAATTCTGGAAATCGAGTATGTTGTAGACAAAGAATAAAAACTGTGAACAACAGATTTCTTTTTTTTTATTATATTTTTCACTTGCCAAAATTAACTCCCAAAGTTGCACTGTTTAACTAAGTTTAGGGGAGCGCTCTAAGCAAACTACATTATTTTATAAACAAAGGAGATCCGTGCTCTTCGACGATAGTGATGCAAATTCGATGGGGTTACCATCAACTTTTAACTGAATTGGAAATTACACATCAAAGGGGCTTGTTATAAGCTTGCTCCCAGAGCATATTTTATAAAAATTATGATGAATGTTGTTAATTTCATATTAGTGAAAAAAATATATTTTGCCCATTTTCAATCACTATTAATGTATGGTATATTGCTATGGGGAGGCCCAGCATGCCAAACGCGTATTCATTTTACAAAAGCGAACAATAAGATACACGGCAAGAGCAAGTAGTAATCCTTGCTTTTTAGTTTATATCAAGGACTCGTTCAAACCTCTCTTCATACGTTTTTCAATTCTAAGTCTACCTTGCATTTGTATACATGCTCTAATTATGTACACAGTCAAAAACAGAAGTATAAACCAATATAACGAAATGTATCTCGATCATGACACGAGAGGAAAAAAAGACACTAGGGTTAAAAATTGTAAAAGAAGTACCCCCCTAACCTTAGGTTCTAAACTTTATAATGTTTTACCAAAAAACTTGAAGAGTATTTATCCTGACGCTCTCTCACATTGGTTGAAAGAATATTTAATTTATAAAAAATGAGCTTATTTACTAATTAGTAATTTGGAATGTACCGACACACTTCTGTAAACACTTCTGTAAATATTATGTAAATATCATGACGTATTAATATCATGTATATGTGTTCAATCTAATAAAAAACACTATTTATTATTATCTATTATTATTATTATTATTATTATTATGGCTGTACAAAGTTTGTGTCAAATAAAAAAAAAAATGCAGTGATCTTTTCAGTTGAGAGCCCACCCCAACAGCCGTAATAACCTTCCGTTCCGATTGCCCGAAACCAAGCCCAAAACAATCAAATTATTTGAAATCTCGCGCGCGAGGGTACATGGATAATGGCTGCGTAGATCAAAACCGCATGGATTTGTGTGTGTAAAGTTTGATCTGGTTTGATGTAAAACAGGAAATTTACAGTTGACTTGGACCCCACTGTGAATTTCTAAAAGTAGTCACATTCTGTTTTTTTTGTACTTCATTTGCAAAGGTACGACGATTTTAGAATGCATTGATTTGCTTGGGTTGTGAATTACTTCGTGCACTAAAAGTCAGGTTAGGTGCTTGGCCTCGTCACAGAATCTGGGATATTTTTTAAAAAGACAATTTTGAAAATGTTGAGAATCATGGTATTTGCAAAGCCTCGCTAACTTCAGATTCCACATTCAGTTCTGAAATTTGTACACTTATTTTCCTGGTCATCTAAGTTTTTTAGAAACGTTTGACCAAGACCAATATTTTCAATTCAATGCCACCTCCGCTGAGTGTGCTTGTTATAGCGTCTACCTTTCTTCTTTCCAGGTTGCTGACATGTCCACTGAACGCAGATCCAATTCATTATCTTCAGCCAAAAATGGCCAGGATCCGATGAAAAATGTAAGTAGTACTCTCCTCGGTGGTAATATGCATAATTTGAAGCGGTGTGTGTACCTATTAACAGGAAATAAGGATTAGTTTAGTCAGAAGTCAAGCGCTTATTAACAAAGCAAAGCTTGCAACTATTTAGTTGTCCTCTGCTCCTTACGTAAGCAGTAGGTGCAAAACGCACAGGCTTCAAATTCATATTGCTCGTAGTTCATCTTGTATACATAGGTTAAGTAGTAGTTCTTTGCATGCGGCGAGTTGCAAATGACTTCTAGCGCACAAGTTTATACACGATGAAACTTTGCTATTTTTCTAAGCTATATCCTTTCAACTCAATTAATCGTTATCTATGCTGCTAGTATTAGTTCAGAATATACAAAAAGTAACTTAACACAATAAAACAAGTTAAAAAGGAAAAGAAATAAAACTGACCATGTACATATTCTCATAGTAAAATACAAAATACAAAAAAAATACAAATAGCTTTTGCTAATCTGCTTATATTAGCCAAACATTTAATTCATTTCTTAATGATGAACTAGATAGACTCCATAGGTAGAGCCACGATTATATGGTGATGCGCGAAATCGCGAATTGTTCTTATCTCTTGTTTTTCTTACAAATGAGTGCCATTCATTGAATTCCCATCTCAAATATGTAAGAAGCTCATCGGGACATAACGCGAAATTCACGAAAAATCATCCATAACACCGAAATCAACTACTTCCCGCGAAATCATCGCGATATGAGCCTTTTCCCATCCAATTATCTTAAATTTCAGACAATCTGTTTTTTTTTTTTTTTTTTTTTTTTTCATTTTTATCAAACCATATTTCACACAAAATGAAATAAACAAACAAAATAACCCATTTGCTTTTCTGTGAATATCCGACAAGGTCGTCGTCCATCTACATTGCACCTATGTGTGTAGTTTGAGACTACACAAGGTGAGATATAAGTTGACACCAAAAGTCGGAGTATTTTGTCACACTACTTTGTCAAGTTATACCTGACATGGTTTACACATATTATGCACAAACATTCCCAACCAATACCAAAGCACCCAATACATGGTAGATTTTTCTAATGCTAAATTGAGAGATAATAAAGCTATTTCACTAAAATGTGTGTATTTTGCGAAATAGCCACTAATTTCCATGGAAAAAATTTAAACTGTTTATTTTATTTATCTCTCTAAACACACATTTCCATGAATTTGTCATATTATTTCCCCAGTCTTGTTGTCAGATCTGTTTCTCATCAAATGCTGTCAACATTCCTAAATTTAGGGGGTAGAAGTGGGGCAAATTGTTTGCTGTAGGAAACCATTGCCATTGGTTGGCTGAATCTTCCCCTCCTTGCCATGTGAGCACCAGCACCACATGCATTCAGTCTACCTGTGGTGTATAGAGATTAGCTGGGATTTCAAATTTCAATGGGGCGTAATACATTTTTGACTTTTGAGGATCAAACAAAGCAACTCTTTGTGAGTGATGGATCTATTTTGATGTGTGGAATCTGGAACACCGACTTGTCTGGGAGGAAAAAGACAATCTTGCAAAGTATGTTGTTAGTACCAGGCAGTGGGTCTAATTCAAATTCTCATGGACATAAAAATCTCAAACCCCTCATTTGCAGTTCTGACTTAGCAAACTATTTGGGCCCCAGTGAACAGTGTTGATGTAGAGAGGTTTTTTAGGGAAGCTACCATAGAAACTTGTTCAATGTTTAGTTTTAACAAGTAGTAGGTGTCGCTCATGCTGCCATACAATGTATTTCATGGTGGCATTTATGTAAAATATTTATTTGTGATATTAATTTTGTTCCAAGTCCCTAACAAATACCGATGTTGAGGACCTACACTAAATATTTGCTTTATTTTTATTATTATTGATAACTTCTTTAATAGAGATCCCACTGCTTACCCTAAATCTTCAGTCCTTTTAAATGTAGATCGCAAAAGCCATTTTTTCTAATTAGCTATAAACGCTAAAATTCAAATAATTAGCACTAAAATTTCGATAAAACTAATGCTAAAAACACGTATCTTCTTTTTTTCGTCACCTATGTCTGAAATCTGCTATAGACATGAAATTCTGTACTTTTTCCATAACACCGCCATAACACCGAACCACGAAAGCTTACCACGAAATTATCGAAATCATAACACCATAAAATCTTGGCTAAAATCATAGGTCATAAGGGGGCATGTTTAGAGCAGCCAGGATGCTCATACTTTAAGTTAGCAAGTTCCAAATTTATTTCTTCTGGATGTGCTCATGCTGCGCTTGCATCTGCTACTAGTTTTGTGAGTGCGAGTGATTAAAGTTACCCGAGTATGTGATTTAGATTTTACCTCATTTTTGGGGTAAATAAATAAATAAATATTTGGGTTTACCTCATGCAAAGTCTTTAAGCCTAATGGTTGTGTGGTTGCAGTTACAGGTTGCAGTTGTTTGTTTAGAGTTGATTTGCACTGCCATGGATTGAAGACCTATCCAACTTACCTAGAAACCCATTATTTGTTAAAGATAGGTTCTTCATTTTTGCTATGCATCATTATCACTGTGAAATTATTTTCAGTTTGTCAATCCTTGGTTACCACCAAGTGGAAAGACGAAACAAGTACCCATAAAGAAAAAGGTGAGTTTGCTGCCTATCATTAAGCTCGTAAAACACGTTGTCACAAAACTCGTCTTTTGTTAGTGCGGCCGTTTGAATGAATGAATGAACACCAAGAATGGTGTTCACAATAGTTGTGTAATATACGTCTCAATTAAGTTTTGGTTACCATTAATGGTAATTTCTGGGACTTTGTGAAATCAATCTTAGAGTTACTTTGAGAAGCTGTCTCAGCTGTTCTCGTACGCCTAAGTTCATAGTATTCAGGATAGGATTGACTTTTGAATTTGTGTTGTTTGTGTCAGATTTCATCACATCATTTTTATTTTTGAATCTTTTTCTTTCATAAGATGGTTATTTGTTAGTCCATGGCTAAACTTAACTATTTTATTACATTGTATGGTCCCCTCTTGCTTTCTTGTAGACTGCCAGATATTTTCAAGATGATTCCTCGAACAAACGAAAAATCACTCAAGTGCATTGGCAGTCATCGCTGGGAAAAAATGATTGGTCAAATAAAATATACGAGGATCCCAAAGGACAAAGCCATGACGAAACAGACGAAGAGAAAAGCAAAGGGACTGAGGAATACGAAAATTATCTAGATGATCTGCGAAGCAGTCTAAAAGGGAAAAATATGGAGAAAGAAACAAATGACAGCGCTTCAAAGAAGGCCAAGAAACTTGCCCGGCGTGAAACGGTGGTGGTTGACACAGAGGACGGTCCCCTGCGTGTGGAGAAGTACCCTGGCTCAGCACCAATCAACCCGGAACGTCTTGAGCGACACAGTCGTGGAGAGGGGGCTGGTCGATCATGTGTGCGCTCAAAATCCCACCAGGTCTTGCTGGACAAACGAGAGGCGGTTGTGGAAGAGGCTTTGGCACAGGGTGCGAGAGCTGAGGTGATGCTGACTGAAAACGAAGGGTATGGAACTGGCATGCCAAGTTATTTTGTCGTCATATCTGATGAAGTATGCACTATATATTGGTGATTACTTTGGAACATTTTTTTGGCTTTTCCTAGATATCTGGAAGCTGAAGAGGGTGAGAGGACAGCACAATTTGGTCAGCGGCAGATTGCAAATGAAGTAGACATCACTACGGCCAACAAGTATTTTGACCTCAATCTGGATAACTTTGGACCATACAAGTAGGTACCTTAAGTTAAACATTTTTTAAATTAAAAATGCACAGAGTATTTTTTTTTATATAATTAAGAATAGTAATATTATCCTCTCAAAATTTTTACTTGGTTTAAATTCATATTGGAAAGTTTGAAATGTCAGACCTGAGCTTGAATAAATGTAGAGCAGATGTCAGTTGTAAAAAAAACTCAAAATTTGAAGATTTTCCCCCTCAAATGACCTTTAAAGACCCATATATACTATCTTGACAATCTTCAGTGATTATGTTCCACTCGCCATTTACAGAATTTGTTTTTTAAGTATTTATTGGATATTGTAATTGTAGTTAAAAATGGGTCATTCCATGTGTAATCACTCACTTTTAATTAAATTTCACTTTGACCGACCCAGATTTTGATGAAAATTGGTATACTTGTTAAGTTTGTTGACTTAGGGGCTATTTTTTTTTTTTTTTTTTTTTGGTCCAACCGTTCGGATATTACAAGGGGGGGAAGTTGGGGTCATTTTGCCCCCCGGGCGTGTAGTGACCACCCTTTCTACGCAATATCTAGGGTTCTATGGGAGCTACAGAGCTGGGAAAAAAATCATCTGAAAGGTAATTTCATACCCTACCTGAATATGGAAACAAAAATGACGATATGTTAATACGAATTTAATTGTGATTTTACACATCTGCATTTTCCAAAATGACCATATCGCTGATGAGTCATTTTTGATTTGCCTGATTTTTTTTCTATATATACAGAACATACATATGATCATGTGTTCCAAAAATCAAGATGGGTGTTTTACCACTTTCCAAGAAAAAAAATTTTTTCTATAAAAAAGTGCCTTTTTGCCAGTAGAACAGCATTTTGATCACAATTATTGTGATCAGAGCACTGGCATATATTTTATATTAAAGTTGATTTTTGTTTGCACAGTTGCATGTTCTTGAAATGTTATTCTCTACAATACAAATCGATTGTTTGCCATATTCCTGTAAATCATGGATCAAGTTGAAACAGTTCATAGAAGTCAAAAGTTTGTTCATTTCTTGTCTGGACTTGCATCTACAAGAATCTTAAAATGGTATTCCCTAGAATACAACTATAGATTGTTTGTCATGCTCCTGAATCATGGATCAAGTTGTAACAGGTTACAAGTAAAAAGTTTGGTAATTTCTTGTCTGGACTAAAGCAATCAGTCTCTGGCCTCATGTTGATGAGGATAGAAGCTAATTTGCTCTCAAGCACCTTTTATTTAGAGATTCATAATGTGCTCAATTGGACTGTTCTTTGAAGAAGAATGTGGACCCATCGAAGATCTAGCGATTAAAAGCATTGAAAGTTTCAATAGTGACCAGCAGTTATCATTAGCTCTGCGTACTAAGTGTGATAATGTGAAGACCGTGTGTCATTTACATGAAAAGAAATTCCTTCGTCTGTATAGCTGTCACCACAAGTTATGCTGCGATCCGTTTCAGGCTCACTGTGGAATAGTGAAAGTTAATGGGTTAAGAGAAATTAATGCAGCATCCAGGACGAAATACTTGGAGATTGCCGACCTCATCCCTGGAAAGAAATTATGCTCAACTTGCCGTAAGCTGCTCTCGCTCAGGCTGAAGGAACTAACAACCGTTTCTGTTCTAACGCCAACTAAATCCACTGAACTTGACCTACCTTTCGTGGACATACCCTGTGAAGCAGATGCCGTGAATCAGTCTTTAGCTGCATTTGGTGTGTCACCTATTAATACCACCAAACTAAAGGGTAAATCTATGTTTTATTCGAAAAGAAAGTTCAGCGAAATAACACAAGGTGTAAAGAAGAGATTGGAACTAGTATCTCCCAGTAATGAAGAAATCAGCAAAGAAGATTTGACATCTTCAGAGGAGTGCAAGGACAGCATCCGTGATGGGTCAGAGATAATAGCACAACTGAAAGAAAAGTTTAAGACGAGTACCAGAAGCGAGAAAATAACAATTTTATCTGTGCTTCCAAAAAGTTGGAGCATTAAGAGAATAATGCAAGAGTTCAATGCATCTAACCATTTGGTACGTAAAACCAAACAACTAGTAAAGGCCCAAGGGATACTGCCATCTGCAAATCAAAAAGCAGGAAAAACTCTTTCCCCTGATTGCATTCAACTGATTGAAGAGTTTTATGAAAATGATGATGTAAGCCGTGTCATGCCGGGTAAAAAAGATTTTGTCTCGGTTAAAGTGGGTGACAATCGAGTTCACCGCCAGAAGAGACTAGTGTTAAGCAACTTAAGTGAAGTGTATCGCAGCTTCAAAGATAAATATCCTGACATCAAGGTTGGATTCTCGAAGTTTGCAGAGCTCAGACCCAAACATTGTGTTCTGGCAGGAGCAGCTGGGACACATTCTGTCTGTGTCTGTACGATACACCAAAACGTTAAGTTGATGGCTTTGGGAGCAAAGCTGCCTTTGCTTTCAGACGGTACCATCAAATCATACCAACACTGCCTTGCCAGCCTCATGTGCAACCCCCCGCTTCTCAACTGCTTTGTAGGAAAGTGTGGCAATTGTCCGGGAACCGATGAACTTCGTGAATGGCTAGAAATCTCATTCAGTGAAAATTTCATAGACTCTGTGACTTATAAACAGTGGCTGTCAACAGACAGATGTACCCTAGAGACAATTACGAAACCTACAGATGAGTTTGTTGACTGTTTTATTGAAAAATGCATTTTATTAAGAAATCATGATTTTATTGCACGGCAGCAAGCGGCATTCATGCAGGAGAAGAAAGCCAACCTTAAACCAGGGGAAGTTTTAGTAGTGGGCGACTTCGCTGAGAATTATTCTTTTGTGCTCCAGGATGCTGCACAAGGTTACCATTGGAATAACAGCCAATGCACCCTTCACCCATTTGTGTGTTACTTTAAGCCTGAAGATCGAGACATACAACATTTAAGTTACGTTGTCATTTCTGACTCGCTAACTCATGACACCGTTACTGTGCACACTTTCCAAAAGCACCTGATAAGACACCTGAAACAAAACATTTCGGATGTATCCCATTTAATTTACTTTTCTGATGGAGCGGCAGCCCAATATAAGAATAAGAAGAATTTTTCCAACTTGTGCCATCATGAAGTTGACTTCGAACTAACTGCTGAGTGGCATTTTTTTGCCACATCCCACGGTAAAGGACCATGCGATGGAGTTGGTGGGACTGTAAAACGAAATGCAGCACGGGCAAGTTTACAGAAACCATATGCCGACCAAATAATGACGCCGATAGACTTTTACCGGTGGGCAACAGAAAATGTGTGGACTGTAAATTTTGTGTTTGTAGCCAATGAAGAGATTACAGCAAATGGCATCAAACTTAAAGAACGATTCAAAGAATTAAAAACTATCGTAGGCACAAGAAGCTTTCATGCGTTCTACCCAAAATCGCTAACTTCCTTACATGTGAAACACTTTTCTCTTTCTGAAGAAATCAACATTGTGAAGATTGTTGAGAAAAATGAAGAAGGAGAAGAAGAAGAAGAAGAAGAAGAGGAGGAAGCAACAGCAGCAGAAATACCCGAGTTTGAGTTCAAAGACGTGGGCAGTTTCATCACTGTAGCATACAACGAAGACTGGTGGCTAGCGTGTGTTCTTGAAAAATCATCACAGTCTCTTGAACTTCAAGTCAACTTTCTACACCCTCATGGACCAGCTCCATCATATTTTTATCCCAGTGTACAAGACAAACTAATTGTAGCTTTTGCTGATGTTTTAACACTGGCCGACCCCAACACGGCAACTGGTCGAACATACTTTTTGTCGGCTACAGACACCAACAGGGCAACAGCAGGGCTTATAAAATATGTACCTCAATAAGGTAAACTACATCTCTCTTAAGATATGCAAATTTGTACTTCATAGTAGCTATGATTGTAAGTAATGATCATTTTCTTGAATGTTGTCTTAAATTCAGTTCATATTAATTTATATTATGAATGAATTTGCAGAAAACATTTTTTTTTCTTGGAAAGTAGTAGAACACCCATCTTGATTTTTGGAACACATGATCATATGTATGTTCTGTACATATAGAAAAAAAATCAGGCAAATCAAAAATGACTCATCAGCGATATGGTCATTTTGGAAAATGCAGATGTGTAAAATCACAATTAAATTCGTATTAACATATCGTCATTTTTGTTTCCATATTCAGGTAGGGTATGAAATTACCTTTCAGATGATTTTTTTCCCAGCTCTGTAGCTCCCATAGAACCCTAGATATTGCGTAGAAAGGGTGGTCACTACACGCGCGGGGGGCAAAATGACCCCAACTTCCCCCCCTTGTAATATCCGAACGGTTGGACCAAAAAAAAAAAAATTAAAAAATAGCCCCTAAGTCAACAAACTTAACAAGTATACCAATTTTCATCAAAATCTGGGTCGGTCAAAGTTTGAGGTGAGTGATTACACATGGAATGACCCAAATACGAGAGGAATACAGCTTTTCAGGGAATGTTAACAGCCTATTTATGCACAGTGACAATGCCGTTCCTATGCTCATCCAATAACGTTAAAATGATATCTCTTGATATGTATTGACATTTTTTTCTAGAATGGATTATAATCGCAGTGGGCGATACCTGTTGCTAGGTGGAAGGAAAGGACATGTTGCTGCAATGGACTGGACATCAAAGGAGCTCTTGTGCGAGTTCAACGTTATGGAAGAAGTGTTTGCTATCAAGTAAGTGTCATCATATTCTAAATTTTTTTTAAACTCGATACTTTGCATACTCCTTTCACGAAACAAATGTTTTAGCTGGCCATTTTAGAATTTAGTGAAAAAAAAGGTTTTTACATAAAATTGTAGATTATCTTTCTAAAATACATTTTTTTATCAGGTTTGGGTACCTATCTAGTTTCTTCAACCCACCTCTCTTGATTGTAAAACAAGTTATGAAATGAGTATAAGTCCCGTCTGATTTGTCGTGGTTTATTCGCAGATGGCTACACTTTGAAACAATGTTTGCTGTGGCACAAAAGAACGCTGTCTTTGTCTATGACAATACGGGATGCGAGCTGCATTGCTTGAGCCAACTGAACCGAACATTACACTTGGAATTCCTGCCGTACCACTTCCTTCTAGCTGCCATGGCAAGTTCATAACTAAGTATTTCAAGTTTGCAAAACTGTCTTTTCACTATTCAAAGTGTTTTGTTTCAGTTACAGCCACCGATCGCACAGCTTTCTAGCTTTAAACTAGCGTTCCTTATTATATTGTTTTGTATTATTTTTATCGTTCGAAGCATGATTTGTCTGATACAATGTTCATAAGTAATTATCTTTTAATAGTGGGTTTTTTTTTTATACATTGATACGTGAATAGATTTATCGGTAGAGGACCAAGGCAAGGTTGGTGTGCCAGAAGCCTAACTGTGGCAGTTTAGACTATGTTTTAAATATTTTCTCCACATGCTTGTTTACAGAGTGAGACCACTTTTCTCACCTGGCTAGACATCTCAATCGGCAAGATTGTAGCACAAAAAAAGACCTCAATTAGCCGTGCCGCATCAATGGTGCAGAACCCCACCAATGCTGTAGTCTGTGTCGGGCACCAAGGAGGTAAATATCTAACACTGTTGTTAAAACACTATCGTTACTGGTTGTGGCTTAATTTTCCATTCCTAAAACTTGTGTTTCCTGCAGGTCTCTTGACCATGTGGACTCCAAACGTGGACAAGCCGGTCCTCAAGATGATGTGTGATGGGTACCCTTTACAGGCAATGGCCATCGATCACCGAGGAACGTAAGTGGCTTTCATCTACGATTTACTCTTATCTCATGTCACGTTAGCTGCAAAGCAGACTAGTAAAATAGCTGTTTGGTAATGCAATATGATTTGTGTGAAATTCCACGGTATTATCAGGTTTCCAATAAGTGTAATAAGTGTTTGAGTGTAAAAAAGTAAATCGAAGACATCTGCAACAAATTAAAAAATACATTTTCTTAGCTCTTGATCTATGAGCCACATTTATTTTGTTGGTAAAGTGGTCAGCAGCCGTAATTTTACTTTTAACATAAGATTTGGGAGTCTGAATAAATGGAAACCCAGTAATGGTATTAATGTCAATTATTTTATTCTTATTGCAAACATTGCCGTGGAACAATCTTTATTAAATTTTTTGTTTGACTGATCTATTTGTTCACCCAGGTACTTGGCCACTTCCGCAGCCAGCCGCGTCAAGATCTGGGACTTGCGCGTGCTGAAGGGCTGCGTGCAGGAATATAAGTTGCGTAGTGCCGCCAAGAGTATCTCTATCAGCCAGCGTGGTTTGCTGGCGATGGGAATGGGAAATGTTGTCGAGGTGCGCATAAGGGATATCTTTCTCCTGATCTGTCTTAACCTAAATTTGTCATAATAAATTTCACAATCTTAGTTATGAAAAAAATTTCCAAGTCAGTGACAGAACTTTGTCTCGGTGGGTAGGTCTGCCCACCTTGTCTCGTTCTGCTAATGCGCCAAGTAACTGAAAACCTGGGTCTAGTTCTTACTTGTCATAAAGCCCAATCGTGCAAGCTTGGGGGCTGTCTTCAAAAATTCTGTGACAAGACTTTTTGTTTCCCATTAGTTTTAACACAAGGAACAATGACCATCCACATCAAAATATATCAAGAATCTCCCCAGGTGTTTTTGTCATTAATAATGTTCAGTATGGAATTTTTTTCATTCTTGCTAAGTTTCTCTTTGCACCTTGCTCAGGTGTACCGCAACTGCTTGAGCGAAACTGCACACGAGGCCTACATGAGACATACGATGCTGAGGACGCAGGCAACAAACATGCAGTTTTGTCCTTATGAGGATGTCCTTGGTGTTGGACACACTAACGGCTTCACCAGTTTGATCATTCCAGGTTTGTAGTAAATTAAGCTTTCTGAATTTTATAATTCCATGTCAGAAATCTTGACATAATGGGATCCAAGTCAATGTAAATAATCAATAATGGAAAGTTGTTGGCTTGGTGGCTTGGTAGTCTTGCGGTACATTTTTGTTTTCAGTTGTTGATAAAACTTTTTTTAATGTTTTTGTTAGTGCATTAAATGTTTTTTCTGAAAACTTGGCAATGTCCTGGTTCTTTTTAGGAACATAAAACGATTGAAAGAGAACAAAACTGAGCAATGCACTAACAATCAACCCACTGCTCCCCCTGCCTTAACATACCTATTTATTATTTTTCATCAATTGAAGACAGTTCATAGACCTGTAGGCAAATTCGAATGGCTGCTCCAGTGTACCATGGGTATCCATTAGGAGCAATCTGTGTTTTAAAATAGTTTGCATGTGACTGTGCCTCGGTGTTCAACTGGCAGATTTGCTTGCTCTTGGATCACTCCCGGTGCACTTTTCTTGATCAAAGAATTTTGACAGTGCAATTGGAAAACGAATGCACTGGCAGCTAATGATCAAGTTTTTGGGTGGGAGTGTTTTCCCTCGTAGCTAGCGCAAGCCTAGTGGAGACCATGATGTCACCGTATAGGTTTCAAATTCGCCCTTTTGCAGGCCTGTGTCATTAGTTAGAATGACACATTCATTAGTCATTCAGAAGTGTCATTAGTTTTATTTGACCCTGTCGAGTGGTTGAATTTCAACCAGTTTTCAACTTGATAGTTTTTAGACTCATGTCTACTTTATCTAACCTTAGCCCTAGTTTTGACATTCAAAATCCAGTTCAAAAAGCTTTTGTCAGGTTTTCAACTTTGTTTAATTTCTTCCCTGTCAAATGCACCACTGTCAAATCCAAAATTTGCTTCAAACTGTAACCAGTAGTATCTTTACCCATCTATCTTTCCAAACTATACTGATCCTGAACCCACAGGAACCCACAGTCTGGACCCACAGTTTAGGCTGTTGCAAGATTATGCCTCTTCCAAGGAATAACCTTTCGTTAAACTTCTTTTTAAGGCGCTGGAGAACCCAACTATGATGGTCTGGAGGCAAATCCGTACCAGACACGCTCGCAACGAAAAGAAGCTGAAGTCAAGGCTCTACTTGAGAAGGTAGCTAAGGAAAAGCTAAACTAATAATTGAATGTTTTGGAACTAACTTTACCACGCCAGTTTAACGATTGCTCCTTGTGGTTGTTGAACGCTTTGGTTGACCCGGCTTGGCCCTAACTTCTTGTTTTTGTATTGTATTGTATGTTTTATTGTTTATAGCACCCTGGCTTAGTTACAATCTATGCAATTTTATACCTATCTATACTTAGTTAACATTTTTATTGTCCTTTCTAATATTTATTTTAATTTTAAATTGTTCAGCTGACTTTGGCCATGGGTTTACAGCGTCCATGTCCAGCTGGTTCCATTCCGTAATCATATCGTATCATATCAGACAAGTGTGATTTTGAAAACCGAGAAAGTTACAATTTTTTTTCTGTTTCTCGTTTCAGATTCAACCTCAGTTCATTACGTATGATCCATCGGTTATCGCTTCGGTTGATGTGGCTTCAATGGTGGAGAAACTGCAGGAGGCCGAAGAACGAGCAGTAAGTTTTCTAGTTTTACATTTAACCCAGACCCATTGAGCTACTTGGACACTGACTTTTTGAGACGATTTTAGTGTATTTGATGAGAATGACAGATCTCCAAGAAGTAGAACCAAGAGGCTGTGAATACTCACAGTCACTCTGATTCTAGCGACGCTATACCACTCACAACCTGTCAATCTCGAGTAACTCCAATTTGATGTAGGATGTGTTAAACTTTCTTATTGAAATCTTATTTAAGTTGCAAACGCTTGCAATTTAAAAATCATTAATATCAAATACACTAAAATCGTCTCAAAAAGCCAGTGCCCAAGTAGCTCAATGGGCTAGAGCAACACCCGCGATAGGTGGAGATCGGGGTTTTAGTCCCTGTTTGGGCATCAATTTTTGAGACAATTATAGTGTTCATAATAATCTAGACCTTGATTGCACATTTTTTACATTTCCTGTTTTCAGGTCTAGTTGATAAAATCCTAGTTGTTCCCAATCAAAATGAACCGTTCTAATGTACGCAGGTTTTTTGAACACATATATTTTGTGGAATATTTTTCTCAGACTTCTTTCCACTTTCAGGTTTTCCTACCTCATAAGATTTCGCTGTCGCATCGGAAAGGTGTTAAAGGGGGCACAGCAAAGGTTGAAAAAACTAAGGCGATTCTGTATGAAGGTGCACGACAGGTAAGCAAGCCTTTGTGGTGTTGAATATATTTACTGATTCAATAGTTGCATTAATTTATACAGTCTCACCGGACTGATTTAGCAATTTAAACAAACTTGACATGACATTCTGACATGAGGAATAAAGTAAACAAAATATTCTGTAAATCCTCGGTGTGCCTCAAATCTGTAGATCCTCAGGGAAAATGAGTTTATTTTTGAAAATATGATATTTTTTATTGTTTATTATTTATTTATTGTTTATTGATCAACAACTGAGGCAAGCCCATAAGTGTGATATGATAAAATAAGAACAATACAGGGACATTACAAACAGAACAGGACATAAAACATAAAAACATTAACAGTTAAAAATATGACTATTTACAAACGTAAGCTTAAATTAAGACATAACACGCAACGAGAGACTCCAGTAGGTAATTGACATATTTACAAGTTTTCATGGGCAGCTGCTTGATCAAGGTGTTAAAGTCAGGATTTGTAAGTCATGAATATCAATACTGGATATCAATCGTACTCTCTCTACGCCTGAAAGGATGGTAATTTCGAGTTTGCCTGGATGGTATTGCAAAGCAGATTTTAGATTGCAGTCTATGGGTATCAATATTGTTGTTGAGAAGTTTGTGTAGGAATGTGAGGTCGGTCAGCCCCCTACGCTGTGAGAGAGTGGGTAGGTTGAGTTTGCTGCACGTCTGTGGGTAGTCGAAGGAGTGATGGTCTATTTGGGCTTTGTTATTAATCCATTTGACAAAGCATTGTTGCAGTTGTTCGATGGTGGAGATATGTGTTTGGGTGTGGGTTCCAGATCACAGATGCGTAGTCACCTATTGGTTGTATGGCGGAGAGAAAGATAAGTCTGTTAGTCGAGATCGAGATGTCAGTAAGGCAGTGTCGTTTCAGGAAACGTAACATTTTGAAGGATTTGCTAGTTATGGTGGAAATGTGTGGTTTGAAGGACAGTTTTGAAGGACAGTTATCTATTGGTATGTACAGTTTAAGATCGTTGGCATACATTAAGCAGGTTGCGTTCGTAAGGCACTGGGTAATGCTATTTACATACAACATGAAAAGTAAGGGCCAAGCACTAAGCCTGAGGGACTCAAGAGGTCACAGGGGAGGTAGCGACACCCCCGAACCTGCTCAACGGAGGTTAACTGGTAGGCGCAATCTCTCCCTTCGACGACTCGCACTAGACTTAACACTTCTTTGGCCTCTGTAATTTTCTATGGATCTATGGATTTTCTATTTTTTAAATGAATCAAAACTAAACTACTCAAGTAAAATTGGTAAGAGTTCCAAGAGGCTGGTTTTCACAATGGGGATGAGGATATACAGAAACACAACTTACCGAAAAAAAAAAGTTGGTTACAAAAGATGTAGAGAGTTTTAATGTTTGGACTGCTGCACTGGTCAAAATCCAGCTCTCATCATTCTTAACATTCTCAGGTGCATTCTTCATTATGTTCAAAATCTTTACATGGAGACATCAAGCAGTTTATACGTAGAGGCATTTATAGGTTTAGTCAGAGGACCAGTACTAATGTTAAACTTTCTGCTGAGCAAACAAGCCAGCAACATGGCGCTTGCAGCCATCTTCTTTAACAAATCTATACAATTAAATAATTACAACTCAATATATCAATACCCGTACCGCAATCGTCAAGATTGGCATTGATAATGTTTAATTAAACAAAAACCAATTTCAAATGCCAGTAAAATAGCGAAATTAAATTTCTTAACACCCGAAACGACGGTGATTCTTTTAGCCTCGTCCATTTTTGTTGGTCAAGTTGGCAGTCATTTTTTGCGAAGACTGTTTAACTGTGGAAGTTACATTGAAGTGTGCTATGTGTCCGTAAAAAAATATTTCCTGGACCTATTTAAATCCACCTTTACTGCAAGTTTCACAAACAATAAGCTAGAACCACACTAGAACTGTATATGGATTTATGAAATTATCATTTTTTATTTATTTTTTTACAGAAATTCGTCAAGGAAAACAGGGAAAAAATATTAGCCCAGAAAAAGATGGAACAAGAAAAGAACACCAAATGGACAAAGCAAGAAGGAGTGTCTGTCGTTCTCGACCGGTTTCAGTGGCAGCGTAAATGAGAAATTGTATCTACAAGTCTTTGACACTTTTATTGAGAAAAAAGATTAAAAAAAAAAAAAATGTGTTAATAAATTTGGCTATAATAATAACAGATTTTTATTTTTTCCGAAGACTATCCTCGGCGTTATATCCTCGGGTTTATTTTTTTCTTTATTGTTTTGCATTCATCAGAGTAGAGCCAGTTTTTCAGCAGCATTTAAAAAAACAAAATCATTTGCTAATTGGCTGTTGCTGAGCAATTAAATTGACGGACTGTTATGTTATAATGTTCTAAACATGGTGTTCTAATTTTCTCCATGTTCTAACCAACTGCTGAAAAACAGGGATCGTTGAGTGTGCTGGGACTGTTGCTAAAGTTCATTAGTATTTATTTTGAATGAAAACTGTCCTGTCAGAGAAAGGCAGTTTCGTTCTTATCACATTTCGTAGAATGCCGGAGGTTGTGAGGATGAGTTCAATATTAGTAATGATTTTTTAGCATTGTTGAAAGCAACAACGTTGAGTGACGAAATTTCTTAGTTTTCAAAATCGCGCATTTCACTAAATGACAGTCTTACCAACATGATAGAACAATTTTTAAGCTGACGTGTACTTGCTGTCATTGTGCCAGGCAGTTTTGACATTCGTGTCTGATATTAAATGAGCAGAAACTAAATAATTCATGTTCAACCGTCAGAAGAAATTAAATACCACGTAAAGATGGTTTTAATGACTATGATCGCAAGGATAGCCGATGGGTTGCCACTTGCTGCAGCTATGCAGGAAGATGAACAAGTAAGTTTGGTTATATTACGTCTCCTGTGCTCCTTCTGCCTAGCGTTTTGTAATTGAAATGTTGTATTTTATTTGCAGTCAGGGAAAGGAATTTTGGAATATCAAAACCAAGCAAAGCTACTTTTTCGCAAGCTGAATGGCCAAAGCCCTGTGCGGTGTACTATAGAAACTGGCCCATACCTATTCCAGTGAGTTCTTACGCCTGCCTGCGTTATTCTGTTCAAACTTTTGCTAATTAATAATTTGTTTACTAAAAAAAAAAAAATTACTTTCAGCTACCTAATTGAGAGTGAGGTGTGCTATCTCGTTCTCGCTGAACGAACGTATTCTAAACGCTTAGCTTACTCGTACTTGGAGGATTTGGCCCAGGAGTTTCACTCACAGTATGGAAAGCGAGTGAATTCGGTTTCTAGGCCTTATAGCTTTATTGAGTTTGGTACAGTACTTTTTACTATTATCGTTCAATGACTTTTTTTTTTTTTTTGCTTTGTTTGCCAGTTCAGAACCAGTTCGTTAGTGCAGTGTTTTCACGCTGTCTTAAGTGCCAGTATAACACAATATTGAAGGAAATGTTCGTACTCTCAAGTCAAGGAAACACACTGGTGTAGAGAACTAGATTTTGCTTGGCAAATGAATATTTACCCTGGACTACACAAAGTAGTGTTAGAAGTATGAGAAGTGGATAGCTGGCAGACAGAGGTTTGCATGCTGGCTGCCGTCCATAGTGGAAACAAAATAACCTGAGTGAATGGTCAGCAATAGTGCCAGCTAAACGCCCGGCGTAGTTTCGTTTCCTGCCACCTACTGGAAATTGAAGCCAATATGGTGCTGAGGTTTTGCTACAAGCTGCTCCTACATTGCCTTTTGTCACCTTTTTACTCAATACAATTGCAGCATGCATACATTTTTTCTCACATTCTTACTAATAATTTAAATTCTACAACCTTCTTCTATCTATAGTATTATAATTCAAAAAAGTAATTAAGTTAATAAAGTATTAAGTAAACAAGTTAATTAAGAAAGTACAATGTGGTTGGTGTTGCAGGGGAATATATTTATGGAAAGGGAAGGGAGTGTAATGTATGGGTGCATGTAATGTATTTAGATATTTTTTTTAGGTCCATTGTGTAACCTTAAGCCTTATGTCTAGTATATTTTCGGTAGACACTGCTTACTTGCATTTGGCCTATGAATGGAAATTAATTTGATACTGTGCACCTATCTTGCAGATACATATATACAGAAGGCAAAAAAAGTGTTTACCGATTCCCGGGCTAGACGGAACTTGTCAGCTCTTAATACAGAGCTTCAGGATGTTCAGAGGATTATGGTTCAGAACATAGATGATGTTCTGCAGAGGGGAGCCTGTCTTTCTGGTAAGTCCACCAAAGATTGTACATAGATCAATTTAGTGAACTACTGTTTGTTCTAGCCACTAAGCTTTGAAAACAAGCCACGTAGCATTGGTAGTAAAATGATTGCAGTAGGATGGTAAAATTTGTGACTTAAAAAACTTATATCATCCAGTTAAAAAGAAACTGTTAATGGAATAGTATAATGCTGCAATCACACATGTGCTTTTATTTCCAGAACTTGACACCAAATCCCAAAATCTATCAATGCTGTCTCAGAAGTACAAAAAGGATGCAACTTACCTAAATTCAAAATCCCTTTACATGAAAGCAGCTGCTGGCTGTGTGGTGTTGTTAATGTTTATTCTTTACTTCTGGGTTCTCTGAGCTGGCTTGCATTGTGAATTAAAAAAAAGTAATTCAAACAGAGACAGAAAATGTAAGTCACTGCTAAGAGGCTAAACTCACTAGCTACCTATCGTAAAATAGAATGCAACCATTCCCCTAAGAAAGTTATTTGGTTGCAGCTAGACCTGTTAACATTGCAGACCCCATTTTTACTTATGTCTGCATATTTTCTAAACCTTAGCAATGCCTACACTCTTCTACACATCATTGTTGGTGTGTGGATCATCAACTTTATATGCATTATATGTTTAAAATTCAATACAGAATTTGGTGAAAGAATAAGCAAGGTCTAAGTAATAACTACGTTATTTAGGTTCTCTCTTTATTTAGATACCACACTGGTATGTTAATTTAGGTAAGTAATTTACAGCTGTGAAGCATTTAGATTTCATTATTTAATTTTAGAAATGGGTATTGTAAAATATATGACCAGATTTTCCATACATGATTATCGGGTTCACAACCAACCTTCTTCAAAATTTAACTTAAAATATGAAATTTCCTAAAAATAAACATTACTTATTAAGTAGAAGTTGAGCTGTATTTTCATGGTAACCTGCAATACATCTTGGCAGATCCGTGATAAAATTCTTCAAAAAAATCTGTAAAAATATATACCATTGAAGAATAAAATTTTGTTTTTCTACCTGTTGGTTTATTCTTTATTTTTGCTTGATGGATAAGAAAGCATAATTGAGAATCTTGGGCAAAAGTTGAACCCCAAGAAGGCTGGTAACAAATATTTCAGTATGAAGCATTGATAGTAGTACAGGACAACTTGGGCTTGCCTTGGGATCAAATCAGTGATTAATTTCAGGGTGGACGCGGGTGGACCACACACCCTTCTAATTGTTTTTGAAATGCCCTTTATTTTAATTTTACCTTGTCAATGCGCTGTTTTAATTAACTTGGAGTGCAGACGATACACCATTTTATTTTGTACAAACTTGCGATTTATAAGTTTGACAAAATTCCTTCCGACCCTGTTGTTTCGGGCTAGTGTTTTAGTCAAAAGATGTTAGCAGAATTGCCTTGGAATTCCTAACCCCAACTCCTCGTGCGACCAGAGGTAAGTAACGTTAGTTGATCAATCCTTTCAAAAATTCATTTCCAAGAAGAAACAATGACACTAGCAGGGAAATTTAGGTTGACCGAGGTAGGTAACTCTTTCCGTGAATTACCATTTCCTCTCATTTGTCCTCCCGGAAAGTGCCTTGTTGTTATAAAAACTTGATCAGTCACTTGTACTGTTCGCCTCTCATTTCTTTAGAAATTTTCACAAATTGGAGGGAAATATTTCAAGTATTTGGGCGCTCATGTAGGATGGTTACGTCCTCTTCGGGTAATACTCATTTTAGTTACACCAAGTTTTTTTGCCGACAGTAAACCACATCTATCAACCAATGATTTCACTATTTACTTACAGAAAACAAGAAGAGCACACAAAAAAGATCGTCAAGCGTCCACCCACCTTTTTTTTTTTACAAATTAACCACTGGATCAAATCAAGTTACAAAACTCACCAAAGTTAAAATAGTATGCTGTGAGAAGTCTATGTTTACAGTTCACATTCGATCAAAACATCTGTCGTGACATACCATCTAAGCTACTGTATGTTCGGTAGCTCCTTTCTAACCTTTTTTTTTTGTAACTTTTACCATACTTCAAATAAAATTTTCCTACTGAGAATTATAAGAAGGCTTTCATTGTAGTGCCCCTAAACACATGGATGTAACGGCACAGTTCTTATAACATCCCATCACACTCGATGAATCTTCCTGCTGTATTCTTCTCTAGGCTCTTCTGATTCAGATGAATCTGACTGGCAGAAAAGCAGATTCTTGCTATCAGATTTGTTGGTTTTACTATGCAGCTGGCGGCTGGCACCTCTTTTCCTGTTGCGTTGCTGCATTCCTGGTTCTTTCCCAGGGGGTCCAATACCATCTGCTATTTTCTTCATCTCCTCTGCAAAAATGAAATTTTGAGATAGAATATAAAAAAAATATTTTAGTGCAGAACAAACATGAGAATTTTAATATTCCAACAATGTATCCATCTTTGTGCTAGACCATGATATAACTGAAAAGTAAAATATATTTAGTTTTTACCCAATCCAATTATGTCATAGTCAGAAACATTTTCCTTGAGTACAATGTAGATTGTAGGGAATTCTACGATAGTCTTTCCTTGAAGATTTTTTTTTAGTGGTTGCTTAGGATCCAATTGGAAGAACCTCTTAGAACCATTTTTAACTACGTTTTCAGCCAAAAGCAAGAATGTCAGATTTGCAGCACCAGCTGCTTTGTGTGTTTGGATAGTCTTGTTTTGAACTTGTGGATTCAGAAAACTAGCCTCCAGCTGTTCTATTATTGGCACATCCTCAACCACTCTGTGAACAAAGATGATAATTGATAAGCAACGAGGAATATGTATTCGTATTATTACAATAACAATGTATTTGTCTATAAATAAACGTCTCCATAAATAAAATTCAAAGGTTTTAAATAATTAGTAGGGAATAAAAAGTATAAACCTTTTATCTACAAATTTGGTGTTTTCAGCTTCAGCAAAGATCCACTCAACCCTCCATGATAAAATGTTTGTTTTCCAGTCAAGATAAGTCGTGTTGGTTCTACGGCGATCAAATTGCTGAGGTAACAATTCTAGCTGAGTCCCTCGAGAGCTTGCTGCACGTCGGAGCTTTACCAAATGCTGAAAAATAAAATTTGGCAAGTGATGTTCGGTGTTGCTCTTTTGAAGAACAAGACACAGATGGGAATTGAAAGAAGTGTAGCAAAATCTGAACTCACTACTGGCAGGTCCCTGATTCCAGGCCTGGCAAGGCCTTTTTTACTCGTGCAAACTGAACGCCCAGCTTCTTCTAGCAACCGGTAATCTAAAATGTTAATGAAGGTTATGTTACTATGTTTGTAAATATGACCGAAAAAGTCAAGTTAATCTATAAATATAAGTTACAACTTTACCACTTAAAAGGTCTAGGTTTGTCATTTTTGATATGGGCTTAAAAGCAACCTTGTTTCTTATGCCATCACAATCAAGTTCTTTCTTGTGAATTTTCACACATGGCAATGTACAAGTTCTAACCTCACATTTCGGACAAGTATATTTTGCTTCTACTACGTTACACACTTCACATTTTGCCAATTTAGAATTTAACAAAAAGTTGCTCTTTTCTCTTAATTCGCTGGATTCACCAAAAGATATCGAATCCCCACTTTCGGAAGAAGACATTTTCGTTTGTTACCACGGTCAAAAAGTCATGCCCTACCACTTGACGGCCATGCATGCATCACGTACTAGTTGATTAAAAAAAGCTCGAAACTCCCCCAAAACACTCAAGTTTTAAAATTCGAGGGAAAGTGTCGATGATAGAAAAGTGCACTGAAAAAAGAATATTGATAGAATATTAACACAGATTTTTTTCTTTCCAATTTTCCTAGACTATTGTCTAGCATTTGCATATCACTCAGCGGTCTTTAATAGTAGGGAATTTTTGTTCGGGTTGTTGGCGTTCTGGCATTTGAAATCTTCCAAATCATTCTCTAAGAATGGCTGCAAGGAGTGGTGGTGTCCCATGGACTTCAATAATTAAACCTATATTAGCCGCATCTTATGGAAGTAATAATAAAAATGACGTTTTTGAACTAGTAAAGGCAATTAACAAAAGGTAAGCTATTATAATGACAGGAGGCATTTAATTTGTGAGTTTTGAAGACTTAGGCCCTAGGTCCGTGAGGCCGTCAGCTGTCTTGTCCTGTTAGGCTATGGTTGATCTCGTAAAAAAAAAATCATGAAGGAAAATTTAATGATTTAGCAAAACTATGTTACTGATGGAACCCTTAAACAAATAAATCCATGTTCCTTTGAACTTTATCAGTGAGCTTTTTATGCCTCATAAATGTCGTAACTCTTTTTCATTAAAGGAATAATTCTTGTTGGATATTTCCTAGAATCATGCAATCACAGAGATAATTCAAAAGCACCCATTGCAAGCACCTAAATAGCATTAACTATTCTATTAAAATCAACAAATTACTCCGCCTCTTTTAGTTGTAGCATGCAGAATTTTTTGCAATTAAAATAAAAATATATTAATTTCAGTGAAAATGAGTTGTTAACTCATGATGAAGAACACAATACATTTTACACTGCGTTTGCTGCCTTGGCAGCAGACTACATCAGTACCAATGCAACAAACTGTAAGTTGTACATCCTTCTTCTATGGTTGTATCATCCAGAAATACATTTTAGGTGTATGGAACATTGAAAACAAATTGACCTAATTTATTGATTTATTTTCAGTATCAAAGAATCAAGTTGGAGTGGCTTGCCAAGCATCTCGTATTCTTCTACAATTTCTTGTTACGAGACTACAGCTGCAGAGTGGTGGAGAAGTGGTCCAGGTTTCCACACTCTCTCTCAAGCAGTTGCTGCTACCGATAAGAGCGTTATGTTCAGCGCGCAATTTCTTACCATCTTCGGACGTAACTTCGCTTACAGCTATAATGAAAAATGCGAAACTACCATCCTACATAAAAACAACTACACCAAGTTAGTTTATATATATTGGGCTATACATTCACTACGAATGTGATACTTTCTTGAGAGGGTGGCACCATTCTCAATTGTACTAACTCGGTTGGATTTAACTTGATTCTTCCTAGACACCAAAGAGCCTATGCTAACCATAGTGCCTACAGTAGTGACTATGGGCAAAGGACTTAAAAAAATATCGAGGGTCTTTAATTATTATTATCTCATTTTCTGTCAAAAGAGTACAAATTAAATGTAGTTTTGTCCTCTCAGTAACTAACTTGCATTGTATTAACCATCTTTTAGCAGAAAAAGAAGCTGCAGCAGCTAAGGAGCCAAAGCGAGCACGCTCTGACTTAACCACAAGCATTTTGGAGCAACTGACAACCCCACTGCAAGATTTTACGACCACACCGAAGCATCCTGCCTCACGTGAAAGTGCGGACCATTTGCCAGAAGCCAGTAATACCACTTTGGCTTCTGTTGACAGTTTGCAAGATGTTGAGGTAATTCTAATTTTTACATGGTGTATAAATTTTCTAAAACAACTAAAATTTCTTTGTTGGAGTCTTAAGACTAGAATGGGAGCTAGGTTGGAAATAATAATTATATTTATAGTAATAATAATAAGATTTGCAACCAAATCTGATATTAACCAGGAATCTCCCAATTGCCAGATGGATCCAGCCTATCTTCCCTTATTCCATTTCTTGTTGATTTCTGCTCCTATGTGGAAACACCAGAAAACCAAAACTCCTGCAATGTTACGATTATCCAAAATTGGAACACATTAACAAAGCTCTTATTTCTTACAGGCAATATTCATTGCAAAGAACATTGAGAGTCTTCAAGCGCTGAATGCTGGCGATGTGCTTGTGGATATGTGTCTCAGTCTACCATATCTTGTCAGATACATACACAAATACAAGGATGCCGTGGCAAAGAAAGGCTTCAGTCTGCCAGCATCTCATTCAGAAGCTACTCTTGTTCGATACAGGTAAAATGTTATAAGTAAAATAAATATGGGATTGTTTGTTAAAGCAGTCCTGCAATTGGCCAACATTAGTCCTTTTCAATAAAAAATTGCTTAAAATGGAACAAAATCAGAGTGAGGACTTGGGTCTTCCGGTTTTAAGTCAAACTCTGAACAGGAATGCAATAAAAAGAGTCTTCAATAGAAAGGCAGGTGATTTGGGAAAATACTTTGTCCTTCATCTTCATTAAGGATTTGGTTAGGATATGGATTTACAATAAAAAAAAAAACTAACAGGTATGTGCCAACTAACTTTGAAAAATTGAGTTAGTAACAGACAGCTCTTTTGTAGCCTGCAATCTCTCGTGGGAGACATGTCCCTTGCGTGGCATGCTCTCTCCCTGCCTGTGCTTGAGCCACTGACTGCCGACAAGCTGGAGCGCTTGAGCACCATTAGCATGGCGTGCCTGTACTGCGCCGTTTCCAACGCCACCGCCAGCTCACTGCTCGGAATTTCTGCTGCGGTCTCACCAAAATGTACGCCAGCCACACCTGGTGGTGAGTGTAGAGTGTTATCTTGCACTTAACATCGTGGTTTAGTTTAGTTTAGAGTAGATTTTCTTTGCTGATCATGGTTGGTAAGCAGGTGATTATGGTGATGCACATGGTTAACTGGTTGCAGCTGCTGGACATTTACTGTCATGCTTTATCACCGCTGTGCTCTGTGGTCCTACCAACACTTTCAAGGGCAGATTTAATTTTGAATCAGTTTTTGTTTCAAGTTCTTAAGTTCTCCAAAGATATTGTTGAAAACTTGCCAGTGGAGATACCAGTGCAAGTCAAAATTATTGTACAGAATGTAATAATTCTGAGAGGCACAATTAGTGCACTCTGATTGTGTATTTGACTAACTGCCCTGGTACGACCCAAGTGTGCTCTGGGGCATAGGGTTTAGCAACAGCAAGTTGATTGGGGGAGGCTCAGCAAGACTGCTCAGCAAGATAGAGCAAAGATGACAGAATATGCTCTTCCGTTGCGTTTTTGATGCGTCAGTTGCATTTCCAGTTTTTATGAGTGCCACATAATAAGAACACAAATGAACAAATGATAGTAAATGCCTTCTTGGGAAAGTCAAAAAGATACTTCCCAAATTATGCTGTCAGCGAGGCTTTGGTGAAGGCACAAAATATTGACAGGTTGAATATGTTCGAGTCCTATCCAACTGTTGCTCCAGCTGCAGTTAAAGATAACATTACCAAATCGAGGCTCCTCTTCATCGAAAAGTACTGCACGTACAACACGTTTTGAAACCTTTGCGGAAGGTAGCACTAAACGAGGCATAAGCCTCAAGATGTTGCCTTTGGTCTGGGACTGACCACACTGCGTTTCAGGTTCAGGCACATCCAGTGCTAAGGGCGGTGAAGACGAGGGCGGAGCAGACTGCCACGCCATCACGGTGGTGGAGAAGGCGCTGGCCATCTTCTCGCTGGTCTCAAATGTGATTGAGAAGTCGACACGTGCCGGGGGCCACGTACTGCAGAATCACCTGCTGCTTGGCGCTTGGGTCCTGGTAGCTGGACTGCAGACCCAGCTGTCGGCATCCAGCTTCCTGCCAGCCGCCGACAAGATTAAGGAGGACAAGGGGAAGTCGCCAAGCAAGGGGTCTGGCCGGATCAACCTCATGAAAGTGTATGTGCAGTGCATTTTTCTTGGACTGTTCTGATTGGTCAGCCATTACGATACATGGCAGAACGGCAACATTTTTTAAAACCTTGTGTTTTAGTAGATGTAGAGCACTGCGGTCTGAATTATAAATTACATTGAAATTAGCAAAGGCCTGTTCAGATTTATCCTACATTTTGCTACTAGGAAAATTTCATTATGCATGAGGTAGGTACTAATGGAAAAGCAGGCTGATTACTTGAGGCATTTGGGATGTTCTAGACCTTTTCAAACAGCCTTGGTGGATGCCCCATTTTTCGTAAGAAAAATAAAATAGGAATGTGTACAAAATATCAGCAATGTTGTGCCCAAAAATGCCTGGCTTCTAAAGACTCGACCTGTCGTTGCATGCGCAGGCAGCAGGGTTTCGGCGTACTGTCAGTGGCACTGGCTTCACACGCGCTGGGCCTTATGACCTCACTGCTGACGGACCTGCAAGTGGAGTCGGGCGTCGACGACACTCTGCCTGACTTGGAGCCTGCCGCTCTGGACATCCTTGGCGAGTACTCAGCACTGCAACGTGTGACCACCTTCCTCTCGGCCGCACCGCTCAACCAGCTTCTCTTCTATCTAGCGACCATCAGCTACAGGAAGGTGCCGTGCTTGTGATACATTTACCTTATTACTTATTAGGTTTAATTGTGCTGGTGAATAGATGTTATGATTTAAATTATGTAATAACATTTTTTTTTTCATATTATTGATTTATGATGATATTTTTTACTACCATACATGTTTGTCGATTCTTGTGAGCTCATTTGTGCCCATTTCCTCAGGCATGCACTTTGAAGCGAATCCAAAAGCATCCCCCTGAAGGCGATGCTTTTACCACCTCTGACTCAACTACCTACTATGAAGACGACTTCAGCTGCTCGGACGAGAGCTCAGCCGATGATGGTGAGCTTGTTCCTACCAAAGTTGTTGTGTTGACAATTAATTGCATTTAGTAACTTTAAGATGCCATCAGTGCTGAATACCCTTGCTTTGCGGTTCATAATGGGTTAGTTACGGAAAAAAATGTTAGTCATCGTTGTTGGTTCAGCACTCCAATAGTGTTAGTGCTCAATGAGTAGCCATTTACTCAAAAATATTTTTGTAAAATCCTCTTCCACAGTAATTTTTCTCTAGTCGGATAACCTAGTTCCATAAAGATGAGACATTATATGTTCAGGGGTACTTTTGACAACCGGTTAAGTTCCCAACTCACTGTCTCTGACTGACTGCAAGAAATTATATTGCTGGTTTTTAATCCTGCCATCCTGTCAGCCCTGTTTACCCAAAACAAACTAGAGATGGACAACAGCTGAGCTAAGCGCTTCCCTTGCACGACTGCAGTCGAGTAGAGCTGAGCGTGTTTGGTTGTGATGGTTGCAGACGAGGACAGCGAGCCAATCCTGGGCCTCTGGTTTGAGGAGACAGTGGCACCTGCTGACACGCCCTCTGGGCAGACGAGCAGCGACGGACAGGATGGGAGCAAGCACGCTGCTGAACGCACCGGCTCCATTGTTCCCGAGAAGGGAGAACCGCACGGGGTGAGCACTTCTGCGCTTGAGAGAAACTTTAGATTTTTGCGTTATTTACTTCTTCTCGCAGGGTATAGGGGGATCTATTTCCTAAGTGGATATTTTGAAGTAATTCTATTATTGTTTTACTGGAACAATACCGTGTCTATTGTCGTGGCTTATAGCTACAAACGTGGTACGATGGACCATGAATACAAACTACGGCTGAGAGGAAAACACCAACGTACATAGGAAACATAGAAAACACATATACATAAGAAACGCCAACATAGAAAAATACTCCTTCTTGTCAACAGCAACCCAGATATGGAACAAACTGCTAGAATTTGTGATGTTAGGAATGAAATCCTACAGAGCTGGAAGACTTGTAATGTTTTTACCATATGCCAATGTGCTGGAAACAAATAAATAAAGCATTAACCTAATCTTTGATGATTGATCTGACGACCACCCCGACGTTTTGCAGTATATCGCGCTGGCTACGCACATCTTCCAGTTCATGGACCAGCAGTTGGTTAGTAGCAAGTGCAGTCAGGTCATGACATATGTGAACTCTGGACTCGCTGAGCAGCAGATGATCATCCTTGCCGCGATCGTACGCGATCTGGACCGCGAATCAGCCCGCACTGACACTGGTAGGCCCACCAGCCACCACACAGCTGGATTTCTCAAAAAATTTGATTTGATTATTTTTCTTGGTTCATAAAAAAATATATGGAGAAATAAACTGGACACTTTCAGTATCACTCTTAAACCGGTGCTAGTACCAGGTCAATGTAGCATGCCCTAAACTCAGCATAACTAACTTAACTGTTATGTTTAATTGATTGAAAGGACCTTTTTTCCATTTAAAAACTAGACATCAATGCAAGGTCTTTCCAGATAATTTTCCAGATTTTCTCAAAGAACAAGGTGTATTGTTGGTTGCTATGTTGCAATCAATCCATCCAACTCCTCCACATCATAAGTGATGTGTATCCACCTAATCTCAATAACCCAATGAGGGTTTCCCCCTTTTTAATCAGATTCTCTGTTTTCACTTGGGGAAATTTAAACCGTTCATCTGTCCCATCCTCAGGCACAATTTCGGTGTACTTTGGCGCACCGCTGGGGACTTTGTACAGCGAGTTCTCGCAGGCGCTGACGCGGTACACACACAATGTGTTGGCGCGTTCGGTTCTCTCGGAAGACCTACAGGCGACGCTGCTTCAGCACCTCGGCGTGGGACCGGCTGGTACAGTCGCTTGGCCACTGCAGGTCTACCCCCGAACGCTGGCCGTGCTTGCGCAGGTAAGACTCTCGATCCAAAAGCGTGATTCAGTTTGAATGTTGGAAGCTATGTCTCACTGGTGCTAGATGCTAGATTAAAAAAAACGTTGCACAGTATCAGTATAATAAAAAAATAAAAATAAATCGGTAGCATTCAAAGAAATTTGTCATTGTTTTTAACATTTTATTTTAAAGTTGGTGTTCATTTAAATGAGATTTGAGGATAATAATTAGATCAAACTCTGTTTATTGAGGATGGCAGGTTATACTGTCTCATAAGTGTCGTTAGAAATTACCGATCATTTTTAGCATTTGTTCCTGCCAATTGGCTGAAAGCTTCCGTAAGAAAGTAGGTATGAATTGATAATTTTTGGGTCTGCTTAGGTGTTGCTGCTGAAGCCACAGCCAGAGAAGGAGGCTGCCTGCATCAACATCTGGCAGCGTTTGGTCAACACAATGAAGGACAACATCTGTTTACCACCTACTTCCTTTGAGCTCGAAAATGAAGGTATGCGGAGCAGAGTATGCGATGGTATCAACCGGTCTTTTTTGATCGAAAATGCTGTTTATTGAAAGCAAACAAAATTGACGGCAGCATTTTAAATAATATTTTTAAAATAAATCGGTAGCAGAACTTTTAAATTCAAAATGATAAATGCCTATTTAAAGCAAGTCCAGTAATATTTCTGAACATTCTCAAGGTTTACCTTTACTGCTTGAATAACAGTTTAAACATCATCTTCAGGAGCCGTATGACAAAGTAACTTGAAATAAGACTTCAAAATGAGGTTTTGACACCTGCAGTATTAAAAAAAACAAAAAAACAACACAATGCTTTCTGTACACAGATTTGAACGTGGAGCACGCCCAGCTGGTGCTGTTCCTATTCCACTCGCTGAACCTGATGCAGAAGAAGTCTGTGCTGCTGTCAGTGTCGAGCGCAATCACGCAGTGCGCCGAGGTGGTCGGCAAGCCGATGAAAGACACTCAGCTACTGCATCTCTCCCGGCTCTTGCTGCTCCTCGAGTACCTCATGAAACATCTCTACGACGCTCCGCCTTCGCTGCTGGAACAGGTACTTGCATCTTATGCCGTTCTCCTAACCTCCTGATTGTCATTTTTAGTGCCAGGTACCCTATCAGAGAAAACTACTCGGTTCTTTACCTGCTTCCTCCCACCCCCTTCCTAAAAAAAATTTATTGAGTAGAGAAGGCAGATTTTTCAACGCTGCAATTACGGAAGTAATTGCACACACCAGCTGCTTTTCATCATAATTGGTAGTAGACTCTTTCTCTCTTGCTAATCCTTTCTGAGTTGAATTCTCTGAGTTGAATGATACAAATTACTAGATTCTGCCATCCCTTGATATCGAGAGAAAAATAATTTCAATCTCCCAACATCAGTGCAAACATCAATATGCCTTTGCACTGCTGAATTGTCCTGTGCTGTGGCAAATTGTGTGTTCTGTTGCCCATACTGGCATTAACAAGACATTGCATGCCCAGGTCCAGTGGAACTTACTAAGCTCCACCAGCATGGTGGGAGAGTCTAGTGGTTCAGCGGCCGCCCGCATCTTTTGCCCGTGGGCCGACATCGAGGACAACTACCGGAAACTTGGGCCACAGGACGAGTTTTCAATGAAACCGCGCTTCTACAGTCTGGCCCCGGCTGACTTCAACAACCAGGAGACACCCAAGCTGGATGGACTCGTGAGTTACCGCTCTACGTTGATTTGTTTAGCATGTAAAAAACATTGATTCTCGTGAGATCATCGGAGTTCAGCAACACTGAACTGTGCCAGGTATTAGATGGGCGACCATCAAACTCATGACCAGTTCTGTTTGGGTTAGAGGTTGGTGGGAAGAAGGTTTTTTCTGAAGTTAACTCATGTTTAAATTGTTGGTTGCTGAATCCTTGTACCATTTTCAGGCTTGCAACTTCATCTTGGGAACCCCCGACAAACTAAAGTATGCGCAGCTGACCAACGCCCTGATGGAGATCCTTAACGTGACCAATCAGATGGGCATGAAACGTGCTGAGAAAGTCAGCTTCACGGCTCTGTGCGCCACGCAGTACTGCTTCACCATCTGCTGGCGGTAAGATTAGTCTCTCCAGAATAGAAGGGGAGCTAGACTGGAAAAATGTTCAACCAAACTGGGATACGAACCCAGGACCTTCCAATTGCATCTCCAACTTCAACTTCAAACTGAAACAACTTCAACTTCAAACTGAAAAGAAAACGTGCTGTCATCATAAGATATTACATAACATAGTATTGCATAGTCTTCACATTCCGCTGATTACAGCATAGGAATTGTTACACTTTGGCACTTTTGCACTTTTGCCTTTATCACCAAAGAAAATAATTGAAAATTTGCTCTGAAAATGTTGCGTTGGATTCTAATTTGTCGATTGGCTGCAGCCTTGTTCTTCTGCTGCCTCCTTCGACAACATACCTTGAGAAGCTTGCAGCAAGCCAGGAGGCTCCGGAAAAGTCTGTGCTGCTGTACTCCTTGGTCTGGGGACCGCGCGCTGCCTGCAAGACTTTCGCCGGCTGGATGAAGGTACGCTTGGTTTTGCAAGCATCCTACCAAACACTGGTACTGCTTCGACCAGTGATGTGAAACATATTTTCATACATTTCTGCCTACTTTGGAATTATGCTTATAATACTTTGATAAATGTGAGGAAATGCACACGTAGGTTAGGATTAGTTTTTGATTGGATTGGATTGGTCGTACCAGTAAGCAGTAACTGCACTCAAAAATGTTTTTTTGCATAGTACATATCCGCAGACTCTTGAGTACGCTGGTGCATTTAATTTCAACCAAAACTACCAACCTACATTAATTCCTCAAGCACTTTGAATCAGTTACACTTGGTAACAAACCTCCATTATGCCACCCTTTATGCACGGTTTCGTCGACAGGACTGCCTGGTGAAGCAGGGCCTTTACACGCAGTACGCCGAAACGCTGCTGAGGAACGTGACACAAGCTGTAGGCTCACTCGAGTATGATGTCGCTATGGCCAAGAATTGCATCGCAGCACTCAAGCCTGAAGCTCCAATTCCAATCGGTGAGTACTGAGTACCCTTATCCACCCTTTCTACTGCATGGTTTAGCCAAGAGCATTACAATTTTATCAAAGTGTATTCTAGTCATCTATTAGTTATCTCAAAAATATACGTAAAAAGTGGGGGTTTTGCTGACCTTGAGACAGATTCTCAGAGTTAAGCCCCCATTTAAAATTTGATCTTTTAGGGACAAAGCTTCGTTGTGAGCTCACGGAAAAGTGGCTCGCTTAGTTAATAAATATTGATTGCCCAATTAAATGGCTGCCAAATACCACCCTTTAACTGCAAAAACTAGGGCAGTCTGTTCACTGAATATGGGTCTTATTCCTTTTGTTGTACGGGGAGTAACTGATGTCTGTGTCTCCAGACTCGCTCGTTCCCAAAGAGCAGCTGCCGCAGTTGAGCCAGTTGTGCCTACTTGACGTGGTGATTGCCAAGATTGAAGTACTCGTTGATGAGGCAACCAAAGCCAACAACACCACTGAACCTGCCTCTTCTGAAAACAAGTAAGACTTGTCCGGATTTGAGTGACAATGCTTTGTTTATTGCAGTCATCTACTATTGTTCATCATAATTGTATGACTTCCTGTAAAGCAGAAAACAATTTTTAAAGATGTCTGCATTGTTTTCCATTTTACTTTTAGCTTATTTGTAATGACTGGCAAGTGATAAATCCAGATAAAAACATTATTTGCATTTGTTGTACACATTTCAGTTAGGAGAAAATAAGTACAAAGTGTACCTTTATTTTAATTAAACCTTAGGTTCTATTTGGTCATGGTACAGACCGCAGAATTATCAAATTTCAGAGTAATCAGGTAAGCACTGATAAACTTGCAATAAAACAAAGCCCAGTCTTGTGGTAAACCGGGTTGTCTTTCAATCACTAATGCCCTGTGGTTGATTGGTGCGCAGATCAATCCCGTTATCAGTGGAAGCCTCCAGGCCTGCAGACGAGTTAGCCAAGGAGCTGTTGCCGCACGTGCTGGAGGTGACCGAGACGATCGTAGCGTTCAGCCGCTCGTCGCTGCTGCACCAAGTCAACGAGAGTGCAGACCCTGTCAACAAGTACACACCGCAGGACTTTCAGGCAAGGAGACTAGAAGGGACTTATACGTATATTAGATACGAGGGTTAGATAAAGTAGACGTGAGTCTAAAATATAAAACGTAGACATGTCTTTGACTTGGGGAGCAGGGGATCAGTCGTATGATTTTTTATACATGCACTAACTGTGCCAGTTGAGCCAGGTGAGCCAGAAAACATGGTTTCGGAAGTGGAGCAGAGAACAAGAACTTTGGGTGGAGACTGATTGTCTGTGTTTTATCAAGTCCAATGTATTTTTGGGATTGCTTTATTGACTGTTGAATCAAAAGTTATTCAAAGAGATAACTCCCATGCTAGTAGGTGTTATTGAATACTCACACATGTTTACTGCATACTAAAGTGTGCCAGGGTGACCTGGTTGGATAACGTTATGATATTTGCACGCTTTCAGGCTTTCCGTGAGATCCTGGCCGTGTCATCAAGTCGATGCAGTGCGACCAACACGCTGGCTACAGCTCTGACTGCGCTTTTGCCTCTTGGTATTCGCACAGTGCTGACCAAGTGGAATGAAAGTACGGTGCCAGACTTTCCATGGGTAAGAGGAAACATCTTCTAATGGACACCAGATGCTATTACAGAACAGTGATTCTAGACATTGATACTTGATGCTTCATAGAAGATTCTTTAAAAAAACATCTAAACATACTCTTTACAAAGTAATTAATATACCTGTTAAATGTTGAAACAAATGGCTTGCCTCCAGAACACATTTGGCGCAGAGGTGATCCCTGCAGAGAGCTTCATGCTTGCTGTTGTGAATGCTCACGCCACGTCGCTATCCGCGCACAGCACATTCTCGGTGAACCCCTCGCTCAAGAGCCTGCTGCATTCGCTGCTCGTTTTCATCGGTGATCACATCATGTGAGTGTTGCTGGCTTTGGTCGAAATTTTTATGTGCTCCACTGAAACAAAGTAAACAGAAAAGAAGGGGTAATAGGTTAGCAGACATGTCTAGCTTTCTCAGCCAGTAATCAATATGCAATGTTTAGTAGCTTCAGCGATGCTTAATACTTCTGAACGGCCACTAAACGTTTCCATAGTGCCAACTGACGCATCGAAATACTATATTCCACTTATTTTGCATCTACCGCTCCTGGTCCCTAAAATCACACAGCAAAGAAAGTAATTCAACTGCTAAATTCTCAGTCCCTGGCTGTCCAAGAACATGGAATTTTAAAACGATAAATTTCCTGACTGTTTGTCTCTGACTCCTATCATCCCAAGTAAACTGCTTAACTAATTACTGGTGATTCCGGGGCATGTAGGAAATGCGAGGAGGGCAGCGAAACACGTGCGCGTGCTGTGGACCTGCTCGTTCCGCTGATGCTGGACTCTTGCGCTGAGAACGTCAACGATGCAGTCTCGCGAACTCTCCAACGACTTATCGGCGACCCCGAATCAGACGACCACCAGAAGCGTGTGTTCTTTATTGTGTTGCAGCACACGTATCGTCTGCTGCTGGCGTTTACACACGACGTGTGAGTGTTTGGATTTGTTTCGTTTGCTCGGTTTCAAAGAAAATAGCTAAATCTACCAAAATTACCAACTTTGCCTTAGCATTTTAATTGTAAGAACATGGTAAATTTGTGTTGGGTTATTAAACAGTTGAAAAATAATTATTTTTTCAGGCAAAAAGTTTGCACAATATTTTGTCTGAACCAAAACTATATTATAACTTCAGCTACGACTACGATCTTATTAGCAAGGAGTAACAAGTAAATTTTGCAAATGCTTTCAAGATCAGGGTTCTATTACAAGGATGTATTAACCCACTATGTACCCCGAAGCATGAGCCTGCTCCTGACCTACATGACCGCCCGCAGAGTGGCGGTGGACGAGCGGGTGCTGCTTGAATGCCTGTCGTTCATGGAGACGCTGCTGGACAAGACTCCCGGCCGTCTGGCGCTCGACATGTTCTTCAGCAAGGATGAGGGCCGCGACCTTGTCTCTGTGCTGCTCTCGGTGGCATCCCCGCAAGGCGCCACCTCCGCCCAATACGGCGTGAAGGTGCTCAGCTTCTTCAACAAGCTGTTCAGCACTTGTGAGTAATACACCCTGGTGTTTGCAGTCAAAGATCTTTATTTATGTAAATTGATAGATGGAGAATTATCGTGGATTGGTCAGAAATCGGTAGTTTGATATTCAACGCAATCCCAAGGTTATAAGTCACAGTTTTGTTCTTTTTGTTTTTGACTCAGTGCAATTTTCGTCATCAGACAGACATACTACAAATGTTTTATACTTTAATTTTTACAAAGAAAAGATCCATTATTATTAACTAGTAAAAACTACTATCTACAAATGAACTGCCAACCACCAGGATTGAGTCTATTGCATTGTTCATCTATTAGATTTTTCATCTATTAGATTTTTCATATATTAGATTTCCGTGGTTTGTATGGGATATGCCCTGGCATTTGATATGGTACCTGATCCTTGGGTTGTTTTGCTTAGTGGATGGTAAACGAAATGTCTGTATTGCCCACACAGCTGAGAAGCTGGATGGTGACGCAAGCGTGGAGCATCTGTGCCGCTCACTGTCGCGCCTGGCCACGGTGGACACGGAGCTTTTGTCTGGCTGGCTGCACCATGTGGTGATCGGATCCCTGGGAGCAGCAGCTGTCACCCCGCCACCCTCGCAAGCACCGACGCCTGCAGAGCCAAAGACGCCGCCCAGTACGACTCCCGCTACGCCTGCCGCACCGGTGAGGAAATGCTTTGAAATAAAAGTCTTAGGTTTTAGCCGATCTTAAGCAAGTTATGTGCGTTAATGTTTGCTTGTAATCTAACAAAACTTAGAATTTTAAAAGAAGCAGTAAAATTTTGTTTCATATGTCAATGATCAGTAGAAGTAACAGATTGCAGCCATTAATTTTGATCCATTCTTTGTGTTGTCAAAGCCCAGCTGTGAATAGTTTAGTTGGGTAGTTAACTGATAACTGACAGCAAAACGAAAAAATGTAGAACCGGATTGGTGTTACCAAAAATGATACTGACAGCCTTTCAAGACCCAGTTCGACCATTTTTGTTACTTCTAGTCAAAGTGGTGCTTGAATGTTAAAAAGGCGATGTCCAATAACATTCAGTGATATTCTGACGCTTCAATGAGTTACAAGCTCAACTCACCTAAATGGCAGCTGAGTCGTTATTGGAATTGCAAAATGGGTTGTAAGTGTTATGATTCGTTGCGTAGGTGGCGGCGACTGCAACGCCTACCGAGCCTTCATCGGAGTCCAACAGCAGCAGCAGTAGCCACGCTGTTATCGCAGCCACGGTGGAGCAACCACCCAGCCAGGCGCAGGAGAACCAACGACTGCTCCAGGCGCTCACTGCGTACATTGTAAAGGAGAACAGGTACAACATGCAGCACACTCCTCACGAGTGCTTTCACAGGATGGAAAATCAAAATTGATTGAATGTATCCATCAAACCATTTTAACGAAGATCTCATCTCATAGTCATACCTAGTAACAATTTAACTGTCTGCCTCGTGTAAATAAAAACATCATTACCATGCTCAATGCAACATGGTTGGGACCATTGAGAATGCTATTATTGCCAACTCCCTGAACATGAAGACAAGCTACTGATGCCAGTCATGCAACACAATTTTGTGATAAAGTCTGTGTGTGGTTTTCTTCCACAGCAACATGCACGAGGACGTGGCTGTGACACTGCTCCGTGCCCTCCTGCCGATCGCCGGTGAGCTGCTATCGCCTGCCAACGAATGCGAGGGATTTTCCGAACTGATGCAGGTCATGTCAACTCTGGCTGAAGCGACGGCCGGCCGCGGTCACGTGCACCTCCTTACAGCTGCCACACACTGGCTGCAGACCTTGTGAGTTACCCGAATTTAACATCCAGCCTTATCAAGCAATGCAGACCAAAGCCAACGTTTTCTTGCAACCGCTGCCACTGGCTAGCTTGCACTTCCACTGGCATTTTTCCTACTCGTAGCTGAGAAAGAAATCATGTGGCAGGTTTAGGTCAAATTGTAGGTCATGCATTTGTGTTTTTATTTGTAAGACTTTAATTTTGACCAACAGTATGTCTCTATCTCTAACAATGAATCTCTCATTAACCTTTTTTATGAGGTTTCCTCTTCCTGTTATTTTCCTACTAGTGTTAGTATATGAAATCACTAGGCACATGGCTAGTGTGTATCGTGTGAATTTGGTGATGTTTGGTAATGTTTGGTGATGTGGTGATGAAAAAAAGTTTTATAACTTTTATCTATATGAAAGTGCTAATGTACATTTATTTATTTATCTTTATTTAAGTGTATATTAAGAGCGAAACAATAATCAAGTATCAGGAACACAGTTCTAAGACTGCCCGGTGTTTTACAGCAACGAGTACCTGAGTGGAAGCGACGTAGTGGAGAAGCTTGAGGCTGGCGAGGGTACAACGCGCCACCGCACGATGCTGGACGCTGCTTGCCGCCTGCTGCGCTACGTGCGCGACGTGGTGGCGGCCCTGTGTCCGTCTGCGGCTGCCGCTCGCGCCACATCACCTCCATGGGAAGGCGACCTCGCCAGCGAGCTTGATGCCGAGTGGGTCGACGAGGGAGGCCACGACGACGACGAGAGCGGCGCGGATGACTCGGTGAGCTAGTGGCGCGGTCTGAAAGCCATGGTCTTGCACTGGAATTTTTGAATTTTTGAATTTGGAACATGCCCTCAGGTTGTTTGGTGGACCTTTTTTTTCTCACCTCAATTTCTGTAGCATATATTTGTTTTATTAAAAGAAAAATAGTGTTGCCGATATCATGAGTCTTGGGATAATGCTTCCACAGTTGAATCAGCTGTCTCTAAGTTGTGGTTTTGTAACTTTTACATTCCTCATTATTGATTCAGTTAATAAAACCCTTATAAGTTTCCAATATTATACTACTAAGAACTACTAAGAAGAGCGGTTTAGAGCGACTCTGCCGCCTACTAGGTAGGATTCACAGACTCAACATCTTCTTCTTTGCCCCAGGACGAGGACAACCTGTGCAACAAGCTGTGCACGTTCACACTGACTCAGCGCGAGTTCATGAACCAACACTGGTACCACTGCCACACGTGCAAGATGTTGGACGGCGTCGGAGTGTGCACGGTGTGCGCTCGCGTCTGCCACCGCGGCCATGACGTCACATATGCCAAATACGGGAACTTCTTCTGTGACTGTGGTGCTAAGGACGATGCCTCTTGTCAGGTACTTCAAACTGATACTTGAGCTTTGTGACTAGGTATCATAGTTTATATTGAGAATATGTTGCTATAGAACAGGAATGACTGGGTAACTTACATATTGCAGAATTAAAGGATGCTTATGTCAGTGCTGGTAAATAAGGTATTATGTTTAGAAAATGATACTCTAACCTTTTTATTCCTAATATATTTGACATATTTTTATTATTTTTACAGTTCCAAGGTATTTGCATCGTGGGGAGAACTAACCTTTTACTGTGGCTTTCAATGCTAGGCACTGGTGAAACGCAGCCCAGCGTCGGCTAGCGAGCTGGCTGTTAACGCGGCTACCGCCAGCGGCGGCATACTCGGACAGGAGCAGCTCTCCGCGACCTCTCTTCGTCGCCGCTCCAGCTCCCCGGTCAACATGGATGTTGGGGAACGCGACCGGCAGCGCATCACCTTGCTTGCCAAGCAGCTTGGTAAGCTAGGCACTGCAAGGTCGAATTCAATCAACTTGCTACCTTTTCATGTCAACATATTATGCAAAGTTTTCATTGTAGGGCTCAAGCAGCTTGACTGCATGTAATGCAATTGTTGCAATTCACTCTTGCTATCATTATTTAAAATTAGTCTAGCATGGCAGTCAGATTTTTATGGCTGTGCACTGTTAGTTAAATTGCCTGATACCTAGGATGTTGAACTTCATTAATCACCTTTTGATTACCTCATTTTAATATACTTAACTACAAATTTAAAAAAAAAAATTTTAAGTCTGCTTCAAAAATTAAAAAATTATGGTGTTAAAGATGGAAATTAAAATTAACCACCTATAGAGAGGAAGCATGACATCTAAATACAATTCTGAGAACCCCTGATTGCTGTTTTAAGTATTCTACCTGCTCTACTTGCTTTGACAACTAAATCGGTAAACATGTATGTGTTTGCAGAGAGCAGCCGCGAGCGTCTGCGCGCACACATCTCGTCGAGCACTGTGGTGCCGTCGATGCTGGAGCTTGTCAAGCGGCTGATGCCGGCAGTGGAGGCATCGTGTCGACGGCATAGCCCCGTTGGTTGCCACGAGCGTGCGCAGAAGGCCCTTGCCGATCTGCACACTCTCGAAAAGAAGTTTGTCAACACAGACCAGCTCATGGTAAGTAGGAGGACAGCAGTGGTGGGCTGATTGCTGTGAGGTTTTCAGAAATGGTTGACATACCTTAGCGTTGTGTGCGTGTAGGGCAAAACTGCACTAATTATGTTAACTGACACCATCTATATTCTTGATTTTTGCTGCCAGAACCAAAAGTGTTTTTTTTTTCTTGATGATTTCATCTTCTGCGCTGGTGCAAAATAATGGCTTAATTTATCCTATTCCAGGTGCCAACTCTGGGGTCTCAAGAAGGTGCCTTTGAGAATGTGCGCATGAATTATTCTGGCGATCAAGGTCAGACGATCCGACAGTTGCTGTCCGCACACATGATTCGTCGAGTGGCTATGTGCTGTCTCTCCTCCCCGCATGGCAAGCGACAGCATTTAGGTATGAGATGCATTGTTATTTTGGTCTATCCTGTCCAATGGTTTTGTTTTCGTGGACATTTTTGCTAACAATTTTACTCGCAATCAACCCACCATTTAGGTGGGTTGAATCTAGTTGATAAGTTCTGGTAATAGTCCAAGGACTGCCTCACAGCATTGCCATCAAATCATGAATGAATTTTTGACTATGATTTTAGTGGCAGGATAACTAAAAACCTCTTGTTCCTGCCCATTGCAGCCGTGTCCCACGAAAAGGGCAAGATTACAGTCCTCCAGCTGAGCGCGCTGCTCAAGCAGGCAGACTCATCGAAGCGCAAGTTGACGCTGACACGACTAGCGTCTGCACCCATTCCGTTCACAGTGCTCTCAATTACGGGCAACCAGTGGAACGAAGATTTCCTCGCCGTCTGCGGACTCAAGGTTTCCACTCTTTTGACCCTCACTAAAATCTCTCTAAAAATCCTTAAAATATCTTACAAACAACACCCTTATAAACAGCAAATCTTGAGTGCTGTAGAGATAGTGCCCCAGAGATTGATGTTTGTTTCAATGTAGTATTCTGTATTGTTACTTAGTTAATACTTGGTTTTTTAACTTTCTACGTAAAAAATGAGGGTAACTGACTATCGAAAAATCTTTTCACTCCAAATACACACTTTTAAAGCTGTAGAATTAGCCAATTCCTCTTTTACTTTAGTGCTAACTGCCAGCTAATGAAAAAATCTGAAAATCCGTTCTTTTTTTTTAACAAGCTCCGTCACTTGTTAGCACTCTAAATTTAAAAAATACAATTATGTTTGTGTATGCCATCTCTAGCTGTTAGCAACTTCTATGTAACTTCCAAGCAACTTTCACAACGTTATAAACTTCGTTCCAATCCTTAGGACTGCCACGTGCTCACGTTCGGCGCCACTGGGGCGGTCGCTGACCACTTAGTGCTGCACCCGCAGCTGGAGACTGGCAACTTCATCATCCGCGCCGTCTGGCTACCCGGCTCGCAGACCCAGCTAGCGCTGGTCACCGCAGACTTTGTCAAGATCTACGACCTGAGCCGTGATGCGCTCAGCCCCCAGTACTTCTTCCTCGTGCCTACTGGCAAGATCCGTGACTGTACATTCATTTGCAGCGAGGTTTGTTGCTAAAATAGCTGCACCTATAAATATTTGACCTAAAAATACTTACGTTATCGATATGATACTAAAAGATGTAGGACAATTAATCTATGGTTGACTTGAAATGCATAAATGCTGAAATGCAAACTGACGTGCTTGTTACTGACCGTGGGGTGTTGTGATTTTCTTGCAGGAGGCAGGCTCTCACATGCTGCTCATGTCTTCTGCTGGGTACATCTACACGCAGTCCATGGACACAGAGAGCTCGGCCCAGCATGGCCCATTCTATGTCACCAACACCCTCGATGTGTTCCACACGGATATCAAGGTAGCCACCCACAAGTCTTCCCTTTTTTAAAGTTTCAGATTTGATCCTTTGATTACTAGTTGTTCCAGTTCAAGAATACCTAAGACTCCTTGGAAAATGCAGAACTAAAAATTTGTAGTTTTATCCTCCATTATTCCTTTCACACCCCACATTTACAGAGCTTAAAACCTATGGGCACTTTTGCACTTTGATCAAGCATCCCATGAACCAACCTCCCACTAACGAAAAGCCTGTGACTGACTCTGATGCCCGTTGCGTTTCAGGACGTAAACGGCCAGGTTTGCGGCGGCGGCGTGTCCATCTACTACTCGCACGTGCTACAGTTGGTGTTCTTCAGCTACGCGCAGGGCAAAAGCTTTGTTTCGCCACTTCAGTGTCCGCTGGACACTGGCCTCACATCTGTGTTCCTCATAAGCCTGGGTCGAGCCAGCAAGTCCAACAATGCCCAGCCGCAGCCACTCTGCCAGTGGAGTGAAGTGGCCAACCACCCTGGACTCGTGTGCAGCGTTATGCAGTCCAGTAAGTGTCGTCGCGGCTATGGCGGTTGCTTGTCACACCTTCACAGCCGCTATTGAACAGAACAACTGCTTTAATTTTCTAAATATGAATTTTCTTACGGAAATGTCCATACTCAGAATATTAGTCCTAAGATAGCCAAATGTTTTGGCTTATTGCTGAGTAAAATGGAAATAAAAATATGTTTCTCCAAAGGAGTCAGATGGTTTCCCAAATGGATCCTAAACATGTTGTTGTGGATTCGCTTGCACGCTTCTTAGTGTTTCTTATGTTTCAGGCAACAATCCAGTGATCCTGATGCTGAAGCCAGACACTTTCATGGTGCAGGAGATCAAGGTGGTGCCAGCCAAGGCAAAGATCATGGACATGGTTGCTATCCGGCATCCTTCCTCAAGCTGCGACCACCGCACCACACTGATCTTGCTCTGCGAAGATGGCAGTCTGCGCATCTACATGGCTGCTATGGAGCATACGGGTGTGTAAATTCCCTCTTATTTCTGTTTCTCACTTTGTGGGGGGCTTGGCGGGCTTGGCGTAGAGTTCACAGATTAGTAAATTAGCCCTGCACAGGTCTTGGTAACAGATAAAATTCTTTAAAGTTATTGACAACTGACTATTTGGGGAATTGATCCAGGTATCAATCATTCCAACAGAATTGTAAAAGTGAAATATTGTAGTGATATATAATTGTAAAAGTGATATGATAAATATCTTGATAGAATGTATATCTTAGTAGATTGCAAGAGGTTTGTATGTGAATTCCAAACAACCGTTAATTTCAAAATCTCCAAAATGTTATATTTTGAATGTTGTGATTGAATGATTCTGATGTAATTTACTTTATAACATGTTACTTATAATGTTCCATTCTTATTTTTGCAGGCTACTGGTTGTCTGCCAGCGTTCAAGCAATGAGTACCATGTGTACACCAAAACCATCTCGAAAGAAGAAGATTGCCAAGACGGGGAAGCCTTTGGGTAAGATAACATTATTCTGTCGTTGGTCTTAATTTTTAATCTCTTAAAAGAAGTAACAGAGAGCTAAAGATATTTCTTAACATATGTTTTTGACTTGTAGGTGCAGTGACGTTCCCTGTGGAATTCTTTGAATATTGCCAGGCGATGCCCGACATAGAATTCGGGGGAAACGACCTCGTTCAGATCTACAACACTCAGCAAATCAAGCACCGACTCAACACCACAGGTACAATTATTGTCCAGGCCACAAAAATGTATCTATATCTTAGTTTCATGATAACAGACACAAAATTACTTTTATTTTATTTATATTTATTAATTAAGTGTAATTTAATATTAGCTTGAATAAAATACAGGCTAGTATGTTATTATTTGCAGAGGTACAAAAAATTTTTGGATATCTTTCACATAAAATGCCCAGAGATTAATTTTGATTCCCTGTTGGAAAATAAACTTTTTAAATGAACTTTCAGCCACCTAACTTTCCAAAAATGTTAGCCGAGTAATCGCCAATCACGACATTGATCATGTTTCCCCTGTACTTGGCACATTATTTAAATGCTCGTTGTTTCCTTTGTAGGCATGTACGTTGTGTCCACCAAGTCTACGGGCTTCAACCTAGAGATCAACAATGCGGACGGCTCGCTTGTGATGACCGGTCTGCGTGTGCTTCTGGGCACACAGGACGCTTCCCGTGCACCCGCATACATCGAGGTGTTCGGCCGCTGCGTGCAGACAGCCAACGCTCGCAACCGATGGTTAGTGCATTGGCAGTGGTGGCTAAATATGAGACCAGCTAAGGTCAGGTTTTACCAAAATTTTCAAATTTAAGTTGGACCTGTTACTCACAGAAACATTTGAATTTCACTGCATGTGATTGGAAGTCGTCATGGCAATAGTTTCAACTAACACTTCACTAGGAATTGAAATTTTGGCAAAAATCTGGAATAATGGTGAGATTTTGGTAAAGTGCAATTTACCAGAATATTGTCGCGAGGCTTCAAATTGTTAGTGTTTCAGCTGGTAAGTACCTTTGTCATTGAACAAAACAAAGACTGAATCAATACTTATAAATTAACTGGGAACATCTTCCCAAAGACCAATAGAGCAAACCATATAACTTTTTACCTTCAATGACACAAGCATATTGTCCATAAGCCTACTTATATTTTGTTTTTTGGCAAACCTAAAAAAATACAGCATTTCAATAAAATATGGGAAAATGATGTGGCCAGAAAAAAGCTGGGCCTTAAAAATCTTTATTAAATCTTACATTTTATGACCTAGCACTAATCCAGTTACTGGCACACTTCAGGTAAATACTTCATGCCCACATTATCTGCAGGTACGACGTACCGCTGACGCGGGAAGAGAGCCTGCAGGCAGACAAGAAGCTGACTGTGACATTTGGCCCTTCTGCGGACGCAGAGGCTGTCATCATGGTTGACTCGGTCAAGGTATACGGCAAGACCAAGGACCTGTTTGGCTGGCCCGAGGAGACCGAGGAGGTGGCCAGCGGCACGGCACCACCCGCTCAACCCACGCCCGATGCAGACAGCGTTGCGGTTGCGCCCGTACAGCTCACGGCGCTCGAACGGTAAGCTTTCATCCATGTCTTTCCAAGAAACCTTCGAGTTCTTGTGTTTTCTATAGCAGTGTTGTGAAAATTATGCAATTTTGAATTTATTTGCCTTTATCTTTCTTTCTTGGCCTAAAGCCATGACATAAAATATTTTCTCTTTATTAATAGAGAGACGTTGAGTATTATGACAGATCTGCTGATTATGCCATGCTTTTCATTCTGTGGAGAACCTGATAATAGGAAGGATTAAAGAAATGAGAACTGTAACATATCAAAAGATTAGAAGCTGCCTTGGGAATTTTCACGTATAGTTTAATTTTGGCTGCAGTCTTTGTCATTGAAAGATTGAGATAAAGATTGAGATAACCATTTAACATTGAGTGTTTCGAACCTCGCCCCCTTACCTGTGCCCACTTGTTGCAGCGTTGTCTCCGGCCTGCTGGAGGTGCTTGACGGCTGCTTCACGGCAGCTGCGTCTGGGGTTGTGCTGACTCCTGATGAAGCCGACCTCACCCGACGTGCGACAGCTGTCGAAGTCGCCACCAGTCTACTGACGCTTCCCACATCGTCAAGCGTTCAGATGCACACTAAGTGCCTGCTAGCTGCGCTGCACCCGTCGTACAGTGCCTACCACAACTACAAGGTATGCAGTGTTTAGTAGTGAGACGGAGCTTGCATTGCATAGGGTAGGTTTGATCTTCAGGCTCAAGCCTTGGTTGGCTGATTGGTATCATTAGGTCCTTGCATGAACTTGAAAAAAAAATGTGTGGATGGCTGGAAAAGTCGTGTAGGACCCTTGATTGTTGTTTTTAGTAAGACCACTTCTAAGTACCAAAAAAAAATGGGTTTATCTTTCTAACTGTTTTGACTCTTTAAGTCAGATAGTAAAGTTGTCAGTGCTGAAACGGGTTAAGACAATTGAAGTGAACATTTTGCCACTAACCTATAACCAATGTATTTCGCAGGATGCTGCGCTCCTGAGCCACGTGCGCCAGTCTCTGGCAGCGCTGAAGGAGGTGGCTGATCCACGTGACCTTGATGCCGAGGCGTTCTACCGTCTCGTGTTGACCGCCCGCAGTGTAGCCGTCGCTCGGCCGCACAACCTGACCAAGTTTGTTGGGGACAGTACTCTCACGCTCACGGAGATCGAAGGTTGGTCCTGCTGTGGCAAATTCTTATCTGAATTATATTGTTTGCTAGAACTAGCGTTTGTTAGGAAGTGAGTTTTCATTGTGTCATGTGTTGCAGGGGACTCGAACGATGCAGAGAGGCGAAGTCGATCCAGCGAGAGTTCGGCAGAGAGCGGACAGCAACTTATGGTGCAGCTGATGGAGGCATTATGGTGCTTGCATCAGGCACATCCAGTTAATATGGCGCTAGCCCCTGTATGCGTACCAGGTAAAAACAGCCATGCATAATCTGATGATCGGGAATCGATATGCCAGCTTTAAGGATATAAAATGTACATTGCATACTCAAATTTGCATCAGTTATAAGTCAGTTTTCTTCTGATTGTTGCTGATACTATGATGGTTAAAATCAAGTTATTCTGACTTAACTGTGATATCTGTTACCTTGTGGTGAAGAGACTTTAAACTAAAAAATATTTCTTCTTGGTAAGAAAATTCTTTTTTTGGGTAAACTAATAACACAAGGCCCTCATTAGTAGCGCAGTATTTTGTAGCAGCAGTTTGTAACTAAGCCATGTCGTAATCTGACCATTCCTCCCCCGCCACAGGATTGACGCACGTGGAGGGCACGGTGACAGCCGTTGTGGAGATAATCCACGCTTTGACTCGCTGCGAAATGCACGAAGGGTCAATCAGCACTGCAGCCCGACTCTACCTGCAGCTGCTGCTGTGTCCCGATCCAGCCGTGAGCTTCAGTGCCAAGCACGCCATCATTCGTGTGTTGAAACCACGACGCAGGCGTCCGTTGCTCGTGCCTGCATTCCCCCCACAAGGTCGGTAACATTTTAAAACAATTTGTGTAAATATTTGTGGCCAATCTAACCTTGAAGAAGTAACTGGTACATGTTATGAAACGTCGGAAAATTTAGTTGTCCTTTACTTAGCATTCAAAACCCATATCAAAGTTAAAACTAGTGCTAAGGATAAATCAAGTAGACATGAGTCTAAAAACCATAATTTGTGGCTTATTTCCTCAAGTACTGGTACAGTTTTTAGCAACTTGCAAGTACATCTCTGCCTATTTCTATACACCCCCCCCACCTAATTCACTTACCAGCAGGGGCGTGTGGTCAGGGCATGCGGGGCATGCGGGGCATGCGGGGCATGCGGGGCATGGCGCTATACATGCTAACGCTGGGTGAGCGGAGAGGAGGAGGGTACTTCCCTTTCACTCGCTCCCTCTCACTCGCTCTCTCTCCTCTAAGCTCTAGCTTCGTGCCATCAAGTGCTCTGGCCCAGTAGCTTTTAGCTCTAGCGGCCAGCATGCATGTGTCGGTAGCAGTTTTCTGAGAGATGATTCAAATAGCTTCCCGCTCTTGCTTAGATTTACGAGGTAGCTTGCCGCAGGCAGTTAGGCATCCATCGGCCGGCGCCGTTTTGCGTATGATCGCGTGGGTGACACTGACATTGCCCTGCAGCATCCATATATATATATAAAACTCAACCTATATAGGTTAAGTTTTTTTAAAGAACGTACCTAAGTTCTAGCCCCACCACATGCCACTGCTTACCAACCTGCTGCCTTGTAGTAACTGCAGTATTATTTACTTCCCAAGTGTGAAAATGTACCTTAGCCCTACATTTGATGCCACATTGTAGAGGTAAGACGCTGTGTTTGGCACCCAGGTGGTAGCACCGAGACGGAACCAGACAAGCTGACGTCAGCTTCGCAGCACCACGTGTCCCAGGAGTCTGCGGAGGAGAGCTCGGAAGTGGACCATGTGGAGCAGATTGGCCTGCTAGCCGTGGAGAACGTGGCTGGCGGAAGCGGCCAGCAGCAGGTGAGAAATTGTGATGTCATCACTTTTGTTAATGTTTCAAAAGCAGAACATCACAGTCATGTCACGTTAATTAATATTATTGGTTACCTGACACAGTGATTCTTCAGGTAGCTGATCTCCCAAGATCCAAGGATCTTATTGTTGAAAAACATCTTTATTCATATTATTTTCCACCCCAAAGCCACACTTTAGGTTCGTACTCTTTGACCAGAGCATCAAATGCAAGACCCAGAATTTACTTAAATTTAGCAAGTTATTTTACAAATTAAAATGTTAGAAAATATTAATACTATAATTAAGAAATATATAAATAATAATAATATTAATACAAATATTAGAAAAATAGTAGGTTGATAATAATCCCATGCTTGCGAGTGCATAATGCCTAATCTGACTTAGACTATAACCTCACGGTCCATGCGTTGCCCTCAGCCATTGGCAGTGAACGCTTTGGAAGTGCTGGGTGGCGCCAACTTCCCACCGGGCTCTTTCCCGCCGCTGCTGGACATACCACCCGATGCGGACGACGAGACCATGGTGGAGCTGGCTATTGCGCTGAGCCTTCAAGACCACGAGGGCTTCCCTGAGCTGGCGGCAGCCGTGCAGCAAGGCGTGCAGCAGATGCACGGGCTGGCCAGCGGCCAGGCACTTCAGGTGAATAAATTGACTGAGTGATCGACTGACTTATAATAATAATAATGATGATGGTTTTATTAGCAACTAAGGATTATACTTATACACAATAAATTGCACTGTCCGGTGGTTGCTATACAGTTTTACAATTTTACAATTTTACAAGTTTGGCAAGTTCATTGAATGACAGACTATTCCGTAGCCTATTTCCTCTGCCAAGGAGTGAGTGTCGTCCTATGTTTGTTCGATAAAACTTTATAAGTAGTTTTTGTCCATTCAGCTCGAACCACTGCCTTGTTTTGGTTAGTTTCGACATATTTGGCCAGGTCCTGCCAGGCGTCGAGTCTTAACTATTAACTAACTTGTTAACTAAATGAAGCACTGACTAACATGTTGTTTGCCTCATATTGGACAACTTTTTCTTTGTGCAAGAAAGATAGAAACTAAAATTATTCTCTTGCCTCCATAGTTTTTATTCATTAGTATCCATCGATGTTTGAACTTTGTATCACTCCTCTTGATCTATGCCGCTGTCCATATTTTAAAAAAACTTTCCTAACTATCTCTTTTTCTGTTTGATCATTAAGGATTTTTTAATGAGGATTCCAGCAAACATTTCAGGGTTCAAAAGTCGGTCGACTACTGCTTTAAGAACACATCTTTAACGTCACTTGCACTTCCTTTATGTAGGCTATGCTATTTTCAGCAAGTGTTAAGAGTGTGGTTTACACTTTTTGCAGAGCCTGCAGGTGCTTGCATCTGCGGCTCAGGCGCAGAATGCGGCGCTTGGCGGCCAGGAGGCGGGACACTATTCTGACACAACGGCATCAGCGGGTGGCTCGGACGACGAGGGCTCCACCGCAGCCACTGACGGCAGCACGCTTCGCACGTCTCCTGCCGAACAGGTACACTTAGGAATGCACCCGCCGCACCAGTTTGATGCTGAACAAGCGGCCTCCAAAAATTGTATTTCCTTTTGTTTTTTAAGCCAGTCTTACAAGTTTTTAAGTCCTAGGTAATTTGAGGATATAATTTTCATTCATTAAATATCTGGAAATTTAGCAACCAACAATCTTCAGTTTAATTCATTAGTTATATGGATCCTTAACGTAAAGAAAAATATTGTGAGACTGACTGATGGTATGTGGTGAACCAAGTTAAAAATCTTCAATACTGATTTTTGGATATTGCAATCCAAAAGTTCATAACTTTTTCAAAAAATGCCTGTGCCTTGTGTAAAAATTTCCCACCCACCAAAATATCACCCTCGACCGTTCCTTGACACAATCGGTCTCACATGACGCAGGGTGGCAGTGCTGGCTCGGAGAGCGGCGGCAGCGGCGTGGACAGTATCACAGGCGAACACAACGTTTCCGGGCGCAGCTCGGCATACGGCGACAACGTCCAGGAGCCGCTGCCCGGTCGCTCAGAGACCAGCTCGCTGGGCGCCACATCCGGCTTTGTCGGAGCTGACTCCGAGTCCGACGCCCGGCTTCACTTGCTTCGTCTCGCGCTGCTCGACAGGCTTGTGCAGTACGTGCCTCAGCTGCAGGATGCAGGGGGCGTACGCGCAATACCGTTCATGCAGGTATGTGTTGTGGGGGAATATCATTTCAAAATGTGTTTTGCCAGGTGGTTGATATAGTTTTTGAGATGGCTAATAATTCCAGACTTGACTGCCCCAATTTTTATTTGCACTAAAAGTTATTTCTTGCTGCTTGATATGGACTAAAAGCTTACTCTACAAACAACATTTTCCAGGTGAAAGATGAGTGCACATTGTCAAAATTTTAACTAAAAAATTTTTAAGAAAAGGTGTAAATGTTGTAATGAAATATACTAATAGCTTAATGAAACAGAGTGTCCTTTTCTGCAGAATCATGACCGCACATCTTTCAATCTAGCTGTTACATGTCTAATTTCTGTTATTAAAACTGTTTTGCTTGTCAGCTAGTTTTTGGAAGAAATTGGGAAGAAATTGTGCTGAGGTTTCTGTGTACCTGATGCAGGTGGTGCTGATGCTCACTTCGGATCTGGATGGTAACCAAGAGAAGGACAAGGCGTGTCTGGAGCGACTCCTCAATGCCGTGCTCGGCGAGCTGCACATGAAGACACCCGACACCAATGACATCTGCGCACGCACCAAACAAAGAGAGGTAAGTCACTTGCTCTGGCCAAGGGATGCTGCTTTGTAATCTTTGCAGACTTTCTGAAATGCAAATAGAATTCCATTTGCCTACCACACATCTGGAACTGCCAGGAAGAAGAAAGGGGTCGTTGTTCTTTTTTTCTCATCATTAGCCTTTGTCGGAACTGTTTCAGGTGCATCTTGTGATCATGCGCCTGCTAAGTGTTCTGATGTCGCGCTCAAAAACTGGCCCGAAGGTGGCGCAAGACAACTCAACGTTCGTGGCGCAAACAACTGCCACTCTTCTGTTGCAAGCAGGCGTAGTGGATTACTGCCTGGTTTTGCTGAAGACACTGCTCAACTATTGGAAGAGGTAGGCATTTTCTAACCTAAAAGCTAATTCTGCAAATAACCTAGATTCTAGGCCAAAATCCCTTGATGTTGTTCCTCTTGAAGAAATAACTGTTATGTAGGCTATCAGTTCACTTTTCAATAATTATTTTGGATGTGAAACGTTAGTTTGGTCTAATTTCCAACGCTCTCATCAAGAATCAATCCTCCAAGGACATTGGCAAATAGACTAATAGTCCATTCTCTGTTTGTTATAACTTATAAGTAGAAAGCAGAAATTTAACAGCAACTTGACTCAAGTCACTTTTTTAAGTCTGACTGGGTTCTCAACATCAGACCAACATATGTTTGTTTTTTGTTGGTAGCTCTGCTTCGGAGGAGGGCACCACAATCTTGGGCGGAGCGCTGCTGAAGCCCCACCTGACCACTTCGCCCCCAGACATGTCACCATTCTTCTTGCGTCAGTATGTCAAGGGGCACGCCAACGACGTCTTCGAGGCATACCCGCAGCTGCTCACCGAGATTGCGCTGCGTCTGCCCTATCAGGTACGGGGAGGTGTCACAAGGAAGCAAGATAGACCGGAAACACTTTCTAGTTAATTCAATAATATTTAGGCCTTTCCTTAAACTTAATCAAGAAATCCCAACTGTTCTTAAAAACCAGAGTTTGTGATAGCGTTGCCATCGGCCGGCCAATGCTATAGACGTATTGATCCATTTCGCCTTTCCCTTGGACATTCAGGTGCAAAAGCAGGCGGAGAACGCGCCGGCGTTGGCTCCCACTGTGCAGCACCCTTGGTACTTTTACCTGTGCGAGTACATGATGACCCAGCAGACGCCGTTTGTGCGCAGACAGGTGCGCAAGCTGCTGCTCTTTGTCTGCGGCAACAAAGACAAGTACAGGCAACTGCGTGATCTACATGCTCTCGAAAGTCACATGAAGGTGAGGATGACTAACCAGCAGTGGAGGATGGTTTCACAGTAAACCAAGTTTGGCTAGTGCCTTTTATTTTCACTTTACTTTCATTCGTGTAAGGCTTCTGTGAAATTGACTTGTCTAATGGTTGTTTTTTGCTGTTTCTTTAGTCTTAAACTCTTTCGAGATTTTGCTGAACTGTAGCTAATATCTTACTAGCTGATGTTGATGAATATTAAAAAAATATTATTGAAACTGATGCATGAATTAGATTAAATAATAAATAATTCCACGAGTATTAATCAAACTGGTGTTTTGTGAGAAATATTAAAGTTTTTCACCTTAAAAGTTTACTTTGCTCTTAAAACTGCCTTACCCTTACCTCTACCCTTCAGTGCGTGATCGAGTGTTGCAATGTGGACGGCTCCGCCCCTGCTGTGTCGTGCCTGCCGTACGACTCGCTGGTGGAGCTTGTCGAGCACCTGAAGGCGTGTGTGGACGTGGCTGCCAGCCGCACTGGCAACTGGCAGAGGTTCTGCGCCGGCGACGAGGCCGTGCTGCCGTTCCTCATGGCTGTGAGCTGCGAGCTGGACGAGGGCGTCTCACCCACCATACTACAGCTGCTGCAGTGCGCCATCTGTGGTGACGCTGGCAAGGCTGCGGGATCGACCCCAGCGCCCAAGGTGAGACCTAGTGGATACCTTGCATTTACGCTAGTTTTCAAGCCACGAGATCTACAACAAATTGTATACATAAATATGTGGTAGAGAACCCGGAAAGTATTAAAATTAGCCTGTGAAAAATACAATACAATACAATACAATATAACAAACAGATTTTTGTTTTTGGCTATGCAATGGAAATATTTGTTTGGCAAAGGTAATAGGAGAGGGGGGGTGGGGGGTTAGCATTTTGCCATTAATCACTGGTGATGGTCATATGATAGGCATAAATAGTCAGAAATTAACCCAATGCTAAAATAAATGTACTAAATGATTCAATATTTTGTTGCTTAACACCAATTGTGACTTGCCAGCCATGCCCGGCCAGCCGCAAGAGCCGGGACAAGTCAGAGGAGTCTGAGACAGAGGCGCAGTTTGAAGAGGCGCAGTGTACTGCACTGGTGGCTGTACTGAACAAGCGAGTGCCTCGCGAGCTCACCGCACAGTTTGTGCGCACGTTCCTGCTTGAGACCAACGCCACCACCGTACGCTGGCAGGCACATGCGCTCATTCTCGCCATCTACAAGTGAGTGTGTTTGGTTTACGTCGATGGGACTTTTAGGGTGTGGATTGTGCAAACTGCAGGTGGTCAAGATTCTAGTCTAGACAGTTTGTTTCAATGTATACATCTAAATGCAAAATAAACATTTTTTAAGCTTAATTTGTTCACAACAAGAATATGTGGACATTCGATTATTTGTTGCAATTAGGAAGAAAATTGCTGCTTCTTGGGTTATTATAACTACATTATGTCTGTAGCCTGTTTATCTTCCATGAGCTTTATTTGCTTCCCAGCAGCTGTGAATTAATTTCGTGACATTTGCTTGCTAAAGTGCCAGCTTGTATTTGAACACGGAAGTCCTTTTAACAAACTCTTTAAAGTTTTAACTTTTTACACACAGTCGATAACAAAGTCGAGGGTGCCTGTTTGTTTACCAAAACAATTGCCAGTTCTCTACACAAGTGTGTTCGCAAGCCTCACTTGTTTAAAAGTTAAAATGTTTTCACATTTACACTGGCTCTAAAAATGTGTGATCCTAGAAATCAGATCTAGAAATCAGTCAACAGAACTGAACACTCCACAAGCATTGCACAGCAAGCAAGCACTGCAATTCACTGAACAAGTTCATGAACAGGTCAAAGCTGGTCAACAATGCAAATTTCTTAACAACCCTGTTGTCTTTGCTATGACAGGAACTCCAATGCTATCGAACAAGAAGCCCTACTCAATCTTCTCTGGCAGTTGTGGCCGCAGCTACCTGCTTACGGCCGCAAGGCTGCTCAGTTTGTCGACCTACTGGGATACTTCTCTCTCAAAACCACACAGTCCAGCAAGAAGGTAATCTCATTCTACCCATTAGGTCAAGTGCTCATTATTGACCTTACTTTATTATTTAATGCTTGACATTGCGTACCTGTTTGTTGTGCAGCTGAGCGACTGCATGGAGCAGGCGGTGGGAGTTCTGCGCACACAGAACGAGGTGTTGGCACAGCATCCTAACGCCAACCTGTACGGGCATCTGGCACAGTTTGTTGAACTTGACGGGTACTACCTCGAGAGTGAGCCGTGTCTCGTTTGCAACAATCCCGAAGTGCCGCTCTCGTCCATCAAGCTTTCTTCCATCAAGGTCAGTGCAGACATTTATATTTTTGATTTTGAATTTTTTATTCTGAATCATATTGTCTTTAATATGATGATTCATTTGTTTCATCTTTATTTTTATTGCATTTTTTTTTGACTTGATGGATTTTTGTCTGCCGTTTGTTGTCTCACTTTTGAAGTAGCTGACACACACAAATTTCATCAATAATTACCAGCTCGTTTATTAAATCTGCAGTGTTGATCCTTAAATTCGGGTGTTTTTTTGCAGGTTGACTCCAAGTTTACAACAACGACTCAGATAGTGAAGCTTATTGGAAGCCACACTATCAGCAAGATCACACTGCGAATTGGTGATCTCAAACGAACCAAGATGGTCCGCTCCATCAACATCTTCTATAACAATCGCAGCGTGCAAGCTGTTGTCGAACTGAAGAACAAGCCAGGTAAGCGATGAATTGGAAGTACTTCGAGGATTTTTTCTTGTCATGTTTGCGATACCGTAGTATTTTAGCTCGACTTCTGCATTTCATGACGTTAAATGCATAAAACAAAAACAGCCTTATTTTAGCTTTGAAATACCAACAACAGCTTAAAATCCAGCTGTGATATGTCAACCTTATTTAAGGTGAAAACTATTCTTGCTATTTTGTTTTGAAAATATTTCTTGTTAATAAATAAGTTCTTCAACATGCATGTGCTTGCTTTACAGCAATGTGGCACAAAGCAAAGAAGGTGACGCTGACAACTGGCCAGGCCGAGGTGAAGATGGAGTTCCCGCTCCCAATCGTTGCTTGCAACCTGATGATTGAGTACGCCGACTTCTACGAGAACATCCAAGCATCGTCGGAGACTCTTCAGTGCCCGCGCTGCTCGGCGTCTGTGCCCGCCAATCCTGGCGTCTGTGCCAACTGCGGCGAGAACGTTTTCCAGTGCCACAAGTGCAGGTAATGGCACAGCCTTCGGTCTCTCCTTGCTAGCATTGATCAGGAGGCAAACATGATGGTTGGATGATCTATTTCAATCTTTTATTTTGACCAAAAAGTAGCTGGTGTTGTGATTTTAATAACGTTCTTAAAACTTCAGTCGTTCAAAAATCTTCCGCACTTTTTATACTAGAAAGCTATTTCCTAAGCCTGTGGTAAGTTTGTAGGCTAAGTCCATAGATTCAAAGAAGAGGTTCAAAAAGTTTCTTTTTATTTAAAAAACATGGTGGAAATGACTAACTTCCATGCTTACAGCTAAAATTGTTTCCTTGTGACTGACCTAACAAAATGTCTGTCACAGAGCGATCAACTATGACGAAAAGGACCCATTCCTGTGCCACGCGTGCGGCTTCTGCAAGTACGCCAAGTTCGACTACACGCTGAGTGGCCGCGCAACTTGTGCCGTTGATCCAATCGAGAATGACGACGACCGCAAGAAGACGGTAGCGTCCATCAACTCACTACTTGAGAAGGCTGACCGCGTCTACAAGCAGCTAATCGGACACAAGCCCACACTGGAGGTAATCTATTTGTATATGCAGAACGACCATGACAGTTCACCTTTTTCCCTGCCTTAGTTTTCTAGATGAAAGCTAACATTTTTTCTTTGTACTGCAGCTGTGCCTGCTGAAGATCAGCGAGCACCGGGTGGACCGGGTCATGGACGAACCAGGAGGTGGGGCTCCCGGCACCACACAGGTCAACCGTGCTATCCAGCTTCTGGCCCAACGATACTGCGGCGAATGCAAGACCTCATTCGAGGAGCTCAGCAAGATTATACAGGTATGCCATACTTCGCCCTCTTTCATCTGTTTTTACAGAGATGGATATTGGCAAGCTTTGTTTTAAATTCATTGGTTGTGTTGGATGAATTCAAAATAATATCTAACTTAACCACTATAATTTAATCATCGGTCGTCAGTCACTAATCACAAGAGTAAAATAATCAGATCTTCAGATCATACAACCCAATATTGTCCCTCTCTTCTTGTTACCATCTCTTGCAATCCAAATATTTTTGTATTTTCAATGGGCACTGAATGTTAACCCTGATTCTGCCTGCCCGTAGCGCGTGCTGGCTTGCCGTAGACAGCTGGTGGCGTTCGACCAACGAGATCGCAGCGGCTCACGCCTGTCGCTTGCCATGGGGGCTGCTCCTACTGGCCCCGGCCGTTGCTATGGCTGCGCCGCCGCCGCAACTGAGCACTGCCTCACATTGCTGCGCGCCCTTGCATGGACACCAGTGTCGCGCCAGCTGCTTTGCGCCCAGGGGCTGGTCGCCGAGCTTCTGGACAACAACCTGCGTCGTGGAACCGTTCAGGTACGAAGACATAATGTACAACGTTTTCATGGAAACTGTGTATTGCGTAATTAATATTTACGCAATATTGTTAATTGCGGTAACTAGTAGTAGAGTTTCCATTTTATTGTCCAGAAATTTTGTTTTAATTTCATCAACACTTTTGTAAAGACTTCCTTCCTAGGTTTACGGTAGGTATGTAAGCCTGGCCATGCTAGATTATTAGGTTAAGAGAGTTAAAAGCTAGTATGGTTAATTAAGTGCTTCTAGCTTCCAAATTATATCGACATCTTTCAAGCTTTGCCTTGGCACCTGGGCAAATAATGGACAGATGAATTAACCTCATTGCTACCTGTGGTATGTTCCAACAGGTGCATTATGTGGCACTAAACAATTATTTGAAATAAAGTTACAGCAGGGTCAAAGCAATCTTAGCTTAATCAAGCTGGTAAAAATGTCGGCTTTTTGGAGAACTTACGGTTGCAATGTTGTCAATGTTAAACATTTTGAGCTTGTTACAATGGATAATTGGAATGCTAGGTGCAAGAAGAGGTGCGGCAACTGCTGTGTCTGCTGACTCGAGACAATGCCAAGGCAACGGAGGACCTGCGTGCGTTGCTCATGGACCGGATCTCTTTAACATTGCGCGGGCACGCAGCAAGCTCTGACCTTGCGTTTGCCGTGCGCCACGAGATGGCGCTGCTAGCTGCACTTGTCAACAAGGAAGACTCGTGCTGGGAGCAGAAGCTCAGGTACCCAACCAGTTTCATGGTTTACTTGATTAAAAATGTTCCATTATTTGTTAGGCAATCAAAATACTGTAGAGTCTAATAAAATTTCATTTTTAGCAATTATGAAATTTTCACCCTGAGCACTGACAAAAATTTACGGGCACTTACATGAAGCTAGAAACTCAATTAGAAATTCATCGATTAAATATGATTACCATTTAACTCAATGTTGTTTGGTTTTGCAGATGTGTGATGCAGCTCTTCCTGATGGCGTGCAAGGATGCCAAGTCTCCAGTTGTGATGCAGTCCATCATCCTCCCCTGCCTGAAGATTCTGCAGAACCTCATCAAGCCCGACCAGCCGTCATCCAAGAAAAATAAGGTGAGACAGCAGAGGAAACATTTGCTGAACAGTTTTTGATGACCAATTATGTAGTTAGCAACTCGGCACAAGTGACGAATGAGCTTTTTAGTTTTTACCTCTATCGATATTTATTTAGATTTATTTAAATTGACTCAAAGGGTCAAATTTAATTATTTCGGTACAGAATTTGCATCCCATTTGATTAAAAATGTCACCGACTTATTGTGTTTTCAGGACAAAGGGGTGGACGCGTTGGCTACGATCCGACCAGGGGAAGGTGTGCGGGTGGACGTCGCCAAGTGGCTGCAAGGAGACCCGAAGCACTCGTTTAAAGCATGGAGCCAGCACATGCCATCGCGGGCCCCGGACCCAGCCACGCAGAAGCCTATTGCCAAGGTGTGTTGTTGGCAAGGCAAAAGCTTGGCTGGACTGAAATAATGATTTGCATCTAAGAAATTTGCAATACAATGGACAGAAGAACGTTGTCCATCACAATATTGCACAGAACATTTAAATTCAGTTGATCCTTCCATTCGCAATGAAAACTGCTTTCAGCGTTGTAATTTTGTTCGAATCTGTCGATGGACCTGATATAGACAACCTGTCAGCCGTGTTGCTTTCGATTGTCTGGTCGAGTCCATTCATGACCACTTGCCTGTCTCTTTCGATAAGCAGTCTTAGGCAATGCCGCTCTTTTAATCATTTGCAGGAGGACGCACGATCGCGCTACCTGCAGGAGAAATATGGGCAGCGATGGCGGCAGAAGACTCTGCGCAGCGTGGTGTCACTGCGGCTGACAGATGCTGCGTGGCTGAAGCAAGTCGTTTTCAACCCGAGCTCGCGGCTTGCACGCCAGGTCGCGTGTTCCATGCTTGAGAGCCTGTGCCAGGTGTCGGTGCGCAAGCGAGAGGTCAGTGCTACACAAACGAGTTCTCAAATTGGACATTTAAATAGTATTTTTTTAAACAGCCAACTCAACCTACCATGAGCCTACTCAAAATAGTTCTTTGGGAAAGAATGCTGTGCATTTAACTGGCCATAGCTTTTTATGGCATAGCTATTTATGGTTTTAAATTTTGACAACAATTATCCTTGAGAATTTTGGTACTGATATTCACTTTCAAACCAAATGCTTTCACATTTTTTAAATGTGTTGAAAACATTTACATTTTCAACACATTTCTGTATAATTAATTGCTCTTTAGGTGCTTGGTCTCGAGAGATGCAAGTGGTTTTTATTCTGTTTGTCATCTTTGATCCATCCCCATTGACTGGGTTCCAGATCCTGGACCTGCTGACCGGGTTCCTGTGTGAACTGGGCACGGCGGGCGAGAGCGCCGCAGAGTTTCTGGCGCTCTACCAAAGCCTGATTGCGTCGGCGCCGTGGAAGCAGTACCTGGCCGTGCGTGGCGTGCTCATCCATCTCGCACAGCTGCTCACATTGGAGATACAAGAGCTGCACCGTCTCGAGGAGACCACGCTCACCTCTGATCTTGCCCAAGGTACTCAACTTATTTTATTTACTCTTTGGTTTATCTTGTGAGGAACATAAGCTAGCATAATGCTTTTTATGTGCTACTCAAGTGTTGTTAGCAGAACTTGAGCTTAAATAGCGAATAAATATCAATATTGTGTGTTATTTATGTCAACAGGCTATGCTTTGAAGATGCTGACCGAGCTGCTGGCTGGCTTCCTGGAGCAGGACAACATCAAACAGCAGTTCAAGGGGCGGCTAGTGGGCTCTGTGCTCAACGGCTACCTCTCCCTCCGGCGACTGGTGGTCCAGAGGACTAGACTTGTTGACGAGACCCAGGAGAAGTTGCTTGAGCTGCTCGAGGAAATGACGTCCGGTGCGTACATGTGGTTTCATTACAGGTCACTGCATGCATTTTTGAAGAGGTTCAAGTTCCAACATCATGGAATTTAACAAAAACTATTTAAAATGGGTTTTGAATGCTAAGTAAAGGACAACTAAATTTCCCGACGTTTCGTAACATGTACTAGTTACTTCTTCAAGGGTTAGAGCAGTTCTGACAATGTCATGAGACATGAGCCTAAAAACCATCATCATGGAATTTAATTGCTAATGGGATAGATATTGAGGAAACCTCTGCCAACTTATGTGGACCATCTTTTACATTACGAAACTGATATTATTTTCAAGTATGGCAGCAAGTAAAGTGCCAATTTGGGAGAGAAAATTTCAGTCAATTTGAATGAAACTATTTTTTTTCAATATTTTGTTGCGTTGCAAGATACAAGTCAGTAGTTTGCCTAGTGGCCTGTGACCATTTAGAAGTAAACTGCGCTTTACCCGTCTAAAAAGCATTTTGCAGTCTCTTTGCTAGTTACTTTGATGTCGGCTTTGCCATCTCTTTTGCTTGCCCGGCCATAACCTATATCGCGCTTGCAGGCACGGAGGAGGAGACAAAGGCGTTCATGGCTGTGTGCATCGAGACGGTGGAGAAGTACGAAAGGCAGGATGTACGCACTCCCGTCTTCGTGTTCGAGCGGCTCTGCTCCATCATCTATCCCGAAGAGAACGACGTCGGAGAGTTCTTCCTGACGCTTGAGAAAGACCCTCAGCAAGAAGACTTCTTGCAGGTCTGTTATGGGGTTGCCGGCTACAAAATATATGGCATTATGTTTTCGGTTGTTTTTTATTTCATGCTGGAAAACAAACATAATGTGGAAAGATTTGTCTTTTTCAACTTCCAGATTACATTGCTAATTGTCTTCAAAACTAGATGCTGGCCATTCCTTTCTAGCTTAAAAGACAATATAATTTTCTGGGAAGTGGAACAAATTGCATGAAGTCAAACATATGACTGGTGTCTTCTCTATTATTACTTGGTTAGAATGGTGCCTTAACAGCCCATATAACCTTTTTTGTGCCCTGGAATCTTCCAGGAAAGTTGCAATAATAAGCTCCATTGCTGGCATATGACCTGCTCGCCTGACTTGGTTGGTTTCGACTGCAGGGTCGCATGCTGGGTAACCCGTACAGCAGCACAGAGCCGGGGCTCGGCCCGCTGATGCGCGACGTGAAGAACAAGATCTGTGCCGACTGCGAGCTCGTCGCGCTGCTTGAGGACGATAACGGCATGGAGCTGCTCGTCAACAACAAGATCATGAGCCTCGACCTTGCCGTCAGGGAGGTAAGACGCCATTTCCTCGAGACTGCATTAAATTTGATGGATTATTGTAATAAGAATTAAAAAACCTTTCTTTATTTTTGGTTATTTACTGATAGATGATAAACTTGCTTCAGTCAACCCGCTAATGGTGTTTTATGGTCATCAATAACCATAATTTGTTTAGGGAAGAGATGAGAAGGAAACAAGTCACGGGCATAGAAAAGTCCATTTGCTAAGAAGAAGAGAGTTACTGCTTTAATCTTTCCACTTCTGCCTTGTTCACATGAGAGTGGATGGCTAATGACTGGAGATTTGTAGGATTGGTTAAAACTTTACAGACCATTCAACCCAAATGCCCTTCATAACCTAATTATCTGTTCCTGACTTGCTCTGACGCCTGCTAACGCTGTGTTTCCTTGTTGCAGGTGTTCAAGAAGGTGTGGGTGGCAGAGGGAGGAGAGAGCGACCCCATGCGGGTGGTGTACCGTATGCGCGGCCTGCTTGGCGATGCCACCGAGGAGTTCATCGAGACACTGGACGCCAAGAGCGAGCAAGAAGTTAACAATGAGGAGGTCTATAAAATGGCCAACGTGATGGCTGACTGTGGAGGCCTACAGGTGATTAGCCGCTGACTATGAAGAAACCCAATAATTTTTAATGCGATTAGGATGCCAAGAGGTTGGATATTGTTGTGGCGAAGAGGGAAAGAAAGAGAAAGTGCAACTATTCGGAGATAAAGAAGGTGGCGCGTAATGCACTTGTCTGTTAACCTTTCGGCGAGCAGCCGTTGTCACTTGTAGAGAGAGAGAGAGAGATGATAGAAGATTGATATCTTTTTTTTGTTTTTCCGATACATGTATATTCCATTATGTCCATTTGTCTCTTGATAACCACAATTTCCATTAGAATTGATTTTTTCTATCAAAACTTCAATAATTGATGATTCTTCTTGCCTAGATCCTCTTAGAGTTGCCTACCTGCTAAGAGCTGTGGAATTTTTCACTCTGCTGTTGCAAATCTGGACTTCATCCTTGTTTTACCTAGCTAGCAACATCAATTAAATGTAACCCCCATACATTGCTCTTTCTGCCTGGATATCTGCATGAATGGTAGGATTGGCCATAGGTTGCTAAATGCCCATTGTCCTTTGCTTCAGATCATGCTGGATCGCCTGTCAGCAATCAAGGACATCAAGCGAGCACGGCCGCTGCTGCAGGTGCTGTTGAAGTTGTTCCGCCTGTGCGTGAAGGTGCAGCGTTGCCAAGAGGTGCTGACACAGCCCGATCTGGGCGCGTTGGCCGTCTTCCTCGGCATTCTGCAGCTCTGCCTCGGCTCTGACCAGAGCATGCCTGCCGTTACTGAGCAACTCCTTGACGTGAGCCACTCTCAATGCATTACCCGGCATTTGTTAACCGGATTTTTTTATCCTTCCGAATTAATTGTCTACCTTCGTCGAATAAAATTAAATATATGTCTTAACTCACTGCAAAAAGAATTGACGAAGGATTTTACTTTTAGTTTTAGTTTTGTTTGTTACAATAAAGTACCAAATTTTAGATTTTACTTGCAGTTTCCCAAAGAATCAATTTAACATCAAGAACTTCAAGTTCCTTACTGAGTTTCATTGGCTTATTCTGAAACTTTTTTTCCACAGATCATGGAGACGATTCTCTCGAAGGCTGCATCGCAGCCACTGGCTGAGTTCTCCCGCTTCTCGCAAACTTTTGGTGGTTGTGAGCACGTCCGTGCCTTGCTCACCTGCACAACTGTGCCTGGGGTACGTAACCTCCACTGTAGAAGCTGCCAATAAACTCTCTGTCTGCTAGAAGACGGTGTAAAGTCACCAGAGCTTATTTTCCAACCACATCACATTGGCTGAATTAGAGCCATTGACTAGGTTTGTAAGCAAAAATAGGACTGCAATTTATTTCAAAGTATCTTTAAGGCTGGAATTGAATGGTTGTCTTGGCTGGAATAATAGACCGATAAAAGTGCCAGTCTTTTCTAAAAACCAGAAGTGGATGCCAGGAAAATCTATGATATTGCATGACTTCAAAAGTGTCTGACTCACAAGATCATGAACAAGGTTTTCTAATTATACAAACCCTTGCATCCCAAGATGAGTTCATGCTGAGCTAACATTGCACCCTTCTTGACACAGGTGCGTGGCAACCCATCTGTGCTGCTGCACCTGACCCGCGTACTTGCAGCTCTCACCTACGGCAACGAGGAGAAGATGGCGCTGCTCAGCGACCACTTTACATCCGCCGCCGACTTCAATCGGTTTGATGCAGAGCATGCTGCCGAGGACGAGCACAAACTAGAGCTGCTCTGTGTGCTTGCCACCGCCATCGAGCGCAACGCTATTGGGAACACGTTAAAGGTACAGCCAAGGGTCCTTTTCTTGCCAAATTGCACCGAGTCCCCCAGTAATTTCCACCTGTGATTTGACTAAAATCACAAAAATTTAAAATTTATTTAGAAAGTAAGTCTGGGTAACGCTGGGTCAATTGAGTTAGCTTCTTGATAAAAAAATTAACTTCAGAGATAGAAGTTGGTGCAAATCTCTGGTCGGTTAATGCAGAAATGTACTCAGAAACCTACTCACTCTTGCTTGAGGATATATCACCCTTGGCCTCGAGCCTTACAGCTTGTTTGTTGCATAGGATCACCTCATCTCGCTGGGCACCGTGCGCTCCGCCCTGGATTACATAACGAGGCATGCGCCTTGCGTGAAGCCGACGCTGCTGCGCACCGATAGCGACGAGTGGAAGGAGTTCATCGCACGTCCTGCACTCAAGTACATCCTACGTTTCCTCACTGGACTTGCCACTGAGCATGAGCCCACACAGGTGCGATGCGCTAGGATCACTTGCAGTAATCCAGTGTTTTAGTGAATTTAAGTCTTTTGTATTCTCATGAAGCCTAAATGCAATCTTTTCCACAATACTATAATGTCTGCCATGTTACATGCATCTACGGCCTATCTAATGCCTGCCGCTCCAATTTCCATAGCTGGCAGTGTCTCTGGACTGCATCCCGGTGATCCACCGCCTGGAGCAGGTATCCTCCAACGAGCACGTGGGCTCATTGGCCGAGAATCTGTTGGAGGCGCTGCGTACCAATGAGCAGGTGGCATCCCGCATTGAGGAGGTCCGTGAACAGACACGTGCGGAGAAGAAGCGGCTGGCCATGGCGATGAGGGAGAAGCAGCTCGGAGCGCTAGGTGGGTGCATTATAAGAATGTCCTTCGATTCTTTTCCCAAATTGTAGTTTTCAATTTTTTTTAGCTTTCTTCTCTTGAGCATGGCTTACATTGGCCCCTGACCCCATTGCTTTCTTGATCACACTTATAACCTTAAAGAAGGCAAAGTTAATTTAAATAAATCTCTGAATGTAAAAGAAAAAAGATGTCAGAACTTGAACTTTTCTTCATGTGCCAATTTTTACATAAGTAATTGGTTGATTACAATTTTAGTATTTATTTACCCTTAACGTGTAACTCATTACGCATTGAATTAAATTTAGTTTTAGAACTACAATATTGAGCTTTGAGCAGCACCATAATAGGCCACAAAATTTCGGAGCCAAGGGTTTTGTTCCGTATTGTGCTGATGCCCTCATCTCCCACAGGCATGCGAACCAACGACAAGGGCCAGGTGACTGCCAAGAGCACGCTGCTGATGGAAGACCTTGGGGAGGAGACCGGCCTAGTCTGCGTTATCTGCCGAGAGGGCTACAAGTTCCAGCCGAACAAAGTGCTCGGCATATACACATTTACCAAGCGCTGCAATGTCGAGGAGTTCGAGGGCCGGGCACGCAAGACTGTCGGCTACAACACCGTCACGCACTTCAACGTCGTGCACGTCGACTGTCACATGGCCGCCGTACGGTGAGTTTGCCTGGCTGCAGCGATTGGGATAGCCGTACCGATTCACTTCTTGGGGTTGTATTGAAGAAAGCTTTATAAGTTCCATTCCAGAGTCTGATTAGAGTGAATTGGTTGGCAAAAATGTAGGTATTGGCATTCTCCAGATCGAAAGGCAGAGTGATTTAGATACGTTAGTTGATAAAAGTGCTTTGCCTGAAATGGTTTCTATCTGATTCTTTTATATCAGACATTTTTGATAATTTCCTTGATTTTTTTCCAGAAATCTCATTGTTAAGTGTTTCTTACAGCTTGTGTTTTTCACCAGATTGGCACGCGCACGGGATGAATGGGAGTCGGCTGCCTTGCAGAACGCCAACACCAAGTGCAACGGGCTGCTGCCGTTGTGGGGCCCGCAAGTGGCAGAATCTGCGTTCGCCAGCTGCCTTGCGCGGCACAACACCTATCTGCAGGTACGTTCTGGCATGCTGGATAACAGAAATGTGCCACCTACAATGCACTATGTTGTGGGTCACTCTTATTTGATCTCATTTTTATCAACTTTTGATTTTCTTCTTAATATTAGAGACAGATGGCCCCTCATAAACATCTGCCAAAAACCTGCCGTCTCTCTTTTCTCTTTAATTTGATTCTCGACTAAAGTAAGGCAAATAAGCTCAGTGTAAATAATATTTAAAATTAGCATTTCCTTATCTTTTTTTTGTATTTAAGTAAACATTTCTGTTTACTAGATGTACCTATGAGGAGCCACATTTCCCAAAAGATGACAGCAATATCTGAAGTCATTAATTGTATCTTCTTCGTTTGCTTCTTCAGTGCCCTAAAACTCCATGCTTTCATTCCCAGGAGTGCACTGGGCATCGCGACATCAGCTATGCCACAACCGTTCACGACCTCAAGCTGCTGCTGCTGCGCTTTGCACAGGAGAAGAGTTTCCACGATGACACTGGTGGAGGTGGTCCTCAGTCCAACATGCACATGATCCCGTACTTGCTGCACATGGCACTCTACGTGATCAACAGCACTCGTGGTGGTGCACGCGAAGACAAGAACCTGTCGGCGTACCTAGAGAGTGTTGCTGCGGACAACTGGCTAGAGTCGTGCTACGAAGCGGAGGGCCCGCTGTACTGGGCCACCGTTGCATTACTCTGTCACTCGCCGGCAAGGTTAGTCGCTTGGTCGCTGCTGTTACTTCTGCTTTTTTTGGCAGCCATAATTGGCATTTAGTGTCCGTTACAATCGGTAAAGACAAGCAGTCAGAAATCAGCATTGAGCTGACGGAAACATATCACTCATAACTCAAATAATTCCTCTTGCAGGTGGTCGCGCACTCGTCACCTGCATCTCCGGCGATTAGTGGTACTCGCTCAAGCACGACATGTTCAGCCCATGGGACCAACGCATCGGCTGTCTGACCTCCAAGTCAAGGAGTATTCCATCTACAAGAGCTATCTTGTGTTCTTTGGCCTCATAGATGCCATCTACAACTGCTTCTTTAAGGTACATCCAAGCTCTCTTCTTTCTTCTTGTTTAATTAATTGGCTAAATCTAATCTTGGCTAATCTTGAGAGTGGTGAAAAAGGAAAGAGAGGGGAAGAGTAACTTGCCAGAGAAGAAAATTGGCATTGCTTGATGCACTTGTCGAGAAATTTATAAAAATCCCGGGCTATTTTTTTATGGGCAGACTAGTGCTCACTCGTTTGCACTCACATCACACATTTTCTTAACAGTTTCTGAAATGTTAGTGGTTTGGAGTACCTTTCACCCGGCCATAGGCCATAATTTAACTAGGCATCTTTCATTGTTTCCTTTTTTTATTACATTTCCTTGTTAACTTTAAAACATTTTAATCCCTATCTATGTTTTTTGAAGGTTGATTTATTCTGATCATGTTTAATTTTCAAACTTCATTACATACAACATGGAGAAGGGAATTGTTGATTTTAGTATTTGAGGTGCAAGTATAAGCCCCCTTTTCATTCCTGTTACAGAAGGTCGTGGTACCCGCTGAAGACCAATGGCCAACGGCACTAGCGGATTATATCCGACACAACGACGAGGCCATGCTGAAGGCTTCCGAGCGACTGCTAGCAACGTATCGTGCTGAACTCATCACCTGCACCTCGTTTGAAGAGTTCTGTGACGTCACTTGTAAGAGAGCTACTTTTTTACATTACCAATTGACTAGCCGATTTTCGTCCTTGAGATTATTCCTTGTTTATGTCAAAGCAATAAATAAAAATGATGAGGTAGAGAGCAGAGGACTAGAAATGACTCAATTAGTTACTGCAAGTGAACCAACTTTTATGTAGGTTTCAATCTGAACGTCAACGTCTTTCTTTAAAATCTTTCTTTTTTTCCAGCTATGCTGACCGAGATTAATTCGAATCCCAACACCTACATGGCTGACGTCTTCGAAGGCCTCACTTGAGAGAAACTTTCAGAAATTGATTGCCAGGCATACACAATGTCTTGCTTTTAAAATTCAATGTCCAGCTTGGTTTTCAGCTTTTCACTTGTCTTTTGCTTGTTCACTTATTGTTTTGGATGATTATTGGTAACCTTTCTAAATTTATCAATGGGGCTATTTTATTCCTTGAAATTCTCAAGGATGCTGCTTGAGCTAAATGCTTTTAAGGCAAGAAACTTAAAATGCCTTTTTGCCTTCAGCCAGTTTTGCTAGTAGCTAGAAACTTTAAATCCATGTGTGTTATCACTTATCTGGTCTTTGGTTGTCATGTTGCTTCTCTAAATAAACATAATGTGGCAGATTAAACTTTATGGTTACGATATTGTTGCTCAAGATATGCTAGAAAAGCGTCTGTTCCTTTTCTGCAGGACCTGTAGTATTTTATTTTATTAGGGTGCTAACATCCTTTGTTTTTCAAGTTTTTAGATAGGTTGTGCTCTCCCCTTTCCTTCTCCCTTCCCAGACTTAATCTTTGGGATGTGACATTTTAATAAAATTTAAGAATCATGTGTTATCTGTTAAACTCGCTTTTCAAAAAGCAAAAATTTTATTTATTTTTTATTATTTGTTTTATCTTCAGAAACGAATGGGAACTTCGAACTTTTATTATGTAGATATTTAAAGTATGAGCAGCTAAAATGCACATCTACTCTGACTTAAGATAACTCTGATAACTTAGTTATCTGCAGCTAGGGGAATAAGTTCACCATTGGTAACGTGGTCTTGCAAGTTTAGGTAGGTTTTTTGGTTGGGTTGCTTGCCCTGTCTATTAGGTATTCAATGGTGGCCGTCTACGTTATGTCAGTCGGATTTCGGTTATCAGCAATGTATTAAATGTAATTGAAGGCGTATTATATTAGTGTACTAGTGCTAACATGAACAGTGAAGTAGAGCATCACATAAGACACAATTTTCTATGGATTAAACTGCCTCCAAACGTAAAACAGGTAGAGTAAACTTTTGACAGCTGTATTAATAGTTCTTTTTTTGGTCTTTAAATGCCATCCCACTCGGAGTATTCGAGGTATTTCTGAACTGTTTACAGATAATTTTGTCAGTCACCTTTTAAAATAAACAACCTTGTGTCCATGCACAACCAACTTTTTCATGAAAACATTAGCTGTAAATGAGCTGGTAATTATTTGATTTAGTTGACATTTCCATTACCATGTGACATTTTAACTTTTCAGATTTTGTTTAACTCGCAAAAGGAATATGAAAAATGCGTCATTAGCTTTAGCATCAAGAACCAACTTCGGTTTCGAGGGAATTTGGTACGGCATGTGCGTAAAGATGAAGGACGCTACTATGAGGAATTGCTAAACTACAGTCGAGAGAGTCTTATGCTCTATCCGTACCACTTATCGGATGTTGTTGTGAAGGGTCTACGTGTGACACCTTTCCAATACTATGTCTCTGTTATGGAGAACATCATGGAACAAGAGAAGAGTTATGATTCACTGCCAAACTTCACTGCTGCTGATTGTAAGTACAGAAATGATTTAAAACTATATGACCATCGCTTTACTTGGTACAGCTGGGCATTTCAAAGACCTTGCGATTCAACAGGTGTCCGGTTACTGGCCATTGGCCGCAATGAGTACATCGACCTGATGAACCAGTGTCGATCAGGACGAAAATTATTCCGCCGCCGTAATGTAAAAGAGCTGCTACCACCACGGCCAGCGGACATAAATGTGGATCCTTGGTGGAAAATTGAGCTTGGATGCATTATAGAGGAAGATATAAAACTTGTTTCCAATGCTGAAAAGCAGCTTATCGACAGGATTATTGACAACGGAAGTCAGAGAGCAGGAAACGAGGATTACAACTTAGTCCAAAAACTTTATAAGTAAGCACTTTATAATTAAGATAGATTAAGGCTAGTCAGTAAAAATATAATGTAGGTCCCATTAATGTCCTTTTTACTTTGTTTTTGGTTATTGAAACATTTTTAACTCCTTTGATGCTAGATATGCTAAAATCCCATCTACAATCTGTTTCAGGAAAGGCCTCATTTACTTAGACGTTCCTATCGATGATGGTGACTTCATCGTCGTCCCCCCCTTAGAAGGGTTTGTGATGAACAGGGTGCTCGGCGATTACTTCGAAACTCTGCTCTACAAGATTTTTGTCTCTATTGATGAGCACACAACTGTAGGAGAGGTATGACTTTCTTAAATTAAAAAACTCTCTTGCATATTAGATTTACTTATTTAATTCATTAGACATATTTATTATTCTGTGTCTCTTGAACTGATCTAATGAACCGTTTTCACCTTCAGCTTGCAGGAGTACTTCAAATAGATGCGCAATCAGTTAAGAATGCAGTGTCCCTCTATTGCCGACTTGGTTTTGCAAGGAAAAAAAATGCAGATTTTGAAGATATTGATTACCACCCAAGCTGGAGATCCAGAATTGTATTGAATAAAAAGTGAGTGTGTAGCACTTGTCAGTTCACACTTAATGGCCAGTCTCGAATTTTTAGAGTTAAAATTGAAGTTGAAATGTGGAAGAGACATCAACAGGCCAAAACTAGACTTGAACCCAAATGAAGACTCGACTTAAATTTTGACGGCTATCAATATCGAAACGTCCAGTCATCTCGCTGTCTAAAATTATCCTTTATTAAGATCACAGAATCAGTCACAAAGTGGCACAATCTCCCAATTTCCTATACTTTCGACAGGGTCGGCTCTGGAGATGCTGAGTTTGTTGACGTTAGCCAATCACCGAGTGCCACGGCTACACCCACCGACCCAAATGGTGGAGACATCAGCTTTCTTATGAACCCGCTGCGCAGCAAACGAATCGCTTTCCTGTTCGACTCCACACTCACTGCCTTCCTCATGATGGGGAACCTCTCTCCAGTAAGTTAACATTTGAACTTCCTACGACATATCCTGATTTGAGAGAATTTCCTGATCTTGCTCTCCCGATAATAATCTAAGATATGAACCAGGGCTGTTTTTTAATTGTTATAGCTTTGAAATGGACAGAAAATCATATGTCATTTTCCATTTTTTAAAGTTATAGTTATACTTAATTAATTTTATTCTATGTTCCTACGTATTCCACAGTTGTGTTAAGGATTCAGGGCTAATTTGACCTGTATTTACAGAGCCATTCAACTCATGTTAATTTAGAATGCTGTCTCTATTCTAGTTAGCAGTTAGGGCATTGGCTGCAAATTGCCAAACAACATGGTCCTATTCCCAGAGATTTTATACAGTTACTGAATGTGGAGATTAAGACATTTTGTGCTGCAGGGGCTGAAGAACCACGCAGTGACCATGTTCGAGGTAGGCAAGCTTTCGGACGAGTCACTCGACAGCTTTGTCCTGGAGCTGGAGAAGATCTCGACAGCAGACAGTGAAGGAGAGGCACAGCGCTACTTTGACCATGCACTGATTCTGCGGGACACCATTGCGTTCCTACGCCACAACCCACTCATGGGCGAGAGGCTCGACCTTGCGCTGGACCTTATTCGCTGCGAGTCGCTGCAATCACTCGACCATGACACTTGCACTCGGCTGCTGCATAAAAACTACTCGTAAGTTGACATTTTTGTCACAACGTTTTTTCAAACTTGTCATGCAAAGCTTCATAGACTTCACTAAGATTTTCCCTCTCGGTGGATTTTTTGATCAGAGGTTTTAAGAGGTTTGTACCAAATGGATAAACCAATTGAGAACAGCTACAGAACTCATAACATAACCATTTAAGTAAATTAGGTTTTTGAGGCCAAAGTTCATTTTTTGCTGTGTAGTTGGGTACATTCTCTGGGATAAATAGTAAATACCAGTTTTCTCTAAGTAACCACTATCCAGTTTACTTGGAAAATGCCTGCGTCTAAAACAACCACGTTCTCCTGCCAGCAATCAAACTGTGTTTCTACCCTGATAGGCTGCTAGTATCCATGGCGCCGCTGAGCAAGGAGATCCGGCCGATCTGCAGCCGAGACCCGCCACATCTGGGCCCGGCAGCACCCGAAGTGAACTCGGTCTGGTTCAAGCTGTTTCTCTATCACACAACGGGCATGGGACCACCCTCAGTGCTGCTGGCTAAAGGTAGGCCATCAATTTATACTAGGACTTGAAGGGGGCTGTAAGTCCTGATTTATTCTGTGCTACTGGCAGGACATTTCAATAGAAACTCTTCATCTACCATTAATATTCTATTATTATTATCAGACACATTTAACAGAGTTCAATATAGGAAGTGACAATTAAGCTATGGGTACTTTTAGACTTTCCTAATAGTACACACAGCCAAGTGCAGTCCGGCCATTGCCTAAAAACAATTTTTTTCAAATTAAAGCAGCTTTAACTAACTACAAGATTTGCGACAGTGATTTGGCCACAACACAATTGTAAAATGCAATTGCCAACATGCACTGACAAGTTTTTTTTTTAAATGAGCAACCGAGTGTTGCCTAACCGTGTGATATTTGTTCTTACAGGAACGCGGCTGCGCCGACTGCCCCGCATCTTTCGCGACTGGGACAAGCTGCTGGTGACCACGTGGGGCCACGAGCCCGGAGTGCTACCCTCTACCAACATTGTGTTTACTGTCAACGATGCTCTTGCTCACTCCGCAGTCCTCGTCCAGGTAGTTAGCTCTTGGCAGCTGGTACCATAACAGTTATGATCTGCAGCTAGACTAGGCTTAGAAACTTATTCACAAAAATGCAACCTTTAATTATGTATCCTTTTTGTGGTTCTACTTTCCAATTATGAAAGCATGAAACTTTCTGTTACCAAGAATCACGATTAATGAATTTACTTTGCTATCATAATTTACCAAGCATTTATCAATTTGAATATATTTTCTCTTTCCACAGGCATACGGCATTGGCCGGGGCTCAGAAACAGTTCTCGTTCCATTCCCACATCTTGAAGATCGAGAAAAAAGCCAAGGTATAATGAGCCATGTCAATATTTGAAATTTGAGTACCTAGATATGCAGAAGCTTTGTGTTTTTAAAACATTAAACATTGTGGACTGATTCCACACCAATTTTGTAATAGGTCAGCAAATTATAAGACCTTGGTCCTGTTAGATCCACGTCACATACACAAATTACATGTTACATATGCCATCATTATTTGAATTTTGATCAATTTGGCCTCAATTTTACCTCCACAAACGTGTCAATTTTACATCCAGTAAAGGATATATCGATGTCACTGTAACCTTATCGTTGCAGAAGAGCGGTGGTGGAGGCACTCGGCAATGTCACGTCTCTCAGCTCGACTCGATCTACGGCACGCTTGTGGCTACGTGACCCTAGTGAGCCTACGCAGGGCCGTACCAGCACCACCCTGTGCTGTGCCCGATCACGTTGAAGCCTGGCTAGCCCAGTCCCGGACAGCCAGCCCCATAAACGGGTTCACTAGCACCGAGAGTGCACACATTCTAGGTGTGTTATTTTTTGCTGTTATTTAATACTAATATGTGCACTTGGTGCATGCACTAGAAAGTCAATACAATAACATTGCATAGTACAGTTTCCAATTCATTTTAATATCTACAACAAATTTGAAATTAAGTGCATAAAGTACATAAATGGGCTCTTGTGCTTACATCTCACTTCTAAATTGTGTTTAAATTGTGCTTGTTGTGTTATTTGGAAACTGAAATTTATCATTTGACAAGTATTATCTGTTTTCAGTACTTCCTGTACCACCCTTTTGGTGGCACTTCCTGTACCACCTTTTTGGGTTTTATTTCAGGTGAGGAGCTAGACAGCCTTTGTGCAGAGAGCACGGCATCGCCCTCTAAATGCGACGGCATCGAAACATCGCTTCCTGTGCAACCCAATCGGCTACGGACACCAGAGCCTGATAAACTAAGAAGCGAAGACGACAACTGGACGCTGCTCGACTGCTGCTTCGGCGTGCCGCTGTTTGATGCCGCTTGCAACAAGGCCATCTGTGACGCCATAATTTCCGGTCAGCTCTATCTAGAGGACAGCCTTGCGGCACTGACAGAAAGCAGTCAGGTGCTCAGCTCGCAGCTTGCGTCTTTCATTGTAGAATACCAGGTGCGTTCAGTTGGCATGTGTTACCAACTATGAAAACAAGAATACTATTAGAATACTATGAAATTCAGTAGCAGATTCAACTTTTGATATCCAAGGAGATGCTGAGATCGCCTTACAGAGCTTCTAAAATCTACGGGTAAACTGGCAGTGCTAACTCGCGTCTTATAGTGCATTCTTCATTTGTTTCAGGACTCGGGAGCAGTAGTTGATGAGTCTGGATACTCGGGTATTGCTTTCCCTTCGAGAAACTTAATCTTCTCCAATGGCATCTTGGCGCCGTGGGATGGAAAGTAGTGATTTGATTGAGTTTAATTCCGCTTTGTTATTTCTTAAAATTCCATTATTGATGGTTGCATTCCTTAATAAACATTTTTGTTGATATTTTTGTAGTACGCTGATACTGGACTATTTGCACTCAAACTTTTACTAAGTCATAATAGTTTCTTATTTTGCCATGGCCAACATTTTGTTACAAGTACCTCCCGTAGATCACTGTTTGTGGCCAGCAGTTTTTTCGTTTATTAACTATTAACTGATTATTTCACTGTTATTGGTGCTGAAAATAAGCGTGTTTTATTATTATTACTATTTTTTATTTTTTGCAAGATAATGGAAACATGTTCTTTAATTATTTACATTCCAATGCTTCTTAACGCAACTTCTAAACTGTATATTAGTTGTAACAATTTAGAAATTATTGCTTTTGAAGCTTATGAGCAATGGACAAAAAATAAACAATGATGTATATATTTTTATACAATGCTTGTAAATATTATTAAGAAGCTGAACCAAAAGTCAATATATGGTAGTCATGGTACATATAGGCAATATGAATGTAGTTGTGACATCCTTTATGACTGTACTTATAAGATTCTTGTAGATTTACATTAAAAAAATATACATACACTGTTTTTTATTGGATGAGCATAGAAGCTAAGTTGACCAAGGTGAGTACTGTTGACTACGCAGAAAAAAAAATACATTTATTGCTGATTGATTTGCGAAACTATTTGGATTAAATTTGGGAAATCTCTGAACGCACGCACCTACTACGTTTTTTGAAACGTTTTTGTAATCAGTCCTATGTAATAATAAGATAAGCTTTGGGAGTAGTTTGGAAGTATGTAACTAGTAGAGCACGTGGAGTAGACCACGTGGACCGGGTTTCCCCTCCTCCCTTCTTAATTAGGAAGGTAAATCATCATTCTCATCATCACTCACTCATTTCTCGGCACTATTAGACCAGTGCCACATTGTCCGTTGTCAAAACAGTGCGTCGTTAAACGTCACTAATCAATCAATCAATCTGTAAGATCTGTAAGATCTGTAAGATCACACTACAACGCAGAAAATATCGTATCTTGTAAAGGTTTGCAACAAGTTTTGCAACAAAAGTCAGAATATCACATATTTTTATCCCCCGATCGGTCCTATTTTGAGGCGTTGCCTATGCCTAAAATTCAAAGCTATATTTCATAAAATTGTGTCGTTGTCGAACGACGTTGTCAAGAAATTTAGTTTGCCTGAGAAAACTTTGAAGCAACTCGTGGTACGTGTGAGTGCCACGGGACTGCCTATACGTACGGTTAATCCAACCATGACAAGTTTCACCTGAAATAATCGTCTAAAACGAGGCGAAAATTTGTCTCTTCGTACCAGGCGAGTAGCCGACTGAAGAGTATCGCCTGAAACCTACTACATCGCTGTGCAAGTGACGTCACAACACGTGCTCGATCGACCCCGCCTCGAACATTCGATCGACTGAAGCTCGGCTCCCATTGGCTGACCGGTTTTCGAAGTGGATCTAGGTGATAACAGCAATGGCGTCCACAGCTGCTATCACAGACTACATGTTTTCCAGGCATGCGGATGCTAAAGAACTGCAAATTCTCGTACTTTAATTGCGGGTGTTTAATTAGATTCATTTTAACTATGTTAGCATTTGTTAGATGTGAGTGTTCTTGACCAAATCAAGTCACACAGCGGGTCCCATTGCTTACGAGCCCTCCTCAAATCGTCACACCGAACGGTTTGGCGTGCTGGAAACACCGGTTCTCGAGAGATCACCGACGTTAAGCAACACTGCGCTGGGTCAGGTATTGGATGGGTGACCATCATACACATGATCAGTAATGTTCGGGAGAGATGTTGGAGGAATGTAAGTAAGTACAGCAACTTCTTTAGCCTTGCTTATCAAACACTCGACTGCATGGATTTGTGGAGGAATCCTGCTGTTCGAGTTGCACTTTCCTGAAAGCCTTCCTGAAAAATACCTAAATTTCAGCCGAACTTCTCCATTTCTATTCTCACCGTTTTCACAATGCTAAATGCCAGTTAAATAAGCAGGTTAAGATGAAAACAGAAGTATCTGATTTTGATTAGGTGTAACCAAAGAGGTGTAACCATGGGGATGAGTCTCATAAAGTAAGTTGGACATATTAAAACTACCCGATGGAAGAAATGTTGCCCAAAGTTGTTTATGCACTCCCAAGTAAATGTCATAAAGGAAAGAAATTAGATTCACAGTTTTGTCAAAGGTTGACAAACAAACCGTTTCCAAACTGTTAACTCTTGTTTATTTTTATCTTTTAAAGGTGATGGGTTTAAGTTTAATGCTTATTGAATGGCAAACACTATATTACCTACGCGTAGGCAATTTTTATCACCAACTCTTCCATCTCTATGGGGTGGTAATACAATACTACCATGTAGCAAGCGTGTTTACCTTATTTAGTGCGAAAAGATGAGATATGCTTCAAAAGTATAAAGCACGGAAAAATATAAGATACAATAATTTAAAATCAATATGAACATAATATAAAACTCTTATAGACATAAATTAACAAAATAAAATAACGACGGGTCGTCTTCTGGACGCTACGTCGTTATCATTGCGCGATTAAAGTGCTCAATTACACTAGTTTACCCCGAAGTTCTTAATTCACTGAGGTCTGCCACCCATTTCTCTTGTATTTATAGCAAAATCACATTGTTTCATCATCAAAAGTCACCTTTAAATTCACCGCTATCCAAAAATGAACCGTCGTCAAAACGAATTTCTGTTCATTTGGTTTTATCAAGTGTGGCTTTAGCACCTGGTCACCGATAGTCCCATTGAGTAATACATCTCAGTCACAAAGATCAAAATAATTCTCATAATGCTTTACTTTTTAAAACAACTTTCAACCCTCGTACTAGACCATGCAGTACTCATAGTACATGGTGGTATAAGGGTAAATTACCACCCTTTTTTATGACTTAAACTCGTAATAATTATGAAAATACTGTTTGAAAGCTCAGAAATGGTCGTAGATATATCAGCTTAGCTAAAAATTCATTTGTATTCAAAAATTAAAGCGCACATGCATCGGTATGCCCTCAAAGGCAGCGAGCGAGCGAACTGATTATTGTGGTGTAATAATATGTAGCTTCTTTTACTGCCAATCCACACATCTAAGCGCAATCGATTTGAGGTATGCGTAAGTTTAACCGCCCTTGGAATCGGCAGAAAAAAATCCAGAAATGGTGGTTATGGTGTCTTACCAACTGTGTTACCACCATGCCTCTTAGAGTTAACAAACAAAAAACATTTTCTTATTGGCCGTTGCCCAGCAAAAAAAAAAAAAAAAAAAAACACAGTTTAAATGACTGTTAGGTCTGTAACGGAACACTGAAAAATCGGCTTTTATATTGAAGAGTCATAGGATATATTCATAAAGTACCTAGATTCATATGATAGTATAGTTCTGCAAAGTCAGAGCCTTACAATCTGTGGTTCAACTGTATGCTGAGCAAACGAGCCGGCAACACGTGGTAACGGCAGGTGCCACAGGATAACACTTGCGGCCATTGGCGTCCGGAGTGGGGTGCGCTTGCACCACCCTGGAAATCTTCAAACATTAAAAAATAAACACTTTATTTAATCATTCAAAGGGCAAGTTAAACATATTCTCTCATTTAATTGATCAAAATAGTGCCATTTATACGGAAAACGCTAAATTTGTAATGAATTCTAGAGAGGAAAGGTGAGTGACCATCCAACCTTTCCAGCAAAAAAATCGCGGCGTAATTCTATGAAACTGGGATCCTACAAGAGTTGAACCTTGCAGGTACCTACTTCTCCAAAATTCTCCCTCGTGATTTCGATTCCGCTAACAGAATTTTACACTTAATGAAGTTTTAGTTTTCCTACCGTTCGAACCTAATTCGTAAACCTTTACGTAATTCAGTTATGTGTCGGGAGCGACTCGAGTAGGGTGGTTTGTTAGCCCGAGCGTTTTAGTTAAGTGTGTTGATTGTGGGAGTATGGATCTACGCAAATTTTTTAGTGCGAGTGTGAAGAGAAAGGCGAACGATGACGCGCGTGAAATTTCGGACATCCATGGCAACAGCGATCGCAATATTGAAAGTGCATGTGCATCTAAATCGACGACGGCGTATTCCGAAAATCCAATACCAGCCTTTGAAACCGAATGTGATCTAGGTCCTCAAGCTGCTTTGGATATTGGCCACTTCGTGAATCAGGACCTAACCGACAAACTGAGACACACGCTGGTGACAAAACCATGGTCTCCGAGTGCATATGATTACAAAGCTGACGTCCACAGTGGCGGTAGGCGAGTGTTTCGCCCAGACTAGTTTTTATTCAACATATTTAAAACCTGTGATTCTTCCTCTCCCCCCCCCCCCCCCCCCCCCTCCCCACAGTTGAAGCCTTTTTGTCGATATCCTTGGAAGCATTTGCAACCCCCTGGAAAAAATCCTGCGAACGCCCATATTTCCAGACAAAATTAACAATCAAAATGCACAAGCCATGAAGATAAATAATAAGTGGTGCGCTGGTAAACACAAAGAAGCATAACCCACAGGCGTATAGCCTAGAACGTCATTTGTTTCTACTAGCTGCACCTGCACTAATTTGAACCAAATTTGCAGCGCACATTTTTGTGTTCCTAACTTAGACCTAGTTTGATTTCCAGCAAAATCGATTCGATATTTTTTAAACAATTCAAAATGTACGACATTTTCAGATTAAGGAAACACTATGATGGGTTGTACCGTCAAAAGTATTTGTTATTTTTGTACCAATCTTTACTAATATGCAAAACGCATCAAAATACAGCTCTTTCAAAGATTTGAAGACCGTACTTGGTTTTTTTTACTTTTTCATCGGAATTTTCTGGCAAAATGTTGTGCATTTTTGCTGTTTCTAGGATATATAAATCTAGGCATCTGCTTGACAGACGTGAATTAGGGTTCCAAAGAAATCACGTGAATACGGCAAGGCCCTCCGTTTTGTCTATAGAGAGTGCAGTTTGAACTTAAGAAGTAATTATTTCATTTTTACCAGCCACAACTATCGCTAAGCTCATCTACAACGCTGAACAAATTTCGTTCAGGAAGCCCTGGTTAACCTGAATCTGTTACTAACATTCGGTTACTTTTTGGCTGCGCCAAGATCGAGTCGCTCTAGTATCAAATCATTGAACTAAGATGCTGTCGAGAGTGAATGACGGATTCTGCCAACAGGTAGCGCTAATTGCAACAAAAATGTTCAACTAAAGCACTACAACCCGATCCATTATTCCTATGTGATGTCATTAAGGCCCGGCGGCGTTTCTCACCATGTGGTAATTGCCTGTGTGGTGCAGTGAAGTGCGGCAATATTCCAATCACAAGGGCAGTACGGGTCGACCAACGCAACCAGTTCGATTTCCGTCGCAAATTCCGTAAATTATTTGGACGGATGGTTGCGTTGAATGGCAGTTTGTTCATCCATGGTGAAAGATCCGGGATGAGTAAACTGAACACGACTTTGAAAATATTATTTATGTTCTACGATGATGCACAATATTGAAGCTGATGAAATATATATTGCTGTCGTCGAAACAAGTTTTGATTGAAAATCATCGATGAAGTGGTCGAGATTTGTTCAAATTCTTTGTAGCGATTGTCACAGTTCGACAGTTTATGAATTCCAAAAATTTATTGACTTACAGAGCGGTGCGAACGGTCGTGTGCACAGAGTGGTTGAATCATATGCGGAGAGACCTGCGTTCGATCCTCGTTACTGGCACTTTTTTGTTATAATTCGTTATTGTCATTCTCCAGAGCAAAAAAAAAATTAAAAAAAAACTGCCATTTTGGTTTAGTTCCAGCCTGGCTACTAGGTGGCGCTGCCGTCGCGGCCGTGATTGAAAATTGGAAATTATTTTTGATTCCATATTTGGTTACAGAAGGTGAGGACTACCGACATGCTCGCAAAAATATGTTCGAGATACAGATTGCAGTTATTATGGCCTCAGGCATAGCACATAAAATATGGCGGATTCGTGCACTTGCGCACTAAACACTTCTCAAATTATGATTAATCCAACGAAAATTTCCAAAATTCCCCGGGTAATGTGCATAGAGAGACACAGGTCAAAACAAGAATTAGACCTTGCCTCCAGCATTGGGGAGGAATAGCCTTCGGCCACTCCAAGAAAAAGGCTTCCATCGTTTGCTATGATGCAACGCATAAGAGCAAGATGGCAGTAGCCAACTGGTGGTGAGCCAGCCGATGCTTTAATTTGATCACTCGTCCCCTGGTCATGCACCAAGTATTCCCGAACCAGCAGTCGAGTTAACATAGTGGTCGTTAGCGCAACCTGTTGGGTATCAAACGAACTTGATTAATTAATACTGAACATCGATCGGTAACTGTATACTTCTCGCTCAGCTATCGCAGGTTGGCATTGTCACGTACCAAGTTATAGGCACAAAAAAATCACCCGTAAGTAGTTATCGCTTAGTAGCCGGGCGGCTAAATCATCGCTTCATGCGTAGGGGGTCCGAGTTCTCATCCCGATACCGGGACACTTTTTGGTTTTGGAAATAAAGACTTACTGTGATCCATTTAGCGACCATATTGAACCATATTGTACTTAAATATAAAAACATACAAACACAAGAAAGAAAGAAGAAAAACATGAACAAAATATACAATCAAACAATTAACATTAAATGATATATAATATCAGCAATCATCCAACAAGTACCAGTACCACCCACACCACAATCACTCGAGGTAGTATAAGAAGAGAGAAGGATTCGCCCAATGGGCTGAGACCCGGCTATCCACACCAACAGAGCTGTGGATCGCACTCAGCCTCCCAAAAATGGTTGCCACGATCTAACGCGAAAATGCGAACCCTTCAGAGTTTAACCGACAAGGAGAGCCGATTAAACCCCGGTTACTTAACACGGGACACCCAGGGTCTTGTCCTTTACCAAGTATGGCTGAATGGGAACTCGTGATAAGTGCATTGCTTTACCCCAGAGAACTCTGTTGGGACATCAAGTAGTGATTGAGCAATTAATTAAAGATCGATACATCCGTGATCAGTCGATAATTACCATGTACCTACTTGCTGAATGATCCGAGCTGCCGAATCGAAAACAACCGCGCGTTTTAACCCGTTTTACTGTCTATACTAGACCCGGTTGAATCTGTTAGTCTTGACGGCAAGTGAAAATTAATTAGCTTATATACAATCCAGAATGCAACACGGAATCATTCTGTGGTGAAGATCAAAGAGTGCTACCCACCAATTCATCTAGAAATAAAAGCACTTCGATCCATGGCGAAGGCAGGCTACGACCTGACAACTGTCACATGTATAAAGTGTTCGAACTTCTAACGTTGCTATAGTTGCTTTTATTCGCCATAGACAACAATAATATTGACGAGGCATCATAAATACGCACTTACACAATACAAGAAACAAAATCTCCAATTTCAATTACCCCAGAATTTTTTTTTTTTTTTTTTTTCTTGTATTTATGTGTGGACGCTCTAGCGTCCAAACTTCTTCACCGATTTGGACCAAATTTGCAGGGCACAGTTTTGTGTTCTTAACTTAGTCCGAGTTTGATTTTCAGCAAAATCGGTCTAATACTTATTAAAGTTTTTGCAATTTTATGAACAGAAAATACCGAAAGAAGCATGAAAGTGTACCCCTTTCTATGAAAAATAAAGGAATAAAGAACAAAATAAGCCACCCTCATCTACAGCGTAACTCAAATTGCGTTGAGAAGCCCTAGTAGTAATAAATATGCCCTTAAAAGAGCAGTAGTCGGCGGCCGCACAGTGGACAGGTGACTAAACTAGCTACCTTTCAAGAAAAAGATTCCACGATCAAACCCCGACTACGGGGGATTGGTTTTGTTTTTGCAAACAAGCGACTTCCTTACAGAGAGTTTAAAAATGCCTGAGAAATACACCGATTATGGAAGCAATGCAACTACGAAATTTAAGATTCAGGTTTGTTTACAGGTAGCGCTATCGTCTAGCATCGTGCTGTCGCTCCAGTGTCATCTTACCTGTGGTCGACATACCATCGGATTTTGCGCCCGAAATTGCCAAAAAAATTTAATTCTCTGCGCAGTGAATGCACCTTAATTATGCTCTCCTGTAAAATCCTTAAAGATAACGCATTCCTTTGCTCATTTTTCACCTATCCAAATAGGTGAGACTGTGACCTAATTCTTCTTCCCATCCCCCCCCCCCCCCCCCATCCGAAACAATCGAGAAACATTTGGTGGAGGCGCCATGCTGGAACACAAAAATTGTACCAAAATTGTTTGAAGGCGCCACCTTGGAACTCGAAACCGTCTTGCAACTTTGGTGAAGGCACCATGATAGAATCCGAAACCAAACCATCTATCAAAATTGGTGGAGGTGCCATGCTGGTACATAAAATCATCTAACAAGTTCCGTATCCTTTTCCCGATTTCACACATAACTTCCAATCTTACGCGCCCTTTCTTACCTTCGAGACATTTCTACAAGTTAACTTAGGTGCACACACATGGCACCTATTTAATAACATGATACGCACTCCAGTTACATGCATTAATATTTCTAGTTTAATTGCTTGTGAAAAATTTGGCTTTTATGAGTTTGCCATACGTTGGTGAGAAAATACGGTTACAAACACAACTACGCATTCTGCTTGCAATTAATTTGCGAGTGGTGAATGAAAGTACTCATCCTCCCTTCCTTCAATCAAACAAGAAAATGTGGTAAGGGTTACTACAAGGCAGCGGAATAAATTAAAAAAGTACACTTTTTGTTAAAAACATCGTTATGTTGATCGCAGAAAAAAGGGACTAAATGAGTCTACCTTCAGACTGCAACCTCCAATCAAAGCCTATCCAAAACCTGTGTAAAGATAAAATATTAACGCTGACATGCTTTGATCATACCAGAGTAATTTACGTAGCGACGGGTACGCTAAAAGGTTAACATTTGCTCAAAGCGAGTGTGAACAATTTATTATTTATTGACGAGCTTCGCCGTCGATAGCTGTGTTTGAAATTTCAAAAATCTCATTTCATTTTTGTGAAAAAAATAAATCTGCTACAAATATAAATTGCCTGCAATAATAAGCTTACACGTATGAGCATTTTCAGTAAAATCCTAATTTTTTATTCTATCGCACGCATCTCTGCGCGGTTGCAAGGAAAGAGACAAATATAATCATGGGACGAACATACATGCCGCATGCGATGATATTTAGATGTGATAAGAACTATCTTTAATCAATCTTTGTTGTTTGACCAATGTTATATCAACAAAATGTATTAAAAATTGCAGATAAAAGTGGCGGTCACAAAAAAAGCTAATGGATATTAGTTAAATCACTTTGCAATTTTTGATGCATCGGCAGCAATGGTAGAAATATCATCATGGGCTTAAAATAGAATGAGATCAACTTCACATTGCCTGTCAGCAAAAGGTAGCTAGCTGTAGGCAATTGGTAAAAAAAAACTGGACAGGGGCTTCGACTTGCAATCCTAGTGCTAGGCACCCTGAGAATTATAACCCCTGAATATTATTTGAGGAATAATTTATATTTTTAAAAGAAGCAAGTTTGATAAAGGTGTAAAAGATACATAAAAAAAGATATAGAGATCCTGCTGTTAAATAAAAAAATCAACACAATTTTCATGAGAATTGAAATAAACCTAAAAAAGCTATGTATTACGAACCATAGATTATCGATGGTATGTGATGCCGGTTAATGTAAACACAAATGCCCATACAGGGTTGAATGTCAAGTAATAAAAAACCCACGTGTGGCTTGTGCATTTACAACAGTGTATTTTTTTTTCTATTTTGAAAGCTAGCCCAAAATTTTCCAGTTCACCCAGCCATGAAATGGAACTGATGCACATAATCAGACTCGTAAAGCGTGAACCTAGGCCAAACATGAATAAGGTAAACACGCTTGCTACATGGTAGTAGTGTATTACCACCCCATAGGGATGGGATAGTTGGTGATAAAAATTGCATACACGTATTATAGTGTTTGCCATTCAATAAACATTAAACCCATCAACATTAAAAGATAAAAATAAACAAGAGTTAAAAGTTTGGAAACGGTTTGTTTGTCAACCTTTGACAAAACTGTGAATTTAATTTCTTTTCTTTCTGACATTTACTTGGGAGTTGGGACTGCATAAACAACTTTGCGCAACATTTATTCCAACGGGCAGTTTTAATATGTCCAACTAAATTTATGAGACTCATCCCCATGGTTAAACCTAATCAGATACTTCTGTTTTCATCTTAACCTGCTTATTTAACTGGCATTTAGCATTGTGAAAACGGTGAGAATAGAAATGGAGAAGTTCGGCTGAAATTTAGGTCTTTTTCAGGAAGGCTTTCAGGAAGGTGCAACTCGAACAGCAGGATTCCTCCACAAATCCATGCAGTCGAGTGTTTGATAAGCAAGGCTAATGAAGTTGCTGTACTTACTTACATTCCTCCAACATCTCTCCCGAACATAACTGATCATGTGTATGATGGTCACCCATCCAATACCTGACCCAGCGCAGTGTTGCTTAACGTCGGTGATCTCACGAGAACCAGTGTTTCCAGCACGCCAAACCGTTCGGTGTGACGATTCGAGGCGGGCTCGTAAGCAATTGGACCCGCTGTGTGACTTGATTTGTTCAAGAACACTCACATCTAACAAATGCTAACATAGTTAAAATGAATCTAATTAAACACCCGCAATTAAAGTACGAGAATTTGCAGTTCTTTAGCATCTGCATGCCTGGAAAACATGTAGTCTGTGATAGCAGCTGTGGACGCCATTGCTGTTATCACCTAGATCCACTTCGAAAACCGGTCAGCCAATGGGAGCCGAGCTTCAGTCGATCGAAGGTACGAGGCGGGGGTCGATCGAGCACGTGTTGTGACGTCACTTGAACAGCGATGCAGTAGGTTTGAGGCGATACTCTTCAGTCGGCTACTCGCCTGGTACGAAGAGACAAATTTTCGCCTCGTTTTAGACGATTATTTCAGTTGAAACTTGTCATGGTTGGATTAACCGTACGTATAGGCAGTCCCGTGGCACTCACACGTACCACGAGTTGCTTCAAAGTTTTCACAGGCAAACTAAATTTCTTGATAACGTCATTCGTTCCCAGCTACTTGACACAATTTTATGAAGCTTTGAATTTTAGGCATAGGCAACGCATCAAAATCGGGGGATAAAAATATGTGATTACTGTGATGCAGTATATGGACCCAGCCTGAGCAAGAAGAATGCCTATGAAATCCAGAAGATACAGAATGCTTGTGTCAGATTTGCGTATCCCTATATAAAATGGAACGAACATGTAACCCCTGCCATAAAAAAAGCAGGGTGGCTGAAAATGGAAGAAAGAAGAAAGTTACATCTTAAATGCATCACCCACAGAATTATAAGAACCAACTTACCCCAATATCTACGAACAAAGCTAAAAACCCGTAGCGAAAAGTGAGCGAAATACATGACAGAACAACCCGGAACAAAAACCTGTTGAACATTTCAGCGCATAAAACCTCAAAATATAAAGCCTGCTTCAAACACAGTGCAGCAACCCTCTACAATAGTGTACCCGAACAACTGAAATTGTTGAACCAACACTCTTTTAAAAACCGCCTCAAGCCTATCAGCCTGCTGTCTACGTAAAGAAAACACCCATTCTATTATATAATTTCTATTATAACTGCAGTATTATTATTATTACAATGTTATAATATATCAATACCATATTATTCACATTATTATTTAAATTTTATTGACAATTGGTTATATCACGGTTATATGGAAGATCAATAGGGCAGCGACCCAGTCCTGCCAAAAAAAATATTAAATATCGCCTTTTTTGTACTCTATATACATTAAATTATTTCACTTCCCGAGTGTATGTATTTTACAAAATAAAGAAAAATTGAATTGAATTGAATATTCTGACATTGTGACATTCTGATATTGTGATATTGTTGCAAAACTTGTTGCAAACCTTTACAAGATACTATATTTTCTGCGTTGTAGTGTGATCTTACAGATCTTACAGATTGATTGATTGATTAGTGACGTTTAACGACGCACTGTTTTGACAACGGACAATGTGGCACTGGTCTAATAGTGCCGAGAAATGAGTGAGTGATGATGAGAATGATGATTTACCTTCCTAATTTAGAAGGGAGGAGGGGAAACCCGGTGTATGTGGTCTACTCCTGTCGACGAGCTCCAATGGGACCACTGGCTTAACGCCCCAGCAAGCTCGTCTTGCTTAAAAGCAAGGCGAGTTAAGTTGCTGAACTAACTTTCAACATGTGAGAACATGTCATGTGTACGATGGTCACCCATTTTTCAGAAGTCAAATCCAAAATCTGACAACCAAGTGAAATGATTTAAAGCATAGATTAAAATTGCAATTGGGGTTGGATTTTTTCGCTCGCTACGCTCATCAAACACATACCATTCAAAGTTTTAATGTCGAAGTCGATACTGGAAAAGTAACATTATTAACCCCAATTTAAAGGTCAAATTATGTTGCAGGAGACATTTTGCATTACATGCATGCTCCCTTATGATATCAGCGGCGCCGGAGCAGCGATCATATTTTCGAGATCAGCCAGATCAGTGAACTCCAGTCAGCTAGAGACTCTCTAGAACATCCTGGAACATTCTGGAACATCAAACACGGAGAGAGATTTTTCTGCTTTTTTGACTGCCGAGTTAAATTTAAACCAGTGGACTTGTTTCGCGGCGACCAGCACTACAGCGAAATGAGTAATTCGGCTCTGGATGGGCGCGGATTTTCGTGTCTGCAAGATAGCCGTCAAAAACATGGTATGAGCTTACCGATTCTTTTGAAGTAAGGAACCTGGACCAATACTTTGTTCGCTGCCAGCAAAAATTAAAATTTGATTTCGTTGCTTGGAGCGAAACAAGCACCCTGTTACGGAATGTCCTGCACAGAGGCGATGGCGAATGTTATTCCCAGGGGGGGTGCAAGCGCACCCCCTTACACCCCCCTCCGGACGCCCATGACCACAAGATACGCACAGTTTTAGGACAACAAAATCGTAAAGAGAAATTGTTTACCTTTCGCCAAAAAGTCCACGGACGAACCCCAGATACACCAAAAATGATGTCAATACAAGAAATACGTACAAGGGCAACAATAACATAAACAAATTACAGCCTTAGCACATACAAATAAAAAATGAAAATTGTGTACCTTTGCTAAAAACTTTAAAAAAGTTTACGAGGGGACCCTAGGATCACCCAAAATCACCTAAATGTGATTTTGACACACCAAACGATATTTGTACATTATACGTGTATAATGTACAAATTTGTCTTTGTATTCATTTTCACCGCTCTTTTACTATAAACGGTGCTTTAGTTTGCATATTGAATCTAGAGGGCAGCAGGAGGTACATAGTCTTGTGTGGCCTTATCAACGGTCTCATGAAGTAGCCCTACTTGTGAGGTGGTTGTATTAACCTCAAAAGCATATTATCAAATTATTTAGATATAACAATCATTTTGGAATTTAGTACAGCAAACAATAATTTAAATTAATTTGATATCGGGCAGTTTTATGCATTCAAACTTCATTTGAGTACCTGATTGAGTTCACTGACAAGTAGTAACGAATGGATCATGCTGCTCTGAGAAATGTTTGTTTTGCTGTAACATCACAAAATCTGTGGACTCATAAATCGTAGAAAAGTGCACGCTTTTAATACTTTCCTGTCTTATTTCAGTTCAGAGATTTCTTGCAATTATACAATGGAATGTCGGAAATGTGCTTTTCACGATGCATATATACGCTGAACGACAGAAATTTAACAGACGACGAGGTAAATTTCTCATTTCATATTAAAATTCTTGTGTTTCAAGTAGTTGCATAACCGATTGTGGTTTTACAGGTAAATTGTGTCAACCTCTGTGCAAGTAAGCACATAAATGTCAACCACAAGATCATGCAGGTGTATGTTGAGATTCAGCCAGGAATAGTTCAAAAAAGAATGGACGATATGAACAAGGCCCAAGAAATTGCTAATTTGGCAGCAGCTAGAGAAGCAGCCACTGCATCAGAAACACTGTCAGAAGTTGCACCATCAAAAGACTGATGACTGGCTTACAACAAGTAATGAAGCATTAACATATAATTGTAGAGTATTATTGTAGTGGAACTATGGCTAATGAAAAGCCAATGATTGGCCTTGTTATTATGATTGGGTTACCTGGCAGTGGCAAAACAACCCTGACTCAGTCAGCACGGAGATGTTTTGTGAATGACATCAATAGCACCTATGATGTTCATGTAGTATCATACGACGAGCTGATTCCAGTCTCCATCCAGAGCCACAGCAGCGAAACTAGTTGGAAGGCTGCTCGTCAAGCTGTTTCTACCAAAGTCTCTGGTATGATTAAGCAATTGAAGGTGAACAAACAATCACATATTAACAATACTTTATTGTTGATCGATGACAACATGTACTACCGTAGTATGCGATATGAATACTTTCAGCTGGCCAGATTGCACGAAATCAGTTTTTGCCAGATTTACTTAAACCTTGATGTCAACGAAGCTCTTCGAATCAACAGAGAACGTCAAAAATATGCGGTTCCCGAGGAAGTCATAAAAAGAATGTCTACTCGAATTCAGCCACCAAATGTCGAACAAAATCTTTGGGAACTTCACTCATTGATACTTCCAGCTCATAGTGTTGACTTCACCGAGATTAATCGTCTTGTGGATCGTTCTCTCGCAGACCCAGTAAAGCACCGTGTTGATACAGAATCGAGAGTTGAGCAGAGCATTGTTCACACAGTTGATTTGGAGCTTCGCAGCTTAGTTAGTCGATTAATGCGGACGCAGACCGGGGACCGTCAATGTCTGCGCGAACGGGCGGCGTGGTTTAACGGACAGCGGCAGCGGGTGTTAGCACAGTTACGTGCAGGGGACCTCTGCTTGCCTAGCCAAGGCTTACCAGTTTTCTTGGAACAGCAGTTTGACCCCCAAAGCTCACATTTGTTGCAGCAATGATGAAAGCTCCTGAATCTGGAATGAAATCAGAAGTCAAGCTTCAATTTTCTAGGAAGCTCTTGTCTGTGAGACCTTGTAGGCCTTGTGCTAGTTTTGATTTTTGCTTAACTAATCCAATTGTTATTAAAATAAATAAACATGTTTCAGGATAATGCCTACTATTACCAAACAAAATATCCTTTAAATGCTAAAAACAATACGTTGCTTGGATTTATCACAAGCTTGATACGGACACATAAGCACTTACATGCAGCTAAAATATGTAATCTTGCTAGGATAGTAACATCCACACTGGTAAAAGAGTGGATTTGATGAATATCAATTTGAAAATGGATAAAAAACCGGCAAGAACCACTCACCTCCAGTTCCTTGTCCATCTGTTCGTTGAGGAGCCGATCAAGATTCTCCTGGAACCGCTGTCGAAGGGCGTAATTCTCAATGTTAGCGATTTCCAACTCCTGTTGCTGCCGTCGCTGATTTAGCTCTGCCAACTGTTGCTCAAGCTGCTCCATCCGCATCTGCACATCTCCACGTGACATCTGCTGCTCCCCATATGCATCGTCAGACTTGTAGTCATACGTCGGTTCCGTTTTTATGGTGCGCGTGAATTCGTCAGGCAGCTCTCGTTTCACGGAGCTTGACGGCCGACCGCTGCGAGGGCTAAACATCTCCTTACTGAACTGTGTCACCAGGTGGTGGCTCGACGATGGAGTGCCCTGAAGCAGTAAATGCAGCAAATGTGGACTTAGATTTTGTTTTAGTGTTTCATCTTTGTGTTCAGACAGCACACTTGCCATTTCATTCTTGGCAGTTAAAAGCACTCTAAAATATTTGCATAAATACAGAGCCTTAACCTACTGTCAATGCTAAATTAAGAACTATGGAAGTGATGTCCCTACACTCAAGCAAAAACACATGCCCCACATCTTCCTCTCTAAAGACAAAAGGAATGGGTAATTTGTGGGCCCAGGCCCACAAAAACTTGCAGGCTCTTAGAAATAAGCTACATCCAAAAGGGGCACACATTTGAGGGTTTGGAGGCTTGCTTCCAGAAAGCATTTCAATTCTGTTAAGGGTTAATTTCATGGATACAAATAGACCAGGCTTATGAATTTGAGTAAACATTTGTGCTTCTGTTGTTGGCAGATAATCTTCTTATGAAAGTGGTAAGTAGTTTCGACTAGTGTTTTGACTCCTACCCAAATCCAGCAACCCTAGGCCTTGCCAGGTGTTGTGTGTATCTGGCAGAAGGTTTTGTAGGTATCAAGTAATTTAGAAATTTGACAAGCCATATCAGTGGAGTGAAAATATTTACATTTGGTGTAGATTTAATACAAATTTGGGAGACTTGTTAACACAAGCTTGCCTGTAATGAGTTCGTATCAGAGAGTCGGCTGTCATCAGCAGAAGGTCTGCTGTTTTCGTCTTCAAGCTCCATGATGTTGATATTGGTTTCCTCTTCCGAGTCACTCACCGCTTCCCCAAATATGTCGTGCTCGGCTGGATAGAAAAGACAAATAAATATCAACTCGATGTCTGAGAATGTGTAATTATTACTCCTATTGTGCCTATTATGTGTAATTGCAAGCACCCATGAACCATAGAACCATATGACCCATATGACCCGGCCATACCATACGACCCATAGAAATCTTTGATTCTACTTCGTAGCAACCCTTTCCAAGATGAGCTTACCAACGTCAACACTTTGCTGATTGCTGGTTTCCAAGGAAAGAGAAGTGTCGCCGTGATGAATAATTTCTTCCTTAATGACAATGCCTCCCTTTATTTTGTCATCGTCTTCACTGATAATTTCCCATTTGACATTGACAGCATCATTGTCAATCCTTAAGAGCCGCTTCACTTCCTTTTCAATCTCTGGCGCCTCAACATACTTCTTCTTGAGAGTTTTCCTAAATCGTCGCCGTCTTACATTTTTCATAGGTGGTGTTATTCCATGAGGATATAAAAACTTCTTGTCGACTTTGTTGGGATCTTTCTTTTTAGTTTTAGCTGGTGACTCTTCATCAGTGAGATTTTGATCATCTTCTTCTTTACAAATAACCATCTGATAAAGGAACCAATAGAAATATTATTTTTTCCTTGCTTGGTAGTATGCCATATATGTTTGTACAATAGACTAAAGAAAAATAGTACCAAAGAAAAATAGCATAATCTAGGGCGATCTACGGCTTTGATCTGGGTTAGGTATAGACACAGGGACAGTGAAAGCCTGGTTACTCAAAGGCGAATGGGAAATTTTTGGAGCCCCGCTCTTGGTGGAGGTGGGTTGGTATGATGGGTACAGTTGTATCATATTAATCCAAACTATCAATCCACTAAAAAAAAATCTACTCCAACCTGCTATTTACTTACTAAACATAATTTTTTATACGTAAATAAATCTAAATTAGTAGAATGTGGTAATTTCCTTGAAGCAAATTTTACTAATATGAGCTGATCTGAATGAAGCTACCTCTTCGCATAGAACAATTGTTTCTATTTTGTTTCTAACTGTGCCACAATAACATCTGATTTCAAAAGCTACTTTCAACATTTTTCCAGGAGCCTAAGAGGTCAAATATACAAGCCCTGGCGGCTATCGATGCCTGACTGCCTTGGCCAGTCTGCTAATACTTAGAGGTATGCATTACCTATACATTATTAGATGTAAAATTAGCTCACACTCTTGCTTGAAAACACTACATACTAAATAAATTAAATTTTACTAGCCTGGCAAATGTCCGCTGTCTTATAAAAGCTTTTTCCATCAATTGTCTTTAGAGATTCGACAATCGTTGGCAAGTCAACAACTTTTGCGTGCATCAACCAATGGTCGACACGGACTTCACCATATCTCATGTCGCTTTCGAGTTTGATGGACATCCGATCTTTTAAATGGACAGTGCCACTTCTCAAGGCTTCACGCAAGACCCTCGATGGTTCCTGAAAAGAAACAAATATCGTTAATATAACTACCTAATAAGATGAAGTTGTAAACATAATTATCTTATGAGACGATTTAGGTTATGATCTTCCTACAAGGGATGCCATTTAATACCTGCGGAAGCCGAAGAATGAACTGACTTTCCAATTCTGCTGGTACATCAGCCTCTCTTTTTACTTCTATGTGTCGGTTCATTTTAAATACTTGTCGAACGAATTTATTTAAAGATACTGGCGCTACTCGCTATTCTTTGACTGAAATGCCACTAACGTTTCGCAAGGTCATCAACGTCAACGTCAACCTCAACGTAGCCAACGCGGCTAGCTCAACAGCTGACAGCGGTGTCGTGTGGGGTGTGTCAGTTTCCCTTGTGTCTAATCGGCGTTTATCTGTAAGCGGTGATGATAACATAAGAATTGCAGCTTTTTGGTCGCTACAGCCAATTCCTAGAAATCCACCTCATACCTGTTGTATGTGTTGACAAAATCACATTAGGGCACTTACCTACTACCGATCTAGGTAGGTTCTGCTTGGTCTGCTTCAGTGTCTTTATGCTGTAACTGAAACATCATTAAGGTTAACTGAATGAATACAGATTAAATCTGATATTTATTCTTTGGTTTTAGACGATCATATACGATTGTAAAATTGTTTCCCATATTTGTAGATCAAACAAAAACCTTACAATGTGGAAGGCAGGAGCTGGGCAGAATGTGACCGTTACCGATGATGGTGATGGTAATGACGATTGGGAGACCGATCCTGATTTTGTCAACGATGTGAATGAGCAGGAGCAACGATGGGGCTCCAAGACAATTGAGGGATCAGGCCGTACTGCAGGAGCAATTGAGTGAGTTCATATGGAGCATCAATATCCTTCTAAAATATAAACAAGGCAGGTTGAGTTAATCCAATTTCATATTCTTAATATATTATCATAGATAAAAGATAGGGAAGGGAGATACGTAGCCCAAGGCAGAGCAGGTGGGCTCGGGCCTTTCTTAGTGTTACAGAATAGGAAAGCGGCGCTAGTAGTAGCAAACCGCTGTAGGTACCGCGGAATTCGAAAAAACCGTAGTGCATAAGAACCGCACCACTGCGCTAGTGGTTCTTTGTACGAGCGGATACGCGCCGAGTTTAAAAGACCCGTAGTTCATGAAACCCAAGCCGCGCGCTAGAAGCACTTACCAACGCGCGTAGCGCTGAGTTTGAATCGGGGAACATTTGATTTGATTTATTAGTTACAATTTGTATTCATACAGGTGGTAACGTTTTTTTTTTTAATTAAGAATATAGATAGTAAAATATAAGTAATTAATATTAATTATAATGATAACTTTATTAATGATGATAAAAATAATAATTGATAACAATATAAATATTCACGATAAAATAATCTTAGGAACTATGAACTTCTCTCAATTTCTCCGCTCGAGTAATAGACAACAGGCAAGGTGATGATTTGTTCACTTTAGCGACTCGGTTGCTGTATCTGACATCTGTGCACTTGCTTGCCCGCTCTAAATGCTTACATTTTTTGATGTTCGGAATAACACTCGTTTTTCAATGACGTACAGCCTGAAATAATTTCCCACGACCGTAATATGCGGTCATGGCTGTCAAAATGTTCATATCAGAGACTAAACCCGGTGCTGACTGCTGATACTGCAAGAAATTCCACAAATGTAGCTTTTTGATTTATAATTATGGCACTGGCTTATCTTAAATTATCAGCAAGTCGATTAAGAATTAATTTGTTGCGCCATTTCAAACACCGCGGAACTTTTGCTCCAACATCGACAACTATTGACTTTGCTGCTTACGACCACTCACGGTTAATTTGCTTAACTTATACAATGTAAGAGTGTGAATAGCTAGTTTGGAACGAAGATTAAAACAGGTGTATGCAAAAATATGGGAAACACGTGGTCGCGGGTGCAAACTTGATCGCTATCGATCGACGGCCATTTGAAATGAAAGGTCGAAATTGTTGTTGTACCCAAAGAATACGTTAAAAAGGAAAACGTCAGATTTTCCATGGCAACTATTGACGCGGACACGTCAAGTTGCTCATGTTTAAATCTGAATATTCCCAACTGCAGTCATTAAAGACGGCATCGTTTTCATCTATAGCACTGAATTACTAGCTGTGCAAATAAATCACGCGATGATAGCAGCCCAAGGATGGCCGTGGCCGGGTGGATAGGTACGGTACGCACGGAAAGATAAATCATCCAGGGTGATTCCACCACATTTTCAACTACTGCTGAAATTGTAAAAAGTCAAGATTGCACTTGATGGCGGTAATTCACTTTGTAAGTAACAATGACGATCGACAGCCCGGGTAGTGGAAAAGAATATACCTATGCCGGCTAGCCAAGTTATTTGATAATTGTCGGAATCGAGCTTCTGACATTTTGAGGAATTGCATTTTGGTATTTTTAACGCCGACACAGCTCTCCAAGCAACGTCAGGTACATCGCCAGTTTTGACGCGGATATGACAAGTTTTGCAGATAAAGGTCTGAATTTTGCCGACTGTAGTAAACGATGCTATTGTTGTGGCAAAAACCACCCGGCGGCAGCTCGTCTGGGATGGTCGCGGCCCGACGAGCAGGTACGCAGGGGAAGGGTCGCAAAAACTCAGGGATATTTCTCTACAATATCAACAGCTACTGATATTTTACGAAGACGAGAGTTGGGCGATACAAATTTCAGCTCGCATGGGTTTTTCTCGGCTGCTTGAATTGTTAGTCATTTAAATAATACTCATTTCGGTTCGCTGCTCGGGCCGGCAAATTTAATTTCACAGAGCATCGAATTTGAAGTGTTTTAGTTGAACAATTAGACGTTTGGAAGACCACGGATGATACTTAATTAAAATGACACCCAGGCCTTTTTTGAGGTCAGAAATGATGAGGCTGGCAAACACATACATATTTGCATAAACTTGAAAGGAACTCAGTTAATTCTATTTAGTTCCACTTAGTAGTTTGGAAAGATTTGATCAACTGTAGTTGACTTTTGTAGGCTAAAACTTGATGAAGGGAAAGACGACGATAAAGAGGGATCTCGGCCGGAGCTTGTGGGTCCAGCAGATAACAAGTTATTTGACAGGGATTTGCATAGTTTTTTTTTGCTGCGAAATTGAAGACGAGAGAAAGGTGGGATATTCAGGGATACTCAGGGATATTTCTCTACAATATCAACAGCTACTGATATTTTACGAAGACGAGAGTTGGGCGATACAAATTTCAGCTCGCATGGGTTTTTCTCGGCTGCTTGAATTGTTAGTCATTTAAATAATACTCATTTCGGTTCGCTGCTCGGGCCGGCAAATTTAATTTCACAGAGCATCGAATTTGAAGTGTTTTAGTTGAACAATTAGACGTTTGGAAGACCACGGATGATACTTAATTAAAATGACACCCAGTCAACCAAACGAGCAAAATGACCTGTTCTATCGACTACAGCAACTACTACAGTTCTAGGCCAGGTCAGGGCCGCTAACAAGAGAACGCATGGTAATCATTAATAAAAAGCAACACCCCTCACCACTGCCTGCAATAGCTGTGGACGCCCTTGATAAAATGGAAGCCTGCCCGCAGGCGTCAACCCGTCAAAGCTAAATAAAACAATAATTAACAATATTAAAACTTTCTATAACAGTTAATAGAATATTACCTCATCATGTAATACAATATACAAATTATTAGTGGACAATTTTCAACAGATCATTTTCTCGTACCCAATTTGAGATTTCATTAGTTGGCGACATCATCGTGTTTGTCAGCAGAAATATTGGTCACAAAAAAATACTCAGGCTGCGCAGCGCAAGAAATGTAACTAAGTTTATGTAAATGCTGCGGAATATACATGCTCGCATTTCAAATCTAAATTTATTGCTGAAAAACTATTTCCAATATCTCTCGAGTGCAGAAAACTTCGAACGATTTTAGAACAACATGCAGTTGTAATCGTGAAGTTTGTCGCTGCTGCAGTAACTGCCACAACATCTTCAATCATGTTGAAGATAGAAAGCGAAGATGATTTATAAACCAAACCAATGAAAACCAATCGCAAGCTGAAAGCTGTGAAAATTATATTATAAGCAACAAACACCGTTTTGAGGAAGACAATAATTTTTACATTTTAAAGACTTGTTTGTTTTATCTTCAATCCCGTGTGCAATACCATCTTGGGTCAAAATACAGCGTTTAGGTGGCTGACTTATTATGTTGTGTGAGTTTAATTTAGGCTCTGGTTTAGGTAGTAATTGTCGATTTTGAAAATACAATGTTTTTATTCGAGAAGTTATTGCCATCAAAGAATGATACTACTTTTTTTGCATTAGAATACAAATTCTATTAAATCTTTTACTTTCCCCTCTCCTCGTGAAAAGGAAAACAAAAATTTGAAAACAGTAGCATTCAAGACGTGAAGCAATAGGCGCCCTACCACTCATATTTTGGAAGGAAATATTTTCATATTTTTTCATAATTGGAAGGAAATTAAAGTGTCACTCTTACAGTAGACACGGAATTAGTTAGTATGAAAACAGATGTAGATGTTTCAGGTAAGAAATCTAACTTATACTGCCCTGCTCACGACATCGCAAATGTTTTTAAGAAGATGTTTCATCCCTTATTTATTGTTCATAATCTCTAACTAATTTCGTGTACGGTAAGTTAATAACAAATAAACAAGCGACGATTTTTGTCTTAAATTGAAAATCGAAAAAGCCTTATTATTAGGTGATGTTTAGGGGTGTACAACGGTATGGTCTAATGTGAATTTTGCTATAAACTCCCTAATAAATCTGGATTGGCTGAAATTCAACAAAATATTGGATTATTTTAATGAAATTTTGATTTTCGTAAATTATTGAGGATATTCCATGGGAGAATTTTCGGTAAATCATCACACGGTGGCCTCACAAGGTTCTTAACGAGTTGTAGCAAACTTCTGATTTAGGCCTCTACCCTCCTCGCCCATTATGGCGTTCATACGGAATGTGACAATCAACATGAGAGCAAATCTATTTGCATGGCTTAATTCCCACGTGTTAGGTTGCTGAGTCACTAATAAAATACTCAAACAATTATTCTGCGGGAAATTTGTGGGAAATTCGGAAAAACAAACTTCGCGTCGTCGCCTTCGGTTTTTGAAGAAGTTAAAGATTGAGTGATTCGTAATTTTTTTTACATCTACAATACTTATCTTGAGGGAATAACACGTTTTCAGAAATCTTACTTATCTAATTCCAAATATAATGATTGTTTTTAATCATGCTAAAAGGAGTATAAAACTTCCGCCCGTGATCAACGCCGAAATCTCACCAGTCAATACAATTTAGTGAGCGATAATATGTCATTAGATACCCTAAAACATGAAGATTCTAGAAATGTTAGTCTTATCTCGATCAATTAGTTTCAATGAAACCGAGGTCCGTGTACGTCGGTGCGCGGCGCCCAATTCTGTACGGTAGCTACCGACAGCGAGTCCGGGCGAGTCGCTCTGACTCGGGGAGACCCATAGGGAAATTGGAAATAGGGATCATGGAAATTGAACCCAAAATATATTTATTTGAAACGCAATGAGACAACTTGCACGGTCATTGCGTTTAAAATGTCCACGATCTCTATTTCCAATCTCCCTACGGGTCTCCCCGAGTCGGAGCGACTCGCCCGGACTCGCTGTCGGTGCAAGCAAGATGTCTCATTGCGTTTCAAATAACTTGCACGGTACTATGTTGCTATGTTTATGTTAAATTATTAGCAAGTCGATAAAGAGCAAGAATAAGTAAGTCGATACAAAACGATACAAGAGAAGTATACATACACAAATAAATTGCCAACTAATGAAATCTCAAATTGGGTACGAGAAAATGATCTGTTGAAAATTGTCCACTAATAATTTGTATATTGTATTACATGATGAGGTAATATTCTATTAACTGTTATAGAAAGTTTTAATATTGTTAATTATTGTTTTATTTAGCTTTGACGGGTTGACGCCTGCGGGCAGGCTTCCATTTTATCAAGGGCGTCCACAGCTATTGCAGGCAGTGGTGAGGGGTGTTGCTTTTTATTAATGATTACCATGCGTTCTCTTGTTAGCGGCCCTGACCTGGCCTAGAACTGTAGTAGTTGCTGTAGTCGATAGAACAGGTCATTTTGCTCGTTTGGTTGACTGGGTGTCATTTTAATTAAGTATCATCCGTGGTCTTCCAAACGTCTAATTGTTCAACTAAAACACTTCAAATTCGATGCTCTGTGAAATTAAATTTGCCGGCCCGAGCAGCGAACCGAAATGAGTATTATTTAAATGACTAACAATTCAAGCAGCCGAGAAAAACCCATGCGAGCTGAAATTTGTATCGCCCAACTCTCGTCTTCGTAAAATATCAGTAGCTGTTGATATTGTAGAGAAATATCCCTGAGTATCCCTGAATATCCCACCTTTCTCTCGTCTTCAATTTCGCAGCAAAAAAAAACTATGCAAATCCCTGTCAAATAACTTGTTATCTGCTGGACCCACAAGCTCCGGCCGAGATCCCTCTTTATCGTCGTCTTTCCCTTCATCAAGTTTTAGCCTACAAAAGTCAACTACAGTTGATCAAATCTTTCCAAACTACTAAGTGGAACTAAATAGAATTAACTGAGTTCCTTTCAAGTTTATGCAAATATGTATGTGTTTGCCAGCCTCATCATTTCTGACCTCAAAAAAGGCCTGGGTGTCATTTTAATTAAGTATCATCCGTGGTCTTCCAAACGTCTAATTGTTCAACTAAAACACTTCAAATTCGATGCTCTGTGAAATTAAATTTGCCGGCCCGAGCAGCGAACCGAAATGAGTATTATTTAAATGACTAACAATTCAAGCAGCCGAGAAAAACCCATGCGAGCTGAAATTTGTATCGCCCAACTCTCGTCTTCGTAAAATATCAGTAGCTGTTGATATTGTAGAGAAATATCCCTGAGTTTTTGCGACCCTTCCCCTGCGTACCTGCTCGTCGGGCCGCGACCATCCCAGACGAGCTGCCGCCGGGTGGTTTTTGCCACAACAATAGCATCGTTTACTACAGTCGGCAAAATTCAGACCTTTATCTGCAAAACTTGTCATATCCGCGTCAAAACTGGCGATGTACCTGACGTTGCTTGGAGAGCTGTGTCGGCGTTAAAAATACCAAAATGCAATTCCTCAAAATGTCAGAAGCTCGATTCCGACAATTATCAAATAACTTGGCTAGCCGGCATAGGTATATTCTTTTCCACTACCCGGGCTGTCGATCGTCATTGTTACTTACAAAGTGAATTACCGCCATCAAGTGCAATCTTGACTTTTTACAATTTCAGCAGTAGTTGAAAATGTGGTGGAATCACCCTGGATGATTTATCTTTCCGTGCGTACCGTACCTATCCACCCGGCCACGGCCATCCTTGGGCTGCTATCATCGCGTGATTTATTTGCACAGCTAGTAATTCAGTGCTATAGATGAAAACGATGCCGTCTTTAATGACTGCAGTTGGGAATATTCAGATTTAAACATGAGCAACTTGACGTGTCCGCGTCAATAGTTGCCATGGAAAATCTGACGTTTTCCTTTTTAACGTATTCTTTGGGTACAACAACAATTTCGACCTTTCATTTCAAATGGCCGTCGATCGATAGCGATCAAGTTTGCACCCGCGACCACGTGTTTCCCATATTTTTGCATACACCTGTTTTAATCTTCGTTCCAAACTAGCTATTCACACTCTTACATTGTATAAGTTAAGCAAATTAACCGTGAGTGGTCGTAAGCAGCAAAGTCAATAGTTGTCGATGTTGGAGCAAAAGTTCCGCGGTGTTTGAAATGGCGCAACAAATTAATTCTTAATCGACTTGCTGATAATTTAAGATAAGCCAGTGCCATAATTATAAATCAAAAAGCTACATTTGTGGAATTTCTTGCAGTATCAGCAGTCAGCACCGGGTTTAGTCTCTGATATGAACATTTTGACAGCCATGACCGCATATTACGGTCGTGGGAAATTATTTCAGGCTGTACGTCATTGAAAAACGAGTGTTATTCCGAACATCAAAAAATGTAAGCATTTAGAGCGGGCAAGCAAGTGCACAGATGTCAGATACAGCAACCGAGTCGCTAAAGTGAACAAATCATCACCTTGCCTGTTGTCTATTACTCGAGCGGAGAAATTGAGAGAAGTTCATAGTTCCTAAGATTATTTTATCGTGAATATTTATATTGTTATCAATTATTATTTTTATCATCATTAATAAAGTTATCATTATAATTAATATTAATTACTTATATTTTACTATCTATATTCTTAATTAAAAAAAAAAACGTTACCACCTGTATGAATACAAATTGTAACTAATAAATCAAATCAAATGTTCCCCGATTCAAACTCAGCGCTACGCGCGTTGGTAAGTGCTTCTAGCGCGCGGCTTGGGTTTCATGAACTACGGGTCTTTTAAACTCGGCGCGTATCCGCTCGTACAAAGAACCACTAGCGCAGTGGTGCGGTTCTTATGCACTACGGTTTTTTCGAATTCCGCGGTACCTACAGCGGTTTGCTACTACTAGCGCCGCTTTCCTATTCCGTAACACCGATGAGTACTAAGAAAGTCCTGAGCCCACCTGCTCTGCCTTGGGCTACGTATCTCCCTTCCCTATCTTTTATCTCTGATATTATCAATGACTACACTTTTTTAGCATGAAAAAGTTACGAGAAGAAACAGCAGAGTCTGATGCTGTTTTGAAGAAGAAACAGTTTGACGATGGACCAAAAGCAGCGTATGGTTACGGAGGAAATTTCGGTGTGCAAACAGATCGTATGGACAAAAGCGCAGAAGGCCATGACTATATCGCTAAAGTCGAGAAGCATGAGTCACAGAAAGACTACAGCGCTGGGTTTGGTGGAAAGTATGGAGTGCAATCGGATCGGCAGGACAAGAGTGCCGAGTCCTGGGAGTACAAGGAGAAGGTGGAAAAGCATGCTTCGCAGAAGGACTACAGCTCGGGCTTTGGCGGGAAGTACGGGGTACAGTCAGATCGACAAGATAAATCTGCTGTTGGCTGGGACCATCTTGAGAAGGCTAACAAGCATGAATCACAAAAAGGTTTGTTAATGAGATTAAGTGCATTTAGGTGTAGTTCTTATTTATTTTGCAAGATTATCCTGCTGACATAGCTGTTGCAGGATTCTCTGCCACTATCTTTAATAAATCTTAGACTAGATGAAACAGTTAAACAGAATGTATCTTTCAATACAAGAATTTCAGAAGAACTGTAGTATTGCTGCAGTCAACCTCCTGGAATGGTGTTAAGGATGTGCTGCTGCAAAGTATCTTAAAATTTCTGGGTGCTTAGATTACTCCATAGGGTTTGGAGGAAAATATGGAGTACAGTCCGACCGGCAAGATAGCTCTGCGCTAGGTTGGGATCACGTCGAGAAAGCCAACAAACATGCATCTCAAAAGGGTGAGCCACGTGGGTGGTGCCTGGGACTGTTCTTTTCTTGTCTTACATGGAATATTAATCTGTTTTTACCATAACTAACCTAGCACAATAAACTGCATATTTGGCAGTGGATCGCTTTCATGTTAAGGTTTTAATGGTTGTCTTAATAATACCTATTCAGCTGCTGCAAACTAATAGTAAATCATGTCATTTGCAGTTCTAATTTTCTCTAGCTATAACATTTCTTGCCAATTTTTATGCACATCGTTTCTTTTCTCTACTCTCTGACTTGGTGGTGAGCTGTTTTTGTTTAATTGTTATTACACATTCATACTGTGGCCTTTTTTTTTACTATTCTAACATTTTTCTCGCTAACTATTTTAACATTGCAAGTAGGTGCTGGACTGTGGCTCGTGATGCAAAATTTGGAGGAATTTGCAAAAAATAAGTTTTATTGTTACGTTAGTGTTTTTTTTTGACTAAATAATTTACTGCATAGCTACATCACATTAACCTGTATGCAATACATTTTTTAAGATGAACTAAATTTGTTCAGTTTTCAATCAAAATGAAGTTAAAACAATTGCATATATGTACACACACACATGCACAGAAAATATATATCTCCAACTCATACCAATTAATGTTTTTGACGAACAGACTATGCGGTGGGCTTCGGAGGCAAGTTCGGAGTGCAGGCCGATCGACAAGACAAGAGTGCCGTAGGTTGGGACCACCACGAGCAGGTGGCCAAACACGAGAGTCAGGCAGACCAGGCTCGGGGCAAGCAAGGCATCGAGACCGGTCGCATTGAGCAGGACGCGCCTGCCGAAAAGGTTGGCACCAACTACGTCAAGGCCAAACCCGATATTGGTATGTACCTAGATAATCGGTATTCTGTGGTTACTGTCACACTCGGACCTTAAGTAGTGGTCTGATATCGTCCTCTTTACAGGATCTGCCAAACCGTCAAGTCTGCGGGCCAAGTTTGAGAATATGGCAAAGCAAGGAGAGGAAGAAGACCGCAAACGTGCAGAGGAAGAACGAGAGAGGAGGAAGCTGCGAGAGAAACAGGAGGAGAAGGAGGCCAAAAAACGGGAGGAGAGAAGGATACGTGCGCTGAACGAACAAGAGAAGCGAAAATCAGCAGAAGCAGAGGAACCTAGTCAAGTACACGAAGTAAGAAATAATAAGTGCATTTAGTGGAAGGGCACTCTTGTGACATAATTTTTATCACTTCTACACCTTTGAAACGGTGATGATGGACAACTTTCTTATAAGCTCTACCTATTCCATACACAAGAAAACCAATAATAACTCTGCAGATAACATTTGCATTTAGGAAAGTGAAGGAAAGTGAAGGCTCTTACGGAAAAATTACATGTCACCTTTTTTCTTCAGGAGCCTATGAATATGCCCGTAATCAAGGGTCAGCTGCGGAAAGAAGACTCCAACGATTTTTCTGCACAACAAGCAACTGCAAAGGTATGATATTATGAGTATGCAATTAAAACATTATACCTCTTCAAAATACAAAACATTGTTTTTAAACATTGCTCATTCAAGAGTCGTGATGTGTATTATAACAGGGGCCAAATTGGCCTATTCCCAAATTTCTTTGCTTGGGTTATTGACAGATTTGACTTTCTGTTAATTTGCTGTGCAAGAGGGAGCTAAAAATACTCTTCCTACATGGAAAACATTCTACAATTCAGTTAAAGTCACTTGCTGTTCTTTTTCACAGGTCCAGCAAGAAATGGAAGCAGAGGAAAACCGGGTGGCCGAGCAGGAAATGAGACGTTCACTTCAGGAGGCACAGGAAGCAGCGGCGCGTGCTGCGCAAGAGTCAACGTTGCGTGCAGCGCAGGAAAAGGCTGCACGCGACCAACAGGAGAAGGCGGCGGCACGGGAGCGAGCGGCCGCTCTGCAAGAGGCCGAGCGGGCGGCTGAAGAGGACCGTCTCCGAGCCGAAATAGAGGAACAGGCCCGAGCAGACCAGGAGGCTCTTGCGAGGACGCAGCAAGCTGAGGCGGCTGGCGGGCAGGAGGAGGAGGAGTCGGCATACACAGCAATCGCTCTCTATGACTATCAGGCTGGTAAGCACTGCTTTTGACAATTTGAGTTACTTATTTCTGTACGTTTGTCGGTCTTCACAAAGCGTTTTTAAATTCGACTCCTAATGGAAGAGAAGAAAAGTTAAAATACTGGCTTTGTTAATCAATATCCCTTGGATATAAACTTAAAATTACTAGCAATACAGCCCACCAACGTACACAGTCCAGAATTCATAACCCGTTCTTTTTTCCCCCTAACACAGCTGCTGAAGATGAGATCTCTTTCGACCCTGACGAGCTTATCACTAACGTCGAAATGGTGAGTGTCTGTAGTCTAAATTAATGCTGATTAAGCGCTTTTTTGCGTGTCTGAGCTTTCGGGATGCTTACAGAGGCCAATAGGTTGATCGACAATTTGTTAAAGATACAAAAATAATGTGACGCCTGCGATTATTTCAGATTGATGAAGGCTGGTGGCGTGGATACTGCCGGGGAATCTATGGCCTGTTCCCAGCAAATTACGTTCAGTTACAGCAGTAATAGGTTAAGCTTTTGCTCACAAACTTGATGGTTCATGTTTGCTTTTCATTGGAAATACTGGGGACATGGTAAGAAGTTAAGAAAAATTACTCAAAAAACAAAATTAACAAAAAATTGTTGCTGGGTTTTACTATTATCTATCTCATACCACATCTTGTCAAGTGCTTAATTTGGCTCATGCTATATATTATGCTCACATTTCAAACAATTCATTTATACACTTGAAACCCATCTGCTTTGCACCTCATGGATCCTTTGAAATTTGCAGTCGCTAACAAGTAATTTCATCGGTCTCCCCTGATATGCTCCTGAGGTAGAAAGTGGTAGTTTTGGTAACTGTCCTGGATAACAAATGTTTGCTTGTTTGTTTTAAGAGATTCCTTGGATGGGCAATTTATGAAAAGAAATATGTTTCCACATATGTGTTTCTATTATAGCCAATAAACTGCGTTTTTATCAATCTTCCATTGGCGACAATAAATTCCGCAACAGGATTAGTTATTTCCTTGTTGATTATTGCAGCCCAAACTGGTGGCAAAAATGCAGTGCTGTGCTAGTGAAGCAAATAAAAATATTTCCCTAACCAGATTTTCTTGGGGGTGTGAGTTTTGGGGTGTGATTTTGTTTCTTATTAATTTCATAGTTCACGTGTTGAACATAAGATACTGTGTACGTTACATTTTATACTTGAATGAGCAATGAGTTGATAGATTTTGGTGAGTGATGATATAAGGAAACACATCAATTAGTTGGTAATGATGACTTTTAATACCGACAAACAATATTGTCTACATGGAAACGTGTTTCTTCACTAGCTTTATGTCTAATATATCACAAACACATGGTCATGGCAGATGTTTTCCATTACCATGTACATTCTATTGATAAGTGCAACATGATCTAACTTGTACATCTTTGCTGTACTACATATTTTATTTACTTGCCAATTACACATACACATTAAGAAAAGTATGTTAACAAAATGTTTGTAGAAAGGTTAAGTCAAAAACTAAACACATATTAACAATGCATTTCCAAAATATTTTGAAAATACTTTCGAAATGATGACTAGAACGCGACGTGCATCAGAAATTGACTAGAACAGCAGCAAATCAGAGAAGGGGTAAAACAGTATTGCATTTCATAATAATGCAAAGTATCTTCCAATTATCCTAAAGCAAATGAAGTATTTCGGGAATTATTTAGGTACTAACATTGTTATTCGTTACATATATACAGTTGCATATATACTATATAGTTATAAGATGTATTACTAATCAAGTTCATGTTCCGCTCAATTACATTTTTATCAACAAGTGTCTCGTGTGTGTTCTGAATAAGCTGGTAAAACCATGTCTCATGAACGTTCCCATCCCCTGTCAGAAATGATAAGTTTCACTAACTTTTCTGTGTATAATAGATGATCTAGTGAAATAATTTATCTTTGCTGACAATGACATTTAATTGGTTCTACTTCTAACTGTACGCATTCGTAAAGACTACGATTTTGTACTAATCTAATAATTTGGCCCACAAAAACATTACATTAAATGATTTTTATATAAAATCACACGATCTTTGGATGCAAGACCATTTCGTTAATCACAATGCACATAAGCGCAAAAATGCTCACACTGTACGCTGGTCAATTGGAAATACTACATTTAAATATACCTAATTAAAGAAACACGGTTACCTCTAGTACTGTATCTCATTAACAGGCTTGTCACAAAGATAGAATTGAAATTATACTGGCAAGCAACTGATATGCTGTTGTGATGTAGTGATAGTTTCAGTAGCAGCTCACAAGATTGATACTTTTGAAAATTACATCGAAATATTATCAGCACTTTATCTAAATAGAAAACAATAATTAATAACCCATGCCTATGCAGCAAATATTTTGAAAAGAAATAAATTGCCAGCAACAGCGTAGCTTCAGAGACAAATAGCTAGGACCAGCTAGGACGTACTAGATAAATACCATGTAGGGGCATTCTGTCACTTAAATAAAAAAAACTTCTGAACAGTAAATCTACAGCTATAGACGATAACATTTAATAAGACAAACAACAACAATAACATCAAAAACTCTACTGTTTAGATGTTTCTAATTATCTGGGATATGAGAATGATCAGTACGATAAAGCTGGCACAAAATTGAGTAAATACACACTAAACTACACTAATGGATAGTTTTCCTGTCTAAACTGTGCAAGCATAGCTGGATAGTAGTTGTACAACGACCATTAAATAGTAAATACCTATAATCCTAATTCTTGGCAAACACTAAAATGTTTCGTGCCAAGTCCAACGCATTTTAACGACACACGTGCCGATCCCAACTACAAAGTTTTAACAACGATAACAATATAAATCGATTTGATGCATAAAAGCATGGAACAACAAGTATGAATCATAAAATTTCTTGCAATGTACAAACATTAATGGAAGCAGACATCAAAGCATTGAATGTTGCCCCCACATTAGTAATGGACATATAATGTTTGGTACACACAAAATGTTGTAGGATTTTTAGCTAGAATGAATACATTATGAATAGAGCCACGATTATATGGTGATGCGCGAAATCGCGAATTGTTCTTATCTCTTGTTATTCTTACAAATGAGTGCGATTCATTGAATTCCCAACTCAAATATGTAAGAAGCTCATCGCGACAAAACGCGAAATTCACGAAAAATCATCCATAACACCGAAATCAACCATTTCCCGCGAAATCATCGCGAAATGAGCCTTTTCCCATCCAATTATCTTAAATTTCAGATAATCTGTTATTTTTTTCATTTTTATCAAATCATATTTCACGGAAAATAAATAAACAAACCCATTTGTTTTTATGCTAAATTAAGAGATAATGAAGCTATTTCACTATAATACGTGTATTTTGCGAAATAGCCACTTATTTCCATGCAAAAATGTAAAATGTTTATGTTATCTCTATAAACACACATTTCCATGGATTTGTCATATTCAGTTCTGTTTCTCATCAAATGCTGTCAACATTCCTAAGCTTAGGGGGTAGAAGTAGTGGGGCAAAATGTTTGCTGTAGGAAACCATTGCCATTGGTTGGCTGAATCTTCCCCTCCTTGCCATGTGCGCACCAGCACCACATGCATTCAGTCTATATAGAGATTAGCTGGGATTTCAAATTTCAATGGGGTGTAATAAATCTTTGACTTTTGAGGATCCAGCAAAGCAACTCTTTGTGAGTGATGGATATATTTTGATGTGTGGAATCTGGAACACCAGACTTGTCTGGGAGAAAAAAGACAATCTTTCAAAGTATGTTAGTACCAGGCAGTGGGTCTAATTCAAATTCTAATGGACATAAAAATCTCAAACCCCTCATTTGCAGTCCTGACTTAGCAAACTATTTGAGCCCCTGTGAACAGTGTTGATGCAGAGAGGTTTTTTAGTCAATAAAACCTTGTGCTGACTGACAAAGGAACAAGAATGAAGGAAGCTACCATTGAAACTTGTTCAATGTTAAGTTTTAACAAGTAGTAGGTGTTGCTCATGCTGCCATACAATGTATTTCATGGTGGCATTTCTGAAAAATATTTATATGTGCTATTAATTTTGTTCCAAGTCCCTTACAAATACCGATGTTGAGGACCTACACTAAATATTTGCTTTATTGTAATTATTATTGATCACTTCTTTATTAGAGATCCCAGTGCTTACCCTAAATCTTCATTCCTTTCGAATGTAGACCGCAAAAGCTCTTTTTTTCTATTTAGCTATAAACGCTAAAATTCAAATAATTAGCACTAAAATTTCGATAAAACTAATGCTAACAACACGTACCTTCCTTTTTCGTCACCTATGTCTGAAATCTGCTATAGACATGAAATTCTGTACTTTTTCCATAACACCGCCATAACACCGAAATCCAAAAAGCTTACCACGAAATTATCGAAATCATAACACCATAAAATCTTGGCTCTAATTATGAATGATGATAAAATTTAGATTTGTATCACATTGAGACTGACAAGACAAGGACATTATAACAATGAATGATATCACCACAATAGGAGTACTCAATTAAAGGCTGAATATGTAAAGCCACAATTCGATAAATTTGTATCTTCACAAGTTACAGCTACCAATTTGTATAAGGGAGGACCATATATCTAGGCCTCTGTGCTGAGCTACCAGCAAAGGCCAATTTTTTTTGCTATTTAGATTCCATGTTGAGTGGAGATTTGGTGATGATGCATTACAGAATATTATCGTAGTATGTAGTAAGTATAGGGACATTTATGTTTTCTGGTGGTGGGTAACTTATTTGTAAAGGCTAGATTTCTAAATAAATTGCTCCCTTCCCAGATTTAAATGTCATTCTAGCTTCTGAGTAAAAAGATAGGTAATTGCTTCAGGAAAATGTCTTTTTGGTATTATGTTCTCAAAGTTTGGACCTTTGATTTCTATTTCTGATGCCATCTAATATCAACAGCAGCAGCTAATAGTAGTGTTTAAATGATCACAGAGAGTTTAGAGAGATAGCAGGTCTCAAACAAATTTAAGCAAAGTACTGTAAAAAGATGAGCAGGTAGCTGTTTGGACAGTCAGACAACCTAAGTGTTTGCTACAATCTTTACTTTTTCTCACGGAAATAGAATTTTCCAAAAAGTCGTTTATGACTTACATGTACAAGTTCTACCGATCCCCTAGAAAAAAAACTACCTTCCACCACCAGCAACAAAGTTGACTACAATATCAGTGCCTGAAGCTTGGATCGATCTTACTTTAGTTGTTCTTGGGTGCGATCAGGCCTCGCAGCATGTCGAACGAATTTCCGTCTGGCTGGACAGAGAAGGTCTTGCCGTCAGCACCGCGTACCGAAAGGAAGCCAAACTCGTCGATTCCAATGACGCTAACGCTCTTGGAGGCGCCACGGGGAGTGGTCACTGTCACAAGGGCGTTGCTGCACAGACAGGAAGGATGCGTGTATTAGGCTTCTATTTAAAGCTTGTGACCAGTAGCGAATAAAGTAGCATTGTACGAAAGTCCATTAAAAAAATCCCAGCTAGTATTTATAATTAGTTGGCGGTCACAGGCGCCTAGTTCTGCCACTGGCTGACAGGGCTTACCACACAATAAAACCTTGTTTGGAACATGTTGGAGCTTGCTAGCCTAATTTAGCATAGCCTTTCATTGATTACCCTGTGTGTACCACCTAATGGCCCTAAATTCACCTATAGAAAAGTATCGAGTAATTTATTTACCTGTGTAGCCAGTACTTGTAGTAGAGCTGGACAACTTGGTCGACGTATCCTGCCTGTACCCTTTCTACAAGGCGTTCAATCTCAGTGAATGCCAGTGCTAGGAATCTTTCATACGAGATGGGCGGGAGCGTTGGCTGGCCACTACCCTTGCTCTTGTTCAGTCGCTCAACCAGGGCGTTGATACACGTAGTGGGGGAGCTGTTGTTTAGGTTCACCCCACACCCTGCAGAAGAGAACAATGTGGGTTGAACAACAAAGTCGTAGGAAAAGTCAGTTTGATTTTTTGATCTACAGCTGTTGTGATAAGTTACTATCAACGGTGCAATTCTAAGATTTTTTTATTGATATTGACGACTAATTCTCAATCGATATCTACTATAGTTGCCAGTGGTTGTAAAGGAAGAAATGCAAGTTTATCGTTCGACAACTATCAAGCAAAATCTCCGAATCACCCCACAGATGTGCACATCGTGAAAAAAGTTCGGTAGAATCTACTAAGTAGAGTGGGAACTGGGTACTAGATTTTACTTCTGGTTGAGAAGTGAGCCAAATATTAAGTTTGTTGACCAAATTATATAATTTAATGGAAACATTCTGTGGTTTGTGTGCACATACCAATGTTGCAAACAGCCATCTTTGTGTCGAGCGAGCTGTTAACGACGAGGCCACCAATTTTGACCGTGGACCCCACGTAGATGTCGTTAGGCCACTTGAGTCGCAGGTCTAGTTTTTCGTATCCCGGCTGATTTCGCACTGAAGTCACCACAGCTAGACCGCAAATGTGCTGCAGCAGCGGGATGTGCTGGCCTACAGAAACGTAATTGGATCCTTAGGAATGTCTGGTTTATCTGGTTTCTGCAATCCATTTGTGATTCACTTGTCAAAAGTCTAAAAAATAGGTGGTGATAGCCAGAAAAGTGACCAAATGTATGCAGAAAATGTGAAGGGTAGATCAACTAACAAAAAATCAGCTGACTTTGCTTCTTAGTTCTCAGTCTTGCAACAGCAAGGTTTAACGCTAGTGTAATAATTGCAGTGACAGCCAACTTTGAACAACCTCCAACTAAGGTCTCCAAAATGATAAAGTTATTGATTTTTTTTATGCATATGACATAGGTATGCTATCAATTACCTTTTTTCAAACGTTGCACAGAAAACAACCATGAAAAAGTGTAAACATTTTTGGGCGTTAACAACGTTTCAACTGTCAGCACATTACCACTGCACAACTTACCGAGATGGGAAGCTAGCGGCACATGCAGCTGAAGCGAGAACATGGCGCAACCAGGCGGACTGAGCCAAGTGTTGCCCCCACGGCCAACGCCTTTGGTCTGCTGCACTGGGACCACCGCCAAGCCGTGTCGGAGCGGCACGCCTTCAAGCACGCTCATTGAGCTCGTCATCACCTCACTGTATACCACAAGGCGGCCGACACTTGTCGATCCTAGGCTCTGCAAGCAGGAAGATGCTCATTGCCAAAAAAGATCGAAGATTTTTTACGTAGTTCATGTTTAAAGCATTTTTCACTGAAATATATGTCCTTGATGTACTACAGTGGCATTATAATTCCCATGCAATAACGGGGTAAGAGAAGAATTAAAAACATTACATTTTACAGGAATGTTAAGCTTCCAGTTTGTCAGTGCTTTTTATTTGGCATCAATTTTGCAGTAAATTTAAACTAAACCAACACAAAGATTAAGAGTTGGTCAAACAGTAAAAAGCCGTGGGAAGTCATGGCTGAAGCTTGTTATCAGTAGTAATTGGGGCCAGTGTTTACCTCAAAGTACTCGACGGTGGAGAAGCGTTCTGGGCACGAATGCAGCAGCACAGGCATCAGGGAACTGGTTGCCTTGGCAGGCTGAACACCTTTGCCACACAGCTGCAGGCTGAGGTTGGGTAACTTGAGAACACTGCCTGGCTGCAAGCGATCTTGCAGCTTGCCCAGAAAGTCTTGCTTTGACTGAGAAGCAAAACAATTCACAAATAATGTCTGTGCAAGAAGCTTTATTTTATTTTCATAAAAATGCTTTATGTAACCTCCATGGCCCATGTCAATTAAAAATTGAAGGTAATTTTTTTTCCAGAGAACCAGATTCCCTCCACTTCTTCTCTTATCTTCCTCTTCCAAAATCCTCTTCTCCTCTTCCGAGATTCTGTTCTTAGCAAAATTACCTCGAGGGTTATGATAGGAAAAAAGCCAAATTTATCCTGCTTTAATTCTATGCCAGATTTTGTGAATCCAGGCCCTGGTGGATAAGAAAGTATCTTCCTCTCACACAAAAGCACGAAGTAAAAACGCAACTGAACCTCAACGCGACTACACCCACCTCGAAGAGTCCGAGGAAGTACGCTGGTGTGTACTGAGCGGTGACGGCAGCTTGGTCTGTACACTCCAGGCCAAGGTGTGTGCCAAGCAGGTCGCGCAGGATGTCAAGCCGCGCGGCGTCCGAGTCCACCAGCGCGTGCCGCTTGCTCTCGTCCTCCACATATTGTGCAGGATCTGGGATCCAGACAAAAGTTCAATTTAGACACAGTATCTTTTTAATTTATTACTTTCTTGATCAGATACCAGATGCACTGCTGCAATCAATCAGGTGATTTTACTACCTTGACATTTATCAACTAATTTACCTTGACTGCCGATAATTTAAAACATCTGCCAGGAAAGGTTTTTATTAATTTCCAAAATATTTAAACTGCAGTGGTTTCAGCAATATTTATTGCTGAAGATTTGAGTTTAATAACGAAAAGTAAAGAAAGATCCTTAATTGAAACGAATCTAGTGAAAAACTAAGCATTCATTTCTGAGATCAAATTAACTTATGTTAAAGAAAACACAGGCCAGCAGCCACTAGCAGCCATGAAGAACTTTACCAACCTTGCTCGAGATGAATTTGCGAAAAGACTGCGCGGCCAGGGGACCCCTTGACGGTTGCAAGCAACAGGGATGGTGTATGCCATGTTTCTTCATAGCCAAGTACCTTCACTTCCAGCGTTCGAGTGACTCCTGTACCGTCCACCATATCAACCGACGTTGGCACTGGCAAGGATCTGACCAATGCAAAGTTGCAATAGTTTTACAGACCAGTTTATAAGACAGCATTAGGTCATAAATATGTTAATCAAAAAATTGTTCACACTCTTTTGCAGCAAGTGATCAGAGCTGTCATTTTTGGTCTTACTTCCTACCAAGTTTTTTGTTGACAAATTAGTCTATTAATGTTTACTCACTTGTCGTCAGTAAATTGGGCATGACTGGGAGATGCCTGATAGCAGAACACATGATGCATCAGTGGCACTCGCTTCCACTTCGAGTATGAGAAACGTACCAGCTCTTTTTCTCGTACCTGAACCAAGAAATCAACCCACTGAAGAAGTAGGAAAAGGACTCCACGTAAACGTTAATCAGGCATTAATGGCGATACAATAGGAAAGATATGAATGTTTGAACTGAACGAACGAAGCTACAGCCTTTTTATGCAAATAAGTGAACTCATCTGAAATTCTATTAAGAGCGATGGTGGAGTATGGCATTGCTTGATATACTTTCAGATAATTTTAGATAATCACATCAATTTAATCTCAAATACATGGTTTATAATATAAAGTTTGTTATTTGATATTACGCGTGGTATGTTTCTGAAATGAAGCGCTTTCCATTTCTTTATTACGCAAGGGGATTTTTTTATTTTTGAATCTCCACGCAGGAAAAGATCATAGCTCCAGAGAAGAGAATGCATAGAACCACTAAAGACAACGTAGTAACGGAAATGCCTCTACTAATGCAAATGAAGTACCAAAAGGCTAGATGAATGTTGTGATGAAGAAGGAAAGAGAGATGGAGCTCAACTTACCGGGTATGAAGAAAGGCGTCGGACAGTGCACCCAACACCTTTCTTTATTTCCGGTAAGTTGCGCTCCCTCTCTCTTTCCTTCTTCTCCGTAATATTTAGTTACTACCAACTAGCAGAGAAAACACTCATACCTCTGCGGTCTGAAAGGAGGGTAGTATTCGCAGCAGCAGGTCAGAGCAGAGGCAGAGCAGCAGACCACCCCCGAGCAGGAAGTCTACGAGTGCAGGAGCTAGCCGATCAGCCACCGAGCCCCACACGACAAGCAGCCGGGCTCCATCTACCCACGGACTTGTCACCAGCTGTTCACCGCTCAGACCGTACACTGTGTGCTTGTGGGGGTGCAACGTTTGCTGCAAAGAAACCGCAGGGGCAACTTGTTAAATGGAGATAGTAATTTCAGAATACAATAGTTTTTTATCATTTCATTCAGCTAAATTAGATTACACTACATTTTATTTTGGATTTTATTTTGGAATTTATCTTTAGAATGTTTTAATTTCAGTCCTTAAAACGACTGAGTCCTTTTTCAAAGCCATCAAGTTTTACATGAAACAGCAATACTGTGAGACACAAAGCTGCAGCTCTGGAAATCACTCTGAAATCAACTCCCCTGGTAAAAAAATTAACGCATTAATGAAATAATAAATACTAATTATATTTTAAATTAAGATGAACCCTTGTAAACGATGTAACAGAGGGCTGAAATTCTAGTCAGCGTTTGTGTACCTATCAATGCAGGTTGGGGGCACTTGGCATTATCTCAAAACAGAGATACCTGAAGGAATCAGTCAGAGTAAGCTTTAGAATTAAATCAACTAAGAAATTGTCACCTTTTCTATTCAACATCTGGCTTAATACAGTTATCTGAAACCAATGAAAGTAGATTAAATCTGTGTGTAGTAAATAAGTCATACAAATGCCATGCTATCTTACTACTATATGCTTATGGCATACCAATCTTAATTGGAGCCAAAATTAAGCAGAAAAAATATGTGAAAAACTTTACCAAATGGAAGTAGGAGATGAGGTGAGTAAGTGGTTACCTGTAGGACGGCCTTGACATTTTCCATGGCGGCTGAACTTTCAGAATAGACGAGGACATTAAACGGCTTGGAAGGCGGCAGCGCCGGTTGGCGTTCCACACTGGACCTGGCTTCTGCTACAGCAGCCATCTGCTGCTGGTCCCAAATTGGGATAAAAACATGTGTTACGTTCCAACTCAAAGTTTTGTCGACAGTAAAACAAAGAGCCCAACAAAATGCAGCATTAGATTATCATTCAGAAATAATGGATTTAATAAACATCTAATTTCTTCAAAGTAAAAATTTACTCACAACTACACGTTTGAAAAATTGCTTGACAATATGTTACTTATTTCAATGTTTTACAAAACAGGAATTTATAATTATTATAAAATATTCAAGCAACATGAGTTTTATGAAACAACATGGCTCAATGCTTTCCAGGAAGGAGAGGTTTGGTTTTTTTTTACATATCAACCAACAAATGGCTAGGAATTGATACAAGTCAGGGAGAAAGATGTCTGAAGAAGAAAGGATAGTCATTAAAAGATTTTGTTAACTGCCTGCAACTAGATCCTACGTAAAACCCACTCCATTTTAATAGGATATGGGTGCCAAGAAGCTGGATATCAGTTGTGGTGAAGAACGATGGAGAGAACGCAACTTATCGAAGAAAATTTGAGTCTTGTGGTGGACTTGTCAAGAAATTTCTCGAATTTCAGAGAATTGCATCACGCGACACAAATTTTCTTCTTTGATAAGTAGCGCTCTCTTTCTCTTTCCATCTTCAACACAACTATTCTATCAAAAGTACGCATGTATGTGAACAATTTAGCACTTTTAGAAGATATCAATAAATAAATTGCGCGTTGCTATACTGACCGGCAGCGGCCGCACAAGCCGCGAGGCGGCAGAGATGGTGCTAGCTGAATCAAGGGAGCAGAACGAGTCGGCACTGCTACGTCCGTCGTCAGCCATGAGCTTGGGAGTGGAGCCTGCCGCGCTCACAGCTTCCTGACTCAGGCTGTACACCGACTCAGGGCTCTCGTCGTCTGCCCGTTGCGGGCCGGGCGCTGGGGGTGCGGCCTCCTGTACTGGTGCAGGCACTGGAGCTGTAAACATGTCAAAATCATACAACTTTATGTCCTATTTGAAATAGGCAAATAAATGGAAATGTCTGGCTTATTTTGGATTTTAAATTTATTGCTGTAATTAAGATAAACTGATATAACTAATTCCAATCAGCTACGCGAGTTGTTTGTTCGTAGACACTGCATAAAAAAGTGCCTAATTTGCTTTCTATTTAGTTAAAAATTTAAAAATTTGTTTATTCTTATTTTTTATGTAATTTCTCCTACAAGGCACTATTTTAATTTTGTCTCCTGTTTGCTTTTCCAGCTAATTGAAATACTACTCAGACCCAATGTCTGAGTTAACCTAAGTTAATATTGATACAGAAACCTAAGTTAACTTGATATCACATACGAAGTTGTACTTACAATAAAACTATTTGCTTAAACAAAGCTCACCTGAATCGTCTGAAATAGCTTGCTTGGGCGCCCCAAGTTCGAATGCGTCGCGATCTGCAGTGACTACAGCCCAGTCACAGCCGGGTACGACTGCGACATCGGAGGCATCGACAGCACGCGATGCGGCAGCGCTAAGTCCTGCCAGCAGCTCGACATGAGTGCGCCAACGATCGGGGGTCATTGCCCAATGGCGACGCACGATGGGAATCGAGTCGACATTGTGCAGTCGACATGCCGCCCCTTCCACGCTTACGGCTAATGCAAAGAAAGGATCATTTGTTTAAAAATATAATTACGATATTGGCTATAAATAATTTTCTAGGGAATTTTTCTATTTACTAATAACGTTCAGGATTTTTTTCTGATTAATGAAGATCTTTCTGTATGGTAAATTCCACCAATTTGGAAAAGACATTTAATGGAATGGATATATGATGCATGTTTTTCAAAATACTTAAAAGTAGATAAATAATCTGCAAAAATAAAAAAAAGGAGAGGTTACTTCAGAGTTACAGGCTGCACTTCTACTCTCTTCAAAAAATTAACTTAGTGGAAAATTGTACTCACTCTCGATCCGGACAAGCTCCATGCCGTCATCCATGCGCAGCCGTGAGTTCATGAAGCAGGTCCCGAGCTTCGCAAAGTTGTCGACATCAGTTTCAATCACAACACCCATTAGCTCTTCGGCACGCCAAGCAACCGGCACTCCAAACTCCTCGAGCCGAACCTGGCAGCCTGTGTCGCATGGCAGCTGTCCTCCAAACTCAGCCTCGACAAGCACGTGCAGTCGTGGAGACTCGCAGAGAACGGTCTGCAGCACAAAAGTAGTGAGGTTTATGAGGAAAGCTATCCAGAGAGATTTGTTTGCTTTGATAACAGCAAGGATGGTAATTATTGATTTAAGGTAGAGTAGGTCTAAATTTTGGTCTTTTGATGAAATACTTGATATAAGTACCAGTCTTCAAAAGTTTCAAGCAACTTTATTATTATGAATATATTGTGAAACTTTTCAAGACAAAAAGTGCAATAGCAATAGAGAGTAAACTCACCATTACGTAGGGAAAATTAAGTAGTGATTTAGATCCCTTGCTGTTTATTTAAGAAAATCCATAGGTATGCAAGTAAACCCACCTTACTTGTTCCACCCAGTTCAAAGGGAAATTGCGATTTTTCATTATAGAATCCAATCCATTGAGTCATGTCAAGCCTCTGAAGGGGATACAGTGAACACCCTCGCTTGTTCTCCTCAAACCAAACCATGTCTCCCACACGAGCATCATTCTTGTTCACACACCACTTGGAGCTTAAACTGGGCAATTGCATACCGATTTCACCTGTAAAAATACATGTATGAGAAATAAAAATCTATTTTTAAGAAGTTACTTAAGGTTTGAAAATTCGTTAAAATTATACAAACCGAGGGTGAGGACTTTACCTTCAATGTCAGCAATAACCGATGAAGGCTCGTTGTACAGCACAAGGCTCTCATTTCTGCTCAACATCTGAATTATTTTCGTTTGCATGGCCCTTAGCCTCCAGGATTGGAGCCAGGTAGCAGCCATGTAGTACAGCGTAAGAATCATGCTCCAAAAACTGCTGCACAAGGCACCTTTGGCTACTAGCAATAGAAGGATTGGATTGCTAATGCATTCTAATGTGATTTTAGACGCTTACATCCATGAATTTAGCTGATTTGATGAGAGCGATGAACAAACTAGAGAGGAAATAAGTAGAAGTTTATAGGTTATGGAAAAAAAGTACGCGTTTTAGTACGTTTAGCACGAAATAAATTATACATTTGAATGGGTTGCAAGTCATAAAAGAGCATTGACTTTTAGTTAAAAATAGATTGTATTCTATTTATGAGCCCTGTCAAAAATAGTAAATTTTTATGAATAATCCATACCTGATAAATTCTGACAGGTTGCCGCCATCTTTAGACCGGTTGCTGATCCTAAAGGCCTTAGTTCGATGACCAAATGAAAATTTACTGAATAAGGAAACAATTAATTACAAGTATAATAGTAACAAATAATTTGTTGGGGATATGTACGACCACTGTGAATAATATACAGGTTCCACTCTAAAAGTAAAAAGGGACTAAAGGTTGATTACTGGACTGTGCAGTAACGAAAAAGCCTCAACGAAATGGCAAAGTACCTATCAGAATGATAAATGGACCTAAAAAAACTACTTTGTCCACATGCACACCTAATTGAAAGCTACAAAATCGTGTAAATCGTAAGAAATTATTGCGTAAACCTAAGGAGAGTACGAGCCAAAAAACTTGACCCCGACGTGATTTGAACACGCAACCTTCTGATCTGGAGTCAGACGCGCTACCGTTGCGCCACAGGGCCGATGAGGAAAGAGGCTTAAATAACCATATTTAAACAATTTAATGTGTAATTGATCATAAGCAAAACAATTTTTTGCTCTTCTTACGTTCAGAGCAAGCAAAAATAAAACGATTGCACAGTAAAAAGATGTACAGTTCATCATTTGAAAGGATCAAAACATAATTGATCGAAGCAAAAGTGTGGAGATGCCGGGGATCGAACCCGGGGCCTTTCACATGCAAAGCGAACGCTCTACCACTGAGCTACATCCCCGAACTATCACGGCGGACTGAAAAAGCACTATGAAAATCTAAGCTGCTTTAAAAACGAACGACCGCGCATTACAAAATTTGAATAGGAAGTTTAAATTTTCCATATATCTGTTCATTTTCACGCACAGTCAAAGTCTTTAATCGTTGACAATAGTTGTACTTGTGGCAGAACAGCGGAAACAAATAAATACACATTTCAGTTTATCGTTGACTACAAAATATTTCTGTGTGGGCCTAATGCTCACGTGATAGAAAATAGTACACAATTATATAAATGTGAAAAATAATAGTTACTCAAAATTATGTCATTATTACTACTTAAACATTCAAACCTCCTATTGAGGTGGAGTCAGGTCTGATTTCCTATATAAGGAAAGATATTTAATTCCTCTAATCATAACTATTGAAAGTTTGCAAGCAACATAACAATTGCACGAATTTAATCTTCAAACCAATAATTGGTGCACACTTGGCATCAGAGAGTGTAGGAATTGTTAAATAGGGTACAGAAAGGGGGAAAGGAAGAAGGTGAAGGTGTAGATTACCTTCATTTTAAGACACAATTCTAAAGCTTTCTTGCCATAAAGAATATATTTGATCAAGTTTATAAACTAGTATAGTATTATTTAACAGCAATATAAACTAAATAGAAATAACAAGCTAAAATCTTAAAAAATAATATCGTGCGTTAGGGCAAAATCAATAATTGTTATTTATTCAAAAACAACTTTTGCAAGCAAGGTTTTGGGTGCAGGTTCAATAATTGCATGATTAAAAATTGCTCACCAGATGACATTTCAGCTGCTTAATTCAGACAGAACGCCAAATCTCACAACAAAATTATTTTAACTAATAAGGTTTAATGATGTTGTGCGTTTTATTTTAAGCTACTCGATCTAAGTGGTGACACTTTTTGATTGATATTTGTACAATTTTTCAACGAAAGTCTTTTAATTTCTTTTTCACCTTTTTTGATTTGGTGGAGATATCTCAGACAAAGCTAAAAATCTGCATAGGTTTAAGGCAAGTTTCAAGTCGATGAGATATAAGTTAATAAAACTCAAGAAAAGCACGATTTGTAAAGAATTGAAGGGTAGGGAGAATGACAGAATCAGAATAACAGACCAACAAAGAAGAGAATATAGGTAGCATGAATCCCTACAGAACTGAAAATGTGCATTTAGTTGTAAAATACGATACAAGTCAAAAAACTTATTACTCTCTGATCTTTTTTCTACGGTCTAAAATTAGGTACATCATTGACTATAAATTGTCTAAAAATACAAGTCATGTAAATTGGCAATCATGCTCATGCTTTGATCAAATAAATTGTTGATCACGTAAATTTCCTTAATTTAAGGTAACATTTTTTTGGTAACATTGGAAGCATAGGGACTAGGCAGGTTTAGCTACTTCCCAATATACAATCCTAGATACCTTTCAAAAACCCGCCTTCAAACATTGCTACAAAACTAGTCATGCTTTCTAGAGAAAATATGACAGAATTGGCTTCAATTTTGTGATATGGAAACATTAGCAACCACATACACTTCCAGTTTATATCAAGCCTGAACCAATCTCATCGTTGTTGATATAGACCATACGACTATTTTCTAATGCCTTTATTAACCTTACAAATATTTATAAAAAAGTCAAAAATCTCTCTAAAAACAAGAACGTTTTTTAACTTCAATTCGGACGTTGTTAGTAAGATGGTTTATAAAGGCTAAATGTAATAGAAATACGATAAAACCGAAAAAAAATCACTCATCTTAAAAACTCCTACTTCTTGGCTCCAAACAGCACTTAAAAATAGAAAGCTAAAAGCTACCCACTCCATATGGCACTTAAGGGGACCCAAGTGAATTGTGCCTTCTCCCTAGTTCTTCCAAACATTACTTAAGTTTGAATTATGCTCACCGCCAGAGATACTTGTAGCGTTGCTAAAAAACCGTCAGATGGCAGATTGACAAGTCAATCCATGGAACATTGACCATTGAGTACTTGTTGACTGCTACAGGTGTTTTTAACGACTCAAACACAGCTTTTGAAGTCATATCCATTAGTCACGCTAAGACAAGTCTACTTGAAGGAGAGGAATCAGACGAGTCCTTACTTCAATTCTTGTTGGGCCATGTTCTCCTCACCCCCACATTGGCTGCCTAATTGGTTCAAGTGTGACCCTCCCCTGTGAATCGATGTCGTGATTCCGCTAATGGTCGAGGATCCGCATGTTCCCGGAGACGATCTTGTTTTCGAGCAGTGCTCCAGACGGGATGTCGATTCTGTCGCCGTGGTTGGCGATGATGATGACGGTGCCTTTCAGCGACACGCCTCGCCCGAAAGTGACGTCACCAGAGACCGTAAGGTGGTCTAACTCAATCAGGTCTGGGATGTTGGCAAATCTGGATAAGAACTCCTTCACCTGAAAGGAAAATTCAATGATCCCAATTCAATAAAGCCCTTGAAATTCAACATATTTTGAAAAGAATAGAATCTCTGGCCTGGATTTTCTGATTGGGTGTTATAAAATACCTGAGGTGAGTTAGATATGACTCCCAATGCAATTTACATAGCACTCTATGTGATTTCCAGCTAAAAACTTAACCCCTAAAGTTTTCCAAGCAACTCTTGAAAATCCAAGCAACTTGCAAAAAGATATAGAATGGCAAACACCACGAATACTGTCCAGGCCTTGGCAGAATAATATTTATGCCTTCACAATCCTAAGCTTTAGTTGGAAGTTAGAATGGAACTGATGTTACCTTGGAGAAGTGCTTGTCACCTAGCTTGACCAATGGCGTAGTCGGAAACATGCGTTGAGGTGACATGACCAACGAGCCATGGTTTAGACTGTACAGATTCGACATAACCAGCAGCAAGTCCGATGTCTTCTTTACCGGCAAGAACCGGGATCGAGGCACGTTGATGCCTGAAACACAGCAGGGCATAAATGTAATGAGTGGAAACTGAAGTATGGTTACGTTCCACTTGAGGGGTGTGCTCTTTATTATTGGTAAACCAAGATTTATTTAGTTACAGCTCTTTGACTACAGACAGGTATTAATGTAATAGATTAGTTGACTAGTTTTGTTCAGGAGATATGAAGGTTTGAAGCAACACCAACGTAAAGAACTTACGATTCGATTCACGCATTTAGTATCTTGGATCAGTAGAAATAGTGCTGCTGAAAATGTATCACCTTATGGTATATGCCGAAATAATTGAAAAATAAAGGCTGTTTTATGACAGAAACACTGCTTTTTAATTTTTCCCTTCTAGGCTGGGTAAGATTTAGTAAGACTTAGAAATAGGAATAGTGAAAAATATTACCTAGGCCACCGTCGAACGATTTCATTGCAGCTCCGACGGCAGTTTCTAGCTGTATCACGTTCAAGTTGTTGTCGAGAGTCTTGTTATTGACAATGATCTCCATGTTGAGCGTCTTCTCATTCAGCACGCGCTCGATCGCTAAACAAATGGAATTATGGATGAAATATGGCAAGCGATAATTATAACCAAACTGATGCTCTCCAAATGTATCTTAATAAATGCGTTGGTTTTTGAAAAAGAAAAAAATTATACTTAAAAAATAAATCTCAGTTTTTGCTTTGAAGTAGGCACATCATCAATTTGCGTGAAATGTCAAAACTAACCATCTAGTTTTGCCCATAGATTGTTTGTATTGAAAAACTTGAAAGTCTTGATCGACTTGAAATCGTCGATGTGTTCCTTGGGAACTTGAGCAATTTCCAGAAGACGCAGCTTGTTCTCATAGTTGATGAGTGTACCACCCTGAAATTATAACAATTAGTTAAAGCTACTTATAAGATATACCACAGTTATAAGTTTTACCACTTCCAAATTACAAATTGTAAATCATACAAAAAGCCAGGGAAATTCAACACAAAATTCACACAAAATATTACGTTAAGCATTATTGGATTTTAGAAGATATTAAAGCTAACTACGGCCAGGATATGCAATCACCTGGACTTCATTTACTCAAGAAAACGGTGATTTCAGGAAGGCCCTCAGAATGTCTGATCAATGTGACTAGGCCATATTCCCCAATATTTTAGATAAATCTTTCTGCACATCCACTCATGAAGGTCAGTGTGGCATTATTTAACATGAAAGTAAAAATTACCTTAACGTCAGCTCTTGTCTTGTCAGTGACTTCCATCACAAACTCCGGAGAAGAAGTGGTGTCGTTGGGGTTGAGCAAAAGATTCAGAATATTGAGATCAACGGTGGCTCCCAAGTTGTCGATGTTGGAGATGAAACAGTATTGACGACCTTCTTGGATGAATTTGCGAAGCAGCCCAGAGTTTTGGAAACTGTCGTAGAAGTCACCGTGACCAGGGGGATACCTGTTTCAATGTGAAAGCACTTAGAAGTTTAAACACAGTTCCCAATCTTATTAAACAAAAATGAAAAATTATATGCACAAATTGTAATCTGACAAAGTACTAAGAGCAACAAAAAAAAATGTAATCTGCATGATATATGAAACGAGATGGAGTATCCCAATCAAGTAACAGTAATAGATGCTTGAAATTAATAATATACCTTTATATTACATCTACCTTCCACACAAACCCAAAAAACTACTGCTAATTATTGTTCAGTAAAATTCATCATTCATAACACGTACCATGCTTCCATGTCTGCTTCCACCCGACAGTCCTTCGCTACGGGATGCAGGGAATCGCGATTGATCCGCGGGAAGCAGCTCTGGTTGAACGTATGGATCTGAACTTGCAGCCCCTTGTATTTGCGTATGATCTTCTGCGTGTCCTCGTCTGTGTTAAACGAGTTCATCAGCACTAGCGGGACATTGGCCTTGTAAGTCTTGTTCAAATGCTGCAACCAAACGTTCAAGCAATACTAGTCAGTATATTTATAAAGGTGATTATTAGTGCTATTTTACAATGCTGGTTGGTACTAGAGAAGAGGCTAGTATTAGAAAAGCTGAAAGAAATACAAAATTTAAGCATTTGGATATACAGTAATCTAACAAAGATGTTACACGCAACCAACTTACCATGCACGGCCTGTATCAAGATAATGGAAAGAAAACCTGCAAGTCCATAGGAAAACAATCTACTCACCTCAATCTGCTGCACTGTGAGGTCGAGGAAGGTGAGGTCACTGCGCACCGGGATGACGGACTTGGGGCCGTGACAGCCCATCGATGTGCCCAGACCACCGTTGAGCTTGATGACCACAAGCTTCTCGAGCATATTGTGCACTCGGTCGGCAGAAGGGTGGTCCAGCGTGCTGTAGTCTCGCACCTAGCGGGAACAATCTTTGTTTTTTTTATCGGTGTTGAATATTGTTGAGTGGAAACAAATTGGACACAATGGACACAAATGTGTACACACATTGGTTTACGTATCCTATATGAGAATAGTATATAAATATATATATAAATGCTGACTATGAGTTCCCATCTGTTCAAAGATCTGTTGCTACACAAACGTAGATATGCAAAAAGTTACTAGGAAGGCCCCTTTAGCCGAGCTTAGTTGAACAAACTTAAAAAACTCAGCATTCAACATAAGAAGTGGTGACTAAGAAAATTACTGTACTCCTTAAGATAAAATCTGGTTTGATACTTAAATTAAACTATGGCATCGGCATACATTTCTTTCGCAGAAAGTACACTTTTTTTCATCTCTATTCCTAAAGTTCACAATTCTCCCGTAGTGACATTCAACTGGTTATCCAGAACCCCGACTTCCACCTTGTTAATGGCAACGTCTCTGACTCACCGCATTCTCTGGCAACTTCTCAATGCGATCCCAGTCAACGGAAGGTCCCTCCTCTTGTAGGAATCGTTCAAAGAGTCGTGAGAACCCGGCTAGCTCCCGGTTAACAGTCGGCTTTCGCACTTCAGAGCAAGACTGCAGCAGCTGGTCCAGCTCATACTGGATCTGCAGCTGGCAGTCGCGCTTCGTGAGCTCCTTGAACTCCCGCGAACCTGACGGCACACGTTGGTGGCCTCGCACCTACGCAAAGAAGCAAAGGAAAGCAATTAGCAAAGTTTCTTGGCCGAGCATTAACTTGGGGATAGCATTATAAAAATTTGTTATCTCCTATGTGGAAGGGTTGGGATGTTTTGTGGGCCCAAAAGGACTAAAGTTAAGCAACAATTTGTCTAGATCAACATTGGGTGGGATCCATTCACCATTGCCAACACCATTGCCGGTTTAACCATGTTTCTATACTGAAGTCAACTCCTGTATGCAACCATTCATTAAGAAAAACATAAAACTAAAGGATTGCAAGAAGTGTTTGATTATTACATGGTTGAAGCTTGTTTACATTGCACCCGATGTTGGAAACGCCGGTTTTGATTTTTTTTTTTATTTATTTATTTAGCGCAAGCATTATTTTAAAGGCAATACAGTTGGTATACAAATTAAAAGAAGACATTAATGTTAACATTGATAATATTTAAGTACATCCAAACTGTTTTAATTCCTATGTGATAACAGCTCATAATTTCCTATCGTTTTTAACATTTCGATTTTAAACACACATACACTACCAGCATTCCGAATATCTACTGGTAACTTATTAAATACTCGAATTCCTTCTTAGAAAAGAGACAAGAAAAAGGAAAAGTGAGATCACAAAAGTTAAGCAACACTGTTTTGGGTCTAGTATTGGATGGGTGACCATCTGGCCAGTTCTGTTTGGGAGAGAGGTTGGAGGGATGTAAGTAACTATAGCAACTTCATTCGCCTTGCGTATTAACCTTTTGACAACCTGTGGTCCTTATGATGCATTTCGAGACGATTACGCTACGTTTCGGCAATGGGTTTTCTATCCTCCCTTCTAGGCTCGGTTAAAATCATCAACTTTCTCATCACCATCCACTTTGCACCGAAGCCATTGGACTAGAACCACAGGGTCAGTTGTCAAAACGTGGCGTCGTTAAACTCCACAATTCGATAAATCAATCAACTTTACATTACGCAAAAACTGTGTCGTAAATTTAGCTATATTGGCAGTAGTTGTACTTGGGGTGATTTTGCCAGTCTAGACAATACCACACAATTCAGGAGAATGGATGGTCCACTGCCGCACTCAACGGTTTTAAAATGTCAAGGGAAGGAGCAGCCACGAATAATTGCACTTTGATGTTTACTAATCGCACTAAGCATACACTGTACACCAAGGCAACTTTTTCATTCGTTTTAAAATCATCTGGCTTTCTTGCACCTAATTACCTACGCTGTACAGACGTCAATCGCAAGCTGAATTTAAGATTGATTGCCTGCGAATAAAGTGACAAGATTTCGTAGCTGCTAACTATTTACCAGCATGACCTTGGCAGCGTTTTTTTTTAACTAATGCAAAAGCAATTAATTTATTCCGTCAGTAGGCAGGGCTTCATGACCTGTATTACAATTTAAAATGAAGCCAACCCTAAACGAACAATCGGAGTTTTTTTATTATTAAGTTCAATTACCTATTGAAATCAATTGCAAACATGGTTACAACAGCACGCTTAGCAGATCTAACACAATCTTATCAGTATTTTGTCCATCTTTCATACTCCCTGTGGTTCCAAGAAGCATTGGTTATTACTAGGGCTTTGCGAAAGCAATTTGAGTTGCATTGAAGATAAACGTATTTTCTTTTCTCCTAATTTCTTTATTTTTCTGTCTTCTATAGCCCCGCATGCTTGTTTCGGTTCTTTCGGTTCACCAAAGACTCGTCCAATCTCAAATTGTATACATTTTGCACAAAAAGAACCTATACCTATCTGCGTAATTTCAACCTAGCTTGCGAGTGATTTTTTAATGAAAATTTCGTAAATATTAATTTAAAACATAACCAACAAACCGATCGTTTTCAAAACACCTAGCAGATCTAAATTCAGTGATATTAAAGGTATCCAGCAAATTGAATGGCCGGTAGAGAGTAAACCACACAGAAGGGAACAACTCCACAATAAAGGGAACCCTTGTTTTGTCCCAGGATGTCAAAATGAGTCTACGGTACACCTATCCAAATATTATATCTACGTGATACCCGATATGACCAGCTATTATAGGATCATACACGAGTAAGGTCAATAGATTACCGCCTACCGGAATGGTACAATTATCCTAGCTTATGTATTGCATTCCCATTGCAAATTTCAATGACATTGATGATTAAAACTTGAAAAAAAAAACAATGATAACAATAATAATACCAATTAAAAAAACAAGACATTGATGGTCAGTGTATCATGTCATAATAGCACTCGGCATTTTTAAAATGCACCGAGTATGCATAACATTTTTTTTCCGATGCTGTCAGAGAAAACAGAATGACAGAATGACAGATATTCACAGCCACAATGATCTCAATAAACAAAAAATTAATAATATTATTCCAAAAGTTTACTTGTTTGACATCGTGTCAACTCACTCACCTTATCGTTTTCCGAAAATGCACTCGAGATATTTAAGAAATGCTGGCCCAAAAACAGCATACTCTTGTGAGCTGGCACATTGCTTTCAAAAACCATCGTACGACCACAATGTTCAGCGGTCATAAAAAGAATATGAACTGTTCTCCGGATATGTTTCTAGGGCGTAGAATGCACCCTTATCGCAATGTTACCTATCACAGTAAAGATAGCTCTAGATAAGGTTATAAGGGGCGAGATTGTTAAAAACTGGAGAGATATGACTTTTTTAAATTAAAGTAATTGGAAGGCATCCTCGACCCCTGGTTGTATTCCTGATAGCCTGCGGTATCAACTTGCTCTTTGACACATCGGACGTGAAAAACACAACACTTCTTTTAGTGCAAAACGATAAATTCCCAACTTGCACTAAGCAACATAAGGTTTTTCTTTTTAGATCTCTACAGAATTAACACGGTTGATTGTTTTCTAGTAACAAGAATCGCCTTGGAAAATAACAGTGTCTCTACGCTCTAACCAACCGTTCAAGTATGAATGATGAAAGTTCATGTATGAGATGTCCACTTCACTACATTTTACACTCAAATAAACAGATTCCTAGACAACATTTTGACGTTATATATCTCCAACGAAAAATAGAAAGTTTTCGTTATTTTTTAACATCCTGACCACATGTTTTGCTTAATTGCTTCACATTAAAACCCGTCTCGATAGTCATATGTGTAACATGTGCTCTAAAGGACCACGTGGTTAATGTAGTTTTGGTGGACTAGAACATCACCTAGCGCACTAAAGAACGCAATGTGCCATTGGGTAACATCTCTAACAACACGTCATTAGAGCCCATTGCCAAAACAATAATTACACATTAGTTCTGGGTATAAAATTGACACATTTTTTTGACAAAAAACTAAAATGTTCTAGAGTTAAAGAGAATTGGCACATTTTTAATGTTGGGATGCGGGTTTTTGCTGGGTATTACCGCTGAACAACACACAGCACGAACAACAATGCAGTTAAATTCTGTGCAAAACTGAACGATTCTGCTTCAAAAATTTACTCGACGCGATAACTATGAATTGTAAACACGCCAAGAAAACGATATTTAACACAATTATTTGTCGTGTGAATAATTACGTTAAATGTTACACCGGCTCTGTTCCCTGAATCAAACCGATTCGGTTGACAGGAGAAGAATGACTACACCGGCAAACGCTAAAAGTAGGTATCGAAATAAATTGACTTCTCATGCATAAACATATTAAATACACACAGCAATATGGTTCATCCAAGGACAAGATGGCATTTAAATCATATACATATATTTAAAAGCAAACATCATCTAGGCACATTGTTCTTCTGTTTTTTTTTCTCGCATCGGGAAAATTTTAGAGTGAAGCACAAACGTCACGGCAGTCGTTTTTTGTGTCTCTTGCCCTTTAAACTTGAGGATATTGTTCGTTACATGATGTAACAGATTTGACTGAATTCTAAATGATCTAACAACAACTCGTATAATTTTATTGCAAATGGAGGGGAGAAGCAGGTATCGAATAGGAAGAAATTGTAGCAAAATATGTGCTGCGCTTTTTGAATTTTAAACCGTTGGAAACAAAGCAGTACATTTTAAATGGCGTAACGTCGTAACGACTTAATCCAAGCATGCGTACTATTGTAGCAATTAGCAAAATGAGTGCTACTTGTTTGTATATCAATAAGCGTGTGCCCTTTCTGGAGGTGGTGTAGAATTTCTCTCGCAAAAGTCAGTTGAAAAGCCACCTAACGGTCTTTGCACCTAACGACTATTTGAAACGTGCAATGCACTATCGCCTACATATGTAGCTGAATTGATTTCAGCTGAGAATATCCTTCCAGCGGTGGGAGTAATTGTAAATGACAAACGTAAATTTCCAGATGCATTCCTTATCTAATTGATATCTTACAGATAACCACAACATCAGTACAGATATGTCATAAAAAAATTGTAATAGTAAACGTAAATTTGACGCGATTTTTCTCGCATGCTAACGAATCATGATAACTGCTGCGATCATTACTTGCAATGATTATCCAGATACGTTTGTTTTTATTTTAGCATCACACATGTCACCAGCCAAGGGCAAACGCCAGTGGTGACTTGCATAACCTGACCATAATATCATCAGAATCTAAAAATACGTTCATCTTCAATACGTACAGTGGCGGCAATTTAGATAATAAGTCGCCGTAAATGAATTAAAAATACCAGTTGGAATGTAACTACAGGATTGCAAGGGCATCATTGCAAAATCCGACCAGAGCAAACTACAGTTCAAGCTTGATTAATGCACAATCGCAACAATAACTCACGTCATACGATTTCAGTCGAATTCTGCTGATGGAATACAGGAAATAAAAAGCAGAACAGCGTACAAACCATTATTTGAAATTTAAATGCTAGTTAACGGCCGATAAAAAAACTTAATGTGGGTGATTGAAAACAGAATTTTAATGAATTCGATTTTTGTAACAGAAAACATACAAACTCGCGAAATAATTGTGCGAGTGTGGTTCTTTCCTTCAATTGGTTGACCTGTGTAACCACTAAAAGCAGAGATGATTATCTAAACTGAACCCGTCGACTATTTTAAAGCACATCGGCAATTTTTTTTTCAACCATTTTATATCAGGCTTTTAACAAAGAAATGCATAGACTTCAATTACTTCAAAACAGAGCAATGAGAATTATTTTAAAATGTGACTTATATACATCGGTAGATGATATGCTCAATATTTTAGGATGGCAAAACATGACGAAGTGGTTATCCATGAACGGAATGATTTTTATTTTTAAACTAACGAAGGCTTACTGCCTGAATACTTAGGAGATAAATTAGTTAAAATTAGTAATATTCATAAACATAAAACTAGAAATGCTCAATTAAATTACTATCTACATCTCTCAAATAAAGACAAAATGAAAAAGTCACTATTTTATAAAGGAATTAAGGAATTTAATAAGCTACCAAAGAATGTAAAATGTTGTGATAGTGTTTTAGAATTTAAAAAAAAAATGCATTGTAATGAATTGAAAATGTAATGGCTAGCTCAAGAGCTAAATAAAAGACTGTATTATTAATCAATCAGCCACGTGTGAAAGAATCTCATACAATTGGTGTTGCATCTTTGATAAAGTTTAAAAACCGATCGCGATCGTGTTTAGTTGTTTATTTTTTAGATGTGGAGCCGCTTAAATATGTTGTCATCTCAAAACCAAAACGACAGATGAGACAATTCTCTGCTACTTTCCCTGAATATTGAGCAAATTTGAAGCCACTGCATACATATGTGAAAATACGAAGGCTGTATACATCTACGAGTACACTAGTTTTTGTTTTCTAATACGCCAACTCACTTACATGTCAGAAAAGCATGTACTCGATGATTTTATTTCTAAACCATATGCAATGCCAAGCAAGAAAAACTTGAATAACGTACACGAACCTTGTAAATAACTTAATAGGGCGCACTGTAAGACCGTATTTTTTTAGTTTTACTCACTTTATCAAGAATGAAGTCCATGTGCTTTGGTCTGTTTGATCCTACGGGAATTCAAGTCGATACTCAAGAGCAGCTGAGCACTGATAGCACTGGGTGCGCTAGTGTGATATCGATAACTGAACGACTCTCGCAGAAACATACATAATTATACAATCACATTCATTCTTCATCCTTATCAGCTATGACAGCTCTTTTAAGTTAGCTTGAATCTCATTGGTTCAACAGACAGACCAAAGACTTATTGCTTAGGGTATACATTTTATTTTCAGTTCTCCATCTAATTATCTAGATAACGATAGAAGTTTGTCGTAAAACAGTAGACTGCAAGAAACGAAGTGTGTACATACAATTTTACTGCAACATAACATTGTAAAGTGTAGCAAATACCTGTCGTATGTATTCGGTGATTTTCTACCAATCGAATGTTGGGAGGGGGGGGGGGGGGGGGGGGGGGGGGCGGGAAGGAAATTGAAAATTGTTAAGCTCTTTAAGATTTTCTTAATTGGTAATTAACAACTCGAAATTTCTAGTCAATTTGCGTTTTCGTTCTTGGGGATACTACCAAATATGAGTTAAAATTTTGGCAGCGAACTCGCAAACGTTGGCCGTGTTTTAGCGTTTTTCTTAAATATAAAAGTGCGTTTGCGGTATTTTGATAAAAAAAAAAAAAAAAAAAAAAAAAAAAAATGTGTGTACCCGGGACTACACCACTGCTTATACCGAACGGTTTGTCCTGAGATCACCGAAGTTAAGCAACATTCGCTGGGTCAGGTATTTGGTTGGGTGACCACCAGACCTATGATAAATTCTGTTCGGAAGAGAGGTTGGAGGAATTGAAGTTGGTACAACCAATTGTTTGGGGAACATTTTAAGAAAAATTGTGACATTTTGGAATGTGTACGTTGAGAGTGCAGAGTAGAGAATGCAACAAGTCACGGCCCGTTTGAACATCCTCAGGATACTTGCTAGTGAACCCTACGAGTTACTTTCAATTGTTAGTTGTTTACAGAAAAATTCTGACCGAAAAATACGCTGTAAGCCTAATCTCACATCTTACACCAAACTAGTAATTTAGAAGATGCCGTCTTTTGGATTCTTTAAATGAAAAAATAATGGGTTTTCCCAAAACTTAAATCGCCTGGCTGGTGTTTCGAGCAGGGTGAGTTTTAGGCTTGCAGTTATTATTTCTCTGCTTGCTAATTTAGGTAACCGTAGACCGTAGATACACCGTAAGCTGTAGACTAACGTATCATTAAGTCAAAAATAGCCGATTCATTTGTCTATCTGATCATTGTGAACTTCAGTCCTGCTTAATCATCCGGACGAGTTAATAATAAAAGCCAAAAGATGACTTTTATGTACACAACAATTTGTCACTCCCTTGAGGGAGGCAGGCGCGTACCTTCAAATGCTCAAGTAGATGCAAGGTCATGATGGATTCGGCAAGGTCGTCTACATATAATACATTGTATTGTAATTTGATGGTATTCGAATATTTACCGTACGGTCGCTCCTTACATTAAACACTCAACTTTGTCACGAAGTAAAAACATGCATGGTAGTATTAATCATGTTATTTTCATTACTCGAAAGCAATAGATTTAATGAGCAACGTCCAGTACGAACCAGTACGAATGTGCAAGTTAAACTTTGGTTAAAATTGACATAGTGCCACAAAAATTAGGCTTTTTTTTTACGGCTAGATTAGACATAAAGGTATCATATAATTTTTAAATAAGTTCAAACCTTAAGATGACTTTGGAGGCGTTGTTAATGCCAGGTCCAACTTATTCTCACAGGGAAGGACATCACGTACCCTACAGCCAATTAATCACATTACTTATTCACTTACCGTTTTTTGTTCATCTTGGCTTACTGTCAACATTAGAGTTAACGTCAATTTGATTTTTTTATTGATTTTATCAACAAATTAGACTTCGAACCCGGTGAGAAAACCCACGACCTGTTATTACGTCACTCGACTTGACTGATGTTCTCAATCTCAGTCGATTTCACAGCTGATATTGTCAGTTCCTTTTTAGCTGCCAGAGAGCAGCTCTCGCGCCATTGCGTAGTTCTGTCGACAAATTTCTGGGAATATTCAAACGCCAGTTTCCTGCAAACTAATAAGATTGGAAAAATGTGAGGAAACCGAAAAAAATCCTCATTGTTTGCTAAGTACCACTCATTATTCCAAAACATTTGGTGATAACCTCTCAGTTTACGATGTGCCAGAGTTCAAATAATTACAAGTTACACGCTCTAATAAGTGCTTTGCTTGACGTTAGTTAGCAACAGGCAGTGACAGTAATATCAACCAATAACAAGACGAGACGTGTTCCTTGTGGGCGGAGCTAAACCCATACTGGCCCATACGTAAAGTACGTAGAGTAAACACTGTCAGCCTGTCATTTCTCAAATCGGAGATTCGTCTGCATTCTGGAGCTTGTACCTGTGCGTCGAAAGCTGCTGTGTAAAATGGAGGTGGACAAAAAAATACCTAAATACGAGAAGAAATTCAACGTTAAAAAGACATTTAAAACAAAGAAAGCATTCGGTGAGTCTGCATGTACAGGGCCATGTAGGTACCTAAAGCAAGTGACTTCACTGAGCACGCTGATTGTGTTAAAAGATAGCTGTCTCATTGACGTTGAGCAAGAGCACGCTTAAACGAATACTATATGAAATTATTCACTTCTTGAAAAAACACTATTCACATTTAATTTTGGGTTTGGTACGGTAGACATAAGATGTAGTTATATCTACATGAAAAGAGACAAGCCACTAAGCATGGCTTAACAGATATTTTATAACAATTACCTTCAATTTTGCCTGTCTAAATGTCAAAAGCCAATGAGTAAGAGTGAAATTGATTTGCTATACAAACTAAACTAACTTGTTTTGCAATGCCATTGTAGTACGTGCATGATTAAAAAAGGTTTTGGGAATGTGCCCATTACAAGAGACAATTAACTGTTTAGAAATAATCTTTGTTATTCTTTTGAATGACTCAGATAAACTTGCTAAAGAAAGGAGGAAATACCATACTTGCCAATGCCTGTCAATAAATACCCTCGTGGCCTTCAGCCTTGCTGTTTCAATTCGGGGAAAAAAATAACAGGAAGAATTTTACACAAAGCTTGTAGAAATGAGGAATATCGATGTAACACTGAGAACATTCAATTGCAAAAAAGAAAACTATTGAAACCTGGGGTACCCTTCTTGTAGAAAATTTTGTCAAACTTATGTTCAGCTCTCCCAGTAATTGATATTACCTTGGAAAACATTTCTATCAAAGGTCTTGATTTAATTCTACCCCATTGGAAACTCTAAATAAAAAGCTGCTATGCTGCTATATTAATATATAATAACAATCTTTTGTATCCACAAAAGATTGTTAAGTTCCCTTTTTAAAATCTGCCACGCATGTTTGTAGGTATTAAATAAAAAATAAAGAATTTTGAAACTGAATCTTTGATCTGCAGATTGGAGCATGATAAATATATACTCAAAATCCAACTAGCAATACCACAAGGCGCCTCCAATTAAAACTTCTCGTCATTTACAGGAACTCGGAAAGAAGAGGTTGCTGCTATTCGAAGCAAGTTCCCTACTAAAGTTCCGGTGAGTTTACATTTTGGATAATTTCTCATTAGAGCAACATTTTGTTTACTGTACATAGTGTTTGGATACTGCACTATTTGTTGAGGGACTTTGCAAATATTAAATATTGATACGCCTCTAAGTTATAGAAATATAAATAATCCATTATCTCGGACAATAATTACTAGATAAGAGAAATAATTAACTTCATGGCGCAAAGTGACAAAGAAGTTCATCGAACTTTTAGCATTTAATCTTGATAGCATTAACCGTTTGATTAATGAAGGAATTTTCAGAAAATATTTATGAAGTAATCTTTGCAAGTCTGCCATGAGCTTTAATTTAATTACTCTAATCACACTCTAATGAAAACTAAGTGATTGTATTTGCATTTTCGTTTTTTCTGGTGTGAAGACTGGACCACAGAGAGATACTAATTTATTTAAAGCACGTTTGACACATTTACTATTGTGTGTAAATGAAATGGATTGAAAAAAAAAAACAAAAAAAAACGCTTAAACGAACAAAAATTTTGTTTTAGGTAATCGTGGAAAGATTCGCTAAGGAACTCAATCTACCACATTTGGACAAATCAAAATTCCTGGTGCCTCAAGAAATCACCATGTCTCAATTCGTAACAATCATCCGCAACAGAATGAATCTCGGCTCCACGCATGCGTTTTATCTGCTCGTAAACAACAGGTCGATGCTGAGCCTCTCTAAAACGTTAGCTGAAGTCTACAGTGAATTCAAGGACGAAGACGGATTTCTTTACGTAACGTATGCATCTCAAGAAGTTTTTGGTACTCCAGGAATCGTGTGTTAAAGTTGTGAATTTTCTATGGATTGAACCGTATGTTTTCTGATCCAACCATTTGTTGAGGTCCATTTATAACTGCCAGTTATGTTTACAATCAGCTAAGAATATAAGGGTTTGTGTTCTGTACCATTGGCTGTTATGTCTGCGTGCCAAAAGCTTATTATATATGATCAATTCAAAGAGTTGTAAGAGGTAAGTCCTGTTTGTTAAGAGATGTACATAGGTAAATCATTTTTAGTTTCATATAATTTGCGTTAGGAATGTTCTCGTCATGACGATAGGCAAGTGGAATGCAATTTTTTGTTAAACTTTGTTTATTGATCCATATCCAGAGGCCAGTATTGCACTCTCAAGTTAATTTATGTGCTACAAACACCTTTCCATGGCCTTACTAGGCATCCCCTATTTCTCACTTGTTTTATATCAAGGTGTTTGATAGCCATTTATTTTCTTGAAGGTGGTAGTATTGATCCAAGGAAGGGTATGACTGATCATGTAACGCTAAATAGCATGTTGTGGTTCCATGATTGCCAGTTTGTATCATATTTAAAGATGATTGATTGTAATGATAGTCAGTTGCCTCAATTGCTGGCCTTTTTAAACCTGGCAACTATTTTTAAATCAAAATTATGTTTTAAAACTTTTATTTACAAATATTCAATGGCTGTTTGTGCTAAATAAATACCTCAATAATTTTTATGTAATACACGTTCATTCATCGCGGTATTGATATTAACATAATCATTTTATAATTTCTTTAGCGATTTTGTTTATCCATGATTGTGTGGTTCGTTTTGATGATGTGAATATGTTGATTGGGTTCTTTTGGTGCTAAGAAGTTGCAAATGCGTGGTGTTTAAGTGGATGGGTGAAGACTGATGCATTAATTAATACTAATTTTCTTCAAATTGATGAAAAATGTCGTAACTTTATTGAGAATTCTAATTATCACATATAAGTATGCATTCTATCCGCCATCAATACTAATTACCAATTGCGGATGTATTATGTTTATTTAGAATAAAAGTCATTATTAAGCAATAAAAAATAATTTAGGAAAGTCAAAACAATGAATTCCTTTTTGTTCTGCCTTGTTTAAAGTTGAAATTCCTTTAAAACCTCGACTTGTTTACTCCTGAAGATTTACCGTTATTCGTGAATGACCAACTATTCTCCAGGCACTATGTTTTGAGCCGCCGCTACCAAGGTGTCGTGAACTTCTTTGGCATAACTCACTTGAGCTCGCACTGTCGTCAGGTATTGAGGATATGTGAGCGTACTCGTGTCTTGATTTGGTAGTGGTTCTGTCCTTTGCAATGCAACGTTTAGTGGCAAATATCGCTGGCTGCTAGTACCTTGTGTGTAACACTCAATGGACGTCTTCAAGTGTAGTTCGATTTGATCGCAGATAGAGTAGAATTCTTCCATGTTCTTGTCAAAACGAGGAACAGTAGCATCGACTCCTTTTCTACAAAGGTAACAGAAATTAATCAATATGTTGAATAGGAGAGCAATGATATGGAACAAGCCACTTGTCAATTGAGCTTCATGGAATGATTTGAACTTCTAGTCCTTTCTTTGGATGAAAAGTTGTTTCCGATCATTACTTGTTACATGTGTAATACACATGGTTTTTAAAAATGGCAAAAATCTTTATCATTGACTGTGTAAACACTCACAGCCTGGATTTGCTGTTCAAACAATTTGATTGGAATTTCGAGTTAATGAAACTAAGACAAAGAGCTTTAAGGTGCGGAAAATTTCATTTGAGGCTGATTGTGCATTTTGGGCTCTTTAGATAGAAATGGCTGTTATTTTACCATTATTGTGCATATTTCTAACTTTATTCTATTTCAACTTTATTTTCTTACAGAAAATTCAGTCAGATTGACCAATCTTGCTAATTAACACAGAAGCAAAATTTAATTTCTATTGGCAATGAAGAGCTGCTATCAATTCGAGTCAAGATGCATATTTAGCTTATATTACTGATAAGAAATGTTCTGACATTACTTACAAGGATCCTATGTCGATGATACTATTTTGTTGAAAGGTTTGTGCTGCCGTTTTCAATGTTACCTAAAAATATGTATACAGATTTAGATTATATGCTTGAACAAATTGTGGTACATTATTTTGTACAGCCAGAGACAACAAGTGTGTTGACCAGCTTACCGAAAGTGATTCTCTCAACGGCCCAATCAGGGACTTTACTTTTGAAATGTTGTCTAGCTTCTCTTGAGCTTGAGCAACTTGTTGAGGCATTTGTTGTTGCATTTGCTGCAATTGCTGCGGAGTGCCGGGGTTTTGAGTCATACCCGGTGGCAAACCTAAACCTGGAGGCATCCCAACAGGCATCCCAACAGAGCCTGGCTGTTGCAAAGTTGGTAAATTCATTGTGTTCCACTTTCCTTAGTAAGGCTGACCGTGGCTGATGATTTAATTTCTTTCCGGGTTGTGCGCAGGCTGTTAGATAATCTTTAAATGGCGAAGGTTTTGGCTAACAATATTTTAACACAATGATCTTTTACACCAATCTCACGGTAAACAGTGGTAAACAGCCACTCACATTTGACTTTGACAGATCGACAGACTGCTCTTAACCGCCGCGGCATATGCCCCAACATATGGCGGCTGTTTTGAAAGGAGGTTTACAAACCAGTGGTTCTAAGTAGTAGTAGCGTTGGAAGGTAGTAGCGTTGGTAGTAGCTTTTCTCTAAGGTAGTAGAACGGTAGTAGTAAGATTCTTTATTTAGCAAATTTTGCTTTTTGGTCTTACATCAGTACATTGGTAAATACGTGGTTAGGTAGTAAAGGTACACAGTAATAAGTCTGTAATGAGGACGAGGTGATTAAAACAGAGTTAAAAGTGCTCTTTAAACAAAACAAAACGATGAAAAGAGAGCTTTAATGTTTTCATTGTAGAATGCATCCTAAAAATTACAAAGTAGCCAGGGTAGAATATATTAACCTAAACATTTTCCAACCAATCGAAAGATTTTTTTATAGATTCTTCTCTAGCATCAATGACATGAAGGATCAAAAAATTTCACGACAGACGCGAGTTATTGTTTACACGTTTACGGGAGAAGTTGGGGACCGTATATTGTAGAAAATTTGGCTTATTTTGGCAAAAATGTAGTCACAAGTTTCACCCTGGTAACAAAAGATCAAAATACCCTTTGATGAACTTTGCTTTTTACAAAACACAAGACAAAGTAAAAAAAGTGTTTTGTTTATTTGACTCAAAGTCTCCTTTCATTCTCTCCAATTCAGTCATGAATATCTTCTTCATCTCGCTGATAAATATTACGAGGCTATTGCATCCATGCAAAGACAAATTCCATCGAGCCATGCAATCGCTATACGGTTTATCATCAAATTGTTAAACAATACAAGCTATGTCAATTGTGGTAAATTTATTTTTACTTGGATTCACAAATATGCACAGTGGAGGAAAATATCAATACAAAAAAAGTTTTAAGTTTGGACCAGCAACTATACTAAAACCACCGTTTATATCTGTACTAGAATCTTTGGGTGTATTACCTGCTACCAGTTGAAAATTCAGTGGTTAATTTCAGAGTGGAAGGCGTATGCCTTTTATTTTTATTTTGCCGTGTCAATGCGCTGTTCTAATTTACTCAGAGTGCAGACAATACACCATTTTATTTTGTACAAACTTGCGTTTTGTAAGTTGAACTGAATTTCTTCCGATCCCGTTGTTTCGGGCAAATGTTTTGGTCAAAAGATGTTACCAGGATTGCCTTGGAATTCCTACCCCCAACTCCTCGTGCAACGTTATTTGATCGATCTTTTCAACAATTCATTTCCAGGAAGAAACAATGGCACTAGTAAGGACCGAGGTAACCCACGAGCATAATCTTTTCGTGAATTACTATTTCCTCTCCCTTGTCCTCCCGGAAAGTGCCTTGTTTTAAAAACTCCATCAGTCACTTGTACTGTTCCCTCTCTTTTCTTAAGAAATTTCCACAAATTGGAGGGTAATATAATATAGTAATATTACAAGTATTTGGGCGCTCATGTAGGATGGTTATTTCCTCTTCCGATAAGTCTTATTTGAGATACACAAAGTCTTTTTGCCGACAATAAACCACAACTATCAACCAATGATTCAACGATTCCGATTCCACTATCTACTTACAGAAAACATTAAGAGCTACCCCCCCCCCCCCTTCCCCAACACAAAAAAGAAGATTGTTAAGCGTCCACCCACCTTTTTGTTTTAAATTAACCACTGGTTGGAATGTCTGTAATGTTGTGTGATTTAAAAATAAAATTATTTTTAATTTCTAGGTAATTGGAACTGCTATTTTAATGTGAGAATAAATACGTTAAATTCCATAATTGTGTGTGAATTTGATCAAGAATCAAGGGACAGGGTCCGTTTGAATTTGACGGAAATATAATATGTAGACATGCGCATTACAGTACACGGAAGAGCTTGTGCCGCGTAAGAGCTCCTAGCCAAGATTCTGACGTTTAGCGCTTAAAAGTGTTGTTGATCAAATTGTTGATGAAACATTATTTTGAGAGCGAAAGTTTGGAATCTATTTAGTTGTCACCCATAACTTCAAACAAAATGCCGCTGGGTGTTAAACCCGAGTGTTCGTCTTGTAAAGCCACACAAAGTTTCATTTGGAAGACCACGACTGATGGCCAGCTCTGTGTGGAATGTGCTAATGCCTTACAACTGAACAGCATTAAAGTAGAAGAACCATCAGGCTCCACAACCAGTTCAAAAACTAGTTCAGAGAACAACGGACCGAAGATAGCTACTAGGAAAAGCACGCGCAATACTCGTAATTATAAAACGCGACTGAATCCCTATGCACTTCCAAGACCAGTCGCTCCTAAAGGCAAAGGTCGGCGAATTATTTTTAAGAAAACGTGTACCAAAGCACCTACAGCAGTTGCCACACCAGTTACAAGCAACTATGTCTTTCACAAGGTACGTGTTATATAGAATGCCGAGATTGTATTTTACTAGACATGAACGTATTTTAGAAACCCTTTGTTGCTGGGTAACCAATTAGTTGCATTTTTAGATTTTCTATTCCGTGACAGAATTTGAATCTGTGATATTTCAAAACTGGAAAAATATATGTTTGTTGTTTTCTCATATATCCTGTTTTCCTAATAGTGAAATATTCAATAACAAGTGTGTTCCACTGAATAATAATAATTATTGTTATTATCTAGTTGTTTAAGTAGGTTGTTATACTAGTCAGAAGTTTACTTGTTCCTCTTTTTTACAGGGAACATACATTCAAGTGGGGGATGTGGTTTCAATGCGAGATATAGAAGGTGGCCTCTACTATGCACAAATCCGTGGCCTGCTCACAGATCAGTATTGTGAAAAAAGTGCCGCTGTAACATGGCTCATTCCCACTGAAAACAGTCCTGAACCGGAGGAAAAATTCGACCCAGCTACTTACATCATAGGTATGCATTACGACTTTGTGCACATACTTGATTTGATTTAAAAAAAACCACTGATCCTCCAGACGACAAAGTCAGTGGCATTGCCAAATGCAGGTGTCTAGACAACTTAGCTATTGCAAATGTTAATGCTAATGAAGTGCACTTAAAATGTTGAAACTAAATGATCTATAGTTTCACACTGAGCAAAAATGGTATGAGTTTGGATCGCAATCCCCCTCTCCCCAAAGAAAAAATAAGAAAATCAGAAGTAAAGGAAATAGCTGTGCTCATCTACCTCAAAACTCGTATGGGATTCCTGATGACCTAGTTACCTAGTAGATCAATTATTACAGATTAGAAATCTGAGATTTTTGTACTTAATTATTATTTTTTTGTGAAATAAGCATGTCATTTTGTGGTAGTTGAAGATTTTGCTAGGTAGTACTCAGTTAGTTACAGATACTTATCACTGATAAGTTATCAACTTATCAGTTATCAGCATCCTATACATTTTTAGGTTTACAAAATATTCTAAAAATACAAATATCTTCTATTATTTCCAACTAGAAACACGAGCTTTTTGAAATTTTAGAAGTGCATTTCAACCGACTTTCCTTATCGATTGTTATGATTTTATTACTTGTCTAATTTAGCACAGATACAATGTTTGTATTCTGAAAGTAACTGAATTTACTCGGTCAGAGAGCAAATTTCAGAAGCAAACCACAACAATGTACTATCGTGGTTAAGAAGGAAAGAGAGAGCACAGCTTACCAAAGATGAAGAAGGCGTTGTGTGGTGCACTTGTCTGAACCTAACATTTTAATAGAATTTTAACACTCGAAAAAAAATTCAGTAAAATGCACCACACGACACTTCTCAATCTCCGGTAAGTTGCGTTCCTATCGATCTTCACCACAACATTATTCAGCCTTTGCAGCAAAAATGGTGACTGGGACACACTGGACTTAATTTGTCTACTGGAAATCCTGCTAGAGCCAGTGAATCCAGTCAGTTATGGAAATCAACCTGCCAAAATGTTAATGTCTTACCTAGTTCCTCTTTGTGGTAGAAGGTGACGTTACAAAGTCTTGCATTTACTTAAACAATTCCAATGCTGCTCAGGCCCTGAGGAAGAAGTTCCACGGAAGCTGGACTGCATGGAGTTTATCTGCCACGCTCCGTCAGACTACTACAAGGCACGGAACACGCCGTATCCTCCTGTGACTCCCAGCCCCAACGACTCGAGGTACATTTGGACACGAATTTATGCCAAGTGAACCCCTCGTCGGCCACAAGGTTAACGCCGATGCATCAAGAACTATAAAGATGTTTGTGTACGTGTTGTTTTGAAGTGTTACTGTTTGATTAATGCCCACTAATAGACTGCTAGTTGGTTTAATCAGCCTCTGATGATGAGGCACTATTTTGTATGGGTGTATTGTCGGGCACTATAGGTACCACAATGAGAGCACATGGAGAGGCATGATCCTATCGAGGATTGACTAATGCTTAAAGTTTTGTAATTTCTTTTTATGTTTCATTGATGTAATGAGCAATAAAGGCATAAAATGTATGTTTAAATTTTTTTTTTGCTGAATATGCAATATTGTCTATACCTACTAATATACTGTTAACAAAAAATATTCTTATATTCACTACCTAGGTGCCTGTACAATATTATTGTTGCAAGGTAATAATTTATCAAAAACAAACATTTCTTTACTCTTGGACAAGTTTTCTTTTAATAAAGATTCTTAATTTTCTTTTATACAACGGCTGAAAAATATTCAGTCTCCTACATAGAACAGATCTCGGTCAAAAACAAAAAAAAGGAAGAGAACATTAAAAAATAAAATCCCTCCCAGAAACACAGTTCGTTGCCCGGTTAGTCCATCTGCTCGCGTCTCAACACCAGGGAATGAGTTTCAAGAGGACTAGCAAGTCGGCTCGAACAGTCGTTTCAACCCGACGACGACTGTAGTCTTCGAGAGGAAACTCGTCAGCCAAAACACTGCTTTTGGCACCAACCATTCCATTTCCCGATCGACTTTGTGACACTTAACGTTCGACGCATCGATGTAGGGAATTGAACGGTGGTGGCAACTGCAGCGATCACAACTGACGGCTGGATTGTGATTCACTGCCGTTGCTGCTCGCGTCATGCAACGGGCTGAGGGAAGGTCGGTGGTAGATGGGGCCGTCCTTCCAGCATAGAGTAGTCCAGGTGGAACTCTTTTGCAACCTTTCTCCAGTTTTGCGCATCAAAGAAGTAGTACGTTCCTCGTTCGTATGTCGATGTCTTTTCCGATGCTCCGAGCCCGGGCGCTTGCGTAATCCACACTTTCTCTTCCGTATGATACCGCCACTCGCGAGCGTAGCTAAAAGATAACGCATTTAAAAATTGAGTAAAAAGAATCCGAGGTTTCAAGGGAATTATGTGGTAGTAAAATATTGCACTGAAACGTGTAAATTAGCATAATAAGATGGACTCCAGGTCACACTTAGATGTTATATACAAATGAATATTATTGTACTCAGTTTGTACTTTTTTCACCTTGAAGTAGGTACGGAGAAGGTTTTAAATATGGTTTTAAACTAGCTCAATTTATATTTACTAAAATTCATAGAGTTTTTCTCTTATCAAATGGACAGTTTTGGAGTATGGAAAACATTTAATAAAAAATGATAGAACTTACAGTTCAGCAGAGGCTGCCAGTTGTAAGACATCGCCGACGTTATTATAAAACATATAAAACAGGAGATCGTCTTTGTAGCGGTTCAACTTGACGGGCGCCAGCTTGTCTCTGATCGAAGTGTTGATGAGGTATTCTGGCGGAACGTGGAAGTCAATATCCTGGGGTCGGCAAGGTGTTTCCGCCCATGGACCTCCAAAGTTCGGATACAAATTATCCGGCGAGTTTAAGTTCAGACCGAGGGCAGTCAAATCCTGACCGAGCGCCAACGAGACCAGATTTGGGTCTGTTTCTGCTGCTCTAATGAACGTCAAAAGGCCGACCATTCCGAACTGATCCTTCACCATCGACCCGGGTATATGCGTCACTTTTCCATCGGGCGAGGTCTGGATTCCTCTCTTGGCCAACATCGACTTCTCTCCACCTAGCGCTCTGTTAGCCGGCGAACCGTCAGCGTTCAACTCTGAGCCATTAGCACCAGACAGCTTATCACCTGATATGCTGCCCCCAGGTGATGGCCCGTCTGACGCTTGAGTGCCAGGTAACGCAGGGAAGTCTTCTGAACTCATTTGGAACTCGCTTGCTTCTGAGGTTGGTTGTTTCATAATGCCTACGTATGGCTGCTTGCCTGGCATAGGACTTGGTTGAGGCATAGAGTCACCCTGCCCTCTGTTGGTAAGCGAGGGAAACTCCGACAGGTCGAGCAGTGGTGGTGTACTGTTGTCGCCTCCTCCGAACACAGAATGGAAGCTGTTGATAGCTCCTTGAGACCCATAAGATCTACTTGGTGGAATGCCGAAGCTACCCATGCTGCCCATGGGATTGGAATTTCCCAGTCCAGGCATGGTCCGTCTATCTGGGAATGCTCGTTGGCTGCCGAAAAGTCCTCGAGTGCCCATGGGCAGAATGTTTCGATTGGGCGACAATTGTTGTGGAGTGAAGGAATTCGCGAGACCTGTAGTGCCTGGGAACATGCCTGATGTTGGCGTGACATGACCTGATAGAGAGCTTGCTCCAAATCCTCCTCTCGTAAGGCTCTGGTTGGCGATGCTTCGCGGGGGCTGCTGGAAGTTCAAGTTGGCCATAGCCTGGTGAACACCTGGAAGTCATAAAAAACTAGGTAATCTTAAGGATCACTTCACACTTGCTTGATTATAATAAGCTATGGAAACAACGAAGCATTCAACAATAACGATTATCAATGGTTAAATCATATCAGTCAAAAAGTATAGATAAAAACACTTGCTGTCAAATAGGCCTAGATACATACAGACCCAGTGGAGAGGTTAAAAGAGTTTTGCTTCAGAAAATAAGTCTAAGCACTAAATGAAAATTATGTTCGCACTGTTAATCAAACAAGGATCTACACTTAATGTTTCATAAGATATAAATTAATTTCAGTTAGATCTGGACCTGTGGCAAAGAAACTAAACAGTTTTAAAGTACTGTTGTCTTGAAGGGAGACACTCAGCCCCCCAGCTTTCAGCTGGACAAAATTCCCTTGTATAACGATTGGTATGATTTCGCATAAGGCGGAACGCTTAGTAAAGGTGAATGAAATATTAGCGAATTCAATATGACTCTAATAATCAGCTTAACTTACCAATTTATTAAAATATCTGTCTTTATATGTTCGTACGAAACAAACAATAGTGAAAACAATTTTCAGCCATATTTAGCAGTAGCACAAAAGCAATCAACATAGCGTACTTAAATATATTTTACATATGGATTCTATCGTTTTTTTAAATCATATAATATGAAAATCACTAAATATTTTTTTTAAGTTCATTAAATTGTTGAACAAAAGTACTTTTTCTACTAATATCATACGTTTTATTTTTCTGGAAATATGTCAGACTCTTGACTCCGCCAGTAGCTCACGATCATATGACTTGACTTCACGTCTGCCATCAAAAGTCGATAGAAGACATCTAGAGTTTTCTTGAAGTTGTAATAATCTGCTATTGAAAAGTTTCGGTATATATTTGAAGCACCATGGCTCTCAGCGATGCAGATGTACAGAAGCAGGTAAATACATTTTTGGATTGGAGCTCAGGGAATACCGTAGGAGGAAAATCATTTTGGATGATGGACCAACCCACTTTCTACTGTGCACTTGTTAAAACAAGTGGCATTGCTAGTGGTACATTATAATCATAAAACCCCATCATTAGCACTAGTCTAACAGTTGGATCTTAATTTGTAGATTAAGCATATGATGGCTTTCATTGAGCAAGAGGCCAATGAAAAAGCCGAAGAGATCGACGCAAAAGCCGAAGAAGAATTCAATATCGAGAAAGGGCGATTAGTGCAGCAGCAGCGATTGAAGATCATGGAATACTACGAGAGGAAAGAGAAGCAGGTCGAACTCCAGAAGAAAATGTAAAAACCAATTTTTTTAATTTTTATTTCATAACTCGTATTGCTAGGGTTTTTGGTATCATAAGCTTAACCTTGTTTGATTCTCTTAATTTTCTTGCCTAGTCAATCATCCAACATGTTGAACCAAGCTCGTTTGAAAGCGCTGAAAGTTCGTGAAGACCATGTCAGGACTGTTTTGGAGGAGGCCCGCAGACGGCTGGGAGAAGTCACTAAGAACAGCGCGAAGTATACTCATATCCAGGAGCTGCTAGCCCTGCAAGGACTCCTGCAGGTAATTACTCAGTCGAATAAGTGAATAGCATAGACCAGAGACCAATGTTAGACAATTTTCTTTTGATGTTGTTTAATGGTTAGCATTCGTGATTTTTTTCACGGATAGGTGTTGAGTGATGACATAATGATTTAATTTTAGGTTTGCTAGTCAGGATCCTTCAAATTCACCTTCATTTACTGTAAAATTACAAAACAGTGAATCTTTTGGTGTTTCATGAAAAAAAAATGGATAATTTCAATAAGTTTACTTGGTGATGTTGGCTAAAAAATCTACCTGTGCAATTTTTTGTGTACCCATGTTAGTTCCAATCAAATCTAATCTTAAGCTTTCTTTGTACAACATTTTTGTTTATTCACGGGTATTGTTACTACAACAGCTTTTGGAGCCGCACGTGGCTCTCCGATGCCGTCAAGAGGATGTGTCTACCGTGCAAGGCTTGCTGCCGACGCTCACCTCCCAGTACAAGGAGCTGACCGGCAAGGAAACTAACTTGCGTGTGGACTCGGAGGCGTACCTACCGCCAGACACCACCGGAGGAGTCGAGCTTCAGGCACAGAAGGGGCGCATAAAAATCGCCAACACGCTTGAAGCTCGTCTAGAGCTCATTGCTCAACAACTTGTGCCGGAGATTCGTAGCGCACTCTTCGGACGTAACCCCAACAGGAAATTCACCGATTAATTCCCAATCGAAAATTTTACGAGATAGCATTCCACTGTTGTTTTTGTTATAATATTATATAACTGTTCATCTGTACTATCATTGAGTTTACCATTGGTACTATTCTAACATTTCACAGTAAATGTCTGGTCACAACTCACGAACATTACAGGTCAGATTCAAATGATAGTATTTGATGAACTTACTGTCATTCTGGTATGTTTTGAACAGTCAGTTGTATTTAACGTATTGATATTTTATGCACAAGGACTTCAGATGTTGGCTGGATAGATGTATTATCAATGGTTCATGAGCAGGTTCTTGTTAACAGATGTAATTGCATGCAATGGATTGTTAAATTTAGAAAAATATTTATGGTTTATTTTAATTTCAATCTGATAGTTCATGGAAGCAGTTCATATGTAGACAATGAAAGATTGTAGATGCATGGATTATTGGGTAGTTTGTTTGAACATTAGGAAATTGTAAAATAAAAATGGTGTTTGGGTGGCTTCTTCCAATTCCAATGCATGTTATCTTTAAATGTATCATGTTCTTGTAGTGCTATCAAATAAAACTAACAGTAGTTGTAAAATAATATGATGTTGCGATTGGTGTTGTATAAAGTGAACAAATAAATTCTAATAAGAACTAGCAAATTTTGAAGTTATTTGATCACTCTCCAGAATGTGGGAATAACTTCCTACCAACTTAGTGATTAATGAATAATGGGATATCAATGTGAACAGGGTACCAGCCAAAATGTCACTCAATACCCATCTATCATGGCATACCATCTATTCTCTGGGAAGTTCAGCTACTTTTCCCTACCTTCTTCCCCATAAATCTTATCAAGCCGTTTGGCACATTATGGATAAAAAAAAAAAAAAAAAATTGAAATAAAACTCCTCTATGCAGAATCTTAGTGTGGTTCAGCTTTGTTTATTATCTCTACTAGGCTTTTTTCACATAGGTATATATATATATAATAAAGATATATCACATGCCGCTAGCAAAATCCACCGAGAGATTAAGAAGACAGCATCGAGTAACTGCATCGACAGATATAGCAACAAATTTACTAACAATTTGCCAATTACAGAGCAGATATTCACAATTGACAAATATTTCTTACCACGGATGAGGAATGCTTGGAGGGGATGAATCGAACATAAACCTTGTCAATGTATATCTGTCTTCAAATTTTTGATCAGTGTAAGTTCACAATGTTTAAAGACAAAGCTGACAAAGGTGGTTATAAAATATATAACATGCATTTTACTTAATTACATAATATATATATATATATATCAATAAATTACTGGGCTTAGAAATAATAACATTTAAAATTAACAAGCCTCTTAAATTAAACAACAAAGAGCAATATGCTCAAACAACCTTTAAATTGGAAGTGGATGATAAAACGACATTTTACGCCCGGAACGGGGATACGATGAGTACGTAAAGATCTGTTAACATTAATATTGTTGCTAATACTACTTTGCCAAGGAAAGGGTCGCTAAGTGGTAGACTTGGGGCCTGCCCGTGAGCCGAAATGCTGGCACGTGCGAAAACAATTCTCAAATTTTAACCATCGGTGGAAAAACATGAAAGTAATAATCAACCTTGTTGGACTTACGATTGCTATTACTACCACTTTTATGAAAGTACCAACAAAATTACGTTAAAAAATATAATATGAAAAAGTAAACCGTTTTTAAATTGGATACATTTTTTTAAATTGGACCTAATAAATGCGTAAACATTTTCTAGACAGGACACTGGAATGTTTTAGGCTCAAACATTTCCAGAAAATTATTTCCAAAATTAGGCAATCTTGAAGTTTCTTTGCATTCCATTTCTAATAAAAATATTCAGGCTACTGTTTTCACTGGTCTTAAGTTCCAGCTTACAAGACTACATTCAAATAGCACCGCCCTCAATTTTGCAATTCTGAAGCAAAATTAAAATACATACACCTTGAAAGATATGTTCATTTGCAAACTACAGTAACAGAAGACAAAAAACGAAAATATTAAAACTAATTTGTAATTCACTGCCCCAAACCAACTGATAAAACATTACGGTGTCCTGAAATGAACACATGATGGTTAAAATGGAATTGTTAATAATTGATACTGGGCCAAGGAATGAAAGGGTATGTAGAGTGGCATGGATAGTCTAAAATTAAGGTTATTGTCTGGGTTTTATCCACGAATGGAGTCTACGTTACGTGTTGCCTAGTTTGACTAGCGTTCGATTCCAAGCATTTTTTCCGCTACGCCCAGGTAGTATACAGTCTGTGCGATACCAAACAGCGGAGCGATGACAATCATTCGGCAAGCACCGCCTTTGAAGAACGCAGTTATGCCTTCATTCTTGAATGTTTTCCTAGAATATATCAGTTCATCGTAAGTGAAGATAACAAGCGAGATCATAAAATGGAATAGTTAATAACTAAATGTTAGCTAGAAAAAGTCTAACATTTACTTTTAGGGTCAATAGGTCCCTATTAGTAGCTATTGGTAGCCATAAGAGGCAACAGGTACAAGAAATTGCAGATATTGTGCTATCTAGGCATGACAAAAATGTTGAGAGATATGCAAAGATTACTCACGTAATGACATCGGAGATGCCGTTGTAGGACACTTCTCCCTCCGCTCGCTTAAGTAGCTGCAGCCTGGTCTTGATCACGTCAAATGGATTTACGACTAGCGCTGCTATTGATCCGGAGCCACAACCGCAGATGAATGACCACCAGAATACAGCCTCCCCTGGAAAAGTGAACCACAAACATTAATCACTTCTAGGATGTAGGTAGGTTAATTGGAGATTTAGCCTGAGATAGAAATCAAGTTAACCCACTGGCGCTAGCGGCTGCCCTTTATAAAAAAAACCTCTATAATTAAATAACTACTATGCAAGATATCAAAAGATATGTAAATATCAACTGTGGACATTAGCATTAATGAAGATTATTGGGACGTAACCCCAATAAAATGCGAGTTATCTGCGGGAAATATTTAAATTCAATTCTTAGCTCTTAAAAAGACAGTGACTCTACCTAGTCCACTTTCATGTTTGTCGGGACAGTAGTTGACTTGTTGGTATTTTTTGCGAAGACTTTATAACTTTAGCGTTGGACCTTTTACTAAACTTGTAAGCCCAATATTTGCTACTGGCAACTAGCAAGATAAAATGACATAAGAGGTGTTTTGAACACCACGGAAAGTAGATAATTTCACAGGTTTTCCCGTGATTAACTTCGATCACTCACCTGATCCGTCACTCTTTCTGGGGCCAAGTCCATTTAGTCGGGCAAACAAGGGGAAGTAGACGACCGAGAAAGAAACATCTCGTAGCATGGTAGCGCCGATGCCTTTGTACAAGCCGAAGATTCCTTTCGTTTTCAGCAACTCCATGGTGAGTTGAGTAGCAGATACCTGCATTGATGGACATAGATAAATTGTATCCAAAATTGGGAAGAAACTAATAAAATACACTAAGTCAAGATGTTCTGTTTGGATGGTTTTAAAATACTTTTGCATTTTTTTTAAGATAATAAACCTATGTGATTTGGAATTCAAACATTTTTTGATGCTGTAGTGTAGAGTTGATGACAAAATAAAATGTAAACCAAAAGTAATCTGTGGGAACTAGTGAAGGTCATTGCCAAATCATGTATGATTTATCTATTTCCTGCAAGAAATGTAGGTTCATACAAGCAAAGTGCCTTGGTTGGATTATCCTAATCTATGCTGGATAAAACTAGGAACATTAGCTAGAAAAGTCAATTAGGAAATCTAAGACATGAAAATCAGATTAAAAAGGATATAAAATACACATGCTACATACTTGCGTACAACCATATCTAAACATTCTTACATAAATAATGATGGAGCAAGGATTGTTAGAATTCAATAGCAGAGGATTTCTGTGGTTACTTCTGGCTCTAAGAGTACTAAGCCTCTGATATTATAAACTAAACCACAGACTCACCTTGGGAACAACTTTTCCTGTTCCCTTAGCAGCGGCGGCCACTCGTCCCGCGTCCTGCATCTGAATCTTGAGTAGTTCCATTGGAGTCGTGATGACAATCTGGCAGAGACCAGCCAGGCCGCCCGCGGCCATCTCTCGCAGAAGAGGAAGCTTGCTCCTGCGAGGCACGGTGAAAATGTCAATGTAAGTGGACATGTCATAGTTGCTTGGAGATGTATTGGTTAACTATTGCTAAAATGATGAAAGGGCCAGCCAAAAGTGAGGAAGAGGCTGTAATTGACATGACTTTAATATTGAGGCAGTTTCCAAAAAGAACCGATTTTGAAGTGCTCAGTACATCAATATTTTCTCATCGTGTAGATCCAGGAATAACAAACGAGACAAACAATGCACTGCTTGAAATAGCTTACAGATATTTTGGGATAGTGATGACAAGACTTGGCTTGTTACAATATTTATTCTGAAATAATTATGTCAAACATTGACGAAATGGTGCATTGCAATATGCAACTAGAGGTCACTCACCCATCCTTGGGAGTTAAGTTGTGACGGAAGAAATCGTTTGCCGCTAATTTTATTGCCTTTTCAGGGGTGATAAGTAGAATATTTACAGCAGAGCCTAAAAAAAAAAAGTTGGTTAAGAAATAGGAACCATGTCTGAAGATGTGAGGTACAGAAAACAGTGAAAATAAAGAGTAGGAAATGAAAATCACTCCAGGAAAGCCGTTCCACAACACTTGCTTACTTACCTCTGTACATTCCAAAATATCCTTCAGCACGATATGTTTTTCGAAAACAGTCAAGCCTGAGAAAAGAAAGGCAATGATTACGGAAATTATGAGTTAAGTTTACATTGGAGAGCACTAAACTAGACAATCTATTTGTGTGTTGTATATCTTTCTGCTGAATAGGATGACTGCATGTGTGAGTATACAACAGAATCCAATCTAAATAGAAAATTTAGTGTTGCAGCAATATTAAAAAAATAATGCAAACAACTTTTAACATGTATGGGATACAAGAAATGAACTACATATGGAAGAAAATCCCAAAAAGAAAAAAACTGTAATTAAATGAACTTAGACTAAAAACCTAGTTTTCCACTTCAATCTTTGTGCCAATACATTTTACTTACATGGATTTGTACTGTTTCTCTCCATTGGGACCGATCGTCTGGTTCTGCAGTCTTGTCTTGACAAGGTCGAGCGGAAAAACGCAAGACACGCCGATGATACCCGCAATGCCGCCATTTATAATCTTCGGTAGCAACCTGAAAGAATACACAATTGAAAAACAAAGCAAACTAAATAGTGCACCTATTGCTTCAAATATTTATGACACCCTGTTTAGATTTTGAAAACCCATCAGCTATAATTTAATATGATATATTGATTAATTAGTGGAGTTTAATGACACACTGTTTTGACGATGGACCATGTGGCACTGGTCTAATCGTGTCAATAAATGAGTAGATGATGATGATGAGAATGATGATGAGCCTAACCTAGCCTAGAAGGGAGGAAAGGAAACCTGGTGTCGACACGTAGCCTTCTCCTGTTGAAGAGCATCAAGGGGACCACCGTCTTAACATCGCTTCCCGAGGACGGTACAATGCAAACAACAAGATTCCTCCACAAGTCCATGCTGTCGAGAGGTTGATAAGAAATGTGAATGGAGTTGCTGTTCTAACTTGATCCCTTCAACCTCTCTCCCAAACAGAACTGGGCATGTGTTTGAAAGTCACCCATCCAATATCTGCCCCAGTGCAGTGTTGATTAACTTTGGTATAATACATAAAAGGTGCTACCTGTTTTATTTAGTGGGTAATTATTGCTAGGTGTTGGACGAGTATCCATGTTAAGGACTTATTTAAACTAGATCTTTTACAGAAAGTTCAGGGCCATACTTTTTAGAAATTAAAAAAATAATGTCACACATGATAAATTAACATACAAAATTTAGATTACAGAATAATTTAGTCAGTGGCTGGTGGTGAATGTTGATTTAGCTTATAAATACTGGTATGCTAACAACTAAGCAAAGATAAGGCAGTGTGCCAGAGATGAAAACAGAAAAACAATTCTACTGGTAGATGTGGGGCTTCTAATGATTAACTCACAAGCATGATTCGGAATAGTTTTAGAACTTGTGACTTTGAATCAGCTTCTTGGTCTTTTGCCATACACATTATGAATAGCACAATGAAATAAAAAGTTGGGCTTCTAGCAATATGCAAATTTTGAAGTAAATCAGCAAAATGGCACCTGTTTTTGTAAACCCACAAGATGCCAGATAGCTATGAGGAAACTCAAGAATCCTTCCATTAATTTAAGTAAGTATGCCTGTCAGTCAACTGTTCAGAAATAATTCTCATGAACAAAAAATATAAATAAATAAATGAAGACCTGGACTAGACAAATCTGGCGAATGAGAATATTGAAATGCCGATTATTGATAATATTAATGTCCGAAACACTCAATTTACATTTTTCCAGAAGACATAGCCAGCTAGGCATAGCATTAAATAGTACAGTTTCTGGGCAATTACGCATTCTGAAGTGCACTCTTAAAAAAATAATGATACCTACTTTGACCTTGCTTTGATCTGCTTTTCTGAAAAGTGTGGTAGGGGTCTACCTGCTTGATATAAAACCGTCTATTCAATAATCACAATTAAATGCGGCAGATAAGCATGTATTTATTACATAAAATCCTTCAATATCACAGTCAGAACTCAGAAGAACTGTTTGATTATGATTAGATTGCAGAGATAAGTTCAGTGGCCTGAATTGATTGATATTGCAATACTCAAGGTATATCCTGTCTAATAAATTAAATTCATATCTTGCATGGCTCAAGTCATTACATAAACCTATAAAATTAAAGCCACATATAAAAAAATATGAGATAGGGGTAAGTGGTCAACTGACAAATGATGACAAAACAATGAAATTAATGAAATTGATGGACTGATGATGGGATAGGATGCATTCTGCAAAAAGGGAAAGACTTTCTTGGCATGAAAATTAGCCAGTGGTTAAGAGTATGGTTTGATTGAAAACAGGAAAAGGGTTTACTTTCCCAATTTAAACCAAATTGATTGACCTTTAAAGCTAAAATATCTACTGTGGTGCCTAGTTCACAAATTCTCCTAGTAATTTCTGTTTCCAAGATTAATGGAAATGGTTAAAAATTTCCCATGAATGAGAATCTGTTTACACAGGAACCCAGGGTACTTATAGCCTCGACAGGTTCCCGTCAATTTCCTAGAAAAAGAAGTCTTAGCGAAGTGTCAAAAACCCCAAAGTAGCATATCTGAATTTCAGGTAAGTTATTCATACTGAACTCTGACCCAAGTCTGCCCATTTCCTCATTTTCAGCTACTTAGCCTGCAAAACAAATATGAAAAGGGCTACACTACATAATTTCGATGCAGAATTTTGATAGCACCACATCAATGAAGTCAAATGAATTCCATGAAAACATGGAAACTAGAAAATTAAATAACTTGTATCTAATAATTTAAACTGCACATTGAACCACAGTCAACTTATTTTTAATTCCTAAGCCGTTTCTAATGTCAGACTGGCAAAAGTCAAAAATGAAATTCCTTACGGATTGCGTAAAATTAATCCACTTGTTTATGAGGCTGTCTTAGTATTGTCATCGGACTCTAGAGGTCATCTTTCTTATCTGCACCAAAATCAAACTATCGTCACCGCTTTACTACGCTACGACAGAATAGTAAAATTAAGTCACTCAGCTGTCGGCAAAAGTAACAATTAGAGCTAGTGTTGACAACTTGGAAAGTATGAATACCGGTGAAAAAAGACATAAAAAGATAACGAAATGTCAAATTGGTGTGTGCAGCGCACACGCTCACTCACGCAAATTTCGGAACCTTCTCCCCGGTCTTGTCACCCATTATGAAGATGAAGGAGACTTGGATTATTGATCTTCTAGTCCTGTATCGTAGACTATTTTCTACCCACTGACACAGAGCCCGAAAGATGCAAGATTCGTCTGATCTATCAGAGTATTATTTTTTGGCAATTAAGTCGATGTCCTCACTCCACACCAGTGATGGGTTGGGAATGGGCGGAGAGTGAACGTTTCAGGAGGGGAAAGTGTGAGGGGAATGGACATACTACACGAGGACACCTTCATGGAAAATTTGTAACGAAAAGCACGTTTTCGTTCTGCGGTCAATACAGTACTGCCCTCCGTTGACGTAAACGGCAACTATCTTTCCGAGACTAACTTTCCTCTCTCTCATGATCACGTTCCGAATATGCCTTACTGTCATTGTCATTCGCTCTTTCAAACGCTCCGCCCAAGATGCAGAGCCATTCTATTTGTTGACTGTCTCTCCCCGTAAACATTCATAAACCAGAAAACCAGCCGGGGCGGAGGGTCGCTCGCTAAAGTCGATAACTGAACAGTGTTACGCTAGTATGAAGTGTTTAGTGCTATAGAATCAGGTTCAAGCGTGTGTGAGTGTGTGAGTGTTTTTAATCCATAATGTCGCGGCAGGCTGATCGTCAGAGCTATGCACAAACGTACAAATTGGTTGTTGTGGGCGGCGGAGGAGTGGGTAAATCTGCTATCACCATACAGTTCATCCAAGTAAGATAATATTAGTCATTTAAACAACTATGCCTCCAATCTGCTTGTAGTCTTTTGTAGCTTCATCGAAACGACATGTATTCAGCAAAGTATAAACACCTGTTGAATGTTATGTTACGATGGAATGGTCTTTAAGTGCCGTTTCAAATGAGATATGCCGACCTGCAGCGGAGCCGCATTGTGATAACTTGACCGGCAAGGTTTTCTGCATGAACTTGCGTGCACCTGCTCCGCCGTACTTGAAAATTCGAGATGAGTCAAGGCCCCAGGGGGTGGGAACATCATTTCTCATTATCCACAGTTTCTTGGAAATGTAAATATTCACTTCTTAGCCAAGTATGGTAAAAGAATAACTTTCTCCATCTCCATTTAAAGAAACACCATGTAAGTAACATAACACCGTGAACACTGTATAGCGACTGTCATTAAATAGATAGAGACATCACATTTTGGCACATGTCAATACGAATTTATTTATTCCGGCTGAGCGCAGCGTGACAACAATTCCCAATGATGCAATGTTTATTCATCGATTCAAATGATACGAGTGCGGTTGGGAATATTTCGATTTCGTCACTACGAGAGTCGATTCCTAAAATATAATACGCTCTTCCTCGAAAACCTTTAACGCTTTAACTGATATTTCGTCCTAGCCTGACGTCACAGATATTCACGCCTCCGCCCCTGGGATCTGATGCTGTGTGGGAAGAATGTTAATTTAGTGGTTTCTCTCGAGCATTCACTCAACTCCTTATATATCTAAAAATCGCTAGAAGAAGTTGGCCTTTGTTGAAGACTTGGCTGACAGAATGCAAGTAGTATCTAGCCAGTGGCAAGTTGACTCTGATACTAATCCCTATTGCCGCCTTAATCCCAAGTTCCAACTGAACGCCGGCCTTGTGCCCATTCTGGGTCGGCCAGTCTCAACTCAACTCACTGCTAATACTATTTATTCGGTGTGACGTCATTATGTTAAACATACACCCACGTGGGCGAGGAATGGGTTTACATCAATCACTGGAATTCAATGGACTTCTCGGATTCACAATTGATCACGAAATAAGTTCAATTGTCTGGATGGCTAAACGAGGAGCGAACTCCGCCCAAATCACGAGCATTTTTGCGACATCAATCTGGAGTTATTGTTATCGGGCTTTTATTTGTGTACTTTTAGATACCCCTGTGCTGTCAACCGTGCGTGGATAATGTCATAATTATAAGTAATTGGTTAATTACTGGTTTAAGTAGACTGTAATTTTTAGATATGATTATCTAGGTGTTTAAATATTACCTGCCCTGTTATTTAACAGTTAATTCGCTTGTTTTGTAATGCTAAAAGTATTTTGTGACCACACTAAAGTAATTGGCAACTAGATAACAGGGTTACAGATAATCCTAGAAGTTTTCAATTTCTTGCTAGAGCAAAGCAAATGTGGTATTTTTCCTCAACTTTTCTCAAATAAGCAAAAAAAAAAAAAAAATGCAAGTTTTGCATGCACAACATGGGGTTGTACCAACATGGGGTTGTACCAACAACCCCAAAATGATGATCAAATCAAAGATTAAACTATTCTCTGATTGAATCATGCAAACTTGTTGGATAGCCCTTGCCTTTATTATTTGAATTTAGCTGAAACCTGATTTTATGGATTCTTATCAACTGAGAGCATGACAAACAAATATTTTTATGCCAGGAATGTAATTATCTAGAGTTATCATCATTACTCAGCCTGAAAACAGATTCCTTTTAGCTAGTTAGGTTAGTCAATAGTTATCAAACTATTCAACAAGGAAATGTAATTTTAGAAACTTTTGCAAAACAGTTTAATAACCAATTTGGCTCACAATGTTATTGACATAATAAAAATATGATTTGCATTCATTTTTTTTGTGCACTTTTAATAATATAACTTTCATTGGTTTTTCAGAGTTACTTCGTGACAGATTACGACCCTACAATTGAAGACTCATACACCAAACAGTGTGTTATCGATGATGTCCCAGCTAAATTGGACAGTAAGTCTCAGGTTTAAAAACTTACTTGACCATGAGTAACAACAATTTTTCAATAATAGTGTGCACAAGGGGGCAGGTCATGGCATAACTGTGTGGTGGCATGAACTCTGCACCAAATGAATTTTTGGATTTACTTTTAAGTCAGATTATTGATGATAAGCAGTTTTTTTTTGTGGTTTGATGGATAGCTCAGAAGAATAGTAAAGTCAAAAAGGATTTTGAAAAATAATTGCACACTGAATTGTATGGGGACCTTTGTGGTGCCATCTCTGGACAGTTTTACCTGTAGTCTGTGAAGATTTAAATGAGAAGGGCAGGGAGACATTGACCCATGCACCCACAATAGGCGTTATTTATTGGTACTGAATTTCTGGTAACTGAGATTTCTGGTGTGATCTACCCCCATGGTAAGGCAGAGTAGTTTAAAGCCACACGAGGTGCTGTTTTGCTCTGATGTGATTTCAGGTGAAATTGCAAATGAATAGACACCCTGGACTACCTTATTGATGTAGTGCAAAAAGGATAAAAGGACAAAGTTGTCAAACACATATTAAATTGTAACAATCCCTTACATAGTCCTAAAAGGTATTTGGTTATTAGTTATCTTTGCCCTAAACTATAAAACCAATGGTTACATCTGGTGTTAACAAAAACAACACTTAATAAGTATCCCTTTTCCCTGTACCTATATGTATTTTCTAGACAGTGTAGGTACATTCCTTTTTACCATTGAATCTTAAAAAAAAAATGTTGAGGTTGTTTATACTTATAATTAATATTCAAGGCTACGACATAGCTTTGAGTTTGGCTTTGAGCATATTTGAGCAAACAATTCAAAATTCTTTTTGGTATTTGGTATGTGGAGTCATATTTATGAAGTCAAAAAATGCAAAGCTAGACAAACAATACGAACAGAAATATAAAATAGTGAGGTAGTGATTCACGCATAAATGTAGAGCCGTCTGCTTTGAAATTCAGGTAAAGATGACAAATACTTGCCATTCGTTACGCCCGAATGTTGTTTGTCACCCGTGGCCCGGTGAGGTGTAGTTCAATGCCAAGATTTGAGGTGAGGAGCTGCTGGCTCTGCTCCGATTGCTTTCCTCTTTTACATCTCCACTTTCTGCCAATTGGCACACCTCACCTCTAATCACAACAACATTTTTATTTGGAAGAAAGTGTCTTGAAATTCACCAACACTTAGAAAGGAAGAGTCCTAATTGAATTCTGGCAGATTAATGATACCTTAAGTTTTATTTCTTAGCACAATATTCATTTAACTGTATGATTTAAGAGCAACTAAAATGGGAAAATTTAAGGACATGGACTATTTTTCATAAAACAACATTGATTACAAGCTGTCAAAAGCAAGAAAGTGCCTCTATTGCAGTATTATATTCCTTCCACACCATGCAGTTCAGAGTTTACCATTCAGAGTTAAATATCTTTCTATGAGGTCCCTAAGCCAATTTAAGGTTACTTATCTGTGTCTTGTACTTGTGTTACAGTTTTGGACACAGCCGGACAGGAGGAGTTCAGTGCGATGCGGGAGCAGTACATGCGATCGGGAGAGGGCTTTCTCCTCGTCTTTGCTGTTACTGACAAGGCTAGCTTCGATGAGATGTACAAATTCCATCGGCAGATCTTGCGTGTGAAGGACCGTGATGAGTTCCCCATGCTAATGGTGGGAAACAAAGCGGATCTCGACCACCAAAGAATGGTACGTTGATACAGCAGTTTGCTTGCTTTCAAAAAATTCAGACTGGGTTGGTTGTGTATATTTATCCTGCTGTCTTTGATCAGAGTTTTTACTGATCTTGAAGATCAAGGGGGTACTGAAGCTTACAAGCACAGTCTGTAGAACAGTTTAGATTCCTGGTAAAATTTTGCAAACAAAATTTTTTTACTTTCACTAGGTACCAGCCCTGCAAATAACTCTTATTCAATGGAGTCAATATTTCTAGTTTTTTTTTAAACCACACCCATTCATTTTGTATTGTCAATAAAAATGTTCAAATTATTCTATTTTCTTCAAGAAGCCATATTTTTTCTTAATAAGGTTCCGTAATAAATGTTGATTATCTCAATTTCGTTTGACCACTAGGTGACGACAATAGAAGCGCAAAACCTCGCTCGGCAGCTGAAAGTTCCGTACATTGAATGCAGTGCCAAGCTGCGGATGAACGTGGACCAAGCGTTCCACGAGTTGGTACGGATCGTTAGGAAATTCCAACTCTCTGAACGCCCTCCATTGAAGCCTGGCTACAAGAATTCAAAGAAGAAATGTTGTTTACTTTAAGTGGGCCAATTTAAAGAATGCCATGTCAATACTGACACTACACATCACATGGAGCACAAAAAGGTGCTATTTTTCTATGTGTTCAAAGAAGTTGATGCGATTCAGTTAATTGAGTGGGCCGGATGGACCGTTACTAAAAGATGGTCAAACACCTTGTTTCATCTCGAAGGCTATATTTGACTAGATAACACAAATACATTTTGTGAATAACTTTTACAAAACTCTTTTAAGTGAAAACTCTTTATCACCCCCAACCATTCAATAAATTAAAACTTGAAGGAATATGTTTTTCAGACTTCTAGAACATGATAAAGCTTTTTAAGCCTTGCACACCTGAACAGATCGTATTCTCTTCAATTTGCTTCTGATGGTGGTTAGTTTGATATTATTTCAGTCTTTATAAAAAAAGTTGACAAAATTCAAAGCTCCACACATATTTTGTCACTTTGTTCTGGAAGAATCCTGTTTGTTGGGTAGTTTTTTTTTAATGACAGTTTAAAACTTCAAACTGTGCTTTCGAATTAGAAAGTATTTTTTATCATTGAGGGGAAAAAAGCTTTATTCATTTTAAAAACGTTTACTTCTTTAAAATGAGTTTTACAGAACAACTGGCACATCTTGATTGTGTTTTAAAAGAGTCCAGTAAGAAACCTTCAACTTAGTTGACTTGAAGCCGGCTGGCAGAGATATACCACCATACGTTTCACCTGTAAAAGTCAGCACCAAGGCGCCCAAGTCAACCTCAAAAACTTTGTCGACCCTTCGAAAAGGATCGAAAAAAAGTTAATTGCAATGAAATAGTAATGGATGGTTAAACAAGGGTTCTAACGGCAATCTAAAAAAGGTCTCTGCCGACAATCGAACGTGGAACCTAGAATGAAAACATAAGACGAAAAACTACATTTTTTTACAGAACTCATACTTTGGTGGTTCAATTTTACATTCATTCTCAAAGTATATTCGTACCTCTACAAATCTCTGTGAATTTCTTCTGCATCAAACGTCTATATGTAAAAATAAGTGTCTTAATTCTTGTTGGCTTGGATTGCAAGCATGGTAATAACATTTTTACGTCAAATGAATTTAACACCGCAACTGGATTTGTGATTGGAGTTGTTTGTTAAAATTGCCAATAAATTTAACAATTTTGGAAAATTTTCATAAAATAAATTTTTATTAATTATATAGAGGACAGAGGTTCCTGTTCATGTACCTATTTGGAGTGTGAATGTAAACCTGCAACAAAGTGTGACATAGGTATTTAAATAAACCATTAACAATACATTTCATGTACTAGTAATGAACTATTTGAACATATACCTCTACACCTAAATGTGTTCAGAATTACGTTCATAAATACTAACTAGTAACTACAGTACACTCTCCCCAGATAATGTACCTAGGACCTACCTACTAGCATTGCACAAAGATACCTACTCTAACACAAGTGTAAAAGGAGGTGCCCAGAAAGTATTATTTGCACAAACCAGTGTTTTTAAATTTGAGAAATCCTCTAGTTTCTTACCGTTTTGAAAATCCAATGATAAGCAATTGAAATAATTGTGGATTAAAGATGTTTTGTTTGTATACATTTTACTATTCTGATTTAAATTTCATTGTTCACATACTAGATCAGCTGGTATTACATTTTTGTAATGTACAATCTCTTTGTTCCAAGTCACCTGCCAATTGTGATTGGTTTATGCTTCCAAGGTAGCTATGATATTGCCACTGCCATAGAATAACAACATGCAATATCACACAAGTATGGGCTGCATTATGGTTTTCCTATGTTGATATTACTTTTAATTTTGATTTTCAAGTCAGCTAAAATACGTTCAGTACATAGCTAATGAATTCCCAACTTCTCTTATTGACACAAGGTGTTGAAGTAAGTTGGCCAGCATATATTTTTTTCCCACTGTAACAAGTCATTTTTTTTTACGCAACTGGCAATGGAATGGCTTTTGCTGTCCTATTCATGGAATACGTTAAACAGAATGGAGATTGGCATAACCGAAAAAAGTTAACCGTAATGCAGCGCTGTTCAAGCTTTAAAAATTTCCCTGTGGCGAATATTGATGTTGGTACTATTAATGAGTACCATTAATGATATCTATGATGCATTGCCTTAGCGGAAAATGTGACATTATAATTATATATTGAGGACATGAAGGGAAATGTGCCAATGGGCAATTTAAAATTGTTTTTTCGTTAGAAAAAGATCATAATTAAATCCATAGATAAAATTTTTAAATGTTTCAAAGTTTAATGGGTGTTAATAAAGTGGATAGACCGTTGACACTTGTGTAAGTTGTCTGTCTTCCAATAATCATGCTTTGATTGAAATATTTGGAGGAAATAATCAAGACTTACTGTGCTTTAACACCTTCATCAAACGAGACTGCCATGTCCTTCGTTGATGCCATCGCTACTAAAAGCGCCATTTCTAGAAAATAATACTAGCCTATATTATATATTTTTATGGTAAATACAATTTAATGTCTAATTGAAACTGAGGATCTAATGATTAATTAATAAAATTAATAAAAAATATTTTTATGTTTGTTATTGACCATCATCCTTTGAGCCTCAACTCATTTTCCAGCCTGGTTAAACCGGGGACTAGCCCAACTAGCGTCACAACAGCTGGGATAACAATAAATACAGGCATTGGTACCATGTATCAGTAATGTCTTAGTCCAGATAGGAAAATAAAAGGTTGGACCAATTATTTGGAGAATACTAGATCAGTGAATTCGGAAAGGCACTTGGGAGACACTAATTGATTGCTTAATAAACAAAAACAACTTGCATCGACTAAATCCAGTTTTTATTCAGTGATACGGTACGATTCGTGTTGACCGTCGGCACTCTATATTTTGTCCACAAAGCATATAGTATTATAACAGATATCAATAATGTACAACGTTTGAAACGACTAAGACGTCAACAGGGCCAGTCATTTACTTGACGGCTAATTGACGCAGGTCAGCGATGCACTTCTGTAGCGTGTCTTTCTCCTGCTGGGGGGTGATGGACTTTAGCACGCCAGAAACGATCCACTGAACCATGTGCTTCTGGTTGATGCGTCGATCGATGTTTTGTGTTTCCACTTGGTAGTCCAGACGTCGCTTTACCTACAAACGAGCAAAAAAAATTCAAGTTTTGTTTGGACAGTCTTAGCAATGGCAGCCTCTGAAACATTTTTTTTTCACATTTTTAAAGAGGTCAGGCAATCTCAGCATCTCGATGGATGTCTACCATTGAAATTCCTACTTTTTTTTCCAAAATTTGCAACAGAAAGGATATTGTAGCACTCAGCTAACAAGTTGAACGGTTTGGACGGACGAGATTGACTCCTAAAAAAACCTTTGTCGGCATTTCGACCACTTTGGCTACGCTTCAATCATATCAGCGCAAAACCATTCAACATTATAATCAGACAACTGCGATGGAGGTGCCATGCACTCCGGCAGTTATCTAAATTATTCCATTAGAAACTACAGTGATTGGCGACCTCTGTATGTACATGTACACACAAAAATTGATTTCTCAGTCCACTATTAAATGATTAAATTCTCATCAACTAAGAGCACTAGTCAGTACATACCTCACTGAAGACGTGGGCAATTCGTTCGCGGTAAGCTGCCTCAATCTGAATGGCAATGTTCTCTTTCTTGGCAGAAAACAGCAGAGACTGACCCTCAGCACGCCACTGTTCCTTCTTTTCAGCCTCCGCAGCGTCGTCAAAGGCTCGGATCGTGACATGCCGACTCTCTTTCCAGTCACTCTCGATTTGCTGCACAGAACAGATCAAGATAAATGCAGGAAGGGAGCATCAATAGTTCACTAATTTTGTTGAAGGTTTACATTTTTCGAAGTGAAAGGAGCGAGAACACCGTTATAGCAGAATTGATAAGCAAATTTGGTGTTTGTAAACAGATAGGCATTTATCTCTTTAAGAAAAATATGAATGCCTTGAGCAGGCTAGAAAGTGTCGCCAAAGACCAAATAATGAAGTCCCTGGTCTATTTGCTGTCTTAGAATAAAATCAAAAAGGTTTAAAATGCAGATCCATTTTGAAACGAGCAAAGAGACTAGAAGAATGGGGCAACAGCCACCAATCAACTGACATATTTTTGACATCCAACTTACATCAACCTCCTTGTCGGCATACTTTGCGATGGCAGGACCCAGCTTCTTCACGGCAACAGCTGCCATGATAGCAAGAGATATTCCGGAGTAGAATTCGTGTTCCATTACATAGATTTCCTTACTGCACAGGTATGTAATGACACCAATGCCGAAAGCGTATGGTCCTGTAGCTCCAGTTTTCTTGTAGAAGATTTCAAACCATCCCTCGGGAATAAACCCATGACGGACTGGTGCAGGATCAATCGGCCTGACGGGTCGTGGGAAATTTACTAGGTCTCGCTCCTGGCTGTCGGTGGTCACGGAGCCACCTTGAGGTGGGCAGGTTGGTGGTTGAGGGCATGTCTGGGCTCCACGCACCCAAAGCAGAGCAGGAGCGCCCTGAGCTGTTAAAAAAACCAATAGTATTAATGATATGGTTCAATATTGTTCAATAATTTAGAACAAACTTGGGAAAAAAATAAATGGTGGCCTCTGCCCGCTATCTGCATAGAATGGCACACCAGTTTTGGGAAGGCGGCCAAAAGGTATCCAAATTTAATAATTCGGAGTGAATGTAAAGCACTAATTGGAGTCAAAACGTAGTCGTGGGAATGTGATACTAATTTATACTTACAGTTGCGAAGTGCGAGCCTCGACAACATTATACCGCAACGAAAATTCTCTCCAAATTTTAAGATGGAGGAAGGGTAGAGAAAGTCAGGCAGGTGACTAAACAAAGTAATGCTTAAAACAAAATTCAACAAACCATTATTTAGGTCTAAAATCAACATATAAATTTATTGTCAGAAGCGAGAAAAGATAATGAGTATTTGTTACAAATATACTTGTTTAAAAGTCATAACGCTGACTTTGATTACAATCCACGCCTTCTTGTCACCTGTTGATCGTCACTATCGCTGGCTACTAGATGGCACTAGCATCGTATTATTAAACTTTCGAACCGTTTGTAAAAATTTTATTTGAAACTATTTTAGGAGCGTAGTGATAAATTTAGTAAAGTACGGCCAACTGGGTGGTTTTCGAGTGAGACTCTTCGACTTTCGCTGTCGCTTTTAAAGAAAAGCATATCAGGTAAACGCGTCACACGCACAATTTTAAGCTTGGCATTGGTGGCTTTTAATTCGTAAGTTGCAAAGCCAACCTCGAATCTCATGGTTTTCCGCGTTTGTGCTGATTTTAGCTCCTTCGAACACTAAATAGTAGACACCAAAATAATTATATCATTCTGTCTTGTGCCCACCACCAAAGGTACTTCAAGCACGTGCTATTTCTTCTAAAATGTCTGTTACATTTTAAAGGTAACAAATCAAACGATCTAATGATTACAACGTCTTTGTAGGGTCTGGGTCATAGGTTATGTTCCGAATCCTATGCAGCAAGCAAGCCTATTCAAACCGTGTTCATTTCGTACACATATACCTGTCAAACGCTGCTACTCTTGAGCTAGAATAGCGAAAACTTGGGGCACCAAAATGGAATTTGGCGTACCTATTCCATCAAAACACACAGGATTATGTTGAAGTCGATTATATCAGCTGGTGGCTCTTAATGTAAAAATATTGTGTTCGTTTGATGAAGACGGAATACATATTTTAAATTCACTATACATAAAACTGGTTATATTCGTTTAAGCTTGTTTAGCAAGCCAGTACGAGTCAGTACCATGTCAACGTCCTCTGAATGAATTTGTTTCCAGCTCACATACCAAAAACGAATCTACAGGGGTTTGATTCGATATGCTTCTCAAAGAATTCTGAAAGACATCTCATGGCTGCAATTTGCTAATTCCGTTGTGAGTTACATTTTAACCTTACTCGTAAATCGTGCCATATATAAAATAACTGATTTCAAATTAAATCCTCCTAGGGCTATCACTTATGCGACTTCGTGCCTTTTTGTAATGCTGCACGTTTTGCGCTCCCACCTCTTCGGCTCGTGGCTAGCATTTCTACAACAGTGTCTTGCCAATATGGTGCCCTCGATTTTTTGTCTTCAGTCGCAAGTTATGTCATGGGGAGGGGGGGGGGGGGTGCCACCCCCTCGTGCCACCCCCATCCACACACACGGCACCAGATTGTCCCATGAAATATCGAGCCTGACACGTACACGCGTGATTAATCGATTATACCCCTATGTTCTTACTTTCTTCCACTGATTTCCCAGATTGTTTACCCTCGGTTGTGCCAGCGAGTGAAATCTTAGATATTTTTCAACGCTCGATCTCTGAGTGTTGAACTGGGATTCCTAACCAAAGTACGATCATCTTCCCTTCCGGTATACTTCTATCGGTCAATGCCAGGTGTCCGTCTCTCGTCCATGTACTTAGCAAATATAAAACAATCAGGATCAAAGACTATCAGGATGATTACCCGATTCCAAAGAAAATAAGAACTTTCACATTTACATCCCAAATGATGATCGATCTTAGTACTGCTTCAGGTTGACTTGATTTCATGGGTATGATGGCACTTTTTTTATGGAAAATTAAAAGTAGATATCTATCGAAATAATATTTTAAACTCTGTGAGATATGAAAATGTTAAAAGCCAAAGTTTAAAGTTTCGAATGTTCCGAATGTCAAAGTTTTGAAACAGATAATGAATACCCTGTTTTAAAATACGTCTCTTCAAAACTATCATCATAGGATAGCGGAAAAAATAGTATTAAAGAACATCCGATGATTTGAAATGTTCACGTCAAAATCGAATACAACTAAAACCGTGAGGAATTACAGAACGGCATTATAAACACAAGACGCCACTGGAATTTAATTCGACGCAAACCTCCGATTGGCACAATTTGTTATTTCGCGTCGTTGCTCTGGTAGCTGAGACTCGATTCATCAGCCCCGCCGCCCGCATGTGCACCACCCGATCAGCTCGACTCTTCCATTCACGGATCATTACGCGACGGTCACGGTCCATCCGTCCGGTCCCCAGCATCCCTGACATCCAGATAGCATCCTTGCAATCAATCAGCGGGCTGCAACAAGGAGGCTGAACGTAGGCTCGACGTTTTAGATCTCGCGGCCAATGACATTGATTGCCTGCCTCGCTGTTTGGTTAGCGCTGATATTTTGATTGTATGAAAAGTTTGGCGCAAGTTTTCTTAGCGTTAAGTTTTTACGTTAGCATGATAATCTCATCGATGAAAAGATATTCAAGGCACGCCGGGAACTACTTTAAAAACTGTTTTTCAGCACGACCGAAGGGAAAGAGAAAAAAAGAAAAGTAATTGTGATCGACTATAAGAAAGCTATTTCGGATTCTTGGTCTCGTGTGTTTTAATCACAAGTGTATTTCAGCCATGAAAATAATGTTTTGTAAACGAACTTGTAATTTTATTATCCATTTATCATTACTGTCCGTGACGTTGTTTAAGGATGGTATCAGCTTAGAGAAAGTAACCATTCCTTTCTCTAAGGACAAAGCACAGACAAATAAACCCAAAAAAAATTTTTTTAGCAAAAAAAAGTAATATCAGTTAACTGGTATCAGTACAAACGCATTTTTTTTGAAATTTTTTACAGTAATAGCAGTAATAGCTTTATAAACAGTAACCATTTGAGGTAATTTGAAAATAAATCTCACCATATCACCAGCAATAATCCATCAACTAAATTAATCTAAACTCACAGTGACCTTTAACGCCATGCGTTCCTCGTTAATTCTTTCTCACAACCCTCGGCAAACTTGTCGCCGTACCTAACCCAGATTTGAGAAAGTGTCAAACTGATTTCCAGCTAAGTGATTAGGCAATTACATCAACGTTGAATGATGATTAATTAAAATGGCGTGAGTGTCTGACGGGGCGACCGCGTGCGTGCGGCTTGCTCGACTTGAGCTATAAGATCGACGTCTATGCGAGATCGCTTGGGGTGAAACGTAGTGTAGGCGCAAGCCGCGTCGTGTCAGCGACAGATGGAGCCACCATCAATAATTTCTCTTCGCCTTTCATCGTGTACTGCCTGTCGCCATCAGTGGCGTAGTCGTGTTTTTCTTGGTCAAATAAAAGGTGGGTGTTGATTTCAAGGTCAAACTGTTTTTTTTTCGGTGCAAAATTTGGAGTGTGGCGGCTAAATGATTTTTAGGAAGAGATGGTTCGATTTGTCGCTGGTCCGAACCGGAAAGATTTTCCAAAAAAAGTTTCTATATAGTTTGAAAAAAGTGTTCACGTTGTCTAAATGTCGGTAGCTTATGGGTTTAGCTGATGCCAAGGATCCAAAGTGATTTAACCAAAGGCCAAGAATGAAAAGATTGTGATAAAGATTACAAAACTATTACAACTGCAAATCAATAAATCTTGAAAGTGATCTTGAGAGAGAATTTTGCTTTTACCCTTTGTTTTGATAGCTTGTGCAATTCATGTTTATGTATGCTATCCGAACAGATTTTTCTAGGTCACAACTCGCTTTACTGTAATATTCTTAAATTTCTTATCACAGTTTACCAAGAGCATACAGGATAGTTCAACCGAACCATTGGGCTAAAAATGTTGGAAGGGTAGGTCATCGATAGGTCATACAAACATCAATTTTATTGACAGCGATCTAACTTTACAGGATAGTAGAAATATGAATATCGTAAATCGAAAAACTACCGTCTTATTTTCTCCAAATTGTTTGCTTGAAAATGAGCCATCCCGAATTTTGTGAGGCCGCTGACCGCTGGTCCAGCCCGGGCCGCCGCTGGTTTCCGTGGACCGTGTTGACACTAGCTAGGATGACCATCGTCAGGCCTTAATGGATCGAGATTTTATACTCGCGGCGATGTAAGTAAGCTGTTAGGAGCATGTAAGGACTGTGCTCCGTAATCTTGAGGGATTGGATAAAGACATTTGCTGAAAAATGAGTCGTTGAAAAAATCGCGAGGAAGTAAAAAAAAAAAACCGATGTCTCATCACAACGTCTTATGTCGACGTGTAGTTGCTGTATTGCTTTATCTTAATGCATAATGAGACCCAACTACGGACCCTTAAAATAAGAATTATTTACTGATTTCTAACCACCACAGACTTTTTCTTATTTTGTAAATTCTGTTAGCGGCAGGATTTCCAATTCCAATATCTATATTTTCGATCTTGCAACTTATAAGTTATTGCTTAGGAAAGGTCGTCTTATTAGCACTAACATATTTTCCAACACCAGCGTCTGAAAAGCAACAATATCCCAAATCCGCGCAGCGACATTTCGACAAGTATCCAAAATCGTGTCAACGAATAAAGAAACTCCACGTCGTATTCTGTCTTAAGAGTAACAATACAAATTGTTAAATTTTCCAACCCTAACCCAACTAATCACACGTCTCAGGACAATCTTTCAACATTCAAAGATTAAAGCGTGATACAGCCAGCATAAGTCTGTGATCGGATATCGAATTGCAAGTTCCATGTGCACAGTATTAAACGCGGGCCACGGAGCCGCCCGCTCGAGTCGGGCACGCTTGTTTACTCATGTCGGAAACACGAAAACAGGCGTTACTCAACTGATCTGAATAATTAACAATCCTTGCGTTCTTGGGCGAACCTAGCCGCGCCTCGCTGATGCTGGATGCTGGCAGCGAGCGAGCTGATGTAACCGGATTAAGCGGCGACATTCAGCGTCGACTAATTAATTGCTACTACCGGATCTGAGACAGCCAGTGGCGTAAGCACTCACGTTCAATGGAGGGCCGAGGTAACGAGCTACGGTAAGTTACAATGAAGGGATGAGCGGTTGCTTCTATGGGTTTATGTTGTAATGTGTAGTTGTATAGGAAGTTTGAACTGGTTATTAAAACCACTGTTTACCGGTTGTGGGAATGTGGTTTCAAATCTCTTTAGTGATTCAAAGATACATTTTCATTTAACATGATCTTTGATAACCTACGGCTTAATTAGATGAGCGTAGCAAGCGAAGATAATACTCAATTTGACTACCCGTTCTATTTAATTTATTATTATTCTTTTACATATTTGTATTTGTTTGCTCTCTACCGGCAAAATGGTTGGAGGGATTTGAATAACATTTGCAGGACACCAGTGAAGTACTGAACGTAGACTAGATGCGGTTTTAAAATTAATCGATTTGATGTTTTTTTTTGAATAAATATTTACTTAAATTCTCGTCGATATCTATTTATCAAAAATCCAGGCAGAAATTGTTTGGTTGAAATGCACAGATATAGTTTCCATGGCAAAATGTTTACAGTGCGGATATGACACAGCCTTTGGTGAACCACAAGTACCGAAAAAAGTACGAGGGGGTACCTACTCCTTTCCGAAGCAAAAATAAAAAATAAAGAAATAAAGAAATAAAGGACATAATAAAATATACTTATCTACAACGCATCTCAAAGTACCTTCTCGAAGATCTGGTAACATAATGAAGGGGCATAGCAAGTTTAAAAGCCATCGCAATTTTGTCTTTAAAGGAGAATTGAGTCAAATTCCGAACCCTCCGAACAATTAATCTATAAAATAAAATACGTTTGATAACCAGTTTGATAACCTTCTTAATCGATTGCAACAGTGTTTACACCACTGCGTGGACACGGGGCTAACAGTGCGTGGCTGATTCCTATCTCAGACGCACACGCATCTTCCGCGCTAGGTGGCACAACGTTAATTAGCTCAGACTTGGGACTCTTCCGTCGCAGGATCTCGCCCCTACAGCCGGGAGGCGCCGAGGTGCGTAGACGACGACGTGTCGGCGCCCACGTGCCTGGTAAGGGGTGCGGGGGGGGGGGGGGGGGGGGAAGAGGATCGGTGTCTCTTGGAAGGAAGTGCGGGGGTACAGGCGCCTCCACCGAGGGCGTTGTATGTTAGCTAGCCGGGAAGAAGTCGAGGGTCCCGGAAAGAGTAAAGGTTTACGAAATTTCGGCGGACGCAAGTTGTAATTTCATGCATTTTGTGTGTGATTTTTTCCGTAACTATACTCTACGTCATGGTTGAATAGAAATTTGACAAACTTATTGAATGTAGGCTTTGAGATCGTATAATTGAAGGACAAAGATGAGGCGATTTAAGATTTGCGTTTACTTACGGAGCAATAGGTACTGAACACATGAATTACGATTTGGTGGAAAATGTGCATTACCATGTCATATGTATTAATATCACCAACGAAATTTCCAACTTTTTTAGGCTAAGAAATGGATTCAAAGTAAATCCACGTGATTGGTAAGGCTTTAGCAACTAAAATGATGAAATCTAAAATGCCAGAAAATGGCCAATGCACGTTTTGGCTGGCTGGAGTAGGTTCAGTTGTATAGACGTTCAGCTTTTCAGCTCAGAAACAATAGATACTTGTAAACTTGAGTTGAGGTAACATTGCCACTTAAATTCATTATCCTTGGATGGAAAAACTTGAGACTTAGAGTGGTTCGAGAAGAGAGTAATACAAAATGAGCAACCTTACAGAGCGTGGGCTGAAGTTTGGGACACAAATCGAGACAGATAAAAATGAGGGATCAATGGGAATTTTCAGATTTGATTGTCGAGGGCCGGACGAATATAATCTCTCGAGTGGGCTGGGTGGTATTATCGAGAAAGAGATTCTTACCACAATTTTCTGCTTAGTACCTATCCCTTGAGCAGCCAAATGGGTGAGCGAAGTGATGCATACAAACACACACGGCTGTCACCGTCACATAGAAAAGAATACTTCAACTTGTCAATCTAATATCTTACCATAAAAATACAGAGTGTAAAGAAAAAAGTAAAGGAACGCTTCCTCGTTGAACCTTCCTTGGAGATTTCGTGAAAATTATCGATCGTGTGTCGATAGGAGTATTTTATTCCGGGAAAACTAATTAATTTCATATTTCATACAACCAAATAGGTTAGCTTCTTAAATTAGCTTCTTAAAGATCAGGGAATAAGGGATTTTTTCGAAGACATTGGGCTTGCAATCAAGAAAAAACCCATACAAATCCCAAGAGCTCACCGGAATTTTAAAGACGCGGTCCACATTGAAGGCGTATTACCTAGATCACAATCTTCGCTGGTACATGTATCCACATTATTAACCCCGGAGGAAGGGGGTTGTTTTGGGTGACTAGCGAGCAGCTAGCTGAGCTGCCGCACGGAGCGACTTACCAACTTTGCCCGAGCTACCACATTAAGATGCAGTCAGGCAAACTTTCAGGCCAGGGGATCCTAATATTAAAATTTAATTATGTAACCACAGCCTTGCGTGCATTATTCTTGACGGGAGTGCGAACGATCTTGGCGGGCCTACGTCGAAGCCTGTAATGCTAGTCATCCGAGTGCTTGGCACTTTCACTTCGAACTACGGAGCTTAGAAGGGGACTATCTTTTGGTGAAAAGGCACGGTTTTGGTAGAGATTGACTTATTTTAAGTGATTGGTTACTGGATTTTCAGTAATTTTATCCGGGTGAGCGTTATTCGATGACAACGAGGTTTTTAAAACGTTTTTGGGCGACGTAGTACCTGATTTAGCCAAGAAAATTTGAAGGCGGATTGCGCTCATTGGATTTACCTTTTCCGCAAAGGAATTTTATTTGTCATAAAAATAAATTTGACAGTTTTAAATCATTTTCTTACAGCAGCAAACTACAATTATATGCTCGGTTGGTTTATTTTGTAGCCTCGTACTAGTGATTTAAAAGTATTCTGGTTGTCACATTTTGATGTCCCACCATAAACTCGTTGTGGTCGACTGTCGAGTACTGTGCAAGGAATACATGCAAGCCCATCGTTTTGGCGCTACCAAATAAGCCCACTCCACACGTAAAGAGAGAGAGAGACGATGTCTCGGTTAGCACAAAGCCACTAGTAGCGTGGGTACGCCATCTTTCATGCACCGTGCATTTAATGCTGCTTTCCCCGGCGTGCAGAACCATATCAAACAGCTCCTTGGTAATCCAGGCAGTAAGGGGCATGGCTGATGGTCCTCTACAATCACACGCAAAGACCACACGTTGACCCATTCAGGATGGCGTTTTGGTTTTGTTGCAACATTCGAAATGAGAATAACTCGACCAATGTTAGGGCAAGTAAAAAACATGCTATATCTAGTTCAATTTAGCTGCTTGTAATGCTTTATTATTTTTATTTTTTTATTTTTTATTTTTTTGTATTTTTTTGTATTTTTGTATTTTTTTGCATCAGGGAAAACGAAAACCACTCTCGAGGAGCGAAAAATGCATAGTTTATGGGTACTTTCTGAAGACATATAACCGAACCTTAGCTACCCTTAACCTTTGTAACTTTGCAATCGTTAATATTGTCAATGCAGGGTATAGGTGTGTAATATACATATCTATTTTGAGGTAAAAAAGACGATGATGCAGGGTAATAATCAGGTAGTTTTCATGATAATTCTGTGCCAACAGAGATTCTAGGAATATCGTTGTTTGAATGTTATGCGCTCGGCTAAATTAGTATTTGTTATAAAGCACATATCTGGACTCCTACTGCGCTTTGTTTACTATATGAACCCACACATTCTGTTTGAATTAGATCATGCATGTATTGATGCTTTGATACTCGTGTCACTTTTCCAATCGATCTAATGATAAACGGAGTCAGGCAGTATGATTGTCTATGCCGAGGGACATACTTATTCTGCGTAGTTATATTTATTTCAGCTAACGGGTGGCGATGGTGATGACGATTTATCCACTCTGTGTAGGATATTTCATGACTGTTACAAAATGTCCGTCGTTTTACTTTTTTAAGTCTAGTGATTGTCCGCATTTAATCTTGACCGTACACTGGAGCAATGAAGCCATGAAATAAATGGGGTTGTTTTTCCAACAAGGTATATCTGTTATCGAACGTCATTTGAGAATCTACATCAAATTATATGGTAAAATATCTCAAGAGCTAATATTATAGGTACGTAGGTAAATCATGAAGCGTTTGTTGGGATCGGCTAGCTTTTGGAGGATAATAAACCGTACGGTATTTGAGACCGCTGACAGGATAATTTAGCAATGATGCGTGTAGCGGTTGTTTTCAAGTGATTTCGGTCGGTTCAGGGCTCTAGCTGCCTCGGCAAACCACAACACTGGTTCAGTCACCACATGGTGTGGATTAGGTATTTGCCAATTCATTGTGCCAGTAGTACCTATCGAGGCCCGCCTGTTGATTTGTGGTATTATTAATTAGCGAGGATTATCGAGTCTCTGATCGTGATGGTAGAGTGATGATTGGTAAGGTACTAATTAATGCTAAAATTTGAGCCGGACTGCATTTTGGAGGTACAAGTTCTACGCTCGTGCAATTTGCTTGGAAAATATTGTTAGTAGAGTGGTGCTTGGTGTGAAAATCAGTAATAATTTGTGTGATCTGCTGATCTTGTTTCACAATACTCGGTGAATGAAGTCAGTATCGGTCTCCATAATGAGTGGTTGTCTTGATAATATGTCTCTTTGTGAGTGTACTTTCCAGAAAAAAAAAGAAACGAGGCAAGAATTTGGTTAATAATGCTAGCGACCAAAGTTGTCATGCTAAAAATGAGATCGCACAAAATTCTAAAGCCCCGAACAACGAAGGAAAAAGTGTGAAAGATGAGGTAAATTTGTATTTTCTTTCATACAAGAACATTTTTTAATAGATGAAGCCAAGAATGTAAAAAGTATATTTCTTATCAACTTTCTTGCGGTTTGTTGTAGCTATTAGATGAAAGTGCGCGCCAAGGACCATGCCTACGTTAAAACTTTAAACATTCCGAGCAAACTTCAAGAGTTTCAAAACTAGCCTAAAATCTGGCACCTCCATCAGGCTTACCAACCAACTCGTCCATTATAACGACCACGAGAAAATTGTTCGGCACACGTTTTCGCCAGCTAGCATAACACCAGAATGCACTTAAATGTCGAAACGGCACACATTAAACGGCTGCTGGAGACGCGGTTCAAGGTGTATGTACACGGAACATAAATATATTGGAAACACCAGAACATGTCCCACTTTTGCCGCGCAAATTAGATCCTATTTCATACACTCTCGTACAGGCAACCTCTTTGTCTTCCGTCCCGTTCCGTTCCGTTCCGTTCTGTTCCCTAAAGACTCGACGGAGTGCTTTTGAAAAGATAAAAGCGCCCCTCTCTCTCTTCGCGAGGAAGACGCGAAAAAACAATTTACAAACTTATGAAAGAAAACGCTCCGCCTAGTGGCAGTAATGTGTACTAACCTAATTAGGGTAAACAAGTCTTGTGTGTAAAAGGGTGCAGGCAGCAAGTGTAGCGGCGACAGGCCTTGGTGTAGACGGGGCTGGGGGGGGGGGGGGGGGGTGCGTCCCTTCTCCAGACTTTACCACCTCATTTCCCCAGCGTCGAGCGATCAACACTTCGGGATCACGAGGAACTCATTTTGTTCCGTGGCGAACGAATTGTTTCAACATCTTTCGGGAATTCTGGAGAATAAAGAGCGAGAGAAATGAATAGATCCGTCTATATCGGGCATCGAATCATTGCTGATTGTAAATTTGCTGCGATTAGGTCCACTTCTGACGAATGATATTCATTTTTTTTTGTCTAATTAAACAGGAAATGATCATTGGACAGTGTATACAAAGAAAACCTGTGCTGAAAAGAATCAAGCTCCCACATATCTGTCTTAAATAACAGCGTGTGACATGTGACTCGATTCTGGAAGCTGCTTGCGCACAGCTCCATTGTAATCTGTTTTTCCATCGTCTGATATTGGCTTCTACTAATTTGTCATGCGCTATGGTCTAAAGTATCGTCTCCTTACAGAAATTCGACAATTCTCAACGACCCCCGCGTCTCAGTGACGATCTACTTTGAATAGAAATGAGTTGGAGGAAAGGGATTTGATAACGAAGACCCTATGCAATGGAAATCATCGGCTGATTAAGCAAATGTTTTCCACATGTGGCGGTCGTCTCTGTGAAGTTTTTGGTCCTCTTCTTGCGATTTATAACAAACCCTGGAGTTTCCGGTTAAAGCGCAAGCAATTAAATTATTGTAATGTGCGGGAATACGTAATTAGAGCGTATACAGAGATTTGCTGGAATGTGCACTCTTTGATTGCTGCTAAGATGCAACGTACCATGCGGTATTTGCACAAGGAAGCAGTGGATGGCGATAGCAGATGCGATGCACTCTGCATTATAGTGTTTATTCGCGCTCTTTGCGAGAAAACCCGATGAAAGCACGAGATGTAGGTAAAACGGGGAAGTAATTTGATCGATAATGCAGGGAAAATAAAGTAAGCTAAGATTATTGAATTTTTAGTATGGACGTGTTGAGTGAAGGGGTAGTTTCTTTTTACAAAAAGGAAATTTACGAGACTTGTGGCCAGTTGAAAACGTTGCCTATTTGTGATGTACCGCCTGCTTTTCAGACAAGGCTATATTTAGGTTATTTATGGTATTTTACTATTTTAATGTCGCTGTGTTGGTCTGAATGTTTTATTCGTCTTCACTGTTTTTGAGGAATAATTTTTAAACCTTGGAAGAACCAGTTTAGGTTGAATAAGTATTCAAAGGTGCAGTGAGGAGCAGTGAGGAGCAGTGAGAAATTTTAGAACTTTTCACGTTCTTATTTGGTTATAATAATAATAATAATAATAATAATAATAATGTTTATTGTCATTAGGAACAATTACGCGACATGAATTTGTATAACTGAAAAAATTGCACTACTTGTGTATTTTATTAACTTTCAATCAAAACTAACATACGGAATTATCTTATGGAGACAAAGTAAGACCACCAGAAGACTGTTTGTTCTCAAAGAAAGATAATTTAGGTATACATAGCAAGAGCCAGCTATAACTCAGCAGTGGAGATATCAAGCAAAGATTCTTATAAGCCACTTTTTAGATTTTTTGAAAATTCTGACCCTTCCTTGCCGTTATATTTTTAAGACAATAATGTATAAAGTAAAAAATTTACACTGACAAATTACAATCTTATTTGACAAGAGCCAAAGGTCACAAAACCTTGCTTAAATTAACAAAACAGTTCTAAATTTTTTTTGGAGAACATTTTTTTAACGTGTTACCGAGATGACAATTAAAAGGGTAAAAATACGTCAGAATTCGAAGAAATGTTGAAACTTAAAAAATAAATTTCTGGAAAAGTGTTTTGACACTGTAAACGAGTTCTGTCTTTATAACAAGTACTTGTTTTTTAAAGATGATAAACGAATTATTATTATTATTAATATTCTTGCGTTAAAAATATTCGTTTCAATTATGTATACCTCTATGTGATAAATTTCAACATTGAAGAGAGTCGAAACACTTGCTCTGAATAAATTTAGAGAACTCTAAACTAAATATATAACTGCTCATTCAGGAAAATGATAAAACCAATGATTTCCTTCGTCTAACTCTACGCCCTGCAGATTCAAGTACTGACTGCAATTTTCATATTTACTTCAAGAGTCAGCATAAAATGCAGAAGAATGAACACTTCATTTAACCCTATACTGTTCCAACTTCACCAGTTCCCCTTCGTCCCAGCATCCCCCACACCCCATCTAGCTACAGTGTCCCACTTTTCTCCCCCTACGTCGTCGCTGTCCCATCAACGTCACCCCTGGGTAGAACACCATGAGGACGATGCCCAAACAGGGTAGGGGGAGTAGGTCGAGTGATTTCTTGCTGAGAGGATAATCACTATAATTTTTATGTAAAGTCATTTGTGGAAGTGTTGCTCGTAGCTTTTGGTTTGGGTAATCGGTTGACTTCTACTTTGGCTTGTTATAATCATAAAAAAATGACTGCGACTCACCGTAGTTTTATTGAAGAAATACTCAGGCAGCAGAAAATGAAAAACGGGCTCGCGTTCGTCACGGTAGTTTGGTAATAATGCCTTTTACTTTATGCATCTCCAAAAATAAATAAAACGACATTTTCTTGCTTAGCAGCCCGATATTTTTGACAAATCTTAGGTCGCCCATTGACTGGGGGCTTAAAACACAACCTGTTACCAGTGAGTGAATCTGACTTGTAATTATTTTCTGAATTTTACACAGTGGAATTACAATTATTTGTAATATTTTAAAGCAGTCTTCTGATTTTTAGAATTTAAAATTGACAAAGATTTCTAATCTACGGATTCGCTATATTCTTAACTTATTTCTACCTTTTCATCGGTGAATGGCAGTACATTTTTCACAATTTAAGCGCAATTTAGTTAATTCCTCTCAGAAAAAAGCACGAATTTCAATAAATATTTTAAAAAATTTTGTGTAGATCACATATATTTTAGCCAGTGGTATTTTATTGCAAATTAAAGGATTTGGTAATGATTAGTTACTTTACTTCATCAATGTCATATCTCTTTCTGTCGTAAATGGAAGGTTGGCCAAAAAAAGTAATGTGCATGAATGCACATACCGTACAACCCGAATTCTAGTCTAATTAAAATATTATCAATTAACAAGTGAAATACATTTCATGCGACAGCACGGCTCTTGTAAACACGACCGTGATAATGATTAGTTCGAAATGTTGTCTCTAATGATTAATTAACGTGACTTACACGCTATTATCCATTATCATGGCAGCTGGTCGCGAAAAAATATTAAATTATATACTCTCTCACTCCCTTACTAATTAGTTTTGAAAAGGAAGAGAAGAGAATGACTCAAAATATTAGACTATTTGAGACTGGAGACGAATTTTTCCCAAGCTCGATACACTTTTATTAATAAAGCAAGTTGAAAGCATACCTCGTGTCAAAATAAAATCCGTACTGCCAAAGCGCTAATGTGATCATGTCTTCGCTGAAAATGATCGCTAAATGACTAAATGACTGACAAAAATGGAGAATGCTTCTAGGTGGCATCACTGTCGTTTGGAGTGTTATGATATTTCAATTCGTTATTTCTCGCAGATTACTCGTATTTCCACATGTCGTATGTATAATGAATCTTTATTAAAGCTTACCCCAACGATTGATATACAAGCAAGACAATTTTAATTAGTAATCATGTAACGATGTTTTTATTTTATTTATTTATTTATTTATTTTATTATTTTTATTCCTATTACTCTTTTTGAATTAAAGGATGGCCGAAAGTGCCATCGGATGGCATCTACCGTTACCACGTGCTGCCAGCTCGTTGGTGAAGCAGGATTTTTAGCATTAATGCTGACTCTCTGATTATATTTACATATTCATTGTTAGTGCAATATCAATTCTATAAAACGCGGGAAAAACATAGCGATCTATTCGCTCGTAAGGTCTACCATTTTTGTCAACACTCCCCTCCTACACCACTCGGAAACAGTATATTAAAACTACCTCTTAGTCTACTTTTTCCTCGGCCCGTTGTAAATTAGATGTTAACAAACGACGCCGCGTGCAGACCGGACATATTTGCGGGCACCTCGCCAATCCCCCAGCCCCTAAAACATTACCCCAACCACTACCATCACCCAGAGACCGACGAGAAAACGCTTCAAAATCGATGATATTATTCTTATCAACTAATTTCTGGGTCACAAATTCACGCTCGACAACTCTTCACGACATTCGAAGACGTCACCCTCCTCGATCCCCACACATAGACTCGAAACTTTTGCTAAAATTGACACAGAGAGTTATCAAAGTTATAGAAGTAAATATTTGTCCCGTTGAACCTAATGACGTGGCAGCTAGGAGCTCGCGGGAGTACGGTGGCTCGCCTGGCGGCTGCCGGTGAAAGCTCGAGATCCAATTTGAGACCACGCCGGGGCGCCCGCACGAGCAGGGCCAACCGAGCGGGCCGGGGCCCTTCTTCGCGCTAAGCAAACACAATTTGCACGACGCGCACCAAGAAAAGCAGCTTACCCCTCGACGACGACGACGACGATGACGGGCGACGGCGTCCTTTGCCTTGCGGGCTGCCACCGCGCTCGGCATTCCTATGATGTGTTGTACATGGCAGTCAAATAGCAAGGGAATATGATATTGAATATTTATCAGATATATAGGAACAAAATGGAGGTAAAGAAAAGAATGCTGGGGACCTAGTGTGAAACAAAAGAATAAATCGATAATGTTTTTGGGGTGAGATGTTCGTTCAGAGGCTGCAGGAGAGTGTTGGCTGTTGTATTCTGAGTAAATGGGACGCCCCTTCGGGGGATTGTTTTGGTTATGGATCCTGAGTGTGAATTTTGCTTCTTGATGTCTTGTTTTACATAAAGTTGCTGCTTGGCGTCAGGAGAGGATAACTAATTTTGCATAATATTTTGTCTAAGACTAGATCTTGGTCGTTGAAAGGCATGGTTTTATATTTATAAGTTTGTCTTGAAAGTATCTTAACGCGTGGTTCTAAATGTAAATGGTCCTGCGTCTTTTTTTGCAGACTCTTGATTGGCGTTTACATGACGACTATTTGTTTGTCTACGATACTCAAAACGTTAGCTACTAATTACTACATAGCGAAAGAGATACGCGACTTCTAGTGCGTACAAATCAATCACTCAATAGTGGTTCTCTTGTTTGAAGAATATGGAGGAAGCAGGCAAGAAATTGAACAAGTTTACGTTTTACTCCTAGACGCAGCCCGCAGAGCAAACTCGGTACTTCCACGCTCGGTTCATATTTCTTGCCTGTTGATTTAAAAACACTGTACCTTAAATCTGGTTTATCAGCCTCCGATTATTCAGTGAGCTGTGGTTTAAAGCCCGTTACCAAGGTGACAGCCAATTGCTTTTTAACGGTCGTTTTATGAAAATGTCAGCACTTAGCATCATTACAATTTTGGAGATAAAATTATCTTCTTCAAATTGTATGCTTTCAAGGTTAGTTGGTTAGAAAGAATATAACAAATTATTCCCGGGATTTTCTTTTCTAGCTTCTAGACGCAACCCGCAGAGCAGACCTGGCACCACCACTAATCTTTTAATGTAAATTTATTTAAATGCTGTTATAAACAGAAGCATTAATTTTTTTGAACAATTTTCGTATTAGTAGGGACCTGTTTGCGTCAACAAAAGAGTTCCAAAAAGTGTTAGTTTATTTTTGGAATTTAGAGTAGCTAAATTAAAATCTCATACATGTTTCCTCCTGGAACACACCGATAGCACACGAAAAAACTGAACGAAAAAAAAAAAGCGGGCGATATCAAATTGATCAAGAGCCGTCGGCGATCGTGCTCTTCCCGCCGCTATACGGGGCCGGGTTCGATTCCGTAAAATAGATGACGTCATAAAAGAAAGTGAAGACGCTGCCGCCTGGTGCCGCCGCGTGACGTAACGGTTTGTGATCACAAAAGTGGAGAGGCTTGACGCACCAACACACGCACACACACACACGCACCCGCAATTCACATATACCACCACATGCGTGCGGCCTGCGTTGCGAGACAAAAAAAAAGTGGGAATGGAACGAGAATAAAACTCAAAATGGTCTCTACTGCAAATTGTCTTCTCTGGTGAAATTTATTGCTGCACTTTGGAATATGTTCTTGGTCTCTTTCTCTCCTGCTCTTTATATATATAAAATATCTTGAAGGAAAATATAACATGACTCTTACGCCGTTAACTGTTGCGCTGTTTTAAGAGTTGTAGCGTGTTGTTTGTCCACGGACATCCTTGGGAATCGTCTTTGCCAGCTAGCGATTCACTTTTATAACTCTATGAAATTGCAGAAATTAACCCCCACTTACCACATATTTTCTAGTTAACATGTGCAGAACTTGTTATCACTTCTCTAGGAAGTCTTAAATATGATCTCGTTTTCGCTTATCTTGTAACAGATAAGTTTTTAGTTATGATGGTTTTTAGACTCATGTCTACTTGATTTATCCTCAGCACAAGTTTTTATTTGTCTACAGAGGAAATTTACACCTTTTGCTTGGTTTAGTTTGAGTACGTTCGTCTTGAATTCAATGCCTGGTCAGAGTAGGAGATTAACAAGACATATTGTTTAACTTAATAGCACATTGGCAACCATGAAATTGACGCTGGTTGACCGAGAGATAATAAAATAAATATCAATTAGGAAGTATGATTGGATGAGGCATTGTAAAGTGCGATGCTTTATTCTTTTTTAAATACTTATTTACATAACTTGACAAAGATATTTGTCTAATTAAGCCGAGTCAAGTCCTTCATACCCTATCAATTATTACTGAATTATTCAGAGATACTTACATCATATATAAGCACGCATTTATCGCTCGTAGTCATTAGGGTAACTGAATCACATGAGAATTTATTAAAACTAGAAATAAGTCTTGATAAAACAGATAATTTGTGTAAATATTTCTAGCTTTCAGAAATCTTCGTGGAGCTAAACGAGAAGAGAGATTCCTTCTATTAAATATTACATTTGTTTGTTTGTTAGTTTGTTCGTTCGTTGTTTGTCTGTCTGGTAGATAGAAGTTACTTTGAATGAGGTTTTTCTAAAGCATAGCTAAATGAGTGAACTGACATCAAAAGAGTTAATGGCAGACTGATACAGTAATATATATACATTAATAACATCCTTATGATGAATTCTCCGTAAACCACTTTCGTTGCATTAGTGTTTAAAAGGTTGACATTGCAAGGGATGTTTCAGTCGATGTAAGAAACGTTAAAAGCGCACTCAAGTGTTTCATCATTTTTACAAAAAGTGATTTCATTTTCCAATCCTTTCTTCCTCTCTTACAGGAAAAACTGATTAACTTTTCAACATGATTCTCCTTTCAAAGGAAGAACGGTTAGATTTACTGCTGTCTGTAGTACGAGTACGAGTGAAATAATAAATAGAAATTCTTGTAAGCGAAAGAAAGAAAGAAGAGATAAAGAGAGTCGATGTGTGACTGATAATATTACGACAGCTAAGGCCATGCGACGCATCAAAGAATTTCCAAGAAAACGATTCACGAGCGTCAGGGAATATTTTTGAAAATCGAGCAACTCGCGAGTTTTCTTACAAGTAAAGTGGAACGTACATTTTAGATTAAAACCAATCGCCTGAGTTCACTGTTAGTCTTGATTTTTATTTTATCCAGCCCATGTTTATGTGGTCTAGTGGGCACACGCCCAGCTTTAAGTGGTCGAACAGTTTACATCGATGATATTAAAGTAAAATAGTCCGTTTGAAAATTACCACATTAATAAATCAAGTTTCGTACATTTTTGAAAGCTTTAAATCCTAAATTCATGATCCTCGTTTAACAACTTTCTCAGCCAAAACGCGACTTAAATTATTCCACTGAATGAGGGACTTGACTTGGCCTTGAAATTTAAGGACACTGATTAAAAATAATATCTTTCTTTGGAAAATGTCTAGGTTACCATATCATCATAATTTTTTCTGCATAGCAAAACACACAATTTTTACATCGATAAAAAAACCAAGCGAGCGCTCTTGCCTATTTATAAACACATCTAAAATATATCTTCTAATAACTCTCGCTCTCTCAACCCCCGGCACAACATCATCCCAATCACTCAGCGCTTGGACACAATGCTCTTCCCAGGACAATTTCGCAGCTCGATAACACATGCATGCTTCGCAGGCATTACCCATTATCTAGGTGTCATTTGTACGCATGTCATATAAATTACAAGACCCGAGGCAAATCCCTTCTAGCTATTGTCTCTGGCTGATCAAAGCAAGCCTTCAAGTAAAGATGGCTTTGCGAGTCTGCCCTTTTCCTGTTCCCGTCGACACGGTGTAACTCGATCTCGCTGGGGCGGTTGGAGCCGTCGGGGGTAGGGGGAAAGGGAGGCAGAGAATGGGATTGAAATCTGAGACAGCAAGGCTTGCGGAGGCATTTTGCTGATTTTCATTTGCTGCGTGTGATGTAGGTATTTGCTACTTGCATGTCGCCTGTTCCGTTAACTGGTGTCTGCTTTAAACATTTTTTTTGCCGTTTTGTTGGCTAAGTTGAATGGGGACAAGATAGGGTGGTTTTTAATGTGGTTTAAGATGGGAAATTTGTCATTGGTTTGACTTAAGGTGTATTCCATTACCCTCACTGATGATTGGTTCTAATAAAGGATCTTTTCAATTATCTGTTCGAAAAATGTTTGACTTGAGATTTTACTATAACCGCTTACTAGAAGAGCAAAGAGCTTGGTCTAGCTTACAATTTTTTAAGAGGGCAACCTTTTTCTTCTCTACATACTTTGACAGTTTGTTTAAATTTTTTATAGCGGCTACTTACCCAATTAAATTTAATCATATCCATGGACGTGGTCGGACTGCTAAGCTTAATCGTCTGCTGGGCTGTCTAAGTAATAAATTACTCTTGCATTTGCATTTTTCTCTATTTTTATTAAACCATGAAACTGAAACAATCTGGGAAAGATAGCAGAAAAAAAAATAGAACTTAATATCCAACACATATTTATGAAAATATGATGAATTAAGCTGAAATCTAATAGTGCAAATATTTTGATCATAATTCATCTAAAACAGTGATTTTACAAGAAATCAAAACTAAATTAAAAATGCAATTTAAACATTGCAAAGTTATGCACTGTTAAATGTCATTTGAGCCAGGAAGTGGTTATTTGGACTTCGTGTAACATCTAACACTACGTCAATTTGAAAGCCTAAAATGGTGATTATTGTCTTAATCCGTAGTGACATAGAGACAATAGTGAGCAAATGGTTAAGGTAGATGGAAGATCCATTATTGATAATAGATATTCCGTAGAGCAAGCGACTGCAGTCATGGAGTACTCAAGTAGAGTATACAGCGTTTGTCCTTATTAAACACGATGATATTATTACAGTCAACGTTCCACTGTCTCTCCTTCTGCAGGTGACACATCAATTTGTTATAAAAACAGCAGGAAAAACATTGCGAAGAGCAGCGCAAACTGTTCGTCAAATTGTCAAGCAACTATAACAAAAATATGCAAGCGCCATTTTATTTGCTCCATCTCACAGTTTTTAAACAACACGGTAAATAACGCGGACACGGTTTTGTTGAAACTATATTATTTTTAGTAAACAGTTATGTTGCGACATGGAGCATGGTTCCAAAACATGACAGTGCATAGGAATAACCTTCACATTGGTCACTATATGTACCGAGTTCCATGGATACGTTGGGGTGAAGAGAATTTTACTAAATTATTCCCGAAAAAAGCTTCAAAAGTGAGATTTATTTTTAGTCACAGCGTAGTTGGAATAACATTAAATTTTCACAGGATTGTTAATTTCCCCAAATTAACCCTCGTCATGGGCTTTGCGCCCAGGCGAGGGCATTGTTTCAGCGGAAATATCGGACCCTTTTGGCCAACAGTATACGCACGATTGCTGCATTTCCACGCACTATTCACAATATAATAGAATGACTTAATAGAAACCTGACCAGAAATAATCAAGTGAACAAATTTACATTGGAAATTCATTTCTCCTCGTTCTTATCGTGCATGGTAAGCTAGTCAAACACGTCGTGCTCGTTTACCACGATTCTGTTGGATCGATTCACACACTTAGAGAAAATTAGAGACAACTAATTACTTATTGGATAAAATCTCATCCAGAGCATGAAAACAATCAAAAGTCTTACTTTCGGTCTTTAAACTACAGCGCAAAGCCATAATGGAGGAACGAGTAGTTCAATTAAAAGTTTAGGTCTTCTTTTTAATCAATCCGATTCGTGGTTAATCATCTCTTTGATGAATATTCAATAGACATTGTTACGCTGTCTCGTACGTTTACAATAACACCAAGACCGTCAATGAGGTCATTGCTTTCAACCTTTCCCCTTAAAATTCCCCTCATCTTCCTGCGTGGAACAAATACATAAAACTAGATTGAAAAAAACAACACATACATCCACCATCTTGTCTCCACCAGTCAGTTGGTAGTAGTGTGTGTATTGGTGTCCTTGGGGAATCAGCTGAGCACGGAGCTGCGATAAGTGAGATGGTCACGCTCGGCGCGGCAGACACTCAAAGTGCGGGACGACAAGACAAGACAACTTGTGCTGGGAACGCGGCATCGAGCGACTCGACCGACGTGCCCGAACACCGTGCATCGACAAGTGACAACTTCCCGGGGGACACATTCTTGACGCACCCCTGCAGCCAGCCGCCATCCCTTAGGCGTTACGCTCTCGCGATCACCTGATCTAATTCGATGGATTCTTCACCTGCCGAGGGTTACCGAACACTAGTAATCTCGGTTTCTGCTCGGCTACGAACGTCCCTTGATGGACTAAGACGTTTATGGTTGTCTAGTTTATTTTTGGGGGAGATTTTGTGGTAGGGGAGATGGTGATGAAGATGTAGCTTCAAGTTTTTTAGGGATGTTTCGGTCGTTCGCTTTGCTGTCACTATAGAATTTTGTTGGTTATGAAGGCACATTGAAGTGATATTTATTTTATTTATTTTATAAATTGGAAAAGACGGGAATGTAGTTCAATTCATCGGTAACAGTATGAATACATGGACACCTTCTTATACCAAATCGCATCATCATTCCTTACAAAGATCTAGCACAAGTAGTTAATAACATATGTAACAACACCTTGAAAAGTGGTTGCCTATGTCTATCGTGTTCAAGTATGAAAATGATAAACGTATCGCACTTTTTTTTAGAGATATCCTTTAATGGACGTTGAAAACATCGCAAAACCAGCAAGCACAAAGACGAGAGATAAATTTCTACTCGACCACTCGAGACTAAGTCGTCGGATGTTAGTGTGGTATAAATTTGAAGTAGGGACATCGAATCTATTGGTTGCGGTTTTGTGGGTCATTTTTGTACAGACGATAGAGCAAATCCTCGCTGCTTTAAGTCTCGCATGACCTGGCTTTCGATGTTGAATAGCGAGCGGTGACAATTGCAAAAGATTGCGAAGCTCACTGGCGTCCATGGGCGGCACTTTTTTCGCTTTTAAGATAAATGAAAATACTTGTCTGCTATTGAAGGATAAAAATGTAAGAATACTTTCTGGAGATTGGGGTAACGAAAAAATTGTGAATAAGTGGTGAGATTTGTGAAAGATTGGTTGTGGTTGTTTTGGTGATTATTTGTTGACCCGTTCAAAACTATGCGCTTCTGGTACTGGTGCATAAACCCACCAAAGTTTTGTATTTTAGATGTAGTAGCGACATGAAAGTTTAACAAGATTGTACATTTTAGTTTCGCCGTGAAAGTTTAGTCTTATATGCATAACACGCGAGTTAGGCACTCCAAGTTAGTTCTTTTAGTGGTGTGAAATTAAGTTAACTTGCGGTATTATAACGCTGTGTAGCGTGAACACCTCGGGCAAGAAAGGACACAAAGTATAATAGATATCGTGGTGTTAATACAGGACCAAAAGCCAGTTTAAATTGATATCATAATAATTGATACCACAACAATAAAACTGCACTTATGCCAAGTTGCATGCTCCCTACGTTTCATAGCCAATATTGACTGTACCTATTAATTCAGTTTTTTTTCTTAATCTTGTACATTTTTTTATTCAACTTGCCTTTGTAGTCAACAAAGCAAACCAAGTATAGAAAGTTTATAACTGCAGCAATCTTAACTTTAAGGTTGATGATAGAGTAAAACTTGTAACACCACATCGTAATATCGCTAGCGAGATGCAAATTACTTAAAAAAAACACACACACTTCCATGGAAAAATGTTACTAGAAAATGTTCACTACTTTGTAATACTCTTATGCATAATATTATGAACGAATAATGCACAAGGGGATAACTATAGAAACTATATTTAAAAGAATATTTTAATCTACTTACTTCGTATACTAACGGATCCCCCAGGTCAAGCAACACTTTAATGACAAAAAAAATACACAGTTCTTGATGCGACGCGAACAGAGCTCGAGTAAAGGTCTTGTACCGTGAATGCAAAGCTAATCAAACAGTTTTCTTTTTACCTAGACAAATATGAAAGCAAGTGCTTACTTTGATACAAAGAAGTCGACTTTATTATTCATCATATTGCTTTAATAATAAGCCTTTGATGGGAGAAAAGGAAATTATTCTCAATATGAAGTGTCCGTTACCACTTTGCTCTGATAATTTTATTGCCAGCTTTGAATAAAGTGCAAAATATCATGGTAGCAAATAGAAAAGTGGTGGTACTTAAATGGGATATCGGATATTATGAAGTAAAATGAGAAACGTCGTCGCAGAGGATATCTCGTCCAAGGACATGGTTCCTTAGCCTCCGTCCTTCGTCCTCGTCGTCCATTTGTCCCAGTCGGCTGGTGGAACTGATTAGCTAGCTGACTCAAACTTACGCGAGCTGACGTCGGTGTTATGAAAATGTCTAAAATATTTAAAACCCAGTGAAGCTAATGTGTATAAAGTTAACTAAAAGGTGCAGCGCTGAAGTGGTCTGTTTAAGAAACGGGGCTATACAGGAGCTGGTAGAACGGGTGAAGGAGGGAGAGAGGAAGACGTGGCGAAGAGGAAGGACGTTTGAAGTGAGGGAGGAAATGACGCCATTATGCGGCTAGAATATAAATGAGAATAGTGATAAGATAAGCGTAGAAGGAAGAGAAGAATTAGATGAAAAAGACGGGGAACATTACTACCGTGAGGAAATGGGTTGCACACAAAACTCAACACTCATTTGTTTCGCAAATGTCATAAAGGTTAGCGTGAGCACAAAAGCAGAAAGGGTGACAGGCCTACCAACACTTGAAACATCTGTACCGGTCTGCGACAAGGCGGCGAGAGCCATCTTGAGAGGACAACAAACAATGGCCTGCACCACGAAGTGAGTATCAAAGATTTGTCGTGGAGCAGATTGCCGACACTGTTGGCGACGCCGGCGTAGGCGTCGGCGTCCTTTTTTTGACAAGAGACAAAGAGTGTTTATAGCCATGAAAAATAACAAGACAATTTGTTTTATGTTGGTAGCAATGCGCGAAGTCTGTGATGAGAATATTAAGAAGGAAAGTTTTTGACAGAACGCCTTTGACACAAGTGCTGAACATTTAAAGTTTTATTGGATTGCCTATTTTGATATTAGCATTTTGTCAGGGCAGAAACTGGTGGGCTTTAAATGCCTCTCAAGATTGAGACGATAAAATATTTTGCAATCCCCGCACTAAAATATTAAGTGGCCGTTAAAATTACGGTCAGTTTAGTGATAATAAGCTAGTTAACCTAGCCACTGAATTATTCGTTAATAAAAATCTTTACTTTAATGAACAGCGCAAATGATGTTATAGTGGACGTTGAGAGATAAAAAAAAATAGAACTCCTAGATGCATCCCGCAGAGCATGATTTTTCCAAGAGGAGCCGAGTTTGCTCTGCGGGTTGCATCTAGAAGTTAAACATGCTGCAAGATTAAAAACGATACCTTTCCTCTCCTTTGGTATAAATATAACCAGACACTAAACAAAACAATTTGAGATTTTTTCATATTTCAAGTGGGATGATCACTCCGTAATTATTTTAGGCTAGTAATTTAATTATAACTCATGATTTAAAAAAATCTCACACCCTACGCACTTACTCACGGCATCCCGTGTCGAGCACATCACGCACAAGCAGACACGCATGTACGCACGCACGTGGGAAACTCGCTGAGAAACTCGGTGGGAAATTCTTCAGGGGGGGAAAATTGAAATGGAATCTTGCGAAGGAAAACGTTGGCAGACAGAGGTTGATCTGGAGCGATCATCTAGCGGCTAATTAGTGGTTGTGACGGTGGTACGGACGATGTTAGGAGTTCGGTAATACTCCGGGCGTCGGGTGGCGTCCCTGCGTCCCTGAGAGACCGATTTAATTGCTATTTAGATACACGTGTATAGAGGAGGGGTGGGGAGACAGTCGTTCAGCTCGCTATCAAAGAGTCACTTTAATTTTAAAATTAAGTGTCGGTTTTGCGGTAGATTTTCGAATTGTTTGATTTTGTTCTGGGGACAGTCTGGTCCTTGAGATACAATACCATTTTGAAGCCCACTGTTAAAATTTGTTTCTATTCTGCTATTTTCAAGGTTTCACACACAGCTTTCTTGCTTTTCAGCTCTTTTGGTATAAGTGGATCTAGTGAGCTTTGAAAAAAACTTCAAATTTGGTGTCATCTCTTGTACTCAAAACGTGGAATGCCAAGGTGATTTTATATCATAACAACAATAGTAAGAAATATATGCCCCTAATGCATGTGACTAAATAAATGGGGTCTTGAGAATGGAGAAACTACACTAAGTATGCCACAACTACAATCAAGTTTGAAAGTTATTACTTTGAAGGTATGAAATGCTATAAAACGACATTTGTCGCCCCCAAAGGTTGTATATTAAGTATTACTGTTTCATTTCACTTCTTGGAAAGAAGAATGAGTGTTCAGTCAAGACTGTGCAAAGCATTTGCTAATAAGCAAAACGCCGGGAAGAAAAATTTCCTTAATTTCTGTTCACAACAAGTGGAAATAAACCAGTTTCTCGCGAGGCTCGGCTGAAATTGGAAAAGCGAACAAAAGAATTCGTGAATTTCAAAGATGAACGCGAAGTTATTGAAATCTCATATTCAGTTAAATTCTCAAAGCGCCATGATACATATTTAATATCAGAACGCGCTTTTTTTTGAGAAAATGAAAATTTAAAAACATACACACCAAGTCTTGTAACACAATCTAAAAAGGTTCCCGTAAACTGGCATGCAAAATTAAATATTTATGGTGGGAGTACCAACATAAAAAAAGCACCGTTGATTACTTGGAGGCATAGCAATTGCGATCAAAGGGGTTTTACTGGGCGAAAGTTCATCAAATGAAAGCTTGACTTGATGGCTATAAGCTCTAACACATGCCCAAACTTTCATATTTTCAAGAGGCAGAGCCAGCGTTCAGGACCGAACAAAGTGTTCTATTAGAAGCCGTAATTAATTTATCTCCAGTCAACTACGGATTTAATTTTCAGAGAAGGATTCAAAGTCTGCTAGTAGAGAAAAGTAATTTCTGTTTGGTGCTAGAAGTGAACGGACATCGCGCAGTGGATTTTTGTCAGTGGAGAACTCTCTTGAGGAGAGTATCTTCGCTGGGCACATGCAGTATACACGACTCACCATTTATAGATTTTCTCTACAATTGAATATTTGGAAAACTCACTGTTACACTTATTCTGTGTTCAAAAAATCTTTAAGTTGTAGCCAATTGTATCAATGACTCAGGATTTTGTTACCCTATTTGTTGCCTGTGGGAAGTAAAGAGAAGAACACTCTGGAAAACTATTTGAAACTCCAAAAAAAAATGGATCATATCACTTGAAAAATATCAAAACATATTCTTGGATTCATCCATTTAAAGTTTTCTACAAAACATGAAGAATTTAGCAAAAAATCCATGCCAACATTGCCCCATGTTGATTCACTTCATTCTAAAAGTTTCCAACCACAAACTGAATCCGAAACACATATCATAATCTTCTCTGGAAAGTTAAACTTAATTGTTATATTCTCCACGACCGTCTCGCCCCTTCCCCCCCCCCCCCTCTTTCTCTCTCTCTGTTATTCTGTCACAAGTTGCACCCAAAGATACAATGTATATAAGTACTTTGCTCTGGCTCAACCTAACTCCGAGTTCTAACTCTTCGGTCTCTCTCTGTTGCCTCCAACTAATTGAAAGTTTTTTTGTGCGAATGTTTAAAAGCTGGTACGGTTAGCCGGGACCATACAAGGGTGAATTTCGTAAAGAGGGTCGGGGGGGGGGGGGGGGGGGGGGCACAGGGCATCCCGTAGCCCGACAGTGGTGAGCACCACTTTGTGATGGGAAAGATTTGCATTTGAACGGAAGCCACGAGGCAGTAATCATCCTACCAGCACAGTTGTTTGTTGCGACAGAAAAAAAGTCAAATCAACACACACAAGGTTTAATTAAAATATTGCAACGAGGGCGGAAATCAACTCTTGCTGGTGATAATGATTCTTTCAGCTGGTTTTAGTATGCAGTTTCTAGCTGCCGACGATTTTAAATGCACAAGAACTGGTGCAAATGCAGCAGATTATGATTTAATTGCAACTGGGACTTTATCGCCGAATTATATGGGGAAACTAACGGGAAGCTCAGCAATATAAACCTGATTATTTGCTGTAATTTTCTTTTCACTTCAATTTGATAAATTAATGTTGCCCTGCTGTCGTAATCCAAGACAATGATGGTGACTAGATGAACTGAGAAAATATTGCTCCGAATTTTTTAAGTGAGCAAAGCTTAACTGTAAATTGGAATTCAAAATAAACAAGTAGTAAACTTCAATGAAAAACATTCGCGTTGACTTCCGACCAAACGATGAGTGCCTTCACCATATAAGGGAAAACAATCAAGCAAGCTCAAAAAAAAAAGAAAAAGGGAAACGACATAAAGTGAATATTTCCGAACCTATATGCTGGGCCAGCATATTGAACCAAAAAGTAGTAACAATAATAATATTTTCTCTAGCGTACGCATTGGCTTATAAACCAATAAAACATGCTCAATGCATGTAACTCTGTTTATTCGATGAGTTTTAACAAGCCTAAATATAACTTAGTATCAACATTTTATGGTAACCCCCAAAGCCCCAGAGCACTTATCGTCAGCCAACTTACGGCTTGTGTTAATGATTTTCATTGCAGGATGGTTTTCGTGGGCTCGTGAAAACGTTGCTGGAGGCTGGGGCAGCAGGGGTAATTGAGCATGGAGGAAACTGCACAAGTTTTGGCTCTTACCAGAGATAAACTATTTTACGAACTGTTGTCATGTCGTTGGCATATCTCTTATACAGTTACCAGGTCACGTGCAAAAATTCTACTTGAATTGAAATGGAAAAATTTCTGAGATTTCTTTGTAATCTACCAGATCTATTTCTTGGTATCGATTTGCGTTCTAGAATAGTAGAGTAAATGATGTCATGAAACTAAAATTACTTTTCTAGGAAATGCACTCAAAAGTTTCAGTGATAATTTGATTAGATTAGTGCATATGCAGGAGTGTTCATCAAGGGGTTGTTTTTTGATCATATCTAGTGATCAAAATAGGCCGCTCCCCTCGATAGTGCTGCTATGTTGGTTTAGATTTGTTCAAGCTACCACAGGGTGACAGTGTTTAAGAAAATCTGGATACACCAGTGGTTTATAATTCCGGTAGCACTTTGAAGTGAAATTTTAAGAAGTGTTTAGATATTATGATAATTAAGATTAAAACATAATTTTCATATGCGAAGATACCACCTGGACAAATCATAAAGGTGGAACATTTGCAAATGATTTAAACATTTTAAATCTCTATTGTAGCATTAAAACATGCAGTTGATTAAAAAAATGTAAATATTTTAAATTCGAAATCATAATGACATCATTAAAAAAATTACATGGCACGTAGTTAAGTTAACAGCGCTGAAAAGTTTGTGCTATTGTGCAAGTGTAGGTCATATATTAAATTAAATCAAATGTGAAGAAAGGAACGAATTGATTTCGGTTATACCATTGACATAAATCACCGTCCCTCCCCCCAAAAATGTCCAATTAAGCATCGAGTTGGCTGCACGACCACGCTATCTCCCCACTGGCTACTAAGTACTACAGACAGGTATATGAAGGGGCAAAGTTCATAGACACTACGCCAGTATGTCGCACTTGCGTTTGGCATTGTATCTACCGACTGCAGCGACACTTACAAATCTGTGACAGGACAGGGTTATTACAGGCGTGTCAACCACGAAAGAAAAGGGAAGATAACAAAATGAAATACGACTTGGTATTTAACCCGCTGTCGACTCTAGATGAGAGGGAAGTCAAATTGTATTCTAATTGGTGCGGTCGTTTTTTGGGTTGCCAGAAATTATAAGGTTTTCAAACGTTTTTGTTCACAGTTTATTCAGAATTTCGAATAATTTTGAGCATAACAATTGCTAGTTTCGTCTTATTCTTAGGGCGATTTAGAGAACGTGATTTTAAGTGATTTCGTGTTCACATTTTTCTAATTTACTTTAAAGAATAAAAAACACTACCTTTACGCCCAATTTCACCAACATCGTTTAAAACGTTCTTAAACGACGTTTAAAGGTTTTTAACCGACACAGTAATTTGCTTCCAAACACGGATATTTTGATTATTGCAAACCAAAAAATGCAGACAGCATATGAAGAACGAGCTAAGTCGTTTTTCACAATGTTTTTGTTTCGAAACGGAATAGTATGTGACATGAAAATACAAATAATATGTTAATGGAACTTATTATTTTGATCTCCATATTACGGTTTAAAAGTTCAACCCTTATCCTTCCAGATTCGACTGGGGCAGAATCGAACGGTGATTTGGGCAGAGAGAAAATGGTGAGGGCTGTAATGTTTCTTTTATGAGATAGATATGCCAAAACCTTCCAAAATCGTCACCAAATTCAAGTAAATCATTTTTTGTGTATATATCTAAACATGCTCATTCAAATACTTCTTACATCGGATAAGGAAAAATCAATTTTACCCTAAAACCTCCCTTAAACGCCGATTAAGTAAGATTCAAATGACGTAGGTGAAAATGAGCCATCATATTAATGCATTATGAATCAATTGCATCAATTAATGCATGCATGCAGCTATCAATAACATAACATCATGAAAACGTACCTAATTGCAATATGAACGTCATACAATAAGTTTCATGGACAAAGCACGATGGTAAACTCATGCGGTGCAGACAAACCAGAATCTAGATTTCTAACACAACTGGATTATTTAGTCAAGAGTCTGGACCAGAATATGACGCCCACTAGGAGCAAGCATAGGTATATACCGTTTCTCTTCCTTCATCTTCATCTAGATAACTAAATTTAACCACCTCCTTTCTTTACTCAGATGGCAACAAAGCAAATTATTCCAGAGATGCGAGATTCTAAATGAATTCACCATTACACTGCTGTAGAGCTCTCTCGGCATTGCTCTACTATACACCGTCTCTCACAGATATCTCTCTCTCATTCTCTCTCTCCTTCCTCACCAGCACAGAATTTCCTTTCCAGTGGCGTCAATGTGGGGGCAGAGTTGTGCCTTCGGGGCAACGTTTTCAAAGTTAATTACCCCACTCGATTCATAATTGCTCTGCGAGTCCTCGTTTTTGTCCCATAATACTTTTTCTGTGTTTGCATGCTAGTTTGCTGCAAGCCTGGATATATAAATTCATGATTCTTGAATGTATTTATGATGAAATTGATAATGGTGTACCCATTAGCGCTTGCTAGCGCTAAGTTATTCGTTAAATAGTCATGTTTTGATTTGTTTTCAAATGAAAGAGAGTCAAAAAGGACCTCCGAGAATCTTAGTGCAACGAAGGTGCAATATTGATGTTTGAACAAACTAAATTAAATTTTTTACATTTCATTGCTAACCTATCTTAAAAAATATAAACCAAACCGATTTAACTTCAAGCAAATGGCCATGCTTGATCGTCACGAACAAGGTCACTACAATTCCTGTCCGAAATCAGTACATCAATCATCTGTATACTTCGCTTATGTCCGAACTCACCTGCAACAAACGCCAGGTTTAGCGCCAAGTCCTCCACTGACGCTTTCTCTCCCGTTCCATACCGCCATACCGCGTCCTCTCTCTGGCCACGTCCTCTATCTGCATGATGGTGAATGGGACAAGGTCGAGGGTCAAACGCGTTCGAAGCTATTTCACTTCCCCGCCGCGCGGATTCTGTTCCTTGTTGCTAATCCTACGTCGCGTCAAGTTGGTTCAGTTCGTACTGCACCTACGCTGTCTGTCCAAGCTAACTCAGGTGCTACAAAAAGTCCATGTTTGAGAGGCAGCTGTAAAATGATGGGATACGGATACTGGGGCTATCAATGTTCTTTTATCTATAAATCACACGGAGATTTATAAGGGCAATTTTAATAGTGACATTTGCTTCGGTAATTATTACCAATTTGGTTATTACCTATTTGTGGTATGTTGATAAGGGACAGGGGCTTTGGTCTAAATTTCACAGTCTAGCGTTTCCTCTTAGGTGAAATCGCGGGAGAGGATATTTTTATGCAAAGTTTGGGAGTGAGTTGCTCATATTTGGGGATCTGGCAGCTTGGTATCGCAAAATGAAAAAGACTGAAAATAAATTAAAACAATTGCATTACAAATTGATAAGTAAATAAAATAATTTTTCCATCGCTCTGGAAGAGATTTTTGGTTTCGCAAGGAAATAATAAACTGTTAAATGTGCAAGCACGTTCTATTTGGTTATAATCGGGAGAATCGGTTTGTTTATCATGAATTTCCTGTTTACTTCACACACGAATTGGGTGGTATATTTGTGTGGTCATAACCCATCGCACAACCATCCACACTTTTACCTTCTTCAAGCTGGCATTGCTGTCTAAATGTCCAAGAAAATAGCCATTTTGTAGCATTTGGAGCTAAGTTTTATGCCATACAGCCATATTGATGAGTGAGATTCAACGATACACTGTTTTGATAACTGGCCCTGTTGCACTAGCCTAATGGCGTCGGAGAATGAGTGGTTGATTATGAGGATGATGATACACTAATCACATATGACAATTCAAAGGGAAAGTCGAAGCAAAGTTCTGGAATTGAGGTGCTAGAAGAGGTGATTTTATTGCGTACATGGTATGGTGTAGTGATTGCACCAAGAAAACCGGAAGCAGTGAAGTGTTGAGCAGTGAGATTAATGCGTGAGAATGGGTCTCAAAGGACTGGGATATTTCTCTTGCTGAGAATGAAGATAGATGTCAAAAAAACCAAGTAAAGAAAAGTCGTACAAGCAGGTAAACTGGCCAAAACCTAAATTTGAATGAAGACTTATTAGAAGCCAGTTAATTTAAGATGACTTTAAGTTAACGATTGTCGTAACCAAAGTTCAGGAGTAATTATCTTGAATCAAACGTGTGTACGTGATTTGAGTCTCGTTTATGTAAACGACGAGGAGAAAGGGGAGCGAAAACTTGTTTGGTCTGAAAATTTCGAAATAAAAGGAGTCGGCTGAGCTTGAGCTAATGACGAGAATACACGATATTAACACCCATGCAAGTAATATTTCCTGGAGTCTATTTTACTTACTTTATTGCCAGAAGCAACAAAACGGACTTATGTTTTTTTTAATCACTTCAAAAGTTGTCAGTTTCGTGGTTAATTAAATTAAAATGTGTCTCGTATATACAAACAAAACTGACAAAGTATGCGATGGCAAATAATTTTAGAAGCTTGGAAAGCGTTTCCCTAGAAATTACACGTTTTATTTTCAATTGCCATTTAAAATATATTAAACTAATGATGGAAACTCTAATGAATTGCACGCAGAGGAACGCAAGTAAAAGGTATCAGTAATATAAGTACATCTGAGCATGAAATTACTCAACGTATAATGTATCCCAAATACTCAGGTGTACTGGTCTTAACAATCAGGAGGGTCTTTGTACGATTTGTGTTCATCTTGTCAACATTTCAATCAGTCTCGACTCAACTTTCTAAGCTGTACTTACAATTCATGTACATGCCTTCATTCCTTCCCGTCAGGTGAACCAGTAATATTTTCAAAAATCCAAACGCTTTGGTGTTCATTCAACATCGCAGCATAATCAATCAATTCTGATTCTTAAAACTGACACGTTTCAGAGGTAAATACTGATTTCTACAAATGTGAAAACAACGGCCCCTTGTTAGAAGTCGATGAACATTAGTTTTTAGGATACACTTTAGAAAGCGATGTGAATGGAGAATACAAAGTAATTAAGCAAAGTGGGTGAGTTACACGTATACAAGGTATCCGACTTCATTATCTTTATTGAAGTTTGACACAAACATCAGTACGCACCCGCAGGCGTAAAGTGAGATCTGCTACTCGTTTGAGATACCGTCGCGATGGATTATCTAAGAACCGAATTCATTGCGCATTGGAAAAAAGGCAAAGGAACCAATAAGTCAAAACTTATAGTACAAGATTTGATAAGCTATGGAAAATATAATTAAACTGCATTTAATTATATTTCAAATTAATTAATTACAAATTTTAATGATTTTTTCACACATTTCTTTTAACTCACTCTTCTATAAATAAAACAGCTGTCCGACACCTGTACTGGGTGACATTCAAAGTCAAACTAGCTTCCTAGATGTCCGGATATCCGGGAACAGTTTACAACAATGTACGCAAGACGTCTTAAAGAAATTGCGTCAACGAGATGTGCAATGAGTGCTAATTGGACAAATTTCAAATAAAAACTGTGTAGCTTAACTTGCAGGGATTAAGCAATGTTTCGCCCTTTGTAATAAAAAATTTTGTAAAAAAGTTATGATTTCAGTTTGGGCATTTCAAAATAATTATTATATCTGAAAAATGAAGCCCAATATTGTTATAAGTGGTAGGGAAATTCTTATAATAGCTCGGAAAAGGAAACTTTTGTCTTACCAAGCTTCCTTTTTCGAGCTATTATGACATTTTTGCTACCACTTTTAACAATGTATGGCTTCATTTTTCAGATATAATAATTATTTTGAAATGCCCACACTGAAATCATAACTGAAACTTTGGTATCAATGCAGGGTGGCAGTCCTTGGGCTGGTATCTTCTCTCACGGGCTGGACTGTAGCAATGTTGTGTGGCAGTCCTTGGGCTGGTACCTTCTCTCACGGGCTGGACTGTAGCAATGCTGGGTAGCAGTCCTTGGGCTGGTATCTTCTCTCACGGGCTAGACTGTAGCAATGCTGGGTGACAGTCCTTGGGCTGGTATCTTCTCTCACGGGCTAGACTGTAGCAATGCTGGGTGACAGTCCTTGGGCTAGTATCTTCTCTCACGGGCTAGACTGTAGCAATGCTGGGTGACAGTCCTTGGGCTAGTATCATCTCTCGCGGGCTAGACTGTAGCAATGCAGGGTGGCAGTCCTTGGGCTAGTATCTTCTCTCACGGGCTAGACTGTAGCAATGCTGGGTGACAGTCCTTGGGCTAGTATCTCCTCTCGCACACTAGACTGTAGCAATGCAGGGTGACAGTCCTCAGGCTGGTATCTTATCTCACGGGCAAGACTTTAGCAATGCTGGGTGTCAGCCCTTGGGCATGGTGTCATCTCTCACGAGCTAGACTGTAGCAATTTTGTTTGGCAGTCCTTGGTCTGGTATCTTCTCTCGCGGGAACTAGACTGAAATATTTAAAGTAACAGTATCACAAGTAATAGTAGTAATTTTTTGATTGATTTAACCGGGAATTGAAAATTATTTTCTGTTTTACGAAGGGCTTTTGGATGATGACTTAAACCATTTATAGTCTACGTGACAAGACGAATCTGGTTCATATCAAACCGCAATCTTCATGTCTTTCTTTCCTAAAAAGTGATGTATAACAGTAGCTGAGGGTCGTCTTTGCTGTTAAGGTTTATGGATGTGTCAAGGTTCGTGGCCCCGTCTCAGCGACCAAACCTAACTGCTTTACTACAAACTTGATTTGACGATGCATCTCGTTTGACGATGAAAACGATACTCGCGACAAAACCTACAGCGTATTTTCCTTGATACCTTAACCTTGGCGTTCACAATTGAATTAAGTGACTTTTTGTTTGTAATTGTTTGTTAATGAATGCAGTGTTATAATACAAGAGTCCCACAACAAATTTAACATATTGTTCAAAGAGGTCGCAATGCACTTTCAAAATGATATGATTTCCAAAAATCTAGCAGCATTAGAGTAATATCTAAATATTACCATGTAGCAAATATCTTAAAAACTTGAAATGAACATAAATTAGATGATTATTACTCGGAAGTACACTCCCGGGAACATAAAATAGCGACAGCCAATATCGACACTCATGTGGTTGTCAACACTGAAGAGTTCAAACTCACGTAGAACCAAATATGACAGCTTGAAAGTTTTATAGGTGTGCAAAAATACCACTGTATGTCTTTTAACACAGCTTTTCTTTGGCACATCCCTCTAAATGCTGATCTCCACCTCACACACCTTCTCGTCATATACCTGTCTGTCATCATGTGTTGTTTGTCAGCTGTGTGGAGCTAACAAACAATTCTAACCAGAAACTATTTTCAGATGACTGCTTCTACTGCGGCCCCACCTAACCTATCGATGTGCAAAGACTGCACTAAGACCTCCTCCCTGCTGTGGCCGCGGGAAATTCAACATCCTCTGCTGCAACCGCTACGTCGGAAACAGGTAATAATAATAAAAATAATAATAAGAATTATTTTTACTATCACGATTGACCGTTACGGTGTGAGACATTTCAGGGGTTAATACATATACACTAATTACACAGGTAACCTTTTAGATTATTCGAGACTTCTCCGTCTGATTTTTTACATTTTAAGTCATATGGTAAGAAGTTATATAATTTAATTCCATAGAAAATAGGTCCTTTGTTTGAAACATTAGTCCATAGATTATTTACATTACGAAAAATTCTAAAAAAAATCTAAGAAAGGAAATTGCATGTGTCGTCAGGGAAATACTGCTGGGCAATGTGTCTTTAGGACTGACTACTGGCCATCAAATAGTGGCCTTTGTGGACGATGATGGCGACCACAGACTTAATAACAACACAGCTCCACACCAAGCTTAGTGTCGACTAGCATCACCGAGAGAGCAGAGATCTGAAGGTCTTTGCTGTTGACCGAGATATGTTTTTCTCGCCTGATGAAATCGATCCTGGAATTATGAGGATATGTGATTGTAAAATCAGATGTGATGGTTACAATGATTATATTGTGTCTTGTGTAAACTATTTATGATGATCTCTTAGAGTTAGACAAACAAACTGCGGTGATTAGCTTATAAAAACTTTATTTAAATTATTTTTAGCGTTTGAAAGTACGATGTAAAATTCGGTGTTAAAAGAAAGAACAAGATAGGTACATGAAATTTTCTATGGAATAATTTAAAATTTAATAAGATTTATAACGGCCGATGCTCTATCAGGAGCAAACAAAATATTTTATAGCAACGCCTCGACTGAAAGGTGACTTAATAAACTCATCGCTAAAAAAACCTTTGTGCACTAAGTTGTCAGTTCGTTCAGTTCTCTCTGCATTTGCGCTGTAAAAGAGGATGGAAAACAATAAGTCGATAGGAAGTGAACGTATAAGTGAAATAGAATGGCGAACCATGCTCGCCGGATCCAAAACAAACCAGACAAATTGTTCCCACCGAGTATAAGTAAGGTTTGTTTGAGCAGCGGCAATGGCGGTGTTATTTTTCTCTTCGAATCAGCGAGTTGTGGATTTTGCCAGCTGCAGCTGAATGCAGATAGAAGATTAGCACCGAAACTCGGACGCGCTAGACTTGCAAAAACGAGGACATTTTCGCAAAGATAGAATCAATATTTGGTCGACTGGTAACTTCCTGTAGAACTTGAAATTTTATCAGTACAGTCGGGGTGCTTAGTGGAGCTTTTTGAGGTATTTTCAATGACTTACATTGTGTTGAATTGTTCTTCAATAGTGTTGAGATGAAGGTGCGGCAGCTATTTGTTCCGAACAAACAGACGAATACAGACAAAAATGTGTTGTCTGAAGTGGTTGCTTGGTTTTTGTGCCAAGTTGTTTATTTTGAACCACCAAAGGGTGTAGAACTGGACGCAACGGAGTATGCATGAGTAAATGGCAAGGGCATGTGTTCCGCTTGCTGTCCCTTTGACTGCATAATGGCAAGTCGACGACCACTGGTGCAGTTAATAATGACATTTCAAGTTTAATTTGGCAATTTTGTAACTTTTAACGAAGTACAACTATAAAGCAGAAAGACAATTACTCAAATTGCAAGTGCTCATTATTCCTCGATAAATTAAGCTGTCAAATTTTCTCAAGTGCAAACTGCGTCAAAGAGATATGGCGACCCTATCTCTTAAGCATTCAAGTATAAAAATGTTATCAAAAAATAAGCAAAACACACAAAATGCAACAAACGAAATAAGTGCATAAATAATCTCGCTTTAAAGCTTTTTACCTTATCAAGATGATACACGAAATCCGGAAAATGTTTATTAAAACGGAGAAAAGGCAGTAAATTCTAAAAACAGCATAAAAACACCCACACATCTAGCCTGGTTATTCAACCTTGGTCGTTTCTTTTTTGGCAAACCAGTCGATACATAATATCAGATGCTTTACAAAAGAGATCTTAACACAGCTGGAGAAAAAAAAAGAAAACATAACATGAAAAATTCCTAGCAATGCGTCTTTCATCCCCGTTGCAAGAAACCCGGACGTTTTTCGAACGTTTTTTGCGCCTTGTTTGACGTTGGAAGTAACAAAGAGCGGTGCAAGTTTGAGCACGCGGTCGTGGCACGGCAAATGGTGGCAAGCTTTTTAAAGCAGGCCCATCAGGGAACCGGCTAGCACACGCGAATAAATCATGTATGAAAACCATGTTTGAACTTTGAATTAAAGAACGATGCCGGGCCGAAAAGGCATGCGGAACTCCCTCACGGCGTTCGGATACATGTAGGAATATTATTGAAGCCATGTGAATGTAACTTGATTTGCTATTTCCAGATTGCAAATGAATACGTTATTGTATAATTCATTATATTGGCCTCTACACCAACTACATAGTATGAACAGGGATGAATGCTGATGAGAGTGGGAGAAATTCACAATACAATAATGTTTATTCGCTCTTCTTGGAAAACGCATCAAAGCATATTCGACAGGATTGCGATAGGAATTGTAATTTGCCATGTGAAATATTGCCTGAAAATAGGGTGCCGAATGCAGATTCACAAGATTTCAGACTTGTTTTCTTCTTGTTTTGAATGCGAAAATCAGAAACCAATTATTTTATAAGCACACAGCAAAAAAGGAAACACTTTGTGACCAAATTAATTTTAAATGTTGAGCTTCCTCATAGTTTCTATTGTACCAACAAGAAAATAACCCGAACAAGTTTTCAAGTTTGTGTTAAGATAATAATATCAAAAAAATCTAAACTCATGGAAATAATTGATCAACACGACAATCGACTCTCGCAATTGTGACCCGGGACCCCCCCACCCGCAAAGAACACACACATTGCGATACCCGTCACCCTCTCTGCACTCCGCACGTCTCTTTTAGCATTTTATCTCCCCTGGGGTCGACATGGTCATGAAATATTGCTCTGCCCGGGAAATGTACGACACTGCTAAGCGATATGAACAGCGTCGGTGAACTTCGAACCAAGCTGCTACGATTTATTAGCCAACCTCGGCCACTAAATATTCTCCCGCTCATAACCACCCCCCTCCCTGACCCCCCCCCCCCCCCCCCCCCCCGTGCCCATTCCCACCACCATGCCCACCTCACACACATATGGGCAGATTCTCATCGTTCTTTATCACTTAGTTATAGAGAGAGATATACAGATGAGTGAGGGAGAGAAATCCACTCAAATTATGAAGGGTTAATTTAGCTTGCAACTGAGTGATTAATGTTAATTATGAATATTTTTTGTTCATAAAGGGAGTTTTTTTTATGGGTGTTTTGTTTATTTATGTCTGGTCATATATTTTTATCGCGTAGTGGCTAGATCGTTTGCAAAGAAGTGCGCTTGTGAGGTTTGTCTCGTTTTTACTGGTCGTTTTAAACTATTTCGTTCGGATTTTCATCTTTCATGCTATTTTATCGTTTCTTGAACAGCTATTGGACTATAAATAGCTGAACATGATACTAAATATCCCAGAAGCTTTCTGAAAGAGTTTTCAATAATTTTCAAACAGGTCGATATTTCAATTTTTTGTTTGTTTCTTCTTTATGATTCACCAATAGCACGCCGATTTTCACTAAATTTCACGTATTTTCCCCATGTCGTCGCTTCGCGATCCTACCACACAGACAGTAAGCGCCCCGAATGCCAATAGCAAAAACCACACACAAAGTTTTGAATAAAACATGTTTAGTTATAAAATACGACGGTGAGCGCGCTCCGACCAGAAGTGGATGGTCGTGTTTTCCTTCAGGATCATGAAAAGAAGTCTGTCCCCGCTCGCTTTCATAATATGTGCCCGTTTGACCATCTGCGCACCCCGACAGTTTATAAGGAATATAAAACGGGTGGTTCGGTCCATGGTTCGACGGTGTCCTGCCATAATGCTAGTGCGGTCCGTTTCGCGTGACCATCAGCGTCAGCGGCGTCGTTTAGTGGCTACCGTAGGAGGCAAGGCCAGAATTTGACTCTGGATAGTAAGAATATTTCAGTCTTGCAAGCTTTCTGTTGTGTATGCACTTTTAAATAATACATATAAGTGTTGAAATATTATACTTTTGGGTGTCGTTGGCAAGAACTCATTTAAGCTTCATCCAAAACTAAGTGTATTTGATAAAATATTTGCTGATGTCACACGCGTATGACAATCTGGTCGAAGCATGAAAATAAAACAAAGTTTTTGAAACAGGCTTGTGCCTCTAAACTGGTTAAGATTTTGTAAAATACAGGACAAAAATGGCTTATAGTTAATGCAGCATTATTCGTTGAGCAAAAAAGAAAATTAGAAGCGGGAATGATTTTATCATCTTTCATCGTAATTTCCTCTTTTTTACCAAATAACCTCAAAAAGCGACCATCAAAAAATCCTAGCCATGGGCTAAACTCCGCAAAGGCAGCGACCTCTCTGGCCGTGCGAACGTGCACCACTGGTCGTGGGCAGTGACTCGCGTGGTGTAATCGAGTGCAAGGAAAAGGGTTCGGTCAACAAACCAACCCATGAAATATGGAGTTGTTTATGACGTCATGGTGGTGGCTTCTTGCCACGATCGGGATCGCTGGGCGCATGGGTCCCCATCGGCGTTGTCCCCAGTTTCCCAGAGTCGGGACCACGTCCCTTCCGTGACCAAGGGACCTCGTTCAGGACCAGCCGACGACTGGGATGAAATCGAGCGTGAATTTATGGGTTTTACCAACCGAAAGTCGGCACTTAGAAGACGTTTTCAAAATAGAATGTAAAGATGGTGGTTGGTTATCTTATTTAAATAGTTTGTGATTTATGATGTGGTTTTATGGTACGCAGCTAAAAGCATCCGATTGATTTTTGTGAGAAGCTTATCTTGAGGTGCATTTATTTTCTCAGGTGGGCTGGTCAGCCCATGTTGATAGCAATATATAATTGAGTTTATATGCATAGTCAGAGGGCCAACTTGCTTATTGCTGTGCAAACGAGGTGGCAACACGTGGTAATAGTGGAGCCTTCCGATGGCGCTTGAGGCCGACCTTTTTCAAACTTCTAAAGTAAAATAATTATGACTCAAAATATCAACACGTTGAGGTTAAACCAGTCTCAAACAGGAGTAGTCTGCGAGAAATAACAAATTACATTTTTTACCACTTAAAACGGCGGTGACTCCACTTAGAAGCATCTTCCATATTTATTGGTAAATTGTTAATTTGGCGGTTATTTTTCGTAAGGACAGTTTAACATTAAGACTGTGGTAGTATGGTAAAAACCTTGCTAGACGTTTTCTAAGTAAATGAAGAATGAAACTAGAGACTATACTAGTAAAACTCGCAAAGTATTCAATCACTATGCTATACATTTAGATCATCTTGATATATTCAATTTGAAGTCAAATTTCATGTACATATCTATTCATAAGCATACTTTGTTTCACATTTCAACGATGATTGGTTCTTATCACAGCATTTTCCCAGCTTTTTACCATGTCAAGGTCGTAAGCGTAAGTAAAACTTTTCTCTGCTCTGAACCATCTATCTTGCCATGCGCTTTAGTAAATAGTCCAAACAATATTATTTCTCGTACGTGAAGCATTTAAGTGGCAGTTTGATCTCGTTTCCCATTGGTGGGCCCCGAAACATCACGGTTTTGTGAAAGCAATCGAGTGGTTAGACTCTGCACTGCCGGTGGATTCCCGCGAGGAGGCAGTGAGTGAGCGGCCCACCACCTGGTCTTGAATTTTAAAACAACCCATTCCAACAGCTGTGAACTTTTTCCCGAATGTGAAAGGAATACTTGTGATCGGTTCCAGTCGTGGCAATGGGAAACGAGGCGTGCCTTTACGACGCAAGACAATAAAATTGATGAGTTTGAAGAAAAGAAACCGACCATAAATTCGAAATTTTTGATACAATTCTAAAAAATTGAGCTGAGAATGTGTAGAAGCTGAACGTTTGGCGGGACATAACATTGATCAGGTAGTTGTAAAAACTGATGTGGCGTGGAGAATTTCATCTCTTTGAATTTTTGCCCCTGTTTTCTGGAATCGTTATTTTATAAGAAAACGGACTTGCAACAAAATTGAGAAGTATTTTGGCTAAAATGGCGATTGGGCATCAGTCATATACGACGTACAAGCGTCCAGATAGATTTTTCCAGAGTATCGAAAAGGGGCGATCTACTCTAAAATTGGAAATCATGGACACTCCTCAAAGATCAGAAAAATTACCACTTAAAAAAGGCTTTCCCTTGTAAAAACCTTCTTCATTAGATCAAAGTGTCAAGTGGAAAGCAGAAATACAGGAAAATAATTATCATGATAATACTTTTCGTCATTTATTGGGGTTATTTAGTACATTTTTAGGGGACAATAACGTTTATGTGTGTAATAACTCTTTGCTTCGCCGTTGGTATCCAGCCGAAATGTGACCTTGAAATTCCAGTAGTTCCAGTTCAAGGTTTTAGCAGTGCAGTAGTTCAGACTTTGCGGCATTCACCTTCGTATATCTCCACGAAATCAATGAGAGTGAAACGTTCAAATTAAACAATTAAGTAAAATAATGAAAATCTCAAGTTATACATTAATTAAAGTTTGTCCAGGTTTCAACACATTCAAAGAAGTATTACAATCAAAAGACGTTTAGGAAGTTTAACTTTTAAGTCATTCTCAAACACCTTCCGCCTGGTTAATGATCGTTTTTGCCTTACTTTAAAGTGCAATTCATAGTAACCCACAAGTCAAAAGTATCTATTCATTAATAAAACAAAAATGTAATTGATGCAAACGAAATTATTGGAGCTCTCAATTGAAACTCACTGCTCTTTGGCTTCTCGCAGTCGTTGAAGGCTGACAGCTGACACCGTTACCAAACGTTCTGGTCACATAATTCGCGTCCTTAACGCAGACAGAGCTGTATTTGAATGGACAGGCTCTCAGGCATTCTCTGGTTTTCTGTGCCACACAGCGCACCGCACGCCACTGACAATGTACACAATAATTTACGCTTTGTTGTGAATTATTGGTAATTTTTCGTTTCTTCGAGAGTAGGTTTTGAAGTGCACACAGGACCATGTCGAGTCTAATGAGCGAGCTTTTCAAATATCCAACTCACAGATACATCTTAATTTAACTGCAAGTGATTGGAAGTCGCCATGGCAATTTTGACAACTACTACTTCGAGAGATTGTTAAAACAAAAATAAGAATATCACAAAAAATATTTGTTGATAAACATGAAAGCTTCTTATTTTTAAACACCTACGTTTGATTGATGAGTGGGGGTTATCAACCCACTGTTTTTTCAACGGGTCTTGTAACACTGCTCTGACGGTGTCAATGAAAGAAGATGACAATTTTGATGAACCTAATCTAGCCTAGACAGGAGGAGGGAAATCCCGATACCGGCACGTCAAGGAGCACCAAGGGGGCTGCCGGATTAACATCCCGTCCGAAAAACGGTACAAAGCGAACAAAATGATTCCTCTACAAATCTTTGAGAGGTTGACAAGCAGGGCAAATTAAGTTCTTTTCCTAAGTTTCATCCCTCCAACTCATCCCTCCTCTCTCACAAGCAGACTTGATCATGTATATGATGGTCCCCCATCCATTACCTAACCCAGAGCAATTTTGCTTAACTTTTTTGATATCACGAGAACCGATGTTTCTAAAATGCCTAACCGGTCGGTTCGGGACTTAAGTCTAAGGGATCCTTAGACAAAATGTCAAATATCAAGTATGAAATTATTTCTTACCGAGGACGACGAAACTGAGTAATATGCAAGTATTCATCTTTGCAAAAATGTATGACCTTGTTTCCAGGCGTCTCGGAGACCATTTAATTGAATTACACTTGCAGTTGCAATTTATAGGAAGGACAGTCGAGGTAATTAGCATTGCATTGTGCAATATGCCCCAGGATATACTGCAAGCACAAGGAAAATGTACAAATTTACATTGATAAGTAGTTTATTTTTAAGACGGTTAAGTGAACGTGAGTAAAAGGTAAAAAGCAACTAGAATAAAGAAAAAAAGAAAAATCGATAGATTTCATAAATGCTTCAAACAATATTACTTTGCTAAATTGTAAAGCATTTAAATTGCATTCTGAATAGAAAGGCTGTAGCAGTTATAATCTAGCTGACGGTGGTTTCCCGCGAAAAAGTAGTTTTATGAGAAGTTTCGAATTTTCCAGTTAGGCAGTCAAATTTGGTATCAAAATTAGCCATTAGGTCCCGTTAAAGGATGGGCGTTTACAGATACTGTTCACGCCCTTGAAAGAGTGCTTCGGTTCTCGTTAGATCACCGAAGCTAAGCAACACTGCGCTGAGTCAGGTATTGGATGGATGACCATTACACACATGACCAGTTCTGTTCGGGAGAGAGGTTGGAGGAATGAAATTTAGTACAGCAACTTCATTCGCCTTGCTTGACAGTATGGATTTGTGGAGGAATCCTGTTGTTCGCGTTGTACCGTCCTTCGGAAGGGACGTTAAGCCGGTGGTCCCCTTGGTGCTCTTCGACAGGAGTAGGCTTCGTGCCGGCACCGGGTTTACCCTCCTTCCTTCTAGGCTAGGTCAGGTTCATCATCATCATCCATTCATTCAGCGACGCCATTAGACCAGTGCCGCATGGCCAGATGTCAAAACAGTGCGTCGTTAAACACCACAAATAATAATAATAATACATTATGTGCTTCTATAAAGAAAGGGCAAAGCAGTATTACTGGGATCGATTTATTTTTTAATTTGTAGTAAAAAAAGGCAAAAAATGGCAAAAAATGGCAAACACTTAATAATAGATTAAATTAAATTCTCATGCATTCAAATACATTCTCATAAAATACAATAATATCGTCTCATTAAGCAAGTGTTCAAGTAGCTCAATGGGTTAGAGGAACACCCGTGATAGGAGGACATCGGGGTTCGAGTCCCCGTTTGCACATACATTTTTGAAACGGTTATGGTGTTATAATAATAACACACGTAATTCATAATTATTTAAAAAAACAAATTATTTAAAATACATTTGTTTACTTCTGACATGATTTTTGCGGACCCAATATTAATGTCACGAGTTGTTTAAAACAACATCGAATATAAAGCCGGTCTTCTTTTCGCACAACAGCTCGAAGACTTTTGTATATTTTGGCCAACTTTCATACACAAGGAATTACAACCAAAAAGAATATCAATGCATGACATTGATATTTTGAATATTGATAGTTAAATATTCAAATGAAAATCTAAAAGTGATGTTCCTGCACATATATATCAGCAATCTGATTCAACGCCTCATAAGCCGTAAATGATGTGAGTCAGCACGGATTTTGGCAAGGTGTGTCTAGCCTAGAGACACCCAGCTAATAGAATTTAAATTGGTCTGCTCAGAACATCCAAGCTGACATACTTTTGTACATTTTTGGAAAGCATTTTGAATCGAACATAACGGTGATAGTTAAATTTCACTCTGGTAATATTCATACAGAAAGGATTTCAAAGCGACCGAATGCAGGTTGTTAAACTTATTAGCGACTCTTTGGAGTGCCTCAGGGAAGTGAGCTCGGTCCTAACTTACTAAACCTAAATATCAGTGAAGGACTTGTATGTAAAATATGACTACGTGGAGATTAGGGCGTTTTCAATTGAATAGATAGAGATAGAAGAGAAAGAGATAGGAATAAAAGGGATTGAAAAAGTGGGATTGGAAAAATATATCGTCAGGTCCTTCTTTTAGGAGTTTATTAAGAATATTTTTAGTGAATTGATTAATTTTCGTCTGTATCGTCTCTTTGCTTCGGCGTAGGTAGCTAGCGGCATATGACCTTGAAACTCAATCAGTTCCAGGTGACATGTTCAGGTGGTTCAGCCCAGTTCAGTCCAGTTCAGCATTCGCCATCACATATTAGAGAAAATTCTAGAAGACAGCAGAGATATTAGATTAATCAATAAAATAATGTATAAATACATTCAAATAATGCCCAGATTTTATATAAAAACATCAACTATTTAAAACGAGTCAAAGAAAATTTAGTTTTTACGTTTTTTTATGTCAAATCAGTCAAAACAGTTTATTTTTTGAGAATTAACAAAGTCAAACAAGTCAAAGTCTCGGGCCGGTTTGTTCAGTGGTCCGTTGAGAACCGAACAGTCGGTTAACTTGTTTTCTGCTTGGCAACAGCCAATCACATGATACGTATGTTTGCTAACTGTCCGTTAATTACTTATCGTGCCACGGAAAAAATCAGCACACAGAATTCTAAGATGGTACTCACTGTTCTTAGGTTCATTGCATTCGTTGTGCGCGTTCAGCTCGCACTCGTTACCGAACGTCTTGTTGTTATTATTTGAGTCCACAGCGCACACTGGCTTGTAGATCATTGCGCAGGCTATCGGGCAATCGTTTGCGGCGCATAGCACACCCCACGCCACTGACACATAACACAAGGTTTTCCATATTTTTGTGGGTTATGTTTTTAGGATAGTTTTGAAGTAGATTCAAGGTGTATGGCTATGTCTAAATCACTTCTTTTGCTGTTGTCTTGTGGAGTGTGATATTATTTTATGAAACTATGTTTTTGATAATACCAAACTTCTGTTTGAGAATGGGCAGTGCATAAGAAACTTAAGTATAAGAAGCATAAGATATCAATCATATTGTCATTATCATTGTGCATAAGAAGCAAAGAAAATTAAGATTCTTAAGCATAAGAAACCAATTTATCTTCAAATCGGAACATGATTGAAATACACATTTTTCTTCAAAAAGAGTACAACCTTAGAATGGGCTAAAAAAGCAAGCAGTGAAGAACCCCTTTGAGAGTAAAGTTAAATTTAAACTGTAAGCAGATCTAAAACCAAATCAAACCCTGTTGTTTGTTGGATTTATATTTAAGTGTCAAGATTAAGAATAGTTCTTACTGAGTAGAACGGCACTGAAAATGATCCAGATCTTCATTTTAGTAGTATTTCAAGCAGCTCGGCGATGGTTTTATTTGATTTAAAATGCAGTTGCTATTTAAAGAAGAGACTGTCAAATATTCGCTTTGTTTTCACAACGTGTACAAGGACAATAACACCCAAAACATTTGCAACAAGAAAAATAAAATATTGATAAAAAGATGACGTTGATATACATATTTTGTTAAGTTTGTGGCTTGAAGTGCACGCGTGCAACAGAAAATACTGTAGGTATCAATAACAAGGAAACAAACAATATTAATACACGTGTATTTCCACACGTGTTTATTATTTTAGCAGTGCTCAAATGGCCAAGCTCTGGAGTAGGGGGCTCCGCTTGAAATTGGTGCCCCCATAAAATAACCCACAAAATAACAGCTCAAGTTAAAAAAATCAGTGGCACTTATTTAGCACTAAATATCTATCAAGAGAGTTTCATGTTCATTCTCGAAGAGGAAGGCGTCATAGTAACTGGCATCCAAGAGCCTGTCAGAGTAAATGAGTATCCAAAATAATTTTCAAATTTGTAACAATCATAGCAAACATGTGCTTGTTTAAAAAAAAAAACGGATGTTGTTCTATTATAAATACCAATCAATCGTTACCGAATTCAAAGAACATTTTCTCTACTGCGTTTTCCGGAGATGAGCAACCGAAAGCAGTCAGCAAAGCAACAACGTGTTCTCCCAGGTCCTTCATGTCCTCTCAGAAGTGCCCAAGAAAGTGTGCCCGGAGCACGTTTTATTACAGCATTAGACTTATTGTCTTTCCGAAGGGCTTACGTATTAATTAAAGCTGTACGCAGATTATTGTGTCTTGAACAGAAAAATAGACGATGAATACAAGGGAGATAGGAAAGCGGGATAACATACAAATATCATATAATTATTTTTGATCACCTATTGAGTTTATTAAGAACCTTCCGAGGACATTGATAAGTTTTGTCTGTTTTGCACCGATGTTAGCTAGCCGGCCTTGAAGTTCCTGCAGTTCCTGGTGACGTGTTAAGCAGTTCAATAGTCCAGAAAGTTCAGCCAGTTCAGTCCGGTTCAGCCAGTTCAGTCCGGTTCAGCCAGTTCAGTCCGGTTCAGCCAGTTCAGTCCGGTTCAGCCAGTTCAGTCCGGTTCAGCCAGTTCAGTCCGGTTCAGCCAGTTCAGTCCGGTTCAGCATTCGCCATCGCATATGAACTCGAATTCTAGATGACAGAAAAACGTTGAATTTAACAAAAAAGTAAAATACTTAGGATCTAGTTCTTAGAATCCTACCTGTTAAGATGCGGGTCGCCTCAACTTAAAGTTGTAGTCAAAGTATTGAATCGCACATTGTAGAAGCCAGAATTTTGCCCAAGTAAATTAGTTGTAAATTACTGTAGACTTACTAATTGAAATGTCAAGGTGAACCTGCTAGAAAACCTGGGAAGACTTATCTACCAACAATCAGCCAGTTCCAACCATGGATGTTTGAAATCTCCTATCAAAACCATATTTTACACGCATTTTCAGGCTATTGACAGAATTGAATGTGCCACAAGCTTTAAACAACTATCATCGTATTGAAGATAAAATTGCTGGTGGTCCTCAATTTGCGCTGCTTTAGAGTAAAAAAGATGTCTACATTTTGAGTGCATTTACACCGGGATTGAAGAAGCCGCTGAAATTTTGTCCTGTCTTCAAAGTCGTATGAATTCTAAGAAGGAACCATCGAAAACTCACTGTTCTTCGGATGATCGCATTGGTTGTGGACACTCAGCATGCACGAGTTGCTGAACGTCTTTCTGTTGTTGCTTGAGTCTACAGCGCACACCGGCATGTAGACGGCTGGACAGACTCTCGGGCAGTCCAGCGCAACGCACAGCGTACCGCACGCCACTGATAAGCACAATTATTCACACATTATTGTGGATGGTTGGTTATGTTTTGTTTTTTTAAGAATCTGAAGGAAATGGTGAAAATTTTGGCTTACCAATTTAAATTTTTATGAAAGTTTGTCTAATTAGAGAGTGGGTGGTGCTCGGGAATGAGAAGCTATTTATTTCATTGTTGAATTAGAAATATAATCGAAAGATTACGATTTTTCTAACCTAGTAGTAAGACACTGGATACAATGCAATTCTTCATTATCGCAGGACTTTTCCGGTCTTATTTTTACTCAAATCGGGAACAGTTACAAACATTCACCTTCAGTTTCACTTTATATGTCATGAACTACATTATTTTGTGCAATTACCACGTACATGAAATTGCCACAACAACAAAATTAAATGTTGATAAGGTTTAGTTTTCAGTTTTTCCATGCGTGTAACTGAAGAAACCCTAAAACAAGAAAACAGAGGCAGATTACATCGATAGGTTTTTTTTTAATGTAGATTAATTCGCATTTATTAATGCTTTACAGACCCAGAGACTTGCCATAGGCATTATTAATTCCAATGTTCTTTGCAAATATCATCACAAGCATGCGTTTACTCATTTACTAAAAACAAATCTTTCTGATGTAGTTCAGATAGTCAAAATAAATTAATCTTCATCGAACTAATCGAACATCTTTTCCTAAACGTCCAAAAAAGCGCGCCATTTCTAAGGTTGTCATCAGAAGGTCAAGGCCAAGGTATTCCTTGCCAGCATTATTCAGATAAGGAGATCGAATTGCTTCGATCGAATTTCTTGAAAAAATATGCAGTGCATTACTACATACGTGGAATTTTTAGAACATTGAATCGGCTTCGTTAGACAGGTACAGTCTAGCTTGCGATACAAGATTAAAGATTAAATACAAAATTAAATTATGTAAAAAATGTGATCTTTGTAAATACTGTATATATATTTATATAGATATATAACTGACGATGCCTACACAATTACTATATGTAAATGTCTATAGGAAAAAAAATAAAAAATAAAATAAAATATACTAGCACAAGGACTGTCCCCTGCAATGATACTAACTCAGTAGTCAAATTTCAGTTGCAGGATTTAAAAATACTTATTGTAATTCCCAAATTAAAAAATAATTCCTAAGTTTGTTATAATTGGTTGAAAAAATCTGATAATAGCGTGTAAAAAACATAATTGGCGCGTCAAAAGCTTTAGAGCAAACAAAAAATACGTTAGGTGGCACCTCTGCCGGAAAATGAAGCTCTCTCGCTGAACGGAGTATATATTCGTGAAGTTACTTTGCTATCGGTGCAGAGCTTTGGCGGGAAAAAGAGAATTCCCGTTTAGCCAAGAAGTTACAAATTGTACAGGTAAAATTAAAGAAATAAACCATTGGTTAGGCTATCTTCAATCGAATATTTATTTCTTAAAGCAATTTTCCTTTTTCACAGCATTATCAATATAGGAAGGAAGGTTTAATCGTCACGACATTTATCGTGAGCCATATATGATCACTGATTTATTCACTGTTTTGTAGTTCAGCAGTTCAGGATTTACGACACGCGCCTTCGTAGATCTCCACGAATTCTAAAAGACAGAAAAAACACTCCAATCAATTAACGAGCTAAAATTAAAACTAATTTCTTGCGTAATTAGTAAACTTCTAAATAAAACAAAATCTAAAAGAGGCTAATGAAACCTCTCACATTACAAGGTCATATCGCATATTACTTTTAGCGTACTTTTCCCTAATTGTTGCATAATTTTTGTTTTCAGGATTAAACTGGCAGTAAAAACCGCGAACACACAGCCTTGCAGCCTATCCGCATTTCCAGGTAACTTTTGCCAGAACCAGATGGCTGTATCCGAATTTTGTACTGGTATTTCCTGTTCCTACCGAAAATACTACAGAAAATGATTAGATATCTGGGATATTGCTCACTGTTCTTCGGTGGTGCTCCCGTATTCGCGTCGTTGCATTCGTTGTAGACTTTCAACACGCACCGGTTGCTGAAAGTTCTGGTGTTCCCTTTAGCGTCCCTTGCGCATACGGGACTGAAGTCAGCTGTGCAGACCCACGGGCATTCGTCGGGTGCATCAGCACTGCACAACACGCCGCACGCCACTGACATTGAAAGTACACAGTCACACATTGTTTTTCACATTTTCAGAAATGATTTATGAAAGGTTTTCAGTGCCCTCAGTTGATGAAAGATGTTGTTCTATGGTTAAGCTCTTTTTATGAAGGGTTTGTGGTTCTAATAAGGACCTAGTTGTCTGACGTTTCGAGAGGCTCTGTCATTTTTAGTCATTAAGAAACGTTGGGTCACCAAGCCCTTGTTAGAGTTGCTATGCCTTCATTAAAAAGCATTAACCATAGAAATTTGTTGTGAAAGTTGCATTACTTTAGTTACGAGGTGACTATGGGGTCAAGATCGAGCGTCGTAAACGGATTGTTTAAAGACGAAGTAACGGCGTATTTAATGATTGTAACCAAGGCTTAAATCTGCACCGACTATGAGAAGCCAAAAAATGTTCAAATTTGCTTTTTTCCTATGGTGAGAATGTTTGTTTATTATAGAAGCATACAATGATGGTATCGAAAAATCAGACAGGTACCTACATTAAAAGTCCTTAGAAAAAAGATGGATTGAAGACAAATTAAATTTGCAAACCTTACTTTGCCAGTAGAAAACATTTTTTAATACCCAACTTACCCAAAAGGCCGATACTGATAATGATACAAGTCTTCATTTTCCGTTTTTCTTTGTTAACTTTGTTCCTCACCACTCGGAGAGCGTCTGTGTTGTAAATGACAAGTGGTGGCAATTTATAGGTGGGGCAATCAATGATTTGCATGGTTTGTGCAATATACACAAGGAAAATGCAGCCAAAATAAAAATGCAATATTGATTAGTACTTGACAGTGACTTATGGCATATTGATTATACTGAAGAGTTACCTCATAAAATGTGTGTAACCAGGAAAATGTCTAACCAAGAACGTGGAACGCTTCATGGATAATGAATTATTATTAACCCGTTGGCATTCTTTGCACGTATCTGTGTTCGAAATCTGCTTGTAGGTTACCGATCAAAAGAATGCTTTGAGTTTTCAAATAATTTCGAAATAGTTTTTAGTTATTTTAATTTAAACTGTCTGAACCATTTGCGCTTGTTCTACTAAATCGATCAGTATGTTGTTAAATTAATCAATTCTATTAAACTTTTCTGAATTTCCCGAATTTTTTCATGCTCTACGTAGAGAGGTTAACATATTCTAGCTTTATCAAACTATTACAAAGCATTCAAGATATGCATTTAAATTAATTGCTTTTAGCGACATAATGTGCAATTGAACGATTTTGAACTGAAATTCAATGCAAAATATTAAGTAAGTCTATAGTTTTTGGACAAAAAAGTTATTTATAATAAAACAAATATGTTTTTGAAACAACGCTTAATATAAAAAACAAGCTTATTTTTTCTCTACAAATGAAGTAGGTACTGAACGTTTGGGTTCTGCTAAACAAGAATAATTTATAAAAACTTAATAACTAATATAATGTACTCATTATAATAAACCATAATCGCTAAAACGGCAGAAGCCACTAAGAACTGGGACTCGTGGAAACTAGAAGTTCATCAGTTCAGCAGTTCAGCAGTTAGCAGCTCATCACGTTCGGTCAACCTCGAACAGGCTGCACGTGTACATGACCTCTGCACTTCGTTGGAATGACCTCATGGAATTCTGCAGAGTGACATATAAATTAAACGTCAAAAAATTACCAACACAATGATTGACCTATCAGAACTTATGTCCTCATCTTTAGATAATCACATTTTGGCGACCATTTTTATAAACTAACCGCTAATCAGTACCAGTCATAAGATCTCTGAAAATGTAGAGACTTACTTCTCAGCTGGTTTCTGCAGTTAACGTTGGTAGGTAACACCGGTTGCCGAATAATCTGGTAACTCCAGCCCTAGAAGCGCAAACAGATGGTACGCAGCGAAGCAAGTTCTCATGCAGCGCAGCTGCTGCGCGCTGTGACCAAATAAGTAGCTTGTTTTTTAAAGCTTATCTTAAGTTCTGTTACTCTGAGGCGAATTCTGTACGGTCCATACAGTGAGACGGTCCAATACGGTCCAAAGCAAACCCTTCTAGAGACATTTTTATCATAAAAGCGAGAAGAAACAAGATTAGATAGAGAGCTTTATCAGGTATATCTTCTCTCATGGGCTAGACTATATGTAGCCGGACCGTATTTTATCTTGGCTTTCCAAAATCATTTCTCATCAATTGCTTATGATTTAATCTTATGTCATATAACAGCATAAACTAACGTGAATGTGAAAGCCACACAGCTTTCTTTGTAATAATTATTTTTAAAAATCATACATGAAATGTACTAACGAACTATTTGACGAGTTAGAAACACCGGTTCTCATGAGATCACCGAAGTTGAGCAACACTACGCTGAGGCAGGTATTGGTTGGGTGACCATCATACACATGACCAGCTCTGTTCAAGAGAGAGGTTAGAGGGATGCAATTAAGTACAGCAACTTCATTCGCGTTGCTTATCAACCTCTCGCAACAGCATGGATTTGTGGAGGAATCATGCTGTTCGAGTTGTACCGTCCTTCTGAAGGGACGTAAAGCCGGTGGTCCCCTTGATGCTTTTCGACAGGAGTAGGCTACGTGTCGGCACTAGGTTTCCCCTTATCCGTTCTAGACTAGGTTAGTTTCATAATCATCCACTCATTCACTGACGTCATTAGACCAGTGCCAAATGGCCCGTTGTCAAAACAGTGCGCCGTTAAACACAACAATCAATCGATGAAATGAACTCACCTACTAGAACGAGACTGATAAAGATTCCTGTTTCATCGTTGGTGTGGTCTCGACCGACTTAATGGGCCTCTCGGTGGTTACCTACCTTTTGGTTGTTAATGACAATTATGTATCATTCATAGTCAGTCAGGTAATAACCGGGTTTTTCAGCGTTGACATTGTTTGTCCATCTTATTAAAGTAAATAACGACAGGCAAGTACATAGCCTATATAAGGATAAGCAAACAGGTAAGTAAATGAAAACAAGCAATTTAGCACTCATATTTGTATGAGCATGTACACAACAGGAACTTGTATGATACAAATTTTCAGAATTATGTCGCGCATCATCAATCATTTCCTTACATATTAAAAATACAAATTTTCTCCATTGGTGTCGACATTCAGTGTGTGAGGAAATATTTAAATACTGAGAGGACAATTTTTTTCGAGCAGTCTGCATAACTAATTTACTAGAGTGCATGGTAGGCTGGTGTGCTCCTTTGCCTATGTCGTTTGATCAATGGTAATTTGATGAATCAATATCTGTCGATAGATTGCCAAGAGCATCGCACATGAGCTCTTGCAACGCATTCCTAGGGGAATATTAATTACAGGAAATGTTTGCCATTGTGATGATCGAAAACAAAATTGAAATTTTTCTTGTGGCTGACACTGGGACTCATCACTCATGGCAGACAGCTTCAATTTTAATGGGAAATTCAAAAATATACATTTACAGAAATTCTATTATGAACTTGGCGTGGGTAGGCAGGTAAACAAAAGCAATATAATATGAGTGGATATACCGCGTGTGATAGGTAGTGATACCGTGAGTGATGGTGTAGAAAATGTACTGGCATCAGAATTGGATGCATATCAGATGTCGTGTTATGGGGTTGATCAGCACAAATTAAGAGGCTATTATTTGGAGAAATATGAATTGCAATCATGCACAATTTTGGCGGATAGTGAAGGCTATTTTATACCCATTTTACGCCGAAATATCCAAAGGTTATCTATGATCTTACCTAAATTATTTGCGAGGATATGCAATATTGTAAAAATCTAGTTGAAACGGTAATTGGACAATATTTATTTTTATTTTATTTTATTTGAATTTTGTTATTCTAAAGAGATCTAGAAGAGCAATCAGAATCGTCAGTACAGAGTGTGTACAATAAATTATGGTACTTAAAGTATACATTAACAATATGCATTAATGAGAAATATAATAAAAATTCAATTTTTAATTAACTATCAAAATATACTTTGATCGCGTATGGCGTGATTAGCAGGAGATGGCTTTTTAGGGCGCGTTTCAACACCTGAATCTGCGTTCTTTTGTTATTCAGATCTGTAGGTAGGTGATTGAACATTAAGGTGCTGGTGTAGGCTGGGTGCTTTCTCGAGACTGTCAAGTTGAATTTAGGAACTTTGAAGTCACTGGCGTTTCTTGTTTCATGGTATTGTCTAGCGCTGTTCACTGTATTGGTCTCATTTTGCAGGGCATACAGGATGGTCTGGTGTATACAGATGTCGGGAACCGTTAGAACGCCGAATTGTTTAAATAAAAGCCTGCATGATGTCTTGCTTGAAATTCCTGATTGATTTGTGCTGTCTTATGGCAGCACAAATCAACAGTTAAGCAGTTGAGACGTTCAAAAGTTGAGCAGTTCGGAATTCAGACAACTTTTATTGGTTCCTCTTTATTACATAGTCGGTGTTTTCAGCCCCCAGCAACGTATCTGATATTTAGCCAGGTTTCTAGGTAGGCTGAACACTATGGCATTACATATGCTGTTGTTGACTTTCATCAGTTCTAAGGAACAACAAAATACAATGGTTAAACAATGAAAAGATGCTTCCAACCTTTTAATCAATCCACTCCTAAGATGGTTAGATTGCCTAGTTACAGTGATGAAAGACTAGACGAAACCGAGAACATGGCATGTAATTTGCTTTATTAAGAAAGTATTGATGCTAGCCAGAATCTTCATCAGCGTAGTTTTGCTTAAACATATTATTCGCGTATCGTTTTTTTTTTTCAAGATAGATTGCCAGAGAAGATCATCAAAAAGGTGTTCATCGAAATAATCACGATCGGTATCCATCTAATTGCCCGGTGTACAGTTGTAGTAATTACTCTGATCCGTGCTCTGACCAAGAAGGCACAGCCTTCTTTAGTACCTGGGCATATCCTTTATTATAACTCTTTACTTGGAGTCCACATTTCCAAAAAGTTTTGCAGAAGGTTCAGAATACAAATTACCAACAATTCGAACCGTATTATCTAACATGACATTTTTCTCAAATTTATTACTACAGGTAATTATTATTTTTTAATTGTGATTGTGTAAAGGTACACGAAAAACTACGTGGTCATTAAGGCACGAGGCATGAAAAATGCTCAGTGCATACCTGTTTTTTTACCTGAGCTTACCCTACTGTTAGATCCCATCATCTCCTCCAATATTGCTAGAGTGGACCACTTTTCAGAAGAGGATTTTGATTTTGTTCATAACATTATTTGAATTAGTATTTAATTGGTTATTGGATGCAATTCAAATTGAACAAACTCAGAGTTAAATAGACATATTTCTTTCTTTATTCCACTGCGAAGAACGTATAAGTGTCGACATTGTGATCCAGCTAAGAATTCAGCAAATCCATTCTTTTAAAAGTGATACAAAAGTCGAGAGTATCTTCTAGTTATGAAACCAATTTCCGCGACCAAACTTTGAAAGTTGGACCCAGTTTTAAAATATCTGCGATCTGATAAGTGACTTACGTTTAGTTGGGTTTCTGCAGTTGTATTTGTCGAGAAGGCATTGGTTGTGAAAACCCCTTGCCTGCCCGTCTCGCCAGGCGCATAGGGGTTTAAAGCATAGGTCGCACGGGCTAGAACAGGGACCAGGTCTAGTTGCATCGCCCTGGGATAGAAACAACCCTGGGAGAGAAGATATTGGTTAAAATTAAATCCACATTATTTTTTATAGTACCTATGTGATTTTATTTATACGTTAGGATCGTGGCTATTAATGTGATTGCATCATTATGATTTGAGTTAGTAAAATACCTATTTATAAATATTCTGACGAAATATGTGCAGATCCTAGATTCCCAAACGTTTTCATCCATGGATAATTTTAATGATCAAATCCTGGCAGAACACAAAAAACGTATAAAAATATATTTTTGGTAACAGATTAAGTTTCGATTTTTCAGTGGCACGTTTAGTAATTAACATTCATCAAACAAGTACTATCTTCTAGCTGACAGTTGCCAGGCAAATAAAAATCAATAGACTGTTACATTCGTAACGGACTGTTACATTCGCTGCGGACAACTAAAAAACCGACCCTAAACTTTGCTAAAAATGTGTTTATGAAATCATACTCACCGACTAGGACGAAACTTAAAACGATAAATTTGTTCATTTTCCCTAGAATTTTACTTGCCAACTTCTTGTGAAGCGCAGATATCTTCACTCTGATTACTTTTTACGACTACAGAATCATTTTATAGACAGTCTGAGGCATCATCAAGGAGTTTTCGTGGTATTTTCATGATCGTTTAGACAATTTATTACAAGGAAGTAATCTTCACTTATCTATTTTATGACCAAAGGTACTGGTAACAGGTGAATATATTGTTGGAAATACTCTTAAACAATTAACACCACAATAAAATAAGTACACATGCGTTTTATGAACAGGCATTATTTGTTTATAAGCATTACAATTACAATGTGCACAGAAATAAACAGGCTCGCTCGTCCGTAATATATTTTTTTCATGAGCAATCATGTTATGGCAATCACAAGTACAGCCACATCACCCTTTTGGTCTGAAATCAAATGATTATTAAAAGGATGTCTTTATTGAATATTCCTGAAAATGTAGGAGAACACTGGCGAAAGGAGCACGTTCTGAGGTCACCCAACCGTGCCAAACAAACAGATAGGCGAACTAATGAATTTACATTTAGAAATCCAATAGTTAATAAAGAGTAATTTACATTTATTTATGACCCGTCGCAGTCTTTCCAGATGGAGTCTAACTGTTCCCAGTCGCAATCGGGTTCAATCGAAGCCACGGTAAATATAAGAAAGCGAACTTGAGATGCAAATTCCTGCTCGTATAGCTCACCAAAGAATTAATGAACCATCACAAAGAAAAGTTTGCCCTGGCAAAAGTAACGAAAATGAGAAAATATTAATCTTGAAAAAGTATTTCGTTCCACGTAGACTCGTTTTTCTTTTAAGGAAACATTTGTCGCACGCGACAATCTGAGTTTAATTTCTTGATATTTAAGATTTCGTTTTATTTCTGTTAAATTTGCTAGCATATGACTGTGCTCGTAGCCCACAGGAATCTAGCAAATTCGAACAACTGTTATTGACAACTGATATTCGTTTTTAATTTTAATTAGCTATAAGTTAAAATTGTTAATATTTTCCATGACATGTCCGGGTTATCATTCTCATAACAAGCGAATAATTTAAAAAAATATAAATACTTCGAAGATTGGTCAACTTCAAGCTACAACGATTTGACATATTTGAACTCGTGCAAGAAACCATTGATTCTGCTTACGAACAATACAGAAAAAAAATTGTCGAAAACTAGCTTGTAAACACAAAACAATTCCTTGGCAATTGAACATGACATTCACACCTCCACTTTTAATGAAACTTGTTTCTTTCGACCCCCCCTCGAAATCATTTAAGCTGATAGATGGTATAAGATACAAATGGCGACCGTCTCTATTTCTTCTCGCGACGTTGATCGTGTCAAATTGGATAGGGTTTGTCTCCAAAATGTGACGTAAGCCGCTTACAGCGCTCTCGCCATCGCGTGGCATTTCTGACAACTACTTCTCTCTAGGCCTGGGACGCTAATTGGAAGACATCACAATAGTAATTAGTTATCCATGATGGAACTGAACCATGGAGGCTGCTGGGTAGATGATTAATAGAGGCAGGGGATTATTAGCAAGCTAGTCTGCCGACAATGGATCCCAGCAAGACATTTTCATTGGTCTAAACGGCCAAAACACCTGTCTCAATTCCTTCACGGACATTAAACTTGTACGTATTTCTTCTGTCTCGTGAAAATTACTTTTGCTTCGAGAAGCTATTCAAAGTTTGTTTTACATTCGCTTGGAAGGTATTTCGTGGTGTAATTAAATTTATCTCCCCATTAAAATTAGAATATCAATGAATATTTTATTTTCAAAGACGAAAGCGTAGAATTATGAAATAATTCTTTTGTTAACGTTTCGTGCTCAAGTAATTTAGCGAGTTTGTCGTACAAATGTTTAGGCATCGCACGTTGGATAAAAATTCATCAACATACTCAGAGGACGGAATCCACAAAGCTGAGTTTACGCGTAAACGTGGTGAAGTTTTTATCTCTCTGGTAAAAAAACAACGAAGGCTGGAACGTCGTTATTCTGTTCTGCTGTCTTCAAAACAGAAGAACGAGGTGGCAGCCTTCTTGTAAAAAAACACCTACGAAAATCTGGAAGCATTGTCTGTGATTGGCTGATCATTTAAACTCGGGATGTTGATTTAAACTCTGCTTCTTGGATCCGGCATCGAGGACGCTACGATTTGTTTTGCAAATTTAAACTTTACGGTGCCCACAATATTTAAAGCTCAAGGTCACGGTGTGAATCAATTCAGAAAAGTTCCTTTTTTTAATTTAAATCACACCAAAGCAGTTTGCACGTTGGTATAAACCCAATAATCAAACCTACTGTCAATATCTTCAGTAATTTTTTGTCTCACTTGATAAAAATGCGCAGAGTTTTATGACAGGCAGGTATATATGTAAATGGATTTTGTATCGCTAACGCTTTTCCGTTATTAACCTCTCTCATTGCACTTTGCTGAGCACGCAGCTTAAAGTACTGACAAGCTGCTCGTGTGTTCAGGACTTCAGGGATGAATGCGCCGGGAGCCGAACCCCGACCAATGCAGTGGGATAAAGTACAGATGCCGATCCGTGTGATTTGTGTGCAACACGGTGATGAAACGGACTGCAAAAAAATACGAGAGAGAGAGAGATAAAGGTGATAGAGATTGGAAATCGGAAATCGGGAAATCGGAAATGGTGTCTGAATATTAGAATTGTGGGTCGGTTTAGTTTCGTCTCGTGCTGGATTAACGAGTTCTGAAAAACCAATGTATTTTTAACAGGAATTTTGAAAGTTTTGCATGATTATAATTACCTACACACAAATTGAGCATTAGTTTTCGAATCTGTGATATTTTTCTTCTATGGGAAAACGAGTTTCTTTGGTATCATTTTCCTTGGCTTTTTTCTAGAAATATATCCTTGATTTCCCTTCTTCTATGACTATACACATTATATGTGTGACGCTATTTCTGAAAACCGATAGTAAAAACTGCAATTTCTATAAGGTAACGTCCGCATCATTGAAGTGCGACGAAGAATAAATTTTCTTTCCGTTACTTTCCAATTTTCTATTAGACGCTTTTACGCTTTTCCGTGCCACACATCTGAATTCTCCAAATGAATCCGAGCAGGGCACAATTTTCCGACTGCGTTTAAAACATTTCCTCCTAAGGATTCAGCGTTCCCGGAGTTCCCGACACGTATCTGGAGCTCATTTCCTGTCCGGGCTGTCTTCAAACCCCTACCCCCCGGGGTCTTGCCAGAGAGACGCTCGGATGGGTTACACGGAGAAATGGAATAAGTGTATTTATCATTTACTTTCTCTCTTTTGTTTGAAAAGAAAAGGCAAAAATAAGATATTTTAGTTTGTTGAAATGTTGGAAAGATGAGTTTTTGTCATTTTTATTTCACTGTGTTTTTTTTTTATCTTCTTTGCAATAATTTTTTTGGATCCGATATGTTAATTTCGAACTGATTTGTATATTGTATCTTATTCATCCATTCAACATACCTGTTTTTTTTGCACTTATCTGACGAGGAATGCATTTATTTGCCGGCAAGGTAAAATGTTGGGTTGTTGAGTAATTATTTGGTTCTACTGATAATGCGATAAAACGAGTATGATTATGATTTCGGTTAGCGAGTTGTTTCCATACAAAGAAAATTATAGTTTTTGGTGAAAATACATCTACCTGAAACTGAACTTAAAAGTTGAACTGAGATTAAAACCAGTATTTTTTTTTTGCCATCAGTTTCTTAGAGGTAGTGATTATCATAACTCTAACTCATAAAAACTATTGTCATAACTTTCGAAAAAACTAGTTATTTTTTTTCCCCATGAACTAGCTTCGTTTAGAAGAGAGTCAGATGGCAAATAGTTATTACGAAATAATAATTTAGTGAGAAACGATTGAAATATGAACTTGAAACCTACGTTTTCTGCAGCCAATAAAATGTAAACACCATGAAATATTTCCCGACCAAAGTTTAATATTCTAGTTCACCATTCAAGTTCTCAATATACATCAAGGGCAGCTTTCCTGCGCCATGCTTGAGCTTTTCCATCAAAACGTTTCCCGACGTATTCGTCATGTAAAAATATCTCGCTCTGCTTGAAATTCGTCTGAATTTGCTAAAGGCATTGAATTCGTTGCACTATGTTAACACACTGACTCACATACTTAAAGTTATCTACTTTCCTGAAAAGGGCTTATAGCTTTTCAGTACATTTTCCATGAAGATTTTAAGAGTTGGTTAAAAAAAACAGTGTAAGTTACATTCACATCATACAAAAACTAAGCAGTAAACCATTGGAATCTTTTATACCGACTTATGCAATTTATATAGATTTTATTTTCTAATATGCGATACTATTTTATCCATTATTTTCCTTGAGCAATGAGATTCACAATGATTGCGAATCTTTTAAACCAGATGATCAAGAGTCAGATAAAATAACGCTAACAGTTCGTTGACAGGAATATATCTCAGGTAGAATAACTCTATTTAAATTCAATCGATTTTCTTAAAAACTTAATCTATTTGTACCCTTTTTCGGTCACGATAAGCTGTTAATTTTTGACATCATATTTTGTGATCTATGGTTGCATTAATTGTAATGCTAAACCACTCACTATATGCAGCTTTAAAAAATTAATAATTTCTAAAAATACTGACCATTAAGTTAAGCAAGTGAACATACCAACCCACAAAGAATTCGACAACTCGAATTATATGCTACTAAGCTGTCGTCTTGGGAGACAGCTTTGAGTTTTCGTAACAGAAAAGCCTAATTTTTCTCCAAGAATATGCAAAATACAAACCAAATTCTACAGTTACCTAATTTTTTATTTATAACTATTTATAAGTCGAACGATCCACAGATATTTATCAAGTAAATCTGACAGGATCAACTTTCTCAAATCAAGCCAATGGAAAAGTTAACAAAAAAGAACAAAAATCACAGTGAGATTGTACCAATTAAGAAACTATTGCTTTAATAAAAAAGTCAATCATAGCAAAGAGAAAGGTTAATTCATTTCTCGACTCTCCATGCAGCTTTGAAAGTATTTCAGCGCTGCTTTAAGACCAAACCTCTGTACAGGTAAACATCATCATACAACAAGCAGTTTTATCGAGTCCCTTCGAATGAACATATCTCCAAGTTCTTAACAATATTAGCCGTTACAAACGCGCTTTCGCCTGTCAAACAAAACCAACTCGTCTGCCTCGTGCAGCACCGAGCATCGCGCACCTCTGCTAGACAAATTATCAAAGTTTTAGAAAGCCTGGCAAATTACGAGAACCAGGTAATCAAATAAGTTGAGTTCGTATTCACTGCGAACTCGTACACAAAGATGGAAACGTTCTTTGATCGGATTATAGTCGTTGTCAATGTCAGTGCTGTTTTTGTTTGATCATTTTAAGTCCGAGTTTGTGGTTGAAATGAAAACAAAGTTGGGGCACGTGTTGATTCGAAGACTTTTAAATGTGTTGTTGTTAATTTTTATCATTTGTCACCTTGTCACGGAAGTGATTATCTGATTATTGATAATCTGTTTTAGCAAACCACTGTGTTTTCTTTCAGAAATCTTACATTTTCGATACTTCCAACAAGCGTTTAACAGCGTTTAAACCGATTTTATCTTGATTTTGGTGAAATCACAGTAAAAACAATGATTTTCTTGCAATGATAGATCGCTTTGAAAAAAAATATTCTCATTATTGGCTACCAAGTAGGCTGTAACTTCGTTCTTCTGTTTTCGTACAGCAAAATAGAAGAACGAGGTTTCAGCCTCCTTGTTGGCTACATAACGCTATCGTGACTGTCAAGTGTTTCTGCGGTATTTGAATCTGTATTTGTATGGTATTTTCTGAGGTATGACGAATAAAATTCCAAATCAGTTCTGTATTCCAGAAGTTGTGACCTGCAGAGTGCCAACTAAATTAACTACAGTGCTCATGTAACCGAAATCCATTCATCATTTTGTGGTTCACTTCATTTACAATATAAATTAGAAAAATATCAGTCTTTCTTGCAAGTAAAAATGTTCAGTCACGGCATCCAATGATTTACTATCAAACTGCAGCTGAAGCTCTTATAAATCTAATGAAGCAAACTTTTATGATATTTGTGATTTGAAAACAAGCTCGAACTTTACTCGAGGACGCGCAGAGCACACTCGAATGACCACCATCTTTGTGAACTAGGTCACCACCGGCATCACGATAGATTTTTAAAAAGTAATTTCGAATTGGATTATCTCTTCCAGTTATCAGCAGAATAGATGTTTGCTTCGTAAGCCAGCAGCACCAGTACACTTAGCAACCTCTAGAGACCAACTGGTTGACCAAGTTTCATGCAATATACTTATTGTTTCACTTTTAGAGGCAAAGAGTAATACACCATTACCATCATGCCTTGATTTTTTTTCTGCCAATTCTAATCGTGATAAAACTTATGTTTCACCTCAAATCGCTCAGTGGTGAGTTCACCAAGAACTGGGTTCAGCGAGCTTGCAATCAGATTGGTGGATTAGTGGTACTGGTAAATGAAGCGACATGTTACGCGACAATCATCAGTTTTAGGCCATACCAATCCATAAACACTTTAATTTTTGATTACCAATGAATTGATAACCTAGTTTTTGTTTTGTTTATTTTTATTGTCACAAGAATTCCTTGATGTCCTTGATGTATCACCTACCATTCCATGAGCTTTCAAACATTGTTTTCATTATTTTTATGAGTTCTATTCATAAAAAAGCGGTGGTAATGCCCGAGAGAAAAGAATTCTTTACCCAATCTTTTCTCTAAGGTAATGCTCTTATACCACTATGCACCAAGAGTACTGTATGGTCTAGTACAAGGGCTGAAAATTATTTTAAAAAGAAATAAATTACGAACATTTTTTTTTAATATTTGTGACTGAGATGTCTCACTCATTGGATCTGTCAGAGACACTAAAGCCGCGCTTGATAAAACCAAATTAACAGAAATTCTTTTTGACGACGGTTCATTTGGGGATTGCAGTGAATTTAAAGATAACTTTGGTGATGAAACAAAGTAATTCTGCTATAAATACAAGCGAAAAAGGTGGCAGACCTCAGTGAACCAAATACGTTGGGGTTAACTAGCGTAATTGTGCACTGTGATCGTACGACGGTAACGACATAGCTTCATGAAAACGACCCGCCTTTATTTTAATGTTTGTTTAAGTTGATTTTACATCAAATATATTCTTTTTATCATGTTTATATTATTTTTAGATTATATTATGATATTTATCTGTAATTAGTGATTTTTGAAGAATTTAATTTTTTTTTGTATTGGATGTGGTAAACATGCTTGCTGCATTCATGTATTAGGTACCACCTCATTGGGGTGAGAGAGTTGGTGATAAAAATGAGGTCAACACATTTTTGTGTTCGACGTTCAATAAGCATAAAACCCATTAAATTACCCTTAAACTTGAAGCATTCGTACGTAATGGCCAATTTCCGTTAAAAACAACGTTATAAAAAGCGATTTTCTGTGGCTAGTAATTTTAGGTACGGCAAAAAAACTAATCTTTGGCTTTCTAAAAAACTCCACATACTATGAAAGATGGTCACAGATACGTTCACGAGAGCAACACACCAAAGACCTACCACAGATAGTGACAGTCGTACACGCATTTTCACGTATACACGTGCACTGTCGTCGCTCTGTCGATCTGTCTGTTTGTTTGTTTGTGTGTTTGTTTGCCGACGTTGTTTGAGTAATGTCACGTGATGAGCAGAGGAGACAGAGTAAATCTCGTTTCTCGTCGACCTGGGCATGAGGTCGTCGAAGAGTGAGGCGGGATGGGGGTTGGTACATGGCCACGTGACGTGAATTGCTCAGCGTCACTTAAATCCGAGGACGCGGTGAGTCTGTCCCTCTGACGGCGATCGTCGACGTCGGTACAGTTGACATGAGAATATGCCGAACGGAAATGGCTGATGTGTTTATCATCTCTTTTGATTTCTGTTTAAGTGTTTTGTCGTATCAGGAGGGTTGAGCATCAATGATGTATGTTGCATTCTGCTGGAAAGGTTTAAGGGACGAAAATTAGAGCGCAAGGTTTTCACACAGAAAGCAGGAAATCAAACCAAACCGTATCATACGGTCGTTATTTAAAAAAAGGATAAAATATCGTAAACGGTTTTAAATTGAAATTGTTAAAATTATGACTTAATTCCCTATTAGTACATTTTTGAGAGGTTATTAGTGTTCGTAATTACATACATAAAAAAAAAAGTTCCAAAAAATATATATCTTTCCTATCGCCATCGAACCAACGGTGATATCCTTTACCTGTTACTAATCCTGCAGAAGACCGTTCTTGTCCGCCACGAAGTATACTTTCCCATTTCCACCGTGTCCATGACCAAACAAGATGCGTGGTTGCGCTTTTACACGCACTCTGACCTTTCACCTCCGACCCCTCCAGCCAACCAAAAAACACACGCACTAGTAAAACTACGCATTTCGGACATCATGTCGATGTTACAGTGCGACAACACGGGAATTGCTCTCGTTTCTGCAGCCTAATTTGAATGAGAAAGTGAAATGTTATATGTCGCCGAGTGAAATTAGTGTACCTACGCTAGAACACAAGTGTTTGCACGCGGAAATAACAAATACTAGGCCTACCTTTGATACAGTGTTTACGTGACGACTAAAGCAACAAGAGCTTTTCATTAGTGTGCTCCTATTTAATATTCTTTTAGTTCATGTTGTTAATTGGCAATGCGTGAAATTCTGCATGGACGTAGATTAAAAGCAGGAAACAAGAATTTGAATTGTTCGGCAGATGGTTTTTGATGTCTTTTGTTTATTGGCCCTTTTGTGCAGTGGCATATTCTTGACTGTTTTTTAGTCTGAGGTCTCTTATTATGTGTTGACCTATGTCGATGAAGTTCTCATCCTTACTTCTAGAGTAACCTCCTGAGTCCAGGATGCAGGGTCTGACATGAATATTTAAACACACGCCATGAAACACGATAGCCGAAATGATAGACTTGTCGTTAGAGTTTACATGACAACAATGTCAATATTTGCTCTGAATATTGACAGACTATACGTAGAGCATAGAGTACATTTACATTTAACTCTTTTATTTCTATTTCAAGTGCATTATACACATTAAGAGATGAAGTGAAAATGGACAATTGTACCTATCGGTATGTTCTGCTATTGCGAATTCAATGTAAGTTTATTAATTTACCTTTATTTGTATCTACAACTGCAAACAGCACAATTCTCTTGGATGTCTCAAGGATATTTTATAATGAATGAACACTTTACACTAATAATCATTAGCGCCGCTATTCAGATTATTGTTCCTCAAAGATGGAAGAACTTTGCAGATTAGTTCCTTTGATCCTTTTAATGGTTTGCCATCCCCGTACTCGACAATTGCACCGAGTTCTTCGGTGGCGAGCTCATTTAAATATAATTATTCGTGTAATTTAATTCTTTAGAAGCATTAATTGATATTAAGCGGTTTGATACTTAAGAGCTGACCTCGTTAAAAGCAAAATATAAAATAAGCGAGTAAAATGCTTAGTTTTTTAGTGGTAGCTCGCGTTGGCGGCGCCCCCTTCTATCCCAAGCGATTCGGCCAGAGAGCTAGTTGTCCTAGATCCATGAAACTATCAGCAGGAGTAATGAGAATTTTAAGTACTCTTATATAGTAGACGATAATACGATTCGAATTTTCCACAATAGACTCAAAGGAAAGCTAATAAGCATTTTCTCTTTGAGATCCAAGCCAAGCCCAGTAAAATAAATTGACAAAAGAGATAATTATCAAACTATAAACGATTTTTGAGCCAACGTTCATGTTTAACTTTAAAGCTGTAGTAATAATTTGTATGTGCCATAGCCTTTTGTGTGGAAAAAGGGCTACCTTCTGGCAACGTTCGGGAATTGTTTGGAGGTGGGTCAGATTCCTCGCATTTTTGGTGGCGATCGTATTTAGAATAGAATTTCAGCATTTGTCTAAAAATGATTTAAACAATAATTAGCAGTAATGACGGTAATTTGCATTTCGAGGATCGGTTTTTGCAAAGCAAACTTTTGTTATGCAGTCTTTTTTTTTGCTAATCCAAAGTTGCCTCTAATTCCCTCGTCCTATTTTTAGCCTTTCAAAAAGTTTACTACATAATGCTGATTTTACTCAGTGGATATCCAATTACTGCTCTCCATTTCAATAAAATAATAAGCGAAGTGAAATTTGGTTAGAGAATATGTTTATTTTACAAAATTCTCCTTTTCCGCGTTGGCGATACAGTCACAGAACATAATAATATTTGAAAAATATTCGAACAGATATTTACAAATTAACAGTTAATGTTTTTCTTATCTTATTATCTTTTATCAGATATCTGTTGTAGACTGCGCTTCGAAATAGAACCGATGCGTCGAATTAGTATTTTACCAGGATGTAAGATACCAGAATGAAGACATTCCTTGTATGACTGCGCGTATCAATCATCTGACATGGACTGGACCAGTTGTTATATAATTGAACCCTTACGTGCTCTCAGCTCCTCACCAATCGCGAGGAGAATCGATGTTTTTACTGCTGATTTCATTGTGTTTTGAAACTTTTTCCTTTCCTGCTCTCGAAAAAGTTAACCAATTAACTGGTTCCTATCTTCGAGATCGAGACGTGTTTCCTATCATGAAGATACAGCAACGTGAAAAGACGATGATTAGGTTGAGATGAAGATGCTCCCTTGACCACTCGCAGATCGAAGAGTGGGCACCACGGCTGAAGGGGTGTGGGAGGGGGGGGGGGGGGGGGGCACCGGGTGGGAACAATGGGGTGCAACTCTTTCACGCTTCCCGATTGTGCGCGCTAATTGACCTTAATCACGCATCACACGCTGGTCTCGCCCCGTCAGTACCTTTTTACTAGAAGAATTATCTCAAAGTTCTCTACGAGTTTTCTCTATATACGAAATCTCACTTCTTTAGACCAGTTTCCCTCCCCACTTTGTTTTCCGCAGTACTCATCTTACGATGTTTATTTTTTTTCCAGTTACCAAATAATGTTCTACACCTTTGATTACATCCTCAAGGCGCCATATCAGTTAGCCATATCTGTTGAAACCTTTAGCATTTAGCTAACGAACCAAATTTGGGCAGCTGTTTAACTTTTACTCTAAACTATCTAGGACACCATTGCCGCCAGGCTTTATGTTTATGACTCTGCGGTATTATTTTACACGGGGTAAAAACATACCACAAGATATCATCATTTCAGTGAAACTCAACCCCGCGTAAATTCCGTAGGTAGGACTACGCCTCGTGCTACAACGTAGATTATGCTGAGAGGCAAAGCTCATGTTTTTGTAGACCAGCAGCAAAACTAAAAGTACGGTATGAACTCATTTCGCCATATCAGTAGAAAACCCAACAAAACGATTGCCGGGATAAACGTAATATAATATTCCTATATTGTTCTACCCTGCATGAGAAGAAATGCCAATGTTTTCTTCCATTATTTGCAAAATGAAACAAGTTTTTGCAATTCCCTTAGAGTAATTGTGATTTTTATTTTTGCTCTTTTCTTTGGAGCGACATGATATTATTGTAATGGTAACGCTGAAACAATAGAATTTGAAGCAATAAAGCTACGCATGTGCATTACAAAAAATGAAGTGTATATATTCTTGAATAATGAGTACTCAGAATATCAAGCACTTAATTTTAGGTAAAATTGCAAATTCAATTAAAATTACCGTCGGACGAAAGAGTATATAATAGCACAGCCTTAAAACAAACATATTTGACGAATATTCTGTCATTTTTGATTGCGCATAGTCATTACTAACACAAACTTATCGCAATTTTCTTGGAGAAAAATTGATAACATTAGTAAGAATCTCAGTTAAACTTCAGAGAGCCCAGTAGAATACAAAGCAGTTCCACCGAACGTATATTATATCACCACACGTCTCTCGCTCGTTCCTTTGCTTATTTCTGTCGCCTTCTCTGTCTTCCTCTTTCTCTCCAACCAACGCATCAGCTCCGCTACCAGGTCTGCTACTTAGCCCAACCAGCCCTTCCCTCATCAGCAATGAACGTGTAAATTGGTTTACCGCAACTTCATACGTAGCATCACAACGATCCAAGCGCATTCAACTTGAAATTCGAGACTGTAAAAATCCCACGCGTAGGCACCATTGTAATGGCTAGACCCTACACTATGCCACAAATCTAGAGTTTTTTTTTCATTGGTATCAGCTGTTTTTAAACATGTAGGCACTCGTTTTTTATTGTTTACCCTGAGATTGTCAACATAATTGGTCAATGAAATAATAAATCTATGGCTATGCTTCTTGAAAGCATTTCTTTAGTTGTAAATTGCCGAACGGTCTTATTATTGGATGCCACTATCATATGAACCTTCATAATATTTTTGGGTGATTTTATTGCGACAAAGTTTTATCAAAAACAATACCTTTACATACTTTTTTAGGTTATCAATTTAGCAAATATACAGGGACCAAAATTGAGGTACTTATCGTAGACGAAACGTATTCTCCGTTCTTTTCTGGCCTAAAAACCACTTGAAATCGTTAAAAACCACTAAAAAATATCAAAACACTGACACTGCACTGAACCACTACGCCTTATTATTTGCCATCCGTTAGTTGGCCACGGAGTGTAGTAGCAAAGACCCTCGCTGCTGACTACGAACAGCACTCGACGTTTGTCGGCGACTCAATTATGAGGCTGGACGGAAGAGTTGGCGGTTGCAGTGGTGGCCGCAAGACGTTGCTGTTGCCAGCCAGTGCGTACTTTAAAGTACGTTTATCTGCCTTGCAGATCTGGCTCATGTTACCCTGTGGACGCGTTGCCGTCCATTGCGCTACATCATTTTAGTAGTTCCCTTGCAAGATCATATTCTTGTACGCTCGGCGATGTTTCGCGCGGGAGCACTATACCAAAGTAAAACTATGCACCTTGTTATGGGAGTACGATCGTAATGAAAATAAATATTTGGCATAGTTTACGTAAAACTATTTTACGGTTTTCGCTCGGGTAAATATTCTATGGAAGTTGAGAAAGTTGAATTTGTTGACGACAGCTTAGTTTGACAGTCAGCTGTGTGATAGTAAAGTAAGAACTCACTTAAGTACAAAAAGCATTTAAAAACTTGTTACTTAAAGTACCCTTCGTAAAGTTACAGGCACAAGTAACAAAACATAGGGAAAAAAAGACCCAGACAACTTTATTTTTTTATTTTATAAAAAAAAAAAATTTATAATTATAATAATAAAATACTACATATGTATAATATATAAAATAAAATGTATATATTTTTTTTATATTTTTTTATTTTTTTAATTTTTAATTAAAAAATACATGAGTCTTAAGACTAGAACAGATTTGTGTGATTTCTCTGCTGCTTAATGCTGTGCGCACATCGGCACATTTAAGTGACAAAGTAAAGCTTTCTGTAAATCGAGAAAAAAAAAACATTATGAAAACATACAAATAAACTCTAGAAACGCAAAACTTTGCTTTGCCTTCGAAGAAAGAAAGAAGAAAAAAACGTTTCTTCTCTTTAATCACGACTTCTCAAAAAGTTAGTCTGCAGACTTTTCCCGTGGTATAGGAAATGATACTCATCGCTCGTCGGTATCAGTATTAATCAACACCAATCAGCAATCGGCGCCTTCCCCCACGTAAGCCCAATCAAGTTCTAATTTCTTCCAAGATTGCTGAGAAGTCTCTAAATCAGCCACGTCAGCAGCCAATAATTGACAAACAAGACTGAAGCCAGTATAACGAAACCTTTCTTCAATGCTCCTAATTTAATGCTAGCGTCGGGCGCAGCTAACTCGGTTAATGTTTTGTGTTTGTATGCACGTCACATTAACAGGAAACCTGACACCTGAAGGAAATCCCGGTTGTTTTCATGTCCTTCGTCATTTCTTGTTCTTTTGCTTGCTTATCTCGTGGGTAGTGAGTTGTTATAACGTTGCAATTATTTGCGGTTTGCGGTTCTAAATAGGCACAATCAAATCGGGCTCAAAATGTTAAGATAAATCCAGTAATCCAGTTGATTGGTTATATTGAACTTAAATATGTATTGAATGTTTGTATTGTCATGCAATTGGGACCACTTACTTAAAATTCACCGATTAAATCAACAATAAGTACTGTCTAAAAGCAGTTAAATTGCATTTAAATTGCTTTCTAATTCAAATTCAAATTCACATTCAGTTAGTAGATATCATGACACGAGAATTTCAACAAGACCGTTGATTAATACTCTGAGCACGTGTTTCTCATTTAATGCAAGTGATGTATTTTGAGCGTAATTCTCTTCTCTTCATCAGTATAACATCGAACATTATTAGTAAGATGCGCTTGCAAAGTCTTCTCCAAGTCAACAATCTTCCCACCTACATTCTCGGTGTCTACATATATATAGGTATAATAAGTTCACAAGTAATCTATCTCGGCAGGCAAGCTATTAGCTGTAACATGTCTCTATACACCATCCGTGACCCCCTACGAAACAAGGTAATGAGTATATAATTGAATTAAACGGGACATGCACTGACAATGGACGTTCATAATCAGATTTCAGCCGTCCAAGCCGGGGATTTGTCGAAACCGGATCTTGGAACACTCTCGGCTACCAAGTTGATCCCATGTGGAACCCGCGGGCGAAATCTCCCGCCGTCCCTCATCCATCGCCGGAAGTTTCTGGACCGAACTCAGCCGGAATATAATCCTCTGATCTATTACTTAACATTTACATCTGCCTTACGGGCATTAATGCTCGACTTTGCTAAGTATTTAGTTTAAATACATTGCTAATCCTAGGGAGCTGAAAGCTAGATGCTGGAGTAGGTTGGAAATCTGCTCTGACCGGCTAAGTGGTGTGAAAAATAATCCAGTTGTGTGAATTTAAATAACAATCGGATTGAACGGGTTCTTTTTGTCTTTAAACGGATTTCATTCTGAGCAAAAACATGTTTTTTTTACACGTAATGGACCCATGGATGATCTTTCTGTTGCGGTGAACATTTGTTGAAAGTTTTTGTGGACGACGGACAATTTTTTTTGCGAACGTAGATAATAGGTGTGCTATATGTTAACCTGTCCATGTAAAAATACCCAGAGAAAAATAATCCGAGGTTTTAACCAATGTTTTACGATCAATTTATTTAAACAACGTGATATTAGCTAACATGTAGGGAAACAGTCATGGGAGCAGAGTACACGGGCATAATAATACAACTCTTTATTTTAAAGTACAATTTATAATATGCTAAATAATGGTTTACTATGTTACGTTAAAGCCTGTAGACATTAGGGAAATGCTATGATTACACATGGAAACTCTTACATGAATGCTGCTTGGTGTACGCAGTGCCAACACATTACTCTGCGGAAAATAGAGATTATTTTCCTGAACGAACGTGGTCAGTTAAGTGACATTTAAACCATATGCTTTTATGACATATTTATATCTAGATCTTGGACCTCTCAACCTTGTTTAAGCCTTTATAATTTGCAATCAATGGCGTTATATGAATGCAACTCATTCAAATAATTAAAGAAAATGTTAGCTTATCTTAAACTTATTGGGTTTATCCGAATTTAAACGAATTGATCCTGCTCAAACGAATCCAAGACATTTAAATGTAGAACTTAAAACCATATGAACATTTTTGTAATTCTCGCAAGACAAAATTCAATCCCCATTTCCTTTAAAGAATCGAAAAATCGAAAAACGAATTCCACCGTTCAAAAGCTTTTGACCTGGTAAAAAGGTCCCATATTTATTTCTATAAATTCACCACCCAATTGACCATGTTAACCAATTATATTCATCGACACCATATCAGCCGCAATAATTGCACATGAGTTATCACAATTACTTATCATCAGAATTCCAGCGCTTTGTTCAGCACGAACGCTACGCTGGGTGTCACTAGCAGATCCTGCATTCTTCCCATGCAGCTCTACTATTTCGAATGCTTTAACAGGACCGAATCTCGCTGGTCGCACTGGTTGTTGCGTTGGCCAACGCTTGCTTTATAGTCGACATAAATCAAACGACAAGTGAGCATTATTCTCGATTAAACTGCAGACCACCTAGCGGGAAAAAGAGGCAACACGCCAGCCGAAGGGGACAAAGGCAGTGTCACCATAAATGTCTACCTTCCCCATTATATTAACTGCACAAGGAAATCCGTATTATACAGCAAATACACACACATACACAATATTGCACACAAATCAAATACAATCATTCGAATGCAGAATAATAAATGATAAATCTATATGGTGATAAGCGATCAAGTTGGATGTGGGAAGTGCTCGTAACAACTGAACAAGGGAAGTTATAACAAAAGGTTATCGATAATAGTATAATTGTTAATGAGTTTTTATTTCAAGTTTAAAATATGTTCCATTTTATGCTGTCAACGAATGCTTCTCTAAATTACTTGCTATTTAAATGAATTGCCAATAATAAATGTAAATATATGTATATATATTTTATTTTTATTTTGATACAGTATTCATTTTATGAGTTGGTTCTCAGTAGAATTAAAATATACTTTAGACAAACAGCAACTTTTCAGCGACAACGTTTTAACGTTTCATTGATAAAATTTCAGTGACAAACGCCTATGTTGTCCTATTTGAAATGAATACCATAAAGATCTTAAAGATATGATATGATATATATATATCGTATCTTTTTTGTATTTATGTATTTATGTATTGCATTTATTGTAAATATAAACTTAAGACGTGAGATAAAATGAAAATAATTTCATCCTAAGATTGACCTTTCACTGTTTATGTCTTGGTTCGTACCCCATAGAAAATTGCAAAATTCTATGCTCAATCCTGAGCTATTTCGTGCAATTCCCGGTCCGTGAGATTGAACTTCTTAGATATAAGCATCAAAGTTTAAAAAAAAATCTTCAGGAGCAAAGAAACCAGCGTCATTCTCGAACGACTACACCAATCCCAGTTGCTTTGAAATTTATGTCGCAAACCGTTCCCGATTATTTTACGGGACTCATTCAGCTTCTTTTGTTTTGGAAGCTCACGCTTGAAGAAGTTGCAATTGCAAAGAATATGGCACTCAGTGAAATGTTCTTATTGCAATACGACAATGAGCAACAAAAAAACCCTGTTTATTGTCATCTAGATGATCGATTTTACATGGAATTATAGAAACACGGAAGATACAAAAAAAAAGTAAGAAACCAATTTCTTTACATTTAGATCCTCGAGGTCGTATATTTGCTTACAAGGAAAAGCCTTGCACATTTATTTTCAGAACAAGTCAAATTAAAGTCTCCGATAACCTGATGTAAGTCCAATAAGAAGAGAAAACCATTATTTTTCTGTAAAAAAAAGAAACTCATCTATTTATCAAACTTCGATACATGAATTATATTAGAATTCTTCGTAGAAGAAACATGAAGACATATTTCATTTTTATCTAAAACTTCATACATTTCATTGAATACCTTTCGTGAGTTGTAAACAAATTGGTTTTTTTTTTGCATGCTGTCATGTACCACGAGGATATTCATAGCTGGTGTCCATTGTAGTGGATAAGAGATCGTGAGATGAAATTCAGTGTTTTCTCGGTGAAATTTTACTAATGACGTTCAGGGCGAATTCTTTCACACAGAATAATGCATTTTCTTGCACGTCCGAACATGGTTTCTAAAGTTTATTCAAACAGAAAAAAGTTGTATTACGCAGAGGTTTTATTATAAATACATGTATAGTCGTAAAGAATTCATGTTTGAGACAAAGAAAATTGCCACGAAATGTATGTATTCGATTAAGTTTTCTGAAAAGATAATAGGACTGCACAGTAATAAATAGTTTGACTCGAAAGCTGAAAACGATTAGTTAGATTCATTGTTTGCTTACTAACTAGGGTTATTTTGTGAGCACAGGGTATTCCAAAACATAGGGTTATCATTCCTATCAGTCCCCTTCTCCTTTCAAAACCTGTTCCTACCGGTTAGATAGGTTTCGGATATGTGCAGGTCAGTCAGTTGCTCTTGGTCTCTTTCCTAAGAACGGTCGGAATTACCTCTTGCGTATGGGTAATAGCCGCTTTACATTACGCGTAAAATCAGTGTACAAGTGTCGTTTTTTGCGTATTTTTTCTGATAATTCGTCATCTTGATGCAAAGAGGGATGTGATGTAGTGTCAATGAACGTATTGATAGTGTTTGTGCGCTCCTAGATGGTTCTTGTGGACGGTTTTTTGGTCTTTCGGTAGTGACATTGTCTGGAACTTTCCGCCTTCAGATAAGACGTGGACCACGACCACGAGAAGGGTGAGTACTTCACAATTTTGTTTGAATTTCATCTTGTTCCTTACAGTTATAGGACTGGTATATGTGCGTGAATTTCTTCACGGGTGGTCGCCCCAGTGGAGGTTATGTTTTCGTGGTTTATCAGTGATCTGGGATCATTGTCAATTGCCATTTAAATGAAAGGTCAGCCAGCCGATAGTGGTTTTCGGGGCTTGATAAACAAGTATAAAGCATTTCTCATACAATTTATTTGGTTCTTGCTGAGTATGTGAGAGTAAAGTGAACTTGCTGAGTGGGGAAATGATGAAATTTGAAGCATTTCTTAAACCGAGGGATGAGCTACCAATCAACAAGCACAATGTCACAATGACAAATTACGATCCGCAATGTTGTCAAAGACCTTATCATGGTAAACTTCGTCGTATTTTAGAATGACACAATTATACGTCACAACAACCAATGCCCGAATATACCATCTTCTCCAAAGTATTCTACAGTCCACTGAAAGACAGTCAGTGGTTTGACCTTGTCACATGGTACCAAGGTTATATTTAGGTACTTATTCCTCCTTGCCGTTGAATTATGCCAGCTCTAAAATCTGGTGATATATATTAGATGACTTGTCTGGCACATTTCTGAAGAAAATCAAGTTTTCTCCTCAGGTTAGCCCTGCGGTGCTTGCAAAATATGGGTCAAGTCGTCAAATATCATTTTCTCTTATGATCAGAAGATCATCAGAGATGAGAGTTGTGGTTTGAGTCACTTAGAATATGTTGAGTGTGAATAGTAAGCAGTCTCTCTCTTTCTATTTCTGTTCTCTGTTTCTCTGTTATTTGCTATGCAGGGAAGGTTGCTTTTGGCTGCCGAACTGTGATTTAACCACGGTCCGAATAACCTTGACACTCCAGACCTAGGTAGACCCTACGCTAGGAATGTATTCCTGGTACTCTCTTTTATTGTTGTTTGCTACCTTAGTTTGCCGCAACAATTTACCCGTTTATGCTTCTTTTGATATTTATTCTGCCAAGGGCCGTTATTACGATCGAGGCACTTTATAAGAATAAGGAACAAATTTGTTCCAGGATCTACGTTGTTTTGCGTACTATGACAATAGAAATTCTTTGTTTCTTGATCGGAATACCGACCCGAAGCAATCTTTCTCAACGGTCTAGATGAGTAGATTATAGCCCAATCGTAAAACGAACTAAAAAACTGCTGTCTCCATAAAATCGCGACACATATTTTACATGGTTATCCACTACTATCGACTGTGTATCTCTTCTCTTCAATTATATGTGCGGGTGAACAATGCAATTAAAGTACACGTTTATTATGATAAATGTCATGCGGTTAATTACCTGCTCACATGACTGACTTAATGTCAAGTAATTCAGGATTTTACGTACAAACCGTAACGCACTTTTGCATGCAAATAGGATTTGTACGTCGTTTGTGATACTCTATAAGTATAACCGACAAGCAGCTTACTAAGCAGTGCGACATCAAACATGTGCTTACAGCGTTGTTAGATTTATTATCGTTAAAGCTTTTATCTAATCAATTCCAAAACGATTTTAGCAACTGGAAAATCGAGTGGTATTTTTTTGGTGCTCTCTAGGGTTTTCCTCTTTCAGTTGAAAAATATTATTGAATAGAACAAGTGTTTTCTTAACTGCAAGTACAGAATTATTTGTATGAGAGACAGATAATTGAGCGCATGTCGTGTCAGTCTTAATTCCCTAAGTTAAAACAAAAGAGCCATTTTAGTTTACTTAGAAACGCCGCCAGTATAATCAGCACATCGCCAGGCTCAATATTCATCACATTCGATAACCTGATTTATTATGCTAAGATAAAAGCTTCTTCCGGTATTTACCTATTTCTTTCTTGTTTTCATTGCTTTCATCCTTACCATAAAAATATGATTTTCTAAGCATATTATGTAAAGTCATGGTTGTCTTTGCGACGATGCTTTCAGTAAAGAATAAAGTCAAATGAAACATTTATACGTAGTGATGGAATTTAAGTGTTTTTCGAAAGTCATGCTTTACATTTTCAAAAATTGGAATAGAGAAGTTGAGCTACCACTTTGATATTTGTTTCTGATGGCATTTGATACTTCTGTTTCGAATCATTTCACCACAGTGACCTGGAAATGACAGAGATCTCATCTTTATTCCTGTCATTATAGCTACACAGCAACCGGAAGGAAACGTAACCAGATTATACATCTGAAATTAACTGTGGACTCTGCGATTTTATGAATAAAATTCATCTCTCACAACGCAAAGTTTATCGTTTACAAAAGAGGCAGTCTGAAGTTTTGCTCGTTTTTGTTTTGGTAAGAAAGTTTTGCTAGCGACTGGGAGATATTTTCGAATTCATGCCAAACTTGAGTCTCTGCTTCATTGGTTGATTGCTATGGTGATAGGGGAGCTAATAAATTTGTTTATTTTAGAGAACCCTAGGTATGGCCAATGTTTAAGGTTGTCGGCGACAAACTTTAATGTCGTGTCGCTATTTCGTGGCGAATTAATAAAAATAGGACACTGGTTATGTTTTGTTATTTTGCTAGCCAAACCCATGCCATTTTTCATGAAACATTTTTTTCTGTTTAAGATAATGTTAGTTTTTCCAACTTCGTCATTTATATGTTTATTCAGATGTCAATGATCAGCATTTATTTTTGATTCACATACCCCTGAACGCAGCCCTCATAACAGCCCCCGGCACCTCTACTGTACATTTAGCTATCTGGGTTAAACGTTCTAGGAAGTCATTTACATGCTAAGTTTTCATATTCCTACTAATTTAACCATTTCCAGTCGCCATCAGCTCTGATTTTACCAAGATTACCCTGGATGCAGACAGAACAAACCTGGCACCTCCATCAAATTTGACATTCTCGTGTAAAAACTGTTCAAATGTCAAAAATATATCAATATTCTCAGTCACTACGACGCTAGAAATTTTCCACCGAAGAGAGAAGTGCGTTTAACTTAGCTCCCCTGAACGCAGCCCGCTGATCAAAACCCGGCACTTCCACTAAATTTGAATTTTGCATCAATAGTGATTAAATATTAATACCATTTTGATTTTCTTCGCCGCAACGAGGCTCAAAATTTTTGATCGAAGAAAGCTACGATTTTTTTGTAAAACCTCTCATCGAAGTCAGCAGATCAAGAAAATTAAAATTGAAACATGAACTAGAACCGATTTGAGGGCATGCTCACTAATTGGACCCATGGTAACCACAGTTTGACATATTAACAGCTTCATCAATAACGCTAGTCTATAGATTCACATTGATTAGTTTCAGGGTCCGCTTGTGTAATGAAGAAAATGTCGACCTGAGCGAAACGCTCATCATACGCGTGGCCAGTATTGGTCGCTGATTATTGGCACACATTTGACCGTCGTTCGGCAACCAAGCTGCAATATGACCGCTGGTGATGCAGTCTGTAGTTGGTGGCGACATCTATTAACGGGCATACACCATCCATCAACTCGGTCGAAATTACACCAGAATGCAAACAATGCAGGCTCGATACAGTCGTAATCAATGACGCTGAAATACACGGAAAGCCAATCAAATTGCCAGCAATTAAGCTTTATGATTAATTTTAATACGTCGAAATTAAAAGCCAAGTGTGATAGGACTGGATGACAGTTCAAACAGTGTCGAGACAAAAGTGCGCCTGATGGGGGCGGTACATGATTTCCAGTCGTGATAGCAAATTTTAAAATGTTGTTGAAATCAATTGATTGCATTGTTACCCTGGGATGGACGCGCGATCATTTCATTCAAATATTTTAATGATGATTAAATGTTGGTTAAATGTTGAACATAGTTTTTTAATTGTGTTCTACAATTTTTTTGCACAGTGGCAAAGTTTAATCTAAAAAAATTAAAAATTTGGATATCTGATGCTGGTTTGAAAGTTAAACTATTATTAGATAAAATCAGATTAGGTTGCTCTTAAAAAACTAGCAGTACACATTTCCAACAAATTAACAAAATTAGTGCAATAAAATGTATTTCCGCACACAATTTTGATCACAGGGCGTGGCCAGGTCGAAAACATTCAAGTACACGTATTAATACGCCGTCGCCATGAAATCCGTCATCGTAATTCGCCCCGTAAAACGCGGTGGCGACGACGAAATGAGGTGTGCACGCGGCCATCAACCGTGCGGTGGTTTGCTTTTTGGAACACTAAATTGGCCCCCATCTCGGCCGCGTTCACCGTCGCCATAAATCAGCTCATCTCGCCTCGGGCGTGGCCCTCCGCGTGCTAAGTTATGACGTCATTGCTGGCTCCTGTCCAGAGCTCGTTAAATTAATCATCCGTCGAACAACCTATATAGCTATAATGTTTGGGATTTTGGGAACTCAGGGGAACCCTCCTCTCATCCCTCCCCCACCCACTAATATTCAGTTCTTCTGTGGCTTTCTTAGATTTATATATATATTTTTTTGTTTTTTCGATTCTTATGGTTGTTGAAATCCTTCATTATTGTATTGGACATTTTCACTATAACTCCTCGAAGCTAACAAATCATATCTTAGCTTAACCAGAAGCTACAATTGCAGAACTAAATTTGTTTCTTTCGTATTTCTATCGAATTGTACGTTAAATTATAGTTCAATAAACGAATAAAGTGTGACTCACACACGTTTTAAGATTCTGCAATCTTTCAAGTGCACAACATTTGTATTACAATCCATCTTAAAATGGACTAGTGTTAGTGCCCAGTAAATGAAGCTCACCTAAGAAACGCTCGAGAAACGCACGACTTAAGGAACTTATTGATTAAAAAGGGTGACGAAACGATATTTCGACAAATAACCACCTCATAAGACCATAAGCTTATAACAAGTAATATAGATTCTACGTAAGATTTCACTTACCTTTGCGAGTAGCTGGTGAATCGTGATTACATTTCTCCCGCTCGACTCACGTCGAGTTGCGTAAGGGCATGAGCGGTGCTGGTGATGCTGTCACCTAATGGAAACGTATTAAGCCCTCGGCTCTGTAGACGCTACGAAACGAAACTAATAACATCTCAAACACAAGGAAATAAAGAAAGAGAAGACGTAATATTGGGTCGGAGAAACGCTCTCTACTTTTCGTGGCCCTGTCTCGCTCCCGCTGCTTGCAATGGGAAAACTTTTCACATCCGACAAAACGGTTCGTATTTAGTTGTATCTAGTAAAATTCCGAGCATCCGTGTTCCTCTGGTACGGGTTTTTTTTCAACTCGAGTGAGTGTGTGTGTGTGTTTTTGTGTTTTTTTGCCTGCTTGCTTCATACAAGCAATCACAGTTGATTTATCTCTAGGTGCAGTTTGGTAGAAGGCTCTCCGCTTGCGTCTGCTCCCTCCAGCCCCGTTCTGGCCTCTCTTGATCCCAGCACAGGGGGATCATTGCAGAGTTACGGTTTCATCCTGATTAAAGCCGGTCCTTAGGGATGAACAACTTTTGTTGTTTAGAGTTTACATTGAATCGGTCCCGCTTTTTTCAAATAAAAAAATATAAGATAATTTTTTTATATCCTACGCGTTTGAAACTTTAAAGTTTTCTGAGTCATGATTGGATGGAGACTCATCACTTGCAATCTTCGAGCTTGTGGAATATGAAAATAATACGTCAGAGGTAACGTTTTCATGGGAAAGGTTTTACAGAACATACGGATGATTGTGGCAGCCAATTTGGGTGAATTTTTATTAAACTTGAAGTAAAATTAGTAGCGATTCACAAAAAATTCCAACAGCCTTTAAGGGAAAAGCTTCTTAGTAAGATAAGACCATTTTTCCAGGGATTCGTCTGACCGTTAAAATGATAAAATTTGAATATATTTTAATGAAAGGATTGATCTTTTGAACAACAGGGTTCTTTGAAATATTTTCTCCGTTTGCCAAAGCTAACCCCCAAAAATGCACCTTTTGCCCAAATCTAGCACAACGTATATGACAAACTAAATCCTTTTCTACACCTCATTCGATATTTTTCATAACAATTTGAGTCAGGCAATTAATTATTGGCTTGGTTAACGATAGGTATACAACATTCTAAACAAATAAGCAAATAGGCGAACATTTGCAGGGATCCTTCCCCTTCATTTGAAGTTTGCGTTGCTGATTTCATGACATTGCCATTGACCTTAAAATTTTTTTAAACAATCTAACATATATTTGCTGGTGCGAAGCTGTTTTAAGAACAATGCTTTCTCATTTTTAAAATTTACAAACCTACATCCTTGAATTGAGTGCTAAGAGTTTCATGTAATCCAAAATTGAGCTTCCTTGAAAAATGTTCACATAAGTTTAATAAAAGGAAATCGTTTAAATGTATCTACAGGCGATATTAACTTCAATGCTGTCGTTTGAGAATGCACGAAGGTAGCTTTGAACAAGTCGCCTTATAAGGGAGTGGCCGATATTACTCGGCACCCAGCTGGTCCAGTAGAAAGCTTCAGTCTAGATTTATTTCTACTCTAACGAGTCCGCAACATCTTGGCAAGATGTTTCCAGCAATAAACACATTATTATAAGCACTTCCTTTAGAATCTAGAGTAAAGGAAAAAGACCACCGTACATTGTCATTACTTGGGTAGTAGAAAACTTATTTGATAAAATAGAAACAATGGCGAGAGCGCATCGCTCACCGCCATTTTTAAAACGACGAAACAAATTCAGGTCATCACAATGGAAACAACATGGAAATAATATTACTATCAACTCACTGTCACAGAGAGCTCTGTATAAGAGGTGGCGAGTAAAATAATTCAACTATATATGTATATATATATATATGTCGTTCGTTTCTGCAAAAGTAACACGTTTTGATATTATAAAGGATGACTACTCGTTACCTTTATGGCATTGCCAGCACAACATGACAACAATGTTAGCGGAGGCGGCAGCGGTTGGCGTTCACCATGCCACGGTGGAATGTGTGAGCCAGTTAATGGAAGAGTTCCTAGCAAGATTTATAGCTAAATGCACTCTCCGCCATGTTCGCGAATAACCAGGAGAAATGTGTCCCGTGTCGCGTTGAGGATGCATGAAGACAAAGCAGTTGTGGACTCCATCGGAAAGTTTAATACTGCACAAACTCCTCATAGGCTGCAGTCGTCTGGCTGTTGGAATCTTAACTGGGAAATATACGACGCTGGCGGTGCTAGAAGATAGAGATAATGGACACTCGAGGTCACACGAGGATGGGTCTTGGGACATCTAGCGCGCCCTATACACGGACGGGTGAAATATTAATAATAAAACAGGACGTTTCTTTCAAAGAAAGGCAGTGGCAGATACTTAGCGTTGGGCAGACGCGGCGTCTTCGAGAGAAGTGCCACGTTCTCGTATTCGTTGTTGTACCCGAGGGAAGAAACGTACTGTCTCTCGGTCATGCCCATCGTTTATTAGTGCCACCCCTTTTTGTCGCAATGCATATTGTTTTCATTCTTGTTTGCTATGGGGGCCCAGTGAACGAAGGACAGTGTTGCTTTCTGGTGTGCACGCTTTTACTTAAGGGGCATGGGAGATTCCGGAGGGAACCGCAGCTAGCGCCGGGGTGGTGGTAAATTAAACTAGTGTGAAGTCGCGACACTTTTGATGTAGTTGTAATTTGTTGTAGACTTCTTTGATGTAGTTGGTGTTGTTGGCTGTATTCAGTTCAACGTCTGTAAAAACTGTTATATGCGCGTGGATTTTTTAAAAGTTGCCGCTAAATTGTACGTGGTATGTGTTGTGTCATGTTGTGTAGAGTTCTGATGCTTTTCTAGCGTTTCTATAAAATGATAAGCGGATGAAAAACAAATAAACTATGTGAGAAAAATTTGCATACATCTACATCTAAATATGCTAAGCATGCTAATTATTTGGGAGAACAAAATAAATTGATTTTTCCAAATTTTTATTTATGTTTTTCTGGAAGTATGATTAGGAACATAAAATACACAATATTTAACAATTTTAAGATAAGACATATTTAAAAATCATAATTTTTTCTCATACACTTTGACGGTAGCTGCAGCTCCATTGGCTGACACTTTAATTGAGTGTGCGCAGCTTCCCTTATTATAGACACATTTGAGATGTTAATATATTTTATGCCAAAACATCATTTCCAAAATTGATCTAATACGTAGGCCTATACATAATATCTATATAAGTTTACATGTTCTTTATATTAAGTATACATCGGGGGTGACATGGATTTTTTTCAAACAAAATAATTCTACATTGGACGAGTTTTGATTCAAATGTTGTCCAAAATGTACCACAAGATGTACGAGTGTAACAATAATTGCAGAACGTAAAACGCCTTTCCCTATCTCGCCGGCGAAATGTGTTGACCTGTACGAACGACTTTGGTCGCATTGGCCTCAAGGAGATGGCAATCTTTACATAGCGTAGCTCTTGTGCCACTACGCCGTGCGCTTTGAAGCAGTCTGTCTTTTATTCATGGCGTTACAGGTTTGCGGGCAAACTGTCCCCTGCTTGCCTGCTGCGAGCTCCGTCCCTAAGCCCCTTCCCCACTCAAACCCCTTGAAAGCATTTTTATACCAATTGCACTAACTCCTCCGAGTGACCTGGTGGTCCTGAGCCACACTTTTACATTTTCCGTGAACTTTTTGGTTTACGTTCTTGAAACGATTCAAAATATACGGTAGAGATATTTGCGGTGCTACTTTCATGCAGGCCTTTCAAAATAAAAAGAAAAAAAATTGACATATTTTGACATTGCTGAAGACAGATCTAATCACAGATTTGTACGGCTCAGCCGGACTAAACTTGTGAAGGTAATTATGAGTAAAGAAAATTGCGCTTCGTTTATCTAAATTAGCTCGCGTCGTGGAAGATAGAGCGGCGAGACCGCGCTAGGATTCGTACGAAATAATTCAAACTGCACCTAGCTTTCTTTATCCTCCGCTCGCGACTGTAGCACTGCATCATCTTCAGAGAACTAAGAAGATACCAAAACAAAAGAGTGGAACAACTGTTAGTTCACACGAAACCCGCATATAAACATTTCAATGTATATAATACATCACAAGCACGGAGCGCCACTATCGTGTTTTCCTGCTACGTGCATTGTGACGTCAGCAAGACGTTATTATTTGCCGCAAGAGGACAACAAAATTCGCATTTTCTGCGAGATATAGAGAACATGTTTCTTCATAATTCATACAGATTACGTAGGGCTTGAATGCTATCTAGGGGGGGTTTTAAGAAACATCTAGAATATTACAGTATTAGGTAGGCAATAGTGCTGTACCTGGAGTTTTGCCCACAAAGAGAGCACTCTGCCGGTAAAAGATAGGTATTATAGTTTATATTAAATGTTTTTTTACACTCGGGTGCGCTCGTGTTAGATTATTTTCTTACATTACTTGTGCGAAGTGCGTGTACAAAGGAGAAACAATAATAATTTGTACAGATGATCTCATACACAGAAGTGTACGCATATAATATTGTATATAATAGAATAACCTTACACAAAGATGCCTCAATTTCGCACGAAAATTAAACTTCGTCCATTTTAACAACACATTAACAGTTTCAAATCGCTTCTGCCAGTTTCCATTCTAGTTAATTACATATTATACCATGACCACATGAATATGTACTAATATCTTGTTTTTATACATTGTTTGTGTATGTTTAGAAGAAAAAAAAATACAGAGCGCATTGCACATAAACAGTAAATTGTCTTCCACACAAAGTACACACAAACTGATATATTTTAATTAATAAGACGCTAGAGTATTATATATCATTAAACACTGAACAGTATTTTGTTTGTTTTTTCTTAATAAAATGCAGACATCACGTTTAGTCTGTGAGCCAGTGGTGATAGAATTTTATCGTACGGCAAGAGATAATGAAAAGTGCACTGATGTTGATTAATTCTAATTTTATACGTAGGCATTTCTGAGGATGGCTCATGCCGGGGTGCAATGCGGACCATGTATCATTCATCAATTCGTATTTTTTTTTACAAAAATAAATACAAATAAAACGTCACATTTCTTAGTTCTTACCATCGCAACAACTTAAAAATAATCTTTTGAAAATCACTTTTGAGAGGAAAGATTTTCTTCCTAGACTAGTCATATTATATTATTTCATCTCAAATTCTTGAGAAGCACCACGCATTTTTTTTCTTCACACACTTGTTCCATTTCACAGAATCAAGATCACTAATTTTTCGTCCAGTCACAAGCAACTTAAGTCTCTTTTTTTGGTATGTCTTTTCTTGAAGAGTTCGGAAAGAATAATAGATGATTGTTTCGATCCTTTCAGTGGAATGATTTATCAGAATTCCTTCGCAATATTTAAATAAGAATCTCTTATTTTCTTTTGGAATGGATACCCCCTTCGGTATAGACACGCGGGCTACAATCAGAAATAGAGATATATACAGAGATGTTACGCAGTGTAAAGATAAAATGGACAACATTTTTATAAAGCATGTATTTCTTTTTCTCGTGTTTCTCCCGTCTTTTGCCCGGTTGAGCCGTTTGGTCTATGGTTGGAATATTACCATGTTCTCTTAGTTTCCATAACAATTCTAGCAAACCCTGCCCTGGGGCACAACTTTTGTTCTGTCTACTGCTCGCCTCACTCTAGATGTCCTCGTTTTAGCCCTCGCACAGCCGAAATGGAATGGAAAGCGCGAGTAATATTTAATTGCTCCTTGAATTACATAAAACCGGGTGAGCCAGTGATCTGAATGGATAGCCATATTGCGATGGATAACCGCTGCAGTTCATGCTCTGAGACTGCGCAAATGTGTGTTAGATTATAGCAATCTTCAATGAGTGTTGAAATTGCATTTTTTTTTTTTAATATAATTAATCCCACTGACGTTAAAAGAGCTGGCGAGGGCCATAATTCTTAGCAAGTACACACCTCATGGTAAACAGAACATGGGAAAACTAGCACCTCTAATATCGACGGAATGGTGATACCATCGGTATCTGAGTGATAATAAATGTGTTCCCTAACGGTTTAGAGTCAGCTTTATGCAACGTGCACAGCATTTAATGATTTAACCGAACTAAATAACCTAATTGAACGCGCAGAAGTTGTTGCAAAAAAGCCAACTGTTTGATCGGTTTCAGCCGAAAGTAATTTATTGATAGGAGCAAATTACTTCCTGTTAAACTCGCTTGTGTACTCGAATATAATGTATTGCCGACTAAGCGAGCTCGGGCCACACGCCCGCACTAGAAACCGGCGACAGGTTTTTAGGGTGTTTGCGACTACGAGATACGAGATAGGGCAGGGTTAAACTCTTGGGAACTCTGCATTAGTTGTACGGAAAGTTGTGTGTGTGTGTGTGTCTCGGCGCAAGATCTCGTTTCCTTCCTCGCCTTCTCTCCTTCCTTCAACCTCTTCTCATCCGCCGACGATCCGCTTTCACCCTCTTTTCCTGCAAAGTCCAAGTGAACACGCCACCCGGCCCCCCTGTTTGATGTGCACCACCGTCAAATCGCAGCAGCCTCTGTTGTGTCAACACTTGTTATGATAGCCTGTCAAACCCGATACGACATCGATTATCGAAACCCACTTTGCATTTTGCGCAAGCTTCTTTACTCGGCATTGAATTGGATTCACACATCTGTTGACAGATGAATCACGATTGTATCCATTCACCAGACATGACTGCTTGGCGTATGAAGTCCGCGAACCCATATGACACTCTCGCCGCGTTTATACAGTCTGCTACTTTGCTAGTGGACCAACAGACGGTGATGTCGCATCGTGCGTGAGTGCCACTTTTGAGAACGCATTGACATTGATGCTGCGTCAGATTCGCGGCTGCTTTCCGAACTAAATCTGTTTTCCTCTCACGGTGAACGCATTTTTCCAGCTGTTTGCTTGAACCGAAATCCAGTGTGCGTTGTTTACTTCCAATCTTGTTTGCCCGTTCCATCCGCACATCCCCAGGTTTGTTTCAAAGGAAATGCATCAGCGGCAGCCTGCAACGCGCGCTGCTCTGGGTGCTCATCAGGCTCCACTTTGTTTCTTTCTCGTTTAAAACAAAAGTGATTCCATTTGCTAAATTGCGATGCTGCCGTGTTGTACGCGCGCTTGTTTGAAATTTGCATCGAAATGCAAGTCACAAGTTGCTTAACGCGTGTGATGTCACGGATGGAGGCTGCTTTCGAGCACGTTTAGTTGTCATAACTCGAGACAAGCTCGCGACGTAACGATCCTCTGGAGTATCTTTCCTCGCGAGTTTCATCGTCACTCGTAAAACACTTGCTACTAAAATTGAAGGCGCGCGCGCGCGCGTCTGTCTCAAGAGAGAAGGAGATTCCATTCATTTCAGTGTAATATTCAGAACAAAAATATATATATAAAGAGACTCCGAAAGAAAATGCGACCCACGACCTTACGGTGAAAGCGACAAGAACGGCAAATGAACAACTGGGACGTTTTTTTTTCTTTTCAATTGTTGAATTGCACCACCGAAATCCTTCTTTTGTCATGAAGACGCATTGTTAAAGTTTCCCATTGCTAATTTTCTTGTTCTTATTTTCGAAGTCGACATTAATAGCGTGTTCTCCGTCGAATCGTCTGCTGATTTCGATACGTTTCCAATACGGCTTAGGAGGGCTCTTTGGGATTTGGAAGACAACGCTTTCTCGCCGCGCCGTCGTTTGCGTCCGTCTGTGTGTAATGGGATATTTCCGTGTGCTGGTCGTCGTCGTCGTCTTCGGCTCCACACCCTCGTCGCCAGCTTTCCTCCCAGTTCCCAGCGCCAGCTAAACACGCAAAGAATTCGCGGCGGTGCAAAAAGCATGCTTAACCCACCGCCTTCTGTGCACTAATGGACCTGTCACTTGAAGCGCAAATAAATGGCAACGCGGCAACAAAACAAAAGTAGATAAGAAGCAGCGACGCCGCAACCTTTTGAAGAAATGTTATACTAGAAAGCATTAACAACATTTTACAAGAAATGGATGGTCCATGGTTCGTGATTATCGTCCGTATCGACCGTCAAGATGCGTAAATTAATAGTTGTCTTTTCTGGCAATTTTCTTGAATCGTTTTTGGAAAGATTTATAGATCTCTGATAGCCTTGACGTCGTCGGTCGTCGTGTTCGTCGTCGTCGTCGTCGGTCGGGCTTACTTCGGAGACTTGCGAGGAGATCGAAACAATCTTGGTTCTTAGTTTTCATTTCGCCCGGTTCCTTTTCAAAGGTTGAAGTTTGAGACAGCGTATAGCCGACGGCGTCTCGATAGTTCAAAGGCATGCAGTCAAAGAGATTGCGCTCGACTCGAGCCTCTGTACCGGACTAATTAACCGGGGTTGGATTACGGGAAATTGTTCACTAGACAAGAAGCAAGGCGTTTAAAAAATGGAGCCGTTGTCTTCGAAAGCTATTTTGATTCAAATCATTTTTGTCTACCTAATTTTTTATTTAGGTGACTTCTTGATTTTCTTTAGATTGTTTCTTCAAGAATATCAGCGACACGTGGATAAACTGTGGGCCAAGTCTGTTAAGAAAGATTGATTTGTTCCTCGCAGTAGCACATTTTGTTGTTCCTCGACAACTTTCATGTCTGGAAACCGTTCGCTGAACCTTTCCCCCGGCTTTGCGTTATGCATAGTAATAATTCAGATGAGATAATATTTTATGGAAATTCAAAGTTATTGTTCTTTAATCCTCAACACGTTCTAGTCACACGTTAGCATCATCCATTCATCACACCGAGGTAGTACCACAAAACATTTTCAAATTGAAATTACGCCCGAAACATAATTCAATCGCACAGGACGTGTTGAAAATCCTCTTATGCACAGGCAACGCAAGACAGTCAGAAAAGACTGCATGATTTACACTCGCCGGCACTGCCACCTACAAAAACCGTTCATTGTCATTGTTTCGTTGGCGTAGGGGAGCGCTGCTAACATAGGGTATTACATTGGTAACGTTTAGTTCACAAAACTCCCGTAACGGGAGCGGTGCAGGCAACAATATCTATTGTTGATCGCGTAGCTTCTCTTGGAGGGAAAGTCTGTGTTGATTATGTAGCATTGTGTAGAAGTGTGTTCGGGAGGTTCGCCTCACCTTAGCGTCATGACGTAAGCATGGCTGCCAATGACATCACCAGAATGAAGACAGTGCTCAACGATGACGGCATCGCTGAAACAAAAGAAACGGTGCGAAATTTAGGATAGATTTCGAAATGCGGCAACCGAGTTTGTTGAAATGGAGATACACGTTTGTGTAAATCATCAAGAAAATGACATTAGTTGACAAAGCCCTGTTAAAATTAAAAATCTCAAAATACAAAGTAGTTAGTTATGGTTTGAGTTGTTGTAATTTTGTTTTCGTATAAAACGTTCAAACGCTATTACTTCGATATCACTTGTCAACAGCAAAGTAAATGTATAAATGGCACACGATTCCAACAAGAAAAGACAGTTTAAAAAATAAACCATCAATCTTAAATCTCTGTATAAATTCACGTTGGCGTCAAGGAGTCCTACGTCATGTAAGCTTGGTCTTCACTATCCATTTCCATGAACAGGAACAGGAACTGTCCGATCCATTTTCATCAGAGACAGTGCCAGGGATCAGTACGGAGGCTGACCCGTGCATCCTGATTCTTTCACAGAGTCTGCTGAGTGCTGACAGCGCATGTCTTTGAGATTGACTGGCGTTAAAAAGACCCACATAGATAAAGAAGTCAGATAGGTTCTCAAAATTTATCCTCGGTCATTTTCGATGAGTTTCAGACCTTGAAAAGAGTCGGGGTAGAAAAAGAGTAATGTGGCGTTTAGAGTTGCTTCCAATGCTACTGAACAAATGCATGGTCATGAAGTGAAAATGCAATGGAACCACATTCTCCGAAGAATGATTTAGCGTGAAAAAGTGGAGTAACTATATGGAGTAAAGTTCAAAACTCGGTCAAAATGGGAAGGGCTTAAATCGCAAAACTTAAATCTCTGTTTCGAGTACACAAAAATACCTCTGATCATTTTTAAAACGAAATGCATCTTAGTTTTAATATCGGCGAAGGTATTTTGAATCGGTTCTTCAATCTTTGTAAGGTTCTCGGGCCGGGACTAGCGCCGTGTACCGTCGCTGGCAAGACGCCCCGGCTGCGATCTGTCTTCGTCTTTCAAGACTTTCGCCGTGTGTGTCACGTGGCTCAAGGAATTGCGCCTCGCGAACAAATCGAAGGCAAACGCGAGTCAAGAGCACCTGGACGCCAACTTATCTTCCTGGATCCAAATACCGTACCTCCATCCACCTCAACCCCTTACTCCCACCCTCTCGAACCCTCTCGACGGTCGGTTATGACGTATTAATGATGTAACGACTCTTGCAAAACAGTCACTCTGTCTGAACTGAACTTTTTCGCACTCAAGTGAAATTTAGAAGAAAAGTTTTCAAATGGGTTCAAAATGTCTATTTGACAAGGAGATAAAATCTCAATAATTATGCCGTAAAGTCAGTTGTGTCCATATATCATCTGGCTGGGAATTTAACATCAAAAAATAATTTTTCGCCATGGAGATTTATAAGTATGCAGATTCTTCACAGCATCTAGTTTCGAAATAGAAAAAAGAAATCGCCAAAGCAATATTTTTCACAAGGAACTTTATGTTCATTCAACTATCAATCACATTAAATTATAAAGCACTGTAGAAACAAGGGTCTAGCAATAAAGGTTATAGTAGAGAAAACCACTTGCTATGTGAAATAATTTATTTTTCACTTAAGCTCAACTGTGGAAAGGTCGTGTGGTACTTTTCATTTTCCTCGACAAGACTGTGAATCGGTCACACGCTTCGCTTCAATGAAGTTCGAAGCTCGTGTATCCCAATGAACTAACAAACACATAACAAACCAAACAGTTTGGCGTATTGGAAACACCAGTTCTCGTGTAAGATCACCAGAGTTGAGCAACACTGTGCTGAGTCAGGTACTAGATGGGTTGCCATCGTACTCAAAATCAGTTCTAGTAGGGAGAGAGGTTAGCACGACAACTTGATTTACTTTTCTTGTCAACCTCTCGACAGTTGGATTTGTGGAGGAATCCTGCTATTCGGGTTGTACTATTCTCGGGGACCGACGTGAAGCTGGTGGTCCCTTTAGTGCTCTTCGATGGGAGTAGGCTGTGTGCCAGTACAAAGTATCCACTTCTGTTTTCTAGACAAGGCTACGTTCATCATCATCCTCACTAAAACCACTTATTCACCGACGTCATAAGAACAGTTCCATAAAGCAAGTGACACCCAAGACCACAACAAATCAGTCGAGAAGTTAACAAACCTCGACCACTAAACTGACCTTGAGCGTCGTTCCTGAGCCGTTCCTGCGCCAGCTTCTGATTGGTGAGCCGTGCGGAGAGCACCGGACTGACGCTCGTCTTCCACGCCTTGTCGTCGATGGTAGCCAGACACTGTAGCTCCACGCTGCCACCGCGACCGACGAAGTGCCGCTTCTCCGCTTGGAAACGGAGCCCGAGGCTTCGAGAGTGCAGGCTCACGTCTTCGGAAAGGACTTCCACGCTGGTCGGGTAGTACTGCAGCAGCCAGCTCTCAGCCTAACGGAGATAACAGTCGAAGGGAAATAGGTTAGGTCATTTCAAATAGAAAATGTTCTAGGCTTAGCACTAAAATTGGGAGAAAATTTATATTTCATTCTCATAATATTGACTCGAAAAGCCTCTTGAGTAAATTAACCTCAAAATCGGCCTTCATAAACGAGGTTTTCTGTTCGCTGTATGTTTTTTTTTTGGCACAGTTTTGTTGATATAACAAAGCTTTAAAATTGAACGTGCTGCGAGCACTATTTTTGATAAGAGGGACGTAACTATTGATAATAATTTATTCCACTTCTTTCCTGGTAGGAGTGGGCACTCTCTTTAAATTTAGAGACACAGATATTTGAATGTGATACTATTGCGTGACATACTTTAAAATAATGACTAGGGTGAGATTTCTGCATTGCTACAGACTTGGTTTTTGGAGGACACTTTCAACTCTCTTGTTGATTAATGGCTTTGTTCCTGGAAATGATTGGATGATCTTTTTAAATTCACAGCGAAGTGAACTGGGAAACAATAAGTAAGCTGTCATAAAACAGACCAACTGAATGTTGGTGAATGTCAACAGCTATTAGAATGCAATCAACAACACGATCGCAAAGTGCATGGCGAAAGAAAAAAAACTATCTTATTATTTTGGGCTCTAAATTTGGGCTTTAAGTCGCTATAGCGTAGTATTTTTGCAGACAAACCCGGCCCAGAGGTGCGCAAAGTTCGGCTGTGGAGAGATTTGTCAATAGCATATGTTCGCGATGGCTATCATTTGCAACGCATTGGATTTATCCGGCGCTGAGCTATAATATTAACAGCATGAAAAAGAAAAGTCGCAGCGACAATTTGTTTTGTTTGCTAATAACAGCGGATTAACGACTGCTTGTTTATTTGAAGTAGAAATGGAATGCGTCCATTTCGCGGTCGAAATTCGTGATTCAAGCGAATCAGCGCACGTGATTTTTGGCGAGAAAGATAAATATACCATTTCCCAAACACTTAAGGGAACTTATATTTTTTGCAGTATTCCATTTTTAATAGTGTCTTAAACAGAGAGCAGGTTGATTCTCATAGACGGCATTTCATGTGCCCCTGAATGCAGCCCGCAGAGCATATCACGGCACTTCCACCAAAGATGAACGCAACCCGCAGATCATAACATGGCACTTCCACCAAGTAAGAACATAACAAGCCGAGAAAATAACGGCACTATATCACATCTTTAATAGTAAAACAAAACTATTGAACAGATTTTTGTTTCATGTAAGTGTCCCAGCTTGTCTTCAATGGCTATGAAACGAAATTGAAAATACTTGAAAAGACTTCAAGTAGTTTTTACAATGGGACTCACACTTATTTTTGTAATAACTCGCAGTTATTTACTCCGTATTTTTTTTGATTAAAGTCGGAATAATATATTCTTGAAAACGCTGAATACCATTGTGCCATTGCTAAAAAACATAAATTAAACACTTCCTTACAGATTTCATAAGCATAGTCCAATCAATAGGGAAATCTCCTTAAGATTATTATTTAATTATTACCATTGTGTTCCAATACGCGTTTAAAATAAAATCTGACGTATTTTTTCTTTTTACAATCCGATCATAACTTTTCTATTTATATTTGTTTTAAGAATGGCTTAGATATAAATTCTCGTGGTGGGATGAAAACGGGCTGTGACGTCAGAAATAGTGTTCTAACGTCATTTTGGGTCACCTTTGCGTTCGCTACTGTTTTTTGACGTCATACTGACGTCAGATATCGCTTCATGTCATAAAAAATGGCGATCCTCGTTTTCGTACGAGATTGAAACGCAAAAATTTTAAACAGGTATATTTTATTTAAAATTCGATTTAGAAGAAAATTAAAAAATATTTGTTCATTATTTTCTCATAAAAAAAAAATAGTTTCAAATTTAAAGAGATTGCGAGGAACGCGAAGCAAGTTTTTCACAGGTTTCGAATAGCGCGTTGAAAGATGGCTACCCAACGCTTCGATTGGGTTTTGTAACAGCATGAATTAACCCCACGTCGTTTTCCATGGAGTCGACTTTCCCGTGGACCGTGGAAAGGCTTCCGCCGCGGCGATTTGTTCCCGCGCAGATCGCAATCACCCGAACACGAATTAATTTATATCCGATTAAGTGTTGGTTTACACCGAGCCCCATTTCGTCGGAGGTCGGCAGAGGCGGCCCAGCAGTCGACTGTAATTGCCCCCGTGTAACAATATTAATAAATCAGTTCCGGTGGAGAGAAAACTGGAATGGCGGAATCCGGCTTTTTTTTACGGTTTTCGGAAACGAACAATGTTATACTTCGATCGGTAGCGAATGTCGCGGCTAAATGTTTCATCCGCAGCGGGCGCTACGCGAAGTAAAGTTGGGATGTGCCGTGTGCTACTATATCCTATCGTCCCCCGTTGTTGTAAGGTCGTCGTGGCGGAGGCGGCGGCGGCGGCGGATCTGCGCTGTGCAGGAAATGTGTGGTAATTCATCATAGCGACGTCGCCGGCAGAAGATAATCCCTGTGCAAAGACGTTGAAGCAAGAGAAATATAACAGAATTAACAGTTAATAAACCTTACGTCCCTATGACAAGCCCACGGGGAGAATTAATCATTTCTTTTCGCTAGTGAACAAGACAGGTTTAAATCTGAAAAGATCGGTCCTGTGTAGGGCACTTGTTTTCTGCCCAAGAGCTCTTTTAGGTAATACTAAGGAGTCACCGTGTTCAGTCTGCGAGTTATTCTCAGAGAATGGATGAAGGAGAATAGATGTTCCACGAAATATAACGAAGTGTTTATCATTAATTATCTTATGCTTTTCATTTTCAGTTCCTGTTTGCAACCGTAGTAGGATGTCAGAAGCCATATTCTTCGGTTGGCATGTTTTTTTTTTATTTTCATTATCTTGTCTCGGATGTTTCAGAGATTAAAAGTCACTTATCCTGTTTTACTTTCGCTTTGAGGCTTTCCCCGCAACTTCCATATTGCACTTAGTGATCTTAAAACTTGGCTCGTTGTTTCTCAGCGCCGACGACCTCAACAAGGGCAAAAGCCGGCTATCTCTGTTACTTTGCTTCCACACCTGGGTTAGGTATCCATATTTATCAGCAATGTGGATACTGGGAAAATTCAGCATATCAGTCCAGAATTTTGATTGAAGTTTGCAATAGTTGATTGACGTACTGCCCTGGCGCTAGTGAGAAACTGTCTGTAAAAAATAGCCGCCAAATGAATACTTTACCGACAAAAAGTGTAGGATGCTACTCGGTGGAGACACCGTCGTTTCGAGTGTTAAGCAATCGTTACTGCTCGCAGAATACTCGCACTTCAGACTGGTTTACTTACAATGCATCTTTATGAATGCTAACCTCGACGATTAATTTAGATTTATCGGTATTTTAAGTCGTGATTATTTTACTAAAGCGGTTTGTTTAAAAATACTGCTCAAGCGCAATCGGGTGGCACCTACCGATACCACGTGATGCCAGTTTGTTAAATCAGCTGAACGTTTAATATTAACGCTAGTCTTCTGACTATACCTATAAACTCAATGATGTTACTAACAATATGTCACTCAATTGGTTCTCTGAAAAAAAGTTCACGAATATTTGTAAAATATTTTCTCAGTGCTGAAATCTATTAAAAAGAAAAAACGAATTTTTGTGATGAAATTTGATTTGTTTGACTCAAAAAAAGAATCAAAGTTTCGATACAATTAAGAGCGAGTTATCCACGATGTGATATCACTTGTACAAATCATCGAAACAAGCCAGCATATAAATTCCTGGTGTGCGGTTACAACGCCCCAGCGGCAACATAAGGGTACCATGAACACGTCACAAGAGCACCGGTGGGCAATGTCGTCATTATTTCCCTATCATCTTTGCATAGGAATACTGGTTCAGACGAGAGCTCTCTTGTTTCGAAGCCTGCCCCCGTGGGAACTTCTTCCTCATTATCTTTCCTATGTTCGGGTTAAAGGATTAATCTGCCGGATAACATATTTCCTCCATTAGTCATATTCTAGCAAGACGCCGGCTTGTTGCGAGCTGGTTTCGTCTATTTGGGAGCGGCCGCCTCCTCAGGGAGCGAGGGGCGGTTGGGGTGGATGGCTTCGACGGCGGGTGGGAAGGGGTGGGGGTGTCTTCTAATGGCTGATGAATAAATGATATACACTGCTAAGACTGACTACTTACTGTGTACAGATGCTCTAACATTGTCTAATATATTTAGATTTTCTGAAAGCTAATAGCGTGGAGAACTAATGTGTAATGATTTCTTTTTCGAGGAAACCTGAATAGCATGTACTATTGATGCCGCCTGTTATTAGCTGCCTGTTATTGTTGAACGCTTCGACGCGATGGATTGTGCAGGGATGCGATTGCACTTTATTCCATTTTATCAAAGTAATCGACCGAAACGATGTCCTCCTCATTTGGTGCAGCGAGGCATCGTCTCCCCACTTGCAATTTACCCTGCTGCATTGGCTGGCGTCGTCATGTTTCACGACGGGATTCTAAGAAGCTCACCCGGTTATTTCGGCAATCCGGGCCTCTCCTTTAACATGGTGAAAGCACCGCCCTCCTCGAGTTCCAAGTAGGCATAGCGGATGAGCAGCGTTTGCTCGCCCCGTCCGCCCGCTACGTTCGTCGAGTGTTTTCGCAAATCCACCACCGCGAACCTCTCCCCCCCCCCCCTCCTCATCCTTTCCTGCCACGGTGCTGGTTCTGCCGACACTTTAATATTCCGAAACAGTTCAAGATGCTTTTAATTGATTATAGCGAGAAATTATAAGTTTCATCGTAGGCGTCGCGTGGGCAATGATCCCGCCGCTCAGAGAGGGTCGGAAACTTTTGGCGAAGAGTAAATTTCAATTTTACACCGAAATTACGTGATGGGTTAAATAAGCGTCGGCGAACGGGCGTGTCCGTTCTCGAAAAAACCTGAAAGAGCATTTATCGGATGATGGTATTTGTTCCATTGATGTTTAATCAGTTTAGTGCTAAGTATAGATGTTTGCTTCGAGACAGTATTCGATTCCCTTGACAAATACTTTGGGGCTAATGGCTCCTGTTTAGCGGGGACCGTTCTCGCCGCGTATATGTAGGCGATGTCAATGTTTGAGACGTCGTTTGTGTCGGCATTCCATTAAACCGAACAAACTGGTCGTGCGGCGTCCATTAACGGCGTCCATTAAAGCGTCGCCAGTCGCCGCGACGTCGGCGTCGGCGACGTACTAAGAAAACTCTCCGGATACTTACCAGCATTGGATATTAGCGACGCGCCGGGCGGCCTCTGTGTTGTAGCTCGTGGGTCACGTGGTCAGTGGGGCCGCTTCGAGCGTTGGTTAGGTCCTAACGAGGCTAGCCCCAAAAATGAGGGTCTAAAATTATACGCGACGATTTTGAAACTTTCGCTACGCGGAGAGGATGCTTGGGGTAACTAATTCAATGGACTCTTGGGCGCCCAAAGAAGAGGAGCACAGGGAATAGAATCGAAATTTAGTACCTATCTCAGAGTTGACTGGCAACTGTTATACCAGTTGACGAAGAGTGGGTAATATCAGTTATTTCGGAACACTACCGCACTACCGCAGATGATTTGATCATTAATTATTGTCATTTCATCCGAAAGATGACAAAATTCTCTGTAGATGTTATAAAAAAATAACAACAACAAAAAATCGACGTCAAAACGTGTAGGTGCTGTTTGATCTCTCGATGTTACCAAATAACGGGCGAATGTTTTTGTCGTAATGCCCCCGATGCCGCGACGACGCTCCTTTGACACAAAAGCAATATGCGACGGCGTTTGCGGTGCCCCCCCCCCCCCCTTTCCAGCCCCCCCGGCGACGTCGCAACACGTTGCCGACGCTAGCGCGCACGCGGTCTTCAAAAGAAACTTATTTGTATTACATCAACGGCGAATCCGGTAGAAAGTGAAAACGTCTTTTATTCACCGCAAGCTTCGTTGATCCTGAACTTGTGCGCGCGGTCCTCGCTTCGGCGGGGCTGTGGTGGTGATGTTGGTGGTGTAGATGGTGGTGGACTGCATTGTGTCGCTGTAGTGTCCGACTTAGAAACTAGTCGCTAAAGTATTGGCAGTCGATGAGGAGTACGCTTTGGTGTGACGTGAAGCGACGAGAGTCGGCGAAATGATATATAAGTATCAATTAAGTGACGTTGTTGGTGTCTATTTTGTTACACCACGCGAGTTTTCCGCTAATTTGTTTGGGTAACAAACATTTTCAATATGTTTGTTGTTAGTTCTTCATTAAAATACTTAATAACAATTTAATTTCATTAGCAGATTGCTATTCACTCGTGTGAAAATATCACAAAAATAACCGAATTGAATTTTGCTGAAAATAATAACCAGGTTTTCGTCCATCGTATTCAAATCTAACACACGTACCACCTTTTCAAAAGAAATCACTGTGTATCAGTGCTCAAGGTTGAAAAGAAAATTATTGCGTTACGTTATAGGAGCCCCGGGGGTTCCGCCACTGACGCCATGAGTTGCAGGTTTCCATCAAAGAGCAAGAAATTGCTCCCAATATCCCCTCTCGCCGGCCGGGGAAACTGCTATCAATTTGCAGTTAAAAGGATTCATGGCGTTCCTTCGGGAACGCAGCAACCCAGTCAAACCTGTACCACACTTTTTATCGCCTACTTAACTAATCCCATTACATCTTTAATGATATAAAACTTTCCGTGTACCAATCAATGTGCAAGACTGCCGAGGGTATATGTTTTAAAGTAGGTTTATACAGATCCCATTGCCTGTGCGCCAGCAACATTAATAAAGTACAATTTGGAGTGTCAAGATAATTAATATTTGTTTGCGAGTTAGTTACTGTGGCCATGGGTGGGTTGGGGATAGTCACAGTCGTGGTAATTATGGCGTTTATTACACTTTGATGACCCGTGGGGGGCAATGCGAGTACCACCAAATAGTGCGCGTTACGCGCGCCCAAAGTATACACCACGAATAGCATAAATTATGCGAGAGAATTACGATATGAATAATAATCTAGTGAACTCAATCAGAGATGTGAACTTCTAGATATGAATGACATTGCCTCGTATTGTGGGCTAGGAGAGAATTTCGGTGGTAATGCATTCTGATGCAACAGATGATTCGCTCAATTGTCATGTCATACCGTCGTTATGGAACATGGACTCATGGCTGGTGGAAGCATCAATTTCGGTTTTCCTTGCCGACGTTTGGGGCTTTAGTGCCCTTAGCAGCCATGACTAAAATAGCCCAGATTCCAATTTCTTCTTGGCTTCCAGCGGCTATGGTGGCACCCACGCCTGTTTATGCACTGGTTCATTCGTCAACACTAGTGACTGCTGGCATTTATCTATTAATTCGTTTTTATGTTTTATTGGCAGGTTCAAGTTTAGGGATGTATTACCAGTCAATGTTTAAAGAAAATGAAGATACAGTTATGCAACAAATATTTTGTTGTGAAGGTTTGATTTTATTCTTAAAAATCTGAACAGCGGTAGACAACTCACAATTCCATGTGTAATACCAGGTGGCATGTACCACCCGCGCACTGTCGACACACACCTAACACACGCCACACCTACGCATGTTTTACCGACGCGGTGTTGATGTACTCCTTTATCAAATGACGTCAATATGCGGAAAGACCAGACCTTAAATTGCAATCGACGCATGAAATGTAAGGCAAACAATAACAGTGCAGTACGCACACAAACAAGCCGCGGTTATTGCGTCATATCCGCAACGAATTGCGATAAATTAACTCGAAAACTGAGCCGAGGCAGCGTCGAGCACCGGTGGGCCCCAACGTAAACGATATCTAGCGCCTCTAGCGGGAAATTTATTACAGACGCCGTTGTAAATTTACAAGTAAGAAGCCGCGTGGCGTTATTATATCTTATCGTCTCAACAGATTAGCCAATTACAGAATACCAGGATACACATTTGCCTCCCGAATTGTTAATTTCAACCATTCCTCCCTGCAATACACTGGTCCCCTGTACGTTTACCATACCCCCCCCCCCCCCCCCCTCCATTTTGAAACTGTGTGCTTGTATGAAGCAAATCCCTCTGTTTAGGTTCCTGGCATTAACTGTCTTCTGCACTCAAGTCGTCCCCCAACCCTTCGACGACAAAGTGCACTCAATCGGCAACGTGATCGTCCAGAAAGTCGCGCTAGAAAGAGATTCGTATATAATACGGTCTATAATCACGTAGTGGCGGGAATAATCTCTGTAAAGTGCACTTGATTGTATTTGTTTTTAGTTTTGGTGTTTATATTTGAATGGAAATGCGAAAGCTATGAAGCGTTTGAGTGTTTATGTGCATAATCAAGTTATCATATGGTCAGTTGCATTTGCACTGCATAATTTTGTCGCATTCGGTTTTCAAACGTTTACATAAACTCCGAATTATTCGGATCGAGAATGTTAAAACTAGTTTATTAAACAGTAGGAATGGCGCGAGCGTTTCGTGACTTTCGATTTACCATTTTCTATCTCTAACTGCTCTTTTCTAAATTGTAAGAAAGAATATAGGACAGTGCAAGTACACCACATGCTCCCAGAAATAAGATACACTTTCAAGTGATGAAAACGGTAAATTGCGTCCATCCTATTGTTTAAGCCATGCACTGTGTTCAATAACCATTTAAATTCCTTCTAAATCGCACAATTATATATTCTGCTGCTGTCAGAAACTCTAGATTATAAACTCAATGTAAATTTGTTTTGTAACAACTTATGCAGCAGTGTCACTCCATAGAGTTTCATTTCTATTTAGCTTCTTATTATTATACGTTCCAAATATGTTAAAGCTATTTTTGAAGCTCATTATAACTTATTCATTATTCCCAACCCCATATACACAAATATCTCTCTAAGCTTGAATGTAGAGCTGCTTTTTTTGAGGATCAACGCCGTAACAGCTATAGATAATGAGAACAGTTTGCGCTCCTGTATCGCTTGCTGCTATGTTCACCAATGTAATATGGTTTGGAGGGTGAGACACCAATTGTACCAGCTAGAGGCACTTTCAGAGAGATGCAATCATACAGCATTGCCGTAAAGTGCTCTCTTCCACAATTTCTAGTTTAATTCACTTGAGGGTTGCACTGTAAATTTCGATGCAGTTGCAGATGGAAACTGTTATTCCTGTTGTCTGTAGAGAGTTCAACCCAAAACACAACTCTCCTGATGCACTATCTTGCGGTGTAACGAGTATTCACTGCAAATAAACGGGCGTTATATTCGAAATCGGCCACAATAATAATTATTTATATTCACAGATGTATGCACTTAAGTAATATCGTAGAGCATGAAGTTCCGGGAACTTCCTTCAGAATACGGGCGATCATGAATGGTAAAGGCATTGGAGAAGGTGATTGCAGCAATAGACAATTGGGTGACGCGATGCCAAAGTAGGCTGTAGGTACTACCTTTTTGCATGTAAGGTAGCAACGTGTACAGGTATTATGCAACGCTAACCCTAGTATACGGCTATTATATTGGTGTAAAAATGTTTATCTCATTTTGAAAGCATTATAAAGAGGCGCATAAGAATGGGACATTTCGTTCATCGCCATGGCTTTTTTTCCACATCAGTGTAACGTGATCCTCGTATTATGGTGCTCGCATTTTACGAGAGATATAAAATGGTCGTGTATATACTCTGCGAAATGAAACGAAAATTATTACAACACGGCGCAAGTTACTCTATTAAATCGTTTCTCATATTATTATTACTTTTGTTTTGAAAAGAAAAACATACTCTCTCGAATCCACTGTATCTGGTCTATTTTACCGAACCATTGTTTACCAGTCCTCTTGTGAGTAATCGCAGGTCAATGCCATAAATTTTCTTCATTATATCTTCTACCAAACACCTCATACCCAAGGCACATCAAATTATTCAACAAATATCCTCGAAATCCGGCACAACCATTCTCCACATATACACCTTTACAAAGCAACATTAATATTAATCGACGATATGTTAACCTTATCCTGTTATTTGCAAGACACAATCCATTAACGTGCCGAGACAAAGAAACCATGGGCCCGCCATTGTTTCATGATCAAGCCTGAGATAATACGTATTGATATTTTATGCATGATGCTGTACAGACTCGATGGGAGGAGGTATGAATAGCGAACGAACGGTACAAGATTTCGGTTGTGATATAGTTTGAAACGGTTTCCCTCGGAGTCTAGTCTAATTCATTACTGTTACCCCTTTGACATCATACTTGAACCAACCTTATTCAATTTATTTCGGATTTAGAGCGGACACGAAACTAGCGTTGAGATAGCAGGACTGTGCCGTGGGCTGTATGATGCATCCCTATGGCACTTTCGAGCTAGCGTAGTGACAAGCTTTTATCAAATGGCTTGAGGCCTGAGAGAAGCTGTAAAAAAATAACGGAATCTCTGCGAACGCTAGAATTAAAGCTGAGAAGGGGAAGTTGCGCTAGCTATGTCCCTATTTATCCTTATGTTGGAATGTTATTGAGGGGAGTGATTTTGGAAATTAAATCGTGGTAATGATCTTGTTGGTTTGAAAATGGACGACTGGCAATTTGATATGTTAACACTATTTTTGGATCATTTCGTGACGTGGTATTTGACATGAAAATTTGAATCAATTGGGGATAGTTAATTATTGACAGGGACCACAAATCAAAAACTGAAATTAGTTATATTCAAATATTATAATTTGCATGTTGTAAAACAGAAGCTTTAGCATTATATCATTGAAATGCATTTTGTGTATAAATTATCACTTAATCCGAATGCATTTTGTGTATAAATTATCACTTAATCCGATTGCAGTATTGTTAATTCCAATTTTTTTTTTGCATTACTTATGGAAGTTATTGAAATGAAGTTATCTGATGATGAGCGAAAAATTAATTTAATAAATTTGCATGAATGAACAATATATTCTATCGTGTTTGATAAAATGGTAAGTTGTTGTCTGGGTCAATGCTTGCAATCGGCACATGTTCAGATAAGTCTTTTGATTTCAGAAGATTTATACGATTGCGAGCAATTTTATTTTTACCTGGCCAGAATTGACGATGATGTAGTAATATCAATCAATTAATCGTTTCATGAAAGCGAGTAACGTTCTTTTTGGCTTAAAAACTTGCCGGAGAGGGACATAGCAATCGGGAAGCGAGTTAAACTGGTCGCATTAAAATAATTGGCCGCGATTGGAAAAAAACTTTTCTGGTAATTTAAAATATGATCATTTAAAAAAGATTTTCTTTTGTTTCCGAACGGCTTAATGCTAGATCCGATGCGCATTTCCAATCGCAGAGCTGCCGGTGTGTTTATAATTTTTTAAATTATTAGCCAGGAAATGTTTAAGAAAAACCCGTACCATCAAGTAGCTAAAACCTTGCCATGGAAAAAAAGCGTGGTCATTTGAATGTTTGTAAGTATGTAGGTATTTCTGAAATGTAATATGAAACATTTTAGCACACAGTTAACACACAGTTAATTACGACTTGGAAGACCAAATAGAGTTAGTTATTTCTAAAGCATAGACGGAGTGAATCCACTTGTAAATTGGATGGGGTACCGGGCTTTAATCTACTTCATGGAAGTTGGATTACCACTGAACGGTGAAGCAAAAATGTCTCCCAAATATGTCGAAAAATTATGTTTAAGACGAGATACGAATAGTTTTCTCCTAGACCACCTCCAGCATCACTCGCTCTTTCTTTGATAGTGATTCCGTTCGATTTCCTGTGCCACTCGCCGTCTCTGAGCGACGTGATGCAAAAGCCATCACCGCCACAGCGGCACTGAGATGCAACCAACCGTCACATTTTGCAGATGCAGTTAAGCGATGCACTGGAATTCCGAGAACTGAATCTCTGCACTCCTAGAAGTCAATATCTATTTGCGAATGCGCCATGTACGTGTAGATATTATTGATCGAGGAATAAGTATTTTCTTTAAGCAATTGCAATTCAAATATATTTTATTCGTTCCTTTCGCACTAGTAAAACTGAGTGGCGTATCAAAGGAAATTTAGAAATGTCAGTGTATGAAACATAAAGATATAAAAAAGTGTCAAGTTCCTAGATTGAACGTGAATAATAACAAATCTCACATTTATTGTAGCAGTTATTGCATGGTAGCATTGAGCTGTCAGAGTTTGTTTCGGATATCAAGCGAGCACTATGAGAAAGAACTTGGCGATCCGAATCAAATTCGCTCCAGCTTCCAGTTTATTTTTAATTTCCACTGTCTGCCATTCTTGCAGACTTATTAAGATCAATATTATCATTGCCACAGTCTTAAGCCAGTAATAACTGAACGTACACAACGACATCAACAAAAATCTGTTTCATTGTAGAGAATTTGACCACACTGACATGTCCAGGTAAAATTGTACCTGGGGGTGTGTGCTCGTGCTTACCTTAAGTCCGTTGATGTACCAGGCAAGGATGGAGGGCGGGTTAGACTTGGCCGACGTACAGTTGCCCGTGACGTAATCACCGACAGCATATTCCGTCATCACACCCTCGATCATTGGGTCATGTTGAGGTAATGCTGAAAAAAACACAAAAAGAAAACATTTAGAGACGGGGTCGATCCAAAAATGTAAAAGAAATTAGGCTTAAAACAGCTTGCTAATGAACAATATCTATATTGTACTGGCGATGGTTTATGAATAACGGTCTGACTCTGAGTGGTCTGAGCGGTCTGAGCTAACGGTCTACTAACATTTGTGCAGACGTTTTTACAGCCGATCACAAGACATGACTCCAAATAAACACCTCATTAACAATTTAACTAATCGTAGATTAACCGGGAATACATAATTTTAAGACACAAAACAAAGCACGGGAAAATTGTGGTTGTGGTTCTACTATCCAGCTGAAACAGCAACAAATCAGAAATCTAAGAGGTTTCCATTGCCAGCTATGCAACAAAATGAGTAGATAAGTAACTGACCTAACCTCACAATAAGTGACCGTCGCATTACGTGTCACAGAATTCAGTGTCAATGCGTCAGTGCCTGGTCTGGTGCCTGGTGCCTGGTCTGGCGCTAGGAAATGGCCATTGCCAGACACACAATGATAATCTTGTCGATGATCATAGTTGTACTATTGCTGCTTCCATGCGTTTTGTACGAAAGTAGAGATGTACAACTTGGTTTGAACTAACATTGATTGAATCCAGTAAAACGCATTGATTAACAATCATCGTTAATCGCCTTTCAGTAAGAGGTCTATTTTAACCTCGTATTTTGCTTGCTAGCTAGCTAATAGTCTTGCCTCATCTGTGACCAACTTGTTAGGTGCCACATTACCAAGCTAGCTCGCTGGAGAGTTGTGGTGGAGGCGCCGGGTTCAAGGTAAGCGGATAAAGCTTCTGGATACACGAAGTATGTTTGATTGATTTGTGGTGTTTAACGACGTACTGTTTTGACATCTGGCCATACGGCACTGGTTTAATGGCGGTGAAAGAGAGGTTGATGATGAGGATGATGATGAACCTAACCTAGCTTAGAAGGGAGGAGGGGAAACTCGGTGTCGGCACGTAGCCTACTCCTGTCGAAGAGCACCAAGGGGATCACAGACTTAACGTCCCTTCCGAAGGACGGTACAACTCGAACAGCAGGATTCCTCCGCAAATCCATGCTGTCCAGAGGTTGATATGTGAACCGGTGTTTTCAACACGCCAAACCGTTCGGTCGTAATGTATTTGGCGAAGAAGACAAAGTAGTAAAAAGTACTTTGTGCAGCTTCCGTACAACTTGTTTCATTAAAATAAATGTACCATCGTCTTTTCTCAGCGTTATTTTCTTTATTTATTTTCTTTCAAAACTTATTTGCTATTTTGATAATAAACGTCGGAAGATTTAAGCAAACATTTTGCATTTTTATGGCGTCTCTGCAAACGAATTTTTATTGACAAACAAAACAGCCACACATTTTCATCATTAACCCAAAAGCCCGCGTGGAAATACCTCGTTAAAAATTCACGAGAATTTAACTTTGCGGATTCTAATACACAGTCTTGCAAAATCATCTTTATTATTTCCACACCTCTTTGCCGAAAAGACGTTCTTCCAGCGTTCTTTCAATTAAGAAGAAAATCGCAAGAAATAACGTCACGAGAACAACAACGCACGGGAACCTATTTTAAAATTCGTTTAGTTCCCATCCGATAACTGTAATAAGCAATTCTAATAGGATCTGATACTATCTTGTTCATAACCATGAAATTGCGCGGAAAATGCCCTGTTTACGTGTATTAAATATCTTTTAAATCAGGCATAGAAGGAAACATGCACACAACACTTTGAAACTTTCTCTCAAAGCAGAAGAAATAAACACTCTCAGATTCACAACAATCTAAGAGCTCGCCAATTCGTGCGCATTTTTTTGCACAAATACACACGAAGCGAAAAACGCAAACGCAAAATTTGCATTCTCCGATCCGATACACATAGTAGTGGTACATCCTGTATCTCTCCATCTTCGTGCTAACCGTTCCACGGGTTCTGTTCCCGCTTTCTCGCCCAATAGCAAATAGCAATAAATCTGCTATAGTCTATTATGAGGAAAACACATTGAAAACTTCCCCTCATGTCTCACCCATGCGATGCTCCTTATTTTCTATCCCTCTCGATCCCTATTTCTCGCATGTGTGCAAGGAAAAGAGTGTTGGTAGTTGTCGCCGTGGAAAAGTGTATTCATTATTTCCTTTAGAAACTCGGCGTCGTTAGATTTATGTCGGCAAAACCGTTCTGCTGGCCGGGATGAATCTTTTGCCGAGGCGCTCAACGGATCCTCTCTGCATGCGGTGCACTCCCCCCCGCCCCCCCCCCCCCCCCCCCGCCCAACCTACCTCGCCCCGCAGGCAAGGTTTACCATGTTATTCTCCGCGTATTGAATCTAATTTCATAAGAAAATTCTGGAACCCCCCGAAGTGTGAGGTTAAAGGAAAATTTAATGGAAAGTAGTCGATTTTTTTCTGATTTCTGCTGTACCTTTAATATGTCATGTAGGGATGGTGTCGGTGTGCATGTTCCGAGTTTCTGATTACGTGGATTTGGAAAATTCGGAAATAGTAATTTAATGTTGAATGGTGCATGGGAAAATCACGTTCTCATGTCCCTGTTTTGCCTGAAATGACATGGTGCCACAACCCCAGTGCTTTCAACCGCGTTCGTTTCCAGAAATCGTATCAATTTTGTGATAATGTTTGTGACGTAGGTCCTTCATAGTCTTATTTCAATCATGTAAGTTTATGCCTCGTATATTTTAAAGCCAATGTGTTGGCTAATTTAGAGAATTTGCCATTTAACTTAATAATGGTGTTTCCTCATTCACATTTCCCCAGCGATAAAATGAAACTTATCTTGAAGGCTTTACCGGCTATTCAAATATCTGTACTTCAAATATCTGTTCTTAAAATATCTGTACTTAAGTAAGGTAGATTTGGCGAATGACATCGAAAATATACCTAAAATTACTTTTTCGCCTCTCAACGTCGCAGTACGAGAGACTTTTTAAAAACAGTTCCTCTCTATGGGAACATTTAAAAACACTTCAATCACTTAAATTCTCGCCTTACAAAGCCACCCCTAATCCGCCTCTTCTTCTGGCTCATTCTCGCTTGCAGCCAATGCATTAATTAAGACACCAGGCCTCGCCGGAATTACCAGCCGGATCTCTTGATAATTGAGCCGTGGTAGCTAGCGAGCGAGTTTCTGTCAGCGGTAATATCGGCGGTATATTTCGTTTCGCGGCTAGGATTACAAAAGGAATTATTCTTAATACCTAGCGGAATTATGTTCATTTCTTATACACTATGTATAAGGAAACAAAATTTCTATGTGAAAGCAATTTTAACTTGTATTAACATAATACCTATAGCTGTAGCAGTGGTCGTAGAAATTGGGGCCGGCGTTTCCACCGTCTGAAATCTGCATAATCATTTTCTATAATAGCTTTGCGAAATTAGTTGAGACTTTGAGACTGTCATTCGGCTCAATTATGTCTAAGTATTGTTATTTTAACTAAGTTTGCCACGCTGGAAGATAATATCGTGATAATTTTAAATTAAGATGCCGCACTATTGTAACAAAATAATTAAAAGATGCTGAAAAGGGGAAATATATTAACTGACAACTTCCGACTCTAGTCAACTAGCTGATTCTGGAAAATCCCAGTTCAGATTAAAGCCCGATTACATTTTCACCTAATTTCACCTCATCGTGCTTAAAGGTGCGTATAGATCGTTAGCTTTAGGCTTAGTTTATTGGAAATGATAGCGTTTTATCGCCTCAGCCTCTAGCCCTGGATACGGGGGAAAGTGAGGTTGGAAGCACGTATTTGCCTCACGCGCTGGAGCACTCGCCGGAGCACTCGCCGGATCAAACCGACTCCCGAAATTAGAGATTAACTGGTGTAAGTTAACCTTTAAGCCTGTCACGCACTCGAAGCGCCAATGACCGATGTAAAGCCGACGGGTTAGTCGTCATTTGACACCCGCCGCGTAGTGGGGCGGAGGTGGGGGGATGTTTAATTGCGAATTCTGATCCGTTCGAGGACACTTCAGAATATGTTGGAATGGTTAGGTGGCCGACGCCGACGTTCATTGAATTGTTTGTTGTGTTTACGGTATACCCTTACATTGTAAGATGTTTTTAAGCGGCCTACAATCCTTTGTTTCCGCCTCCAAAAAGGAAAAATGAGGAGGACATACTGATCTTTATGAACAAGAGACGTGTCAGGACTTTCGTGTGATAATCGTTTAGGGAAAGGAAATTGTTTTCATTCCAAGAAAATGTCGTTGACTTTCGAGATGCACTGGACAGGGAACTTTAGAAAAGTTGGTGGCGGACTGCTTGTCGAGGACAACTTGTGGAAACATTATTCAATTCAGTGAAGCCTGAATCCGATTCGGTTATTTGCGGCGGAAATTCATGACATGTAATGGAATTCAAATATTTTCTATCGCCCGGAATGTGGTAGTCAGTAGGTATATGACAAAACTTTAAAATGCAAAGAAAATACTTCCGCATCTAAATAAAAATTTAGCCAGCAGATTGAAGAATACCAGAGATGACCTAAAGAAAACGAAAGAAGTCCAGCGATTTTGAGTCAAGAGAAACTAGGGTGTTCATTCTCTGTCGTTGGATATTAGCTCGTTCGGTTAAAGAAATCGACGAGCTCGGTTAGGGGCTGAAATAGCCACCGCCCATGCAAAGCTTAGCCCCCGCGACCGATTGTTTTCCAAAGGAACAAAGCGGCTACGTTTCACGCCCTGTCTATGTTTCAGTTGTTGAATGAGGACTGGAATTGATTTCACTTAAATCGCCGGGTTTGTTGAACCAAGAGTGTGTGTTTTTTCTTTTCTAGAATAGAGAACGTTGTGCCTCCGACACCGCCGGCGTTGTCGACCCCGACGCCGACGACGCCGACGACTCCGTTCAGCGGCGGAATGTTAACAATAAATCAACAGTCACGTGATTCTCTGCGGAGTGATTTCCACGCAAATCCACTCAATAAAAGCCAGCGATTCAAATATTGAACGCTTCAAGTCGCTTTAATCCTGATTCTCTGCTCCCCCTTCCTTTCTGCCATCGGCTGGTCCTGGAACTACCCCTCGTCTTAAAAACCTCATGCCTGCCTGCCTGCCTGCCTGCCTGCCTGCCTCCTGCCTGCCGATCAGTTCCAGTGATTGATGTTAGATCCGCGTGACGGCTCTTTAAACTTATGATCAAACCTGTGCACTTTCAACCCATCATACTAAACATTTCACACGCTTCTTTCAGTCACCTTCCACCTCTGTCGCACATCTCTCAGAGTCCCTTTGACGTCGGGTCAACCCGAGTCAATTCAACTGCAGGCAGCGGAAGGAAAAGCGAAGGCTTGGACATTAAATGGCGATTAAAATACTGATCCATCCAAGAGTAGGAAGAGTCTAGAGTCTAGACTTTCTCTGATGTAAGGAAATCGTTTTATTGCTATGAGAAATACTGGAAAAAATGTGTGACGAATGGAAAGAGATGCGGTTGATAAAGATAAATGGAACTGGAGAGATTCTTTTGCATCTTTGTCAATTAGGAGAGAGTGAGAGAGAGATAAACTATGATAACAAAGTTTCTTATAAATAAACGTGAGATGGAAAAACGGAATTGACGATGACAAATTTATTTTAAGTTCCTGAGAAATTTTCCAGAAGAATTTATTGTCGAGGTAAGGTTTGCTCTTGCGGGAATTAATGGTGACAAAACGCTATCGTCTCTTCGGCCGTCAAAGAATGCTATTACTTATTTAAAATGTCGCCATATTCAAGGAGGACAAAGAGCAAAGATGACGTAGAACTGACATCATAACTGATGAACTTGACAGGACTTCAAATCACTGCATTCTCTTGTTTGATTTTTTATTTTCATTAAATTTTGTCTTGTGTTTTTGATTTGAATAATTCAGACTGCAAGTCATGTTCGCTGAGTGTATTTCTTTTCTACTATTTCCGGAAGCGTTTCATCTCAGTAGTTTTGGGAAAGAATGGCAAATAAATTGCAATCTTCGTTGATATCCAAGGAAATTAACCTATTTGAATCAGGCGACTTGTTTGTGGCTATGTAGTTTATAGCTAGGAAATGTATGCAAACGGTACTTTCTACCGCAGTTGCCATCCGTTCTGAAGGAAACCGTTTTTCTACAAAAGTCCATCTCTGACGCTAGTGCTGTCCCTGGTCGCTTGAGTAATGATGATGAGAATTTAGAAAATCCGAAATTTACTCAGGCCATTTGGGAGATGAGGTTTAGTACAGATAAGTTCAGGAAACCTTCACATTTTTTAAAGTCAGGCGATCTTTGCTATCATTTTCATCTAATGTGTAAAATTAGGTGTACAGTAAGGGCTTCGCGAACTCTCTTGATCGCGTTGAAGAACGATTGTTTCTTCTGTTCAAAACTGAAACTACTTTTGCATGGAAAAGGCTAAAAAAAACACGAAAAAACACCTAAATATGAAACCTACGCGAGGTTGTGAAAACATATATATCTGAAATGTTCAGGCATGGTACAGCTCAATGCAATCAATGCGATTAATGTTTGAAATTTTTGTTGAATTTCGTTAAGTTTTTTAGCAATTAGAAAGTTTTTAGCGAAAAACGTACCCGAAAAAACAAAACTAAAAATAAATATTCCATGAATCCATCGCTTGCTGGTTTCAGCTCCCTAGTGGCATCATCAGAAAAGCCAAAAACTCTGCAAATATTAAAAAAAAAAAAAAATACCCTACAGTGCTCATCCAATGAAGAAAAGAAGGCCCAAAGCTCGAGTATTTCAAATCGAAACAACTGTTTTTTATAAACTTAAATGTTAGCTTTTAAAGTTGATACACGGAGTTAATAAATACGCCCTGCTGAAAATTCTTAGCAAGATCAGGCAAGATCTTGCAAGATCTTGGCAAGATCTTGGTAAGATGCAAGATCTTGCCAATTTCTTGGCAATTTCTTGAAAACATTTAAGATTTTTCCCTTCAGACAAGATTTTTTCAAGATCTTGGTAAGAAATTGACAAGATCTTGACACGGTCCCGTGGGATCTTACATGGCTGCAAGATTTTTGGAATCTTGGCAAGGAAACGATATCTTGGCAAGTTCTTAGCAAGTTCTTGAAATAATTTTTTTGTGTTGCGATTCTTGAAAGATCTTGCACGCAGAATTCTGCGTTTCCGACTTTAAAGTCTTCTAAAATAATAATTGATAACTGCAAGATCTTGCTCGGTGCGAAAACGCACTCGTGAATGGAGAGCACACAAATGAGATTAATAATTGTCTTGTTGAATGCTCTGGTTCTGGATCTGATCCCTCTGATTCTGAGTTTCTGGACAACTGGACCATGATCCAGTTGTAACTTTTTCTGCAGGAAGGTTTACAACGTCATTATACTTAGGGGTCGTTGTGACAACAATACTTCGTAAAACTGTGAAATTTAACGACGCATTGTTTCTATAACCTCTCTCCGGTACAGAACTGTGTGTGATGGTCACTCATATAATACCCAGCGCGTGTTGCTTGACTTCGGTGTTCTCACGAGGACTGGTGTTTCCAACATGCCAAATCGTTCGGTGATAAGCTGAATGTCGGTTTAATGTGAATATATGATGCGATTCTCCATTCGGGCTCTATAGTATTGCAATATATATATTTTTCATACTAAATGATAAATACTCATGCTAAGTTTTGTTTAGTAGGTATGTGGCAATTGTTGGACTGGGACCGAATTTTGGCCTTTCAACTGATATTTAATATTTCTACTAATAAATTTACATTTTATTATTTTCTCACAGAGTCGTACATTTTGTACCACAAGATGCACATTATTGTAAATGTTTAATTATATTTATTTCAATCCGAGGTTTGCACGGAATTATTTGAAACTCCACAGGAATTTTGCATTGCATTCAGCAATGCACGACCTTTTCAATCCTAAGTTACAATAAACACCATCATCATCCACTGATTTACCGACGTCTTTAGGCCGCTGACAACGATGGCTGTTAGCAAAATAGTGCGCCGTTGAACACGTTGATCAATCAACTGTGTTATTATGCAACTATAGCAAATATCACGGAAGGTATTGTTCTCAAAAATGCCTCGTGTGCTTTTCTCTACGTGGATGAGAGCTTTATCAAACATTGGTGCTGGGCCCTATGTGATTTCCGAAGAATTAAACTCCCAAATTCGAAGAATTAGCTTGTTGTACAAGCGTACTTTCTTCTGTGTTTTCGACCAACGAAGACTTTCGAATTCACAAGTAAGTACGAAACAAACTTATAGTCAATACGGTACATACATTTACTTTGTAGACTTTGCACTCAAGATTTTCTTTTGGCGAACCTATACAATATTGGTTATTTTGTGTATACGTTTCGCTGTTATGCAAGTTGTTATTTTGGTAAGAACAAATACCCTCGATTATCTCTGAAAACGCTCTTATAATCACAGTGAATTTACTGTGTTTTTTCATTCACAGTGAATCTCAGGTATAAACAAAACAAATGACTGGATTCCAATTTAACGCTCGGCTATAATAATTGTCATTTTATAATCATAACATGGTCATTGGTGATAGGTGACATGTGTGTGAAACATTCGGCTGACAAAGAGTGGCGCGATGGACCAATACCTTGTTATAGTTCTTTCATTTATCTCAACAGCAATTCTTTACTTTTCTGTCAAGAGAAAAAATGTGCTGATGCTGAAATGTAGTGCGTCTACTCAAGTTGAACTCATACTCGAGTTGCTGTTGCAGATAAGAAAACTAGACTCCAACGACTCATTCTTTATTAGCCGGGCTATATATGCATTTTAGCAGACTTGCAAAATGATACTCGTAGCGAGCAGCGTTCCTCAGTATGAACTAGATTTCGACTGGTGGAGATGTGTCGCGTCGCGTCGCGTTGCTTTGTTTAGTCTCTAATTGCACAAATTATTTGTCTTTTTCGGCAATGTGATTGTTAGAAATAGGAAGTCATTTTTACCGTCTGCACTGTGGCATTTTTTGTCTTCGGGGTTTGAAGTTAATAGGGGAGACCTTTCAATTGATTTGTTTCGTGTAATTTGAAGGTAAATACGCATCACTGTTACATTCAAACGCATCACTTCTTGAATATCGTTTGTCTAGAAGCAAATTGGAAACATCACCTTATCAACATGCTTCCTACTTTTTCAGTCTTGGAGCTCAAAACGTTGCTGCGTTCATCAGTACTGAATTGGAAGACAGATGCTCCACTTTATTCCCTGACAAGCTGCCCTTGTCCACAGTAGAAGCAGCTATATCGCTTGAAGATAGCGTTGCGATGTCAACGGACAATTTCACAACTCTTGGTAAGTTTGCTAGGATGCAACTACAATAATCAATTAATTTTCAGAAACCTATGTTGGCATTTATTGATCAGGAGGTGCTAGTACAAATGATGCTTGTTTCCATGTGTTTAAAACCGCACATTTTTTATTGCAGTGCTGTGAATCTCTCCTGGCTGGTGGCAACAACCTCTGAGATTCCATGCCCATGGTGTGATGTCCCAACTTATTTCTGCCCTCCATTCCAAGCTCCATTGGAAGAAAAATTAGTATGGTAAGTTAATTTGAATTTTCCTCCAAAATCTATGTTCGTACTATCTATTTAAATAGCATTTGTTAACATATGCGATTTCTTAGACGCTAATTTTTTCACGTAATATACAAGTACTCCAAAAAACTACTTGGTGGGCCCCTTTAACTGCTTTACCAACATTTTGTAACCTTTGCTAGTTGCTTTCTCAAGGTAAAATGTTTGATGGATTTGACAGCATAAACAAAATATCAAGAAGAAATTATATATTTGCCAATGATTCCTTGAATCAAAATAGTTCTATAATTAATCCAGCTAAATGAGGCTTTTTGAATAAAAAATCCCAAAACCACAAAAAATGGCATATCTAAATCCATTTACTTACCACCTCTGTTATTATTCTGTGATAGTACAACAAAAACAAATTTGTTTACTCTGTAAAATCAGTGATTCATTGAAAAAAAAGTATATCACAGATTTAAAAAATTTAGAAAACAGATGCTCTTATTTATTTGTTTTGGCTGTTATTTGTCTGGCGACAAAGCTTTTACACATTTACTTTTTTTTTACAGATACAGTAAGACATCCTAATTGACAGAGGGTGCACTGCACTTCCTGGCCGGCTGTTCCTCTCTTCTCTTCATGTTCATTAAGTACCTTGTTTGAATTTTGTGCTGATTTAGGTTATTATTTTTGCATACTTATTATATTTCTCAATCAAGAGTTTCTTACAGGGTTCTTTTTTACCATTTTTATCTTAATATTGTTTAAAATATTTATTGTTATATGAGGCATTCATGATTTTTATTTGCCAAGTTTTAAAGTATTTTATTTTTATTTTTGGGAACACCTATATAGGTATACTGAATTGCATTCATAAAATTCTTATACTATATTTTTGAATTAATAGAGCTTTGATTCTATTTGACAATTTTTTTCTTAATTTTGTTTCATGTTTACATCCTACAAAAGATAGGACATTGATAGTTTGTATTTGCCGATTTTCAATTCTTATTTGATTTTTGTTTGTTTTGTTTTGAAGCTGTTTTGAAGTTGTTGGAAAGAAGAAAGTATATCTAAACTGCAATTTCTGTAATTTGTTATACAGTGCATACAGTTTTGCAATTTTAAAATAAATTTGGTAGCATCTCTAATATGCATTCATTTTTTTGTAAACCTACTTTGCCTTTCCGTGCCATTTTACAGTGAATCTTAGGAAATCTTGCAAGATATTCAAACAAGATCTTATCAGATCGTAGTAAGATTTCATGAGATCGTGGCAAGATCTTATAAGAACTTGGTAAGATCCTAAACAATCGTGGCAAGTTCTTGGCAAGATCTTACAAGATCTTATAAGAACTTGGCAAGATCTTAAACAATCGTGGCAAGTTCTTGGCAAGATCTTACAAGATCTTGATTCAAGATCTTGATTCAAGATCTTGCAAGATCTTATAAGATCTTGCAAGATCTTATAAGATCTTGCAAGATCTTGTAAGATCTTGCAAGATCTTGTAAGATCTTGACTCAAGATCTTATAAGATCTTGCAAGATCTTGTGACAAGATCTTGGTAAGATCTTACAAGATCTTACGTAAGATTTTTCAGCAGGGCGGTTGTAATAAGAAAATAAATAGATTCAAAATATTTAATTTGGAAGATTAGCGCCTTGGAAAAACCCGCCAGTAAACCTTACAGTGGTGCCATCTACAAATAAAAGTGTCCAAGCCCGTCATCAGTGCCATCAGCTGACAGCCATATTGAATCTGCAATCGAGAGGGCAAGACGTGCGTTTGCCAGAAATTGAAATAGCTAAGTAAAACTTCGGAAACATCCTAAAAGCCACTTCAGAATGGGTGCCTGGCGTGCTGTTGGGTTGAAGTAAGTATTTATTAACACATATTTATTCCGTATTGAATCAGAATTCGTAATACCTTAACAAATCGATTCATCTGTCATGAGTATGAGGAAATCCCACATTACTGCTTTATCTTTGGTTTCTCCAATTGGTTCCTTAGTAAATTTATTTTACCCTGAACTCGTTTTTTTAATATCTGAACACGTTGTTTCACAGTTACATCAACTTTTCTACGATCTGTGCAAAGTCGCTGAGGCGTGCTTTGCTACCGAAGTACAGGATTGCCGCAGAAAGGCGGGATGAAACAGACATTCGCTACACGCCATGGCTTGATGGAAAGCCTCAAAGTATGTCCTGTACCATGTCTAGAAATCTTTGAAATCTTTGAACAGTTAATTACATCTTGCGTGCAGCCAATATAAATTTTTATAACGTTTGTTCAGTTATGGTTAGAGCTGTTTCCATGACCTTAAGTTTCACATTAGAATTCTTAAATTTCCAATGACATTCGTGGATTTTTTCTCTTTTAACTACAGGAACTAGAAAATAGAAATAAGTAGTTCGAAAACATCCTGCGGATGTATTATTAAATATGCGTTACCTAGAATCAGAGTCATTGGCAATATTACCGTTAGGAAAACCAGGTACTATTAAAACCCAGATCACTAGAGAAAGAAAAGCAGTGGTGTTATTAGCAGAGATAAAGAGGACAATGCAAAACGAGCTAGAGAGTAGGAAGAAACTATAAATGCAAATCTAAAACGATAATATAAAAGTCGTTGAGGTACACAAAACCGGCAGAGAATTCTAAGAACACAACAATACCTCGCTAATTTCTGCAATGATTCACCATTGACTTGTCTGAGCAGTGTATTAAAAAATCCAATGTTACCTTGTGTTAAAATAAGAAGAAATGTACGGACCCTACCTAGAATATAGAAGTATTGTTGGTGTTACTAATGCTGGGGTTGGAGCTCATTCAGCTCTCTCAAAGTAACAATCAGCTCTCTATGCACAGACATAGATTTGATATGAATATGTAATTAGAAACTTCAATTAACAATCAGTGCTACCTTGCTTAATTGTATTAAAACCATGTTTTTCAAACGTGTGCATTGTTGTGGCTTTATCGCTTTGTTCTTTTCTCAGGACACTTGTCAACGGGAGGATCAGCAGGAAAACAGTAACTTGGCTACATTTCTGAATTCTGATAATGATGACGACTACAGCTGTAAATTTGAATACCTACTTTTGACTGTTCACTAGGAGTAAAAAGGGTATAAATAAATAATTTCTTGAGATTTAAAACTGGTACTCCTTTTAATTGATTGAACCTATTCTACCTTTCCTTTGTTGGTAATATTGTTGGTAATATTTCGTTTTCGAAATACATACCTGCCTATTTTAAGTATAACTATCCCCGAGGGATAAGGTCCAAGGATCAATTGACGTGAACGAAGAATATTTTCGCATAATGCAGCAATAAAAATCATAAACCGGTGTAGCCGGTTCGAACGTTTTGAAATTAAGAGAATAACCCCCAACAATTACAACCATTACAACCATTAAATGACTAACTAAAAGAAAACCAAAACTATCAAGCGATTACAATTTGTGATCCCAAAATGATTTGTAATAGTACCATAAAATCACTCATCAGCCTAAAAACAGTACAGCCAAGCCATCAGCAAAAACATACTGGCACTGCTAAATAATCCTACTGTGTTTACGGGTATAATATCAAGCTTACTCTAATCTAATACAGGGAGCATACCATCACTAAGCCAGTTCATTACGTCGTAAGCCTGCTACCCCATGGCCTGCCCCCTCCCTCCCCCACGCAATGCCAACACCCTTTATTACAAACTTGATTAAAATATGTTTTGCAGAGGTTCCCAAACCAGCCGGATCCATGCGCGGCAAGCACACAGAGACAGTGACATGGGGGTGAAAAAACTGGAAGCCATACATAGGTTCTAGGACCCAGGTTCCAACAATATTCAGATTTATGGCGATGTTTTGTTATTCTATAACAAAATAGAGCATTGCGATGTCCCTTGTTATGATCTGGGTCGGAGAGGGGGGGGGGGGGGGGGGGGGCGGGGGTCACCAATGTTATGATGGGAAAGGGTGGCAGGGGAGGGTGCATGGGCAGGGAATGAGCGCCAAAGAGTCATCGATGTTTTTATTTAATTCTGTTGCTGTTCGTTTGCTGTGTGTGAATGCTTTTTGTGGTTCGCCTGGCGACAGGGAACAAGTTTTGTGGGCAAAAAATAGGGTATTTTGTTTGGTGTTGGGAAATGAAGCTGTGTGGTTCCGTTACCAGTCCTAATACGAAGCGTAATAGTAAGTTGGTTTAGAAATTAATTATAAAGTGATATGGTTGAAATCATGACGTTTTCTTGTGGGTCGTTATTTTTATTTTGACACGAAACTTTAGGCCATACCAAAGAGGGCATCTCGGATTTGTGCGATTTTGGCTTACCTCTGAATCCAATTGTGACATTACCAAATGGTGACATTTTCCTTTTAAAGTTCTTTCAGAGCATAGAAAGAAAGATTAAAAAAAAAATCTTTTCAACATTACGTCCCTAAAGTTGTTACAAAAAAATAAAAAATAACGTTGCTTTTTAGTTTCTATTTACAGAAACATACTCCGACATGACCGGCTTTCCACGCCAATACATTTCCATATTAAACGCAATTAAACCAACTACCACAGACAGATAAAAGAGAAATGGCACACAAATTGATACCGATTTTGCGGGAATCGGCTTGCGAATCGGCCAAGCGGTCACCTTTTAACAAGGCAAATCCAAACTTTTCATCGAATCTCGTTCATTGGCGTCGACTATTGACTGCTACAACCACCCAACCAGCCACCCAACCCAACCCCGACCCTGATGTTCAGGAGCTGAGCTGTCACCGGATCTGGCTAACGACAGGCAGAGAGGATCTGGATTGCACGGTAACCTAACACCGATGCTGATTTCTACCTGTGTGAAGTAGGTTTCACAGCCAGTTTTCAAAGAGCGCCTTTTGACTTTTAGCTATCGAAATAACCATTTTATTTTTATGTAGAAATCGTGGTTTTAGAATGAATGAGGTTTTGTTGTTGCACTCATCCTTTTTTATGTCGCATTAAGGTGCAATGCCTTTATAAAAAATAGTGCTTTGCATTAAATATTGAAAAACTGCTGCATATACTCCCTTCAGCGAGAGAACACACTTTTGCGGCAAAGGCGCCCCGGTCGTTTTTGGGGCTGTCTTTTAAAAATATCCACTGTTATCTGTCACAATCTGCCACATATCTGAACAATTTGACAAAGTCATCGAAGTATTTGATCAGATGAAAAATAGGAATTTATTTAAAGAAAACTGTATGCACAATTTTTATAAAACAAGACATGGCAATAAACTTTTAATCCCTAAACACAAATTGCAAAAAAAAATATCTAGCAATTATAACAATATTTGAAATTATTTTGCAGACATAATGAGAATTTTCCTGCCACTAAAATTTAGATTTTCTATTTCTAGAAAGTTCCAACTAGGTTTTCGATTTTTGCCTGCCCATCCTGATAGTATTTCCATCCAAAAATATTATCAGTACTCCTGAAGATGGCAGGCCGGAGGTTGCATAAACATTGAGTTTCTAGACCCTCTTTAGGATCAAAAACCTCACATCATGAGCCAAACCATAAAAACTAACACACCATCAATCCACTGCTCTAGAAACCATAACCAAAAAAGATCTCTTTTAATATACTTTCAAGTTCAGTTTAAAGTTTTTCATGTAGTCCACAAACTTAACCAATTTTTGACTGTAAACTTCATAGAGATCCCTAATTTATATGGTGACCCGGAAATGCAGAGAACAGAAATTGCAAAAACAGGTGCTGCACGAAATAAACGTCGGTGCACCGCACGGACAGAGCGTTTATTTATCATTGGCCGTGGTAAAGCAAATACCAGCATTGGGCTTGAAATAAAAGTCTGCAAGTGAAAGAGAATAATTAACATCGAGAGTCGCGGTCGCTCTACGCAGATGCTAGAAGTTGAAGCCTAAGTGGTCTGCTTTTTATGTGGATTAGAAAAGTTTGCATTGGATTAATTAACTGTACATATACTATAACTATATGTATACGCACACACACCGAGTTTTCTGGATGTACTTTGGAATACGTGGGACGGGGGTAGACGGTTGCGATTGATTGAGTTGCGGTAATTAGGTGCAAGTGCATCGCTCGATATACATGAAACCTTTCCCGCTTTTCTGTTTGATCATGGCGGTAATTAACAAAGTCAAAGAGATCGCGTTTGACCTACGTGCTTAAAAAAAATTACACAAGCATCTGTAACGAAGCAACATGTTTCCCGTTTCGTGTTGAAATATTTTCTGTTTCTTTTTTTAACATTACACGTTTATTTTGACATAGATTCGGTTCGAAGTTTGCACTCGGGCGTTGTTGAAAGGTATGAATTTTGTTGGAACACAGTTTATCTGTGACCGAGTACATCATCTTAACAAATAAATAATGTATATAAACTAAGAAACGCGAGGTTCAGCATAAAGGATGAGCCATCTCGGCTCCTCTACCATTGGGAAACTCTCGCGTGGCGTAATTAACCTACACAATACTGAAAACAGAACGCCCATGGTTGATAGCGGCAGGTAAATTGTATTTCAATCGCAATTCAACATGTTTTCATATTCTAAAAAATAATATCTCTCTGCGGTCGTTTCACCGCATGCCCGATTGCAATGTGCGATCTCGATTTCCCGCTAAACAAATTGCTGCGGTACCAATTTCCACACCCAACTCTGATCAACTTCGCGCATTCAATCATGCGATAGTATCATTTTGCACGCTAGCACGCTTTGTTTGTAATTATATATCGGCACAGACCAGCAATGCAGTGATCAGTGATATCACTCGCTAGCAGCGCTTAGGGTCGCCAATTGTTTCAATATATTCAGTTAACTTTTGTTTATATTGAATAGTTTATTCTCAGAATAATGGGTTTCCATCAGCATCACGAGAAACATTTTCAGCACAGTTTTCCGAGAATGTGAATTTGCGTTTTTTTTCAACTGGTTCCCACAATGCAGCTATTGTTGATTTGTGGTGTATAAAGACGCACTGTTTTGACAACTGGCCTTGCGGCACTGGTCTAATGAGAATGAGAATAATGTGTGGTGAATGAGATGTTGATGATGAGGACGATGATGAAACTAACCTAGCCTAGAAGGGAGGAGGGGAAACCAGGTGCCGGCTAGTAGCCTACTCCTGTCGAAGAACACCAAGGGGACCACCTGTTTAAAGTCCCTTCCGAAGGACGGTACAACTCGAACAGCAAGTTTCCTCCACAAACCCATGCCGTCGAGAGGTTGTTAAGCAAGGCGAATGAAGTTGCTGTACCAACTTTCATGCCTCCAGCCTCCAGCCTCTTTCCTAAACAGAACTGGTCATAAGTATGATGGTCACCCATCCAATACCTGACTCAGCGCAGTGTTGCTGAACTTCGGAGATCTCTTGAGAACCGGTGTTTCCAACATGCAAAACCTTTCGGTTTCAATGCATCTGTTGAACCGTATAGTAATGGTCCTCTTGTGAACAGACTTAGTATAACGATTTGTGCCTAATGATCTGGCAATGGCTTGGATTTGTTTTTCATTATATCCACGAGGACCATGCAAACCGTATTTTCCTAAAGTCTCATCTTTATCATAATTTCTGAAGCACCGTAATCAGACATGAACTCAATTCTCAATGCAATAATAAGCAAGCTCTGTTCATGGATGTTGCTCGGTGTAACTAAACTATTATTATTGCTAGGTGCTTTATCTTTAACGTCAACAAGGGTGCAATAGTGTAAGAAAATACACGAGTATTACATGGTTGATTAGAACGTTGTTTACAGGTGTAGTCAGAGGAGCAGCGTTTGTGTTAAACTTTCTGCTGAGCAAACGAGACGGTAGAGCGCGGTAACGGCAGATGCCACCCGATGGTGTTTACAGTCATTTAAAAAGAGACATTCAATGGTAGGTTTAACTTTTGGTAGCTATGGAAATGCTGAGATCGTCTGACAGAGCTTCTAAAATGTACCTTCTTATCCTACCGGGACTATAGTAGTGTCCTCCATTTTGGTTGGTAGAGTAAGTACTTACTAGACACAACATAGACTAACTAGACTAACTAGACTAACTAGACATTTGGCGGTAATTATTCACGAAAAAAGTTAAACATTTTGACATTTAACTTTTTTTTTAACATTATCATTTAATCACTAACATTTAATTCATTTAACAATGAATTTAGGTTTAACATTAGCGCTGGCCCTCTGACTGTCCCTATAAACTCAACGGTGTAACCGAATTAGACGTACTGCAAGGTTCCGTACAGAGTAACTGAACTCCTAGCTAATTACACGAAGCTGCACAGATAAGTTCGCCAACAAGACATGACAACTAGAGTTTTGATACATCAACCTGTCCTCGTAATGTTACGTAAATTGGTTTATATGTTACAAGCCTCATTAATTGAACATGGCGTTCGCGTTCGCGTTCGATAAATTAGCCGCATTATTGTGAGCCAGCTATCCGGAGAGATCTACACCGGGGTTCTCTTGTCCAAATTCGACGACTCGTCTGAGGCGGAAAGAGGATGGCTGGAATATGAGAGTGTAACATTTAGGATGTTACATTCCTACTGAAGACAGATTCTATTTTGTGGTCGTTAATTATTTTCCACTATCTCGATGCGTTCCTGCGGTTTAAATGCCACGAGTGGCTTTGAAATTCAAGCTCGCCAACTGTTCTGTTTTTAGATTCATGCCTACTTTATCTAATCTTTGTACAAGTTTTCAAAAAAATAAAAAATATGATAAACTGGGCTTTTGGATGCTTAGCAAAAATCAACTGATTTTTCCCTAATTTTTCACTAAAAAGAAATGAGTTGATTTTTACTTAGCACTCAAAAACCCAGTTTCAAATATATATCTTTTTTTTACTAGTTTAAGTATTTACTAGTAACGTTATTTTTATTTCAGTTTTTTAGGCTATCGTTATTTTATTTGACGAGATATTATTTCTATTTTATAAAAAGGAAATCTTTCTGAAAACTATTCGCCGTTGCGCATTTGATAAGGAAATTAGTGGAAACACCGGATGTCCTTAGTCCCACCCCATTGTATGAAATAGAAGATATCTTCCTCTGGCTGTTTGGAACATTCTATTGTGACAGATTTCAATATGGAGCCGTCGCACTAACAAGAATTTTTCTGTTATTCACTGCCAGTTTAAAAAAAAACATGCCTCTAGAACATACCCAATTATTTTTTTTACGAAGTCTGAAAAGACAAACAGCAATATTTTCTCAGCAACCATTCACCAAACCAAATCTGCTATTATTTCGCGAATACATTTCACTTCTACGGCAGTACCTAATTCAAATTTATGTCTCAAGGTATTCTCGTAGATCCCCCCGCTCTTTGCGGCAAGCCACTGACACGAATGATTCGACATTTTGCCCCTGGCGCGTGCACTTTACCCCTCTGGTTCGCCCATAAAACAAGCTAACGAGGCCGGATCGTAAAAGGGTGAGAGGTCGTAGGTAGGTACTCACCCATCACAGTCATGTTGCCCTTCTCGATGACCGTGATAAAGTTCGGCCCCTCTGTGGATACTTCGCATCGGTAGGTGCCGCTGCTATTGAAGCTCAGCTGCTTGAGACGTACGGTGGTCATGTTGGACCGATTCAGCTGGAAAGAGAGATGAGATGAGATTAGTACATTTTAGGGAAAATGCATCTGAGGCAAGTCACTTGAATCTATCGATGTGCATTTTTTTGGGTTTTACCACCAAGTCATTTGAATCGGTAATAACCACTGGTGTCCCATAGGGCGGCATCTTATCTCCACTCCTATTTATTCTGTTCACAAATTACCTGCCCAAATACTCTAAAACAGGCCGACTTGTACTCTATGCTGACGATACCAGTCAATTTATGCATTCAAGCGGAAAAAATGCCGGGGAAATAACAAACACAGCCACTCAGAAAATGCTTAACTGGTGTAATGATAATAGACTTTTCTTAAACCAGGAAAAGACAGTAATCTCACAATTTAGGACGTCGCATAAACAAACGTACGAAAGTCGAATTATAATAGACAAAACTCTCAATTGGGAAAGTCACGTCAATGACCCGAGTAAAAAGGTGGCCTCCGACTGCTACCTCATAAAAAGGTTGGTGCAAGTAACGACACCGGAAACTGCTAGGCTGGTATATTTTTCTAACACAGAATCAAGACTATCCTACGGGGTAATCCTATGGGGAAGTGCATCAAAATGTAAAAGATTGTTTACATTGCAGAAGCGTGCACTTAATTTATGGCAAAGGCTAGTGTGGACCATGTACTTTGACATGGATAAAATACTCATGCAGACTTTTGTTTAAATGTTTTAAGATAATTACTCTAACTTGTTTATATATTTTTAATGCAATCTTTAATGCATTCGAAATGAAAATAGCTTATCTTCAGCCAGCGCAAATGCATATTATGACCTCATTTATAAGAAAGGAGCTTCATGCAGGCTGCCTATTTTACAATATCCTACCACTAAAACTGAAAGAGAAGAATGGATGTGATTTAAAAAAACGAATGTTCATTATTTTTTAATTCGTTGGTTCAATTGCAAATAGGTGATTTTTCGGATTTTTTTTTTTCTAACTTTTACCTGCCACCCGTCTCGCAAGGGCTCATTTGTTATCCTATTTAACTGTTGATCCCCTATCAATTGGTAAGACAGTTCAAAATCTTCATCAAATAAGAATTTTACAAATCTTTAGGTACTTATTTTTCCTTCTCAACATTGTCAATGTATTTGAGTGTGATAACGCGCCAAGCAAAACGCATGAGCTGCCTTATCCTTCCGCTGGTTTTTCGTTCATAAAAGTTCTATCCGAAAGAAAGACGGGATAGGAATTTTGTACCGAGTTTTTTCGTGGTTTGTTTCCTTGTCGCCCACACTGGAACAATAGCTCGGGAAAACCAGGTCAAATACAAGCATTTTCTTTTGACGGGTTGGAGGAAATTCATTGATATTGCTTCCTTCGTTGTTCGCTAAAATATTATATCTTGCAATCTTTCTAAGAATGTTGTTTTACAAAAGTTGAGTTACATGAATTGAATAACTGAATTGTAGCTTTTCTTTGAGAAAAATTAAAATCTCGACTCTTTTCTCATTTATATGAAAGACAGAATCAAAGTTGTACTGGTCATTGAATAGACAAAACAACCCTAGCTATATAAACAGTTGAGTGATGAGAAGTAAAATTGCATAAGTGGTACAAATTATAAAAGGGCAAATAACCAGAAGGTACAGATGAACACAACAGACATTCGTAAACATTATTATTAATGAACTGATAATGTATTGTTCTTGTTCTATTTCTGGTTTGTATTATTCTTCTCTCTCCTAGAGCATTTAATTTGTAACAATCACACGCTGTCATTATATTTTTATGATCTAAAAGATAAATGAAAAGGAAAGAAAGATACATGCTCTGTATTTTTAATGAGAAAAATACTGACTTTCTTTATTCTTTATATTATCCAATCTAGTCGCAGTCTAACAATATAACGAAGCACAAAGCAGCTCAGCTCCACTTCTCTAAAGCGCACCGAAAGCAATATAAAGTGATACAAGCTCCAGTTGGCAATTAAAGATGGCAAGATTTACAATTTAATTACAGGAGTTAATTTACGGGCGGATTATTTCGGAAGTATAAGAAAAGCAATAAAAAAAATACCTTGTACTGAACTGATGACAAAAGGAAGCGAAACAAAATGAATCTTTGCTCAGAGTTGAAAATCTCAGCATCAGAAGTCAATCTCTGACATTATCTTCACAGCACCTAGATAAGATTGGGAGACTGCTTCGGGCTCTTCGAGTACGCGCAAATAAAGCAATGGAAACTTAACTCAAATATCCGGGCGTGTTGCGAGTTGCGTGCTAGGTAGCTCTGAGGTGCGAATTTGACGCGAATTGAAATTGACTTTGCCTTCGAACTTTGGATTATAACTTTTGTTTCATCTTTCATTGCGTACCAACTGTAGTAGCTACAACTAGAGCTGGGCGAGCGGGATATACAGATTTTGCTACTTGTTTTGTGTACAGCCCTAGGTTAGTTTTTTTAGATGCTTGCGCCATATTCCTGTCTCTGTGTGTGTTTTCTGCTCGAAATTACAGACTACGTGTGTGGTCAAACTCTAGTGCTATTTTGGTAAATTAACTAATAATTAATAATTAACTGCTTGAAATATCTTCAACTACAGACAAGTATTTTACAGAAATTATTGGCAGACAACCACACCTATTTTAAACTCTGGTAAAAAACATGGACTTCTAGTAAAACCAAGAAAATTTTTAGGAAAAAAGTTTCTTTTGCTAAGGAAAAAATTAGCTTTTTAGCCGGTGCCACCAGTCGTTTTAGGGTGACATGCGGACCAACTGTCATTAACAAAAACACACTACAAATCATCTCCGCTGATGTCCGCCATTTCACTTTTGCTCTAAAGCTTTTGATGTGCCAAGATCTTTTCTTTTTCAGACTCTCTTTAGAATTTTCCTAGCAACTAAAACCATATAACGAATTATTTTGCAGATATAATAAGCATTCTAAAATCCCGTCTCTGAAATCATAGCTGAGTCCTTGGGCTGAAATCGTTTCTCGCCGCTCGCGGGCTGGTCTGTAGGTACAAAGTAAAATCAGCTGCTGGTTGCAGGCACTCACATCAAGGTGGATTCCGGGCACAGGGAAGGACTGGTCCGGCGGCCTATTGTCTGGCATGTACCGGTAGAACTCGTACTCGTCCTTGTACCACTTGATGGAGTAGAGTCCCTTGCCGCCAAGGTCGAACTCACACACCAAGGTCACCTCATCTCGGAGGTCCACGTGACTTGGCACCAGGAGATTCTTTAGCTTCAATGCGGAGGCGCCGTCTGCAACAGAATTGAGGGAGCATGGTCAGTTCACATTCAAGATTAACAGTGGAAGAGATTTTGAATAATGGATTATAGACTCGCGTCTACTTTACCTAACCTTAGCGCTAGTTTTTAAACGCATTTAAAAAAAACGGGGTTTTATACGCTTAGCAAAAAACAGCTTAATTATAAAGAAACATTTTTTACAGACTTATTCGTTGATTATAATGAGTAGACAGAGTTTACTTTTGAGTGGTTTGGTGGACCATTTATCTCGTTAAAGTTTGAAACGTGTCGATCGTTCTGCAGAAGAAAAACTCCTGGTTCATGACCCAGTCCGGTTTACATTTTTCCCTCCTTCTGTTGCATATTTATTTTTAATTGGAGGCTTAGAAATGGAGAAAAAGAGGTCAAGAACGTAAGGGATTTTAAACCCGTTTATGAATTGAAGAATTTTTTTTTGCTTGTAGGAACAAAAGGATAATAGCAATCATGAGTCATGACTCATGACACATAATTAAATGGCCTTGAAACTTACGTAGGACTCTATTTTCTGGCATAACCTAACCTAACCTAACCAAATGATCCCAAGTTCAAGATTAATGACTATCTCATTATCCAGTTATATATAGACCTGTACAAAGGTAGAAAAAAAAAATTTTTTAATTGAAAGTGAAGTTTTTTTTTAAGTAACGTATTTATTAAAATCTTAAATCTAGTATTCAGTAATATATTTAAATCACTTTCCAAATTGCTAAAAAAAAAAACCTATGTACCTATGTTGTTGCAAAACTAAGCTTAATCTTAATTTATCTCGATTAAATTGCCAGTCGTTACTTGTGCTTCTTTTCAGCTCCACATGGTCTTGCAGGGATGGATACGGCACGGACCGATATTTGGGCTTTCTAACAACAGCCTGACATTTGCAAGGAATTCCATTTTATAACTCTCTTGAGTTACTTCTCTGCATTGGCTTAAACAAGTTTCTCTTCGTTTCAACTGCCAACTACGTTAATACACCAGAGCGAAATTATCTTACATTGAAAAATCCTTTCCGTCTTTGACATATTTCATGCTAATTGGCATCCAGGGAATTTAAATATATTCCTATCCTATTAATTCAAAACGTGTAGAAACAGAGTGGAGGGTGAATATATTTCTCGCTCTAATCTCTCCATGCACAGCTTTTGAGCTCACTACGTACAGATACTGTATGCTGTCGCTACCTAGTATCTACTGTTACCGCGATGCATGGGGACTCAGCTAGAGCAGCGCTAGCCGAGCGCTAGCAGAGCGCTAGCAGAGCGCTAGCTAAGCGCTTGGTATTCACAGTAGCAAGCGTGTCTTTCTTCAGAGATGTCACTTGAACACTTCCCCCATTCAAACCCTATTTTATCCCCTCCCCCTCATCCTCTCCCCGCACCCGGGAAGACTGCGGTGCGAATATTAACTCAGGTGCTCGGAGAATGTAGCCGTCATATAAGCAGGCAAAGCACTTCAAGATATCGGCGAAGAAATGAGATCCATGTTAACATTGATCATCGGCGCCGTTGGGGAAAGACTGTATGGTACCTTGTGAGGGTGCAGGAAGCGACTTCAATAGTATGTGAATCTTGAATGGCTCAGTAAATACGTTACCTACATCGACACTAATTTGGTGTTGTAGGGGAAGGCGAAGTCCTCTGGGATAGGTTAAGATACTTTTCTTGGAATGTTTGAATTATTTCATGGATGTAAAGAAACACATTGGGTGTGCCGTATGTAATTTATTTGGCAATTACGCCTCTGTTTGATATGGAACTGTAATTTATTCAACAGTCAATATAGAATGACAAATTTCGTAGTTTTTCAATATGAAACCGTAATGAAAACCGATAATTTTGTTACAGAATGGACTGCGTGGTTTGGCGTGTTGGAAACACCGGTTCTCGTGAGATCAGCGAAGTTAAGCAACACTGCTCTGAGTCAGGCATTGGATGGGTGATCATCATACCCACGACCAGTTCTGTTCGGGAGAGAGGTAGGAGGGATATATAAGTTAGTACAACAACTACATTCACCTAAATTATCAACATTTTTACAGCACGGATTTGTGGAGGAATCCTTTTGTTCGCGTTGTACCGTCTTTCGGAAGCTGGAAGGCGGATGGCGATTTTTTTTTCGGAAGGGACTTTAAACCAATGGTCCTCTTAGTGCTCTTCGACAGAAGTAGGCTTCGTGTTGGCACCGGGTTTCCCATCCATCTTTCTAGACTGAATTAGGTTCATCATCATCCTCATTATCATCCTCATCGTCATCCACTTATTCACCGACGCCATTAATTTGGTGCCTCAGAGCCTGATGTGAAGACAATGCGTCGTTAAACCAAGGCAGGAAAGTTGGTAACTTGCACTTGAGCTAGCGACAAATCGGTGGAATTGAGTGACACAAAGTGGTTCACACTTAGCAAGAAAGTGTTTGCTAACCCTACTAGACACATCAACTTACATGTATGAACTTGTTACACCTAACTAACTTTACCTCTCAAATGATTACTGCTGGATGTTAAGAGGGTACCAGAAACTTAAAATTAATTTAGAGAGTCATTACCTTTCATGGGTCACATGTGAAGGAAGTGTTTCTATCATAAATGAAAAGGATGTATACGTAGTTTGATAGGTTATGTTTGATAGTTTTCAAGACATAACAATTGAGGTTAAGTCAGAGGGCCAGGGTTAATGTTAAGCTTTCTGCTGAGCAAACGAGTCGGCAACACGTGGGGTTAGTTCACCCGATGGTGATTGTGACCGGTATCTTTAAAAAATAGCTAAAATTTAATAATTTTGACTATAAATATCGATATATGTACACAATCTTATAAAAATCGTAGCATTAATACATTGTAATAGAGCGTAAGCCAGGCTTAAATGCGAGTTATATGCAAGGAATAACAAAATAAAAGTTCTTAACACTCAAAACGATGATGACTCCATTAAGTAGCATCTCCCATTTTTGTCGGTCATCATTTGGCTTCTATTTCTTGCGAAGACAGTTTAACATCAACGCTCTGAGAGTAAGACTATATTGAAGCTGTGCACAGATTTGTTCCGAGACTTTGTCAGCAGATTATGTAACCAATAATGAAATCTTTAGACGTTGACTTCTTCATTACGATAAGCAATTTCGATTAAAAATGCCAAAAGCATTCGCAGGGATGAGAAGTGGAGCGTTAAAGAGGCAGAGGACTTATTTCCAAAGTTGTTCAAAAGATCTGGGCGCTGCTAATTGATTTTAGCGAGTTCTTAATTAGCTCATTGCTGCAGCTACCCATAAAGCTGTCTGTAAGGCACGAGCCCGAGTCTTCTTAGCCAATTATTAATTTACCACGAGATCAACATCAATTCACGAGTTGGCCAAGTTTTCCGAACGTATCCGAGGAAATAAATTTCACTCGAGACATGCGCGCGCTTTTTTTTTGTTGTAGTGGAATCTCAAAAGGACTTCTATTCGTCAGTGGCAGACGAGACGTTCAAAGATTGGGAAATCGGATCGGAAAATCAGGCATAGGCGTTTTATTTGATTGAAGTAAGAGTGCGTAGGAAATCAGTCGTATTTCATTTTTCAGATCATGATTTTCGACTCGACTCGTTTCAATCTCCACGTTGCAAAGCTGAGACTTGGTGGGGCGGTTAGCAAGTATTGCACCGGGAAATATCTATCACACTCGCCAAGTATATCTCAGAGGAGCGAAGGTGTTTCTGGGGAAGTCAATGAGTTTTAGAATTTCTGAACATGTTGAAAACCGCAATCAAAATCCGAGATAAAAATATATTGCACCATGTCGCACCCAATTCTCAGCGATTTCTGTTACTATTTCCAATTGAATGACCGAATAATCTGGTTTGTTAAAAATATGCTATAAGCTTACTGTGAAAGCTGTAAACACTGTCGCTCCTAACCACTATTCCTTGTCATCGATATCGGCTCTAAAAGAGGAGATTAGTAATATAACACCCTAGGGACTTTTTAGGTGCAAGCTTGTCTCGACTTTCTTTGATCATCTACAGGAAATTTAACTGACTTTTTGGTTCACCAGCACTTAGATTGTGGTAGCTTTGTTATATATTTTTTTTGTAATTTGTGTACAGCAATCAAACTGAACAAGAAACGCTATCTTCTGAGCTAGAATGGACTCTCTGCTGTGTGTTTTGGTTTGGATACAGATATCCAAACCAAAACATTTTTATATCGCGTTATCGAAGGGCTGTATCGAAATTTCTAAAAAAACTTTAAAATTTTTAAAACGAGTTTGTAGACCACAAGATATCCGCAATTTTTAGCTGCGCCGGGCAAGAGGAACGCAGTTGTCGTACAAACACTTCATTTGAGCTTGAAGATAGTTTGTAATGGGGCCACCCCTGATTTTGAACATCACGCATAAACTAAAATACCGCTTAAACCTCACGTGAACTGCGCTATCGTGACCAAGGGCCCAACAGCACCCTCTTACATAATCGATCCTGATTGGCCATTCTGATCACGTGTTCATGAGCTGATAAACTCGTGTTAATTAAAACCATTAGTGGATAATTAAAGAGTAGCTTTCGACCAGACTGTGCAAATTTCAACGGTTTTATAGAGTGCGTCTAGTAATTGCAGCGTTGCTTTTGCAAGTGCTGCTAGCTCCAACCTTTTCGCATTTTGCCTTCCACCAGATACGTTCAAATTAAAGACCAATAAACACATGCTACATTTGGCTGCAACAATTCTGGTTGCTCACGCGCATTGTTTTTACTATTAATGAACATAATTATTGCAGGAAAATAAGCTACGGTGGTCCATTTGGTTCGCTGTATACATGTTTTGCTAGCTCGTGTATTTTAGTCCTTTACAATAACAAATAAACATTGCGTAACTTTTGGATGAAATGTTTTAGTTCGTGGATGCTACTTTTGAAAGTATTTTCAAGTGTTCGCTGTCTGTTTAAATTAACGGTGTAAAGCTACACCCGGAAATTGGCAAATACACTTGATTGGATTACAGGAACCACAAGAACAATGCATATCTTTTTGAAGCTAGGAGCTGTGGAGTGCTCTAGAGAGGATGATTGAAACATAAATATAAACAGAATGACCGGGTAGTTTTGCTCAATTCATTGGAAGAAAGTCACCATTGGCAGATTCCAGTTTCCTACTCAAGCTCTGTAAGACTTAAGTGACACATTGGAGATTTGGAGCGAAGACCTGAATGTCAAGTCGCGTTGCAATTGAGTGAGGTAAATTTGATTTTCTTTCGTCGTGGCTGGAAAGGCTGATGAGGGTCTTTCTTCGAGAAATCGCTGATAAAATGATCATCTGCGTTCACATCTTCCTCCATGGATTCGTAAGAGAGGCACTTCTTAGATTTGGAATGTAAAACTGGGTTTTCTTCTCTTATGTTATTCTCCAGCTCTCAAGATTTAAAAAAATATCTTATGTTTTCCCTTGCTAATGCCATTTTCTTGTAACGTTTCATGGAAAATTTTACACAGAAATTAACTTGAATTGGTTGTTCCTGTTATCATCGAGTTAATCAGAGTTAGTCAGAGTGCCGGCGTTAATAATAAACATTCTGCTGAGCAAACGAGCCGGCAACACGTGGTAACGGAGGATGATACCCGATAGCGCTGGCAGACGTACTTTTTAACAAACCCATGCAATTAAACAATGACGATTCAAAATATCGATACATGTGTGTCAATCGTTAGGGTAGGGATGTTAATATTTATAGATCGAGTAAAAATCAGTCCCCATGCTAGTAATCTGGGAGAAATAACGATATCAAATTTCGTTACATTCGAAACGACATTTACTCCACCTAGTAGCATGCACCACTAATGTCGTTAAAATAGTCATTTGGCGGCCATTTTTCGTGGAGACAATTTAAAATTACCGTTGTGGTAGTCCATTACATGATTTTAAAATTTGGAAAAATGTGGCTGCTTTTTAGGCTCTGTGCGTTTCAGGTTACATCCCGTGTAATAACGAAGGGCAATGAAATCTAATTATTGCCTGCTTAAAAATTTTTCTGCTGGTGCTTGGGTTTCACTATTTACCGTGTAAATTGAAATTAATTGTAAGCAAACAACATGACGCACACGCTACTTCGTCAGCCACTGCTGTACCTCGCTGTCCGTACCATTTACTAGTCCGTAATTCTAATATCAATGAATTTTAACTGTGAATTATAATTATGATTCCATGCGTCCGCGGTTTGTCTCTTCACAAAGAAGAATAATAAAAATGTTATAATTTTTATGCTATTTTTCATGCTAGAATAAACTCAGGAGTTATTATTTTTTTAAATGCATATCTCATGTATAATAACTAGGTAGATATATGCATAAAATATGAATGTATCAAAAAGTATACCATGCCATTGTTTATGCTTTGGGCAATTTTTTTTTTAAATAAAAACGAAAATTATATTGGCCGTATAAAAAACCGTTGCTTTAGTGAAGTAGTACATTCCTTGATACAGGTCTAGGATTTCTCTCTCCGCTAGAATCCATTTCAAACATAACCCACGTTTGAAACATCTATATGTAGTTTCCCAACCAAACACCAGTAGTGCTAGTAACGTGTACGTATTAAAGCCTATACCCACTCAGTAGAATTGCCTTTAAAGTCATCATAAATGTTCTATGGATAAGCCTATGTCAGTTATAAATCTTATCAGTTGGCCAATACATCTCTGCTCTCACAGTTAGCTGCCGAAAAGTCCTTTTCCCAGCAGGAGATTTATTCGGAGAAGAGCCCTGCTGAAACCGAAGATAGTTTGGCTGGTCGCCATCTTGTAGCAAGGCTACGAGTCTTCCGAGTAGTATAACGACCTTATGCGAGGGTGAACTTCCCTTCGTCGGCTTGTTAGGTATATCCGAGTCTTACTAAATCCTTGCTTTATAAGAATTATTCGCTGCGAATGTGTCTGCTTTGATCATTCGCGACGAATTCGCTAGTTTTGCACAATGCGGGGATTTGAAGGAAAGGAAATAAAGTTGCAGATATTGGTATACGTTATTGCATGTGAATTGTGGGTGAAAACTGAATGTTCAGATGGAGTAAAACTGATAAAGAGTCGGTTCAAGCGGACAGGTTAAAAAAATGTTTTTCTGTATTTTAACAACCAAAAACCTACAAACGGAATTAGCCTCTAGTGCTTTTCACACATCGCGAATAACTCATCAAAAGCACACAAAAAAAAATGCAAGGAATGTTTACTTTTTAATAAAAACTCGATTAATAATTGAGCGTTCGACTCATTTATTTTAATATCACATTTTACCAGACTGCCATATTTTCTTTCCATTGTCCCGTCTGTTTTTTAGGATACATAATGTACATGCACAATTTTATAAATTGCTACAAATTGAATGGGAACATTGCATCGAATGTTCAGACAGTAGACCAAGTGTTGTTTATTTCAATTATTAATATTGTTTCATTAAGTTTGTTGCAGCGTTCGTATCAATTAGCTAGACATACGTTGATCAGTCGTGTCCGCTTTAGCAACACATATAACGCGATGTGGACAGAATGTGCAGCGGTCCATCCAGAAAAACCTATCAACATTTATTTTTTTAACCTTATCCCAAAACAACGGTCGACGCGTTGTCTACGACTATTGCCATCGCTGAAGTTTGGGGTGGTAAAAGAAAGAAAAGTTTAAAAAATGTGTCGCTTTAGTTTTTTTTTCGTTTTTTTCATGTACGCTGCTTATAGCTGACTGCTCATTGCTGATTAAATAAATAATACCATCGAAAATGTCTGTCAAAAAATGGAGTTCTCATAAGTTCTTCTTCCAGTTATTTCCAAGGATATTTGGTTTGCAACAAGGTTCTACATTAATTCAACCCTTATTGGATTTTCTTAGCCTAATTTCGATCGGTACGTACCTGCTTAGGAAAGAAAGATACAACATTGACGTATGAATAAGAAACGCCATTTCATTTAATCATCCAGTAACTATTTCCTGTATTATTATGGCAGTTATTGTTCTTTTTCTCGCTCCCTCCAAAAGAAAATACTATAGAAAACACGTGTCGTGCACCTTTCGAAAACTAAATTACCTCAGTTGGCTTACAATATAATGTACAACCGAGCAGAAGTCAGCTGCTAAACAATTATTACCTCCCGGCGATGTCAATCTCACATTAAATTTCATTAAAAACGAGACAGTCTGAAATTAACCGCACTTGCCTGTTTCATGCAGCGTTGTGCAATTTAGTACGCCGTGCAATTTACGACCATGGTCTGCATTATTGCACTAGATGAAAACGACATCTACATTTCAATAAGACAATTACGTGCCAGTATCTCCCACAGAACAAGGATTTTGATCAGCTGGGATGGTGATGAGACAGAGAGGGTCTGGGCAAGCTTCAACCTCAACTGCATTGTGACGTGCTACCTGGTTGTTCAACAAATGGGGTAGTTTCAGGCGAGTGATTCTGCAGTTGAACACTGTTGAATAGGAATTTATTAAATAAAAAATAAAAAATTGAAGTATCCAGGACACAATTTCAATTTAATTTATAACATGTTTTTTGTGAGGTATAAACAAAGAGTGTTTTTCATATTTTTTTCTATATGAGGAACGATTTCACTTAAATATAACAATTCTTTCGTCACTTTATCTGAAATTAAGCTACGAAATAGACGACTTTTTAAAATAACCCTTACTACATTAGTCGATTGAGAGAAATTTCAATCATTTTCCGTCTTCTGCGTCCCATCTCGTTCCAACCCAATTATGCAGCCAGCTGCAGTTATCAAGCAAATCATCTCGACCACCAGACTTATTTACTATTTATGCAAATAAAACTTATTATGTGACCAGTTTAATTATAACGGGCGCTGCCTGTCCAAATAACTGCCGACAAATAATGAATATTTATTAAACCGAAAACGTCTACCAATTGAAAACTAATTCGTTGTTTATTAAATAAAGTGGCCTAGCGTGCGTGTAATAGTGTTGAGTTTTCGATGAAATAAATTATCGTCTACCTCCTCCCGAGCCATAGCACCCACTCGCTGCTTGAGCGCGTTGGGGGGTGGGGAGGGGGGTGGGTAGTCGGTGATAAATGCTGTTGGTAATTTCGAGTAATTTGCCACGTCTACCACCCTGTACATGGGTGCAGATCGCTACGAAATATCTCTGACCAGTTGACGCCAGATGAAAAGGGCGTAGATTGTATGATGTATGATACCCAAGTGTTGGTTGGGGGGGGTACACTTCTTTTTTTTTACTCTCGTGGTTGGATCGTGGCTTATATTCATTTCTGCTTCTCAAGTTGTACCGCATTTTGTGAAACGCCTATCTTGAATATCTCACAAAGAGCAAATCAAAATAAACTGAAAGGGGCCGTACAAGCTTTAAAAAAATCATATGCCTTCTGTCGTTTGAAATCAAGGATTTGAAACGAGACAAGCATAAATAAGTAGTTCAGACTAGACTTGAAACAGATGATGATAAAACAAAACAAAAATATTTCTGTGACTTCCGATTTTTTAGTCCTGAAATTTTAAGAAGGATTTATATATTTTATCTTGTTGTGGCATTTTATCTGTCCAAGTTGGAGTATATTTTTAAAGAGTCATTTTCCGCCTTGTTATAAAACGTCCATGGCTCATGAATTCGACGCCGAAAGCTTGACAATGGTTGGCTCTTCTTTGACAAGCTATAACGAGCCCGTTTGTTTTCCGTTCATGATAAATAAACAACAATACCGATGCTTTATATCTCTCCCGTGTCATTCCACGGGAACAATATTTATGCCACAAAGTCAAGAAAATGTAGCGGACAATTCCTAGTTTAAAGCAGATGCATTGATACGAGATGTTCTTGAAGGAGGGGGCAGATTTTCAAGCTATTTAACGACAAAGATGACTTGCAAGATGCAAGACTCTACATTGTCTTGTATTTTCAATTGTGTATATGAGATTCAAGATTACCCCCGGCATTGAGATGAATATTTACAAATTTAGCTACAGAATTTCGGCTCCCCTATATGCCACCCCATGCTTCACACAAATTCATTACTTTTTCATACTTCACCAAACACATTCAAAAAAGCTCCATAAATTCGCAATAACTTTCGACAAGCTACCACGCAAAATTACGCCCCCGTCGCCGCCGACTCACAATCAAACTGCGTCGTCGTATAGGGTGCATTCATGCTTTACCTTACATGTTTCTCTATTCAACCACATTCTTTCCTCCAAACAAGTTTCCTCGCAACTTTATAAAGATCATAATCTGCCTGACAAAATTATCCTCCCGTGAAAACACCCCTATTTCCCTCACCCTCTCAAACAGTCTCGTCACCCCACAGCCCGCAACGCAAAACCGCATCTTTACTACAGGGATCTCGTCGACAGCCTACAATCGGAAAAGTACCAAGGTCTTAAACATCCTCGGCGTTTTTAAAATACTTCAAAATCAAGGACAAAGCAATGATGGTTTTTAGACTCATGTCTACTTGGTTTATCCTCAGCACTAGTTTTAAGAAAAACTATTTGAAATGGGTTTTGAATGCTAAGTAAAGGACAACTAAATTTCCCGACGTTTCGTATCATGTACTAGTTACATGTATATGTGATATGCATATGTACATAGGACTGCTCTAACCCTTGAAAAAGTAACTAGTACATGTTACGAAATGTCGGGAAATTCAGTTGTCCTTTACTTAGCATTCAAAACCCATTTCAAATAGTTTTTCTTAAGGACAAAGCAAACTCGTTGATATTTTATCAAATTTTGCCATAGGTTTTGCCATAGGACATAGGAATGTCTTCGCGACAAATTAATATGACCACCAAAGAAATATTTTTGCTACAAGGCACATAAATCAGTACTTCTGGTGCTTTTTTAATTAATTTTCTAACTTTGCTCATGTACCAAGCCAAGATACATCCATAAACCGAACCCAAAATGTTGTAGCTTAGATCGTGAGTGCATAAACTTTAATGATTTTCACCCTCCGCGTCCACTTAGAAGCGGCTAAGAATTAGCCTATAAGCAAACAAAAAAGCAACCCCCTGACCTGAAATTCCTCGCCGCAGCGGAATTTGTTACCGGTACAGGTCGTGTGTCGCCCGGCTAAATTGGAGCTAGTTAAGTCTGGCGTAATGCACGTCATTTCCCGACGCCCCTGTTTGTTCTCTCGGCTCAGGCCTAGGGGGACGACGTCGCGACGTCGTGGCGTCCTCGGGGGGTTTAAACAGTGGCGTAGTCATGGTGGTCTCAACAGTGAAGATTCCTAGATGGTGGGACTAGCGGTGAAAGAAGCCGTTACAAAAATGCATGGGTTCTGTTGTAGGTAATGTGTGTTTAGGAAGTAACACATCCATGCGTGTACTTACCTTCCTTGAATGGTGATGGTTAACGATTAATCGTCATTGATTTTAGCGAAATGATGTTAATTTATCCTTATCCTTCACCATGCAAGGACCTTAGAACTTATTCACGAAAGTATGAAACTGCATCTACGTTGAGACTTGTTCTATTGCATAGTTTTTGTTGGCCCGCATGACCCATGGTTAATGGAAGCTTCGTTAATATTGTTGGCGAAACATAAAAAACGGAGAAAACAATGTCACGTTACGACTTTCGCCCGCCTGTGCGCTCCGAGTACAAAATGGTTAAACCCACAAATATCCCTGACGACTTAAAAAAATTCCCCAAGCTGGAAACTTAACTGTGGTCGTGAAAAATAAACTCCACTGCCCGTAACAGAACGGCTGAGAAAATGACCTCAACGACAGGCTCGTTATCCACATGGTATTAAGGCCTCATCTGTTCAACGAAAGCCAAGAGATTTGGAGGATCTTATTCCCCCCATTGTCCAGCTTCCCGCCACTGACTTCTATAATATAAACAAATGCATGGGCCATAAGGGCGGTGGTGGCGCGTGTGATAGTCGAAGGGAGAAGAGATCAAGGTACAAGGCGTCTAGAAGAGCAGACTAGAGAGAGATAGTGGCCGAGATGCCGTGGGTGTAGGAACATAATAATGATGATTTACTAGAGTAGCCATTATCCATGGTACCATCAGGGTGTGTGTGTGTGAGGGTGTAGTGTGGTTGCTAAGGTTACCTGGACTCTGGTACGACGCACGTGGTAAGGTGGTTTATGGTGAGGCTGAGAATTATTGTGCTACGCCCTGGGGTTGGGGGGGGGGGGGGGCGTCGGAGAAAAGCACGGAAATGTGTGGAGACTCCTGATCCATAGTCTGATCCATGGAAACACCGCTGTTAGGCGTTTCGTTTCATAGCTAAAAGGCATCTTTGTTTGTAAACTTGTTTGAAACAATATCAGATTTTTAATCCGTGCTTTTATGGTAGACGCATATAGAGAGAGCATCTCTGTTCGAGATTAAAGTGTGAAATGGTACACCTGCCTAATAATGCGTTTCATTTTAGGATAGGGGAGCGTTTCTTGTTTAGAATTTCGGCCATTAAAGAGAGTTGAACTTTTTCTTTTGGGATTAGGGTGCGTTTATTAAATCTGCTTCCTTGCGTCGAGCGATCGTTTTCGTGAAATTATTACGCAAGCTAGCAAGATGATTCTCTAATGTCTGCTTCCATATCCTTTAAATTGAGTGTGAAAAATGTGAGTTTTCTTTTTCGTTGATGATATACTATAGGGGAGCAACGAACGAATCAGATGTTCCTCCAAGCAAATAGTGTTCCTGTAACGAGGCAGAAGTAGGTGTAGCGAAATTGATACACCAGTTAATGAACCGGACGCGCGTTGTTCAGGTTAATTACAGGCGGAAGTAGCTAAAACGACGCCTACTTACCGAATAACGATAGACTGCGACGCCGGCGCCGGCGCCGGCGTCGACGACTGGTTGACGGTTTTTTTTTTGCCTCAGGCGAACGGGGGAACGAAAAGCAGGCATAATTGACAGTAACTAATTGTAACGGGTTATCGGAATTTTTGATGGATTATTATGCAAAAAAAAATGAAAATACAGTGTGGTGGTTCATCATGATTGAACGATTTGGACCGCCATTTCTGGCTATCGATTATAATATGTACCAATCTGTCATTGTTCATATATTTTCGGGCCAGTGGTGGATAGCGTATGGTCGTGTTTTGGTATGCTAACTTCCCCACGCTATATTGCTGAAGTTCAGGTAACCCGCAAATATTTTGAAAATAAATATCCACAGATAAGATTGGGCAATAAATACTTTTCTGAACTCACATTAGATACATAACTTATGTATCGAGTATTTATTATTGACTAGTTCAAGAAAATTATGATGGAAAGTCAATACAAAATATTCAATTCTGCGTGTCATATCGTTGCATTTATATTTTAAGTTTTCTGTAGTGCAATGTTGTTGAGATATTGCTTAGTTAGATAAAATATTATTACATTATTTTTAAAAGTATACTGTTTTATTTCTGATCAAATACATACTTATCGCTTTCCGATGCCATTCTATCCCCGACGTCCGCCACAATTTCTACAACTAAACGTGGCACTATAAAGCAAAACTCACCCGATCAGAACGTGATAAAATAACGTCGCGTTAGATCGGACATATGGCAGCATCACGTCTCCCGTCAATCACAATTGTACCCGATGTCATCAGCGCTGATCTAGTCATTCTCAGCGTCCGTTTTCCACGTGATTTTCCATGGATTTTCCATCCTTTTTCAACCCTAGCCGCAACATGGAAGTGTACGCGGCGGCTCGTAGGCAAAGAAAGTGGATCTAAGTGGTCAGTCAAACAACAGAGTACAAATTGGCGCCGGGCGGTGGGATCATGTTTGCGTGGGAGCTTCAAGTAGGGGAAAAGCAGCCTGAGTGTACACGGCTGCACCGTCCTCTCGAATTTCCTCTGGTTAGGTCAAGAACCAGTGGACTCTAGTGCTTGTCATTTTAAGTATAATGGCATATGCCGAAAGTTGAGAGGACACTCACACAATTAGTATGATAAAATTAGAGGGAAAATAAATCTGTGAGGTCGGAAAGACCTTACAGAGCATCTCGTTTTAAACAATTTCTACGGACAGATTTTTAACAGGGGATTGTAATCAGAAGTAAGGATGTTAACCACTTAAAGTAAATACATCAACGATGGTTATTTATGACTTCAATTTAACGGCTTAACTACAACTAGTATTTATATAGCTGATTATCTATCTCAGATAAATTATTAAAACACAACCTTTCACCCAATTCCAAGCAATGATTGTCATGAAATCCCTGCCAAAATTCCTGGCTGTGACCAACGCAGATAAAACAAAAGGCACCGGTCATGTAAACAGTAATAAAGCTTCCCACGCGCCGGCTGACCGATGGCCAAGCTGGTAAGACAAGAGAGTCATGGACGAGACTATCTACCGGCCGTGGAAGAAGACATTAACGTGAGAAATGGAGGCCGACTATCGGTCTAAATCATGCCACCTAGCGGCCACAGAATGACCAACACACGGGGTATAATGACGTCAGAGCTCGTAAGGCTCGTCATCAGGTCTCTTAATTGCAATCACTAATCAGGGAGATAACGTGTCGGTTAGAATGGCGTGGGGTGGCGGTGGCGGCGGTGCTTGATGGCTTGCTATGGCGATGCGACCTGGTGAGGGATTTTGGCTTTGGGAGTGTGATTGTGAGGGACGAAAATTTGGAATGATTCTTTGATGGCAGACGATGTGGAAAAATTACTCTTGGTATTCACGTAGAGTCTGTGACTTGATTTCCTTTTGATATTAGTGAAGGTTTTTTGTTGCATATAACTTTAGGTGTTTTGTAACGTTGTGGTCTTTTACTTAATTTACTTTAAGCAATCCTAGGGATACTGTTCACTGCCGCTGTGAACGCTTTGCCTTTAAAAAAAAGAGTGGAAAATAATTTGAATTTGAATAAATTGTCCTCTTCGAGTAATGTGATTTTCGAGTTGCGTCGCCCTGCTCGGACTTTTTACAGTATTGTGTTCAGTAGACCATGTGCGTAGCGTATTCAACTTTGGGCACATAATCCCTGACCCCCCCCCCCCTCCCCCTCCCTTCCACCAACCCCCTTGCGCCACACAACACATACATGCCACGATAAAAACCCAGCCGGAGCGAATTTTCCTGAAAGCGATTTCCTTTCCAGCCTCTGGTTTATTTTTTTAAAAAAGGTTACACTCGGGCTATAACCCGATTAATTAATCATCATTTCGATTGTTTCAAATGTAGAGTTGAGAAACTAACGCACATCGGCCACGCTTCATATGTCGCGTGTACCTATTTTGAAAACTGACCGCTATACGTTTCAGGGAGAGAAAAGGAATGAAGAGAGATTTTCGGAAAGGAAAAAAAAACACTGATACTCCTTCCTGTGTGTATATCGCTGACGGGACTCGCGTTAAAGTTTAAACTTGGCTGCCACGCAACGCCAGCTGATGTTTCATGTTGGTCTGATAGTTTACGATTTTAATTCCCTTCTCGTACGAAACATATTGTTCTAAATAACGCTTTTTGTGCTATGAGACTGCATTGCACTATCACACATTGTACGTATGATACAATGCAATTTACTTGAAGCTTTATTCTACTGCATTATGCACTAATTGCACTGTGCAAAATTTGCACAGTGAATAGCGTTCATGCATTTTCCGCGTGTACTTGCACTTTGTATATCTAGCTTCTATATTATGCAGTGCAGAAGTGTTTACACTGCGAGAAAAGATTAGACATTTCTCCGAGGGAATTGGGAAGCAAAGTAGACAGTTCCAATTGCGAATTTCGAGAAGTGCCAGAAGAAAACTCTGTCGTGCAGAAAATGAAGTTATTTTGCTTTATGCTGCACGAACGGTTAAAGTTCCTCTCGGCTACATTTTTCGGGATGGTTAAGTAATGTTTCATGTATAGTAATAGTTCACAGTACACGACAGAGCGAAGATTTTAAGATAAATTAATGGAAAACATGTGCCTTTCTTTCTATTCAACTACATTAGGGCAAGACTTAAAACAATTGAAAATTAGTCGAAATATATTTGTGGTTTACTCAAAACGATCCCAATGTGCTCAGAAAATTGTCATCTTAAAGTTCAGAGGCATTTTAAAATTCTGTGTCTCTCTTCGTTATCAATCGTCAAAAGTCTAGTTTTAGTACCTGAATACAAGCAAGCAGACAAAATGAAAATAAACTGTACATTTCGGTAATTTTGATAGCTTCAAAAACCATGAACAAAGAACGTTGTTGCCATTGGTCAATTTCTACGCCAGTTCGTTACAAAGACGTCTTCTCTCACTTGCCAGGAGTTTGCGTTAAAGTCGCAACAGACAAGCTGGAAACACCACGGGTGCATGACATATTCATTTACTTACGATGGAAATATTACCCTTACACGGGAGTTTGACAGGGCATAAAAAACATTGCCAGGCAAAAAGCCTCCTCTGACACTGAAGCACTACATTGCCTTCACCAAGAACTCAGTTTGAAAAAAGTGCGATTTTCTATTTCCACATCCTTGGGTTTAATTTGTGTAAGAACTGGAGCGTCGCGGAATGCGCGTTATCTTGATTATTTTTTAGACAACGAAATGTTGACACACCTTGGAATGAATCGACTGATTTTTACACCTTAGATTTCCCACTCATGGTTCTGGTTTTTATTTCAAAACAAGCGCACGTACTACAATCTTAAATGCACATAGAAAATATATGATTTTCTTTCCAGTTTCAGTCAAATTAAAAGTACTTCCGTTGCGACTGCGCCATTTAAGTGTCTTAATTCTCTAGATATTATCCAGCTGTTGCTACAATGCAAATTCTTATCTTTTATAGTAATGCTACAAGCACACGCGATACTCCGTAGCCAATTGAGGAAACTCGCCGAAAAACCCACCGGACTTTTTGAACTGTAAGGCGTTTCCCTACTCCCCTATTCTTTGTTCTGCTCGACACCGTGCAAACATCAAACACAAGCGCTGATTAGACATTGTATATCTTCTAGTTGACAATTACAAGTACGTGGAAACGTTTCAGATCATATCTCATTGTTTTCTTGTTGCGCAACACACATAGCTTAATTAGCACTGTTCGTGTCACGCTGCAATCAGCTCGGCTTCGGATGACTTTTAATTAGTCGCCCAGTTTGTAACTGAGCAGTTACTGCTGTCTCGTCGGCGATGCCGCAATGCACGCGTCCCTAGTTAAGCCAATTGGGGAAATCAGTCCAGAAGTTGACTACTAGTATAATTTTTTGCAATTCTCTCGATTGTTTTTTTTTTTTTTTATAAAAGAGGCATAAAAAATTTTAGTTTCATATCTTCTGAATAAGGGGAGGTATTTTAATTTATATAAAAAGAGCCTTTTTTACTCTTAAAGTGTGATTTTATGTTCACAAAAACTTTCCTGAAATTTAAAAAATTATAAAAATGACATGGCATTGGTGTCTCGATTTCAAATGAAATTAAAGTGCTTTGAAACGTCACATATACCACGACAAGTTTTGCATTCAAACTGCACGTGGTTACCCAACAAAATCACTGAGATAAGTTGCTTAACTTCTATTCTAGTCGAATGCACGCGTGTTCTCTAGCTTTGTTTGGGGTTTGAAATTCCTCGACTTGCTTTTGTGCATCGACGGTTCTTGAAACTGCAATTGCATGGTAGGTACTACTGCAATCTGTGATACTGTGATAATTTGTGCAACGCCGGCGAGTGTATAGTCTCACAAGAACGGAACGCTGCTTCCAGAAATGGAAATTAAGTGACACAAATCTGTTGGGTTGAAGTGTTTTTGTACATTCCATGTCTAATTACAATGATACAATAATGTACTTACTGTTCCAGACCGGTGGCTTGCATATATATATATATTTCTATAGTTTTATGAAAATTAAATGTCATCCTTATTTTCTTGGAAGCACGTTCAGTTGACGTTCTTTAACATTGGCCACCAAGTTAATTTCTCCTTTAAGTAACTTTGCAGAATAAACAAATGCAATGTTACTAATAAATGTAAGAGAAACAAATTGAAGGTGACTTTCATTCCACTGATCCTACGGCAGATCTAATATAACTTGCAAGAGTCTGACAAGTGCTTTTATACGGGACATTTTCTGGGTGATTTCCTGTCTTGAGGAAGCTGCCTTAAAACTTTTTCTCTTTGCTTTATCTTCCTTGACCAAATAGTTCATGGGATGTTAGATATATTCAAGCATTCTCATCGCTTTTCTTCTTTCTATGAATCACTTAAATATAATGAATAGCGTTTGATGTTCACAGATGATTTATTTCTGTCATAGAACCTATCTGCCAACAACTTATTTTACTGATTATAGGCCTGTTGTTGAAATTTAAATACTAGAAATAAAGTTTTTCTTTGTAACTCTATCTTTACTGCAAATTCGACATCGAGTCTATTTCCTGCACTATCCTAAACCAAAAACAAACCCACTATTTTTATTCCACTATTATTTAATTAACAATTTAGTCGAATGATGCGTTAGAAAATTAAACTTAAGGTCACAAAATAATTTAATTACACCGAGTGTTGTTTTTCAATTAAAGAAAAAAGAATAATTTACCATTTTATTTATTCTGTTAATGTAAATTGCCAGCAATAAACCATACATGTGTGAGTGCTTTTATGTAGCCAACTTCAACACCAATTCGATCCGGTTAAAATGTGACACGAGCTGTCATTCTGTAGCCCCACAAAGCAAGAGAAATCTCTTTCGCAGAGTAAACTGCAGTTTGAAATGCATTTTAAACGCCACCAAATGCATTCAAAGACATACATTTCCCAATGTAACAGCTTGCAATTCCAAATAAAGTTTCCACCGTGTCGAGATCTCTTTCCGAGATCTTTCCGAAGACGGTTTAATCTCACGTGTCCCTGTACACAATTTGAAGACGAAGAAGACGAAAAAAAGTTAACTTCGATGGCGAAACTTTCAGTGCAGGAAACCCAAGGAAACTTGTCTCTGCGCCGTATCACCTGGCTCGGGCGTGGATAGAATATCCAATTTCCGCGCGACGCCGTCGATAGCGCTAGCGTCCACCTAGTCGACGCCGTAGCTGCCATCAGGAATGCTTTGGGAACGGCAAAAAGGACAGCTGCAATGTGCCGGTGTCGGTACTGCACACCCGGACGCATTATGCTGCTGCATCTCAATCGTTGCACTTAAAGGGTTGCATTTCGTGTGCATCCGCCGCTGGATGAGATGGCCACGAGTAAAGCACGCTTCTGAGATAGATTTAACATTGCTAGCTAGTTGAAAATAAACCTAGAATGGAGAATATTACGCCGGTGTGACTGATTAAAATACATTTAGAAACTGAAGATTTTACAAATATAAAACGCTTGTCGTTCTATTATTTTTATAAAATGCTGGCCGTATTACACTTTTCTTCCGTTAAAGATATTTCTTTTAATCTCAGTGTGCTCACGCTGGTAACGAACGGTATGGCGTGTTGGAAACACCGGTTCTTAAAGGATCAGTGATCACCGAAGTTCAGCAACACCAAGCCGAGTCGGGTATTGGATGGGTGACCATCATACACATTATCAGTTCTGTTTGGGAGAGAGGTTGGAGGGATGAAAGTTGGTACAGCAACTTCATTCGCCTTGCTTATCAACTTCTCGAAAGCATAGATTGGTGGATGAATCCTGCTATTGGAGTTACACCGTCCTTCGGAAGGGACGTTAAGCCGGTGGTCCCTTTGGTGCTATTCGACAGGAGTAGGTTACGCGTCGGCACCAGGTTTCCCTTCCTCCCTTTTAAACTAGGTTAGGTTCATCCTCATCATCACACACTCATTCACCGACGCCATTAGACCAGTGCCACAGGGCCCGTTGTCAAAACAGTGCGTCGTTAAACACAATAATCAATCAATCAAGCTGGTAACAACGGCTGTCACTAGTGTGTATGATTTTTGTTTTGACAGTTCTTTGGCGTTGTCACATGTCTGTTGATATAGCAACACGATACAATTACAAAGGGTTGTCACCTGGCAAGACTTTACAAACAGAGCGTTTGGTGACAACCGCTTTTCTTACCGGATCTTCCCTGAAAGTTTCACTCCAACTTAGGTGGTTCATCCGTTACCTCTCAGCTGGACTTACCTAAAACAAATGAAAACATACGTTAGAAACGAACTTGGATCGTTGACAGAGATTCACGAAGATCGTGCAGTATTCACGAAGATTTTTCCCACACCATTGTAGCTAAACTGAATATAAAGTGTCAGTTCTAACGGTTCTACATGGTACACGGACTGTTTTTGATATCATATATATCTTATAACTGTACGTTTGAATAGCAAAATTGTCACCCGAATTCCTGTACCAACTTGTCTTCTGAATTTACTTGTTTCAGACATCTCTTGCGCTGATCGCGTTCGCACCAGAAATGCTACTCTAATTTCTCCACGACACTCGGAAATTCCTAGACCGCCACTCCGCGAGCTATGTTCCGTATAATATTACTCTGGATTAATTCAGCTATCCTATCATCTATATATCCACATTCGAGATGATGATCTAAGTTAGTAAACTTGAAGCTATATACAGTCATGTCGGTGAGTCTTATTCCGATACATTAATTCCTTGGATACGAAAACAAAACATGGCCATAGGGTCTAAAGGGACTTGAGTGTTAGGGTAGTACATAGCTAGTTTGCCCAAGTAGTTACCACGTTCAAGTAGCCGATCGTTATCATTTAATTATCGCAAACTGCCCCTCTGTGACGGGGCAGGTATCACTGTTTTCTGTCTACTAAGACTGGAAATGTCTGCTAAGGATCAGAAGTAATACTGATCGCCCAATGGCGCTGTCTGTTTTATCCATTGTCAAGTAACCAGTGTCTGTATTGGTTGGGAATTATTAACGTTGTTTTTGCAAGAAAATGCAAAAAAAAACATGTATTTCAGTCTTTGTGCTGTTGTTTTTGTATTTTTGCATTTTCTCTTCTGTGAAGGCAACTGGTTGTGTGTTATTAAAAACATGGAGTATATGCTTTATAAAAAATAATAATAACATAAACACATAATGAATGTCGTAGCAGAGAGGTGATCAAAATTGCGAATTTGAATGCATTAATAATATGACGTGGCGTTCGCTGGGAATCGAATGGTTCAATAAATACAAGCTTGAAGTGTCATCGCTGATCACTTGTTTCGTTAAAACCGTTGAATCAAACGTCAAAATATATTTCTCTGTTGGTTTTATATGTCCATACAAGTCTAGCAACAAACGACAAAAACAATGTTTGTTTTCAAAAATTAAAAGGTATCTGCCCATTAATATTTGAAAAATAATTTTTTCAAAAAAAGTTTTAAACATATTTAGCAACGAGTAACGGTGCACAATTATTACCAATAGAGACTTGTGGAAAATACGTAACGGTCCTAAGCAAAAAGGTGGTAATTTTTGAAAAAATAAAATAATAACATCCTCAAAGTTTGTAGCGTTTTGTACATTTAGAGATACTGAGTATAAAGTTGGCCTGTTCTAAACAGATTAGGTTTTTAAAGACTTTAAAAACAAAATAAGGCGTACGCAATCTTTAAAATTCAAAGATAAATTCAACATTCCATATAAAAATGTTGTAGAGTGGACTGATTAAAAAAAAAAACATTCACTGTCCTTTACATTACTGTGAAAATGTGCACCGCAGGCCTAGAAATCGATCTTAATTACATTTCTAGTTCTTATCTCAATTTCTTTTGCATCAACGCACGACCGCTCGCTCGTCTCCCAGACCACGTATATGTTTCACAATTTTTGCGCCCGTGGGCCTGCCAGTTTATATTCTTGAATCCCAAAAGCAAACCGAATTTACATCCGAAAATAATAAAGATTATAACTTTCTGTGTGTTTTCCGCTCAAGTGATATTAGAATTCAATGTTTTCGTGACGCATTTAAAGTACTTTTGACTGGCTTTTGACATAACCCCACCGCAAAATAAATTACCGCACAAGAAAAACTTATGAAACAGAATTCTAGAGATGGACGTTTCTTGGTTAATTGTCAGTGTTTTTCTTTTTGTTTTCTTTTACAGCAAAAGAAGCAAATTAATTTGTCCAGTGTCATTTGTGGTCTCCGAAATTAAACATTTCTATTGATAATCTTTCATCATATATATTCATGCTTGATCATTGGAAAAATATTACGTGTAGACTTTTCTCATATTAATTGTTTTTTCTCAAAACAGCACAGATAGCCTTTCAAAAACACAATTTTCTCGGAAAATCAAAGGAAAACAACTTAAAATGACAATGTTTCAGAATATATTTAATGTAATGCAATGTTGCTACTTGTTTAAAAAAATTACGTTCCTACTATCATGGCTAACGCCAGAAACATTCTTTTTTGTAGAAGTTTATTTTATTTCATGTGTTGAAACTGAGAAAGTAGTTGGTCAACGACTTTTGCTAGTAATTATTACTACAAAAATTGACAGCCTTTGCTTTCTGAGTTGACCTGAAATATTTGTATAAATTAATGCTTCTCCGATTAATATCCCCTTTCATTTTCAAGGTGAATTTCTTTCATTAATCAGAAAATCAGCGACCTAGCAAAAACGACGAGTATTACATTTTGTCTCTGGCGATTTTTCTGTCACCATTTTTACACGTCCTCTCGTGTGACTTATATTGCATTCGCAGAAATGATCATCAAATTAATCCATGTGGACAATTCACAGAGACATACACAGTAACTTTCTCGAGGAATTTCCCCTTCCATTCTCACCGTAGCTCGCTCGGGCAAGCCTAAAGCACCGAAATAATTCACATCGGCGCTGACAAGCCAGTCGATGGGAGCAAAACGACACACCAATTTAGCGTTCACCCTTGGGTGCCCACAATGTTGTTAATTGCGTCTCGACAGAAATGGACGGCAGCAACGAGCGGTCGCAAGTCGCGCCACGCCGGGGTCAGAACCAGAAAACAGCAATAAAGCACCACTCAATTAAGTTGGCCTTCAATTAAGAAGCAACTGATTAGAATTGTCCTAGCAGATGGATGGCGAATGACAAGTTCGGTTGGTTTGTGTTTGTGGCGTTGAGATATCGTCGTCGGATTTTTAAAGGATGTTGGTACTTGTTGGGTGAAGTGACGTTTTGTTTGATGTTCAGGTGAGAAAGATTTTATTTTGTGGATACTAAGAATGGACGAGATCATTGTTAATTGAGTGGATGATTTTTTTCTAAATTTAAATTTCTTTATTCAAGAGAGCTTTAGAAGATGAGGATGCTGATGAATCTAACCTAGCCTAAAAAAGAGGAGGGAAAAACCTGTGCCGGCACGTAGCCTACTCCTGTAGAATAACACCAAATGGACTACCGGCTTAACGTACCTTCCGAAGGACGGTACAACGCGAATAGCAGGATGCTTTCGAGAGCTGAAGCAAGGTGAATGAAGTTGCTGTACTAACTTTCATACCTCCAACCTCTCTTAAGAACAGATCTGGTCGTGTGTCTGATGGTCACCCATCCAACACATGACTCAGCGCAGTGTTGCTTAACTTCGGTTGTCTCGCGAGAACCGGTGTTTCCAACTTCGATCTCAATATCCGCTCATAAGTAGATAGTACATATCGTTATTCAGTGTTCTTTTGGAACTGAATCTCCTGATTTCGTTCGTTGAGCTATATTCAGAAATGCCATTTAACGTTCATTGTAAATTCTGTTCCCTGGTTTTTTCCATGTACATAATTGTAAATTGCAGGAGCAAATTGGAACTGCAATGGGAGTTGCATTCTCGAAAATTTAATAATAAGAGACGCAAAATCAAAATACCTCGTTAAAATTGTGTATAAGTGCGCTTCAGCCATGTTTCAATATAATTATGGTTTGCAGCTGCAAATACTTCGTTTTGTGATTTTACAACAACGGTTTACTTTAGATATTATAGGATAAACTCCGAATCCTCGATGCTGGAACTTTCATCTGCACGGTTCTCCCAACTGTTTTTGTGACATCCGCCGTTCCGAAAACGCACAGTGCTTCTCTTATTTTGCCACGTGGGCACTCTCCATAAAATATGGATTATACAATCACTCGGGCGAAAGTTAATCGGTTTTATATGCTCATTTTTTTGTTCGCCCTGCCTTTGTAAATGGAGCAAAGCGGGCGCACGTGACCTTTGTCTCCTCGCGAATGGCTCTTGGTGAATTTTACAATGCTATGGGATTATCTGGTGTTCAGGAGATTTTATAATAAGTGAACGCTTAAATTTGCATCTTAATCTTATTGTCCTAATAATTTAAGGGATTAAAGCCTTAAATAACTATTATCTTCACTATTAAGAAGTTTTAATGAAATCTGGCATGATCCTAGTTATTGAACCATTGATGTTCTGTCATACTGCGTAACGTACTTTTGGTTTCGTAACTTCAACTACATTAAAAAGATCACTAACTTTTCGTTGACATGGCCTGCAGTAATACAGTTTAAAATCAAATATATCTTTTGAAGTTGCAGAACTGTGAAAACATGTCAAAATATAGTAGTTTTAGGAATGTTGCATGATGTATACCTAATCTGTGCAGCTTTTCCAGAATTCAACTCAAAAATAACATTTACCGCTTCAATTTCAAGCTGGGTTTCATATCTTGCATACCAATTACCTTTTCAATGGAGAAAGAGGTCAGTTTTCACTCTTGGATAACAAATAGAGACAAGTTACGAAACGTCTGGAAAAAGGACTGATTTTAAATTACTTTTAAAACCCCAGTATTAAAGAGTTTATTTTTTGGAAAACTAATGTTAAGGTTGGAAGAAGTTGATATGTGTCTAAAAACCATAACATTTGAAGCTCCTTAGAGTATCGTATTCGTACCTATTATCCTCGCATTTTCGAGGTTCTCGTAACTACCCCGTAAATTTTCCTTCCATAAATTTGGCAAGTTTTCCACACTTTCCCACTATGTACACTCCTGTTACACTTCAGTAACATGTCATTCAAGTAGCAACCTACACTGACCGTTGTATCGGTAACTGCTCTGGCATTCAAGTTAGGACGATGGTATGTAATGACATGGTATTTGAATGGCTTTCGAATATTGATGCAATTTATATTTTAATGGTAATGTTTGCAATTGTCGCTTTTGCAACAAATTTAATTACTTGCCCTTCCCTTGGAATATGTGTCGATATTTTCCTAGCGATTATACGCATTGTGAAATGTAACTACTTTTATGAAGTTCCATTAACTTTGGATGAAGTTTCTGTATGGAGCTTAAAACGTAATAGTCGTAGGTTCACTAATGATAATAAAAATAAATAAACACACATCGTTCATTTACAGGATCGGTTGCAAGGTAATTTACACGAAGCAAAAATATTATAAATATTGTTTGTATAAACTTACACCTCGACCAAATACTTACTTGCAAATCAGACGAATTACTGAATGTAGCTATTATTAACATTGTTATTTAGAAAATATTGAAGTCAAAATATCTTACTTTTTTTCACAAACTGTATAATGATTACGGTGCCCATGTACTTTTGACAATAAATATAATAAATAAATAATCGCAACTCAAATAAATATGATGACACTTGATTGATTTGTGGTGTTTAGCGACGCACTATATGGCGGAATTTGGAAATGGCAATCAAATCATGTTAGCTGCATGGTCATTTTATTTGACCACCAAACATGTTTTGAGTGTTCCAATCTAACTCTAAGAGAACAATGGGCGTGGAAATTAAACTCGCAATGTACAGTAAAATACAACAGAAATTATTCCAATTTACAAAGACAATCAACTATTGATTCATTACTCTCTGTGGTGAACGCGCATGTCCATAAACAGTTTTTTTTTTTTACTTTGCATAGTGTTTAATTCTGGACATTTGTCATTTTATATCGTGGTCAATCAATGAATGTAATGCACTGCTGTAAAATATCGAGGCGCGTTTGCTAGAGCAACGGAAGGGCAACATTGTGTTTACAAAACTCGTGCAAACAATTACCTTATAATAAACCACCTTATATAAGAGGTGCCGATCAAGTAAGATACTATTTCAAAGAATCTCCAATTTTATGAGAGAGTATTTCCTTACTAAGAACAAAGGCATGACGTCATACAAAATTCAGCGTTCTTATATTACTGACCCCTGGTTTCCATGCGATCTGGAAACGTTCAATAGAAATAACTTTGGGTTCCTGTTGATTTTCGCGTTATTAAATCAAGTTTTCTGATACTACAGCTTTGATTAAGTGAGAAAAATCAAATTCAAAACGAGCGAGTGACCATAACGTATTAATCCTCACACAAGAACACGAGTTACGCATTCAGATGCCCACGCGAATTTCTTCTACCTGACAAATGGCAGTGATGTGCCGAAAAACACCCACGCTATCTTAGTCCATTACTCGCTGCAGAGAATGGCTCATTCTAGGATATTAAAACTGGTGTTCCGCTGTTATCAAACATAAATCTTGACGTTGGACAAGATTAGCAATCCATTATCCTGATTGCCAGTGGATTTTATTACTTTCGCACGTTTTGAAATATGTTTGCACGGTGGCTAACTTTGAAAAACGAAAAAAAAAGCATATTGCAATCATTTAGAAAGAATTTTAATTCGTCTGCCTATATACTCAGAATTTTATACTAAGTACGTCCTTTTAAAATATTTAGAAGCAGTTGCAAAAATTCATTCCTGTATGTATATGTAGAGAATCATTACGCTTTATTTAATTGAATCTATTTCAATGCAAATATACCATACTTCTGTCAAAGCTGGATAGCGCGATAGTTTCTTTGATGTTTTTTAAATCCCCAGTTTTAATTAATTTGCATTGAGGTTTTAAATTCAAACATCTTTTTTTTTTAATTTAAATAGCTCTTCGTTTAATTTAGAGTTTACCATACTGGCTAGAAGCGCTAGGCAAACTTCCTTCTAGTTCTAAAGGTATGTGCTGCTTTTTTCTAAACCAAAGAAAATAATTGAATGCGGTTACTCACCATTATTATGCGAAAACCTGAATTGCCATGTAACTTACCCAATAAAAATACACCTTAATTTTCTTCCCCGAGTATTTTAAAAGAAATTTTCCTCTTGCTTATACCCAAATTAAGGTTCATAACGCGTATAGACCCCTGGTTCATAACGCACGAACATTGTCTCTGAAACAATTACCGTTCCATGTAGGGTTGGGGCAGGGGGTGGCGAGTTGCTCCCACCCCATCCTACTTCCACCCACCGACTGGGTCTATATCCATGGTAATGCCATCACGTGCTAGTACCACCAAGATATGCGCCACCGAGTTGGACTTTCACTTATCCCTGGACGCGACGCCGCACGGCACAACTTTCTCCTCCCGACGCCGTCAGCGACGTTGGCAGTCAACTTTTGTAATGAATATAATAACTGTCATAAGCTGCATGAAACTCCGGATTTTATGTTTCTAAAATTCAGACAAAGAGTTTGCATGTCTCTTATAGTTGTTTTGCTTCGGTTTCTATATAAAGTGATACTTCTACGAAAGGCTGCTGAATTGTAATAATTCTGACAAAAAACGTTAGTGAAAATGAGCAATTGTCGTGTACTGTTTTTTGTTATTCTGTAGGTATGTTTTGTTAAAGAAAAAGTTCTGCATTGTTGGAAAAGTGGCAGTTGATATTTTAGTTGTAAACGCTAAAACGGACACGTGTTGGTGTTGACTTGGTTTACTAGTTTCTCAATATGATGAACTTTGCAGGAATCGAAAGCCAGCTTTGCAGTTTTTCTTTCCTGTGTATATAAATAAACTTATCAGCCGTGTTAAGCTAGAGTTGTAGCTGCTAAAACACACTACCTTTCAATTTCATAATACCGCAAAACTCCTGTAAACTTTTGACACGGTTCAGAATATCACAATACCTCTATTACCGAGATCCAACAATAAACAGATTCTCCGTCCGCCATTTTCACAATAATTACAACAGCAAGATGAACATTTTGACAAAACTTTTCGTTGGACAAATGTTATATTTTGTCGACAGATATCGCTCGATGACCGTTGAAGTTCATTAAATCACCACCACGATGCGTTACGACTTGACAAGTGGACATGGAGTTAATCGGCTTGCCTGTCAATTGCACACTCGCTCAGCTGGAACAGTTACATTTGCATAGACCGGGGTGCAACCATGGGGTGTGGAATACGAGTAGCTGAGCGTGAACCTTGCTGTTCGCGACACCCCCACCGAGGCGCTGAATGCAGTTTCAATGATGATTCGTGTCTGGAGGCAAATAACCGACACCAGAAAATGACCTTGAATGCTTGTAGCCTTAGTTTAAGCTCCTAACGGATTAGAAAATATTTGAACGTCTTCACAGTTCTAAACTCTTATTTCAGTATGCGTACAGAATTTTCTCTCTAGTTTAAAAATTGCCTAGCTACATTAAAATTGCTATGATTGATAACACATCATTTATATAAAATTTCTTTACATCATCACGCAGATTCAAAGTTATGGAGATTGATGAACTGGCTAAAAAATCGTCATTCCAATCGATTATCATGAGATTCCTTGCTTCATGGCCGGTGATCAGGTGGGTGGCTACCAGCCCCTTTTGCGCACCCTTCGCGGGGGCGAGGGGTGGTGTTAGAATTCGTCGCAGGCCCTCTCGATCACCACCAGACTACGGCGACTCGCAAACCACTCGACCGGAATATATTATCTCATATTTTTTGGCTTCCGCTCCGTACAAAATCTACCCCCCCAATCAACACCCCCAATCCACTCGACTTTTTTTCCCATTCGAAAAGTGTATAAAAAAAATAAAGTCAGCCTCAACTCTTAAGACTCTCTCTTCATTATATTATCGCCGCTATTTCCCTTCCCAGGGCACGTTCGAGTATTATTGGCCATGAGTCAATCCCCATCCGCGCCCTCTCTTCCTATTCTACCACCCCCAACCGTACAAACCTAATAACAACAGTTGCCTCCATTTTCAGGGCGCTCGCCCCTAGATCGAGCAGTACATCTATTCAAGCGACTACCCCACCCAACTAATAATCACCCGGAGTATTATTATTTTACCGGTGGTTGGAGCTGGCAGGCCACCATGGCGCTGTGGTGGTTTGGTGGTTGGCCTATTACTAAGTGCCCGTCTGGTTCGAGCAAAATCGCACGCGACCAACGTTCAACTGTAAACCCCTGTCGATGATTCACCTCCGAAATAACCAATAACCGATGATCGAAACGGAGGGTGAAAAACACAGCCTAGCGGGGTGTTTCAGCCCCGAGGGGGTAATTAGATTCCAGGTGATGATCAAACTAGCTGCAACACAGTTTCAGTTTTAATCAAATAATTATGAGCGATATATACTGATATATGTTTCCAAGGCTATGTTGACTCATGATTTGAAGCGAGAAGGGAGATCGGTTTACGAGCCTCTATTTGCGGTATTGAATCGCATAGTTCAATAGATTCTATTTTGCGAAGCGTAACACATCGAGGTGGCTTAGGGCACATAAGGGAGACACCTTAGCCGCTGGTATGGGTAAGTCTAGGCTCAGTGAGTTTGGTTCACTTAACATGTTTTACCTGATCCGATTTACTTCTTGTGCACGGCTGGACTCGGCCAGAATCGTCAAGTTTTAGTCTTGGCGACAAGAAAATGCTTTTTCCAAGTTTGCGAGGCGCACAGAGAGAAAACTTTTGAGTGCCCACATACATACATGGTGATAGTAATATTATTTAATTCATATTGAAAACGACAACGAAATAAAAATAAAAAATATTCAAAACATATTTCCCCGGTCAAAATCAAACACCAACCAACATTTTCTTTCGGCAAGATTACCACTCTAAGAAAAGCACCAAACTTCGACGACAGCTCTTTCGGGACAAGACATTATCAAGTCTGCAAGTCGTTTCCTCATCACCGGTGTATTGTGCACGTGGTGAGAAGAGAGCCGCGCTTTCGGCCGCCCCGCTTTGCGAACCAGGGGCGTCGCGAGATCTGCAGGGGCGTCGAGGTTCATGCAAGGGCGCTCCCTCGACGAAGAGCTGATTGCCGTGCGTGAAGGGATGAATGACGGCCGAGGGGCGGGGGTGACAGGATGTGCGTGAAATGACGCGAGCCCACACATTTGACCAGGAAATTACGTACTAGACACTCCCAAACAGAAACACTGCGGCTTCGTTTATTTTTGCAAACTTTTTTTTTGGGTGGGGATATTTGTTCCGGGAGCGTGTTTTTTTTTAATGGCGTGAAACGGAAATTGTTTTCTGTAGGAATGCTTAATGAAGCATTTTATTTGAAAGTAGTAGGTAATGCGTTTTTGGGACAGATGCTTTATAACATATTCATCGGATTAGGTAATGGCCGGTGAAAAGAGATATCATACAAATCGAGGCACGATCGAAAGTCGGATATTGAAGAGATGATCAGACAAAATGTACCGAAGTTGGCGTATGACCTTTTGCCAGTAATTGCGATATTCAGATTCTGGTCTCAGTTAATTCCGTTTAAATGAGGACCACCGGCTCTCTGAAACGTAACTTTGTTTTAATCGAAGTAGGATATTTCGACTGACATTGTTCATCCACGCGAAATGATCCATTTGCGCTTACGAGACTTGACAAAATCTGGTCACAGACAGAGATTCAGTCTGAATAGTTGGGCTTATCAAGGCCGAAAATTTGAGACATTTATTCGTTTTTCCACCAGACTTATACACGAATAGAGCGACAAGAAAATGCGGTAGATACTGAAATTGAGACGGATGTAGATTTAGCTACATCGGAAATGAATTAAACTAATTACACTTAGAAATGATTGGTTGACAAACCTATTAAAACTAGATATTTGATAGAACATATACAAGTTAATTATGCAACTACCAAGATTTCGTGTAATCAGTCAAATGAAATTGCAAAGTAGTTTATTTTGCAATTATGTTACGAATAAAAAACAAACGTTTAGTCAATTTTAATGTAAGCCACATCATGATCTATCAAGCTTGACATTTTTTCCATGTTTCTTGTTAGGGGGCGGAAAATAAATACATGATCTATTTCAACAACACCGATTTCCTTTTTCCGGGTTGATCAATTTGCTTTCATGAGCTTTCCACCGAAACATTGCCGTGGTAGGAAATAAAATCAACTCGATGCCATTTGTTTACTCTCTGATTTTATAATTCAGCAGTGATGCAACCAACCGTCTCCATATTCGATAAAACCTAGTCATTAAATTAGCAATAGTGAAATCGCTGACATAAAGCATTCTAATGTTATTCATAACATGCAAATCCGTTGACCGACTTGCTTGATTACAACTTCACCCCCGAGCTGGCAATCCTACAAAGCGTTTACATGATGTAGATTCATCTGATATCCTGCATTTACGTGCGTTCGTAAGATTTTAGAAAGGAGAAATGAAGAAAGTAAAGACTGCACGGATTTTGTAGAAGCTGTGGATTCATTTTTGTTAGGAAATTTATGTAGCGGAAAGAGAAACGTAACAAGGATATTAAAGAAAATAAGATTAAAACAATACATTTCCTTCATTGCGAGAGTTGCAAGTAGGGGTTTACGTTATTATGTTTTTTAACCGCCAACAAAAGTCCTCTGAATATGTTTCTAAGGAATTTTGCAGACAAACAAAAGCGAAGAGATGTGTTAATATTTTTGCTATTATAAGCGTGCCTCAAAGGTACCGAAAGGTAAACGAGGGCTAACTATTTAAATACTTATAATCAATTTGTAGTCCATTGGCCATATGTTATCATATGTCCAGAGGCTATCAGATCCCTGTCGGAAACTGGGAGGATAGTGGGCATGCTGGTCGGTGCTCGGGCAGATATACCAACGTTTTTACTGACTTCCTCAAGCGATTCATCATCTCGCTCTCAATCCTAGACTCTATAGTTTCTGTTGTTCTTAAAGCATCAATTTGCATCTTGCACAACCATCTTTATAACAACAATCCATAATTACCATAATCATAATCCATAATCATACCAAAATATTATTGAAACTTTTATAAGAAATTGTATTTTATAATATAGATTAGAACGCTAGATCTTAAAGGTCAACCATGTATTTGGATAGCTTTCAATTAATTAATTAATTAATTAATTGATTTTCTTTTTTGGCCTGTGACAGCCGTCTGTAAGACAAATGTCGACAGAAGAAAATATGATGCATCTGTTGCCTCACAAAGAAATGTTACGAGTATTTTGTGATGCCGTTTGAAAAAAGCGGAGGCAACGTTCTTAAAATGGTGATAGGAATATTCCAAAAAGGCCAAGCTTCTTCTTTTATCTTAAGTTTAATTATTTAAGAAGTCTTAAACATCAAATTAGCAATATTTTACCCGAGAAAGAAAATCCTCGTTCTTTTATTTATTCTTTCCATTTCCGGACGAGCTTTTCATCTGTGCGGACGTCAAAGAAAACTGAAGCTACAAGTTAGTTTTCATCATTTCCCAAAACGGTAGACTTTCGGATTAAGTTCCAAAGCTCCCATCCAAAACCAGCTTAATGCGGGTCAAATGCAAATGTCGTAATTTTTATCACAGCTCACCACGAAAATTCCCGATGCGAATTTGAATTTATGCTGCCCCCTCTGTGTTCACGTGCCATTTAAACACGAATCCCTACCAAACGTAGTTTTTGAACTTGGGGTAGCAGGCAAGGTAACTTTATGCAGAATTATGCACAACATAGCAAATTCAAATGAAGCGTTATCATATCATTTAACGAATCTTGGAACCATCGTATGGATCTAATCATACTAATGTTTACCAATAGCAATAACTGTATATATACCGTGTACATTTAAATATATGTGGAACTAGCTGCGGTAGCCTCAAGTACCTACGACGTGTAAGTGTATTTAGTCCATGGTATAATTTACTGAAGTCCAGTAGCTAATTTATGTTGACGAAGACTTGAAATTAATTCAGCTGCTAACTACCCTTACCCTTGCCAGTCATCCCCCCCCCCCCCTCACCGTCCCTACACCACCAGCCGAATAGGAGCAGTTTCAATTTTATTCATGAATAATCAAAATAATTACCGGCACCAGATTACACGGGTACTGTGATTAAAATGTATCGAGTTGGCTATGACGCTATCAAAATATAATGTCCCGTGCTCCATCAAAACTGGTTAAAACAAACATTGCTTTTTTTGATAACAATTGATGAAGGTTGGCTATTATGAAAATGTGGCTCGGTTCGGGAACAAATTGGTGGTAAATTGGCTTGTATTTATGACTGATTTTGTGTTTAGGTAAAAAAAAAAAAAAAAAACTACGGAGCCAAAGGTGCACATTATGTCGCCTATGCTGCCAAATTTATATAATAGAATAACATTGTATTAAACGAATTTTCCGTATGTAAATTTGCTCCAATGGGTAGGTACATACAACGCGAGGTTTAGGATAGCCCCAATGGCTTCTAAGCCTCAGCGTTGGAAGCCGTACATGAAATCAAACACCCATTTCACTTCAATACACGGTGTAATTGATATAACAAAACATTTACAATTTCAATAAAATTATGATAACGCTTCAAAGCCGAAATACAACTTTACCATTATAGCTATGTCATTTTTTTTTCTTTCCGTATACCTCCAAATGAGATTTAATTAAAAGCTCATACTGTTATAACGCACGTGTACGTAATTAATTTATATTTAAATATTAATTCATTTCAGTAGAGGATCCTGCCGTCGTATACTACAGTTACAGCGTCGAGCCAGGATTGGTGCCGAATCCTCGCAGTGCGTTTTGACTGCACCTGCATCTTATCAATAATTCACGAGTTTGACGCATGTTTTTGATTAAAGCTCATCAATGCCGTGGCGTGATACTACACATGTACCTACCTGTACGCAACGAGCGATTTGATATGCCATCCAATTATGGAGTGATATAAAATGCACACTCTAATGTGAGGTTGACAAAACTAGATTAAACAGTTTTGGTGATTGGGCGCTATCCGCATCGTCCATCATTTGAAACACATTTTTTTTTGTTCTGTTATCGTTTTGGAAAATTCTCCAAGCGAAATAAAAAAAAATCAACTGATTTAAAATGTATGTTTAGGGGTATTTTCATTGAGTTTATATGTGTAGTCAGAGGGCAAGAGTTCATGTTAAGCTTTCTACTGAGAAAATGAGCCAGGAACAAGTGGTAAGGGTAGGTGCCACCCGATGGCGCTTTTAGCGTCTTTTTTAATACACTTCTGGAATTAAATAACTGTTACTCAAAATACCGATACATGTATATCAATCGTTGAGGTTAGGATAAATACAGATTAATTGAATGTACCAGATGCAAATGAGAGTAACCTGCGAGAAATAACGAAATGAAATTTCGTAACTCTACAAACGACGGTGACTACTTAGAAGGTGGAAAAGTAGTCATTTGGCGGCCATTTTTCGCGAAGACATTCCGCTATAAGCAGCGCTGTTTATTAGTAAACTGACAACCCAAAAACACGAAGGTTTTAGTTTTAAAACCAACTTTTATACGTTTTAAAGTTCAAGCACACCGGCCGCAAGAATATCGTTTAATTCAGGCGACTGTTATCTCTGCGCCCTTCCACCCAAACTAATCCCTTTCAAACTTCAAAACGACAGTCAATTGAACTGATTCAACTGCAATGGCATCAACTTTCCTTAACTATGCCACCGTAAATTATTGCTAAATTATCATTCACAATCAAAGTGTAAGTTTACTGATAACCAAACGCAATGAGTTCTCCCCCTTGAAGATCTGTTATCATCATCCCCTAGGTTCATTTCCAGTGTTCATTTGTGTGGATTTTCACCCCAGTTGTATAAGTTTTAGGAGCACCCTCTTAGACGGCTTACCGTCCTCAGTGGCGAGCGGTCGATCAATATGTGTGATAGAATAGAATGCCGCTGCTTGTCAATCAATTGATGGGCCTAACTTGATTTTTCTAAAGGAAAAATTTCAGCTTTCCTTGATAAATTGCAGCAGATTTCACTAAAACATTCTTAAATATTTATTATCCGCAGATTTTGAGTAAGCATAGGTAGGTATCTACCTAATGTGTCTCACTATTCCGTCCTTTACGTTTTTCTAACCAAAACAAAATATTTTCAAAGGTGCCACCAATTTTCCCAAAGGCAAGCTTTTAGCTGTCAGTGTTCAATTTAGAAATTTTAATCAAGTTTCGCTAACAAACTATTCGCAGTTGTTATGTATGTTACCCACTATTCCAACATAACAAAATGTAGTCTACGGCGCCACTGGGTCTAGGAGTTACCTTGCACCCTCAGCTATAGTGTTAGGTTGCGTGACCCTCGGGGTACGTTCCTCTTCTCCTGTTTGTGTTTATTAGCGTCGGCAAGCACGCGAGATATCGGAGCAACATCGTGATTCACCATTCGTCGTTCTGCCGATATCCTTCCCGATTGACGATATGTGCCGAGCTGGGAGATTTCCAGAGACGCAATGCAGGGGGAGAAACTTTCGGCTTCAAAAATCCTTGTTTGTTTTGCTTGGTGGTTGTGGGGTGCATATATTCTTGTTGGTATGTGGTGTATTGGAATTATTGGTTAAGCCTTTTAGTTATCATATGATATATGATAGCATATCAGATATGATATAATATGATAGGTAATATTGTTCTGTAAAGGTTTTCGAAAAATTTAAAATTCTTTTAAAATATCAGTTTTGGGTGGGTCGAAAATTTGATTTGTCAAATTTTTCTAAGATTTAATTTTTGGTGATAACTTTGAAAACAAAAAATGCTGTCAAGAATATGGGATCTCATGGTATATTTAACTTATGGTAGCCATGGAGATGCTAAGATCGCCTGACAGAGCTTCCAGAATCGCATTTCTTATGTTACCACAAGCATTTAACCTCATTTTGTGCCCTCATTTTTCAATTCGCAAAAAGAAATTAAAAAAAGGACTTCACAAAATGTTAAAGAACTGAGAAAAATAAATGGATTCATAATTGGGCGTTCGGCTCTAACATAAACTGTCGAGACAAAAGTTCAACATCGAAGGTTCGCATATTATACGGTGATAATTCGTGACTACCATTAAAATAATGGGAAATTGCGAAAAGGAAGAGCTGTTCCGTTTCTTGGCACAGATAGTAATTTCGCAGCTTTTAACGAAGTTCTGTGTTACATGTCAATTACAGAAGGTATAGTGCCTTAAGTAGGTCACTTAGCGTTATCATCTATTGGGCATCTTACGATTGGACCAAAATGCCACCAAGGGAATAATAAATTGCATTAATTTGTTTGAACTTTGATTTCTCAACCACGTCTAGATTTGTCGCATTGGATAAAATTCAGTCGTACTTTTTTTTGAAAACTATTTGTAATGACAGTTTCCGTGCAAAAAAAATGTCACCAAATTTATACAAAAGTGGCTACGTTATAAAATGAAAATAGGTTATTTGGCAAACCCCAATACCTTTTAAATATCTCAAGATTTAAAGTAAACAATATCCATCTTTCATTTGAAGTCAAGACATAGTATCTCATCATTTTTCACATCATTCAAACCAAATAGCGAACACAAAAAGTTTGTTATAACATTTGTCAATTTTGCTTTTTGCTTTTTCAATCCTCTGACAGTGAAGGGGTCCTATCTTATGGGGTTTTAGACTTGCCTGCACCAGGGCAGATTTTAAACTTTCTCGATTACGTCATGCTCTCCATTGGGTTTGCACCAGCTCCGAGCATGAGCCCTCCCACCTAAACACGTAATATCTTTAGCTGTAAGTGCATTCATTTGGTTTCCAATTGAACCGTCAAAATTCTCGGAGCAAGGAATGTGCAGTGTCCCGAGAGCCAGTCGAATACGTGTTAGTTGGACTGGGACAGAGTCACATGCCCAGTCACGTAGATCACCCCCGGTTCACATCCGGGGCGCACCGGGGCAGCCAGTCGAATACGCCATTAAAAAGAACAATAAATAATTAAAAATATGTCACAAACTTGCCTCAGCAATGCTTATCAGTATAGAATCAAATTTTGGTTGACAATTTTAACTTTGTGGAGCCAGGTTTTAAAATACACCATACATGTATCTTCATTTAGAACAGGAGGAATTGCATGGTAGGCATTTTTTTAAATTAAACTAAGCCTTCTGCTACAAACACCGCAAAAAGAACCATAAGTTCTTGTATGTTTCAAAAATATGTTTCCCGTTCTCCAAGTCTTAGGTTTTTTATCCATGGCCCAGGCGAGTGCATGTGGTTAATGCTATAGTCTGCGTGAGCAAGTGTATGTGGTCGATCCTATAGTCTGTGTATGCATAGGACAAGCAAAGTTAATAGTGCGCCTTCCTGCTAAACACACTGAGCGCCCGGGGCACTTTGGGGGGTTGGGGGAGGGCTAAGGGCAGGGTAGGTTGGTTGGTCTTAGGGGACAGGAAATGGATGAAATGATGTGACGTCAGTAGAGGTACATGTTCAGGAAATTACACTACACTCCCAAACAAAACAAGGTTTTCGCAAAGCGTAGCCCTCGTCTCCCAATGCGATACTCAGGCAACACGGATAGATACGTAATAATTGCAGAAAAACTCCAAATATAAAACATAGTTGTGAAAAGAGTACAGAGTTGTCTGTGTACCCCTAAAGTAATGAACCTCTATTTTACTAGTTTGAAAACGGTATGAGATTAGTTCCGTTACTCAGTTCACTCGGGCAGTTTTTGTTGCGGTTTAAAAAGGTTCTTTATTTAACCAGCCATACGCGAGCAAACTATTTGCAGCGGACTTTTAATTTCTCATTTGAATCTTTTCATCAGTTTTCTTTTAATAATCTGCATGTACGAGATTCAAGTGCAGAACTACTCGAAAAACAGTCGAGTAAAAAGTTCATTAACTTGGCTCTGCAGGTTTTTCTAATAAGCACCGAACTAGAGAGAGGAATCTACAGGCGCGCATGCATAGTTGCCTTCGCCCCAACCTTTGCAGATTTGATTTATAGCAATCCAAAAACTTCTCGGATAGTAATTAAAATTGATGACTTCGAATTATGAGAAATGGGCAGAGAGTTTGGCAGGGGTTTGTGTCAGAGATTTTGGCATCCAGACAATGACATTTCGTGAACCGGCCACCCTCTGCAGCCATATCCTTCGTTAATTCCAATTAATTTAATTGTAGTCTAGGCTTGAATTGCGTGCATTGAGTTGGAACACTTCGTTAATGCTCTGTCGAATGTTTAAAAGCAGGCGAACATTCCCGAACAGTGCATACACAAATCATTAAGCGAAATTTTACGCTTAATAGTGTAGAACATATAATTATTCGAGCTGGTTTCATTCAATTAAACAATTGATCTCTTCGATTGAATTGTACGAGTCGTTTGAATGAATTAATGAATCGGAAATGTCGAGTTATACATTTAATATTAGCTTGGTTCATTTGCAACTCTGTACTGGGTGGCGTAAACAGGTGTTAACCTAAAATCATTGATTGCTTTGCAGGGCGAGAACGAAAACTTTATAAGAAAAATGCTGACTAATTTCCCGCCATTGTCAGAAAACTGTCTATTAGACAGTTTCTATGGGGAAAATTCTACGTTATGAACACAAATGTGAAAATCTGGCTAGTTCAATATCTGTAAAAGATCACTCTGAAATAAACATTATATTATTATTATTATTATTATTATTATTGAAGTTGAAACAATTTTCGTCTAAAGTATAACTAATCGAGATTGGTGCTGCATATGCATTGTGACCTTGAAGGTGGCCTTGTGAGCAAACTCTATGATTGGTCCAATGGCGTTGTTAGTCAGGTCAGTCAGAAAAAAAAATCGTTTTCTGTCTAATTAGATAGATGAGACACTTCATTTGTCTGCATAGTCTCAAAATGCCTCCAGAACGGCACTATGGATATAAGATTCTTTAATGACCAACTTAGAGTTCATTAAACAATCCTTTCAAAAATTCTAAGCGTAATTCTTTATTAAATTTGCCTGAGAAATTTCTCTTATCATACAATTTCCTTTGACGCTACCATTGTCTTAAGTGAATTGCATTGTTTGAAATTACTCGGAATTGCACTCGTACATTACCCATCCTTTGACGCGATGGTAACGTGGTGAAATGAACGCGAACTTAGCTCCAAAGTTTGTGTACAATCAAGAATTGTATTCAAGTACACAGACAGCGCACGTATACATATTGTTTGGGTGTCTATTTCCTAGCAATATATTATATAGCAAACTAAAACATATACCATACTATTTGAACATGCAGTACCGTTCCATTTGGAAGTTGGTGTGTGCTCGCGTCGTACCAGTTGTGCATTTGGCGAAAGCTGAATATTATTATTACCATTCGCAAACTTGCAATTCTAGTCCCCTTATTGCGTTACCAAATGAACCTGGCAACGAATATCTTGCGTTTGTACAAATTGTGGTAACTAACGACCTGAACGTTTGCTTCGGTGCACTATCAAAATGCCTTACGACTTCATCATGCATTAGTCGTGTTACCTAGCTCACGTTTTCCGTGTTGAAAAAAAAACGTTTAGTAGATAGTTAGGCTAATTAGGCTGTAATGAAAATCCACTGACTTAATTTTGAACTTGGTGAGGATGAAAAGTTGCTGACATTTTGATAACGTGATAATGTCATTTTTCGAATGTTCCTCGTAAAATTTATAGACTCAGCTTGTGTCGACGCCGCGCGCGCAGTGTAGTTTTTTTTTATCTACGTGATGAAACGTTTCCTCAAAATGCGACGCCTTTTTTTAATAATAAAAAAAAAACGTTCAGTCTCGAAATTTGGACTGGTGCACACTTTTGCCGCCCACCTAAAATGTGAGTCTGTGTTGACGGCTAACGTTATTCTCGTTTTTTTTTTTTTGTCTTCTATTTGCCGCCCTTCATACATATTAATTAAATGAAAACACACGTCATCGGAAGGACAATTTCTGAAACGTCCGTTGATTTATATCCACGACATCAATAAATTTTAGTTTGAAACAGAAAAGGACATCGAGCGTTCTGTGGTTTATTAACTAAAAAGAAACCACAGTCCTCCAGGCAATTTATAGTCGAGATACCCATCTTTCTTCTACGTTTGTTTTTAGCAAAGTTGTGAGTTATTTCTCTTTTGTCTCTTTCTGTTGTTGTAGAAAATGAGTCGAATTGCTTTTCCTGTAATGACGTGATCTCACTTGCAGACCGCTCCCGGTCTAGCATAAGGGATTCCCTGGAGTATCCTGTCCTTTTATTCACAACAATAACTGCATGACTATCCTGGAACCCACCCCATAGGACCCACACATGCAGCAGGCCCGGTACACTCAAGATTGTTTCATCGATTAGTTTTTATGACTGAGTGAATGAAGTTAGTTACCCAGTCTACCAATTCGCACCTCCCCCATGGGCAATATTAGCAATTGTGACATCACGGGCATAGCAATGACACTCTTGCACATGGGAACAATGAAAGTCTCCCGTTGAAAATTAAGGCTCGTGATAAATGTCTCCATTCGCAGTGTCGTGTAGTCGACTGAAGTGCTCTACGGCCGTAGCAACAACCGGACTTTCTAAACATTATCTTTGTCTAGTGCAAAACACTGTTCCGTTACCACGGGTAGAAAAATGATAATTTCATTGGGTGTTTGTCATCGTACAATGCATTACGACAAATAATGGGTTACAGTATGACTCTATGAGGGGTAGGTTTGAGGGGGTAATTGCATATGGGAAATATCTATCCGGTTATTGTAGGCTATAAAAGTGATGTCCCTGGCGAGCAACTAGAGGGTTCAGTCGTATGCGAGTTTGAATTGCCGAGAACGCAATTCTTGCTAGAGTTTTATATATTTGAATAACGGAAGTCGAGTTACGGACGTAAATATTTCACATCGATGTTGAGGGATACGTGCCGGTTATCTATTTGCTTAGAAAACACATGGTATTTTTAACAAGCGTGACGTAAAGGATATCAATTTTTTTTAAAGATGGAGACGAGTCGTTTTTTTCTTAGGAAAGTCGTGCTAGTGTAAACGGATAATGCAATATCTGTCGCACAAGTCCTTCAGATATGTGTATTTCATTTTCCGCTCCACGTGTTAATAGATAAACACAAATGTTACACGTTTTCAATTTATCTAACTCGTGCGAACTCTCCGCACAAACCTTCTACTTTCGCATTGATTTTCATCCAGTTTACACTGTCAAGGGTGAAGATATTTTAAAGGTCTGCGAAGGTCTGCAAAGGTTCGGCTAGGTCTCCACGGATCATGGCCGGAGCTCCGAAAAAAATCTGACGCCGATTCGACCTCGGGCAGCAGGGTCTTATCATCCATCCACGCTTCTTACATTTCTCATCATCGGTCTATTCATCCCGATGTGTCCTACCCCCCAGCGCCCCTTCCCTTTGGGCTCCAACGCCACCCTATTACTCAAGCTCCATGAAACAGATGCTGGGAAAAAGAACATTTGGTCAAACTAGAAGTCACATCTATTGTTAGGGTTTAGAAAAATTGCAGCGTGGCGTAAATGTTTGGCAAAAATATCACGCTGTCAGATGAGGAATTCAGTGCAAAGGTTTAAGTGATTGTGAAAATAATGAATTGTTCTCATTGGAAGGTAACTTTCACTAACCCTTCACTTCCGAGTCAGATTATGTATATGCACATTTTTTAAGACGGTCTTCACCAATCGGCCATCCAATAAAAAAAATTTTTACCCATTTTCTTGGTCTCAGTGTCTTTAGAATGTGGTTTATTTTCACTTTTAGAAATCAATGATCAACGACATTTCCTTTGTTGACGTTCCCGAAAATCATCTATAGCGAGATTTAGATTTAATCAATCCCAAAATTCCCTAGTGTTTTTCTCACTTATTCATCTCCAATTACGGTTAGTGAGCTCCGATTTGAAATTTTGAATCCTCTCCACTCATACAGCGATAAAAATTACAAAAACTCTACAATTTAAAAAACCACGTTCAGCCAAGAATTCAACTCCGACGCTGTGAAAAACTTCTTATATGCTTCTTTTCTCCCCGCGGGCGAATAAATTACAATATAGCGAATTTTAATCTCGCTTTATGAATATTTATGTCAAGTTATATGCACATGATAAATGGCTTCGTTTATGGCTAATTTATTTTGTCGTTCGCTTTTCGATGTCTTTTAATTTTTATTCGCAACGCAAGAACGTGGTTTGTGCATTCAGGTCAAGTGTCCACGTCACTCGATGCCCTCGGGACAATTACAGTGTAATTATATGCATATTAAAGAGGCACACTACACCATTTATTCGCCCCTTTTATATAAAAATGTCTCCGATATTTAATTGGGTAAAATTTAACACTACGGTGAGCATGGACATTCTAGTTACTCAAACCTAAAAGTTAGTTATGTTTTTTATTTTAATTTTCTAGTTTTAAAATTACTGTAATACAATTTCTACCTGACTCATTTCTTTATCAGTGATCACGTATTCCAAGGAGAAAATGAATTCTAGTCGTCCGTGAGATTCGATTACATTAAAAAAATTCTCCTTTGCCAGGAAACACACGATAATCTTCAGAGTAGTTTTCAACAAAATTGCACATAAATAGACAAAAATATCCGTTCAACATTATTACGTTTACCGTTGAAACAAAATTCAAAAGTTGCAACAAAAATCCACGCAGCTTGCGGGAGACAGGAGCGCTGCCCGGCGGCGTCTTGGGCAACGAATAAATACGTTAAGAGCATATCAACGGTCCCGTCTCCTTCTGTACATGAGTGAAGATCAATAGAGAAATATGGCCGTTTTCCTAGATATTGGAAAGCATCTTGTTTCCTTTTTCAATCACCATTCGTTACAGAAGCTTATACACAGAAGAACCTTTGAGCAGGAGAACAAACCAAACCACCAACTCCACGTGATATTGTTCTAAGGGAACATCAAAAGAATAAAGCTGCACATCATATTTTACATTTAGAGTATTTTTTCGCCTCTGCTCCAAGCCAACGCACGCGTGTTTGGTGAATGATGCGTATTTTGGCCGGCTGCGTTTCGTGACGGCGTTGCGTACTGCTGGAAAAAGATACACCGGCGTACTTTCTGCAGCGAAGTCTGCCAAAAACATGATTCACTCCCCATACGTGATGGCTATATATAAGAGGTAGGAAGACAACGGCGGCTACGTTTATAAGGGTGTGATACGGTGTGGTATGCCCGCAAGCGCCCAGGCTGAAGGTATATTCTTGTATATATGTAAATTTGGAAAATGTGGGAAAGAGGAAAACTGGGAGTTTCTCTCCTTTAATAGACCGTGGTCAGATTTAACAGTTTGAATAATGCGTTACACTGTGAAAAAAACTTGTGTTTTCTTTGTCCTAGCTGACATGTTTTCTGATTCCCGTTGACTTGTTTGGCTTCTATTCATTACAGTGTCGTTCATAATTTATTCCGAGCAGAGAAAATTGTAAACAGGGATCGTCAAAAAAATTCTGAAAGAGAATTCACGAAAATCAAAATTAATCTCTCATGTAAAAAAAAATACTATTCATGTAACTTCATTACTTTCACCGCTGTTCCGGAAAATGCCCCCACCTATGAAGGTGTCCAATGTGTGTGTGTTGAGAGCAGCAAGGCACGACTTCTGTGTGTACGTTGTATTCTGAAAACTGTTTCGCTTGTGTGAACGCTTGAGAGAGAAATGCACTTGGATGACGTTTGAACGCTTGCATGTTGCCAAGTGCAGTTTGCACTGCTTGCAGCTGGAGGTGTTAATTATTTTTGCACGCCCCTTTCCCCAATCCTCTCATCATTCCCTCGCCCCAACTCGGTTAGCAATGCGCCTGTACCCTTTTGACACATTAAATTTTATCTGATTCTATACTCCGTACAGTGAGAGAACATACTTTCCCGGCAAAAGCGTCACCGGTCGTTTTGGGGTGACAAGCGGGCCAACTGCCATTAAAAAACACCCACACTCACACTTCAAACCATCTCCACTGATGTCCGCTATTTTCCATTTTCTTTCATGCCAGGATCTTTTGTGTTTCACCTAAAATAAGCATTTTTCTCAAAATTATCACGATATTAGGAGTTATTTAGCAGATTTAATAAGTATTTTCAAATCCTACCACTTAAATAATAACTGAAATTTCACTAATAAATTGGTAGCAATGTTAGAAAACAGTTCTTGTTCTGGTATCTTCTCTCGCGGTGTAGACTGTACGTACCTAAAATTATATTTCACTCTTTTTGAGTGCTATAAATTTGATCACAGAATAGTTTCGCTGGTATTTTCAGGTAAAATAACGGCTTGATGGTTTCACGTAGGTACTTGGGTATTCTGTTGTTTATGTTTGGTAAATACCGTACACACACAATACTCTGCCCATGCTTGCCAGGGTGTTGAACATTCATTTGCTCACAATCTGCTCGCTTATTACCCATCGGCTATTAATACGTCCCAAAATAAAACGCACGCAATTTATGTTAATTGCCAAATTTTACGCTTATAATTCGTTTATTTTATGTTTTTTTTTGCAAAAGAGCAAAAAACTAAACACGATATTAATCGTTTTTTCCCCCACCGGGCGTGATACGTTTTGAGCATCAGGGGTAATTCTTTGCTCGCGATTCCCGGATTAACGTTACTCTCGTGAATAAGCCCGATTTATTCCGTACCCCGTGTAAATAGTTGATGGTTTTTTTGTTTTGTTCGCGAATTCTCTGCGCGCAGCTACGATACGTGTTTGCAAAGTATTAAAAATGCAAAAGCATCGGTGAAATTCTGAGTTACAATCAAGTTAAATCTTGTTTTGTTGTTTGTTGTCATGTGATAGCTAGGGATGTGCTTTCAAATAGATTATCGAGCATTATACCGTTATCGGTATTCGGATTCTATACATACTATGATGTTCAATGCCCTTAAGTTTAGCGTTTTTTGCCTGGCACAAACGTGACTGACCATTAAATTTAATAATGCCGTCACCGACGTCTGCATTTTAAATATTCAATAATTTTCTCTCAGCGAAATTGATTTTGTAAAATTTTATTTTTCGCATGGTCAAACATTAAAATTCGAATAAAAAATACTTTGTGCCTTGTAATTAGCATGATACCGTACTACCACAGGTACTACCATACCGCAAATGTTCATTTATCTTGGCAAAAATGATCAACAAATGACTACTTTACCGACAGATATGGCGGATGCGTCTAGGTGGTATCACTGTCGTTTTGAGTATTCAGAAATTTACTTTCATTATTTTTCACAGATTTCCAACATTTGAGACTCGTTTAAGCTCAATTAGTCTTTATTAGTGCTATCATTAACGATTGATATTAACGTATCGGTATTTTGAATCGTTTTTGTTTAATTTTTAAGGTTTTTTTTAAAAGGAAAACCGCAAGCGCCATCGGGTGGCACTTGTTGACGGCTCGTTTGGTCAGAAGAAAGTTTAGCATAACGCCAAACTCTCCAACTATACATATAAACTCGATGATGATGTATTTTTGCTGTAGCCAATACTCCGGTGACACGTGCATTTTTATGAACTATGTTTACCAAGCTAATGTAAGATTTTAATTCTTCAACATATTAAAATAATTCACAGTTCACTTTTACGCAGCAAACAAAATAATTAAACTTTTCAAATCGACCTTCTTTTCATGAGCTTGCATCGAAATGAGTTCACATAAACGCTTTGTGAGGTCGTAAAAGTGACACTGCAAAGCCATTTCCATGTTCCTACTCAAATTGCCAAGCTCACATAAACATTTCATTCTTCTGCTAAAAATAAAGATGCATTTTGCATTTTCAGAATTCCTCTACCGGAATTGAAAACAAATAAAAACGTGGGAAATAAACCGTCAAAGTTTCGATATAGTCGAATAATTTCTCTGGCAACTAACAATGAATGTATATATATATCAAACGTAGTGAGTATTAAATCACCTGAAATAGGACTATCACAAACATTGGTACATTGCCAACATTAGTGTAACGTATGCTAGTTACCTACTCTTATGTCAGTTACCATGTGTATGCCGGTAGCAGGTCGAGAAATGCAAGTGCTTGTTAGTCCAGTTATGTCCAATTAAAATGCAGCCCGTGTTAATTGAGCCATGAAAATGAACCTAGTTGATATCATGATTTGCTGAAATGTTAAAGCTGATAGCGACATCACGTGGTAACCTTGTTAACCAAACAAAACGTGCATTATTAGCGCAGTGGCAGAAAGATTTTCTGATAATTAGCAACAAATCACGTGCCGAATATCATGCGAGAGTAACTAGGGTAATGAAAGACTAATGCACTTGTTTTGTTTGTGATTAATGTGTACGTGGTCAGGTAAACTGGAAAATTGCGCGTGAATATGGTTTTATTTCCGTGCATTTGCAACGGAATCAGAGAGGTTTTTTTTGTTGTAGAGAAATGCTAGCGTGTAGAACGCTGTGAAAGTAGAGTTAGAGAGAATTTTTCTTTGCTGAATATATCGCTCAACGCTCTTCTTGTAGAAATGTATTGGAATGTCTGTCAACAATGTGTTAATTTTGTTCTAAAGTTCTACTCTGAAACTGACAAGGCACTCAAATATGTATAGGTAGAAACTATAAATTACTAGTTTAAATGGAGAGTTTGAATTTTTTTGAAGTGTCAACTGAAAATATCTCGTGTCACGAGAGGAAACGTTTTTTACGATATCCAATAAAAACCTAAAACGCATAAAATGGAAAACTAGAAAAGGTATCCAAACTTGTGGATTACTTTCGCGTTGTTATGGGTGATGCTGGAAGTGGAAGAGTAATAAAAACTCGGTTTTAACGTTTGGTATTCCAATAACAATAACCATTTCAAATTTGCATGCGGATCGAACGTGTTAAATACATTTCAAAGGTGGATCAGCAATCCAGTAACGTGCGACAGTCCGTTGATCTGGACGAGAAATTTCGGCAGAAAAACTTGTTTTCGCAACGGAAATGTGGCAAAACGTAATCTTGTTGACATGGAAAAGAATAAAAAATACTGTCTTCAATGTGTCACGCCGTCGCAAAACTTCCTTTTTTTGTTGTCTTCTGCACTTTTTTTTTCCAATAGAGAACCTTCTATAATTAATGTCCGCAGCTTTTACGATATAAAAGCTCTTCGCTGGCGATAGTAATTAATTACTGTTTAATGATGGCTCACTCATATTTTACAATTAATCTCTTTTTTCCCCTAATGGACCATGTCTCATCAACCTATGGCCTTTCACCTAATTTGATACGTCACCCATACTCGGAGAAAGCAATATTGTTAATGGCCACCATGACAACATGGGATTTTATTTTACACGTTTCTATCGCTTCTTACAGCCCGTTTCTTCTTCTTTTTAGATGTGTCCTTTACAAAATATCTCGTACATTTGCAGTGTATGAATGTTATTTCGTTGAAGATTTATTTTGTGTCTTTTACGCTCAAAGAGAATGAGTGAGAAACTCTTTTAAGCTGTACTCCCTTTTCTTTTTTCTCTCTTGTACATTGTGTTTGTCTCTCCTTGTGATGTAGATAGGCAAAACCAGTATAATAACTTAAAAAACTTATCATTTTGGTGACTTTTTTTAAGCTTAACCCAGTGCTATTTCAAAGTGTAATAGTATGGCGTTAATGTATTCCTAGTCATTCGTAATTAAACCATGCTTTTGCAGCCCATTCTAAGGCATTGCTTCAAAGCGCAGGTTACGATTGTAACCACAAGCATATGAGATGTTATTAAGAATCAACTAGTACAACTATCTTATAAAATCTCATGTCATCAGGAATGCACGCGTTACAAATAATTAGAAATAATCATGTTAATTGTTACAGGCGCCGAGTTTCAACAAGAGGTCGGAGCTCTTCCATTGGCTGCGACGGTAAGTATTTCTCAAGGTCGCTACTGTGATTGGCTGATCGCCGCACATGTGACGTTATAGTTGTTACCGTGCTAGCAAAGTTTTCTGTCACGAAGGAAGCTGATTTCCCGTTCCGCTCGCCTCAATTAAGAATAAATTAAGATTACTATTTCTGATTAAACACGCACGTTGTCACGGTAGAGAAAATTAACATAAGCTCGACACCTAATTATTAAAAACAAGTCAATAACTCCAATGACATTGACCCAACAGAAATTGAAAAAAAAATCAAATGGTTGTGCTAGCGCAACCATTGAAAACCACACAACCAATGGTTGTGTTTTGTGTATTTGAAACGCTTGTACGATTTCCTCGGTATTTTCATTTGTCATCAATATTTCATAATGATGTGTTCTGTATAGCTTCCTATTATGAAGGACGCTGATTTCTTGAAACGCACAATGGCCTTCGACCCCACGTTAGACAGTACGGAAAAATCATCGTCAGTCATTTCAAAGCCCATTGAAATTGAACAATGGTGTTCATCACCAATACGAACCGAAATGCTTGCTTGAACTTTTCACGAGACATCTATTTTTAACAACTTGCGCAATGTATATAATGGTAATAAAAGCAAGGACGAATAGAGTACGCAGTCGATATCCATTACTCGGATATCCGTATATAAAATGAACAGGAAGCAGCTTTTAAGCCTGCCTTCCGCTCCTCGACGCGAGGAAGGAAAGCTTTTAAAATTCCAAGACGGGCAAGTAGCTAGTTCTCTGCGGGTCCCACACGCAACGGTTTCGGTGGTGGCTTTCGCGGGGGCTGCAAACGATAATGATGCCCTAAGCGGTATATAATTATTAAACCAGACCCAGTTGAAAGAACACCTATTTGGCAGTCGGCCGCCAACGTGTGTCCCCCGCAAATTGCTTTCTTCCAAGAACTTTAAAGAAGAAGAAGAAAAAACTTAAAAAATGTTAGGACAAGTTTGCGTCTGGACTCTGCCTGAAAATGAAATGTCTGAAGAGGCATAAAACTGGCGGATTAATTTTAATTGGAGAGCCTGTCGTGTTTTCGTATCATAATCTTAAGAGCATTTACTTTTTAAGACGTTCTAAAATAGTCCTAATTAGTTCTAATCACATTCGCCCAGCTCATTGATGGGCCGTAATTAATTGCCGATGCATAATACCTTGGCGATTTGGGCTGAGTCCGGAAAACGAGTTCCGCTTTAAATCAAAGTGTTTTAAGTTTAAGTACAGCAGCTTATAGTTTTAATGACAGTGTGGGGGTGTCTTTGAGTTTTCCTGTGAGGAAAATTGGGGAAGCTTAACTAATTTAGCATGTCAGCAATCGACTTTATTCCCAGCTTTTCACGAGTCTCGACGAAGGAACTCACGCCTGGCAAGTGCCTGATAAAAACACTTGCGCTTGCCATTGTATTTTCAAGTTCACGAGTCGAACCACCGTCATTAGAAAAACATGTTATGGTCGCAAAGCGTCAATAAAATGGATTTATCTGACGTTGTAAAATCGTTGAGGACGAGTTGCCATTTTCGTTGGTTTTAGTAGCAATAATTTTCTCCATTGGTTCCGACTGAAATTGGGGTTTCAACTTCGCACAACTCAAGATTAGCAAAAGTTGCCTCTCAACTTTTTGACCGATTCGTAAGGAACTTTGAGACCTTTTTGCTTTGTCGGTAAACACTTGGTTCAAAAGTTCGTATTAGCAAGGGAGAAATACTCCACTTTTACTGCATAAAATGCCGGCTAACCAGTCAAATGGCAGAGCTCATTTAAGAACGGCGCTCAAGAGGAAGAAAACGCCTGCTTCTAGAAACTCCTGAAAGAAAATTGATTATAATTGTATTCTTAAAACAGAATAACGGTACGATGTTAGTTGTTGCTGAAGTCAGACTTGCTGATACCTAAGAAACATTGAATCAACTTTTCCTATTGTTTATTTTCTTAAAGGGCATTGCTCGCAAAAAGTAATCAAACTTTTCAAAGATTCGAATATAATTCCAAAACACACAAAGAACTGCATGCCTGTGTTCTGTAAAGATTTTTTACACATATGTTTGATAAAAACACGAATTTTTCTTTACATTTTCCCGTCAAATTCTGTTAGCGCCAGTCTTAAGTGTTGCCACGTCATCATAGCAATCATCTCCTGTCCTAGCAGACCAGCAGCAGGGACAGACTGCAGGACTGCCAACCATCTCCACCCTCGAGTTATCAGGCATGCCAACGTATAACAATTGCTCTGGACGTCAACTCAAAGGGATTGACCGGAAACGAGCTCATCCCGTGATACAAGCTATCAAGAGACAAACCGGAAGGACCGCATCTCTCAGACCAAGGCATGCTGTCTTTCTCCCTTAGTGCGATAAGGAGCCTAAATACTCCACTGTTTTGCTTCAATCAAAGAGAATTTAATTCCTACTACCTCTAAAGTTAGAATTTTCTTAATAAGGTGTAACTCCTAAGGGCTGTTTTTGAACTAATATTTGTTTTTTACGTAAATATGAGCTTTGGGATTTTGTATTAGGTCCCATTTAACGAAGAAGTTAGAAAGAGGACATAGCTTTTCTCACACCGCCCTCATATTTTGACACCAGTGGCGAAACCCAAAAATACAACAGTTTCAATTTTGATTAAATGAAGATATATTTTTCCGTAGATGATTCGCATTTGGTAAAGCGATAAAAGTGCTTATGAGATTTTAGATGATAGGTTACTTGCCGGCGAAGAGTGTGCCACGTGGTAGTTTAGTCTCCCCAACCGAAGATGTCGGCAATATCGTGGATACCCAACGAACACAAACGTGTGTCCCTCTCGATACACAAGTTGCCATTTCCATTTCCGCTTTCGAAATGGAGTTTTTTTTCACTCCAAACGCCATGTCACGAATCCCTTTTTCCACTTTTTTAAACTTTATCCAATTATGCGCAAGACGTTTACTTTAGAAAATACTATTTTAGTCAGTTTTACTCGCTTGTTTTCCTTTTTCTTGCACTTGGTGTATTTCTGGCGCGTTCTTTTCAAAAGGAATGAAATAAGCATAACACTATTTTCCCCCGCGGCGCAGTCCTCGACTGTGCAACAAGTTTTCCTCCATTCTGCTGCACGGCTGGTGCGCCGTTTAATGCGAAGAAAACTCTGCGGGTCAGTATATTTATTCGATTATAAATCGCAAATGGAACACGTCTTAAAGCAACAACTCACTGCTTACTCTATTATTCCACATTCGCAGCTTTTTACATTAAATAGAATTTAAAATGTGTATCGTTCAGGTTCTCTCGCAATTTATATCAACGTTACAACGTCACATAGCTAGCGTGCAGAGAGCTACTTGAAAATGCCATAAATCTTGGTGTATATTATACAAATTCATTCCAAGAGCGGTATCATTATTTTCCGTATTGTCTCATTTAAGATTTTTTATCTAGACAATTATTTAAATATAGTGAGTATTACCATGGTGGGTTTATTATGTTAAAGCGTAACACTATTTTGTGTTTTTCGTTAACTTATTCGAAATTAATTCTGTGTACTAGAATTAAATCGACTTTGAATATTACAGTGCGCCAAATTTCAGTTGGCATGACTGCCTCAGGACCAACGAAACCATAGTGTAATTTTCTTTGGGATAACGACCTTTCGCAAGGCCTAGCTGGTAAATTACATAAATGCCAAGCTTTGTATGTGAATAGTGTGTCCAAATCTGATGAACTCGAGGCAAATTCTGTGTTGGTACGAACATTTTCCATTAACGAAATGTGAATTTGATCTTTAGGTCACTTTCCTTCAATTTTGAGCTGTTTTTGGTTTAAAAAAACGCTATGACGACAATTGTGAAGTAAAGATAACATTTTCAAAAGTGTAATGAATTGGTGTGGCAGCTTTAAAAACAGACTTGTTCTTATTAAAAAACGTGGCTTACAATTTTCCGACTTCCTTCACTTGCCACCTCCCCTTTTGCCAATTGAACAACAGATAGATAGACCGAATGCAGATACATATAAAAAAAGGGACTAAGAGCAAAAAAAATATCATTATTACTGTCTTTTTGGTATGTAAAATATTTCGTCGCGCTATCACACTATCTTTCTGTTAAATCTCCAAATCCCACACACCTGGCACCAGCTGTAGTAAAAAAATATTTTCATACATTTTAAATTTATATTACATTTTCTCTGGTAGATACGCTGAAAATAAACAGATTCAACATTGGCGTACATATCTTGTGCACCGTCTCGTCGTCGCAAAGCGAGCAGCACGACCAATACCCTGGTAAAGCGTCGAGCCATCCGGGTCAGAGCACGCGCCTTGCATCCAGTGCAGATTGCACACCGTGCTGCATCCAACGGCATTAGGCGATGTCGAGGTGCATGTCGTCTGGCACGTCTCGCCAGCAATAACTAGGCGTCAGTGGCGTGGATGTAGGACCGAATCCACTGGATCCACCAGTGAAAATTGGGTCATAGAATAGAACTACCCCACTATAGTAGTTTCTGACAACCAGACAAAGTCATATTCGATGTGTCTTGTTCCGATCTAAAATAAGACAGTGTTATTCCGATAAGAAAATATAAATCTTCATCTCAGGTGAATGTCTTCATCCAGTCGGAATAAATTCGTCGGATTGATACATAATTCCGATATGATACTTGGTATGTTTAAAATAAAATAAAATCAGTTGGGCAACAATCAGATACAGAAGTTACTGTATTTGGGCAGCAATTTTGCCAACTGACTTTATGGGCTTATTTCGACCTCAAATATGCGACGTAACCAAATCAGAAAAAAGCCATCTAGGGATTTTGTTAAGAGAATGGCAACTGTGAACGACGATCATTATTATCCTACGCTTCGCCCTAAAAACACAGCTACGCCACGAAGCCCCTTATCTGTTTCTATTCGATTACACTTTGATCTGCACCGAGAATGTGTTCGTAAATTCCTTCCAGGTGCACTACATAGATTTCGTTAACGTGCACAGTAAATACCAAGTGTACCCTGCATTATTAACCCAGCGTACTGTCGCATATCTTGCGCGTGTAGTTACTCTCTAGGCTGACGGATGTATCGTTGAAATGGCGATGTATTTCAAGTGGTTTTATCCCAGTCGGGTTCTTTTCCCCGACTGAAGCGATAAATCAGCGGCGCCGGGCCGGCTCCTGGTGGAGATAGCGGAACTGGAGCAAGCTTTGCTCGCTCCTCGGCGAAGAAAGAGTGAGAATGGAAGAGATTGCCGCTGCCAGCGCGCGGAAAACGAAACGACAAATAAAATAGGAATTGACCGGAAAAGAGAGAAGTTGGGAACTACAATAAAAGGGGGGCATATATGGGATGTAGTTTTGTGAAATCGTATCAGCCAGGCCAAAAACATGCCGGTTCCGGACGAGGAGTTTTTTTTATGTTCTGGGAATTGCTTTGAAGGAAACTTAACGAGGTATGGGTTATTATTTTTATATGAGTGTGTGTGTGTGTGAGTGAGTTTTTTTCGAAAATATATGCGCCCACAAATCATTTTGCTGGTCGTTGCTTTTACGACTCCGATTTTAACATTCTGACGCTGCCTTGTTTATACATTTTTACCACTATAATGTTTGTAATAGAAAATAATCACCTAGTCATTAATAACAACAAGGTCCATGACCATAACACTAGAATTTTAAACAATATTCACGTAGAAAGAAGGAAATTAAAACTTTCTGACAAATGTCCCATAAGGGCAGGCTCTATCCTATTTAACAAACTGCCAACTAGTATAAAAACTCAAAGAAATGTAAATTTTAAAAATATGTTAAAACAATACTTACTCAGAAAGTGTTTTTATAATGTGACAGAATATCTTAACGACACAGACGTATCCAATATCATGTAAAATGATCAATTCAGGACAAATAAAGATATTATTATTATTATTATATTATTATTATCCGTGAGACTATCAATAACTTATCAGAAGATTTCCAATTCAGGTGATAAACCTTTAAGACACTTCATTTAAATCAGATAGTGACACAACAAAACCTCGCGTCCGATATTGACCACACCTTCCATGTTCCAAAATTCTTCGGAAAACCGTATGTTATACCTAATTGTATGGCATCCCATACAATGGGTAAAAACAATATTTTGACCGAAGTCCGCATGTTTTCATTGGCCAAACATGCCCACGATTACACGGCAGAAAACGGCTCCATTACCGAACTCGGCGGCTAAACCGTGGATCGGTGAAACCTGGGAGCTTAAAACATCAACAGCGACTGGGCATGGAAACCAATTACCGGCTGGGAAAGCAGTTGGACCGACAAGCAGGGAGGTCAGGTACAGAAAGAGAGCCGTCGGACAGAGGAGAGTGAGGTCGGCGAGGTCAATGGTGTGTATACGCGAAACATGTTGAAAATCTGGTTTTAGCGGCAATGTTTAGGACAAAATGCACTTTTTCGAACGAATAAAAGCAGGGCAAGTGTGGAAAAGAGGTTTTATCGCTCTCTTGCGGAGTTTCTTTCTTTCTTTCTTCGCTAGTTGCATTGAATTCGTAAGAGAGCTATTCATCTACAAGCACACCCTTAAGTAAATGTAGAAGTAACCTAACAAACAGACACAAATCCATGTAAACCCATAAAAGTTTGACGATCATTTTATAATCATTTTATAATCATTTTACAACGTTTATAATCATTCCTACCCATTTTGACATCCAAAAAGATATTTGCCTCTCTTTGACTTTTGAAGCTTTCTTGGTGATCATTGCTGTTATAATACTGCAGTGAAAGTTAAATTCTTGCAAGGCACGACACGCCCGTGATCCGCGATTGAGTAGGTAACACGTTGCACTTGCCGTATGCTTTCAACTTGCACTGCTCGCATTTGCATTCTAATCGTTTTACATATTACTGGAAAATATAAAATGCAAATTGAAATTGTAAGCTGCAATTATAAGGGTCACTCGAACCTTGCTGTTTGCTTTCGAAGCGTTGTATATTTGCCTTAACATTTCATATTTGGAATGACTTGTTCGCTGGTCTCTCTTTTTCAGCTGCTTTTGTCAACTCAAAAATCTTAAAACTTCTTCCTTAACAGATTTCTTTCTAAGGTCATATTTTTTTATCTATTTCTGAATTGTTTCTGTTTCACAACACTGCAAACCTATATATCAAAATCTCTAAAAGCTCTAAGCCCTAAATAAGCATCTAATTTCAACCTGCCCTTACACAATTAAAGATTTTATTTTATCCTTGACGCTCACCTTTTGAAATGTTTGAAATGTTTTAATGTAAATATTTTTAATTCTAATTTTCTAATTTTATGACGCATTCTATTACAATGTACAATTTGTTCACGGAATAAAGACATTATTATTATTATTATTATTGTAAGTTTTCAATGTGTGTCGAGACATTAAAAAAACCTTGCTGTAACAAAAACAAACGGCTCACGTCAAAGATGCACACCTCTACAGTCAGAAGTCTGGACATTCGTGAATTGGTTTTGAAAACAACGTGACGTCAACTGGTTTACAACACCTCGAGTCATGGGGTACTCTCACCCGAATGTCATAACTTTTCACCGCGCGACCGACGTACATATTTTTTTCCGAGCGTGTGTTTAAAATTTAATTAAACTCGAACTGATGGTTCCTGGCGTACTCCACACTGCACGTTGCTCTCTTCTGTCACGAATGCTTGCCAAAGAGTTTTATTTTGCTCGAATTTTCATCGGGAGTGTCATTTTTTTTTCTCGACGTCGTTATGTGCAGACCCGGTCATTCTTGAAATTTATTCCAAATATCGGAAATTTCTGTGGCTTTAAACAAAAACGTACGAGTGGTGTGGGGGGGGGGGGGGGGGGGGGTTTGGCACGATTGCGGAAGCTCTGTGGGCGTGTGTTGTCACTTAAGAAATAAGCCAGTCGCGGTTTTAAGTTTTAAAACAGTTTCAAACTGTCCTCATCTCCTGAAAGCACGGATAAAAGTGTAAAATTGTATACGATAAATGTTCAATTAGACGTAATCGTATTCGCTTTTGTTTGGCATTTACTAAAACACACTCTAATCAAGAGAGCACTCAATTTAATTTTGCACTCAAATGTATGAATGGTATTTTTACTCTCTGTGGTTCTATATTTTTGGTGACTGCTTTAAGTACTAAACAATTGCTGACGACCAAAGCTAAGTTACAGGGTTTTTGATTTTTCTGGTGATTTCACTAGGGAACTGAAACCAGCAAGCAATGGTTACAAAGCTAAGTTAGTTTTTAATCACAACCAACGCTATTACCTAAAAATAAATAATAAATCTTTCAGTTCACCTAAGAACACAAAAAAAATCCTTTTTTCAGTCGTCCATTACGAACCAAACAGTATTTCAATAATTAATTTGCTTGGCAACAGCCAATCATATTATGTTTTTTTATTTAACAACGGTCTGTTAATAATTTAACGTGTCATTAGAAAACCGGCACTAAAACCTCATTAACTGATCTAGCCCGGTACCACGTATTAGATCCCCAGCTAAACTATCTTGCCACATTCGTCACGGGTCTAAATTCGCAATAGCCGCCCAGGAATAATTGTGTACCGCACTATGAAACCCTGCCCCTCTAGTGGGTCCAGTGGTGCGACCGCCTGGGATCGAACCCCGGCCTCTGGCGGGCTATCTCAACGCTGCGCATGTATTATGCAGGCGCGTCTCAGCTAGCATGTGCAAGTTATACAACCCACAGCGCACCTAGTCCATTAGCTCCCTATGATAACAATGCTCATGCTCTCTCACTTTCCAGCACTACAGTCTCCGATAACACTAGCTCACTCTAGCCGACATGGAATCGTATCATGTAGCACGTAGTGATTAACTTCTATGCTTTTATCTCCCTCTCTGTCTCTTTCGGGTTCTGCTTGGCTCTGGAAGTCAGTGGCGGGACGACATGGAGGTTTTTTTAGTGAGTGGTAAAGGAATTAATTGAGGGGTTTGCGTGGAAACGTGTCGAGTGGTATCGTGACAATGTATTGTTAGCTCATTAGAATCTGGATGAAAACGTTTAAGAATAATTGCGAGGTAAATAAAGGAGCTACAGTGGGCTTTTCAGCGGTGCTATGAACAATGGTTAAGTTCGTGGGGTTAAGTGTAGGATATGGATACAAATTGATTGTGACTTTTCCGACAGAAAGCGCATTGTTATGTTCAATTTTATTTTACGCTCATAGTCAAAAAGTCGATATCAGAAACATTTTTTTCGCGATTTTTTTCCTTTTTCAAAAATGAAATCTTTTGTTTTCTACAGTTGCCGCCACCGGCACCAGGAAAAACACAAGATGCCTCTGCTGCGCTGATAATCTTGAGTCAGCATCGAACTTCTATGTTATTGGCTGAAAATGCCCGAAGCTTCAAAATATCAAAGGACTTATATTTAATATTTCCAAGATAAGAGCATTTTATGGAGATAATTGAAAATTCTTATAAACGATAATGACACAAGAAGAACGCGATTTCTCTGTAAAATATCTGTGTTCGTCCATTATCTCTTTTTCAGCCGTTCTGATGGCGAATGCCGCTGCACCGCGCATGGTTCTCGGCATCTCCGCATTCCCCGCCATAAATCATGCACGGGAGAAAGCAAGGCATGGAGCCGAAAAAGCTGAAAATATGCATGAGTTGCTGGCATATGAAAAGTTAAAATGATACCAACTCCATTGGGAGACATTGTGATCGTTGGGTTCCCATCAAAATTCAAATTTGTCTATATGTGAAGCGAATTCGTATCAAAATTCAAAAGAAAATGTTTCTGTAGTAGACCGGCTCGTTTTGTTTCGCTGGAATATTTTACTTAAAAAAAAAAACGCTTCTTTTTTTTTGGGAAGAATATTTTTCTGAAACACTGCAGTCCATTAAAACACTGTATTATGCTGTGATTTCTTGGAATAAATATCAGCAAAAGTCAGAAACAGAGACTGGGTTATTATTAAAGTTGACTACCTGCAGTAAACAAATTAAAATAGAAATTCACAATTTCACAATCACAAATTATAGTGAGTCCTTTGATCTCATCCTAGTAAAAATAGTAATGAGAAATTCACTGTCATCAAATGAAAAGTGCTCATGTAAAGGAACGTGCATATTTTGTGCTCTCTGCACTTTGTCGGGGGGAAAAAAAGGGGACAAAAAGGAAAAATCCCATAAACAGTGAAAATATGTCAGATTATTTGTATTTTTTTTTGTGTTGTGATTATTTTTTATCTCGCAGTGAATGAACTTCCATGCATTTTTATGCTAATTTTACACACTGCTTTTTCGCCAACTACTTGCATGAAAATATTACATACTACACAATCACGTTCCGGGCCGCCTCTGACTCAAGCGAGCCAACTTCCAGAGCCCTATGTGTAATTACACTCGAAAGTCTCTAGCGCATAACAGAAAAGCTCAATTTGATCGAATGCGGCAATTCTTGCTATACAATATACGTCCTCTTATAAATAAATATCACATGAATTCGTCTCAGTTTACTGTCGATAAAAATGTTAGTGCGCCATCGCGAACCAATGGTCCAGAAGTTTAATCGAAACAAGTTCATTTCCTGGCCAAATGTCTGGAAGAGGAAAATGATCAGGGATTCGGCCTGATTTCTTTCCATCGTTTCGATCAAATATAGAGAGTTTGTTCACTTCCTGTGCTCAGAGCCTACTGATTGAGATCGAAGAAGTTATAGAAATGAAGCGGATGGAACGAGTGCTTTCTTTCTCGAATGCAGTCCTGTGGTTTCGATTTGGTTTCAATACTTTTGGTAAAGTTTTTGAGTCCAGGCGAACGTTTCGGTGATTTTCGCAAAACTGGTTTGCGCCCGTACGGACTCAGCTTGGAACGAATGACAAGAACATTTTTCTTGCGTTTCTTTCTTTAGATTATTGCAAAGGTTTACCGTTTTAGCGTTCACTTTTTCGCGATCTTAATCGTTGGGCTGGAAAAACTTTTTTTTTTTTATTTACGGACGGACGTGGACGTCACGTTTTTTTTTCTGTCGTGTCATAAATCCGAGGCCTGTATCAACTAAGCGTGATGTGCTGTCGATAAGGCTTTACGCTTCCTTATCTCGCTTGTTGGATGACGCTATTTGTGAGATTCTTGGAAAAATGCTCGCGTAAATGACAACCCTGTTCGAGAAAATGCGATTTCCACGCTTCCATCAACGATCTCAGCTTACAACACAATATTTTTTTCCGAAAATTGACCATTGGGAGTCACTCTTTTTTCTTGTATTTTTTATTTTGTAATACGGTGTAATAGGTTAAAGGATCAGAGGATAACAGATAAAGCTTAAACATTCTGTTTTATTGGAAAGCATAATGCTTTTATTCACCTTCAGAAAACTTTGAAAAACTAGTACCAGCAATTCAGCATTACGTTGAGTAGAGTACATTGGTTACGCGGTCTTCTACCAATCCTTAAATTCGATTCATTCTGGATGGTTACGTCCACTCAAATCTCATCAGAACACTTACATAAAGGCCGTTCGAGTTTTCCAGAAAGGCTAGGAATTCTGAAACTTTGCCTCCAAGTCAGACATTGTACAAAATTAGATTTGGCAAGGGTCTATCTACTACCCTAAGATCTGTATTTGTCTTGTTTTACTCCGGAGCAGGTTTCATTACGTTATGATATACAACACGAATATTTTCTAAATAATATTCGTTTATATATTCTTGATTATATTATAATAATATTAAAATTCCTTGTGTAAGGTAAGGCTTGTAAATAGCTTGTAGGGTTAAGTTGGGTTTTGTCAAAATGTGGGTGAATTTGATAGAGAAATGTGTATGAGAAATGTGGCAACGAAAAATGTTATTTTAGAAAAATGTCAGTATATCTAATCTTTCGCTTGTATTTCACGAAATAGGGTGTGTATCTTAGAAAGAAGTCTTTGGAAATAAGTAAGTAAATCGATCATTCGCCGTTATAAAGCAGCAATAAACGTTCAATAGAGTTCCCTAAACAAATATTGCTAAACAACGTTCCATGATATTATGATTCTGTTGGAAGTTCCAGAAGCAAACAAACAAGTTCGATGTATTACACAAATGAACTAAATTTCCTGTAACAATATTACTCGAGCATATCCGCACACTGTATAACAAAGTGAGTTTTTAAATTTTTTGATTGGTTTTTTTCCCCTAGATATACAGATCCTACATTTCCAGGTAATTTTGTTGATAAATTTGGTCTTCCCCTCGTGCATATATTTTGTCCTGGGGCTAACAACATTCGTTGTGTTTCGTACAAGTATTGTCTTGCACCACTCGCTTCGTTTTCACCCTGCAAACACATTTTCCAACGCAATAACCAGAAACTGAAAGAAAGAGAATGATATTTCACACCGTCTATCATTCAATCGGGACCATTGTTCTTTCCTCTCAGTCTCACACACACACACACACACACACAGACAATTTTATTACTTTATCTCGCATCATTCAGTATTAAAACATCATTAACTAAAAAATTGTCAATCGCGCCCTGTTGCCCATCTGTTACCATAGTAGTAATTCTGAGTGCATTGTGACCAGAGAAACAAATTCCAAATATTCCAATCTAATAACGGCCCCGTTGCCGACCGCCTGCTTTCTCTTTCGGCCAATAAAAAGCAAATAAAACTGTCGGAATTAATCATCATGTGTGTCCGAACGGATGTAGGCAGTGGCTGTCTGTCCCGGTTACACGGAATGCTGGCTACGGCGATGTGATATTTATCCACGGGTTTGTATCGGAGCTCCCTAGGGAATGGCTGTGATGATACCGGGATTAGTACACGCTTCTTCTGCACTGACTCTAACTTCAGCCTCTCTACTAGAGAAGGATGTTACGCTGTGAGAGGTCGAGACCAATGCAATAAAGCGGACAATCGTTGTGGATAAAATTGTTCGTGAATACTGGTGTTAAGGTACTTGGAGTTAAACATGTTTTGAAGCCTTGCATAATCTCTTTACTACGCTTTCATTTTAATTAATTAGAAAGGGAATACAGAGGAGATTTTGTTCATTAGGTTAATGGTAGCTTTAGAGTTATTATCGGACTTTTTGATGACAGAGTTCCAAACAAATGATATGAAATCGTAGAAAAGTATTTTGCATTGCCAACTAAAGGGTTGAATTCGTTTGTATCGCCAATATTATGAAGGGTTGAATCCTGACGGATCCAAACAGCAACGTGTTGTGTATCGGCATGATGACATATTGACAAAAAAAATTGGCCACGAACCACACAATTAAAAAAAAAAAATCTAGTGACTATATACAAAACATGGCTACCAATCTCGCTGTTAATCAGTTCGTGCCGTAAAATTGGCACTATTGTTTGTGTTTGTGTGGGTATAAAATAGTATATTGAAGTTGCATATCCCCGCGCGCTGTGTGCCGTATGATCTGTCGTAAGCCGTGCCCTTACCGTCGATAGGCCAGGGAGGGTAGCACACACACACAACTGTTCGCGGTTTATCGCAGTATCCGAAACGTGAGCGTGCACTTCGCTTGTTTCATATTTTTAGAGTAAACAATTTCGCCCAAGTTTTCCGCCGCAAACTAAATTCTTTTGAAATTCAAGAGCACGAAAATGTTTGAGTTTGTGCGCGTGTTTTCTTAAGGGCGGCATGGAGGGCGTTACAGTTTCCCGAAATAAAAACCGCGAATAAAACATTGGGTTTCGGTTCTGTCTTGAGATTAAGTTTAGCGTGCAAGGAAACAAGCGAAAACTTAGATGAAATTTTCATGTTAACATTTTGGTTTCGATCTCATAAAGTATTAGTCTCGTCAATCTTCGTCCTCTCTGATAGAATCAAGAGCCCTAGAATCTTAGAGAAAAATAGCAGCAGAGTGGCTGTGAGAAGTGCACTTTTTGTCAGAGCTACATGCACTGTTTAGTTGAAGTTAAAGATTACCATTAAAAAAGCACAGACATTTCGATCACATTTGGGTCAAGATCTTCAATTCCGAAAGACATCTACTACATCTAGAGATCATATTTAGGTGATTAACCAAGCTTTATGTGCTCCCACACACACCCTCGTTTAAACACTAAATTTAAACCCGGCAGAGCAAAATGTCTTTACAGCGGGTACGTGGCACACCGAATTTCTCTCCTCGCAACGATACCAAAAGAAAAACTGTCACGTGAGTCTCGCTAGTCGACAAGTTGTATGAATATCTTCAGAGTATCTAGTCTACAACATTACCCTACGGCCACAAAGTTTACCAACTCAAACATTGTCACAGTCTGGTGCTCGTTGGGCCACGACGAAGCGTTGGCAGCGCTGCGGCGGTGGAGTACAGAACCGATCTCTGCCAACCGAAGGGACCGAGTTGACAACGACGGTACGAGTTGTATGTCTTAAGATCTTGTTTACGAGACGACTCAAAGAGTTAAGAACCTTATAAGCTCATATGTAGTACTTAGTAACTTCGTCTTGTCTTTTTGCACGAAGAGCGCATGTATTGCTTTACGTGTAGTCTGTCTCTGTTTTCTGCTATCTATCATGTACTTAACACTAAGTTAATGCGATGCATATTGTTTAATTACGCAAGTTCTCGGTTCGAAATTCCAAGCTGAGAACTAACTATGACGATTTTACATAATGTATCATCTCGGTAAGCTTTCAATTCTAACATGAATGCGTTTTATAATGTGATACCTCAGAATTATCTTTGTGAAAACGAATACATTATCATTGTGAAAAAACTCGGTTGAAATCTCTGGATGACACTTTATTCTGACATTCTTTCACCCGTTATTCACTTTCATGGCGCTTTTCCTAAAATATTTTCACAGTCGTCTTGAAAGTGAGGTTACTTTTAATAATCTCTCTTAACATGCTTGACTCTCAAACACCGAGGGCGTTAAGACGAACCTTCAGCACAATTCCGTATCTCACACGCTGTGAAAATCAAATGCTAGACAAAATACTTGAGACCCTCAAACGTAATGAAACACTTGTAAACCCGACGCCACGTTAACCAAAACAAGATGGCGCCACTGTTACACGAGACCACAGCCTTCTGAATTCTATGCTGTGCTTGATTCGCGAGGCGCCATCTTTAACCATTTATCACGGTGTCTGAGACTTGAACGACACTGACGATGGTTCAAAGCAATTGTCAGTCGAAACGAACATCAACGCCCGTTGCCAATGCCAAACGCACCGCGTCACCGTATCGCGCGTTCATTAGTATTCATAGACTTTACTGTTTGCCTTTGTTGTGCGAATGTGAATGTTAAGCCCGGCGAAACAAGCTCGGTAAAACAAAGCCGAAGAAAAGGTTTTAATTTGTGAAACAAAGAAACTGGTCTCAATGATAAAGTGTTAAATTATTTACTGGCCAAGTATTAAAGTTGGGAGTTCACGCGAGGAATGTTGCTGCGTTTAACTCTCTAGTGGTGGCGTGCGCGCGCGCGCGCGCGCGGGTTTCAAGTATGATGAAATAAGGGCGCTTCTAGTTCTTTGCCTGAACACTTTGTTTTGCAGCGCTAGTGTCGCTCGGTGAAACTTTCCGTTGGCACATTTCATCGTTTCAAAGTTAAATGAACTTAATTATGATAATTAATTGAAAGAGAAAAGACATTTTTAATGAGCTTAAATAATAATCTCGCGGTTCTTGTTAAGGGCTTAAAGTCACCAATCAATCTTCAAGGATAACTTTAAACTTGCTCACTAGATTGAAAGCAAACGGAAAGCATAAAAAAATGGTTTTCTAAACGTTAGGTTACGATAACATTTTCGCTTATTTTTTTCATTGGTTTTCTAACGCACAGCAAAGACATCTCAGAGACCGAATTCAAGAAACAGATTGAAAGTGAGGTGACGAACGCGTCCCCAATGTCACTTCTAGAATTTCTACGTAGGCAGTGGAAAACAATCAGCGAAGTAAATAACGAGCTTAATGAGACCCGGTCGAGAGAAAGAGGGAGATAGAGAATAGTCTTAATTAGGCAGGAATAAGAGAGAGAACGAGCGATACGGGAAGGTCTTAATTAGGTCGGGGTAACAAATCCGCATGGCGTGACGTACCGGGTGAATTAGCTACGTGTCACCCTCAGAGTGCGCTGACGGCGCGAGATACGAACCGCGGTGTGTCACAGGGTTCAAACGGTGGTCCTAGTGGTTGTTTTCCATTGGCATAAGTCCACCTTCATGCTGACCTCTTTTAAAAATTATCTCTTTTATTTTACCATAAAATCAAGACAAAATTGGCTACTTTAATTAACTGTCTCATAAATATGATTCTCCTTGCTTAAAATTAGGCGGATGGCATTTTTAATAGTCACCTTTATAAATAATTTATTTTAACATTTAATTTCAAAACGTTCTTTCACATTTGAGAAATTAAAAATGTTTTGGTGGAAGAGCCGGGATCTGTGCTGCGGGCTGCATTCAGGAGAAGAATCGTGATTGTTTGCAATTACCGTTTTGATTACGACGGAGTCATTGCATCATCATGTGTCGTAACATTTTTGATAAATAACAGATCTCTTTTTTTTTCGGTATTGCATTAATATTACAAATTTATCTCCTCCAGCTGAAATTATTTATGACTTGAGTGACCATTTTAATCATCGTTATGTCAGAAGTTATTCTTTATTTTGATTTGATAAGCCAAGCACGTTATTGCGAGCTATAACTTTTATCCAGAACTGAAACACAAATCCAATTACTACCACCTAATCTTTTGATGACATCCACGCACTTCGTCGTCATCCATTATGCTGTGAAAGTCCAGGCGACATATCGCCACTCTTTCTGAGCAAGTTTATCAGCGGCGAATGTGACATTTAATTGAAGTGGTGTGATGCCTGCTGAAGGGTTTAATGCATTGCCTCGTCACCTGTCAATGTACGTGCCAGCCAATATCCAACGCCCACGTTGCGACAGAGAGTCTGCTGGTTTGGAGTGGACAGTTCGACGACAAGCTTTTACCGAGAAGCGTAGCCAGCTAGGTTCAATCTGGTTATGATGTTTTTGGTTCATTATAGCTAGTCTTTTATTTAGGCACATTATTTAAATGTTTGTTGTGCCCTTTTTTTTTTAAATAGATTTTGAAAATACTAGAATAAATGTCCTTCTCTGTGCTAGAAAGAATTGCTTTAACTCGTAATTTCCAGTGATTCAGTGATACAGAACCTTATAATTCATTAATTGCTATTTTCAATTGTCAACAGCCAATCAGAATAGCTTTTGATAGTTAACTAGCAGAACCCGATGCCTAACGGCACCTTAAGATTTTGAGGGAGTGTGCATTTTGGGGACCACAACCAAAAGTACCCCCATTTATTTTATTTGAAATTTGCCGCTTATTTCACTCGGGGTCACTGCATTGAGGAAACTCTGTGAATTCCAAAGTGACCACGATGACAATTTCGAAAACAAACGACGTTGGCTGTCAAAAGATTTCCGTGAAATATATTTTAGAGAGTGAAACTTGTGAAATACCTTTTACATCTCCACCAGATCTGACTAAAAACCTGTTAAATGAATGGATAAGCACCTTAAATTGACAAAATGTAAGTTTCTTTGGTAATTAAGTTGTTTGACATTGTTTGAGAACTGTCAAAACCTTCCCTTGCCAGCCAGTTTTAAATAAAATTCAAAACGAAAATCCCATCAAATCACCGTATAAATGTCGCGTTGGGTCGTGCTCTGAAGTCATGTAAGATTTAAAATTATTCCCAGCAATGTTTGACTGGTTTCTAAAAAGTATTTGATGTTCTAATCCTTTTTGACGTTTAAATATCCTGAATTCACTGCCGCATAGATAAGTTCAAGAATTCGTTCACCCTGCAGTGGTCAAAAAACCAAATGCCTAACCCGATGAAATGAACCAAATGAACCCGATGCCTAACGGCACCTTAAGATTTTGAGGGATTGTGCATTTTGGTTTTAATGTAAAGCCTCTAATGGGACCACAACCAAAAGTACCCCCATTTATTTTATTTGAAATTTGCCGCTTATTTCACTTGGGGTCACTGCATTGTGGAAACTCTGTGAATTCCAAAGTGACCACGATGACAATTTCGAAAACAAACGAAGTTGGCTGTCAAAAGATTTCCGTGTATGATTTCTTGAAATATTTTTTAGAGAGTGAAACTTGTGAAATACCTTTTAGAATCTGGGCTTAGCAATCTTGCTAGCCAAGACACCAACAATATATCAGTTTTGTCATTTATTTCCCTTCAGTTTTAGAGATATTGAAAAGAATTTGACATTGACGTTGACATTGACATTGACGTTTTAATATCTTGAATGCACTGCCGAAAAGATAAGTTTAAGAATTCGTTCACCTTGCTGTGGTTAAAAAACCAAACAAATGAATGCATCTGTCAAACTTTTTGCAAAATCATTTCTATTTCACGTAAAACGAACTTAATTAACAGCGTTTGGGCTCAATTTCTTCAATAACTTTCATAGGCATGCATAAACAGTATTACCGAACTGCTGCAGGTCATTTAAAGGCAAGTTTTGAATGAAATAAAAATCGAACTGTGAGACATGGCTCCAATTTTCCTAGGCAGAAAATTTCAAACACAATTATCAATATTCCACCAAAAAAACGCTTTCAAATCACCCTCAAAGTGTCACAATAGGATAGAGATTTTAATTTTGAACAATTATAACCCAATTGCACACGTTTTTAACCAAATTTCGCAATTTAAATCAACATGTACAGAAAAATGTTACCCCAGCTGGTCGGTCGCCAGATACAAACTAAAAAGTTGAACATCGCAGATTTAAGGCTTTTATATAAGGTTAACTAGCAGAACCCGATGCCTAACGGCACCTTAAGATTTTGAGGGAGTGTGCATTTTGGGGACCACAACCAAAAGTACCCCCATTTATTTTATTTGAAATTTGCCGCTTATTTCACTCTGGGTCACTGCATTGAGGAAACTCTGTGAATTCCAAAGTGACCACGATGACAATTTCGAAAACAAACGACGTTGGCTGTCAAAAGATTTCCGTGAAATATATCTTAGAGAGTGAAACTTGTGAAATACCTTTTACATCTCCACCAGATCTGACGAAAAACCTGTTAAATGAACGGATAAGCACTTAAAATTGACAAAATTTAAGTTTCTTTGGTAATTAAGTTGTTTGACATTGTTTGAGAACTGTCAAAACCTTTCCTTGCCAGCCAGTTTTAAATAAAATTTATAATGAAAATCCCATCAAATCAGCATAGAAATGTTGCGTTGGGTCGTGCTCTGAAGTCATGTAAGATTTAAAATTATTCCCAGCAATGTTTGATTGATTTCTAAAAAGTATTTGATGTTCTAATCCTTTTTGACGTTTAAATATCCTGAATGCACTGCCGCAAAGATAAGTTTAAGAATTCGTTCACCCTGCAGTGGTCAAAAAACCAAACAAATGAATGCATCTGTCAAACTTTTTGCAAAATTATTTCTATTTCACTTAAAGCGAACGTAAATAACAGCGTTTGTGCTCAATTTCTTCAATAACTTTCATAGGCATGCATAAACAGTATTACCAAACTGCTGCAGGTCATTTAAAGGCAAGTTTTGAATGAAATAAAAATCGAACTGTGAGACATGGCTCCAATTTTCCTAGGCAGGAAATTTCAAACACAATTATCAATATTTCACCAAAAAAACGCTTTCAAATCACCCTCAAAGTGTCACAATAGGATAGAGATTTTAATTTTGAACAATTATAACCCAATTGCACACGTTTTTAACCAAATTTCGCAATTTAAATCAACATGTACAGAAAAATGTTACCCCAGCTGGTCAGCTGGTCAGCTGGTCAGATACAAACTAAAAAGTTGAACATCGCCATTTTAAAGCTTTTATATAAGGTTAATGGTTTTTTAATTACTTAAGTGCCAGTTAAGTAAAAAAAAAAATCTACGAGTTATTTAACTTGAATATAAAAGTGATTATTTTGTTTGCGTACATATAATTTTAAATAAGTTTTTAGACGTCTTTCTATCACATAAGAGAAAATTGCTACTTTCATCGACACATTAAAAACCACCTAACAAACACTTTTCTAAAAACATGGCGGTCTTGTCCCGCTAAAAATTCCACTCTCTCTCAAGCTAACAATCTCACTGGTCGTATTTAATACAGCTCCCTTCCACATGGCCGCAAGAGTCGAGCTAGCTAGCAAAGAAAACTTCTCGACTAAATTGTTTTCTAAGTGATTCCGAATTCCCATCTCTTCGGTCATCACAATTAGCGGCCACTTGTTTTAACAGTTGCACTGGGACGTGAGAGACAGAGAACAACACCAAATGTCGAGCGAAAGGGCGAGAGAGAACGCGATATTTTTGCTAGCGAGAGTGTAATTAATCATGTGAGACTCACAGAGTCGTAACACGTGAAACTTTCGTCGTATCTGACCGCTAATCCACTCGCCTATCCGACCCTGTCGACATTATTCACCGCAAACTTTGCAACACGTCAATATTTGCACGAATCAAAACTGTTGTCTTTTGTAAATAGCTTAAATTGTAAGCTCAACATTGCGCGTTGTTTGTGAATTGTACCGATATGTATACAGGATATTGTTAGAAAGTTTACAGGAAAACTTTCTATCGTTGTCTGATTGTATGGAATAAAACTTTCTCGGTGGACTCAAATGGTTTGCTTTGTGTTATCGACATCTCTTGCTTTTTTTTATGACATTAAACACAATACAGTTAGTGGCTATGTTAGTTTTCTTTTTAAAATAACGAACCATATGCAGATGGCAGTTAATTTTAATGGAACTGTAGACGTAATTTTTGGTGTGTGTATGTAATTTTTTTAAGGGATTAACAAGCACTTTTTTCGATTGCAAAATGACGTCGACGCTGCTCTTTTGTTCGTGGAAAATGCATAATGCAAATGATCTGTTCCGATCGCTATCCGGAATAAATCGGTCCTACTTTCCATGTCGGCCGCTGCTGTCATAAAATGCTAATGGCCAACAGACTTCTTTTTTTTTCGTTAATTTATTCCTGTGATTCAATTAATCTGATGAATTTTGATTGGATGAACATTTCTATTTACTGGACATACGGGTTTAATTTTTAAATTGGTATATTTTGTCAAGCGGGAATACACTGACCGTGTTTTATAAAAAAAAAAAACGTTTTGGTGTCCATTAGCTGGAAGGCTTGAAGCTTGGGTACGAAGTAAATCGAATGGTCAAATTGAAATTTGCTTGGCACAAGCAAACAAGGTCTCAGAACATTCATCCTCGGCAGGACACATGACACATTTTAAAATTAACTATCATTTTTTGCAGGGTAAAACAACAGAAAAACAACGTTTAACAACCCTAGACAACCGAAATTGCATCTCTTTCTTGCATCTGCTAAAAAAAAACAATACTGTCCTCAGGTCTACGTACTAAGAAATAATTAACATTCGTCACTTTAAATGGAAACACTCCCGTTTTGCTCGCAAGAAGACGGCAGAGAGCCCCACGGAAACGAGGAACGGGCTCGTTGTAAAGCTACCCGAAACGGTAAGAAGTGAAAATGGTGAGAAGACCTAAACACAAAGTGATAGCAATTTTGCTCTTTTATGTCTCACAAAAGCGGCTAGTTGGCGAACAGAAAGACAGTGTTTCTCTATGGCTACTGCCGCATTTTCTACTCGTCTACCATCTTCCTCTTTCATCCTTGTCTTCCCTGCAGGTTGATTCATTTCTTGTAATGTCTTTTGAGATGACATACTTATGACGGCGCTGAGGTGGCAAAGAGATTTGTTTTGCGAACTGCTGGAAGGATGGAATTAATATTCTCTGTGCTCGAGAAAGTGAGCTCAAGCTTTGTAATGTGTGACCTGCAAGTTTATTGCGGATTTGTGACTGAAATTAGAATTTTGAACGCGACGAGGTAACCGACTAAACAGTTGGAAGATCGGTTGTGGTTTATTCGACACCTGTTCTGAAATGAAGAGAGATTTTCTTGCGGTAACTCTATTGATTGTTAGGATGATTGTTATGAGAATTGTTGTGATTGTTGTTATGATGGTTATTATTGTCTATTGATGTGCAACGTTGATTTATATTTTAGTCGTTCAGCAAAACCTAGTAAAATTCCTAAGAAAGCTAGAAAAAGCTCAGATTCAAAAAAATTTCAAATAAATTTATTGGATAACAGAATAACTGGTGAAATAAGTCACTCTTAACTAGGTTTAGGTAAAACCAAGATCATATCGTGTGATAAGTACTAAACGGTTGGGTGTGTTGATAGGTAACACCGGTTCTAGTGAGATCACCCAAAGTATCTACGATACACATGTGTAAGACTGTTTGGGAGAGAGGCTGGAGGGATGAAAGTTAGAACAGCAACTTCATTAGCTTTGTATGTTGATTGATTTCTGGTGTTTTAACGACTTTGTTTTGACAACGGGCCCTGTGGCACTGGTCTAAAGGCGTCGGTGAATGAGTGGATGATGATGAATCTAATCTAGCCTAGAAGAGAGGAGGTGAGACCCGGTGTCAGCACGTAGCCTACTCCTGTCGAAAAGCACCAAGGGGACCATCGGCTTCACGTCCTTTCCTAAGGATGGTACAACGCAAACAACAGGATTCCTCCACAAATTCATACTTTCGAGAGGCTGATAAGCAAGGCAAGTGAAGTTGCTGTGCTTACTTTCATACCTCCAACCTATCTCTCTCTTATTCTCTTTCTCTATCTCTCTCGAACTTGTCAAATGTATGATGGTCACCTATCTAATACCTGACATAGCCCAGTGTTGCTTAACTTCGGTGATCTCGCGAGAATCGGTATTTCCAATTCCAACGCGCCAAACCATTTGGCCCGCCTTGATTTTTAACCTCTCAATAGAATGTATTTTTGTAAGAATCCTGTTTGCGTTTTACCGTCCATGGGACCTTAAAACAAAGTTTTCTTTCGTGTTTTGCAACAGGATTAGTCTACTTTCCACCACCGGGTTTCCCCTCTTTCCTTCTATGCTAGTTTAGGTTCATTATAATCCTTATCCTCATCATCCACTCATTCACCGACGCCATAAGACCATTCCGCAGGTCCCGTTATGAAAAGAGTTCGTCGCTAAATTCCACAAATCAATTAAGTGTGATAAGTCAGTGAGTTGAAATTTCTATTTGTGAACTTCTTTTTTGCTAATATTATCATTTTCTCCCCTACAGTGGACGCATTACGTATTACAGGCACGCACCTATTTGACTTTGGACTTTACCCCATCATTTTGTTAAAGGGTAAAACAAACTTTTTCATGGCAAAGAGAAACCACGAAATAATTCAACGTCCGTCATCTTGAATTTGGCTTGGTGGTGTTGATTTAGCGAGATGGACCCACCCTTTATCTGTCGAGGACGTCAGCTTGTTTATCTCAAAAATTATTTGCCTAGCATTTTGTCTCTTGATTAACTAATATTTTATTTAGCGTCGTCAAAAGAAATCCATTCGTTCCCCGGCTCGCGAGCGTTCAGCCAATGTTGAAACGACGAATTTATTGTTTACATTTCATTTGCTTTCAAAAACTGAGGTAGAAAAATATTAGAAGGAGAGAAATACTCATTTCGCGTGTGCAAATTGGAATAAAAAAAGGGGGTTAATTAAGTTACTTGACGCTAGTTTTATTTCATTCAACATTCGTATTATTTATAGAAGTATTACCAAATGAACTTGAAAGACCTATACCCGATTCAATTTGACCGAAAAGAAAGCCGCGCTGCAAAACGCCACAAAGTTTCGCAAAAAAATGCAATCATTTTTAATTTCATCCATTGACAAGCCTTTTTCACTTCAATTTGTTTTCGCGCTTGAATTGATTTACACATACAATCAGAGAAAAAATACGAAGTGGTCAATTTGTTCAATTTGATCATACTACCACAGCGATAATGTTAAACTGCCTTCGCGAAAATGAGCAGCCAGGTGACTAGCTTACCGACAATAATGGAGAATGCTGCTAGGTGGCGTCATGTCGTTTTGAGTGTTCACAAAATGTCATTCCGTTATTTCTCGCAGATAACTCGCATTTGAGACTGGCTAACGCTCAGTTAATCTTTGTTTTTGTTAACGTCACTGATTGGTAAACATCCATCCATATTTTGAATCGTAATTATTTAATTCTAGAAGTGTTTTAAAAAAGACAGCCTGAAGCACCATCGGGTGGCATCTACCGTTACCACATGTTACCAGCTCGTTTGTTCAGCAGAAAGTGAAAAATTAACTCCGGCCCTACACCTGTAAGCTCGATATTTCTACTGTCTTGTACTTTTTTATTAAAACTTCTATATTTTGTGGATCCCAAAACAAGGAAACTTGTGTTACTTTATCCATTGGTAAATAAAAGCGAACCACAACTCATTCAATTGATCTTTAAAAAAACACGCCTTGCATCTATCACGCTATCTTCCTTCATTATTTCTTAATTGGTCACAACGCGATCCAATTTCCCAGCAAACTCCTGATCTTTCTGCTTCGATCAGCGATCGAAATGTAACCTGAAACTATCGCTTTATATCAGAAGCGTAATGTTATCCAAGAAGGTAACGTCTACCAATTCGAACAGGACCTTATTCGTAATGCTCCGAGCAAAGCTCTCGTCTCATTGCATTGCGAACCACTTCGAGCGTACAATGCAATAACTAGTCTCTTGACTTCAGAGCACTTTTAGAAAGCATTTCCTGTCGCCTGATAGGATTTGCTTGCCATAATAATATGTCTGATTCGGAAGATGACTAGGGTTTATGGGAATGAGTTTTATTTCTCAGGTGTGCATAGATTTTTAAACTAGAGCACTTAACTTCTAAGTTCACACATTTCATTTCCCAGAAGAAGAAAAAAATATGTACTAAAATCTATAATGCCGTTTTAAATAATGTTTACAGTAGTGATATCTGGGAGCGATTCAGAAAACCATTAAAACAAGTTTAAGTATATTTTTATTAAGTACTTTTATTGGTTTAAACAGTTTCGATTTTAAGTATTCCTCTTTTTTAAGCCATGCCAATATCTGCATTACGGGCGCATTCATATGTGTACCTTTAAACAAGACTCCAAACCAGGTTATTCGGCCCATATACAGCTTCTGTTCGGTGAAGGTAATAAAAAGCCATCTAACTCTGTAGCCGCCATTGATCGGCTAAAGTTCCGGAGATCGTATGTGAGATTGGCACAGCTCCCTTCGGCAACATGGGCAGGGGGTATGGAAGGCAAGAAGGGGGGGGGGGCGGTAATCCTCATCACCAGCGTCACTTAGATCAGATCAGATCAGGTTCGGCTTGCAGCCAATGCCCGTCCCGGTCACACTGATACTCCCGAGGTGCTTGGTGAGGGGGGGGGGGGGGGGGGGGGGGGCAGAGGGTGGTAAAGGGTGGAATGGGAGCTTGCAAGGGAAACACGTCCGTAGGGCAACAGGATTTTCTAGATTCTTTTTTTTTGCGAAATGGAGGTGTAATGAATGGGTTATAGATTGCGACACCGAGTTTTAGATGTGACAATTTGTTGGTGATATATTGCTTTTATGATACTTGTTTCTCATTTTGTAAGTTATTTTTTAAATTCACCTCGCATGCATTACGAAATGGAGTATCTATTCGTTTATCGAATATGAAATAATGTTCCGTCTCGTGATTTCTCAGAGACACTTTTAAGTTTCTTGGTTGATTGCTTTTACACGCTTAAAAACAATTTGTTAAAAAAAGATAAGAAATATGTAAGAACAAGTGGGTGGTTAAAAATCAACTAACGGTTCTTTAATTGTACATAATCCCAGCTAGTCTTCCTTAACTCAAAATGTACAAACGTACCACATACTTCATTTTCCAGGATAATCTTAAGTAATTCTGCCTTGTACTGGTCAAATATAAACAAACGACCACACTAAAGTCTCTATCTCGTTTACTTTACTATAGTTTCCCCTAATCCATGCTATGTTCTCATTACAGAAGGTTTACCACCGACTTTAGGTGATGTTTCTCACTTGAAGAGACTTTGTCCCGGTTTTGACCTGCTTTGTACCTACTAACTCTTGGTCATCGGATATAGTCTCGCAGAATCAACAGCAATCGAATACCAGTGGCGAGCTACCTCACAAAGAATCTGACACGGTACATTCAACTTAAAGTTTTCTTTACAAAGCAGATGACGGTAAACTGAAGTTTTTCATTAGGTTCTTGGGCAAACGTGACGAAAAAGTCTCGAAAATCACTGAGTTCGACTTTAAATTTACCCGTACGCTAGCCAATTGTATGTTGCCCAGAGAAAAGTATAGCTCTGCAAAAGGTTCGCAGCAGAAGGCCTGGAATGTAAAATATCTCCGCGAAATGTTGCGTATGCCGCGATAAAATGTGTAGATCTTCATCCTCCACCACTGGCAGCACCACACAGCAGCCGCGCCGTACCACGAGACGTTATCGTGAGGAATGACGTCATTGGTGTGACACGGACTTACCCGGGGACGGTGGAAGAGAGCCCCTTAAAATAAATTGGCAAAAGCTCGCGGAAAACCTGGCGAGCGCATGGACGACGTCCTAGTAATTTTGGTCAAACAAAGATTAGCCCCAGTCATCAGTCTAGCTTTTTTCCTATTGTGAATGCGTCAAGTTGTCAAATGCAAAGCTTTGGATTAATTCGCGACGATCATTCAAACATTTAAGCACGACAGAAACGTTTGCGGTCTTTTTTTTCGCCGTTTTTGATTTGTTTTTTTAGTGTGCGTTTGCGGGTTTTTGGTGGAAGTGCCGAGTTTGCTCTGCGGGCTGCGTTCTGGGGCACGTGATGAAGACGCTAAGTTTGCTCTGCAGGCTGCATCCAGGAAAAACGAATCTCTGCCCATTCAAAGTAAACGATGAACATTCTGCTGACTTTCGTTCACATTCAGGAAGGAAACGATAATCGTTTCTCTTATATTTTCAAAAGAAATCTTACAATATCATACATATCCACCGTTGAGAAGTGTTTTGAATTTATTTATCTATTCCAGACACCGTTTCTGTGCTGAGGCATGAATCATACGTCCCCTGTCTAGGCATCCGTCTGGATTTGATAAGTCCGTTATTGCGACGAACACGTTCGCTGCCAGGCAGATCTGTCTATAAGGGAGATATTTCCCGTGCAGGAAGAATAATGCCAGCGATCAGCGCCCTGACATTCGCTCCGTATCCTATTTTTATCGCCAGAAAAAGGAGACGTCTGCAGGTATTCGTCGCGAGACTGCAAGCCAAAGTGAGATGCCATCAAAGTGTCCTGCTACGACAGGGGGCTACGGGCCGATTCAGCAAAACTAGTCTAGTCAAGTTAAGCCCGGAAAGTCTCAGGCTGAGATCGAATTGAGTTTCACCTCCCCACGTGCCATTCGGAAATGTTACTTTTATCTCAATGCTAACCTCTCCAGCAAGTTTCCTTCAATGGCAAACCGGAATTTATGAAAAAAATAAAATACGGCGTGGGAAAGTTTTGCTAGAGTTATTTTCACTGTGGTTTAACATGGCTGTTATTTGCTGTGGTGGTTCTGTCTCTCTCTCTCACTCTCGCACGCTTGTGTTGTCTGGCTTTGAACGAAGCGAACACCTCCATGGTTAGTGGCGTGAAAATGTTTGTTTCATAAACATGACGCTTTGTGCCGGAATGGAGTACAAGAATTCAGACAATGTGGAAAATACTGTAGCAGGTAATTAGCCGTCTTGCCGGTAACTTGTTGGCTGCAAACAATTGTCAATTAGTGGTGGGAGGAGCAACCTGTAGTAGCGAGTGATTTCGTTTTCAAAAAAAGAAAGCAGATTGTTACAATAAAAAACGTAGCACAAAATTTTCTTCTTTGAATGGCGAGTTAAATAGTATTTTGAAAAGTGAACAAGCTTAAAAAATTCAATTTGAGTAGCAAAGGTCAACTGGAGCAGATTGACAGATCGTCTAAGGTTGTGAATAGGAAATCGCCCACTCCTTGCTATTCTTTGCGAACACCTACACAGCGAGGAGTTCCCGCTCAAGGGGCAAAACGACGGATTGTTGCGCTGTTGAAAGCGGGGCAATTGGCGAGGCCTTTGTCAGGACCTTAGCTGTTCTTAGGAAAGAAAAATCCAATTCTTTGATAAAAATAGATGCATTTTTCAGTAACAGAAGAAAGCTAATATATGTATGAGAAAAAGCTCACAACCTTATTGTTATTTGGTAACCAGAAACATGCTAATACATTCCTTTTCGATCCGAATGTAATAAGATACTTCGAAGAAAATAAAATAAGAGACAGAAAGCGTCACTGATTTGTATTAGTGTCACAAACAAACATTCTTATGAAATGAAAAAATTCCCTCTTCTTACGCCAGATAAGTGGCAAGAGTTTAGGCATTTTTCGAAAATATTTCTTGCAAATTACACTCGAGAAATTTTCTCACAACGAGAAAGCTTAGGAAAGTAACATTATATCTTAAATATTCCTCGCGCTTCCTGCGAGGCAGGGTGCCAATCCATTCCCCTTCCCTCCGGACGGATTTCCCCATTGCCATCACCGAAAACACCACCGAGATCAAATTTTCGAAGATATTGAAAAATGATTGAGTCTCGTCGTGGGGCGCTGGCGGAACCGGAAACGCCTCGAGCCGTGCAATTTATTATTGTGCAAATGCAATTCGCGGTGGGAGACGAACTTGTTAAGCCCCCCCCCCCCCCCCCCCCCCCCCCCCCCCCCACCCCCACCCCCACCCTCGTAAACCGACCAGCAATAACGGTATCCTTGAGTTTTAATACCAGTGGTGAATATATCCCAAGTAGTGCACTGGTATGTGACTTAAAATAATAGTGGTAATAATTTACAATTTTCCTCAATACTGGGCTAACTCAAGTAAACATGGAGCTACATAAGCTCCAGTCTTTCTTCAGATGCCAATTTTGCCTTTTTTTGACGCGGTCGTCGTTGGATTTAGCTTGGAACTGTCCTAGCTTGGAATTTGATATAAAGGTTAGGTTTCCTATGGCAACAGACCGTTTCCGTTCATTGATCATAGCATTATTTGTTCGCTCGATTCAGATTTTGATTGAATTCCTCAATTTCACGAGACGACAAAAAAACACGCGGCTGCGCCACTGGTTACCGTAGAGCAACGGAAATAGGTGGCGCTGGTAGCGGTGGCGTGAGACAACATTACCAAAATGTTATTGGCCAATATCCCAGCCTCCTTACAGGCATTTTAGTGTTATGTGGCAAGTTTTCAGACGGATGCAGATCGCAGGGGCAACGCTGCTAGCTCGTCTTCTCTCTTGTAATATCTTCGTGGAGGGTCTGTGGGAAGAGGCAACTACGGCGCTATATTATGCTGTAGCGTTTGGACGTGAAAAGTATACCCTCCCCTATACGTACAGATATCTATAGCATGCAATTTTTGAAAAAGTTAGCACGGGACGGACGGGTAAAAAGAGAAAGACGTTGTATCTCGGGTTATATCCCAGGTGCAGAATAAAAGTATGAAAACATATAATCATGAGCTATTTTAAGTAGGAGGAGTAATTAGTTTGTTCTTTAGATTTATCTCAAGTCTCAAATAGTCAATTTTCTAATGAAAAGCAGATTATTAAATTATTAATATGTTTTCTGAATGAAACCTCATCCAAGTTTTCATATATATATATATATCAGTCTTTATATGTAGCTCTTGCGTACTGTATTAGCCATTGCAATGACATATCAAATGTAGATATACATTAATATACCTAATTTTCTTTAAACATGAATGACTCCAAGTGCACTTCAAATGAATAATATTCAGCGCGGCATTAATATGCAAGAAAATCTCAAATATTGCTGCGATGCACTTGATAATTTGATATCAGCTATACTTTCGTGCTTTCCTCATTCGCTAAGGGTCGTCTTTACAATGTCAAGTTCTCCTCGTGGGATGCTGCGCATGCCAGCTCGTGCGCAGCCGTTGCAACTGCTGCACCCAAAAGTAATCACTTAAACCCGTATAATGGGACGCTGCCTGAATACGATGCTCTTTCATTTGGGGGTGAGATTATGAACATGCCAGAGATATGAATGGCAATAAGAAAAAAAGGTCGCTTGAAAAGGTGTGCGCACACAGGTTTATAGTTCTCACAGGTGCATCGAATCCTGGAGGGCATTAACTAGAAGTCAAAGTCCTGTCTGCCTTTGAGAAGTTAGACGTAAGATATCTTAGCGTAATTGCTCTTTACATTTTCGAAAATGTTGTGTTTGTTATTTCTGCTTAGGATTGTCATTTGTACTCATTAGTGATGTGGCATCAAGTTGATATGAAAATGGAAATAATAAAACGAAATGGAATGGAATGAGGGGGTGGCTTAATTTATCACGCTGAGAGCTTTAGTAATTTCTATCTACAAAGATGCAAATGATAGAATGCAATTCCCAAAATTAAACCAGTGTAGGTATATTGTTGAGCTGGAGATTTGAATAATCAATAAACTACCATCACAACAAATCTGATGGATCATTTTTCTTTTGCGATATTGGTTTCGCACTTACTTACATAAGCTCAATATTAATTTGAAAAGTTTCTTGAAACATTATGTTCGGGACTTAGTTTTTCATTAAATGCCTTCAGGTGCACTCAAGTACAGGTTAATTTGGTTGCTCAGTGAATCGGCTAAAATGCAAAGAAGCAGCGCAACGAATCGGCTCAAATTTCTCTTTGTTTCCAAACAATCTTTCCGAAAAATCAATGGCAGTAATTTCGCCTAAACATTCAACAAAAGTAGACTCAAGTTAAACTTCAATTACACTAAATTGAGCGTAATTTATGTTAACGCTAAAAAAGAAGACCTGTTTAAATTAAATACAAATTTCTTAATTGAGTTAATTTCTTTCTTAACTCTCACAAGTCAAGAGCATTTCAATGACGAAGCAAAAACCCAACTTCCCTAGAAAGATTCATTTCTCGTCCTAAATGCGACTAACAGTGAAAAATTAATTTTCGCCTACACACGATATTTGACATGACAGCTTGACTAACCCTGCCTAACAAACCTTCGACTGACATACGTCTATGGTACAGCTCCGAGGCTTGCGTTCACGCGTTGCGTGGGCGCGTGAGCGTGGGGTGGGGAGGTAGGGTAGCCTCCAATGCGGGACAGCTGGACCTCAAAACCACAGGCACGCGGTGACTCGCGAACGAATCAATAGAGTACTTCCAATCACGGACCATCACATCACTTCTTAAACCCATCCACCTGAGAGCGGCCTAACCCCCTGGCCGTTGCAATCGCTGCCGATCACGCCCGCCAGACTATAGCCACTTTGCCGCCACTCGTCCTCGAAATCCGGGCGTGGCCAGATATTCCCAGGACTGATTTAGTAAGTGCTAACTTAGTTTTTATTTAACTGGCATTGATAGGTTTTGTTCTGTCGTGCTGTCCCTGGTTATTAGTCACATTTCATTGCGTGTTCTGTCCACTGACTTTCCCAATTCGTATTTTATTTTGTGTGTTTTTTGGGGTGGATGTCCGGTTCTGTTATTTATTGTAAATGTAGGTAAGAGAAACAATTACAGATGTTATGGTACATAGCTATCCAAACTTATACCTAACGCTATCCAAACAACATACTGTTATACAGAAATTGGCCGCGGGGTTTCGGGGTCTCCCGCGAGATTTCATGTCACCGCACGTGATTGGGTGTAGCCGAAAATAAAATACTGATACAACTCATCTACAAAAGTATCGACAGAAATAACGCTGCAGTTGAAACAGCTGTGCGCTCGAGCAAGTCGCGTGATATCACAGAGCTGGTATAGATGTCTGTGTGTGTATGTGTGCGTGTCGGCAATTAAACAAGTTTACCACGTCAAATTAAAACTCGAGCGCGGCCTGGCAGGCAGACACCCCAGTGGAACAAAAGCAGGGTGGGCTATGCATTGTCTGGACCTGGATGCGACTGTCATGGAGACGTTTGTTTTTCGACCGTGACATGCGTGAGGGGCATGCGTGCCCCGCTGTCAGACGCACGAAACAAAACAAACGATATGAATACTTAAAATGAAACAGACTAATATTGTTGAGAGAAAGAGTGTTAAAAAAAAAATGTCTGTTATGTTTTTGATTTGCCGCGCGGGGTGCAAAGACGTTTTACATATTGATTTGGGTGCGTGCTTTTTTTCTATGCACGACCGATTGGTTTCGATGTGATTCTAATTTTGTAGATGGTGGTTTGAAAGGGAATTGCTTCTATTCATCAACGTAAAATGCGAGATTTTGGGCGCTTGCTCCTCGATTGGAAGGGGTGTGAGTTGGGGTGTGCACTCCACCGCAGAGTTGGTAGTCGCTTTAGTAATTTTACGCCTTGGAGCAGAGGTACTCTACCTACATATTTGTTACATGCCGTGAATCTGACCGATAGGATATTATCCAAGACCTGGTCGGTTAGGATTCCTCTCTATGGTAGGTAGTGAAATTTGTTCTTGATTATGCCTCGATAAAGTCCTATCACTTTGGCCGAATATTTTGTACACGTGCTTGTAGGTGGACATTTTTGTTATATATGGTACATTAAATAATTGCTTCTTCCTGTCTTTAGTCTTGCATGCGTAAACTGGAAGTATATTTGTCAAAGGCATGTCGACCTCCGGAGAAAAACGGGCAAACATATTGCTCCACGCAGATGAGTTTTTTTTCAGGACGTTAAAAGCTTTTAGCCTAGTCCTTTTTGAGAAGAAAATTAGCGTGTGATTCTGATGCCATGGTCAAAGAAGTGTGTGGAATTTTTTTCTAGAACCAAAGAGAAATTTAATTTCGAAACTTAGGCAAGAGTATTTTGTGTTTAAGGCTTGAAATATCTTACCAGGTCGATCTAACGTATACGCAGTAGAAATACTCTAATCTTCTTGAAAGAGTCCTGAAAATTGACGCTTCTTCTGGGGTTCACGCTGAACACTTTCTGATGGCAGGAAGGAACGACTACCAAGCGAATAATGGAATTTTGGCTTAAAGAGGAACTGATAATATGCCAGAGTAATAAAACGATGAACCCTAAGGCAGATTTGTAAATGAAAAGAAAATCAGATTACTCTTTAATTACTCCGGCTCTGACGTAAAATAAAATTGGCTGAATGCGTTGGTGAATTTCGCAGCAGTTACCGTATGAATGCGGTCGTTTCCAAGCCTGGCTGGAGACGTGACACTCTTACAGTTGGTTCATAGAAGCTGCACACTCGTTTGCAAACTTTTTGAATTACGCTACGTTTTTGTTGAGAACCGACGTATTTTAAATTCTTTCGGTTTGGTCTGCGATAAACTTTCTGTTATCTGGCACGCGCAATGTTTCTTAGTCTGGCTAACCAACGTATTTAATTTAATAGTCTGTAATGCTTGTCAACTGGATGGACTTTCACCTGCACACTCAATTCGTTGGGGTGGCAGCAAAAAAATGTTGTTTTTTTTGTGCATCAAGAGCACTTAAACCCTTATCTGTTTATGTCACAACAAACAATAGTCTCCTATTTTGTACTTGATACTAGATCAGTCTACCTATAGGTTAATTCACTATCATTGAAAACAACCAAACAGCCAAATACACTGATTCGATTCCCCTTCAAATCCCTGTGTAAGTGAGTTGATGGCGTAACCCTGTTAAATCGAAATTCCCAGCATAGTCTGTGGTTAGACCAACCGAAGGGAGTAATCAGCGAAATTCTGGTGAACCACGGCTAGAAATCATGGACTCGGCCTCGTCCCATGTAGCCAGGTTTACCTGTGCACCACGACACCTCCGAGGGTGACTAATTTTATCAGGTTTACTACGGTACAAGCAGTTTGCGTTTTCTGGATTCTTGGCTAGTGTGACCCCAGACGGTTGTAATTATTTCGCTGAAATGGATGACCGAAATAAGTGAACAGAAAATAGATGGTGTCGTGAGTCAATTTCTTAATGCTGTTACTGGAATCAAAATGGTGAGAAATCTGTTTCTATAAACGTGTACATAGTAAAGAAAAACTATAAATCAATCTATCGGCTAAAGCATTACCATTAAAAATAAATGTTTGTTTTCCGAGCACCTGGTAAACATTGCAGGTGCTTTCAGAAACACTGCCACATTCGAACGTGCACTAGAAAATCGCGTGTGTGATATACGTAACGTGGCAGTGTAAGAAAACGAGTACCCATTAACACAAGTGTTAGGTTGCTAAAAGAGTTAGTAGATCGGGCCGCAGTGCCACCTGATCCTTGTTTCTGGAAGCGACGCCTACGCCGACGTCGACGTCGACGTCTACATCGCTAATATGACCCTGTTCACACGCAGAAGCGTGGTAGGTTGGTGGAAAGTGGCAACTGAGGACTTGGAGTAAAGTATTATCAATACTTATCAGAAAACGAAAGATAACATGTTTTAGTTTAAATTATATGCTAACCTCTCCGGGGAGGGTACACTGAGTCAGTGCAGCAGTCACAGTTTGCGTTTCTTCTAGGCCGGGAATCACCACATCTTGACAGACATTTGTATGATAAAAATGCTCGTTGACGACAACTCTTGTCAAAATTTGTCGATTTGCTAGCCTTGAGAAAACCGTGATGGATATTTTTACGATCTATGTCTAGAAGATCCTGACAAGCTTTCACTCGTTTTCTGGTACGAAAGCCATTTGTATTAATGTAATCTTGGACTTTTTATTTCTATCTTATCTTTTTAGCGTTTATCGATATTTATTTTGCGTTTTTTTTTTCGTTAAGTGAGTTTAGCCTCTCATAAGACGGTTCTTAATGCAACCCTTCTACTTTTAATAGCATTTTTCATTGTTTCACGCTTTTTAACCCTATGGGTTAAGATTTTTTTGCGGCGTCGATCGTGCGATGCGTGAACAGGGCTCGTGGGCAAGGCGCAGCCACCGTCGCAATGCCGCGAGAATAACTAACGGGGAAACACTCTCTGCACTGGTCTGGCGCGGGGCCCGTGGGCCGAGGGGAGCCGTCCCGACCGAAGTCCCGACCAAGTCCCGACTTTCCCTGAGGTGGTGGAGTGCAGGAGTGCGTGCGGGGCATAGCCGCAGCGATGAGAGCTAAACTCACATAGGGTTGTATCGGGTCTAGGTCATCTGTGTATGTTATTTATTTTAAATATGTTCATACACATGGGAGCCCGGCTTGGGTACTTCGACTTTGGTGGTCGATCTTTGATGGACATGGCTATTTTCTGAGAGAAAATTTACTTATATATTAGTTGGATATGAGCTGATTATTGTTGATGAAAACGTCAATTGCAAGGCTTTGTAACTTCGAAAAGTATTTGTGACCCCAATGCAAGGGCATGGTTTGGACACGAATGAGGGTTGATTTGAGGTGATGCTTCAATATCGTGTCTAGACTCTGGGATGACAAAAGAGCTGTCTCGTTTGCACGGATGATTTTTAATATGCGGTCTATGACATCGGCAAATTAGAATTCGAACTGTCAATCCATGGGTCAACGTTCGGGAAACGAATTTCCGAGTCCAACATAGGAAACACCTGCATATATTTTCTGAACTTTGGTAACGATTTGCGGTAAGCATCATTGCTGTAATTAACTGCAAAATGTCGGTAACGAAGGACTCTAACCCCAGAACTTTCGAGTACCCGCCATTTTGTAAATTTAATACACCATCGAGTACTTGGGTGTACTAATTGAATGGCAAGCCTGTTTATAAAATCAATATGGTATTTCTGCAAATTTCTGAGTGTTTTTTTTTGTTTGTACAACTTTGATGAAACATTTCTGCAAAATCATTTCACCGCCATGAAAACCATTTATGAGTTACCATGTATCTTTCACTATAAGCTGCAATTAAATAACTTATTGTACCGAAGTGCAAAATAATGCGGAATGAGTCGACGAATTAGGTCATCCGCAGATATATATTAGTAACAAATTATTTTCTCCAAATAATAAGGGAATTGTCGGCAAAACATGACAAAAACCGCCCTTAAAAAGAAAACGATTTCCCAGATTAATTTGCGTAAACTGTTTTAAAATCTCCGCGCTTTTGTAAGTAGCAGATGGGTTCCATTAACTCAACTCACTTTATTTCGAGGTCTCATTAATGAGCCGAAAGTGAAGTCGTCGCGTCAATGATTTCCACGCGGCAACATGGGAAGGAAATGAAACCTCACGTCGGAAAACCGTCGGAAAACCGTGGATGTGATCTCGTCTCTCGCGTCAGCCGACTATCTCTCTGTGGGACTTGTTTCACAATTATCGTGTCGTACCGGGGTCGGATGGGATGGGTGGGGGGGCAGGACTAGGAGGAGTTCGAAAGGGTGAAAGGTTGGCGTGGAAGAGATGGATACGAAACTGTCGCACCTTGCCGCTTTCAACTTCGCACGTCATGAAATTAACGGTAAGTACTAGGTATGGCTTTCTGCTATGTTAGGCTATAAGTATCGCGCTAAGCATACTCCATGCGTGTGAAATGTACTTAGGGTGGTTCTGGGAATTTTCGAAACAGATACGTCTGCTTTTATGAGTAGTTGTTTGTTTTAGAGATAGTCGCGTTTTTTATGTGCTTGGAAGGGGAACGGATTAAGAAAAGCCAAACCACACGCGAGTGTTGGTTGAAATTGATAACAAAAATATATTTTCGCAAAAATGTTTGTATCATTCATTTCGTGAAAAAAGAAAACGAACAAAAAATGAAATATTTACACCAAACGATATGTCTCCGTGCTAATTTTTTCAGATATTTTAAAACTTAATTGCTGATTCACCCCTATCAATTCCTATCGGTGACAAAACCATCGACTAGCTCACAACAGCCTTGTGTTAAACTGAATCAGCTACATCGTAGCCCAGTTTTGCCTTACGATTCCTTTCAATTTCGCTGCATCCCCAGCTCTTGAGCACGCTATCGACAAGCTTTAATCGATGTCGATAAACGTTAATTGTTTCGCCGACCGGGAGCTGAGAAGCTCTTCTCTCTTTGCCGATCAAACGAAGTGGCAGACGTCAATGCTGCTACTGAATAAAGTGCCTAGCCGGTGGAAGGTGCTCCGTCGTACAGGGTCCACTTCATGGATCGCAGCTAGGAATCTACTTGCGTTGGTAAGGTTAATGGTTATAATATGTTGCTTTGCATCTTTGCTCTTCTTCAGTGGAGAGAAGGTTGAAACTCTAAGGGTGCAATGCGGTAGTTGATGTTTTATAGTGTATGAAAGAGTTGTAGCTCGTAGCAAAGTTAGGAAATGTTTGATGTTTAGTATGCCGAGTCAGGATTCATGATGTATTTTAATGGTAAAATATTTTTTGGTGCGAAATCGAAAGAAATTAGGTGATTTATGCTTAATTTTAGCTAATTTAAAACCAATTTCGCTAACAGCGAGCGAAGCTTCTTTTAGAGGTAAAATGAATTGTTTTGAAAAACTTAAATGAAGAACATTCAAATTTGGTGTAAGTCAAGAAGGCACAATTTGGTAACATGAAACAAAATTAATTTTGTTGCTGTCAATATTTTCTGTTCGTTCTAATTCGTGATAAATTGTAAGCGGCTCTACAATTTCAAAGAAATCATTGACAAACATATCCGTAACGTATTGCTATATAAAAAAAAATAATAAAGAATTAATTTTGTTAATTAAATTTTTACTAAAAACTATGTTTTTCTCATTTTAAGTGTGTTTTCAAAACTTATTTGCGTGAATTTTATAAAATATCATTAAATTAGGGCATATAAAATATTTTTTAAGCCACGTTTAGTCTGATTTTTGATGAAATTGGTCATAAATGTAACACTAAAAAAATGTAAACATTTGTAGGGTAATTGTATGATGTCCACCCCCTTATTAACTGATTATAAACAAAATCACCTACAGCACATGATTTAGGTATGAAATATTCTGTTGACAGTTTCTTTAGGACTAAACCTCTACTCCATTATAAAGTAAATAAAACGGTTAAATGGTTGTGAAGTGTAGTGAAGTGTTCCAAGCTTCCTCTTCTGAGAGCTTCCTTTTGCTTTTCAATTTGACATTTTGCTAAACTTGTAAATAAACAGCAAAACTGGGCGAGGCAGCGTGGTGGTAGTCAACCCTTGCGGTACTCTTAAAATTAATTAGCTTACACGAAAAAGCTATTTAACTATCAGAACTGGAACTCTGTAGGATATATATATATACATGGCAGAGGAGTGGAAGGAATAGGCTCATTTGGCTGTTAAAGGTTGCAGAGAAACTTTGGGTAAATATCAAATGTAAATTTTCCACGAACTAGTTGCTCTTTTATTCGCATTTTTTCCTCTGACGACTGTGAAAACGAGTGAAAAGTTCAACAGATTATTGCTTCTCGATGAACAGATTACGACGCTCAAGTCGAGTCGTAGAGAACAAGTTAATTCTAAGAGTCTTATGAGTTTTCCGGCCAGAGTTTTTCACTCCTCGGCGAAATGTTCTTTTCGCGATGAAAATTATCTCGCGTCGATTTTATGAAAGTGCGATATCGCCTCGCTTAATTTCGCGTCTGTGGAGAAATTTTAGAAAGTTGAGACCACTGATCTTACAATGCTTAATTTTAGTTGGAAGTAAAACGTTTGGTAAAATCGTATTAAATTTCCTCAGAGCGCTTGACTTTTTCTTAAAAGCGAGTTTAATGTAATGTAATCTAAAACAAGTGTAAAGTAATGCTAGTGACCCATAAATGTAAGAAAAATACGGTGCACCCAGCTTAAATCCGCATTCAAAAAACAAAATTGTTCGTTTTCATTTTCGAGATAGGAAAAAAATAGCTTGTCACAATTTTATTTTATAACTTCGGTTACTACCAGCCGTGTGCGAGAAAATATTTTTCACGTTCCAAATAAAAAGTAATTTCAAGCGAATTTGCATATCTGATTTCCATTTAAAAAGTTGTGGGAAATTTTTGTGGAAAATAATTACACGTTCGAGTTGCAAAAAAAAAAGTCGACTTGAACGTGGCGTTGTGAGGGGTGGCACGGCGCCTCCACTGAACATAGGTGTGGCAGCGTTGAATCAATTATATCCCTAAAACCACTTTGTTACATTTGCTTCCCTGATCTTATGACATCGATTCGTCAAGTGACCTTTGGCATTTAAGAAATGTGTACAATGGAAGTTCCAGAATTTGAAAAACATTATTTTGAGGCAATATTTACCTTTATGTCATCATTTGTTTAGTACGTCTTTAGCCACAGATTACAAAATGTTTAAGGGTCAAAGTTATAGCAATTACCCGGGAATTTTACCAGCTACCTCACGCCTCATTTTATTTTTCCAGAGATTTTCTCATTTTCCCGCGATTTTCTCGACAAATTGTCTCATTTTGACGAGCATCTCCTGAGAATTTTAACAAAGCGACTACCTTCTGTCTCAAAGAACCTTAAAAATCCACCTCATCTCAGTTAAGACAAACACTAACCACGCCAAAATAAACTAGAACCACAAAACCATCCGAAGGACCACAAACCCTTTTAAAAAACCAACTTACCAGTAGCGACGAGCGCAAATAACGCAATCCAGACGCACGTCACCGCCCTCATCGCGGTGATCAACGTGCCGACAAATTCCTAGACCGCAATAATCTAGCGGTCAGCCCGCTAATAAAGCACGCACTAACTCGCACTACCACGCACTGTCACGCACTACACGCACTACCACGCACTCACGAGCGCGCGTTACCATTCGCGCAACTCGAATGATTGAAAATACAGCCACTTTACCACTTGACGGTGCTGTCATTTGTCATTGACTTTAATTTGAGACGATTAATTAATTTTTTATTCTAGTGAATTATTCTTAGTCAGCTGGTTGTCGGTTGCAAGGCTTGGCGTGTAAACATGGAGCACGCGAGCACAGTATTACATTGTACTAATGTTCTAATAAAAATAAAGCGCAGTGACAGTAAATGCACCGTATATTACTTCCCTCTTTTTATTAATCCTCGAAAGTACGCTCTTTTCTATGCGTTTAAATCTCACGGTTGACACTGAAATAATGGTTACAATTTCAAATCGCACCGTAGCTCGTTTAAATCACGAACATCGGCCGTAGCTCGAGCGTTCGGCGAGGTTAGTATTACGGCGGTGCGGCGTCGCGTGGCGTCGTGTCCCGGGCGTCGGCGTCGGTGTCCTTTAGGCGACGGTCGCGAGAGAACTGGCGTCAGTCAGCACCGCGGCGGCAGCTGGAGCCCCGCGTTGAAATCCCCGCGCGCGTGCGCATGTGGAGTGTGGTGCGTGTGGCTGGGGTGAAGGATTTGGGAGGACAGGCTGGAGATGCAAAGGATTTGTCTGTGTCCGCACAGTGACTTTTTTTAGCTTTAAGGGTGATGTGTTTCATGTGGCGATGATTTGATCATTTAATTTCAATACTGCGTTATCGGCATTTATTGAGTAATGAATGTGAATTAATATTTTAATCTCTGATTAAACATTTATTTGAGTGTGGTACTATCAAAATTTTCTAAGATAGCCATTTTCGTTGCTTACTTTGAAACAAAAAAAATACTATCAAGCATATGAGATTCGTTGAAATGCTGAGATCGCTTGAAATAGCTTTTAAAATCTGTTTTCTTATATTACCACAGGTATAAATCGAGATCGACATGAAATCACGTTCAAAATATTATGCTTCATTAAATGAGGATCTGCAGTTCAGGGATAGCGCATTTTGAAATGTATTACTCAGCCTCAAAAAGTTTTTTTTTATGAATTAAGAAACACTTTGAAATAAAAATTAATCAGTTTTAAATTACGGATCTCTAAAACCTCCTGGATAGGGGTGTAGTTTGGGGTCACTTAATTTCGTCAATTCCACGAGTTGCGAACCGGATATCGAATCTCCGAGTGGGTATAGACACATTCAAGTTTATCAAGATGAACCCGGCAGTTTTTCAGCCACAACACTCTTGAACGGAGCTGATTGCAAACGGACATATAAGATAACCTTTAGAAACACTTTTCTTGCGATAGACTGTGAACTGTAAAGCTTCTGTATTCTCTGATAACTGGCAACAAATCTTTGTTAGGTAGTGTGAAGGGAAGGCGTTAGATTGGAATACTACCAATCTACTTGGACGCATAGCTCAGCGATTAGAAACGTGAAAACTAGCAAACGGAAAAACCTTCGAAAATCTTGGCATTTCTGGGTCTACCCTCCTTACGTCTTCACCACTAACAAAAGTTAGAGACTTATCTTTGGGTGAAACACGTCGCGGACACTGTCGTCTTTTTCGGAATATAAGTTGGGCGTTTGATCATTTTCCCTTCATGAACTCAAACATTTTCTTTTTTGCCGTGCTTCTAGATAAACTGTTGCTGATTTATCAAGATCTCTGAGAGCGCGTTTTCCTTGCACAGTTTAGTTTGGCAAGTTAGTGGAAGCCCTTGGGAAGTAGGGTCTCGGCTCCCGCTTCAAGCTCACCGCACAAGCCTAAATAGGATGAAGTATTCGTTTGGTGCCTAACCAAAGCGTCAATTTCACCTGCTCGAAACAATTACTAACTCGAGTTTAAGTGTGGGAATAAATTTTGTAAACTCATTCCAGTGAAAAGCGTACCTGGTTTGTTTCCTCATTTCCTCAGGGTTAATTTATGAACAGACGTCATACGTTTTATAGATCGAAATACACAGCTCATTTTGGTGATGGGGTGCTATATATTTTGATCAGGAATAACCAGGTGTTTTTCAATAGACAGTTTGATTTATTAAGAGGATACACTCTTTAATCTATGATGATACCATGTGAGCAAGGACAGGGCATTATGTCAACTTCGATCAGAAAACGATATTTCTAATTTTAGACTTATTTCTTATATTAAATATTTAAGAAATACCTATGCGGACAAAAATCAACGGTGCGTCAATGGGGTGGTGGGGTGGTGGGAGGGACGGAGGCTCAACTGCGCCTGGGTCTGACCAAATTTATGCAGAACAGTTCCGAATTAGGAAATGGTTGGCTAATTTTAGTAGAACAGAGTCATACCAATTTCAATGAGAAAAACTATATCCTCGATACGAAGTGTATGTTCATATGTTACCCTATTATCTTGAAGTGCAAAGAGAATCTCCGCGCCTGTCCGTAATAACGATACGGCTTCTAATTCACCTCCGCGACAGCTTGCACTTTTTTCACCCAGCTATCGTCAGGTTGTCGCGCTTGAACTGGGCTATGTTAATAATGTGTCGCCAAGTCAAGTACGGAATTTAATTGCTCTCCGGTCAAATTCTGCAAATCAAACGCTAGGACATTGAATCAGCTTAACGACCTCGCGTCGAGTGAGGTGGGGCGCAGTTTCCCTGCGAATTTCCCGCACATTTTCCCGTGACCTACTTCGCAATCATTCGGATTAGCCCAGATAAACTGATTTAGCTGTTCAATTTGAATAGGAAATTGTTTTTATTGGTTCATTATGGCAATAGAGGAAATACTTGCAAGGCAGTAAACGCAATAAAACTAGTTTATTGAAATGGATTGGAAGAGATATTTCGATGATATATCAAAACATGATATTTATTTTGTTGACAATAAATTGTTAAAAATTGGTACCGAATCACCGTTGCTCGACATTTTGAGTTATAGATCGCCACGATTTTGGAACAATTTGTCTTAAATTTGCATAATAACGTTGGATGCGAATTCATTCCCGACATCTTTAAAATGCATCTTGCTTGTTGAGCTAAGAAATGGCTTTGGCTTGAACTAGCGACCGACCAAAATTTCTTCAAAGTAATAAAGAACGTGCTTCTACCGGACATTAATGTCCATAAATACTCCCAATGTTGCATTACACCAAATAAGGTGATCAACTAGAATTGCAATTAATTTCTTAAAAGAAACAAGGACGTTCCTCTATGGGTCATTCCATATCAAACCGGCAAACTTGGAAAAATTTTGCTTAAAAATTGTGCATTTTGAAGTAAGACGAAAGGTGGATTTTTTTCTCTAAAACCATAAAAGTGCCAAACAAAAATTTTACATCAGCAACAATATATACTCGTTCAATATTTATTGAAAGTTTCAATTCATAATTTTTATATGTAACGTAGTTATATGCTTGCGAATTTCCCGTTGTTTGCAAAAACTGTGCATTTTAATTCGCATTGGCGAACTGCGATTTTTTTCTCAAAAATATAATATAAAGAAAATAAATAAAAAATGTTGCACCAGCCAAGATACATAGAATAAGAACCTCTTCTGAAATGTTCAGCTTTTTATTTAAATATAGAGCAGATAATATATGCTCATGTATCGTAAAAGTCGGAGATATTGATAGTGCGTACAAATTGTATGTTAAGCACGCGATGACGAAAACCGGGTTTTTCTCAAAAAAGTTAAGAGTGCCAAACATAAAATGTTGCACCAGCTAAATTATTTTCATGAAAATGTCCTCCTGAAAGTTTTAGCTAGTTAAAAATAGTAATAGTTAATAGTAATAGTTAATAGTAAATAGTTAATAGTAAAAACGCATGAGTAGTGTCAATTGTGCGTAAAAACCACACATTTTTAACACATTGGTGAAAGAAATTTTTTTCTCAAAAAAAAGAACAAGACGTGATTTTGCACTAGCAATTATACATTCACGACAAACTCTTCCTGAAAGTTTAGGCTTATTATTTGATCACAGAGCGTAGTTATACGCTTCCGAAGAGTCAAATTGTTCCTAAAAAACGGTTCATATTAACGCATTGGCGAACAATAGTTTTTTTTTTCTCAAAAACCTAAAAATTTCCAAACATAAAAGTTTGCACCGGCCAAGGTACATACAAGAAAAACATTACCTGAAAGTTTCAGTTAGTTGTTAGAAAACAGATTATAGTTATGAGGTTTCAAACTCTCAATTGTGACCAAAAACCTTGCTTTTTTGACCCATGGATTTATTTTCTCGTGACCTGTAAAGTGCTAACTGTTAAATTTTATAGCAGTCATTATGCATCTATAAGCAACGTTTTATAAAAATCCGGATCGTTTTTAAAGACATACATTTTTGCTATAATCTTTTAAAAAAACTTAGATGTAGAATGTTGGGTTTTTTTTTCAAAATTGTTGTACCTACTACTGTTTTCGACTTAATTTTGAAAGTTCTTTCTAGCGCTGAAAATTGCAAGTCTGTAACTTGAATAGTTTTTTTAATATCGACTTTAATACGGAACTGTGCACGAGTGAACCGCTAAGAGAGCCCAACTTTGAAAAGTCGTTTATCGCACAATAGTGGACCTAAAATTTAAAAAATATTTTTGTGCATTTGGTGACTTGGTCAAAACGCTGAATTTGTTTAAATAATCTGAGATATTGAGGTCAAAAAAAAAATGTTCTAGTTTGATGTGGATTGACCCCTATGCTTATAGATCAAAAATCAAAGTATAATCAAGCCCATCCACATTTACGCCATGTTTATAGACTTCTGGTAGTTTTCCTATAACTTACAGAACTATGCGTACAGAGCTATACAAAGCTGTATACGTATACATGATGTCCGTTTTAGCGTCACCGTATGATATGTACCACCACCACTCCGGTATCCTCCATTTACCATCAGTGATTTGATTGGCTTGATCACATTTTTCCATTAGATTGCTTCCAGCTATAAAATTATTGGTTGTGTACACACCGATGGTTAGGTATTTCGTACAACCACATACAGACATACATATCACAAAGTTTGTGTGGGTAACAGTTTTGCTCTGTCGAGATTAAACAAGCAGACGAAAATAACCCAATTACGTACTGGGTCCTGATACTGCATTTATTAGATAGACACAGGTACAAAAATAGAAGCAATGGAATTCAAAAAGGGTATCAACCTTTCTAGAGTCAGATTCTCTCAATGATAAAAATATTGATGTTACGGCTATACAGAGACTTAATAAATACAAGTAAAGCTTGATTCATATCGCAAAAATGCTCAATTTCCTTCTCTGAATGGAATTGAGAGTCACAATGGGAGCCCATGGAAACGTTGAATGCAGTTTCACATTCTGCAGTGTTAAATTTCAGACCGTAGACGGGCTCGGGGGAAAATGGAAACAAATACCCATGAGTTCTACAGCATCATCGAGAGCGAAGCCACAAAAGAGCGTGTATCTGAACTTCACAGAATTAGCGAGAAAATGAAGACCTTGAGCGACAATTCATATTATTGTAGAAAAACTAAAAAATCTCTCGAAGATTGGCTGTTTAAAAATACTAAGGAACGTCCTGACTTATGCATAGTATCGGATGAAGTAATATACTGCATTGTTAGTTGTTTAACTTTAGTCCTGACACGTCATGACTTATTTTAGGTGAGAAAAGACTGTGGAAATTGTAATTTTTCTTAAAATATTAGACATGGACGATACACATTAAAAATTAAACTCTATATATTAAATACATACAATTATAAATATTTATGTTTATGAATTCGCATGCATCATCAAGTACTGGTGGCAGTAACTTACTTGTGTACTGCGAGTTAAAACGTTAAGAGTTCAAGAGTGGTTTCTAGATGATTTTCCCGCACAGTTCAAAGGTTTCTGTGTCAGTATTCCAGCGAGCTTGACGTTGCGTGATGTTGCTTTCGTTCTGAAACTGATAGAGGGATATTTTTTCAGCGGTTGATGATAATACGTATGAACACAGTAATGCAATCTTCCACGGCTACATGAATATCGATCACCTGTCAGCTGGGATCAAAAATCGGCAGAAATGTTGCGTTTCCACACGCAAAAGCTTTACGCACTATCTTACCCCTAAGAAAATCACGCAATTCTCTCTATAGTCTACAGTATAGATAGCATTCCTTCCCTGTCCCCTTCTCACCTCTTTCCCTACCTCCCTTTTTCACAATCTTCTCGTCTCTCGATATTTCAAACTGGCACATCTCTACAAAATCGTGAACGCCGTTTCATTGAATTACCGCATTTTCTTCGGCAGGCCAGAATGGCATCGCATCATATTGTTTCTCAGCAAAATATCTCCTAAGTCCTTACAAGAAGCCGTTATTTTGTTACACACCGCGCTGAAACTAGGCTGCTAAAAGCCAGGACCATCCTCTTGAAGTCCGTGTCCAAGTCCAGATCCCGCCATTTAATCCGCGTCTCACGTTTCAAAATATTGACATTCGCGTTAAAATTAATATCATAGTCGAGTTTGCTGAAGAATAAAGATAAGATATTTGCTTCATAACTTGGCAACGCAACTCCTTGCTCGGGGAGCGAATAGGTTTTTTATAGTTGGCTGAATCGTCGAGAGATGGCCGTGCGCCAAGCGGGTTATAAAAAAGCCGCACTAAATTGCGGTAACTATCAGTTGTTCTCTATGAAGTAATGAAACGCGCGCGGCTACTCGTTGCTTGCCGCCCAGTGTTGCCGCCAGCAGTGCTAGCAGCTCTCGCCACGTAACAGCGCACTCTCTGCGGTTATTTCTGTAAGGTGTGCGACGTGATCACACCATCCTAACGAACGTCTTTAATGTAATTCTAGTGTATAACCGCATCCAGGCATTAAAAATTTTCATGGCTTGATACTCTCTAGTGTATATTATGTAAGTAGGAATGGTGTGTGGTCACGAAATTTCGTCGTTTTTTTTGTATTGTTTAACGATTTGTAAATAAAACGTTGAGAAATTTTGTGTTGAGCTCAGTTTAGTCTATAAAACGGACGAATAAAAACACGGTTTTATTGCAATTGATCCACTGGCGGCCGCTGGTCTACCAGAACAGAGGAAGTGTCTTGAAATAAATTGCTAAATTTAGAGATTCTAGATGTTGCGATAGTACACAAAATTGATACATAAAACTATACGTCTGTCGGTCTCTTTACGACTATAATTGAGCTACAATTTTTCATTTCTTAATATATTTTACCCAAAAACCTCTCAATAAAATATGTTATGGCAAAAATCATTCCACGTTTCAGTTAGGTTCTAGACATTTTACATATTCTACACTAAGCTCGGGACGATCTTAGTCTATAAAACCGGGAAAGCTTAAAGCGATAAAATCGCACGTCTCGTAAGATAGCAATAAAGCAGTGTAGACTAGTGTTCGTTTTCCTCGCACGAAGTAAATCAGCAGCACCGCATGTGGTGTTTCATTACAAAACCTTATTACGACACGTAAACACGACGCGGTCTCTCGCTACCTCTCTCTCTTGTTTGTAGCAAATTTTAATTATTTTTATATTAGATTAATAATTCGAGGTGAGAAAGACGTGGTGGCGGGAGCTTTCATGCCGTGGTTGTTACGTTGATTCTGAAGAGAAACCGAAGGAAACGCGATGATGAAAGTTTTCATTGCAAAAGAAAGAATTACGCCGCATAGTCGCTACGGACCAAATGAAACAGCGGCTCTGTTGTCTTCAAAATATTAAATAGCTTCTTTGAATATATTATATATGTAGCATGGTGCTAACCGCTTCTTAGCCTATCGTAGCAAAATCAGAATGTTAGCAATTCCATCTACGCGAACGACTATTTAGTCGCGTTACAGGTTGCGAGCGTATCGATTTTGATCACTGTGACTTACAAAAAGATTAATTCTGATCCTACTCAAAGATTTTTAATTAATTCTACTTTAAAATCCAGAATAGGCATTTAAGACTCATTGAATTTAGGGAAAAATCGCCAAAAAGTTCTCTAAGCGTTAAAAATATCTTAACAATTTAAAGCCACGATAAGAGTGCCCCACTTAACTCCATGCGTATACTACAGAAACTTTTATAATTTATGAATCAACCTTCAATTTCCGAGACCAATAGAATTTTTTTGCATTCTTCTCAAGTTCCCCGTCTTCACCGCCTTGCTTACCCATACGTTGTTTCTAAACAAAAGCAGTCCAATGATTTACTCAATCACTGTCAGCCATTAAAACAGCCCGAATCTAAGAATACTCCTGTCATGTTTAACTATAATTGTATCTAACCCACACACACACATGTGCCTGCTACAAAGTGCACACAATCCAGCTGGGCATTGATGGAACTAATTTCTTCCCCTATTTCTGATTAATTGTTATCTTCTTGCCAGCTTCATTAGACTCACGATGGCGCATGGTACAACCGACTCGCGAGGGTCAGCTAATTAAACGATTATTATCTTAATTGTCGTGCTCGACGCTTATCTCTAGATCCACCATGTAATTGTAAACCATCCCTGTAAAGCTGAACCAAGTTGACTTAGCGACACTGATCTGTATGGACGACTTGGACCGGACATTCTGTGGAAGGGATGGTGGACAATGCCTAGCACTAGAACAACTAAATTTCCCAACGTTTCGTAACTTTTACATGTTAATTTATCAAGGACTGATTTCACTCTTGATAAAGTAACAGGTACAAGTTACGAAACGTTGCGAAAGTTGTTCTTCACTTGGCATTCAAAACCTGGTTAAAGTGTCTGTCAATATATACCAGTTAAAAACTCATGTCCATGGTCACAGCTAATATTAATATTCCACTTTTAACTAAACCGTATAATTTATATATATCTTGAAAATGTATTACTGGACCTAAGAAGTTCTGATCTGCATCGTTTGATTGCATGTCCTGTCACAGATCTGAACACTTTGACATTTTTTTAAGCCAGTGTGACATGTGATCTCCGAAAAAGACCTTTTACTGATGATTTTTACCTTTTGCCACCCACTTAGCTGTGTTTTGTTAATGCTAATGATACAGTTATGTTTCGTTTACACCATATTATAACTGTAGCCAATGAGTCTTATGGCTTTTCGGTTTATACTCTTCATGAAAAGTTTTAGTACTTAAAAGAACTTCTTCCGAAGTTTCGGCAGAGATCGCTCTGCCATCTTCAGGGTGAGACTGATTAGTCTGAAGATGGCAGAGCGATCTCTGCCGGAACGTCGGGAAAACTTCTTTTTAGGACTAAAAACCATTCACAAAAGAGCATTAACCGAAAAATCACACTACTCATATACCAACTGCTCTTAAAACTGAAAAAAATCACTGTAGCCAATGTAAGAAAGTCAAGTTGATGGTTAAAAATAATTTTCTGTATCTTCATGCAGGATAGATACATTTAACTTTTTGGTCTTTAAAGTAGGTAATGCCTCAAGAAAATCGTTCCATGCTTTGAATCTTCTATGTAAGTACAGTAAGCCTCTGATTAGTAATGTTAAATCTTGACAGGTTACCACCAGCCCGGTAACTTAGCAGCCCATATACATTATCCGTGTTGGTACATAGAGATCGGGGCTTGTGGGTAGCGTTGGTGCATCATTGGATTGCCATATTTACAACTGTACTTGCTGTTACAATGCCAAGTATAAATCTCTGATATGACCGAGAAAACCGAAATGAAATACGTGCTTTAATCTAGTTGCAACCGGTGATTAACTCAGAATTTATTAGTTTAAAGTAAAACTAATTGAGAGCAGACTATATATAAAGAGGAATTTCTTAAACGTTGCAGGTTTTGAATTTGATGTTGTGAGCCGCTTACAACTCTGAACTAATTTTGATGTAGATATCCTTATCGTGACTATTGATTGTTTGATTATTGGGGTTTAACGACGCCCTTTTTGACATCTGACCATGTGGTACAGGTCTTATGGCTTCGGTAAATGAGTGAATTATGATGAGGATGATTGTGAACCTAACCTAGCCTTGAAGGGAGGAAGGGAAACGCTGTGCCGGCACGTAGCCTACTCCTGTCGAATAACACCAAGGGTATCACCAGCTAACGTCCGTTCTGAAGGACGGTACAACTCGAACAGCAGGACTCCTCCACAAATCCATGCTGTCGAGAGGTTGATAAGAGGCGAATGAGGTTGCTGTACTAACTTTCATCCCTCCAACCTATCTCCCGAATAGAACTGGTCATATGTATGATGGTCACCCACCCAATGACTGACTCAGAGAAGTGTTGTTTAACTTCGGTGATCTCATGAGAACCGGTGTTTCCTACACGCCAAACCGTTCGGTGGTCGCGTCTTTTTGTCAGTAGACAAATTCTGACGAAAGTGACTAGTTCTCATGTAGGCAGATAGGATAGGATAAGGTTAAGATAGCAGAAAAGAAAATAGCAAACTGAAAATAATATGAGATGAAATATGCAATTTTTATGCTCTATACTCATGAAAACTCGTAGTCATGAAAACAATACCTTTAAAGATTGCAAAATTTTCCCCTCCGGTAACATTATAATATAAACAGGTACCTACTCGGGACCTCTACCTCAAATATAATATGACTGAAGCAAACGCTAGCAAGCATGTTGTTTCTGTAAATAAATAACGAACAGCCTATTTCGTTGGCCGAGGTCAAGACTGGGGGCTTTGAATTATCCTTGAACGCTGAGATGTCAGACTTAGCATTTGGTCATGACTAACTAATTGCAACCTCACTGGGATGTGAACCCATACCTCAGGTAACCAAAGCCTAATCCCGACCGTGAGTGGCGAGAGACTCGCCGCTTTTTAGCATATACATTTTCATTCCACTTGCAGATTAGACTTGCACCCAGTGTACATGTCTTTCTTTGTGTTAGTTGAAAAATAAAAATCGTTTCTTGGAAAACTCTGGAACATATGCCAAAACATTTGAGGGGCTTGCCATTAAAAAAAAAAAAAAAAAAAAAAAAAAAAACACAGAAAGAGTTTATTTACTGAAAATTGAGTTTACAGCGTAAAAGAACTAGCATAATTGTAAATCATTTTAAATTAGGTATACTGTATGAAAATTATAAAAATGCATTCTATTTAGTTTCATGTTAACTCTCAAAAAAACCACTGTACATTCTAATTGATAATAAATATATTGATGTTGTTATCAAGTTATTAACCTTTTTCTCGGTAATACTTTTTATGGTGTGTTTACAACAAAGTTAGCTCAAAAAACCGAATTCATTTGGCCATGCAAGCTTTAAACCCAACCGTCATTACCAAAGAGCATCTGGTTTATCAACGCTCATCAAAACCGATGTATTTTTCCATTAAATCGAACTTATTTCCAGATGGCTCGATGATGCAGCACCCTCTGAAGGCGTAGCAAGATAAGGATGGTTACCCCAGTCCCTCGCCAGTTGTCAATACTGCAAGGCTCAATACAAGCCCCCGCTCACCCCAAAACAACCCCCTGGGTGCCGGAAGAGGGTACCAAAATAATGCCTCACTGTCACGCACTCTATCATAACGCCACGCATCGGATAAAATGCCGAGAGCTCTTCGAAGGGTGCCAAAGAAAAGAACAATTACACTTATTTGCAATCGCTGGTGAATTGACTAAATTATCGCCTTTTTTGTCGTTTGACTGCAATGAATATTTAAACCCGGTACAAAAGATTGAGTTAGTGACTCGTTCAACTTGACAACTGGTGTGTTGGTTGCGGGTATTGTGTTGTGTTGTATAAATTTAATACAAAAGAGGAGCTCGACCAATGAAAAGATAAGCTTCAAGCAGACAATGAAATGGTTAAGAGTGTGTACCCTTTTTTAATTGCTGATAATACAGAAGGGTGGAGAAACTACTTATTTTGGTTTAATTATGTACTCAAGTATTTTCTGTATGGACTGTTGTATTTTTATTTTTATAACCAGAAGAACTAATTAATTTTCCTCAATGTATTATTTCCAAAAGAGGTAATTTTTTTATTAATTAGTTATGACGACATTTTCTTTATCATGATACTTTTAATTAGGTGCAAGTTTCATCTACCTATACAACCACTCACAAAACGCGCCAACACAAATAAACACATTTCGTTGTATTAACGTGTAACTAGACATAATACTAAAAAAAGACGCACCAGTGAACTCAATGTAGATAGTAATAAACACACCCTCTTCCAAGAACAACCCTAAACATATTGCACATTACATAGAGGACATTACTTCACCCCAACATTATAGCACACTCTTTGACCAGCGTCTTCGATAAATTGCTGCGTGACGACCCCTCCGATTACAACAACGCCCCCTACTTTCTTGGTCCGTCTCCCCCGAAACAACGGAACTTACTCGACGTATCGATATCGCTGGCAATTGAACACCCCTACCGACGGACCTAGATAACCTTATTTTCTTGCCACTTTCCCCAATCCCAAAGATCCGGCGCATCTATTCAGCCTTACACCATGCATTTGCATTCCGGCTGATGAGATTCGATCTACAGTACAAAGTTTCATTTTCCATTCCAGTTCACTTTTTATGGTAGCTACGTTCCTTATAACCTAGCGGCATTCAGCAATAATGATTTCACGGTACACTTACTTTGAATTTCACAATTTACTTCAAAATGATACAAATAAATCAATAAGCCCAGTAACGAATTGAATATTATCGTTAAAAATCTATCGCACAATATATCTCAGCATAGAACGTCAATTAAAATCAACAATTAATTGACACTTAATCATTAACGAGGTGTCATAGATATTATGTCTCAATCAAAACGATTGTAGCGTTACAAAAACATGTAGGTAATTACCGTGGGTAATGTGTGGCTGCTGCAACCGCAACCCTGTAATTGACAGTCTCTAGATGTGAGTTACACCCCTCTTTGGTTAATTACGAGACGCCCCTCTATCCCTGCCCTCTGGCCCCGCAGGGCTATTGGGCATCAACAGTGTCTCCGTGACCTACCCCAGTACGCACCAGCTGTTCGCTCCCAACCCTGTAGCACACTTTGGACATACGCTGCCAAATGCACTTATGGTTGCGGTTTGGTTATTGAGTAGGTGGTATTGCATGACTTTTGTTTCTGGGGATGCACTATGATATCGTGATCTCTGTTTTAAATTAATTAATAATAGAGATTGCATTGGATAGCTTTCTCAATTACTGGCGGGTCTCGCTAGTCATTATCTATTGAAAATCTATTAGTTTGATTGTTGGGTCAATGATTGTTGAGGCCATATTGGCCTCGTTTTCTCCAGTGTATGGCGAAAGGTAACTAACAGATGTGGCTTGTTCAAGAACAATCGATTCCATGATGTTGCTCTTGTAAGGGAAATCAATTGTTCGCGACATTTTGATCTGCCCGATGGCGATGGCATTATTTACATGATCAGGGATGAAAATAAATTTGCATGGTTGCATCAGTTGCAGATGACTCGTATTTTAAAGTTTTGTTATAATTCTGGTAAGGACCAATTCTACATTAAGTACTGAAATATTCGTTAGTAAACATTATTCATAACAAGCAAAATAAAAATAGAAAGAATGAGACGATGTTCTTTTGAACGGTGATTGGAAATCTAGCTGTGCCAGCAGGTTTATTGATTCACTTGTGAATTGATCAATATTGGAGCCCAATGGACGATCAGCTGAAAGCAATGAATATAAATCTGTCATGGTAGTCAGCTAGAAAGTAATTTAGATTTCTGTTTGTCTGAGTAGTTTCACCTATTTCAAGCGATCAGCATATTTTCCATTCCGAGATATTTTATCGAATTCGAAGCCTTGATACCAGTGCCAATAAGTATATTACACAGATACCAACCCCTATCTGAAATTTTCTAAATCATCTCCAGCTGCTGCTACAGAAATGTCTTTCTCGGAGTGGCACACTCTTTCTAGATGCTCATCTCTTTAAAAACAAATTTTTATTTTTAAATCTTAAATTTTCGAGATTCAAAAATCGTGAAATCGAGTTGGCTTTGTTGTCAACGTACAAAAAACTGATAAATTATAGATACTGATCATAAACTGATAATAATAAATAAACATCTGTATATCAGTTATGAAATAAAGACATATCTTCGGATTTTATATGATAAAATGTTTCCCCATTTAGTCTGATTCCAAAGTTATCTTCCTTTCTTCGTGCATATCATAAAAAATAAGTCACCACCAAATCCTAAGTCCCTCCAGTTACGTCCCATTTCACACATCCTTTAACGCGACTAAAATCACCTTCGCAACATAAAACTTCTTAACTTTAATAAATAAATCAAACAAAAACTGACCATAACCTTAAATTCGCCTAAATTTGACCAATGGACCTCTTCATGTTTTAATGATCCACCCTTTCATAGACCTTAAGATTCAACTCGGAAGAAAACGGTCTCAAACCCTTCCCTAACTCCCGCCCCCCATTTAAAACAGAAACATTGAGAGCATCGCACAGGTTCATGAATATCTAATGTGTAGTTTATAAGGCACCTTTATCACATCCCCACCCCGTCCCACCCCCATCCCACCATGCCTGCCTTTTGCTACAATATTCCATGAACTATAGTATTACCTCCATAACAATGGACGACTCCTAGTGGAAAGAATGCACAGCGGCGGCCCACTATGGTGTGTAGTAGACGAGATTTATGACGGGGTGGTTATGCGTTATGCTTTTATAACACACCCGTTACTTCCTTATAAAGTACGCCCCGGCACCAGCAGCTATATCCACCATAGCATACACTCTATACAACGTAATAGTAAGTTAGTATACATATACATAAGCACGAGCACGTGGTACAAAAGGAAAAAGATGTGTGGATATACTCCATTCGGCAAGAGACAAAATTTGCCGTCAGAGGCGCCACCGGTCGTTTTGGGATGACATGTGGGCCAACTGTCATTTATAAAAAAAAAACACTGAAACACATCTCAGCTGATGTCCGCTATTTTTTGTTTTGTTTTGTGCAAATATCTTTTGTTTATCGAGCTATTTTAAGAATGTTGCACACAATTTTCGGAATTATTTGTCAGATGCAAAAATTATTTTGAAATTCCGCCACTTAAATCATAACTGCAATTTCATTCATGAGTTTTTAGCAATGCTGGTGGCAGTTCTATGGTTGGCATCTTCACTCGCAAGCTTGACTGTATCTACATGTGGAATTGAATGGATATTCTGGGTGTCTTTTTTTTCTTTTGTCATCTTGAATGTCAGAAATTTTGGCTGATATTGAATGATTTTTCCTGAGATACGATATGTGTGGTTCTGCATAATACAAACTAATAAAACCCATGTGAGTTTTTTTTGTTTGCTTATTTTGTAACTTTGGCAAGATGTTCGATTTATAGGGTAACGGTGGAAAGTGTGCTTCGTATTTGCTCTAGAATCTCTATGGCGACGCCGATGGTATTTTCTCCAGGAACTACAATTCAAGGCACAATTCGTTGAAGTGTACTGGAGCTCCTCACATGGTGACGCTTCCGTATCGATTATCAAGCTGATTGCATTGCAGAGTAATCGCTTTTTAACGCGTGAATGATTTGCAATGTAATTTAAATTCTCACTTCTTCGTACCAATGGTATTGCCATGTTAATTAACAGAACTTAAGTTAAAGTCGGTTTGATTCGCTTTACGGTTAGAAGTTCATTATACCTACTAATCAATGTGCGTATCATAAATGGTATGCACGGTCCATTTCGAGTCAGTCACTATGTTTTTTTTTCAGAAAACCAAAACCTCTGCTTTCCTCATTTAAGCCAGAACACTGTCGTCACAAAATCACTAAACACAATCGGCCTTGACCAAACATATGCAAACATTTCAGAAAACGCCTAAGTTTTCATTTTCCCTTTAAATTGTCACGCTACTGCGGCAGATTTCCGAGCCGTCCGTGGACCACGAACGCCTCCGATCTACGTGCACGAAATAGCAAGTCAGTTTGCATATACAGACGTATAAAAACGAGAACGCGAACACACCAGCGACAGCCAGCTTCTTTTCCGAAAAGTTTACCCGCGGAAAAGATTTATTTTCTGTTGAACGTCCGGAATTTCTTCCGTTAAAATGTAAACAGACGTTTAGAAGTTGACAAATGACTGTCGTCTCCAGCTTATAAATGGCCTTACGACTTCCTCTCCGCTCTCCTTCCTTTCAGTTTCACCCGGGCTTTCTCCCCTCTTCCTCCACGTTTACCAACAATATAACAGAAATCTCATTGTGCCTGAAGGGTTGGCTATATTCCGATTCCAAGATGTGTTGCATAACCAAATAAAGAAAGCATTTTTCATTCGAATTTGGTGGGTGGTGGCGTGTGGGCGGGGGGAGTCGGGGTAGGGGGATTTCCGGAGATGTCAAATAGCGTTTTAGTTCTGACGACTGATGTTCACAGATATTTACCTCTGAAGTGAGTATCAACTGTGTGTTTGAAACATTTTGACACCTTGCATTGTCTAAAACACAGTGTGAAAGATGAAGTAATAGATGAGTGTTATATTTTTGACATTTGCCATTGAATCTGTTACATTTGATATCTTGGTGTTTAAGTTCGTTCAGAGTGGAAACTCCGATAAACTTGTAGGGATTATTTCAAATAAAACCACTGTAAAGAAGTGCATGGAAATATTATTTAGGACATAATATACCATTGAAGGTGCAATAAAATATTTGTTTATATAATTCTTGGTGTATTTGGAGAGAAATTCATATACGACTAAGCGGCCAACGAAAGCTAAGCTGGGTTGATTGGCTGCGACTTTTTCAAGGTCACTATGTATCCAATGAAATGCCTCACCTCGTAAAAATTGAATTTTGACTTTACTTAGCAGCTTTCCTTCGAGGTACCGAGTGAAGAGACACTTTACTCAAACCAGTAAGAAATTTCACTAAAATAAAGAAACATAGGAGACAGGAGTAGTTCTCTTTCCGGAATCTCAGCTAGCCTTGAAGAAAAATTGCGTTAAAACGAACGAATCAATTGAAATTTTCTTGTAAACTACTTCGATATACGCAAGACGTTTCCGCTACCTCTAATATCGAATAATAAAACTTTGTATAGCGGCTACTGCTGATGTAACAAAGCTTTAAAACATTCTTTTAACGCTTGACGACGGTCAAGCTTCGAATGCGGTCATCTGACGTAAGCTATACTCCAGAGCATATTGAGAAGCCATCTTACCACTCTGACTCAGGCATTATAACAACTTGAAAGTTTTACACAGAAAGCAAACAAGCCAGGAGCACACAATATGGCCAAAACAATTCGCAATAAAAAAAAAAGTTAGATTGTTCTTTGAATGCTGCTTCATGGAAGAGAAGTGAATAGCATGGCTGCTGGGAAACTTTGTATATTAACAATACAGTGAGATATGAAAGTAGCTGTCTGAAATTATGCAGAAAAACTCTTTTCATACGAACGGTAGCTTGAAGACTTGAACGTAATGGCTTGTAAAATGTTTTCCTTTTTCTTCCAAACTATTCATTCGCCGTCGTACTACATTACAGCATGAGTAAGAAAAAAATCTTTAAGAAAATCACTTTAAACGTATAGATTATTGTTCATGAAATGTTACAATTCGTTCAAACGCTTTATGCATCCTTGGGGACATACTATTTCGATAAAACTGCTGTAAGGCAGAACATTTCCAAAAAATTTCACTTCCGTATGGCGGTTGTTATACGCACTCTTGCGTATTGGGGTTGTGCGTTCTGTGCCCAGTTTGTACGTGATCGAGTGCGAGTATGGCCAATTCACCTCGCCAAGCTATAGCATTATGGTTAAAATCCATTAGATGGGTGATTCAATATTGGCTACATTTATACTGAATAACACTGAATTACCTGCCACTCCAAAAATTAATAATATTTTACGTTCCCTGTCACAATGCTTTTATAGCCCGTGAATAGCAGACGAGGAGCGATATAAAAGGTTGGAATTGCTACGAGAGAGACGTCAACTTCAATAAACGACGGTCTTAGAGTGGTGGAAAACGAAATTTTCAACACAGAATCGCAGTAACAACATATGAGAGAAACTCTTCAACATCATCAGCATTATTATTGTAAGGTAGTTTACATAAACGTATAGATAATAACATTATTCCCTGATGGTAAGAAATAAGCTCGTTTTCTCAAGCACATGTGCACGCGCAACCAACTGGCAGGCTGTGAAACACAATTGTCTCGATTTTCGGCTTTCGATTAGCAGTTTCCCGAGGAATCCTAGATGCCGGCTTCCATTCGGCACTCTGTACGACGCAATTTCCTTTTTTGCAGACTCTGTTTTATGTTGTTTATTATCCTTCGGTTCCCCTCCCCAATCTTGTTGTCTAACCCCTTCGTCTCGCCCCTTCCTCTGCCGCACCACCCAACCCCTTTCCGGCCTCCACCCACATGCAGCGCAATCTCTTGGCAGTATTTCACACTTGTGGAAACTCCCTGCCGCTTAACCAATGCCAAGCGCCAAGGCACCAGACATATTCATATTGTGGAAAAATAGAGCGCGGCGCACATGCTGAGTTATTGGGGACCCGGCAAAAAAAAAGTAGATATACTCTTTGGGAATTCAGTTAAATCTTCCGCGATGAAAATGCAAATGCTAGCGACAAAAAGCCAATCAGAAAGAGATAAAAATTGTTGCTATTTTTTTATCTACTTTGAGATACGACACAGAATCGATGGAATGTTTATGGAGAGTATAGCTTTACGAAAGACGACGGCAATGATATCAAATAGAAGAATAATGATTTGAAGAGACTAGAATCTGAAGAATCTTACTCGCAGCGCCGTACAACCCCAACCACTCTCTTGAGTAGTTCACTTGATTGTCGAAGCGAGCGCGATTTGAAGATTGATTGCAGCGCTGTTCTCGGTTCAGTGGTTAACTGGTCGATTAAATCAGCGGCCAGCGAATCCTACAGGACTCTTGGGAACGGAACACAGGCTCGAGCATGCAACCGCAGAGAAGGCAGCTTCTTAAAGGAGCTTTGCACTGAATGAGAGCCACTTAACGCGGCGCATGGCTATATAGCAAATGGTCAGAATGTCACAATGTAGCACATAGCGCTCCGCTCGCTAGCTCGTATCGCTCGCTAGCTCGTTCGGTCACGCATGGTCTTCGAGAAAATTCCACGACTAGGGCGATGCTGCGGCTTTTGCCAGGCTTAAGCGTGAAATACGGTAAATCGTTGAAATTTCCGCGCGCTCAGACACAAAAAAAAAAAATACGGGAATGAAATAGAAAGGGTGGGTTTTTTTTTTCGTTTTCTTTTTTTTTTTAGCCTGAACATGGGTGAACATGGTCACTAAGCCTATTTAGAAGAAAGTGCAATTTTTTATCGTTTGCGAACGTTTACATGATGTTGGTTTTCTTTGTTAGCTGATGTTAGACTTGTAACAAATTACTACCTATCTAGGTACCAGCATCGCAAATAAGTAGCTAATATGTTACTAGTGTAAGGTATGCCGTAGTTTTGGAATTGTGGTGATCCCTCGTTGTCGCTCTCTGATTTTACTTTGCGGTTTTAGCACTGCACTTTTCGGGGCGATGAATAAACACATATCATGTAGATGAATACAATAATATTCACCATACATTCAGTCATAGGTATGCTCAACCACAGGTATTAGGTAGATAGGTACATATCATGACGAGGAATTTAACTCCTGATGCAAAATGTCCAAAACATTGCGCCAGTAATGAAATGTAATGCTTGTTCGACCTGCACATTCCAACTAAGACCACATGACCCTTCGAAGACGGACCCAATGAACTCCATTCAATAAGGCACAAAATGAAGCAGGGCAAATTCCCTACATGTATCGACGATTTAAAGATGAATGTCTCTAGTAAATTTACCCTTGATCGAACTCTGTCCAAAATACACCCTTTATAGTCCAAGCCGACGATATACCCTTACATGATGAGACAGACTTTTTCTATGTATTCGTGGCAAATTGCTTGTGTTTCGCCAAGATTCTCTTTTTCCTTTTTCCTCTGATTGAGAAGCGAACATGATATTAAGTATACGTCTGAAACATCTGAATAAAAGTTTCATAAAAGAAAAGTTTTCGAAGAGTTCGTCTCCGGAGAGAAAGAGAGTTTGTAAAATATAAATTGAGTGAGTTGCTCTGGAGGAGAGAGATGTAGTCATAGGGGTGTGCCTGTGCGGATTGGATACTGAAAGAGAGAAAAAGAGGATAACTGAAACAAGGGAAATAAACATTTGTTTTATTTTAAAGTGTGTGCGGGGAGAAATTGTTCGACTGAAATTTTTATTGCGCTTCTTTAGATGGTATTGTTTGACAGCGCTATATTTCCACCCCGCACTCGGGGTTGCCACCCGCGACTGATGTCGTCGATAAACAACAGCCTGTCATTTGACTCCGTTTCAGTTTCCACGAGCTGTTGGTGGTACAATTCCAGAGGTGCTCGGGAGATTGGAAGTTAAGCAACATTGCGCTGGGTCTACAAGCGGATAAGTGACCAATATGATTATTAACCGCTGACCTTGAACCAATTCGGAAATCGCACTTGTTTAGGAGTAAAAACACTTTTTACACGAATCATTTGATAAGTGAGCGAATCAATCAATCAGAAATCAGACGAAACGGTCAACTAGAATTAAAGTGTTTAAGAAAATCCACTTAAAAATTCTAAATCTATATAGCCGCTCAGTGAAGTCGGTCAGAAACATATCATGCCCAGAGCCAGCTTCGTCAGACGAGCAACGGACCAGAACTCATCAGCAACGAGCATGATCTACAGTTTGCGCCATTTCGTGGCCCACACAACAATAACTTTATCAGATATGTCAGAAAGTTCCATGACTGAACGGCTATAACTCTCCGCAGCCAGCAACCAGGTGCCACTGTCGGCTACCTAAGCCTTTTATTGAAACTTTAAACTTGCTCAATTGTTTAATAAAAAGTTTCTAATCCGCCCGTGAGTAGCGCTCATACAAATTCCATCCCTTTCTATCATATATCTCATCTCTCTGTCTATACATCGGGCCTGATTTGATGAGAACTATTCGTATATATATATATATATATATAAGCTCGCGAAAAGAAGAGAGCGCGGTATTCTCGTTTGAAGAGCTATGGGCGAAACGATGAGATGATTTCGCTCTTTCCTACCATTGGCATCGCCCTAGAGGCTATTAAATTATCCAACTTTCCCAATAAAAGGATTTAAGACAGGCCACGCTCGCAACGCACTCTATGCGATAGCTAGACGAACCTTCTTGATGCCGCACGTGCTCGTGCCGAAAGTTGGACTTTAATGGACGTCGTTGAGTCCGTGGGTTGGGGGAGGGAGGGGGGTTGCTAAATGAAAGGCGCCGACTTCAAGGATGCTAATGTCATTATTTTGTCATTTGTCTGTGCTGGTGCAGATGAATTGTCTCGAGAGGTGCATTGCAGAATCGAAGAATAGTCGGTTGCCTTTATTTTCTTTTGCAACCTTAAAAAGGTTTGATTGGGTATGGTATGTGATACCGCGCTGCTCGGGAATGTCTCTCGTTATAGTGGTTTTTTGACGGAACCAGATTTAAGATATTATCTTATTTTCATGATGTGTCATTTGTTGAATTGGGTGTGTTCAAATTATTGACAAATGACTTATTAGCATTCGTTCCAAGCAAATAGAATTTGCATTAGGCCTTGGGAGAGGGTTTCTTTTCAGTTCTGTTCGGGAGAGAGGTTGGAGGGATGAAAGTTAGTACAAAAACTTGACTCGACCTCTCGCTACCAACCTCTCGACAGCATGGATTTGTAAAGGAATCATGTTGTTCCCGTTGTACCGTCCTTCGGAAGGGACGTTAAGCTGGTAGTCCCCATGGTGCTCGTCGACAGGAGAAGGCTACGTGCCGGCACCGGGTTTCCCCTCGTTCCTTCTAAGCTAGGCTAGGTTCCTCATAATCATCCACTCATTCACCGACGCCATTAGACCAATGCCACAGGGCCAGTTGTCAAAACAGTGCGTCGTTAAATCCCAAGAATCAATCAATCAGGGTTTCTATTGGCCGCTTTATTTATGCAATCCTCAATTTCCAAGAGATTGCAGTATTAACAATTGTATTCGTACAAAATATACAATATACCAATGTGCCTATCTCCATACAAGTTTTTCAATCTCTGCAGCTCTGGAAAGGAAACGAAAAAGCAAGCCTGAAAAGTGATTCGCGCCTAGAAAACTACGCTAAATCGGCTCTGTCTTCCTTTTTCTAAACGGGTTGGACGTGAAAACGGCAAAGCAGTCGTCATACAAGGGTCCTTCGAGCGCCGAAAGGTAGGATGACACACTTCATAGCAAGACGTTCTCTCCTTTCCTTTCCATTCCATTCTCAATTTCGCCCTCTTCCAGGCCACGACAATGCACGCGAATCCTGCAGGCAGGTCGATAGAACCAGCGCAGCTCCCTCTTTATGGTCATTGATAAAAGGCCAATAATGCGGTACTTTAGCGCGAGGTGGCGGTGTTATAGATAAACCCCCGTCGGAGTTGCTCTCCTACATATTCGACTCACGTCACAGCTGTTTCTTTCCGTTACGTCACACATCTTACCGCTACTTCTTCCGACTAGAATGTCCGCTATGTCCTTCCGCCGTCAAGCTCTGGTAAAGTTAAGCAGTAACGTGGGGATGTGGGCTCGTGGATGGGTGGCCAATCATACTTCGATGAAAGGGATGTTTTGTTTTGTCAGTGAGATTAGAGCTGTAATTATTCTGTCTCTTGGGAAAACTTGTTAAATGAGTGTTTTATAGCGTTAAAAAATCTATCTACGAGGAATCTTAATGGGAAATTTCCATACCTGAATTTGTTTAGTTTTGAGGTAATTTTAAAAAATCAAATGAATCACAAAATATTTTGATACCAGATGTAATAACTGTAGACTTGTGTCAATTTTGTGTCCATCCCGGTAGGATCGTCATCGGGAACAACATTTTAGGGATCTTAGTAAGTATGTCGAAAACACGCTCCGTCACCAAAAAGATTATGTTTTAGTACCTACACAGTCTAGCCCACGGGAGAAGATACCAGCCCCAGGATTACCCCACAGCATTGCTACCAACTCATCAATGAAATCTCAGTTATGGTTGTAATGATGAGATTTCACAAAAAAACTTTTTACATACGCAAATAATTACCAATATTGTTCAAATTGGAAAAAATATATAATAGCCCGAGAAACAAAATACTTGCCCACGACAAAAGCTTTAGAGCAAAAAAATGGCATGCATCAGCTGAGATGAATTTAGATCCGCATGTACCTAACCCCAAAACGACCGGTGGCGTCTCTGCCGGAAAAGTATGTACACCTACTCAGTAACAAAAAAACAAGTCAGTACAAAAAAGTGTGGCTCCTACAAAACTTCTGTTCGAATGAACGTAGGTATATACATTAATTTTTTATGTCCTGCAATTATTACAAGAAATTAGAAGACCGTTTGGTAAGCGAGCAGGTCTGTTTCCTCTTTATTCTGCGTCTTGCGTTTATATACCAACTCTAATTTATGCAAAGAGCTGGAAATGCGAAAGGGAAATGGAAATGGAAGCTTAAAAGCCATCGTATATATTCGTACACGACGCTATACGTATAGATATACAAAGTAACTATACTGTAGTAAACGAAGCGAAGACGTTATAACAACCATCACTTTCTTCTACGTTTCGCTAAGCTACAAGATTCCATTTCTTTTCAAACATTTTGAAAAGATCTGAGAACAGCGCCACCGTCAATTAACTTCAAGTTGTTGGTGTTTTCTTTCAGTGGTAACTTCTACGACTATGAGATGCTAATGCTGATGATGGTGCTATCGGAAGGTGGACTGGTGTGTTATTTGTGAGGCGCTAAAACGGCAACCTTATCTTACCATATCTTACCTTGCAAACTAATGTGCTTTGTGGATGCTGGACTTTACTCTAGTGTTTCAAAATCTATTTTTACAATATGAGAAATCTGATTGGGCATCGATGTTTGAGAGGGTAGTAGTGTTCCTAATAATAAAATACTCTTTTTACAAGCTTTCAATATTTGTTAATTTTATAAACAAATGGCATTAATATAAGTAGTATTACAAATATAATTTTGGTCGTATCAGACCAAAGGTTCCAATTTTTCAATTTCAATTTATAATTACTTTCTTCTTCTGTTTATAGCACAGTAATTTGTATGTAATTGTAAAAACATGTTTAGTATATCTTCAAAAGAACAAATCCCACATAAGCTGAGCGCTTGTGTATGGGAAAGCTAAATATAAACTTATCTTAACTCTCTTTGTCGAAAGAAAGTTCATATTATTTTATCTATGTGGTGATTTAGTTCAAAATTTTGTTCTGTTTTGATTGTATTTTGGTCCTTAACAGGACATTTATATAGTGTTATACTACTTTATTTTAAAAACATCTGTAGATGAAACTATTTGTATGGGAGCACAAACCCGATTATAATGTTGCGAGAAAATTACTATACACCCAACTAATCACACATGCCGATCAGGGTTCAGCCCTAACAAAGTGGCTAAAAATCAGCATACTAAAAAGAAAAAAACTTACTCGGCGTTTTCAGAAAGAGACATTTTCTCTATCTCGCATTCCCTCCCTTCCAACGCTCAAGATATTGTCAGTGAGAAAAGCGGTCGTCTTCTATATAGAACACCTCGGTAGCTATCTCATTATTTTTATTGCCAAGCTCCCATTCGAAGAGAAGAAGAGACGGGATCACCTCTTGGCCCGATTTCTTGTGATATTGAAACAATTACCATTGAAATGATCTCGAATGAATGATTATTCAAAGGCGGTCGCATTCCTTTGCATTGAGTAGCTTAGGGATTCGATGTTGGTGCGGGTGATAGGAAGGGGCTGGAAGAGGGTTAATAGCCTGCATTAATTGAAGTCTTGCCTGGATATGCAGACTCGTTTGCTGCTTTATTCCAAGACACTTCATTAGGGACAACGGAGGCTCTGTGTATAAAGCACGGGGAATGCTAAATGCCCGAATGAAAAGCCATGGGGTTCTCACGAAGATCCTCGCTTTAGGTCTCGTTATATTGAGAGTGGGCTTCGGAATAATTTCAATGATTTGTTGCATTTAATTAGAGTTTATTGGCTGATCGGGTGCCAAGCGAAAGAACGGTGCGAATAAAGAATTGCAATTTGTGATCCAAGCATCAGCCTAGCCTCCCCCAGGGTATTTTCAAGAACCTACCAACATTACGCCAACGCTTTTGTCTTTCAAGTTCAGTATCAACGAGCATTTATAAACAGCATACATTTAAATGTAAATCTCCTACTTATTAGTTAGGGGTAGTTTAAGCGTATTGTCTAGGGTTCGAACTTATTATGACAGCTAGAGACTTAAAAAGTCATATCATGTCTAGAGGGTAATATTTATGAGAGCTTTGTTGTGTTGGCCTAAATCTAGCGTCTATTTTGAAGAGGCGCAGAAACAGTAGAAACAACTACAAAATAATTATTGTGTTATTTCATCATTAGAACACATGATGTATCGTCTTATAATATATAATTTACCTGCGATTGTGTTATAGACAGTGAAAATTCTATGGATTATTCCTGGAAGATCAACCAACCACTTTCAAAGACAAGCAACAGCTTTGAACGACTTTTGAATTTAGTAACTGCATAGTTCGTGAACATTATTGTAGGATGCGCCAAGAGCGCGAAATCCTGCTGTCAAACTCTAGGCGAGGTTAGTAATCAAGTCGTAATGAGAAATTTTTAACGAATACATAAAAATGGGGCTTTGTTCATCGTGTTTTAAGAATTCAGCCACAGACTACATTACGCCTGATGTGGTAAATATGGAAACTCAATTACTGTCCATTACTTTGACAAAACCGTTTCAACTTCCAAATACATGACACACACCTAACCTTCAATTGTGTTTTTTGGATTACAAATATACAACTAAAATTAAAGTACGTTGATTTTCTTGGTTACGCTTAAATTTACTTGATCATTTTTTAGGAGACTAGAAGGAGGCAAAACGCCGAAGCAGCCGAACGCCGCCAACATGAGCAGGAAAACAGAGGAATTCGTGATTTGGACAGTGTGAAACGTCTTCAAAAGCAAGCGGATGACAATGCACGTTTGGAAGCTTCATCAGCTCGGAGTCAGGGAACAAAAGATGGAGGTGGATTGAAGTGGCAAGTCAGTTAAAATGTTACCTCTGTTTTAAAGTCACTGCATTTCCAACTGAGCAGCTGTTATTAGCAGCACTACAGATCTTGTAATGCTCGTCAAATTGTGGTCCAACTTTTAAGAAGTCATTACGAATTTTGATCTGAGATAATGTGCTGTGAATAGTTTGATACATATAGAATTCAATCAAATGTACTGGGCATCTAGTATTAAAGACAAATCGAGTGAAATTAATACAGCTGTTTTTGAATGTATTTGTTATTAAATAGGCATTGTTATCAATTTACCTGTGACTCTGACCCATGACCATCTAGGGTGCAAAAGGTATTCACAAGTGTATTATTGCTGGATATATTCTACTGCAATTAGCTTAGCCCATTGTCTTACGCTAAACTTGTTGATCTTGTGATGCCACTCGTTGCCACCAGCAGATATTATGAAAATATGGATCTCACAAATTATTCTCACATATCTCAGGATCATATTATGTACAATCTCGATTTATCTAAAAGCCAAATCAATTTTTATTACCATCAAAAGATTGAAAACAATCTAAAATATGAATTATAACCTATTACACAATTAAATGTAACTAGCTATATATCACTGTAAAATATTTATAATTTGGTTTATGCACTTGCCAACTGTTAACTTACTCTTATGATTATTTACTATACAAATGTTACTATTTATAAACTGTTTAAATGATTATTAAAGTGGTGATATTTTATGGAGAAAAATCTCTCTTCCCTTATTACAAACAATTTGTCCACAAAATTAATTCTGGAAAAATTCCCTTAGTAAAATGTTGTCCTTGATTCAACTAACTGTCAAATAGTGACTACAGTTATTTGGAAGAGCAAGTAGGATACAGGTTCCAGCCTGTTGTATAATTTTTACCAAGGGTTTTTACCAATAGTTTCCTAAATATGGATAACATTGATATACAAAAAAACACATTTTATATTAGTTGAGCATCATGGCCCATGGCATACCTCATGGCTCATGCATTAATTATCAAGAGAAAGGACAATTGGTGGTAACCATTTCTCGCTGGACTAACAATAACAGTTATTGGAAACTTCATAGGTTTCCTATTCAACAATTTGCAACTTCATGTCTTTAGTGACATAGTTGATAACAGCTCCAAGAATTGCTTTTTGTGCATTTGGCTCATTCATAAGCATTAGTGGCGCCAATGCTATAGCGTCTTCAATTCTGAGGTCACGCAACACAGTACTTATGCTGGCTAGAAGTTGTGCTTGCTGGATTGGAGACATATCGTTTAAGATCACATCGGAGACGGATCGAAACTTGTTCGAAGACCACATTGCTGCCGTGATCCCACCAATGGCACCACCTAGGTTGGCAACAAGGCAACTTTATTTTTTTGGTATGAAGATAATTTAAAGATTGCAATGTCTAGTGCTAAACAAGGAAAACCATCTCAGAGAGGGTTAGGTTAGGGTTAGGTACTGAACAGCTTTGAATATTTTCTTGTGTTGATAGTCTAGCAGCTTCCTTCTCGGTAGCTTACCAATTGCTAGTCCAATAGGACCAAGAAGCATTCCTCCAACAGTTGCACTGGCACCTGTTATCAAACCACCTTTCATAGATTCTTGTATTGTCACTCGGAGATTATTGTTGTCAGCGAGTGTGGCAACCACACGCATCATTTCGTCTGAATTAACCGGCATTTTTAATTTGTCGTTACGTTAGGATATAACCAGGAATTTGCCTCGATACTGATTCAAAATATGCAATATTATAATTCCCAATTATTTAAATCGCACTGGTACGGTATTACATCATTCGCACTCGGCACATGAATCATCTTCCCTTTATCTTCCCCCTCCCAACAACCTTTGCAAGCAACCATCTTTAAAGCCACAAAAAATCAGCTGTTTCACAGTCATTCGTTTTGCTTTCAAGCGTTGGGCTACACAGTCAGAAACAATTGATCATAACTTGCATTAAACATTAAATCAAGTGTCCTAACTTACCGGAATATAGCGAATTTACTGAAGGTAAGTGTGATTGGAAATTTCGATACTTTTGGTGTGAAATGTCAAATACTGTAACATAACCTAGAAACCATTGTAATGCAAACAATTTATGCGAACACGCATAATCGCATGGTGTCTAAATTGTTACAATGTGAACTATAATCATGTCGTTAGTCTCATTGCTGGATTACGAACATCTGCTTGCTATTGATGTGAGTTTTTTTACTGGAAGACTAGAAAAGTGATTGTTCGGTACTTTACTTAGGACCTCTGCGTGGGAAGACAACTGCATGCTGCTGAACATCTGGTTTCAATAACCCAAATATTTCTGAAATAATCAATACACAAGAAGCCAAAATGGATGATTTTTCGAAAGTTGGTCATGAAGAAGAGAGTGTTTTGTCTCAATGCCCTAAAACAACAAATGAGAAACTATTGGAACGAGAAAGTACACGGCAGCAAGAACTAGATCGTAAACGGCAAAATAAAGTGAACTCTGCTTCTGAAACTGAACAAGCGTCTTACTTCAAAATGATAGTCGCTGAAAAGCAATCTGAAATTGAGAGTGCCCTGAATGCTCTGTCCTTGAATGATGTTAATAAGACAGACTTACCAAACCAATTTGACCAAATCAACAAGGAAATTGTGCAACTGCAGAGATATGCAGCAGCATCTACCCTATTTTTAAAAGTGTATGACATACGTCGAGCTCAAGAAGTTATAGAGTCTTTGAACCAAACGTTTGTTCGTCTGGAGTCGGAGTTGCTACCCAAAAAGAAATTTGGCTTCAAATCTCGAAAGCCAGCCACAACTTCAGAAGAAAGCAAGAAAATCAGAGATTCAACCGACTCTGCCCGAGAATTAAAACCCCCTGCTTTATTTCGAGAGCCTTACACTTTTAAGGAAAACTTATTTGGGTTTTCGAATAAGCAAGGAGAGAATTTAATTTTGAATCGTGAAACGATTTCTAAGAAAGACGTTTCATTAACTCATCTTAAGGACTGCACTGTTCAAATGTTAGGATCGTCAAGCACCCTTACTCTGATATCACTCACAAATTGCAAAATATTTGCCGGGCCAGTGGCCACCTCTGTTTTTGCCGAATACTGCATAAACTGTACGTTCGTGGTTCCCTGTCAGCAATTGAGGGTCCATGATACTACACACACCAACTTCTACATTCACGTCACGAGTCGAGCTATCATAGAAGACACTACCCAAGTCTGTTTTGCTCCATATAATTGGCAATATGATGGCATAGTAGATGACTTTCAAGATGCAGGACTCGATCCTAACTGCAACCATTGGAACTCAGTTGACGACTTCAATTGGCTGGCCATTGATAAGCCATCCCCTAACTGGTCTATTTTAAATGAAGAAGAGAGAGTTAATGAATGGAAATTGCCCAATAACTAACTAGCTAGTTTGCTGGAAATTTACTCAAACTGCTTCTATTGATTTGCATATGCTTCTAATTTTGATCCCAAGCTAGTAAAAATTTTTCCACAGTGCATTTTTCTGAAAACTCGAAAATTACACTTATCATTTGAAGACCTTTATGGTGTATGCTAAGCCAATTCAAAAGTGAATAATTTGTACTTTATTTATACATAATATTAATAGGTAATTGTGCACCTTATGTTTTATACTTAACATCAAATTTGAATCTTGTTGGTCTCTGAACCAAGCTTGGGTCAAAACCGAATTGTTCCGAATTTTCTTAACATGTGCCTAAGTCAAAAAATCGCATTCTGTAACCTGCTGTTGATAATATACCTGATGCCCTTTGTACGGCTTTTATTTCTTTGAAATGTTAAATTTAATGTATACCTTAATCCAAAGACACTAAAACTATCAGACATATGTTTTGATGTTCTTCAATTTTGCTCTGTGTTGAAAAAGTTTGCGGTCCTAGAAAGGGTCTCGGCGTTTCGAGGAGGCAAGGCTCGTCATCTTCAGGAGAATGGAGAATGATGAGTGAATAATCATTCTCCTGAAGGTGACGAGCTGTGCCTCGTCGAGACGTGAGACCCTTTCTAGGGCTGCAAACCTCTTCAACACAGAGCAAAACCGAAGAACATATCTTAACATCAAACCATGGCTCTGAAAACAACCACTCAACTATCAGACATATATCAATTAGATGTGACCCAGTTTATGTATTCATGGTTTTATCATGGTTTTGTAAAGAAAAAAATATTGGTTTTGACAGGTGACAGACAAATTAATGGCAAAAAAACTAGATTGCTATTCATAATTAGATGCTCCCTTAAAATTTGTTTTAAGCAGCTTTAAAATGAATGCGTTGCGTTCTTCATGCTCGTTGCTGGTTTCGAAACTAACCCAGTTTCTTTAATTATTGCAGGACTTGGGTCTACTTGGAGCACAGAATAATAATTTAACAAAACATGTTAATGTATGCAGAATGAAGCACCAGTTTATATTACAGATTAACATAAACATGATTATATATCAAATATTCACATTCCATTTTAGTAAATTGTTTCAGTACTAATGGCTCGTAATATAAACACAAAACACCGTCGATCAAATGATACCAATTTTGACCATTTCTTCATATGTGCTTGCAATAAGTTTGGGGGTGGTGACAATTTTTGGCGATCACTTGGTTTTAACGAGCCAGAAGAGCTGGCAAAAAGCGCTTTCCGACAATGCAACACACGGAACAATCGGTCTACTCACTTGGGCCATCGTCGTCCTCGCTTCAAAGCAATTTCATGCCCAGCATGTAATAGAAATTATAGCATGCGGAGTGTTGGCGTCGGCTGTCGACATTGACCACTTCATCGCCGCAAGATCTTTCAGTCTGGAGGTAAGCCTTACTCTACGGAATAGTTAACCTAAGCATTTACAGAGAAATCACAGTTTTTGAGTCCCGTTGTGAAATGATCTTTTAGTAGTCATGGGCCCTCAGAATTTTTCTCGGTTTATGATTTTCAACTTTTGGGTCTTGGCAACTTTACATTGAATTGTCCAACGTTTCATTGAACTATTACATGGGTTGTGTTTAAAAGACAACACAATTATTTTCTTAGCCCACATGCCCTCATACCCATGAAAACCAGGCCTATAATGAAAAACCCATTTCAACCCAAATCGGTCAACTTTCATAACTTTTATAAAACCACCACATTTTCTCTCCAGGCTGCCAAGAGTCTACCATCCCGACCCATCTTCCACTGCACATCGGCACCAGTTGTGATATTCGGAACGCTGATGGTCATCGCACATACCCTAGAGTGTCCGGGTTTACACCGCATAACCTGGATTGCACTCGCGGCAATCGGCAGTCACCACCTACGCGATGCGACGCGCCGTGGCTTCTGGCTTTGGCCCCTGGGATCGACTCCACCTGTGCCTCACGCTTTCTACATCGGTGGGCTCATGATCTTGCCGTTTGCAATACGCAGCGCCATGTCAGCTACTGCGATCGAAACGGCAAAAGGAAGTTTTGTGACGGTTGTATGAGGGTGCGTTTATTATCATTTTTACTGTTTCTTATTACCTATGCCTGGGGCTTAGTCATATGAATTGGTACCTTATTGCCATCACTTTCAAATCAACAAATGAATAGGAAACTGAGTTTGTTTATCGTGGGTGTTAGCTACGCTTTTGGCCAGAACAGAGGTTTGTAATTTTTTTGAGTGGCTGATATCACATTTACCAATATTTGTCTGTGAACTTCTTAATCGGAGTCACTGGATTTATTAATGTCCACAGCTATCTGTAGTCACCAAACTATTGTCTTACAATTAGAGTAAAAAGTAAATTATTTTGGGGTAAAGAAGGAAACGCAGCTAACCGGGGTAGCAATGATTGATTGTAGAAGATGAAAAGAGGCATTTCGAAATTTTGGCTTCTGCCTTGTTCACGGAAGATAGATGACTAGAAATGTCTAAAATCAACGATTTCTCCTTCGATAAATTGCATTGCCTTCTTTCCTCTTTCCCCATTATTTAAACTAGACTCCTACGTAGGAGACAAAGGTATTTTTTTCATGAACGCAAATTTAAAAAATATTGTTTTTGGGCTTATAGGCCACTTATATCATATCTTATCATAAAATCTCAAAGTTAATCTATGTTCGAATTCCTAGTACTTGGATCATCACCATAAACACACACACACACCCTAATTGTGAAAACAGGTATAGGCAGCAAATTAACAACACTGATTAGATAAGTTAAGTTGGTAACTTAAGCTTGGTATTTTTACCTATGATGCCCAAACTAATCTTTGTTCGCATCAGCATCCACTCTCTTGCTGTGATTACGGATATCTACGCTGGTGCTGTGAGGTATTAGGTTTATCTTCTGATAATCTAGTGATCAAAACTGGCAGATAGTTGGTGTTTTCAAGGTGCATTTCATCAGTTTCGATGCAAGTGCCGCACAAGCCACACGTGGGATTTTTATTACTTGACATTCAACCCTGTATGGGCATTTGTGTTGACATTAACTGGCATCACATACCATCGACAATCTATGGTTCGTAATACAAAGCTTTTTTAGGTTTATTTCAATTCTCATGAAAATTGTGTTGATTTTTTTATTTAACAGCAGGATCCCTATATCTTTTTTATGTATCTTTTACACCTTTATCAAACTTGCTTCTTTTAAAAATATAAATTATTCCTCAAATAATATTCAGGGATTATAATTCTCAGGGTGCCTAGCACTAGGATTGCAAGTCGAAGCCCCTGTCCAGTTTTTTTTTTACCAATTGCCTACAGCTAGCTACCTTTTGCTGACAGGCAATGTGAAGTAGATCTCATTCTATTTTAAGCCCATGATGATATTTCTACCATTGCTGCCGATGCATCAAAAATTGCAAAGTGATTTAACTAATATCCATTAGCTTTCTTTGTGACCGCCACTTTTATCTGCAATTTTTAATACATTTTGTTGATATAACATTGGTCAAACAACGAAGATTGATTAAAGATAGATCTTATCACATAATTAAGAATCCATTAGGCATTTCCAATAAATAAATATCTAGCTATACATTGTTACGCTAATGGACTCGAATGCAAATTACAGCGTGCCGTCGATATCACAATAAAAGTGTGCTGCAAATCTATTACAAAGCTTACGCAAAGATCTTGAAGTCTTGACGCAACACTTTAAAATTATGTCTGCCCAATGGCATTATACATTTTAGTCCAACAAGAAGCCAGATGAAAATGTTCTGTGATATTGCGCTTGAAATAACTTGAAATAATCAGATATTTTTATTTTATTGTTTTAAATCTGAAAAGAGCTAAAATTAACTGACCAAACTGACCCATATGATATGAAATGATCAAACTGCAACCAGCAAAGTTCTGTTGTGGTCTTCGTTTTATATAATATTTATATTTTAAAGATTTTTCATCACCATCATGATGGCAAGCTTTCCTAAACTTTCCAAACCAAATCTTGTCCCTATCTGAGTAAAAAAAGCTACCTTACTTTTATCTCAATATTACCAAATCCTTATGTTTACTAGCTTACAATATTTTAAGCCCAAATTGAGCCCTAGTGAAGCTTTTTAAGCCATGGTTAGCCATGTCAGATAAAGATGTGTGATAACCATTATTATTACTGAAGCAAAGCTCATTAATTACCTTATCCCACATTATTTGTGAGTTTTAATCAATAATTTTATAATTCCGATCCTGGTTTCATCAGACTACCTACGCTGACAATGCAACGATGTGGATCATCACAGCCGTCATCAGCTCGGCAGTCATTCTTCTCATGTTACTCGTCCTCTTGCTGATGTTCCACGTTAAACGCCTCAACTCCCGGATCAACTTCCTCACTCCAGAAGAGGGAGAGCATGCATTCCGAGCGCCTGTCATACAGCCTGATGAAGCTTTAGCCAAACGTGGCTATGCTCAATACGGTGGCTCAATTGCGGGAGGACTGGACTCGCCTCGAAACGACATACCGGATTACACCTCAATCGGAAGCCCTCCTCCATTCAGTCCAACAAAATCCTCTGTTTACAAATTTTAGACGATTGCGTTTTACTAGGTTTTTATTTTATTTATTGTTGCATACACTGTTTTGTATTTAAATACCTACATAGTGTGTTTGTTAAAGATACTTTATAGGACCAGAAGAATGTTCTTATCATTATTGGAATGTTTTTACACTTGTATTTAACATAAGTACCAAGGTATTTATAGGAAACTATGTTTAAAATACCTTCACTGATTAACATTTAGATGCTATTCTATGGTGCTAAGACTAAAGCTTTCGTTTTAATGACTTCAGCTACTATTCTATTTTGTCAGCTACCTATGTACATGTCATTCACATTTTAGCGTGCAATTCAATGCACTTCTGACACTGAACTGATGATGGTTACATGGTTTTTAACTCATTAATGAGTTTGTGAGAGTTGTAATGAATAATGACTATCAATTACAACCATTATTTTATACCGATATGAGCCCTGGGCTTTTAATACGCCCTATCCGCTTAATATTTATAGTCCCTGTTTCCGTTAGTTACAAGTTGGTAGTCACTTCTTCCACCATTTTCCAAATTGGGGTGTTAGATGGTAATCAGAACTATTAGATTGATCACTTTCTTCAGCAACTCTTTCGAAGTTGATGCCTTTTGATGGAGAGTTGAGCAATTTCAGTGGTGTTTTTGTATTTTTTAGCCTAACTTCAATACTTTTATCATTTTCTCCCATTTTGGGAACTGGCATTGGGTTCTCTTTGACCAGTTTGCTTCTAGTATTATAAGTTTTTAGGCTCTCATCCGCTGATGACAGGTTTAAAGAGCTGATCGACCATTTTTGTTGTTCCCCATTCGAGCTCAGTGTCGAAGGAGGAGAAGGCAATGAACTTATTCCCTGCCAAAAAAAACAAGTATAATAAATTAACAGGCATGGATACCTTAAGCATCTAGCGTCCTCTTCCCTTAAAACCCATACCTAATTTATTCTTTTTACACCATACCTGTGAACAAATAATCAGTTTCTGCCAATTGACACTGCTCATATAAGTTGGCAGCAGGTTTCCAATGTGCATTCTTTGGACAAATGCTTCACTAAATCCTAAATCAAACATTTCAAACTTACGCTTTTTGTTCCTTTTTTATTCGCATTGTGCATTTTCTGTGCAGAGTTGTTTGTATTCCTTTTGGCTATTTTTGTTGCGATGCTAGCACCAAAAATGTCCCCGGTGGCCATACAAGCTTCTAAATCTCCGTCGTTGAAAGGGTCTTCACTTTCATTGCTGGTATTTTGTGATGCCCAAGTCCCACATGCTTTCTTCCACGAGTCACAAACATCATCTGGCAGCAACTTTGTCATGGACTTCACAGACTTAACAGTTTTCTCAGATTGGAAAGGCGGTAGTGTCTCGAGTGAAGAGTCCAACTCTTCATGAATGGAAGGACTTGTGCTGTGATATTTACCAGTTATGAGTTTTTCCTGAAAGTTTATCAAAATAAGAATTTGATTAGAAAACAAGGAATACACTATTTTAGGTGGTGCAGCATATGTATCTTTGTTTCACTCTAACATCACAGATTTTGTAAGGTGCAGAACTACAAAAATATAAAAATAAATAGCAAACCGGAGAGCCTAACTCAACTTAAGCATATTTTGTTGGCCGTATGAATTGGTAAAATGGACTGAAAAAAAACTTAAAGCTACGTCATTTAAAAGTTTGATGATGCATTACGAATTAAAAACATCTAGCTTTAAGAAAATAGAATCATTGTAGTCCTGTCTTAAGAAGATTGAAGAGGACAGGAATCATACGAGTGAAGAGATCAAAGTTCTTGGCCGGATTAATTTGTTTCAGGTGACGATTATGAGGACAAGTAAAACATGGTAGAACAAGAATCAATGTTATATAAATTCTGACCTGCTGAGACTTTTTATCGGCAACCAACTCTCTGTATTCATTGTTTTTAGCTGGTGGAGTTTCAAAGCAGACTTCTGAAGAGTCAGTAACAGCTGGTCTCTTTGCAGTTCTCTTTGCATGAGTGAAACTTGGAGCAATTTCCATAATGGGGCTTCCAGTAAATTCAAACACATCTCTAGCATCCTTAGCGGTTAAACTAGTTTGATTTTTATCAAGCCTTTTCATCTTAGCCTGGTCACTTTTTGTTTTATTTGCAAGTTCTTCAACTTCTTTTAGTTTTGAGGGAGTTTGAGTATTTAGCTTGGCTTGGTTTTGATTTATACATCTATCAATAGCTCCTCTTGCACTAGCTTTAATAGAATTCCCTGCGCTTTCCTTAGGAGATTCAATGTTTTTCATTTTTAGCTCTGCTGGAACTTTTTCCAATATGTGCTGCTTAGATGAATAACTCTCTTGTTTCTTTTCTGCCGAAAAAGTGGCCCAGCATTTAGCATTTGCTGTGATCTTAGCATCGTTTTTTATTGGCATTTTATTTATCTGGTTTGTTTTTGGTGTTTGTCTGTTGATCTCAGAGTAGTTTTCTATCGAGAGAACTTTTTCTGTCAAAGGGCTTCTTGAATTTTTGCCCTTAATCTGATTATTTTTATTTGATATGTTTCTGTTATCTGGCAGCAGAGCTTTGGGTTTTTTATGTACAGCTTTGACTCTTACTGCAGTCTTGAAAGGTAACGGAGTGTGAGGGTATATCAAGTTTCTTTTCGGAGTTGCAGGCATACTTTTCTGATTACTCGGTGTAGAACATACAGAATGTATTGGTAATTCACCACTGATATCTATGTTAATACTTTCTGCAATTTGTTCCCTGGGTCTCTTTCTTTGCAATACATTGCTCATTGGTGGGCTATGAACAAGCATAGGAAAGAGATCGGGCGATTGAAGTTTTCTTGAGTGTGGTGTTTGAGCTAAGGACTTGCCATTTCTGATAATTTTGTTGTTGAAATCCCCATGGATATCCAAATCACCCAATTTATTTATTTGTTTCACTTTTTGGGTTTCCTTATTAAGCCTTTGTTTCACAAGCTGCAAATTTTCCTTTTTTACATTGGGTTGCTGAACAGTGAATTGAAGGGCCTCGTTTTCTTTGTTGGCTGTAGCTGGCCTTATTTGTGGATCTGCACAATTAATTCCGGGTACTATATTAGAATCAGGAAGATTGGTACTAGATTGAACTTTCATTTTCTTTTGCTCAGGTGGATCCATTAGTGTAGATGATGATGCTGCCATCATTTGCGACTAAAAAAAAACAAACATAAAAACATGGGACTCATTATAATACTAATACCAGACCAAGGCACTGAAACTTAATTTTTACAAAGAATCAGAAGTAGTTATAATTTTCAAACCTGCCAGATATTTTGCTGAAGTAAATCTCTTAATATTCTGTCTGACCTTATAGCATTTTGCCGCATTTCATAAGTCGCCTCCAAAGTTAAATAGCAGAGGCGACAAATGTATTGAGTTCGTTTATCATCACTTTCAGAAATCTAGAAAAATGACAAAGTGGGGTATTATTATTTTTTTCTTATTCTTACTAAATAGTATACGTAAAATATCTTACATTTAACAAGAAGCATTTGTTCAATTTCATGGCAATATTTTTTTCAAGACAAATTTGACCAAATATGTTCAAGTTGACACAATCAAATTTTAAACAAATTCTGCACCAAGTATTGCATAACTCTTGATTTCCACGGTTTTCCATTATGAAGAACGTAAAATCGTAAAGATCGGACAGAAGAGAGAACTTTTACAGTGGTCCAAAGCAAAGGTCCAAAGGATTTGAAAATATCGAGACCAAAGGCTTATTTGGTGTTGTTGCTAATCCTGCGCCCCCTTAACATGGCATGTTAATAAAAAGGCATTCCACAGATTTTGATTTTCTTACAAGTTATCACGTTTGTTCTGATAGCAAATTTCGCCAAAAATACTAATTTCCTTAAGTGTTGAATACCTTGAATTATTTTTATTTTAAAATTATTAGTTAATTTGTGACCACGTTCCCCAAAGTTCTCCTCACCCCTCACATGAGTTGTGGTCAGATGAGGTTAGTATCAAAATGGTAGGTAGTGAATGTAAGTTAGTGGTTTGAGGTTGGTTTCATGATTTATTGCCTAATGCGGAAGAGAAGACTGCTTCATAAGCTTTTTTCATGCCAGAGAAAAGCTGCTTGCGCAACACCTGATTTTATAATCAATTTGTGTTGTCGCTGTGCCAGTCGCGGTCTATCTCCTCACGATAGGATTCTGAGGACACTTAACCTAGAACAAACGTCTAAGCAATTCTCGACTTTTAAACACGTTATTACCAGCCAGGGCAGTAAAATGGAGTTTTGTGAAGTTCCAACAGTGGAATGTGCTGCTCCAGATTGGCTTAATAGGCAGTTCTTAGAAAGGGCGCTGCGAATCAGTTACAAGGATCCACAATTGACAATAGCCCACCACGATGTAAGTCCAGCTACTTCGCCAGGTGACAACTATGTTAGCGAACTTTATCGCATCGCTATCGACTTTACAAACAATGAAGCACGACGTTCGGTTATCATTAAATGTCTTCCAACAGCTGAATACAATTTAAAATTTATTCAAGATGCTCGTCTATTTGAAAAAGAAATTAACTTTTATGAAGAAACTCTACCCGCAATGAGTCTCATTGATCTTGCACCTCGGTGCTTGTTCACTAGACACGACTTATTAATCCTCGAAGATCTTACTGAGATTGGTTTTAAGATGATCAATCGACGTTGCGGTCTGGACATTTGCCATAGTCAGGCAGCAATCAAATCGCTTGCCAGGTTGCATGCCAACTCCGCCCTGCTACCAAATTCTACCAATGATTTAGCTAGTCGATATCCAGAAACTGTTTACCACGACTATGATCACGCTTTCCGATACATCGAGCATTCTCTTCTCTCTCTGGCAGATGTAGTAGAAACGTGGCCAGATTACAAAAATTTTGGAAAAACTATCCGCAGTCTCTCAAAAACAGTTTTGGATAAGGTGATAAAATTGATGCCAAGAACTGCTCCAAGTAATGATTTGAAATTTTTTGTCTTAAACCATGGTGATTTCTGGACCAACAATGTTATGTTCAGCTACGATTCTGCGTCAAACATCAAAGAAGTTCGAGTTCTCGACTATCAAATGTGTCGTTACGCTTCTTTGGCACTCGACTTGCAGTACTTTTTATACACCAGCCTCAACGAAGAAGACCAGACGAGCGCCGAACAAGTTTTACTGGACACGTATCGCCAAGAGTTTTGCTCCGTGATGGAACAAAGTGATTACTTTACTGCTGCAGAGCTGGTATCGGAGATGAAACGTACTGAAATCTTTGGGTTCCTAAGTGCGTGCATGATGCTGCCGGTCGTCCTTGCTAACCCGGACGAGAAGTCACCTGACCTGGGGAACGTTGCTGAGACCTCCGCAACGCTTGAATGGCATCGTGGGTCGCAGTTCAGAAGGCAATTTCAGGGTATTCTTAAACATTTTGAGAAAAAGGGGTTATTTGATTAACAAAATTAAAGACGGTTTGGTGAAGTGGTTCAGAACTGTGGGTGAATGTTGTGGTGAGTATCGGACTTGCTATGCTGAGATTAACTTGTCCTAAAAAGGACCTAAAAAGTCAACAGTCCTGAAGATGTCGGCGTCGACGAAACGTCAACTTTTTAGGACCACAAGTCAATCTCAACAGAGCAAGTCCAATACTCACCACAACAAAATTATAGATATAGATAAATGAAATTCCCAGTAGGTACAATTTAGCTTTTACGATAGATATTAAAGGTTTTTATTTTATTTTATTATGTGGCATTAAATGGCAGTACTGTTTAGCACCGACTCGAATTGTTTTTCACTTGTTTTATAACCGGAGTTCAATTTTTAAATCATTACATGATGTAAATCTTTTTGGTGTTTTTTTTAGATACATTCTTTTATTTTAATTTCCAATGGATGTTAATATAAAAATACATTTTCTCTTTTTATTTATTTTATTTTATTTTTTTCTTTCTGACTGTGTGTGAAGGAAAGAGAGAGGGAGTGCAACATACCGGAGAAGAAGATTGGCAGTGTACTTTTCAAGAAATTCTTGGGATTTCTACAAATTTCACGACAAGTGCACTACGCGATGCCAATTAAGTTGCTCTACCTCTTCCTTTTCTTTTCCAACACAATCATTATCCAGCCTCTTGGCATAGTGATTGAATTTATTTTAGTACCTCTTTTTAAATACTTTTTCTCTGGGCCATTGAGTACAAAAAAGATAACGCTGTCTTCAACTCATTTCATGTTTTCATTTATTTTAATTCCATTTATAAACAGCTTTTACTTGGGCACCAAATTTCTTCTAGAATGTGTCTTTAGGTATGTTCGATTCAAATGTGAAAATATTTGAGGTTATATGTGATTGTGGCAACCATTTAAATTATTATTGTTTTATACTACACCTTTGTATAAACCTATCAGTACTTGGTGTTGGTGTTTTCCGTAAGCGACTTAAGTTTCCCGTGAAAATACCATTTGAGAGAATCTACATAACCATTTATTCGATTTGTAATGGGGAAGAGGAAAGAAGAAAAGCAATTTATCGAAATCGAAGAGCCTGGCTGCAGTAGATTTTCTCTTACAAGAAACAAAGGGAAAGCGTCGTCTCAGCGTCTTTTCCGCTACCAACTTTTGCAACTTTGCATACCAGCCTTTTGGCGCTCTTACCATAAAAAATTATTTAATTCATTTGTAAACTTCTTAAATTACAATTACCTTTGTACTTACTATTTGCTTTATTTTCTACAAAAGTTGTAGACAGGCAGTAAAATGGCAGTAGGTACTTACACCCAATGTCATCTCTGTGATTACTATTAATCTTATCATAAATGAAATAATATGCTTATTAAGTATATACCTATACCTATATATTTATAATTTGTTACAAACATTTTATAGTGGCCAGTTATTTTTTTGTTTTGTTTGAAAAACTTGTTATTGAAAACTGAAATACATTTTTGCTTGGCTGTACAAGGAATTTTTGTTGAGCTCTCTGTGTTTCAACATGATAATTGTTTTTAATAAAAAATTCCCTTGAACCAATATTGCTTGTTAATATACATTTAATCTGAGCAACACTCATTTCGTATTCTGTTTGCAGTGTTTTGTTACCCATTTAAATTCTGACTAAACAAAGTGCATCAGAAAAGACAAAGTGATACCTACTTATCAATCGTTCATTGCCACCTCCTTTTTACTCACCTTTGGCATACAAGACATCGTTATTTGTATCTTGGATTTTGCAAAGGCCACACGAATTTTGGAGGACGTTTGTCATTTCATTCTTTGTCGGTCTAAAGAAACTGATATGAATAATTGCTCTGATTAAAGGCCGATTTTTAAATGGCTTGTTCAGAACCTAACAGTCCGTTAATTTGTTGTTTACTTGGCAACAGCCAATCAGAAGATGTCTTGTTTGTTAATTTCGTGAAGAGTCACTTAAATACCGGCTCTAAATGACATTTCCCCAAAGCTGTTCTAGAAACTGCCATTTACTTTTTTCTGAACTAGTTATGCTCATCTGGCAAAAATTGGTTAACGTTGAAGCGATCTTTAAAGGTACTGGAAGGCCTAGAGCCCGTGGATCTCGATCACCGATGAAAAATTAGATCGAGTCAATATTTCTTGAAATTTTTTATCTCAAAAGTCACTTACGTTCCACAGATATAAGCTCTAAATTGCGGGGAGCGAAAGAATATAAGTTTTAGGTACAGATTGGATAAATTTTGTTGTTCCAAAGAAAAGGTGAGATGCATTTGTATTCTGTACACTAAAAGAAAAATCTCCTGTAGCACTGAAATGGGTAAAAATTCCAGGAACATTTATCATTCATAAATCAGGTCCTATTGAGAACAAACTTTAAAAGGCCCCAAACCACAAAATTCCTTCAAATGCCTGGATTAAATATTTCTTTAATATATGATTTGGGTTGAGTTGATTATATGGGAATTCATGATTTCTGTGCAATTTCTGTGTCTGCCCCAAAACCATTCCTTTCTTTAAGCAGTCCAAGCCAACACGTCCAATGGAATAGGGTGCTATAAAACAATTACCCTTATCCAAAAATGTATGCGATGTGTTTCTGGAAGACCTAAATTACCTTTACTTTACAATCGTTGATACGATAGAACGGTAGTGGATGCCCAAAGAAAATAAGAGAGTAAAACAATTCTGAGTGAAGTGGTATAATTTTTGTAGTGACGAGTACAGACTGATTCCTGCTACCTAATCATTAAGATAACACCACTTCATTATAATGATCATTATAATGACTTGATGATAATGATATTCCAGAGTCTATATTTTTGTGTGTGGGATCTTTTATTGACATCATGGGCAATGATAGAAATGGGCAACGTTACACTGCTGGCACTTCCGCTACGCGTGGTTGAAAAATGCTATCAAATCCCAGTGCAAACAAGTTAGCGATCTGATGACGAGCGTGCCGTTGCCATGGTTACAGGAGTCGGCGCCGGAGGCTGCCCCCCTCCCCCCCCCCCCCCTTGCTAGCAATCACCGAACTTTGGGCCTGTTATTTTTTTTCATTCCAAACGTATCTGTTAATTTTAAAGCGAGGAGCAATGTGTGAATGAATGGCGTGTTATTATTTTCTGAGTCTAGCGCCACTTTTGAAGAGAACGATTTTTTTGGGAACCTTTCATGTTTTTTCTTTTACCTTTTTTCTATTTAAAAGGCTAGAATCTGGGCCAATTGTGCAAACTGAGTCGATATAGAGGTGAATTTTTTGTACCATTTTCAGCGGTACTTTTTAAATGTACGCCTTCTGTTACCTTATTCATGTTTCTTTTATTATTATCAGAAACAAATAATTAAAATCCGAGTATTATCTTTACGTCCCTATAAAATGACCTTAAAGATAAGCAGCTAACTAGCGCTTAGGTAAGTAATTGTCATGTACTACATAATCAGATTTACGTTATCTCTATCTTGGTATATAATCTATCCAATGAGAGAAGATACCATGTCGACGCCCAAAGAATAAATTTGTTTCCACTGGCTCTTAATTAAGGCAAAAATGATCTAGAGGGCTTTTATTTGGTATCTTCTCTCACCGAACGGACGGTTATGCGCCAGCCAAATTTCTTTCCCACAGTCATCTTCAATAGAGTTGGTACCCCCTCTGATTTCCATCCCTCACATTTCAGTGTTTTCTAACAACAGAAAACAATACTCATGAGATCTATAGTCCGTACACAAGTAAACGTCAGATTAATAATGAGATTCATGTACTAATTGTCCCCAACTAGAGCATTGTTTCACCGACGTTGACTGCACGCAAATTTGTCATTATGCACATGTCACTACCCCCGCCCGTTCGAACTGCATCCCCCTCCCCCTTCGGGCGTCGCTGGAGGGCGTCCCGACGACAGAGCAAGAGAACGACATGCACACCCTGATAGGGGTGGGAAAGTTCTGTCTATTTTAAATAGTTTTGTTCCACTGGGTCCTGACAGTGGTAGGGAAGTGAATCCTGTATCTCGAGGAAGTACTATGCAGCATAACTTAACAGAACAACAGACATAGTTTTTATTTTATTAGAACCACCAATTTTAAGGCCACCTAGACCCATTTATGCTTACAGAGCTACTTGCAAGCAAATTCATGTAAATGGCTTTGAAATTTTAGGTTCTAATAAAACTAGGTATATAAGACATTAGACCAATTAGACTATACCTACCTACACTAATTTTGAAGCCATATTTTTGAAAACGCGTGAAAATATTCTCTGACCAACTGAGCATTTACCATATATGCCATCATACATTTAACCGAAGATTTAACTCGAATAGGTTAATAAGGGATGTAAGTTTTAAATTTGAAGCAAATTTGTATGTTTTTTCCTAGAAGATTAACACATCCCTTTGCCCCAAAATCTGCTTTCTCTCTTTAACAAGGCACGTGTTTTGCAGTTTGCTTGTTTTTTTAATCAACGAGACCTGCAGACAAACGAATTTTCCCGTTTGGTTTTGACTAATGGGGGTTTGGGGTCATTCTTCGGCCTGTCCCTGGTTTCCTCGCCTCACTGATTGGAGCATGCGGTGCAGAACGACGCTCCGACCGACGCTCCGACCGACGCTCACTTTCGGTGATCATTCGGGATCACTGGTCAATGGATTCATACCCTCCTCCTCACCCCTTGGGGTACTCTGTTCGCTGACTCTGGGCCAAGTCAATCGAATGCACGCGGGAATGCGTCGCCTAATTGGAGGGGCAAATCATTCGTTGCAAGACGTTGCATTCATGGCGTAATGATCTGAGATAATGATGATGTGATTTCGGTGCTGTGGATTGTTGACCAGTTTGTTTAGATGGGTTAGATACGTTTAGGTGTTTGGGTAGGAATTGTTTGTTAAGATGGTTTGAACCAAAGATACTAGCTTAGAGAGAGGAATTATGACTGGTTTTGGTTTTGGAATGTGACAAGGAAGATTTGTTTTTCGTGGTAGGTCTCAAATAATTTTGTTTGTGTTATTATGCAATTTATGTGCGAGATGGGAGATCCAGAGAAAAAATACATTTATTTTTTATACTTTTTAAGTTTAGGTATATTAACAGTAAAGTATGTCAATGGTTTTTTAAAGATTGACTATTTACAATTTGCTTGACATACTGAAAGGAAAAAATTATAAGATGTAGCATTTCATTTCTCTACCCATGCTTTTCAAAACTTAAAAGTATTTTGTAAGTACATTACATTACATCAAACGATATAAGTTTTATAGTAGCGCTGTGGGATATATTTTATTCAATGAACATAATTAATAGTAAGTATAGGTACTGACATATGTATGACTCATAAGGGGTGCACGACTCAACAGTGCCAATTGTAAACATTTGGTTTCAAGTTTTAAGTCTCTGATGCTCTTGACAATTATCTAATAGCCACTAATTTGTGTCATGCCACAAAGACAGAGGGATTCACAACGCTAAACCCACTTTCGGTTCCCAGCGTTTGAAAATGATATCAAATCTGCCTTGTTAAGTTTACTATTACGGATTTTTAATTAAATGTAATCTTCACCTATGACTACTGTACATGTTATCGCAATATTGTTCAGTAAATTTATCAAATTATTCCCTATTTTCGAATCTTTGGTGGGAGAACAGTGACAATTTAAAAAATAATAACCTATTTCTTGGAAGACTCACTGCTCGCATTTTAAGATACATTTTACTCAATGTTATTATTAAACGTCTATAATATAATATCATGAATAGTGCTCAATCTTTTTTATATTTATATTAACATATCATACACATTTCAACGATAAATTTAAAATCACAAAATCTGATCTCCAAGATTCCTTTCGATCCTCCAAAACCTCATTACGCTGCCAAGCCTGGTGCTAATTCTTAAGTTATTGTTCTTTTATATGCTACAATAAGACACTTCAAGTTCAACAACTCGCATCACCGTTCGGCAAGCTGCTTTTATAGCGGAATCCCATAAACAATATCTTAAATCTAATGGCGCAACTACTTGTCGCAGCAAAAGAAATTAAACTGAACTATCTTTTATGAGATCACGTGACTAAAAGAATTGTCCGTTAAACTTGATATCGACTTTCCATGAAAAGGGGACTATTTCTTAAAGACATCAATTAATCTTGCCAAAGAAATTGCAAGCTATGGCTCAAAAGTTCAAGAAAGAAAACACCAGATTTACCCAGAGTAAAGTTTTGGCCCTACTGTTCAGGTCAGTGTACATACTCATGCGTCAATTGATACTGCTGAGTATCCACAATCACACTTGTATACCCCGGCTGAGTAATCTCATGGTGATGGTAGCCCTGCGTCTGACTCTGATTATTATTAAAACTGCAGGCCAAATTGAACTGAGCCTGTTCAGGACAGAATCCGCTAGCAAGTACAGAAGCCAAAGGCCCTAAAGAAGACGACTGGTTGTCCCCTTCGCTACTCGAACAACTACTAGACGCCGAAGAGAACGGTCTCGGGTCTGGATACGAGTAGAAAATGTCAGGATAGTATCCTGGATTGTGTTCCTCGGGGTACGCAGGGAAACCGCCACCATGTGGTACTACATAGTCGTAGTTGAGTCCACCGCTCGAGTCGCTGTACTCGTCTTCGGGGATGGGCACGGAATGGGCAACTGGCGCTGGCGTCGTCACAGGAGGACGGTACTTGGGTGCCCTTGTCGAAGGAACGCGTGCTTTTATCTGCTGAAAAAGAGAGAACAGTGCACGATGTTACGGAGTTTTAGTTAAAAGATTGCCACAGATAACTTGCCTTGCAATACCTATTTTCCCTATTTCAATTTTTTTACAATCTCCTTGGACAATGTTATCAAACTCATCAAAAATCAAAATTACTATCGAAACAATTGCCTCTCTAAGCTCAGATGTTAAGAGTATTAGCCGTAAGACTTGGGCAGGAGTTACATCCTCTGAATTTTCATTAAACTCATCAAAATCCAAAATGTACTTTTAAAACAAAATCATGCTCTAAAAGTGCTGACAATAAGAGAGTGAGAGATGGACTGGAGTTCAGTTCCTTGAATTGAATAAGACATTGAGTTTAGAGTGACCGAACGGTTTGGCGTGTTGGAAACACCGGTTCTCGTTGGATCTCCGAAGTTAAGCAACACTGCGCTGAGTCAGGTATTGAATGGGTGACCATTATACACATGACCAGTTCTGTTCGGGAGAGAGGTTGGAGGGATGAAAGTTAGTACAGCAACTTCATTCGCCTTGCTTATCAACCTCTCGACAGCATGGATTTGTGGAGGAATCCTGCTGTTCGAGTTGTACCGTCCTTCAGAAGGGACGTGAAGCTGGTGGTCCCCTTGGTGCTTTTCGACAGGAGTAGGCTACGTGCCGGCACCGGGTTTCCCCTCCTCCCTTCTAGGCTAGGTTAGGTGCATCATCATCCTCATCATCATCCACTCATTCACCGACGCCATTAGACCAGTGCCGCAGGGCCAGTTGTCAAAACAGTGCGCCGTTAAACACCACAAATAATAATAATAATAATAATAAGTTTAGAGTGAATTTGTATAGCTGTCATTGGCATCTTCACTTACGAGGGCAGTAAATATTCATGTATAAAAATATGCTTGGTATAAGTAAAAATCTCAGACAAATTTGTATTTGTAAAAAGGATTTATGTTTAAGGACACTTTTCCACATTTGTATGATCTCAAGGTTTCTCTTGGTTAGGTCCAGATTCCTGGATGCTTCAAACCAATTCTTCACATCGTGGTGAACGAATCCAAGCCTCCTCCATAACTTCGCAAAATTTCCATGAGATGGCTAACCGACTTATGGACAGTCCACAGGACTGAGTGACTCACCTCTACTGCTGGCACTGCCTCCTCCCTTGTGTTGACTTGATCGAAATTCAGCACCAACTCCTTGGCCTCGAGGTCTGTGAGCACGTAGTTGACGGAGACGATGCAGTGTGGTCTAGACGACCGGGAGTTGTGTACAATAGTCGCGTAACTCTGCATCCACACCCAGCCTCCATCTTTGGTCAAGAAGCGGTAATACTTGGTGGTCACTTGGCCCTTGCACAGTACTGCAACGAGAGGAGCGGGATATGTCAGGAATACATTATTTTCTTTTGTACATGCAGGCTAAGAAAATGCATGTTAGTATCTTTGGTTAGTATACTGCATCTGTTTCACCTTGACTGAGAGCGCGGTTTTGCTTCACACGTACATGATTAACCCCAATTTTTCGAAAGTAATTTTCTCTTAGATTTGAAGGTGCTAGGACCATAGAGAAAAGAATGGGTTCTAAGCTAGGGCTGTTTTCTGTGAAGTTCAGCTTGACATGGCGCTCAGGCATTACACAGTAAGTTTGCTATCAAACCAAAGAGCTATGTAAATATCGCGATCTTATTACTCAGAAAACAGAATAATTATCTTTATAGTTTTAGAGACCCCATGCAAGAAACCCTCTGCGTGTAATCCGTTGATTATTGATATATTATACGAGAACCTGTTCATATTGATTTAGAGCTTATTTTGCTACAGATTATGCATCGCTTTAATACAACAGAGAACAAGTTTCCTATAACGTATCACTTTGAAAACTAAATTAAACTACAAAATGTTCTCAGCTGCAAGTAAATGATGCACTAAAAAATGCGAATTTCGTTTTTGACGCGCCTCTAGTATCATGTAATACACGTTATTCTATCACGTGGCTGACGATACACAACCAAACCCTCCCTCCCGCTGTATCCCAATTGCAATGCACACATGCTCTGGTGTATTGATTGCCGGCTTGTCGGGGTAATGGGTCCAAGTGCTTCCACTTTGTTATCATTGTTTGAACAGAACAGCCCCACTCCCCTCCTCCCCAACACCCTCGCAGACTCGCTACCACCCGACATTTCATTCCTCCTGATGCTACTATACACTGCAGTCCAGCCATCAAGTTCTGGCCCCGGAAAAGTCCCGCTTATCCTGTTATTTATTGTTTTCCACGGGGAAATAAAGTATATACACGGAAAAGGCTTTCATGGCCGACCATTTGTCATCGTTTGAGATTTTCATTACTTTACTGTGGGCAATGTTGGTGAACCAAGTCATGACTGCTTTTAATATGTGCGGATAAAATCCGTGATTAATTTAAAGATCTTAGCTCACATTTCCAACCAATTTATTTTAGGTGTGTTTAACGACGCACTGGATTTACATGCTATTCAATTTAACAAACGAAGTCGAACAAAAGTGCGAGATACGAGGAAGCTTCTACGACGGGAACACCGTGAATGGGGTGAGGGGGGTCACTACTCCTCAGCGTCCTGATCGCCGGGTGCCTGCGCGAAGTTTAGGTGCCGATGACGTCCCAAGAGGCACGGTTCCGGGCTAAAACTACGTAGTGCGACCGACGCCTGCGGCAATCAAGGTTGCGACAAGGTTGCGATGAGAAGGATAGAGAAGCAAATAGAACAAAACCGCGATAGCTTTTGAACACGATTGGTGAATGAATAAACGTTGACACATTATGACATTTATAATCAGTTTCTTCCACATTTGTTTCGAAACAAGAGAATCTCCCGCTACAGCTTTTAAATAAATCGATCAAATATACCTTCGAGTGTAGGTAGGTTACTCATAAAGCTCAGTTATTTCGGATGAAAGTTACCCAATTTTAAAACGCTGACCGTACCTCCACACTTGCAATGGTGGAATCATTTGGGCACACGTGTTCAGTTGCTCTAGGCGAGTACAAAACAAAGAAAAAACAGGAAAAAAAACATCTGGCGAACTAAAAGGCCCATGAAAAATGTATAATATAAAGTTTTAGGGAATGTGCTTTAGTATAGAAGGGAATACTTAGACACTATACATAATTGTATAAAACTGTTGGAAATAAATATATATATAATGGCATCTAGCATTCACGCTGCTGGGTCATGCTTTTTTCGAGATACCTATTGTTTGTTGGAAAGGAAGCCAGACATCATTCGCTTGCTGGTTTCAGCTCCTTAGTGGAAACACCAGAAAAACAAAGAACCCTGCAAACGTTTTTATAAACTTACGGGTATGGTGCGAGTACCGCATGTGCATGATATCACATCCGTGAATGTAATGGTACAGCGTCTTCTCGATTAGGTCCTGGGGTTCGTAACCGGTCAGATGCATCACCCTGTAATAACGCAAACACTTTAGTTCAACTCTTCAGAAATAGTCCTAACATGTCACGTAAATCGCACCGATGCCTGAAATCACGTGTGTGTTTACAAAAGCAAATGCCGTGTGCAACACGCGTGCCCTACAAGTACGTGCCGAATGGACTGCGCGTCGGCGTAATTCGCTCTGAATCATTGCAGTTTGCTTTGCAGCTGCAGCATGATGCACCTTTTTTTAGATGAGTGCATCAGTTGGTGTTTTTCGCAGGCGGCTCGGTTGGTAACGGGGGTTTGCCGGTGGCTTGTTTTTGAAGTGACGTGGTGTCGCGTTTCTCTGTACAAACGTGATTTTAATTTGCTCTCCGAGAGACACTTTAAAAAATCGATTAAGTGTCGGGTTTTTATGGCTGAAAAAGAGGGTCGATCTCGAAGCTGTCGGAAAAAATTGGAAAATAATCTGGGGTAAAACTAAAGGGACTTATTTGGAATTCAATTCCATTGATACTGATATTGACTTCTGTGGTAGAGATATATCTCATGAAATAATTGAAAGGGCTGCACGTTTAGATTGGCTTGTGTTGCTTAACTACGCACTGTTTAGCGCATCGGGTCCGGTGGCTCTACTCTAATAGCATCGGCAAAATCAAGTGATGAACATCGCCTAGCCTAAAATTTGACAACCCGCACCGGGTTCGAAACGTTTGTAAATTCTGTCGAAGACCCATAAGACCCCTTGTGAAGTTGAGTATTTATAAATCGGAAAGTTATCAAGCATACGACGAGAAAAACTGTTGTAAACGAAATGCTCTTCTATGCCGACCTTTCTTATCAACAAAACTGGCCATGCGTTCCATGGTCACCATCCAATGCCTGACTATGCGCAATGTTGCTTAACTTTGGCATTCTCACGAGAACCAGAGAGAAAATATATCTGGCATGCCAAACCGTTAGTGCAGAAAACAAAACATTACAATAAATTTGATTAATTGAAGAACCGTCTATTTCAAGATGAGATGCGTCAATAATAAACTTTATTTATTTTTATGAATATTTCGAAATTTGATGTGGTATAACTGTGTTAACGGCGTTAACCTACAAGGTTTACCAGTTCTTTGATAAATGATTATTTACTTAAATTGATCTATAAGTATTACATCAAATAACATAAAATCTAAAACATGTTCTCACCTTGCGTCAAGGAAGATGAGCTTGAGGTCTAAGCTAGCTCGGAACATGAACATATTGCAGTGCAGCTTGATTTCGGTGATTGCGCTGGGGGGCAACGAGTGTCCGACGGCGACTAATCCAACGTTTTGGTAACACCCGTCGTACGGTGCTACGTCACTGGGATACTGCTTCACCTTTAGGTAGCCCGAGCAGTGGATCACCTACAAAAGACAATACATTATTGAAAGTTTTTTTTTTACTATTGGTCTATTACTAATTGGGAGGATATTTAGACAAAAACGAGTAGACCAAATCGAATGTTTTGTGCTGAAAACCCTTTTTGAAAAATTTCATCGTCTCGGTATTTTTGATAACTACCCGAACTTGATTATTATGTTTTAAATCATTAGCAAAGTATATCTACTCTTCAGAATAAAAATATCTCATATCAACAAGTCCAACAATTAAAAATCAAACGTTCTATTTGAAACAAAATTAGTGCGTATTCCCCATAGATAGTTCTGTGTTTGCTCTAAATACTATAGATTACATTAAAACTCTGCAGTAATAACTTTATTGACACCTTTCCTTCAATTGGCTCAACAGAAAAAAATGTGAGACTGCAATGTCAATATATCTCTCTAAAACCTCACCGTACCTATGCAGGTATACCTGCACCGTTGCATGCATGCAGCATGCACTTCATTCATCGTGATCTTTGACGAAAAAGTTGCCAGAAAGTCTACCGCTTCACTCCCTGGCTCGTTATCCTCATAATCTATGCGTGCTCAGCACTGGGTCTGTAGGCACCAGCGGAAACGTGCCCCGAAACAATAGGATCAGTTTCACTAGGGTACACTGGGGTACATTGCCAATGAAATGGATCTCTCACCTCTTCATGCCACCTAGAGTATGATAGATGAACCGGCTTGGTTTAGTTTGTACGAGACAAAATACCAAGGGAAATACCTCAAATATCATGCCACTTTGAGGTAATAAAAACATTGGTATCGACAATTGAAATACCTTTACGCGTTCGTGACTTATTTGAGGTGAGACGTGCTCTGTGAACGATGAGTCTAGTTTGAGTTTTGTGGACTTTTATAATAGGATTGTCATTTCGGGGGTGGCATGAACCCGGTCATTTTGCTGGTGTGAATTGTGCTGGGAGGGGGAATAGCGAGGAATTATACCATCCAAGTGAGCGTAAATGAAAATGAGTTTTGGGCACATTTTGTTCGTGCTGCAGCTGTCTTTTGAATGATAACATAAATGAATATGTGGATTGATCTATAAGTTATCGTGTGACTATGGTTATTGATTGACATTGGTACTTTTGCTTTGAGACACATGTTAGTTACTGTCTAAAAATGAAATTTTTATAACATCACCGATTTTTTTTCTCAAACTCAACTTCCTAACGTGATTTTGAATCTAGATAGGAATTATTAATAAAGTATATAAATGTTTTGAGCTGCACCAATGGAACGTTCCATTCCTCGCGTTCATGAAAACTTCAAGAGATATCACGGAAACTTCTCGCATTCTTGTTCCCCTGGTACCTATTTCGGCGTTACCGACCTCTTTGTGATAACTTTCACCATCCTAAAAATATTTACCACACAACCACCCGGCTTTGTAAACGAATTTTAGGACTGAGTTCCTTGAAACTGCTAGTGGCTTTCGCGTTTTCGTTTTCGTCGAAGTTACAGAATCGCAAGTCTCGAGCGTTGTCACGAAAGTGCTCGGTTTTATACCAGGCTAACATGGCAGTGAGGCAGTCCCGGCGTGCCGGCTTCCACCGCCGGTCCCTGGCATCTAGCGTGCACCGATCGATGGCAAGGGGGACGGCACATAACTATGGGCGTGACCATCGGGTAAGAGAAGGGGGCGATCAGGCGCATGCAGTCTGATCTCTCAGATATCGATTAATATTTCCTAGAGGCTGAGAGTACGTTCAAGATCGAACCAATTCGCATGTACACACTTGTATTCGATGTGTAGTTATTTGATATTGTCGTGAATTTAGTAAAGGACAATTTTTAGCTGAATTCTTACCTTGTAGCCGGACGTTGTGAGGCCCGCGTTCCTTTTCGCTAGAACACATTTCATCCTGAGGAAGAAGGCTCGTTCGATCTCGTACTCTGGAAATGGAAAACAATCCCTTCTTATTTGTATTTGACTTGGACTTCAGACACCCTTCCGAATAGTAGTTGCGAAATGGAGCCGATTCCTGTTCAAATGTTTGCCATATCCATATCCATAACCTCAAATTGATTTGAATTTGAAATTTCAACAAAATACGCGATCTGTGTTTTTTTTTTCTGCAGGGTATCTGCGCTGATGAGTGTTGGTACATGGCAAATATTTATTTTAAATTAATTTAAATTGATGGATATCCATATTGGTATTTAATATTGGAGAAATATTCAAGCTAAATAAATCGACCAGCCGAATATTAGTATCAACAAACATGTGGAACATGCAAAGGAACACGCAGAAAATCATCCGTTCCTCAATCTGAAATGAAACAAGGTATACTAAACATAAGGTCGGGGATATTCTGGAAGCATTCTTACCATGCATGTGATGGTGGTGGTGTGCTGACGTGTACCCTGGAGCCGGTCCAGTCAGCACTGACGTCATCTCATCGTGGTCAGCAGGGTGTATGTACTCGTAGATGCTGTTCCCGGTCAACTCGACCTGCAGCGTGCCAAGCAATACACCCAAAGTTACTTCACAGTGCGCTAAGCGTTTCATATAAACATGTCAATGTTCTAGGGAGTTTTCGAAAAGCAAAATTATTATGCCTTTGAAAGTGGCGAGTTTAAAATTGTATTGATATGCGATCCAGTTAATTAGGGTGTTTTGGGCATGCTAACTATGATATGGTGTCACATCACGCTTAAAATAATACGTATTTGTCGTAAAAAGGGCAAAGGGCTGCGAGATTCGTCCTGAAACCAAGCCTTCAGAGAACAGTGACCGAACAGAAACATTAAGTTGAAGCTAGACTTTTTTTTAGTATCAGTGAAAGAAACTTGACCAAGCATGCGTTAAAAATCCCATCAACTGAAATAAATTTGAATCACTATTTTTGGGTCCCCTTCCCATCCGACTCCTGATTTGTGTTGTTCCTATGATGCATTTAAACTTTAAATTACCCTTTCTAGCGATAAACATCTGCTAATTTACGATAATGGTAGACGAGTGTGTAAGCTCCATGTCATCAAACATAACAAATCGTCGACATTTGGTGTTTAAATTGGGACATAATTTTAAATCACCAGAGCAATGCGAAACCCAATTCAATTTAAACCCCGGAACATGCGGTTTCAAATGTATGGTCATTCCACTGCAGTTCACTGCCACGAAACTATTGTGGAGAAAAGACGCGAGTCCCGTACATTTTTACTAAGTTCTTCCCTGCCAGATTATCGATGTACGTAATTACTATTGATTTGGGATTTGTAGGTTCCCTGTATTTGCTATAAAAGGCCAAGTGAGTTATAAATATTGGCAAAAAAATGACAGGACATTTTGCGTGTTCGGTTATTTCGCAAGAAGAAAAGGGGGGCCCGACCTGGACTTACATATGACTTGATTTACAGGGCTAAATTTACTTGGCTAGATTTACAGGACTAGATTTACCGGCGTTTTATACAAATCCTGGCCCTGACATCAGCAAGCTAAAAGGAAAATTACACGTGCATAGATAGGTAAGGAATAAGAACGCATTGCATTTGTAAATGTTAGTACCACTGACCGCAGTGTTATGGACACGTTATAATGAGCAAACTACTTTTGAAAATAATTTCTTTAATTGAATTCTGGACTCGATGAGGTATGAGATGGTAGGCAGGGATCAAATTTCACATGAGAAATTGACCTAGTGGAAATTGTCAAAAAGAGAACATATAACATTTACCATTTTAATAAATTCCGAGTTCATTTGACGATTTGAAACCATGCCAATAAAACCGGCAGCAAATTATTTTTTTTTTTTTGTATATTTACGTGAATATAAAAATTTTGCATAGGCTGGTGCAAAAGCGTCTGATACATGCATAACTAATACATCTCACGTCTTTTTTGTTTCTAAAAGCTTAAGAATCGCAATTTTTTAATTTAAAAAACGGGACAAAGCAAATAACTTTTAATACAATCATTGCAAGTTTAAGTCGTAAGACACCGATTTTAAATGTTTTGTGTTTATTTTGAAAAGCACTACTTCGATTACACAGCAGGCGGTAATTTCGACTATTAAAACAAAGGCGCCGCGTAAAAAATAGAGAAAAACCAAAAACAAAAACGTTTTGGTTGGGAAATCCGTTGTATGGAAAAGCACGCGACATAAACGTGAAATGCGTTTCTTGTGAGTAGTTATAGATTGGTTAGATTGCGTGGACACACGCATGCACTACCACCTGCGAGAGTCCGAGGTGCACCGACGCCGTCTCTGAGATGTACATGATCTTGCCGTCGGGCGCGACCACAAAGATGAACCCGTCAAGGGTCTGGAGCAAGTGCGATCCCAGCTCCTTAATGCTGGACTCGTGGGGGTTGCCATTGGCAGGCGACGCGCCCCAAGCGTCTCCTAGACCTACAAAGGAAGGAAAAGTTCGGCTTAGCATTCTTCCAATCTAAATTCCAGGTTTCATTTCTCAAGAACCATTACAAGTATCTCTAGAGATCGAAGTTAAGCAACATGAGGTTGGATCAAGCATTGGATGGGTGATCATGGTACAATGAGCAGTTCTGTCCGGAAGAGAGAGAGGTTGGAGAAATATGTGATGGTGTAACAACTCCACCGAATTTCCGAAGTTTTCCGGCATTGAATTTTCCCTTCTTCTTTCAGGTTTAGGTTAAGGTTAATCATCATCCTCATAATCACCTGCTGGCCACTGGCCCCGTTGACAAAATATTGCATAAGCCTCTACTCTTTACGGATATTTTGGGGTTTAAACATATTGGATCTCGATGATGTCGGGTGAAATGTGAAAAAGGCCTGGGAACCGTTGCAACCACGAAACTTGCTCATTCAAAATGTCACGACCTAGTTCATAGCAATGTACAAAAATTTTAAAATGGGTTTTTAGTCCTGGAAAAAGTAGTATTTGCTGTCATGTACCATATGTACTCGATTGATTTTTTTGGCATGTTACCAGCTCCATTCGTGCTAAATATACTGGATGTCAGATATCAACTGGTGGTAATAATTGTATGCTGATGAGTAGAAAATCACCAGCCAGCATGGAATACGTATACAGCGGGCTGGTGATTTGAAAATAAATTCATGTAAATCTTATGTCCATGCGTGACAAAATTACTATCTCAAGCTTATCGATCCAACGATTAATAAATCCAAAAAGCTTCCAAAAGAAAATATTCGACAGAAATATTATCTCAAAGATATCAAGCAATCTCAATCTGCTTATCAATCACTAATCTCAACACTTAAACTCATTGTTACCCTGCGTGCCCCCAACAATACACATTCATGTTATTGTTGTTGTTTGAGGACATTGTGACATTATTGTTCGGCGCGTGTTCTTGCCAGACAGACAGCCGAAAGGCCGGCGCCTTCTATGCGGGAGCCTTGTTACTTCGACCCCCGGGGCCAGTTAGGGGTGGCGGAGGGACGCCTGATTTTTGGGCAAAGCCCTTAAATACAACGGGTGGTATGGCGGGAGGGGACATCGATGACAGGACCAGTGTGTTTATATTAGCATCATTTAGAGTAGATCACAGCTTAACACGCCCTACGCTGCTGCGTCTAGTATTATTAGTATTGTGGAGGGCGTCCGAATTCTTTTATTCTTATCGTTATAACGATATATAAAGCACTAGGGCCCGATTTCACCAAACTTTAAACTTGGTTTGAACCTAGTTTAAAACGCTTAAACCGAGTTTATCACTTTTGACGGATTTCACCAAACAAAATGACCGATCAAATTTGCTCTGTTCGAGCAAATATTTAAACCGAGAAATTCTGCGGTTTAAGTCGCGTTTAGCGCCAAACGCGCAAAAGCAATATGGCCGCTCCTTTGTGTCAGTAGCTAGCTGTCACCGTGAAGACATCGAATATTACCCTGCTGCATTGTGAGAAAGTAAGTTTATACACAATATTTCAGTCGTGACTTTTTCTTGTTCTCTGATTAAAACATTTGAAGTAATAAAAAGGTAAGTAATGAATTTTGTCTCAAGCCTAGGAGATGTAAACCGTAAACATTGTATCGAGATGTCAATTTCGAGATATAACTATTTTGTTCAGCGTTGTCTCGTGAAAATTAATACTTTACAGGCGATATGGCTGGATATATCTCGGACATTGAAATTCCAAGTGATGACGACGAAGAAATTATAGCGTTTCTACAACAACCAGTCCGTCGTCCTAGAGTTCATCAAGAAAGACCGAATTATTTTGACATTTACGATGACACAGATTTCGTGAAGCATTTTCGCATTTCGAAGGCATCTGTGTTGATGTTGCTGGATCGCATTGTTACATCAATAGATTATCATTATCAATCATTATCTTTTACATCAATAGATGTTGAATCAGTTTTCTTGTTTTCTATTATATGTTTTAATTTCTCAACACAATCAATAAGTAGGGCTTTATCACTCTCTATGTAATTACTGCCACGAGACAATTTGTTTGACATGTTTAGTGTAGACCAGGAAAACTTGCAGGCTTGCATATTCTGACAGCTGCCGCCGTTCTGTTTAAACTTGCTCGAATTTTAAGCCAATCACATACGTCTCTATTCATAGTTGCCAGGTAATATGGCAACATTGCATCGTAACGCCGGTTTGACGGAGGTTTGGCTAAACTTCGGCTAAATATGTTGGTGAAATCCATTTTTTTTAGCCAGAGTTTGAACCAGGTTTAACTTTTGAACCATCGTTAGGGAAACTCGGTTCAAACCAGGTTTAACTCATTATTGGTGAAATCGGGCCTAGCAGGGGCATATTTTGGGCGCCGTCGGCGTGCTCGCCTCTGTACTATCCGGGGGTGGATAGTTGTCGCCGTTCCTGACGCACGTGCATCTATTGGTTTTATTGTATTCGTTGGGAGTTATTTGTGTCTGGGACGAGGGTGACCGATTTTCAGATGTACGTGACGATTTCGGATGAATGGAAATGCATGTAGATGCATTCTTGTGAAGGGATGATGTTGGTGTGGTAGACCTGCATGGAGTCACTAGGTACCTACTACCTACTTTCTTTCTTGTCTGTAATTTTGTGTGAGATTAGCATTATGTGTGAATTTGATTTGACCACATGGTTCAGCATGCAAAAAGTTAAATGGATTATAATCGATTTGCCTTACGGTGGGGGGAGGGGGGTAATAAGCGCCACCTTCGGACATTAGAACATTATACAATATGCAAATCCCCTGGAATTGGTCAACTTTTAGAAATACACGACCTTAGTTATGCCACGTTATATGTTATATTATACTTATGGTATGTCATGGAAACTGAATCTTTCATCCCTGTCCAAAGTTGCTCAACTCATGTGCTAATAACAATCCTATATAAATTCCGTTTCTTCTTAATTTTCCTTCAATTTTATCTACAGAAGCCTGTCAATCTGTCAGAGTGTCTTATGCAATTCGTGGACGTACCGTTTGGGAAAACATGTCGCATCTTTAGGTAGCTCGTCGTCAGGCGAATGATCGACGCTTTGTCCAGCTGTGACGTAATCGCGGAGGGTAGTGGAAGAAGTTTGGCCAACTCCAAAAACTCGGCGTTCTCCTTCTCCCGTCGGGTCCTCGCCGCATTCTTGCTTTTCTCCTTCATCCTTCTTCGTCCTCTTCGGGGCTCTCTTCGGATCTTGGAGACCTAAACAAACAAGAAACACATCTTGTCTGAGCGTGGTCATTCGAACAGTGGCGGTATGTCCGCGCAGGATAGCTGCTCCACTACCCACAATGCAACACAACATGGGTATCCTCGGAGTAATCCGTTAGCAGTATTTTTTTACTAAGTATATTTTTGATCAGATTCAATTCCTCTTCAAACCAATTGTGCAGAGATAAACTTCAGCCATTAATTTGCTTGCATTGCAGTCAAAAGCTTGGGGATACTGGTTTGAAGTATCCCTAGTATCCCTATAGAAGATTTCTGCACACCGAACTTTCTGTACCATACAAAAATGCAGTTTAATCATCTCCCAAAATTAATTTAATTTTTTAGTTTCAAACGATAAAATACCGCCTCTTTTAGGAAAATATCCATACATATCTGTAATACTATTGTTGACGCAAAATGGAGTGTGTGGTGCGCCACTTTATGAATCACGTTATATGTATACGAAAGTGTTGACCACCTCCCACATTGAAGTTGTCTTGGATGATGGCGAACATGGGATGAACATCTTGGTATAAGCACCACTGTCACTTTATATGACACCTGATAAAAAAAATACAGAAAGAACGAAAAACATAGAAGATGGCCGACCATCTCATTTAAAAATCCAAGACAATACTTTGTTTGCATTTCTCCTCTACCTAATCGCCACGGGGAGAAAAAAACTCCTAAAGATCCAACCTTGCTTCAACGAGATATATAAGCCTCTTCAGAAGGTAAAGCCGTGAAGTGTAAAAATGAACTGATAACAAAACTTTGTGTCGTTAATTTTTGCATGGTAAAGCTGCCAGGAAAATGGAAAACATTGTATGGACACGAAAATAAATAATGAACAGAGAAATAATTTACTGTTCCAAAGAATTCACTCACTTCCCATTGACATAACTCATACAAATCGATTAATAACCATAAAAAAAATGCGCAACACAATCATTTGAACCGGAAGTGAGCTCACAAACACTCAGAAAGTAATGATTACCAAACAGACGCAAATGAGCTAAGAAAAGCACAGCTCTGCGTATACTAGAGCGAGGATGTGCATTGTTGTAAAGGGGACTTCATGCATATTCCAGCTCATATTCCAACCCTTGACGAAATTGCGGGATCGAAGCTCGCTGCTTAAGTTATGCGCAGCGGCGAAACGCGTTTTGAAATAACAATCTGAGCAACGCCGAGTGGCATTTTGGTTGGTGCGGATAGAGAAAATGGCGCCGCCAGACGAGATTTATTTTCATTTTTTCTATGCAGTGTTGTTATTTTATCAGGAAAATAAGTTTATCAGATTTTGAATCCAATGTTGCTAAAAAATTGTGGCTTATATCTCTTCAGGTAAATGTGAAGCCTAGCTGTCAAAACAGCAGCATCCAGACTAATTAAACAGTGGTAATTTATCCGGTGGCCGAATATAACATCCCAGAAAATGTGTCTGCAGAAAGCTATAACATATCAGCCTATGGAGGATGAGTTCTAAAGCTTTTATCTCCTAAAAAGCTACAGAACCGTTTGGTGTGTTGGAAACACTGGTTCTCGTGAGATCACAGAAGTTAAGCAACACTGCGCTGGGTTAGTAAAAAGTAGTAGTGAAAGTTAGTAAAGCAACCTTATTCGCCTTGCTTATCAACCACATCATGGATTTGTGGCACATGTAATCCATGGAATTCTGTTATTCACGTTGTACCGTCCTTTGGAAGGGACGATATTCCTGTGTTCCCCTTTGTGCTCGTCGACACGAGAAGGTTACGTGTCGACACCGGGTTTCCCATCCTCCTTTCTAGGCTAGGTTAGGTTCATCATCATCCTCACATTAACCGGCGTCTACACCAGGTACCGCAGGTCGTTTGTCAAAACAGTGCGACATAAAACCGCACAACTCAAATCAAATCGTAAAATGCTGAACTCCATTTCATCTTGTGAAGGAGGGGGTCACTTTGTATGGTCAATGCATGGTAAATGAAAACAATTTTCTGCTACATGTTTCAAGACCCATGACCTTAGAGCCTGTGCCACAACCCACGCCAGCAGACCGAGCAACCAAATGGGATGCACTCCTTCAATATGGCTGTTGCTCAACTCTGGCATCAGTTTCACTAGCTTTTGGAATAATTTACTCTGGTTTCTACAAATACATTTAAGTGGTCATTTACGAAATTACCCCTTACCAAGGGGTATTTTGTGTATAATGCATTTTGCGTCAGGAAATCCAAGGAAAAATATTTTTTTTTGAAATCGTATCTTTTCTAACAGTTTCCTTGCTGTGTAATGCCAAGATATACGATCCGACAGACCAAAGAGCACTCTTTCCCATTTCGTCCCCCTTTGTAGGGCCCTTGTTCCGGCTGGCCGCATGTCTAATTGACCGCCCATGGGGACGGGGGTGGGGAGAGCACCCATCCCGACACTTGCCACCTACAGACAATTATGAGTCCTACGCATAAGCTAAGGGTGCAGGGTTGGGTTCCGTGACGTCAGTGTGGCTGATCATGTGACCCAAATATCATGTTCCACATAACCTAAGACAGTAACCGTTGGTGGTCAGCGCGGGATTTTTTATGAGTCTTTTAATTTCTTGTGTAGGTCTAGTTCCAAGGTTAAGGTAGTTGTGGCGTAAATTCATCGGACTCATTGATCTTCAAATTTAATTGAATGCTTGTCATGTGATAATGACGGTGATTTGTGTCGTGATTTCGCCTCAAGTTTCTCCAGTATTTTTAAGTATCGATCATAAAGTTGTTCTTTGTTGATATTCTTGCCCAAAATTCACGGTCAGTTGTGTTTGCATTATTTTTTTAAATCTGAATCAGCATAAAAAGTAAATTGAAACAAAGTGGATGTTTCTTATACGTGATGTGGTATGTCAACTTGATGTGAAAAGTCGTTGACTTGCAAGAAATGCATATATGTGAAAACCATAACAAACTGATTGCTTGCTTAAAAAAAAAATATAATAAAAACGAAACAATCGTGATTCATATTTGATCTAAACCGAAGATATTCAACAATACAGACGGTTATTGTAAACAGGTGTTTGGTATTTTCTACCTCCATTTGTTCAATCGCTTTGTAACAAGACTTACGTCTTAGCGTATACGCCGTCGAATTTCCTATAGCTACAGGAATAAACTGCTTTAGACAATCGAGTAGGTCACTCAAATGACTCCAATTTTAACAAAGAACATGAGAGAGAAATGCCAGTTGACAGCTAGAAAATGCACCTGCAGCTGTTTATAACTTACGATGCAGGCCAAGTCGTAATTTGTTCATTGAATTCACATTTAGTTTATTGAAAACCTAACTCAGGTCACGCTCGTCAATTGCTTTTCGACGGACTCAGCCGTAAAACACTGAAATCTCTTTTGAAATTCAAAACAAACGGTTCTAGAATAATAACTGTAACCGAACGCTGAATTATTTCTACTTCTCATTCGAATAAAAGATGTTAATAATAAAATATTGATTTCAATTAAATGGTGTGGTATAACATGATTCGACAAAGCGTTAACAAATTGCAAAATCCTTACACTTATCTACGACACGATTTTGCAGCCAGTTGGTCTAAAAGCCCTTGAATAATTCAAGTGCAATAACTATAAGCGGCGAAAAGCAAAGCGAACCTTCTCTCACCGAAATGTGTTTTATTATTGCCGAGATGTGTGAAATTGTGTGTTGTCGTGGTATTTCATTTTGTATATAAAAATTTATAATGCGTGACAAAATGAAATTATATGCCCTTTAGCCCCAGTGCTAGGTGGGTGTTTCCTGCAACCTGCAACCTGAAATTTAAGGTGCTGGTGTACCTATATGGACAGGAGCGCACGAATGAGATATTAAAGGTGTATTTGCACTGTAGAATATTATAGTTGAAAGTAAAGAGGTAATTTTCAGTGCAATGAACAACAATTTTCTCTGATCTAGTTCTTATACATTACGTCTGTTTTTTAAGATCCTCCAATTTCTAAGCCATCTATATGAATTTCATTGCAGTAGCTCTTATGACAAAAATGAGTCTACAGTGGCGTTGAAATTGTGTGAAATCTGATTTAAATTGCAAACGCTTGCAATGCGCAGGGTATTTTATTCTTGTTTTATTATTTGGCATCAATTTTTGAGAGGGTAGTTGCTTTGAAATTGGTGGTTCTAATAAAACGATGACTATAGGCTCAAATTATGACCTTCATCTTAGCATAGTCTTTAAAAATTGAAATACTCGTTAAAAATGATAAGCCTACTCGTTGAAAGCTTGGTAATCTAGAATATCTGGATAATTACTTGATATCATTTTATGGGTATGGTTGCTAGGTTTTGCCATTTAGGTATTTAACTGTTAAAAAGAAAAGAAAATATCGCCAAGAATCAAGATTAAGGACAAGTGACTGACAGCTACAGAGAAGTCCGCACTATAGTCCAAGCGTGTCTTGGCAACGGATAGGCTCAGGCACGTGGTATCATGGCACAGTCACGGGCGTGGTCGATCTGCTTTCTCCAGACTCTGTTACTAACGCATAACAGCAAGGTAGACAACTTCAAGATTGTCGGCGAAACCTGATCACATTTAGGAACTAGAAAGTGAAACCTATTCTGTTCAAATGGTGTACGTTAGAATCTCCCTTGATAGCTCAGTTGGTAGAGCGGTGGACTGTAGTTGGCAAAAAATCTCAGAAATCCATAGGTCGCTGGTTCAACTCCGGCTCAAGGGATACTTTTTGGATTACTGTTATTTGATCCAAAGGGATATTTGGCTCACTTGTCGAATGCAATTGTTGTAATTCTTCATTTTCCATATAATTTTTTAATGAAAATAGAGTCAGGATCAGCCGTATTCAAACTTTGTTGACAAAATTCATATGACTTTTTATGCAATAGGCTGGCAATAGGCAATACGCTGGTTTTTATAAAAGTGTCCCATACATCTACAGATTCGTTTTTTTTATGATTAAATACAAGAAAAAGGCAGTTACTTTGCGATTGTCGATAAGACATTGTTTTGTGACATTTTGTCAGCTGGTAACTATTTGGAGACTTACAGGGTTTTTGATTTTCCTAGTGTTTCCACTTACAGAGAGGTGAAACCAACAAACGAATGATAGAAAGGAAGCTAGACTGGAAAATGTGTAACCGAACCGAGATACGAACCCGGGACCTTCCATCTGCCGGTCAGGTGATATACCAACTGAGCTATCCGAATACACATCTTCGATCTCCTTCGAGGGGATCCCTTATCCCAACCCGGGGATGCCAGAATATGTGTGCCCAGATAGCTCAGTTGGTCACTCGACCGATAATTGGGAGGTCCCGGGTTCGTATCCCCGTTCGGATGCACATTTTTTCAGTATATAAGCTTCCTTTCTATTTGGAGTATAGTGAATTATAAGATTAGAAATATGAAAGTGTATTATTATAGGTAAAACATGAACGCAAGTGCACTTTTTACGCGATCATAAAATGAACTGTACCTAGATTATTTATTTATAATTTAACTAGCTCATTACCATCACAAATGTCCGAGAGTTGTAAAAAAAACTCCAGACGCATTGTTCTCTGGCAAACAATCAACTTTGACGTTAAACTTACGTTAGCTGTTTAGTGAAGTCGTTAAACCTATGTTAAATTTCCACCCATCATCCATTCTCTTGCCAGTATTATGTTTCGAACGGCTTTTTTGCGGAAACACTTTTGCAATAGGATGCGTTTTCCATGTTAGCTCCCGAGTTGTTATGGAGTTTTCAACCGATCCGCCAAACACTTATCATCTTTCGAGGCGCAAAGCGTAGGCTTCAAAATATTGCCATTTTGATTGTTTTTTGACTCATGTCTACTTATTTTCCTTTAATTTATTTGCAAGAATGCTAGAATAGCTTGAACAACAAACAACTAAAAATGTTTGAAACGAAGTTAAGTCAGACGACATGTAAAATCGGGTAGAGGCTGTTGTATTTTCTCAGCGGTAGTAAGGTAAATTAAAACTGGTCAAAACAAAAGGGTAAAATAGGGTAGAGCAAAGTTAAACCTAACCTTAAAACAGGCCATTTGTATGTACTTGATTACATGGTAGCTCTTAAGGGAAAAATGGGTAGATGACTTTGAAATGGTGGTTCCTAATAAAGCATAGATTAAAGGAATTTACATTTTCTTGTTTAGGATTTACCTTACGTTTCTATAAGTGCGAGCGTATCATCTTCCTTCGGTCGATGACTGCCCAGGTGCATCGGCACAAGCGTCAACATTTAAAAAACCTTCCCATGCCTTTTGACCGGGTCAAAAATAGCCTGACATCTCAAGGAAACGATGACGTACACTAAATGATGCAATCGTAGATAGTGCTATCTGCCAGCTGGACTTTTTAAATAGCGTTGAAATGTTTATGAAAAATGTAAGGTCATCCTTGTGCAGGGAATTGCAATCTCATAGGAATCCAGCAATAAACATGTACAAATACACGTGTGTTGAGTTCTTATAGTAAATGATTCATGGTAATGTGATCCTACACAAAGTAAGAGAGTTTGGTAAAATCTAAAACAAATGCAACCAGCCACAAATTAAAAAATGGGCTTGATAAACCAAATATATCTATTTTAAAAAAGGACCGTTTATGCTGGTAGTTTATTTTATAAAGATCTCCCTTCGGAGCGAAAAGATAAAGAATGTAATGAGTTAAAACGTTCACATTGCTTTTATAGCATAGACGAATTCTTATACTGTAACTGACTTTCCTATATAACATTTTATTAATGTTTTTGTGGAAAAAAAATGTGATTATTATTATTAAAAATTAAAATTATTATAGATTTAACTCAAAGTACAATTTAGAAACACCGCTTTTTTAGTAAAATGTGTGTGACAAAATTGTTTGGTTTGTGAAATTTTATGACATGAAGAATACCAATCATATCATCGCCCATCGGTTCCCATCCACGCACCCGCGAAATCGAAATGCAGCCCAGAAACTCGGCGGGTGCTAAATAGCTTCCTCGTGGCCTCTGAGGGGGTGAGGCTTGGAACATGTCTATCGACACATTCTGCGGATCACGGCGCGAGAAGCCGAGCAATAAAACAGTCAAAACATTGTCCGGGCGAATGATCATGAAAGCATCGAACAAAACACTTTTAACGCCTCGCCTTTTGTGGCTCCCTCGTTTCCCACAGCATTTTTTTTTTGGTTTTATTTCGGGGGACGCCCGGTTCGTTTGCAGGTAGGTACATTTAACAGCAATTACATCTCGGTACTCATGGGTGGGTGGCTGTTCACACGGCCCGTCTAAGTCAGGTGTCAAGAGGGATCGTTGAAATGTACGTGGGAAGAAAAATTGACGGATGTTTTTTTGCTCTCTGGAAGAGTGTAGCGGAGAAATTGGCAGGCAGATTGGTAATTTTTTGACGTATGATTTCAACAATGCATAGCTTGGATTTATTGGTTATAAGAATTTCATCAGTCGGGTGTTTTATGAGCTTTGTTTGGGGTTAGGATGTTCTGAGGTTTTCCCACAATCTTAATTTTTCAAACTATTTTTATTGAACCATGAAAAATAAGACTAAAATAATGTTTTTTTAGAAACGCTGATTTCAAAGCCATCTAGAACCATTTTTTGACATAAGAGTCACTAGAAGAAAATTAAAACATAGGAGTTTTAATTGAATTTTAATCAATAATAAAACTAAACTCTTTTGATTTGATTATTCACGTCACTTGATCTACAACAACATTTGTCTACGAACGCTAGTAAAAAACAATGTTATTAAATTTATATATTCTCAAAACTATTTATATATAGTACGGACTTGTCTTTGGTACCGACCATTACAATTGTATGCAAGAACGAGCCAAAAGTATCTGAATTACCTGCAAAAGTATCATGATTGCTTGGTATGGTCACAGATTCAAAATATATAATTGAATGCAAACGTCCATCAATTTGTTCCATTATAGTACGTATAGTTAACGCGACCACACTAAAAAAAATCAACGCACCCACTAAAATAAAGTGCGTCACCTGCAACGTCCTAATCCACCAAAAGCAAAAATCGTAAATATCTGCAGCGGCACCCTCAGTCGACCATTTTATTACAAAAACCTTGTTTTATGATCACCAGATGTGAGCTCGGAGAAGCCGATATACCTACGGAGAGCGTGGTATGCGAAATGTTCGTCATAACGGTGTTTGACAAGAAAGATACATGCTTGGGAACTAACCCTAAGCGTGTCTCCCAAACACAACTAGCAGGCCAACTAACCACCCCCCAACCGGGAATTATTGCTTATTACCACTACTCTACCGGTATTCTGACTTTTTATCTCTTTTGTGGAATCATATCCGCGGAAACTACAGCTACCTGCCAGCTAAGAACCGCTAAATCAGCACAAAGTGTTGAAAAGAAATGAACATCTGCGTTTTACTGAAATCTACTCACCGAAAAAGGTGCGAAACAATTCATTTTTCTGTCAGTAATCACATGGGTAAGTAATTTTGCAAAAAAATCAGCATGTCAATGTCATCTAAAATCGATCGGCGAAAATACTCTGGGCATGGAAATGAACTTGACTTCTCAGATATGTTATTACCGATTAAGCTTTATTTTTTGGTCACGGTTCCACCAGAAATAATTTTTCACCGTCGTTAAAAGTCGTATTTGGAGACAGCACCATTAAAAAAACATATTCTTTCACTGGCCATTTCATTTCTGACCATGTCGGCCTCGAGTATGTCAAGAGACGGCGTGCAATAGAATTCGATATCACAGTCCAGGGTCAGTAAATATGCTGACTTCGGTCAGCTAATGGACGCGTCAGCAAATAGTTGCAATTGCTGCAATGTTGGTACGATCCTTGCTCATGTTTATCTCGGAATGGAAGAAATGATAGCCGTTTGTCTAGCATTACACTGATTCCGTTGTTTTGGCTCCAAAGCCTGTTAATGGGGCAGCACTGTCGAGGTGGTCACTATGCATAAACAACATGTGCAGTACGTGGACACGAGGTCTTTGCAAATTATCCCCATTCGAAATATCATTTACTGTGCAAGAATGATGTCATTTTTGACAAGATGAATAAGACTGCCTCCTTTATGCCAAGAAACACTGATTTAAAATATTCCAGCAATTTATTATTTTCTTTGAAATTAATCATAACTGGTAATTCTAAAATCAACTGTCCGTATGTATCTTTATATGTAAGCAAGAAAAAACATAGGTTTTTCACGTTTGTTCAGATAAAAAATGTGTGTATTAAAAAAATAAAAAAATACAACTTTTTGAACTGGGTTTTGAATGCTAAGTGAAGAGCAATTAAATTTCTAACGTTTTTTTACTAGTACCTATTACTTTATCAAAGGTTAAAGTAGTTCTGACAATTTTCCGATAACAAAAGATTGTTATCAATTTCAATTTTCACGCGATATGTTAGCTTTTTAGCAACTAATCTATGTTCCCATCTTGACAGGTTGATTATGTCTCAATTTAGTGAAATTTAACGAGAAAATTAAACGAATCGCAGTAAAAACATGACAACTGAACGAAAAACCAACACTAAACACTTAAATTCCAGCACGTCCTATTTGTGCCCCCATATAATTAATTTGTACCCCATCTTGCCTCATCGTCACGAAGACAAATCGCCCTTCCAAATCGTGCTCATCATCTGTATAGTAACCTCTAAAGACGACGGAAGGAAGTGCCAGCTTAGGGGAGGTCGCGGCATGTTTAGGGGTTGCAAAGGGCCATGTTGACAAGAAAAACAGCTGCTAGATTAAGGGATGACTCCTGGAGCTTTGCAAATTCCTTTGCCGCGCATTCTAGAAACTGGAAGATGTGTGGTGGTCCCAGTTCTTTGAGAGAGAATTTTATTGCCCGTGTCGGCGGCAGGCAGTCTCGTCTTGCAAGCGAAGAGGCTGACCTTTTCCCTCCGATGTCGAGGTTGCTGCTTGTTAGTACAGATGGATGGAATGACGTTATTTGGACATGAGACTGATTGGATATTTAGGGTTCGACGGATCAGCAACGATGTTCTCTGACTGAGCATTGAGTATCACGTTGCACACATTTTGATCGTCTGTGTGAAATTAGGTCAGATAACTTGGCATTTTCCATCTATTTGTTCGGCGAAACGTGACTCAAATTATATCCGGTAGCTATTAATTATGGCAAATCAATTAAAACACATTTAATACGCCCCCTTACTTCGTCCTGATTCTCTTCCCACACTCCCTGTCATCCCCCATTCGCTCCACCCCCTTCACCCTCTGGCTCAACTTCTGTCACCAACGCTCTAGTCGAGTACTCTCCTAAACCAGCTGACGGCATCCGTCCTTGTGTTCCTCTCCCTAACGATTATCAGCTTCCATTGTCATCTCCTGACTATGAAGCTTCGCGTGATCTCGATATCGTCTTTGAGTTTACTTAGAAACGAGAGGTATGAATCATTTCCCGTATTTTTGTGTTTCTTTAGTGACGTTCCTTTTCTATAAAAATTTTTTTTGTCGATAAAATATGTAATTTATTGGCATATCGTAGTGTGATCAATGGGTGGGGGGGGGGGGGGAGGAGGCGGATTACCTTCCTTGTTTGAGTGTTTATTTCAGAAATTTCAGGTATAGCCATGACCAAACTTACGAAAAATGTAGGATACATCCCAGAGTTTCTAAACTCAGCTTCTTAGGGACAGTTTTTCAGTGGCCCGTTAAGTAATTTACAGCCCGTTAACGAACAAAAACATCTTCTGACTGGCTGTTGCTAAGCAAATAACTAACAGACTGTTAGGTTCTTAACGGATCACTGAAAATCCGGGTGTAAGACTGCTAAAGTTTGACATTGTTATATTTATAAGTTTTTTCGTTGTGCCTATATAGTGAAATAAACATGACTTTTTTATTATTCTCTTTATTTCTAACACATATTTAAAACAAGCGTGCCTCCGCTTGTGTGAGCAAACTCTTTTACTTTTGCATACTGATGCGAAAGTAAGATAAATAGAGCACAATGGCAAATTAATCGGCACCCCAGAGGGTCATGCATCTCCCCACATCCTTCTACTGCCAATTAGCCCGAGACTCGTAGAGATGCCACTCTAGCTAGGAGTGCGTAGTTCGAGTCCGGGAAGGGGATGGCGAGATATCCACCCCCGCTATCTACTCAAAGCCTCATGTCACGATGCAAATCATCATTAGGGTGTGCTTCAACTATAGGACAAGAGTCTTGCTATTGTCTTGCTGTGAATTTATACTTCGTCTATAAAAACAATCTGTTTATAACATTTGATGTGTTTTTTTAAAACGCTGTCGAACGTATTTCGGTTATCTTTGTGCTCTTCTAAGCAATCCTCATTCATAATTTCGTATACAAATTGCTCATTTTCCGCACGGTTTATATGTTATTCAAAATGGTTTTAAAACACCTTCACCCTTGTATTCAAAAATCAATTTGACGCCATCTTGGTTGACAGTGCCCCGAGGAACAAAAATTGCTACCCCAAATATATCACTTTCCTGTAATTTCTCACATTTTTAAACATAGGTTAAGATATGTAAATACTTACAAAAATTCACTGCGAAGATTGCAACCGTAAGAAAAATGTTGTATAGTAGGACATGTCCTATCTCGCTAAGCAATAAAAGACTTGAGATTGTAATCCTCTACCTCAAAAATACGTCATCTCACGAACAAAACTCTCGATCATTGTATAATTTAATTGAAATCCGAGTACATTCACTTCCCAGCGATTGATCAGATAGCTCACACAGATGGGTCCATGAAATCTGCCTGCTCCAAGCCCGCACACAAGAAGAAACACTTGCTATACGGGTATGTGAGGTGTTTTATCAGCGTTTTATCTGTCGGGGTGTACCGTGGATTCTTCCCGAGGGAGCGATGCTTCGTGGACGCCATGCGGGCGACCGCGTTGTCCCCGGCCCCGCATTCGACGGCCGCTGCTTCCGCCGTCGCGAGTTCCTGTCGTTGTCGTTGCCGTCGGAATCTCACAACGGCTTTGGGGCTCCATTCACAATTGCACTAATGATTTCAATGTCTCCCGGCGGTGATTATTTGAGTTGTATCCCACGGATTGATCGATGAAATATCATAAAAATGTTTTTGAAAATTATCTTACTTTTGTATTGAGACGTAATTGTTACAAAGAGCTGTGATTGAATTCATACGACTAAAATAAACCGCATTTAGCATAAGAAGCTACAAGAAGCAATTTCGTTTCAAAAATTCGCCCGTCTGTTTTTTTATAAAAACTTTTCCAAAAATCGCATAACAATTTGAAAATCTCAGAAATATTAAATTTGTTACATGTTGCAAAGAATGTTCACCCATTCAAACATATTGTGATGCAGGGTTTGTCTGGTTCATAGACATCGCCTCTCACAACGTAATCAAAATGTAGAATTAATCTGCACATCATTTTGATGTGGTGCGAATAATTTTTGATTGACTTAAGATTTAAACTGTCGAAAAATTTCGCGGGAACATTTCCTGAAAATTGAAAATTGATAATAATCGCATAAAAATAACGGCCGCGTTTTAATCTGGTGAACATTTGAGAAAAGCCTTGACGCTTGAATTCCGAGCAAACATCTTGAGCCACTGAAGAAGTGGATCACTCCTTCACCTGTCACAAATATTGTGTCCCATGTCAATTATTTAAACACTTTTGCAGTCTCTATTCGAAAAGAAGTAGAAAGTCTCCACAGATTATCTTGAAAGGGGTAAATACTTATCTCTGGGATGAGTATTGGTTCTTGGATATAAGACGTTTAGGACAAAAAGTCGAAATGCTAAAAAAAATATAGAAGTATGGTATCATAGAAAATGAACAAATATGTGTGCAACTATTTATTTTTGACAAGAGTTCCTACTTTATGTTTTAAAGGAAATTTCTCTCGATTGTTTTGGTTTTGAAATCATTGAACCCTCCTGCAATGCCATCGGAATTTACTAAAAGTGTCATGACATTTCAGATAGTCGTGAAAATTGTTGTGCAAAATCAACTAAGTCGAAGATGTTTTGTAAACATCTAAAACAACTTCTCAAATAATAACTGAATTATGTTTGACAACTGAAAGTTATGGTTTGGAATGAAAGACAACCGAATGTTTTGACAACACCGGTGAAATTTTGAACTGACTTGTCGGGTGATGTTTTAAACGAATTAAAATCGGATTAAATTACGAAATCTGAATTTATTCTAGTTGAACCAAGTGTTAAGAAATCGAAAAATATCTTTTGTACTCGAAGAACTTCAATTCTGTATTTGAGAATGCTGGTATTTTTAGAAAATCACAAACTGGCCAAAATCAAAATAAAAGTTCTGAAAATCTCTTCTGAGTCGTGCTGAGCAAAAAAAAACAACACCAAACGAAAAAAAAACCATCTCAAATAAAACACACACACACACACACACGTCCGCAAAACAAAACACAAAATTTCCAGGCGCGCTAAAATCTTTAAAATCTTGCCAACATTCACCGTCGCAACCCACCACACAACACCATCAACCAAGACTTAATAACCTATCCCAATACCACCAAAATTCCATGTGTCTCACTGCAGCACCCAAAGACGTGTCATTTCCACGACTACGTGCCCGAATCGCGGGTCAAGAGAATCCGGGGGCGCGTGTCTCCGCATGAAACCGCGCGAACCACACGTGCCTACCCTTCACCGGCGCCGATAAAGAGTTTCGGACCCTAGCAAACTTTTGATAGATATACTCCAACCACTTACCCTAATCTGAAGTGCTGTCTCCGCAAGCTTGAAACACTTGCAACCACGCCGATGGTAATTGCTATATGGATCGAAACAGCGGTGAAATGATTGCTGACTGAAGGCGTCTTCGGACGTGTCGCGGCAAGTGTCAGGGCAAATCTGGCCGCTCGGCAATGGGACATGAACTCTTGGGACTCGGGGACCGCTGCTAGCGTTGCAGAGATGACGCTTAGGCAAGGTCGGTGGACAAGGGTGGGGGAGGGGGGGCGGGGTGCTGCCGATGAATCCCGGACGCGGATAGGGAGGGGGTATGTGCTCCACCCTGGATGTTGATTTTCATTGTGTTGAATTGGTGGTGGGTTTTGATGGAAACTGTGATGGATTTAGGGTAATGAGAGCTTTGGATTCGTTGGTTTTTACTGATATCTGGCACAAGTTTTGGAGCGTGGGATAGAGTTGCTGGGAGTGCATGGAAGTTTGTATAAAAGGTGTGAATTAGATTGAAGAACATGCTTGTTTCTGTGTGCTCACTTGTAAACAAAAGACAAATTTAGAAAAATGAGTAAGGGGTACGGGATAATAAAATTACTAGGTATGCATAACAACCAAAGGACCACGATAACATAGCGTTAAATCTTCATTTTTACGATTATCTTATTATTTCAGACCACAGATATAACATTATTTTGTGTAAATAACACAGAAATGACTGTATGTATAAAAATAACACAGGTCTTACTCGTGGAATGATACATGATACTAAAAAATGGTCTTGGAAGAAGTTTTACGGCAAAATGATGGTGCTTAAAAATGGTAACGATCAGTAACGACATTGACAATTAGATTCAAGTTCAAATTATGGACAATTTGAAACTCATTGTGTCGTTGCTACGTACCAGTGTATTAGCATGGTTGTGTTCATAACATGTTTAATTTTATGCTAACATTACTCTATGTTAGCACTGCCATGTGCTCATGCACTTTGTAAAAAATATTATATTTATCTGTTATAGTTGGGTCAAAAATTAGAATGCCTGGATAAAAAGATATCTTGTGGTTAAGATTAAATTTGAAGCAACTGATTGGCTGTAACCATGGAGAATAGTTTTTAAATTTTAAATATATTTTTAAATAGACATTGTAATTCTGGCCCTAAATGGAATAACTGGATTTCTGGAGCATTAAAATTAAACCCCAAGTCTAAAATTATAACTGCGGTTGCTACCCAGATAACTAAAGGGTAAAACTTCGACAACATCGTGAATCGCTCGGTTTCCCGATTTTCTAGCGTTTCCGGACTCTGACAAACACGGACGGTGTGCATGGTTTTGTTAGACTCGTGTCTACTCAATCTAACCAGAACACTAATTTTGACAAACACTTTTTAAACTGGGGTTTGAATGCTAATGTGACCCCAAAAAATTGGCGTAAATAATTACCTATATAACCAATTATGTTTGAGGAAAAAACAACACTCATATTTGGGTAAGTAAAAAAAAAACACAAATTTTTCGGGATCATATTTTTTGTTTTACAAATTATGCAATTTTTTAAATTAATTTTCTTGATTATTTTACTTATATGTATTTAGGATGCCTGAAATAGATAATTGTTTACATTTTTGTGGTTCTTTTGTAATAGGAAAACTGTTAGGACTCTTGATAAAGTAACAGTTACAAGTTACGAAACATTGGGAAATTTCGTTGTTTTTTTATGAGAATGACAGTTCTCCGAGGAGTAGAACCATGAGGCTGTGAATACTCACAGTCACTCTGATTCTAGTGACGCTATACACGTCACAATCTGTCAAACTCGAATAACTCCAAATTGACGTTGCATTCGTTGCTGTATTAGGATGAACTCTTATTTAAATTGCAAACGCTTGCAATGTGCGGGGTATTTTATTATTAACAAAACTACAACCGTCTCAAAAATTGATGCCCAAACGCGGACAAACGCGGACAATCCACGTTTGGGCATCAATTTTTGAGACGGCTGTAGTGTTGTTAATAATAAAATACCCCGCGCATTGCAAGCGTTTGCAATTTAATTCATCCTAATATTGGGAAATTTCGTTGTTCTTTACTTGGCATTCAAAACCCAGTTTAAATAGTGTTTATCAAAAACGGTGTTCGTGATTCGCAACATTTCTGGGTTTGTCGACGGTGGTGAACACAAGCCCCGGTGGTAAATGCAGAAGAAATTAATCCTTAGCAATTGCGTGATTGTATCGGTCATACCGCAGGTTAAGCTATGACATACGACTGCCGCTATACAACACCCTAACATAAATGCTCGAGCACTAACAAACTATCAATTACACTTATAACTATTACAGACTTATTTAGGTCTATAATTAATTGGAATTTATTTTTTGTTCTTCCGTTCCTCCGTCCTTTCAACTGCACCGGTTAAAACGGCATCATTCTCTAACCTTTTAAGCCCATTGTACATTTCGAACAATAGCTTTATTTTTATTTCCTGTATAAAATATTTCTTCGATCCTGTCCCTCGGCGCTCCACCTTTCTACCCCGCCATTGGCTATCCAGTCGACCAATGAACGTCTCCCATTGGGGCGCTCAGTTGAACATGGCCGCTCGCTTCACCAATAGTACGCTCGCTGAGGGGTTAACACAGGGGTCACCCCTAGCAGGGTGGTGGATAATCTCGTGCTCTCAGATGCAGGGTGTAGTGGAGATTGCCACCACCTGAATCCACACTGTCGTGGGAGATTTCCTAAGCCCACCGATAGGTGACGACGCTGTCGTATCAATGCCGACGTCGTCGCGACGCTTAAAAACGCGGGACGCTGGCAGGCGTCGGTGTGTAAACACGTTGAACTTTGAAGGAGGGACGTGTGCTGCTAACACCTTTCAAGTGTTAGGGGGAAAGAGGCGCTAAAACCAATGTTAGTGTAATATAAGAATATAGTTATATATTCGTTATGTTTAAACCCGTGGTCTTTAACCATTCTGGTGAAGGTTACGTTGTTTTTTTCTTCTTAGTATACCCCTAGATTTACATAAGAAGTCACTGATTGGGCTTTTGCACAATATTAGAAAATCACAACACCTACGATAACCCTGTTTATTTTGCACCTTTCGGTTGTAGAATCCTACCATTCAAAATACTTTTTTTTTTGGCTAAAATTAAAATGTTTTATATTTTCGATCCTATAAAACCCCTAACCCTAACACCTAACCGCTAATCCTAACCCTCCCTAACCATACCCCTAACACATAGCAAAGACGACCTTTGACAAAGGCCATCATCAAGGGCACGGGGTAGGTACCTAATCTAAAATGTCCATGATTTCATTTTTATTTGTTGAAACTAAATCACATCCACTGTGATGTGTTTTATTGAGAAAATACATACTTGAACAACATATATTACCCACTTATATTTATAGTTTATTTATTTTATATTTTATATTTTATATTGTATTATACATTATTTAAATTATCGAAACAACTATGAAACTCGTCTCAGATCATGCACCGAAATTAACGTTTATTTTTGGGTTTTTTGTAGTCGAAGGCACAGCTAGTTATGCAACCTTACATACGCAAAATAACTGCCGGATGCCTATAAAGCAGCTGGTTGTTGGAATGACGTTCAACTTGGACCGAATTGCGCAACAGCTGGTTTCCGAAGGTCGCTCAACTCAAAATTCAGTGCATGTGTATCATCGTTGAGTGTATCATGTAATCGAATGTGCAACCGACTAATTCTTTTAATTGGCCTTGATTTAAAGCTAATTAGATACTTCGATTAGTTTTATCTCGTACTTGTAGACATTTGTGTCGTTTAAAGTGGTTGGTTGCTAGAGGTTATGCACCATGGCCTCAAACGTTCTTAAATTTGGGAAGCTGGCTAGGAACATATTTAATAGACAATCGTGTCTACGATCTTTGCCAAAGGTAATTGCATCAAGATACGTCACAGTGACGCTTCCACATTTGAAACAAGAAGAGTAAGCCTAAGTACAGTTCTTAAAATTGCTCATTTTGGTAATGGCCTACTTTTTCTAACCTAAAAATGTTGTGTTTATTACAGAGTGGAAGTTACCTTTGTTAGAGCAAATGGAACCAATATCAAAGCGAAGTGCAAAGTCGGCGATAGTTTACTGGATGTAGTAGTTAACAACAGCATTGATTTAGATGGCTACGGTAAGAATTACATTAGCACCTGTCCTGCATCACCTCGCAATGATTTCTTTTCTGCATTGCTTCGCAAAAGTGTCTGTAACTTTGTTGACAAATAAGTAGTTTTACTTTACCATCAGCTTGTTTTATGCTCTTATTGGCATAAATTGAATTTCATTTGTAGAATTATATTTTTCCTCACCGAAGATGTTTTTTTTCTGCTTTGTTAGGTGCTTGTGAAGGAACGTTGACATGCTCTACTTGCCATGTAATTCTTGCAAAGGAAGACTTCAACAGGCTACCAGAAAAACCAACTGACGAAGAGCTGGACATGTTGGATTTGGCTTATGATTTGAGTGATACGTAAGTATTAAATGCTTTATTCTATGCTAACAAGTGTGACACTGGCCACTTGTTTCGAGTCATCACTTACCAATAATTTTAGATAAAAATAATAACTATCAGAAATATCTCATGCATGTTTGGGTAGACAAATGACAAAATATTAGCCTAGAATAACTATCAGATGAGCAAAACACATTAAATCGTTCACAATTATTTATTTATATTATGATTATGGTAGTCAAATTTTAACATTTGCAAACTTTTTAGTTTTGTAATTTTAAATTATCACTAACGACAGTCAACTAATTCTTCTATTTCTGTACTTAATAAGTGACTGTTCGATACAAATGACTGTAAAGCATCACTGTAACATGACTGTATCTTATCAAAAGCGTTTTGATAATGAATAGGAACAGTACAGTGGCCAGGATAAATTTTGACACTTAATTTATTTCCGTAATTCACTAATTCACTAATTCACTAGGTACAGTGCTCTAAAATGAAGAATCATAGATCTTACTGCATGGTACATGATCATACTTGCATCATCATATCACAACCTGATTTTGTTTCAGATCACGACTGGGTTGCCAGATAATAATGACCAAAGAACTGGATGGCCTGATAGTTCGAGTTCCAGCTACTGTTAATGATGCTCGCAGTCAATGAGAACCAAGGGGGGGTTTGGTACCGTGTAGGTACATAGTTTAGATCAATTTACAATGTTATTATATAAAATATGTATATGGAAGCAATGCAGCTCAAGAAACTTTCTTTAAAAATGTCACTGTGACAAAACTTTTTTGACTAAAAAAGTTTCCATTTATCAAACTCTGAAATTTTATTCAAGCTCTTCTTTGCACTAAGATGATGCATTTAAATCAAGTGCTTTGAAGTAGGATGGAAAATTGTTATTTGCAATTCTTTGTTAAATGGAAAAGTTATCATCTTGTTGGAGTGTGAAAATACTTATTTACGAAATGCACTTTGATTCTGAGATTTTTTCCTCTTATCTAAAACTACATCTCAATTGATAATGCAATGGAATGAATATAAGTTTTGTTTATCGACAATCATCCAGCAAAATCCCAGAAACTGATGTTGGTGCTGTAAGGTGTTGTCACAACTGGCAAAACTTTAAAGATTATAGGCTATATTTGCAATGTGCTAAGAAAGGCCTTAAAATTGGACTAGAAAAATAGGTAAACACGTCGACTTTTATTATGTCGTCAATCATTATGTTGAATCAATCAAATCATGTTATTATATTTTTATGTTACGTTTAAAATATGGAAGTACGAGATATTTTTACACAATTTTACGTAAGTTTCTCATCACCCAGATATCTTTTGCATAAAAAAAAATAATCTGCATGAAGGCTATAGGTGCTAGAGCCCAACATTAATTTCCCAAAATCCTCTTCGTACAATGAGTTTGGTGGGACTGGGAAAGAACATTGCATCTTATTGTTGCAGGTGTTAATTTTTAACTGATATAAAGAACTACATATCAATCTGTTCTGAAAGTTGCTAAATTCAGCTGTCTCAGATTATAAATAGGAAGTATGGTTGTTGAATCGTGGTTAAATGACCATCTTTGGGTTGATGGAGTTCAAAAATCTCCATTCTGCACTATATCAATACAGAGTTTTGTGTAGGTAAAATTGTCTTAATGCAAAATCTGTACAAGCGGAATTTGAAAAGCGTGGGAAGGTTCCATTTAAATTTTTGTACCAAAGTCGCAGATGGCAGCACTGCTGTGCATGCGTGAGTGTAGAGAAACTGCTGCGACTGACTGGTGCATGACCCTAATTAGATTGGTAGTGACAATTATAAACAAAGATTAGGAAATCCTCACGGTCAAAGTCGTATATTCTCATCTAATATTTCGCACGAGACAAGTATCACAATGGGAGGTGTATTGTGATGTCACTGTGTTCTTTTGTTGGGTTATAAACAAGATGGTTGAGCCAATCTTTGACTATCAGTTTCGCTTAATTCTTATTGGAGACAGCACAGTTGGAAAAAGTTCATTGTTGAAATATTTTACAGATGGAAAATTTGCCGAGGTTAGTTCTGACTTAACCTTGGTTGTTCAACTGAGTCGTAGTTCTAGCCTTTGTGTGATTTGGATGGACATTGATAGCCCGATGATTCACTAGCTTTCAGATCCAACAGTGGGTGTGGATTTCTTTGCGAGACTCATCGAAGTAAAGGATGGAACTAGAATAAAACTACAATTATGGGACACTGCAGGACAGGAACGATTCAGGTATGTGTTATATTCTTGAAACCATGATGCATGCAAATTGTTACAGTGCAATATTTCTCTTCTAATATCCATACACTTTTGAACTATGTTTAGATCAATAACCAAGTCATATTACCGGAACTCTGTGGGAGCTCTACTGGTTTATGACGTTTGCAATCGTACTAGCTTTGAGCATATTCCCCTATGGATGCTGGAGGCTCGCCGGCACATCGAACCTCATCGACCTGTCTTTGCGCTGGTTGGATGCAAGGTGGACCTGGCAAATAGCGGACGCAGGGAAGTTACCAAGGAGGAAGCGCAGGTAAGAAATGGTGCAGTCTCCTTGTTGTCAAATAACAAATGAGACAGCCAGCATTTGTTTGGTGAATTTTTATCATAGCTAGGAAAGCTAATTATTAAACATAATTTCATTGAATGAACTAGGGTAAAGGTGCTTCATTCCTAGTTACTACTTAGAAGTGCGTACTGACCTTGTGTAATGCATAGCCGGTATTTCCTACATGCAGTGGTATAGTGCTGTAAAGTAAGTTGGGTTTACAGTGATTTTCTGCTACCTAACCGTTAGGAGAGGTATAGTTTTCAAACGTTATTGGATTTATTTTCATTGAATTGTGCAAAACATCCGCACTACTTACACTTATTACGAGAGTCTTCACTTATTACGATTTTTTTATTCGTGGTTGTTTATGCATTGAGGGAGTCAGAATTCATTGTAATACAACATGAAATAAGCAAAATTCGTTATTCAAACTAAGAAGGGAACCAGGGATATGTTTTTGATAATGATCTACGAACTTACGATCAAGTAGCCACAAAGTATGGGTGATTGCAAATATTTTAAAATACAAAGTTTAGGTTACTTTGGTATACAGGTGGGTATGTGCTTAGTTGAGAAATAAAAAGTGGTGCAAGCCGTATATCCGTAAATATCCGGGACTGGACTGAACAGCAGAAAGTACCTATAGTAGCATCAATGTTGTGAGAGACTTACATTTCAAATCTTCTATAAGAGCCTAATCTCATTGAATCTCTTATTCAAACAATAATGCTTCATAATTCAATAGAAATTATGCTGATGAAGCAAATTGCTTGCCTGACCCAGAACTAACGAGGAATTTGTCTTCGATTCTCGCAGGAGTTTGCCGAGCACCATGGCTTGCACCATGTCGAAACGTCAGCACTAACGGGCATGAACGTGGAGGACGCGTTTCGTGCAGTCACTGAAGAAGTCTACTCGCGGATACAAGACGGCGAGTACAAAATAGAAGACGGCTGGGATGGTATCAAAAGTGGCTTCCAGCGACCAGGGGGCCTCGACTTCAACCTTGTCGAAGCTGAACCCGCCAAATCAACATGCTGCTAGATCAATTAGTAGGGTTAGATATAATTATTTTAAATAATCTTGCTCATCTTTTTGTAAATACATTATAATGTACATATTAGTAATAATTCATGTTCAGTGTTAGTTTGGACGAAACCAGAGGTTACCCTGATTTGCACATGGCTAAGATCTTGCAAGTGAGAAACTTCCGTTCAAGTTTGCCTGTAATTTAGGTTTTTGTAGTTTTTGAAATGTGGGTAAATTCGGAGTCTGCACTGATTCCGAACCATGAAATTAATTAAATGATACACTTTTGGAAGTAACCTATCATTTGATTTTGCCAATTGATTTTAAATTAACCATTTGGTTGTCAACAAAAAGCCATTTGTTGTTTGTCTGCCCCACAGATGAGCAATCACTCATTAGTGATTAGTAATTAGGTATTTGTTAGCAGACAATTAATGAGTGTTAAAGAAGCTTATAGAAGAGCACCCTTTTTCGCAGAATTATCGTGGGATGCAATAAGTCAATTTGAAGATAGAATGTGTTTGTCCTGCCCAAGTGTTTGGTCAACTTCCCATCCTCCAGATCCAATTGCCTACAAAACCAAAATTGTTGCAACAATTGCTATATTGCTTTGTATAACGTTTCGTCATGGGTCAGATAAATAACAAAACAAGGCTCATTCATTGATATATTGATCTTCTGAGTTTTTAATAGAAAATTGGCAGCTAATGACAAATTAACAAAAATGGTAGTCAATGGCTGCAACTATTTTTCTGCCCATATGGCTGCGTCAGAAGGAACACATCATTTTTCAATGTTAGTTGTACAAGATGTAAAAACACATTTAATATGTACTGTCCTGTGCGTGATAGTTGGGTACTTGCAAACAGGGCTTCAAAGAATGTGTTTTTTTAATCCACTTGCTCATAAAGTCATGAGGAAATCATGAGGAAATAACTGCTTTTTCATATTTTGTAAGATTTTTGGCTTATAGAAACTGACCGTGTAGATGATTATTTTTTTTTTTTTTTTATGCTCACAAATTGTTAATGCACTACTGACAGTTAAACAAACAAAGCTGTGTTTCAAGAAAGCCAAAGAGTGCAAAATATTGCAATATCTTTCTGTTATATGATTTTGTTTCCAACTTGCCAGAATGGTTGTGTTGGAATTGTGAACTTAACTAAACTTTTGATAACTATCAACTTCTCGTTCTTGTTCAACAGTAATATTATTTTTCTTAAATTTAACACATTTTCTTATACAGCTAATATTACAATTGGGTTTTTTCAGAGCAGCAATAGAGCTCTTTTTTACAGATTCCTTGCCTTTAATGTCACTGCACAGTGCTTATTTTCATTTAAATTCTGATACTTAAAGTTAAATTAGTTATTGCAACTAGTAACCCTAGTCAATATCATAATTATTGTATATGAGTACTATTTTATTGTTACAATCATACAAGCCTGTTCAAAAATTTGTTTAGATTTGCACTAAATGCAGGCTGAATAAACCAGGATGAAACTGTCTATGCATTATTTTTATTTAAGATACAATTCTTTAAGTAATCGTGGTTTTATTATGGCACTGAATTTCATTTATTATTATTTTTAGGGTATTAAAATCGAGATTAGAACATGCCATGCCAGGTTCATGTTTTCACATGTTTTCTTTGTTCATTGCCCAACACATAATCTTTAACTTGTTACCTCTTATGAAAGTAAAGAAAAAGAAACATTGATTTAAAGGCATGTTCAATGAAAAGTGTTGATTGTTTAGAGACTTAACGATTACCCATGAGTTAGCATAAAGATCGGTCCCCCCTTCCCCCCCACCAGTGCTCTAAGCACACAGTGGCTTAAAAAACAGGGGACGTAGGCTCACAGGTGTAGTTGGTGGATATACATATTTTAGGATTCTGTTATCTTATGATGAGCGAGTCGCAACAAGCCGTAGACCCACATTTGCAACAGTTTATTGAAGTACAAACGCAAAAGCGAAGATTTCAGGTACGTCTTTAAATTAATGAAAGGAAAGAAGAATCGCATTTTACTTTTCGGGTATTTGAGGTTATATTTCCAGAAAAAGATGCATCGTCAAATGTCAAATGTTAACGCCATCTATTTTGTGTAAATGATTCACGTTATCACAGATATTCCTGATATTCTATCAAGTTATCTACGATTATATACCCTCAATTTGTGATTTATAATTTATTCCAAGACGCTTTTTTCCGACAGGTTCTGGTCCATCAACTGACAGATACCTGTTGGGATTTGTGTGCCGTAACACCGAGCTCTCGCCTAGAATCACGAACAACCAGCTGCCTGGCTAACTGCGTGGAGAGATTTCTTGACACCACAAACTTTATCGTGAACAGATTTCAAAAGACAACAGAGTTTGGTTTTACTGGCTCTGAATAAATTCAGTTGCTTGTCGTACACATGTAGAAACTAACACTCTAGGTCTAGTCAAGGTAGCATTCAGAAAACCTTATATTTGTAGTCTATCGACCATAAACCTGAAAATGTTTTCTAGCGTGTCCAGTTTTCTCAACAGGCATCGTAGGAAATTCATTATTGGCGGTGTATTCATAGGAGGCATAACTTTAGCATCTCGCTATGCTCAAAGAAAGCTTCGAGAGTGGCAAGAAAAGGAAACATCAGATTTTTTGGAGCGCACTCGACGCCAACATCACTTTGAAAGCACAGAACACACATGTAATCAAACAGCTCTTTCACTGGCTCCTTCTGTTCACGAAGCAATAGCAAAAACTTTGGATACCGAAACTCTAGTTGGCCAGTTACGATTAGGTACTTCAGACAAGGTCCTTCTTTGGGAGGAACTGAAAATCCTTGCTTTTACTCGAGCTTCAGTTCTTGTGTATGCTGGTGCAATGTTTGTTGTGGCGCTCCGCATCCAGTTGAATGTAATTGGCGGTCACTTGTACCGAGATTCTTCAGAGGAAACTGCACTTGTTGGCAGTGCAATGCAACAGCGTTACCTATCGTTATGTCAGCATTTTGTCGAATCTGGCGTTCAAGAACTTTGCGCCGTTGTACGCGATAAAGTCAGACTTATTGTGGGAGACATGTCACTCAAACGACCGCTCACATTACGGGAAACAGAGCAGACATTCTGGGCAATCCAGGCTGCCATTGCTGGAGATGAGTCTAACGATCCTGCCCGAAACCTTGCTCGTTATCTGCTCCCTGCTGACATTGTTGACGAATCGCAGTTGCTACAAGAAATGGCAGCAGAAACGGCTGACATCCTAAATAGCGAAGAGGTGTCTGCTTTGACCCTTTCTTCCGTAAGCCAAGGATTTTCACAGCTGTTGGATAGAATAGCAGAGTATTTCTTCGGAGATGAGACCCAGCTGGACCAGCAAAGCGTGACTGTGCCACTGGCAAAGTTGATTCCGATTGTGAACGGCCTTGTTGTCCATCAGAGTAACCAGCCAGGCTCATGGCTTGATAACCTTGTTCGCGATGATAAGCTCAAACTGCTCGGTGCAAATGTGTACGAATCGTTTAGTCAGAAAGGCTAATAATTCCATTTTATATTATTTTAGTATGGTGACTTCTGCTTGGTGCTTGTGAGCAGAATCCTCATTATTGAAAAATCTATGTCTAGTATTTTTCTATGTCATATTTAGTTTTTTTTTTTTATCTGGGTCTCTAAAAATTAAAATGGGAGAGTAAATAAACATGGATGTGTTTTCAGATTTTATTTCAATTAGTTGATCAAGCTTTTTGAAACCATTGTTCTAATTGAACTATGTACAATAAATCTACGTCATTAAATTGTTTCTTGATTAAGGACTAAGTTCATTACTGGAATCTTAGTTTCCCTTAATGCTATCCAGGTATTCTGCAGCTTCCTTAGAGATACGGTGGTATTTAGTGATTGCTGGACGATAATAGTAGGCTTGGTAATCTTGATTTTCTGCCATTTTTGCATGAATTTGTCTTTCGAGTCGCCGCAACTTTGCCTTCTCAGCCTCTTCAAAGGTGTTGTGCATAAACTTCTCATACTCCTGTTGATGACTTGGGAAAATGTATCTTGCCAACCAACGCTGAATCGGATGACTGTAATACTCCCAGTGCTTGGGAACATAGTCCTCCGGGATTTCAGTCAACTTTGCCGGCCCGATAAACACGTTGGCGTAAAACACAACGAGACCAGCAGGTATAACACCAAGGAGGGTGTAGAAGTGGAGTAAATCCTTAAACTTGTGCCACTGCCAGCGAGAAGGAGTGAGGGGCATAATACGTGGCCCGTGGCCTGACATCATTCTCTTTTGCACTGACGTTTCTGCATTAAGTATAGGATATGCAACCCCTTTGCCTTTAGCACTGATGTTTCGAAGAGGTTGGCCTACTCCAAGAATTATTTTTTTAAGGGAGCTCCAGCCCGGCATGTCTAGGAGTTTGAATCCTGCAGAAAGAAAAACATGACATTTTAGTACTAATAGAGTAATTGAGCAACAAAATCAAACATTTGCCCGTTTGTAACGAATTAAATTATTACTTCAATTTGTCTTCATTGACCAACTTTAACCTCCACAGAAAATGACAGCCTTCTATTTGCTTCTATCGTTCTTCTATCCTACGGGGGCGGATTTGACAAATACAAGGCGGTGTAAAATTACGTCATTTGTACGGTGCATTCAAAACGTAGAAAAAACCCTCTTTTTACTCGTTTGCAATTTTCCATTCAGATTAACAGATAAGAATTGGCCAAAGTCGTATTTTTATGACAGCGGAAAGAGTAAAAGCGCAGAAATTTTTTAGCTTCAAGGTTCCTTCATTTTGAAAAAATAGTTTACTTCTCAAAGCCCAAATTAGATTTTTTTTCTTTTTGGAAACTAGTGCTAAATTTGGGAGAGTTTGGACCAAAGATACCATAACTGTTTGGACAAACTGGACAGAAAGTCTAAAAATTATAATGCATAAACTCGAATGGATAACAGGGTACTTGTGTCAGAACATCAGAAAGAATGTTAACATTTAATGAAGTTACGAATAGCTTACAAATTTAGGTTGCATTTAGATTCCATTTTAAGAAATAATTTATACTACATTAGTATCCATTACTAACATTACATTAGTATACAGTAACATTAGTATACATTTGAACATTACTTAGCAGACACATTTTTTGTCATTGTTTGATGGGTAAATCTATGATAGTAATTGAATTGTGGTATCTCGATTGAAAAATTTGATGGCGGTATGCAGGTATAGGGAGGAACAAATCGCTTTTTGGGACAACTATATGAGTTTAAATAAATACCACTTTTTTTGTCCATCTTGATTATTATAAATCACAAGAAATAGGCCAGCTGGAGATCTCAACATTAGTCAAGCACACATGCTCTTGTCCAGGTGACATGCCTCCTAAGCACTCAAAGCATGCAGCTAGTGCATCGAAAAAGAGAGATCACGGTGCTGGAAGAAGTAAATATGTGAAACCAGGGAAAAGGAACTCAAGGAAAACAGAGCAAGAGGACGCTGCTGGCGAAATGTCCAGTGATGTGCTGTTGTCGAATAAGACTCTCTCAGATTCTGGTAATTTTAGGTTATAGGTAGTACAGACAATTTTGCACGTTATTGGTTTATTTTCTCTATATTTGTGCTTCAATTATAAAAAGATCGGTGCTGCTTATAGCAGAATATTTTCTCACATATTTTGTGATGATTCGCACCTATTTTGCCACAACCTTTTAGTGGCACTTGCCTGTACGCACCGATAGAGAAGAATCAATGGCACAATATTTGTATTTGGACTATGGTTGCATCGTTACTCATAACATTTTTTGAAAGATCCAAATTTTCAATATCAATTATAACCGCTCTGAAAAATAAAAATAAAACATGTGAGATATGAGCTAGGGAGGACAGCTCGTTTGTGTTCTACAATCGCCGCGCTGTGCATCAATCGCCTTCTTAATACCACTTCCACAATCATCAGATACTAGATCTGTTAGTTGTTTGGTATCAGAATACTAATTATGGTTTTTGTGGCAGGTGAATCAGCTGGCAGTGAATCCGATCTTCAGGAGGAGGTGATGAATGCACCTTTTCCCGTTGCAATGTGGGACTTGGAACAGTGCGATCCTCGACGCTGCACAGGCCGTAAGCTCATGAGGCACGGACTGGTAGACGGGTTGCGCCTTGGTCAGAGATTCAATGGCGTGGTGCTAACCCCTGTAGGGGAAAAGGTAATATTTCTTACAATTAGTAGTTTCCCATATAATGAGTGTTAAACTTTTTGTTATTGATATGGTTTATAGTAAAAGCAAATCGTACTGTACATTTTCTTATACATTCATCTAGCATTCTTTCTCCTATTTGTATTTATTATTATTCTCTCTTATTTATTTATTTTTCTATTTTGTCGATCAATTTGTTATCCTCCAAAATCTAACTTTGCAAAGATGACGAACCTAAGTTCATCGATTTAAGAAGTCTATATGCAGTATTTGCCCTGTATCAATACCTCTTTAATAGTTCATATTTTAGACTAATTTTAATATTCAATCAATATTTAAAAAAAATATGATCCTTTACCCAGTAAATAGTGACCTAGCTTACTATGGCTTAAACCTTTTTGTTTCTTTTTTTGGTATTCTCTTGCAGTGCGTATCCCCTAAAGACCATGATATCGTAGCCCAGAATGGAGCAGCAGTGGTTGATTGTTCATGGGCAAAGCTGGAGGAAACGCCATTCTCTAGAATGAAGAGTTCGAATCCACGGCTCTTGCCTTTTCTGGTCGCTGCAAATCCAACAAATTATGGCCGCCCGTACCAGCTCTCATGTGTAGAGGCATTAGCAGCTACATTTTATATAACCGGTAAGAGTAATCATCTCGTATCGTAGACTTAACTATGTTTTTAGACTTATATATACTTTATCTAAACTAGCCTAGTTTTGAGGAAAAAAAAATTAAAGCTGGTCTATAACTGATTATGGTCTAATTATTTTAATTATGTTTTATTATCTTAACAACAAATTATTTAAGAATGTGGTTAATCCATTTTAAAACCCTGAAAATCAAGGGGCAACTAGGTGACATACAAGTCGCTGAGCTAAAAAACTTAAGTTGCTGTTAACAAAGACCTGAAGACCATAAGTTATGACAAGAAAAGGGTCTAAGTTTAACATTTACTCTGGCCCTCAAACTTGAACTATAAACTCAATAGTCGTTCTAAAATCATTAACTTCCTATTTATATTTTTTATGGAATTCTTGAAGCCGCTTTAACTTAGTTGTCTACAATAATGTATGTCTGTGCTAGATTTTTCGTTAACATAATGTTACAATTCACCCATTATCAGGTTTCAAAAACATAGCAATGCTGTACTTGAACAAGTTCAAGTGGGGCCACGGCTTTGTGACTTTGAATCAAGAATTGCTGGATGCGTATGCTGCCTGTTTAGACGGTGCTGCAGTAGTCACTGCTCAGAACGAATTCCTCGAACGCGAGAGGAAGTTGAAGGAAGAACGACAAAACATGCCTGACAGCGAATCAAGCAAAGAAGATAGCGATTCCAGCTTGGAAAATTAAATGCAAGCTGGGATCAAGAGAAAATAAAAGGAAACCTTACTGCTCGGTAGTTATTCTCTCAAGAACCCGATTGCTGTGGCAGATTAAGAATATATTTTTTGTTGAATCTGGAAATAAAATTAAAAACTATTTAAAAGTAATTCAAATACTATTCAAATATAAACATTAGATGCAAAGAAGTAAGGTTTGGAATGGTAGGTACAATAATATATGCATTTTAGTCTTTATTATTTAAATACTACTGCCTTAAAGCTACTGCATTCTTCTTTCTCCTCCATAGTACAAATTAATTTTTTTTAGGGTGCCGAAAGGCATAGACAGTTGGTGCGAGAAGGATAATAAAGGGTGAGAGCACACTTGAGGTTAGAAAATTTCGGCACTTGCCTACGTCACTTAAAAAAAAACTCCCTTTGGCGTGTGTAAGGGTTAGAGGAAAGTGGAGTTGTTCTATGTGTCTCTTTCTTTTCCTTCCCACTCCAACAAAAAGTATAAAAAGTTTTTTTTTTATGAACACAGCTTGAACATTGAGCAATTATAGAGTATTTATCAACAACAAAACCACACACACATATGAGTATAAGGTATACATGAGGTGTTGATTTGAATGTGCCAAAGGGCTGGGATAACAAGCATGTTGATTAGGAAAGTAAAGGGAGAGTACGAAACTTACTGAGTGGGAGTGGCAGGCCGTGATAGTGGAGATTCTCTGTTTCTTTGTTACCTTTATCTCTGGAGAGAAGATACTTGAGACAGTGATAAAGGCAACAGCCATAACGTTAAACAAAGAATCTCCACTATCGCAGCCTGTCACTCCCGCTTGGCAAGTTCCGTTCTCTCCCTTTACTTTCCCAATCAACACACACGGTATAAATGAGGTGTCATTTATGAGAGGTGAAATTGGATTCCTTCTATGATAACTTTACTGCCGGGTGTCATTTGAGAAGAAAGGCGCGACATTCGACTCTGCAAGCAAATAAACAAATCAAATTAAATCAAGTAAATATGATGAACTGTCTGCTTGTCCAATCCAAAAGTAATTTAGATTTAAACAAAAAACTCTGTTGTTTTTGACAGGCCTGGTAGACTGTATGGTCGAGAATGTATAGAGAGGAGGGGAAACCTGATGTCAGCCTACTCTTGTCAAGAGCTGCAGGGGGCCACCTGCTTAGCATTCATTCTGAAGGTCTGTACAACTCGAACAACAAGGTATGACACACAAATCTATGCTGTTCAGAGGTTTTTAAGCTCGGTGAATGAAGTTGTAATAACTTTCGTCCGTCCAATTTCTCCTAACAGAACTGGTCACGTGTTTGATGGCCACCCATCGAATACCTGACTCAGGGCAGTGGCGCTAAACTTATCTCTTGCAAACCGGTGTTTCCAAAATGCCAAACCAGTATAGTTTGGCCTTATAGTAGGGCATGTATTATAAGAGTCAACTTAATTATTGACGGATTTTAACACAGAAAAGATTTGAAAAACCATAAAGGAAAATAGTACATTTGACGCGAGTCACACGACACCATGAGTTGTATACTGCAGAGAGCCGCACATTACCTGACTCGAATCTTCCCCGGAATAAAAAAACAGCTGTTGGGTGTTGAGTCTGTCACCATGTTTTGTACCTTTGGCCGCTTGTCGGTCGTCAACATGTGACCGATGCACATGGACTGCGTGGTGTGAGCCCACAGGAACTCTCCGCACTTCTCCTTCGGATTGCAAGTCACCAAGATCACGCCGGCTAGCTTTTCCTCCACGCCGGCCAGAAACGGTGACTCTGTAACAAAATCGCGCGGATGTATACGTAAGTATCTACTACGGTAAATATTACAAGTTAAATCAAATACTACGTCAGAAACATAACTTACTGATGACTTTAATAAATTGTGTTTTGTTAGTTGATAAAAATGAAATAATAATTTTATTTAATTCAATATATCAACTTATGCAGATTTTCAACGAATTACTATGAAGTCCCTTCTTTAGATTAAATAGATGTTTCAGAAACAGTGTTAAATCCCTTAATATGATGAGCTACTCACTAGTCAAAACTGATAGACCATGAAACCAAACTAAATACAATAATAAACAGCAAACTACATTTTCTTCATTAATTTTTTTAATGTCCAGTTCTTATATACACACATTGCCAATAAAGTTAGCACAGAAATCTAACACTTAAACTATCAAAAACTCACCCAAGAAGTCATCTTTGACAACCTTCTGCAGCGCCATGATCGCATCATGTGGCTCTGCAACCACCCTCTGAGCGACCTGCCGCGCGAGCATGGTTCGGACGAGATACTCGCCGCAGCCCGTGGTGGACGTAGCGACGCCCTCCTGCGCCCAACACCCACACCCGTAAGCGGCAGCTTGCCCCAGACGGCCCGCGCATTTAAGTAAGATCCCACCGCTAGAGCACGCTGCAGCTGCATGCCCTGTGCTGTCCACGCACACCGCCCCAACTGTCTCCAGAGGTGCTTCCTCAGTCACCTGCTCGGCCTCCTAAAGAACCAACAATTTTCTGAACAGTTCCAGAGGAAAACTGCTCAAGAGTAGTTCACCTCGGGTCAGATCGACGACCCATTCATGCTGCCTTAATTTAGCAATCTAAATGGTTTCCATCGAGTTTCAATTGTTTACTGGCAATGGTATATAATTAATCCCACATTTTCATCTGGAACCGTGGTATTTTATGCTATTTGTTTGTTTTCCTATTCTGAACTTTAAGCATAACCTACATAAATATCTTCAAATTTCTCATATCAATCCAAATATGATATCTTTGCATTTTGTTTTGATATAGGAATAGAGAGACATTCTTACATCAAGAATATTGTAAAATGTACTTGATGACAATTCTACCTGCTTGGGGAGTTGCAACATTTTCTTCTCATATCTCTCAATTTTGTCCTTGTAGCGAGCGAAAATCTTATGTGAGCGGGCTAAAACATGAAAAATCAGATCACTTATAGTAGGTAGATAAATATTTGCTGCATGAAGAATATTCACGAATGGAGGAAAGGGCAGTTCACATTAGGTACCTGTTATTAAGTCTTTGTTTGCAACTGTCTCTATGCCTGCTTTTACAGCAAAGCTATGGGCTCCTTCGCCCACCATCATACTGTAGTTGAAAGGAATTTTTAAACACAAATAGATGTATTTTATGGAATTATTTATTTAAAAAGTTTAAAAATGTACCTTGGCCTAATTCTTCCATGACGAAGGTCCATGGAGCTCTGCTGTTCACAAAGATAGCGAGCAAGATTTACAGGATTTTTTACACCTGAAACTGCACCAACAACACCATGATGCAGCGTTCGTCCATCCATAACCATCGCATCACATTCAACTGTGCCATCCCATGTGAGATTGGAGCCCAAGGCTGCATTGGTCAATGGAGAGTTCTCCAAAACACAAGTAGCAATTGCCACTACCTCAATTGGACTTTTTCCTTCTTTTAGGGCCAATGATGCCTAGGAAGATAGATCACTATTAGAAAAACTAGATCAAATGCAGTTGCAGAATTTCCAGGGAGTTATAGTAATTGACTACGTAGTTGACTTAGACATACAAATAGTATACCTCTTCACAAGCTCTTCTACAAACTTTTAAGTACTCATCGGAAGATTTTTCAGAATGATTTCCAGCTCCTGGAGTAAATAAAATAATTTGTAGTTTGAGGTTCACGTTAGAGACAGTCTTCAAACTATCCATTCCTATTTTGGTATAAGAAATTAACTACCAGGAAAAAATACAAAAAATCTTGACGCAAAGTTATCAATTAGTGAGTTATTGGCCATCACATGGAGTTGTTAAAATAGCCAAAAACAGAGTACCACTGTAAGTGCCGCTTTTCAGTGGTACTAAAAGTAATTGACAAATCGTTAAAAAACAAAAAACGTCGTCAGTAAAATAATGTAGTAACATTTCCAGGGAGTAATTTAAGAATGATAACCTAAAATAAGAACCAATAGCTATTTTGTTTACCAACGTGTACTCCAATAAATCCCGCCATATGAATGAAAGATAACTTCAAAACATTGTTTGATATTATTTTCAGACCCTTTGCTGTTCTATTTATTCTAGTTTTCGATATTTAGCCAATTCGTCCTAACCAGTCCTAACAAACAATATTTTGACAGCCTTGCATCCATGCCAGCCACAGGTACTTGTTTGAGCTACGCGGGTTTTTGACAACTTGCATTAACTGTTCCTAAGATATTTCAAATTTTCAATTCAAACTTATAAAAAAACTATAATATTTTTAACTCAATATTTTTTCCAAGTTGTAAAATTCTAGTAAAATAAGTGACTTAATACATTTTAAGTACATCAACTGAGTTTGTACTCCAAGGTACTTTTTCAGTCCGTCGATTTTGCTCTGAATCCCCGCCCGTCTTATATCCGGTCGTCCATTCGTGATTTGCCTCGTCGTGCGGTGCATGGTGCGTTTCTAGGTGAGTAAAATTAATATTTCCTACTAATAAGAAGAGCTAGGGATAAAGTTTGTCAGAGCTTCCAAATTAAAGTATAGATATACTTTTTCTGTTTTGATAACTGCCAGGTAATTCTCGTAGTTTCACCGCTAGACGACAATGCTGTCTGATAGGTACCTGGTATTAGTGCTATTTGACCATGTGGCTCGATCAAAATGAGATTGTCAGTGCTTTGCGAAATAGAAAGATTTCAGTTTCCAAAAATATGTCTGCCATTTATTAGAGTTGCCGGTCTCGTTATGCTTTTCGTCTTTGTGAGCTCTTGCGCTTTGTCTAAACAAGTAATGAAAGTGCGTTTACCAGGATCCTTGGCTCGTTCAGGTTTGGGCATCCGCCTCTAACCAGTGATCTTATAATGCCACTTATTATACACATTCCAGAAATTCGTCGTTGAAGCACATTTAAATATCGGTAAGTAATCAAATCAATGGTTTTGTTGTGGGGCTGGATGGTCTCAAATCCCAAATCTGAATTGAGTCACAGATAGCTGTATTGTTAAGTAACATCGGTCTATATCTTAATTGCAGTTATACCAAGTGCAACGCCCAGAAAACCACCATGCCGCAGAACGAATATATGGAGCGGCATTTGAAGCTGCATGGCCGACGTCTTGACTACCATGAACGTAAACGTAAGAGAGAAGCCCGAATGCCGCACAAGCGAGCACAGATGGCCAAGAAACTGCGAGGTCTCAAAGCTAAGATCTTCAACAAGGAGCGACATTCAGAAAAGGTTCAGATGAAAAAGAAAATCAAGATGCATGAAGAAAAACAAGTCAAGAAAGCAACAGAACAGCCAGCCAAGGGAGCAGTACCTGTGTACCTCCTAGACCGAGATATTCAGACCAATGCTAAAGTACTCTCAAACATGATCAAACAAAAGAGGAAAGAAAAGGCTGGAAAGTGGGATGTACCTATTCCTCGAGTGAAAGCTCAAGCAGATTCAGAGGTGTTTAAGGTTTTGAAGTCGGGCAAGTCACGCAGGAAAGGTTGGAAAAGGATGGTCACCAAGGTAACCTTTGTTGGTGAAGGATTCACCCGTAAACCTCCAAAATTCGAGCGATTTATCAGACCAATGGCATTGAGATTCAAGAAAGCACATGTCACACATCCCGAACTGAAGGCAACCTTCTGCCTTCCAATTATCGGTGTGAAGAAGAACCCAAGCTCGCCTATGTATACTTCTCTGGGAGTAATCACCAAAGGAACTGTTATCGAAGTAAACATCAGTGAACTTGGTCTAGTGACCCAGGCAGGAAAGGTAGTTTGGGGTAAATATGCCCAAGTGACGAACAATCCGGAAAACGACGGCTGCATTAATGCCATTCTTCTTGTTTAACATTTGTTCATTGTTATCCATTACACATGTGATGTTCTTTGTATTCAAATAAATGTCTGAAATGTATCTTTATTCTGGCCAGTTTTATTGAAAATGAAATTAGTCTGATGAAACTCATTTTTCTTCTGAAAATGCAATCATTTATCCAACTCAGTCTCACTTTTTTGAGCTGTGATACTACTGTGAAAAATGTCAATAAATGGCCATGGAAACCTAAGTGATGGTTGATTATTTTCTCTGCCTTGTAACATAATGCAACACCAGCCTCCTAATGTGTGCATTTTTTAAAATCCTAAAACAGTCCGTTTGGTTGCCTTACTGTAATTCTCAAAATCCTGTGTTTAAAGTAGGATCAACTGTAGAGGAATATTTTCATTCCTGGTTATACTTTAATTTGAAAGAGTGGTCTGTTCCTTTTTCTCGGTTACTGATATGTAGATAGTGGCTAGTTTGTGGTTCTATTTTATTCCATTCACTACATAGTTTAGGCAAGAGTGGCTCAATCCCAATCCCTATTAAGCTAATAAATTGTTTACATTTTATTTTCTAGGTGTGAACACAACCTGCCGCTATGCAGATATTCGTGAAGACCCTAACGGGCAAGACCATCACCCTTGAGGTTGAAGCATCCGACTCAATTGAGAATGTGAAAGCCAAAATTCAAGATAAGGAGGGAATTCCGCCAGATCAGCAGCGTCTTATCTTCGCCGGAAAGCAGCTGGAAGATGGCCGTACCCTCTCCGACTATAACATCCAAAAAGAATCGACTCTTCATCTTGTGTTGAGGCTTCGTGGTGGAGCCAAGAAACGCAAGAAGAAGAATTACTCCACCCCTAAGAAGATAAAGCACAAGAAGAAGAAAGTCAAGCTTGCTGTGTTGAAATTCTACAAGGTAAAGATATGGATGTTGTGATGACGGCATTCATATTTGGGTTGGAAAGGGTTGCCGTTGAGCATACTTATGTATTGCTTGAGCAATATCCATATCGGGTATAGAAAGGTAGCTTCTAGTAAGTTGGTTTTTAAGGAACTGCAATGTCCTTCAACTTGCAGGAAATGACTTGTTGCTCTTGGGACTAAATACCAAGCTTGAAGCTAATTTGTGGTTGTCATGGTTACCGAATGTGTATGTATTTCTGTACATTCTCTTCATCAACTAACTGTAGTGACACATGACACTCCGCACATTTAAGACTCCGCTATAAAAAAAACTTTTGTAGTATGAATAACGTAGTATATATTTTAGGATAATAACGTCTGGCAAATTGCTAACTGCTGGATGGATGTGAATTTTGGTGTAAATTTCAAATGCTTGCAATGCCGGATTTATTTTATTGTTAAGAACATTACTACCTGCCCAAAAATTACAAGCCAAACAGGGACTCCAGCCAATTGTGGTTCAAGTCCCTGTTTGGGCGTCAATTTTTGAGAGGGTCGTAGAGATCCTAATTTTTAAAAAATGCTTGCAGTGTGTTTTTGTCTTTGGGTAACATCATGTTGTTCTTGCCCTAGGTTGACGAGAACGGCAAGATCCACCGCCTTCGAAGGGAATGCCCTTCCGAACACTGCGGAGCTGGAGTTTTCATGGCGGCGATGGAGGACCGACACTACTGCGGGAAATGCGGCTACACTCTCGTCTTCAGCAAGCCAGAGGCTTAAGTCGCCATGAATCTGTAATTCTTGACGTTATGTGGTGGAATAAAAATATTTACCATTAGGTAAATCTTTTGAGTTGAATACCTCTTTCTAACCTTTGGTTGGGTTACCTGGTGTTAGCTGGCAGGACTTTTCAAGAGTTAAGTGTTTTGAGTGCTTCTTCTCTACCAGCAGTAAAGAGGTTGGGATATTTTAAAGAGATTGTTTCTTACCTAGATGAATAGGGCAAGGAAGTCATTGTTGGTAAATTGGCAGATGGAATTGCTCTTCAAAGCAATATGTGGTGAATAGAACAGTTAAATTCTGTCTGGTGTTTAGAGTGATGGGATGATTAAAGGAACGTTCTGGTACCAAGAAGGGGAGGGGGCAACGGATATTTATATTTATTGTTAAGGCGCTAGCAATGTAGGTTGTGTCTTGATAATTGCCGGTGCTTTTGATCTGTTTTGAAGATGTTTGGGTTTGTAATTAAGTTGGGGTTTGTCTGTAGAATTGTTTTCTTGTGTCACCGTAGATATCTGAAGGCTGCCGTCATGTGGCGATAGCTAGATCAAAATTGTGGGAGTACTTCGAGTTGTAATAAGAAAATACTTCGAGTAGGACTTAAGAGGTGAGTTTTTCCAGCAACTGTATGCCGCTGTGAGTGAACTGCAGAACGCAAGGAGCCGTAACCAAAACTTGGTTAAGGTGAGTATGGTGTGTCGAAATGGCATGAGCAGTTCTTAAGGGATCATTTTGTCAAACCTTACAACATTTACAACGTAACATTTTGTCACCTTAAACTAATATCTTGTAAGATATCTTAGCATCACCATGCTGTTGCTGGGTCAGATATTGGGTAAGTGGCTGTCAACAGAAAACTGTCTAGGAAGAACTGACCTCAAATTTTATGCATACCTAATTTTTTGACTTTCAATATTTTCTAGTAGAGTAGTAACGTAGAAAAAGCACCACAGCAATGAAAATGTAGGACAAACTTAAAAATTTTACCTGCTATGCAATGGAATCAATTTTAAGCTTTATGCATGCTGTGTGCACAAAATCATTCAAATGCACAAACAAGTAGTTTTGTTTGGGGATTTCAAGCACACTTGGTGCTAACAGATTGATTATTTTTTTGTGGTACATGATCACTCCCATGTTTTAGCCTGGTTCTAAAGTAATTTTAAAACTATTTTCCTAAAATGCAGCTGTTAAAAAGCTTGAAAGTGATGTAAAATGTAGACAAAATTTATACCACATCAGATACTGTAGATCAAACATTTTCTGAAATTTTTTGAGCTTTTTAAAATTATGAGTTGTTTTATAATTAGGTACTGCTAATCTTGCTATTTAATACCACTTAACTAACTGAAAATAGATCGCACTCCCCAGTCAGTACTTGAGCTCTCGTATTGCCAAACAATGTTTTCTTTCCTCTACAAACACCTCCAAATGTTTTTGTAGAAATCAAGTTGGTGTGGGGGAAGTTGTTTCCCCAGCGATGTAGTCTACAGATCGTCGTCACACCATGTAGCGGTACTTGCCGACATCATGGTTGACTGCATCTCAACGCCTTGAATGCGACAAGACGTTGTTGTCCTCGTGCCTAAATAAAACCAAGTTTTTTCAAACTGTGTTGCAATGATGATTTATGAATTCCGAGTCCAAAAACTTCTGCAGTGGTTGATCCTTTATTTCCAGAACCCTTTAGTTTCCTTTAAGGATTGTTTTGTCGTCAGCCTAGAAGCGAATAGTAGGTCGATTTATAACGGTAAGTGGTAAGAGCAATGAAGTAGTAAAAACGTAACTATTGGAATCTTTTCAAATAACATATCTAATAATCATGTATCGTCATTCACGTAGCAAGTCTGAACAAGTTTTAATATTATATTTTATATATATGTCTCATTTTATATAACATGTTCACGCAACGCAGAAATTTGCTAGAAAACAATTTTGAACACGGGTGTGAACATGTTCCTGCCGTGATATTTTCATCATTATTGCTGCGGCATGTTGAATTGGTGCGAAGTAAATTTATTCGATGCTCAGTCACGGCAGGAACATGTTCACACCGCGCATAAATTTGCTGAAAAACAATTTTTAACACGGATGTGAACATGTTCTTGCCGTGCCTTAGCATCGAATAAGTTTACTAAGAACAAACTCAACATGCCGCAGCAATAATGTGTCAAAAATTCAATGAAATAAATACTAGACAACATACCACAGCAAAACTGTTGCAGCAACCTAACAAATCTTTACACGGTGTGATTTCTCATATAAATACTACCAGAATAAAATATTTCATTTTTCTTACTTCATTTATTTATTTAATATTAAAATTTGTCACACATATAAACATAAAATACAGGTTATTTTTATACAAAGAAAACATTTGGTACTTACGTGCATTCTCCCTTCAATGCCCGCCGCTTGAAGAAGATATTCTCTTGGAAAAATACTGGGTAAAATCTAATTATGAAGTTAATGTAAATTCAATGGAGAAACAGCAGCAGGGAGATAGAGAACAGGAAGGAAGGACAGTGAAGATAGGTATACCCATGATAGGTGATATGAAATAAGTAACAAGAAAACATTAAGTGGTAGATCAAGTGGTTATGGAACTAAAACAGAACTTTGCAGAACACTTCTGCACTTCTTGATCACATCTCAACTTTGATTCGATCTTGAAAGGAGGATGGAAGGAATCAAATAGTCATCTGGTTTCTTTGTCGATGATCATGAAAATTGTATTTGCCTTATTATTACAAATAATTATCATAAGGTGCCAAAAACATGGTCACCAAAAAAATAATCATACCCTTGGGGATAAAAGTTTAACACTGACATTACTTTTCATACATAGATAGTCAGCAGGTACATGTATAAGTCGCAAGCATTTACAGGACTTTAGATGCCGCAAAACTAGAAATAAACGCGGATTCTGATTTTTTGTGAGAGGTAGCATAATATTTGGATGCCACAATTTATAGGCCAGTTACAAATGGGTAAAAACATATAAGTCACACAAAAAATTTGACTTAGTTGTTATAGACAATGTAGTTCAAATTTAATCAGATACAAATAATTTGTAGTAAGACATTTATTTATTACACTCCAATTTAATAAGTAAGGCTTTGCTATCAGGTATAAAAGTTGATGCAAATTAATCCCTGAATCACAATTCTAACGGGAGTTAAAAATAAGTGACGCACAAATTAAGGCAAAGGGAACTTGTATACGAAGACTTTGTTCGTAATTTACTTTGGGGCAAGTCTTGGCAATAAACTAGTTAATAAATAACACTATGTAAAGGCAATACACATCAAACCTAACACCATAGAGCACCAGAAAATGTCAAATTTTCTCCCCAGAAAAGCAAAGCAAAGGCCTCCATGTCAAGCACTAAATGGTAACAAAATTTCACAAGTGACAATAAAATCCTATTGTTTATAATCTTACTTGTGTGTAGGCAGATTTTTGGCAATACATATAAAATCTAAGTGTAGAATACACTCTTCTTTTTTGTAGTTACCAGTTAGCAAATTGTTGTTACCAATGGCAATGTAGCTTGGTAAAAGAAAACATAAAAAAACACACATATATCTACATCTTCTATTTAATGAAAACACAACTAAACCACACAACCAATGATTTTGGACGGCAATCAAATACTAGCCAAAATAATAAACTTGCACAAAAGTGCTCTTTGTCTAAAAAATTTCAAAGAGTAATTAGGAAAAACAGTCTTGTATAATATTCCCCGATTGTAGCAAAAGCCAGGTAGATTCAGATTGGATACATCCTGACCGGCACTGCTTAAAAAGCCGCAGAAATGTCAAGTAATACATGGTATTAATATAATACTATGCACAGAAGTCGCTCGTCATCGTCATGGATGATGAGAATTTCAGCAACCCTTGCTAAATTACTGTACCATAAAAATCACAACCACTATTACTTCTTTCATTGTTTGGTGAAAATTTTACACAGTGGCTGCTTTTAACATTACACTAACTCATTTCTAATTCTATGCTCACACAATCTAGCTATAAAAATAAATATAAAAGCTTAGTAGATATCTTTGGAATTTATCTACATACTAAACCAAATTCAGCTCTGTTCCACTGAATAGTCTGCACTATTTCTAATCAGTAATTTAGTTCCATTTGAGGCTAGTGAATGATATTGAAGCATCATTTAAGCATACACTTACGGGAACTACGGGAAAGTTAGGTTCTTGTATCAACTAAGCTTACAAAGCTGTATTTTTGCTATCAATTCCAATTCAATAGAAATGGAATGTAGTACAAGGCTCATTATTTACCTAAGCCTAGCTTAACCCATGTATGGTTTTCGTTTCATAGCCGCTTTCGAACCTAGAAGAAATGGCTACATTACCAAAACCGAGTCATGAGAAGAAAAATCCACTTTGACATCAGCTTTGACGTTGACCAAATAGACAAGGTTGTCAAACGGCAGAACAAAAAGTCAGATGAACCATTTGACCTTTGCAAATACCTTACACTACGACAAATCTAAATTGTCAGTCACGGCAAAAACTACAACTCGGTTGAAACTTGTTCTAACTATTGAGCTGCCAAGCCAAGAACAAACTTAATTTGCAACGTTCATAGGTTGAAAGATCCTTAGAGCATCGAAGCCGATTTGTTTGAACCGTGAAGTTAGCATTATAATAATCATTGCCTATCAAGCTCAGCTCCTCTTCCCACTATGGCTTTACTCAACATTTGACAACAATTGCTTTGCATCTCACCTGTTCACACACATCCATACTCATACCAAATCGAGTTCTCAGTTTTGCCCTTCGGCTTGGGCTTGCCGTCTTCGCCAAGCGCAGACTTGGACAGGGAGTGCGTTGATAGCGATGGACTGGGGGCCGACTCACGCGGCCCATGACTAGACTCGTTTCCGCCAATCACCGTCGAGATACGGTTGTATACAAGGAACGGTCTGCGGAATAAACGTCACGTTCAGCAGTTTTCAAGGCAGTCAGTTCAATGCACCATTTGTACAAGACAATGTGTGGGCTGTACCAATAATCAGGTGTGAGTAGAGATGCAGCCGGAGAATATTCTCTAAGAGATTATACTCCGAGCATAAACAAGCATAATCTTTCCACTGACTTGAAATGTCAACAAATGTTAATATTTTAAAAATTAGACGCTAAGATACTTTCGGATACTTTACATATACATATGCATATTTACATACATGTCTGGTTTTATCATGGGACTGCAATCTGCATTTCAAAGTTTTTTTTTAACTACACCAGGAAGCGTGGGAAAAACCAAACCGAAAGGAACCGTTTGGACAGTTTTTAATGCTCAAAATAGGAAATTTAAGTGTGAATATTGCTCAGCTCTGTATGTCCGGCATGCGACTAAAATGACGAATCACCTCATAAATCGCTGCATCGATTGTAAAGAAGCTGAAAGATGAAAAATTCATTCAATCAAAGGTACCTTTTACCACCTTCAATCTATTTCTCCTTTATGAACTTCCATGCATGATAAGTAAAAATAAAATAAAATAACCAAGTGAAATCCATAGGTAAATCAAGCATAAAATGTGATTTGGAAAAAATGCTCAGAAAATGCTCATGCTCAAGAATATTCTCGAGAATATTCTCAAAAAGAAAATGCTAGAGCATTTTGCATCACTAGGTGTGAGTAACATTTGAAAAACTGATACCAAAATCTACTGAATCTTTATCTACTGTGAACACCCCAAAAAAGTTACAATAAGCAAGGAGGACTGAGAAGTGCAGTGACTAGAAAAGTGAATCAAACATATTTGTTTGAACCACGACACGGTTAACACAGGAAAAAAGGGTAAAAATCACTTCTCACTTGTTTTCCTGGACAGGCGTTGATGTGGATGGGGCCGCCTTGTTATCGTCTGGTGCCGGGGCATTAGCGTCAGCAGCGTCATTGTCCTCTTCTGTAAAGTAAACAGCACGACGGGTGCCTGCGCTGGCCAGACTGAGTGAGCTGCGCGCAAAGCTGTCGCGCGGCCTCAGCTCTTCTGCGCTGGCGTCCGACTCGGCGCCGCCAGACTCTGACCCACCGCGCACGCTAGACGTAGGTGCAGCATCCGATAATGCTGTGTCCTCCAGCCACGATGAACGACGACTCTGCAGAAATTGAGAGGAATCTATGGAGCTTTCGTAATAATGCAAATGATAGCAATACGAATAAGATCTTTTAATCTAGCACAACTGCAAGATTTTCCTATAAATTACTTTTATTTATAAAATATTGTTTGTGTACAAGGCTACTCATGACTAAGTAATGGGGAAGAAGTTTTCCAAACTATTGGGAGATTAGATGGTCGGCAGCAGGAGAAGAGTCGTGCTAAATGCTTTGGCTGTTGACTTGTCCACATTTAGAGATACGCTTATCTCAATAGTGTACCTCTAAATGTGGGCGAGTTATAAAGGCAACCTTTTTCCCAATTGATGAGCATGGCAAGCAATGCAAAATCTTCAATTTCATGACAACGAAGATTTTGAGATTTTGATAATTTTTTCAGTTTCAGTCCAATCTTCATGTTTTTATTTTTTACATATTTAAACTAAAACAGAAGGTATAGAAAGAAGCATGCGGGGTTTCCAAAGAAAAACAAAGTAGTACAAATAAACTAAATAAAATAAACTAAAATAAAATAAACTATACTTATTAACAACACAACTCGAATTGTGTTGCTAAGCCCTAGTTTACAATCACAACCAAACAGAACATCACAACCCAACATACACAACCCAGAAAATGGATAAAACTTTTGCTAGATAAACATGACAAGGAATTACCCGCGGTACTTTGTTGATGAGGTCAGAGCCTGCTTTCCGCACCCGTTTGACGAGCGTCGCTCCAAAACTTTTCCTGCACACAAAAAAAAAACATGTAGACAGGATGTGTTACTTGTTCAAAACTATTTCCCAGGATTGTCTTATAAGTCATAAGTCATAACTAGAGCCAAGATTTTATGGTGTTATGATTTCGTTAATTTCGTGGTAAGCTTTTTGGATTTCGGTGTTATGGCGGTGTTATGGAAAAAGTACAGAATTTCATGTCTATAGCAGATTTCGGACATGGGTGACGAAAAAAAGAAGAATATTTACACGTAGTGTTTTTGTTCAATAAGTTCCTTTAAAATGTAGCTAATACCTTTATGTTTCATAAAATACATTGTTACGCCACAAGAAAACTACAAAACAAATAAGACACAAGAAACATTTATCCGTATAAGCTCCATGTTTTTATTATTATTGATGCAAAATTAAATTAATTTCAATTAGCTCCTATTTGTAACACTAATTTTCCAAAAAGAGTTTAAAACTAAAAAGTTTGTCAGTGAGGGGTTTGAGATTTTTATGTCCATTAGAATTTGAATTAGACCCACTGCCTGGTACTAACAACATACTTTGCAAGATTGTATTTTTTTCTCCCAGACAAGTCTGGTGTTCCAGATTCCACACATCAAAATAAATCCATCACTCACAAAGAGTTGCTTTGTTTGATCCTCAAAAGTCAAAAATGTAATACATGCCATTGAAATTTGAAATCCCAGCTAATCTCTATATAGACTGAATGCACGTGATGCTGGTGCTCACATGGCAAGGAGGGGAAGATTCAGCCAACCAATGGCAATAGTTTCCTACAGCAAACATTTTGCCCCACTACTTCTACCCCCTAAGCTTAGGAATGTTGACAGCATTTGATGAGAAACAGACCTGACAACAAGACTGGGGGAAATAATCTGACAAATTCATGGAAATGTGTGTTTAGAGAGATAAAATAAACATTTAACATTTTTTGAATGGAAATTAGTGGCTATTTCGCACAATATGCACATTTTAGTGAAATGGGTTATTTTGTTTGTTTATTTATTTTCCGTGATATGTGGCTTGATAAAAATGAAAAAAGAACAGATTATCTGAAATTTAAGATAATTGGATGGGAAAAGGCTCATTTCGCGATGATTTCGCGGGAAATAGTTGATTTCGTTGTTATGGATGATTTTTCGTGAATTTCGCGTTATGTCGCGATGAGCTTCTTACATATTTGAGTTGGGAATTCAATGAATGGCACTCATTTGTAAGAATAACAAGAGATAAGAACAATTCGCGATTTCGCGCATCACCATATAATCGTGGCTCTAGTCATAACGTCTCCCCCATATCATATCCAAAGAGGTACACTCACTTTTTAGTCGAGCAGCTGTCAAGCCTCCGATAATGCTCCATGATTTTCTCTTCAAGCTTTTCTTTCTGTCGACACAAGTTGTTTACCTTGTCTCTACAAATGTAAAAAAGTACAAATAATTAATATTTTAAACAAGTGATCTCAGGCTGGACCTTGGCTAATTTTTGAAAAGCACCATCCTGGGTGGGTGGAGTACTCACGTAAACAGCTTCTCCTCTGTGTGGTAGTGCTCCTTGTCCTCCAAGGAGTGGGTCAGCAGCTCGTGGTACTGGGTCAACAACAGCGATACGTGGTCCATCAGTGATCGGCGGTCATCTTCCAACCCACTGTTCATCTGGGAGAGCATCTGCAAGACGAGCCGGGGTCGCAACTTGAAACTTGGATATTTTTAGTGTTCAAAGGCATAATTTTAACTGTGAAACACAACTGTAATAAAATTGGAGTCAAACAACAATCAGATCTCTGTAATTGAACAACTTGGACCCTAGCAAGTTTTTGCCAGCATTTCGAGAGAAACAAGGCGGTTGCATGCATGCTTGTCACATAATTTGTGAAATGAGCTTTTCAGTTTGTCTTTTCAGAATAGGAACAAAAAAAAAATTTGCCAGCAAGCAGCCTTCTAATAAAATGCACCTATAAGAGTTAATAAGCAAGAAGGATGTGAGTCGGCCATTATTGTTGGAGGCTCAAATCCTGAAAATAATATAAATCTCTACATATCACATTTAAATATGCCAAACGCTGATGCTAAAGCCACACATACATTTATCAGAAAAGAAAAATTGTTTAAAAGTATCAGCAGCAATTTCCCATGAAAGTAATCAGTTTTGAGAGAAATATGAAAAAAAGTGTGGCTACCTCGCATCTGTTGGACACTTTGGAGAGCTCCACTTCGAGCATGGTGGCTCGATCTCCTCGGGCAGCCAGCTCTCCGTGGACCTCCGTGTGGCGCAGCTTGAGGGCTCCAAGCTCCACTCGAACGCTGCGGTACTGCTCCTGTAGGCTGCGGTACTCCGTCTTCAGTTTCTCGCTCGCCGTGAATAGGTTTCGGAAGTCGTCCTGTAAAAACGTGAGCCAAATGAATCGGTGCACTACTACCCGCTCAAATCGAATAGGTCCTCAATATCAGAGCAGGGGGTTGATGTTGATTCTGAACTCTTGATTCCTCTCTTGTTATGAATGGCTTGATGAGAAAGTTTAATATTTATTTTAAGCTTCAAGCAACCGTCGCAGCTCTTCAGTCAGTCCTTATGCTATTGGAACAGCAAACCCCTTAATTGTGCAATAAGTCAGTTACCAATGAAGACAAAACATTGAGTAATGAAAAAATATTGCTTAACAGTGAGCAAACCGTTGATGTAAGCTTTAGCCTAATTCAATTTCTAGTCTACCTAGCCTTACACTAATTTAGTAGTAAAAAACCTCTTTACTTTATATGGGTACAATTTATATAAAAGTAAACTTGTCCTCATCCTAGCAACAACTCAGCACGAACCTTGAGACTGGAATGCTCTGCGCGCAGATTGCCTAGCGACCGTGCATCGGCTTTGCGTGCTTCACATTCACGATCCAGTGCGTCTTGAGCAGCAAGCAGCTTGGCTGCACACTCGTGCTGAGCACGCAGCTCCGCCCGAGCGTCACGCAGTGCGACCTTCAACGCCTCGCGCTCGGAAAGCAGGCTCTCATACTCGGCAGTCAGCTGCTCATGAAGCCGCTGAAGCTGCTCCTGGTCGCTCAGTAGCTGCGTGTGTGCGGTAGACTGAAGGTTGCGCTCCTTACATAGCTGTAGAAGAACGGAGGATGTTACATTTTGTGTAAATAATGTAAATTCTCAAGCGATGGTCAAGAAAGACTATTTTTGACTTCGAAGAAGTATGTGTATAGATTCAATGGAGAGTTCTTGAACAGATAGCAGCATTATGATAATTAAGAGAAAGATCTTAAGTATATATCTAGATACCTTAAATAGATAGGTATCAAAGAACCTTCTTTCGAAAAATTGTAAAATCTACTCATATTTGTTCTCAAACTTAGATCTTGTTAATTTATACTTCCAAGTGCCTCAGACTCGACTAGTCAGATGGTTGTTTGTTGCAAGGAAGTCTTAAGTAAAACTGGCAGCTAATAACAAGCCAATCTGGTCCGGAGGTTTTACTATAGTCCCAGAATCCTAGTCCTATTTAGTCCTACCTCCTCCTTTTCAACTGCCAGCTGGGAGTTTGCTAGCTGGAGTGCGAGATGTTGCGAAGACAGCGACGAGATTTGGGACTGCAGCATCGCCACATTCACCTGTGGGGTAAAAAGCAAGCCAATCGTGAAATACACTCACTATGTGGAGAAGAAAAACATTGGGTTCTTCTGATAGAACTGGTATTTTAATTTAGATATGGTAAGGCAGAGTGGTTCAGAGCCGCTCTAAGATTTGTGCATTCGCCGGTCATTCAAGAACCAGAAACTAAATCATACAGACTAAAACTGTCCTATGCATTAAATTTTTTCATATGATTTGGAACGATACAAGTTTCACGAGGTTTTCTTGTACCATCTACATCGCTGGAAACATTTTTACTTCGTGCCTAAGCATAATCCGTTAACAGGGCAATAAAATCAACTATAGAACAATCACATCTTCTGGGGACCACTTTCTCACATTTTTTGAGCATTAGTTTTACATGGCTAGTATTGCAAAGTTGAAACTAAGGGTCAAGCAACAAGTTCTCGACATCAATTTGGCTGTTTAAAACAAAAGATTCAACCCCTATATCAATTCTGGGTATGATAAAAATGCTGAACAATCGTCGTGGGAAATGACTAGCCTAGACTGGCACAGCTATCAACGAATCTCACCTGGAGGTTGGCGTTCTCGGAGCGCAACGTGTCGGAAGAGGTGAGCAACGCGGCCATCTCCTCGGTCTGCCCGGCCGTAGCCTCGCCATCTGCAAGCTCGGCCACGCGTGGTCCAAGCTGCTCTGACGGGGTGGGCACCGTGTCAGCGCCTTGCGGGTCCTCGCGCGACATCAGTTCACGCACTAGTCTCAGAACCTCGGGACTGGAGGCAATCCTTCAGGATGCAGAAAGGAACAGTGGAAATTCAATTATCTTGTACGTTCAGAAATTTGAAACATGGTTTTTCTATCTTATCAAATAAAATAAATACTGCTTTCACCCTTGAGTCCTGATAAAATATCGCAAAAATGTGTTGTTTTTACACTTTCAGAAACCCAGTTTTAAATTGAACTATTGCTAAGGTTTGATAAAATAGACATGAGTCTAAAAACCATAATAGTGACTAAGCTAAACATTAAACCGCTGCAATCCTTAAAAACAAAACCACACGCACCTGTCCAAAGCCGTATCGGGGTCCACGAGCTCCTCCAAATTCAGCCCCAACTTCTCAAGTATCCGTTTGTACTGTTCGTTGTCGAGCTTCTGTGCCACCAGATTGCTCTGCAGCGTCACCAGCGTCTCCTTGTCGACGGCAGCGCGGCTGATCAGATCCTGGCTCTCGCGCTCCACCTCCTGCAGCTTGAGGATCTGCGTGCCCAGCTGGTCCAGCTCCTTCATCAGCTGATTAGTGCCCTCTGCTTGTGCCGTCGACTCGGTCAGGCACCGATCCAGCGCCATGTCCTTCTCTTCGACGGTCTCGCGCAGTCGCGCAACTTCACGCTGCACGTTTGCCCCGTCTCGCTCGAGCGCTTCGATTGAGCTGCGAGCCGCAGTCAGTTGAGCTTTTAGCTCGGGTACCTTTGGTAACGAGCACATGCATACGTTTAGCACGAACGGATTAAATTTTTAGTGGAGTGTTCAAGGATCCACTACAAACTTCTATTTTTTTCTTAACTGGAGTTTTTTTTTAACTGGACATGGTAAAGCTGGCGCTTTATCTTCTTTAACATGAGACAAGAGGGAAATGAAGCTAAGCTCAAACATATATCTTAATCCTACAACCATTGTCTTGATTTGGATAGCAGCAATAATGAGAGAGAGACAGTTTCGTATCAGATCCAATTGAGACAACTTCTGTAGTCAGCTCATTGCCAAGGCAACTGAAAAATAAATCTAATTACCCCATCTTACTTCTAAGGAGCAAATATGTTAACAAATTAAATAAGTGGAAAGACGGAAACGTTACTTATCAACAAAGAAATGACTGATTGCAGCAGATGAACAGAGGTCTACAAAGTTTTAGCTTCTGCCTTTTTCACATGATCAGTCATATGTCTCACGTAAACAAGACGGACGTCGAAAGGTTCATCCATTGCAATCTACCATTTCTTCCTTGAAGGCTGTATTTCCTTCTTCCCTCTCTCCCAATTAATTTATAAGCCTTTTGGCTACCAACCTGCAATGAATCTGCTCTCCATGTGTCAGCAGCGGTGGCAGCTCGCTCTTGTTCTTCGAGTCGGCGCTGCAGCCCTTCAAGCAGCAACTGTAGACGCTGTTTCTCTTTCGATCCAACCTCCACACTGGACTCAAGCTCTTCAAGTCGGGCTCGAGCTGTCTGGACGTCACTTTCGAGACGGTCTCCATTGGCCTGCAACAAACGTTTCATTCACTTCAAGGCCTCACCCCAAATAGCAATATGTAAAACTGTTTTAGAATGGAATAATATTCCTGGTAAAAAAAGGAAGGAAATCAACACCATAAAAGATCAGTAGGAAAAAAACCCAATGGTGTGTTGCATGTACCTTGAGCGCGTCCATGGCATCGTGCAGCTTTCCGTTCTCCTCCATTGCATCCTTGAACATCTGCTCGAGCTCGGTGTTCTGCTGGGACATACGTTGCGCCGTCTCCTGCTGCTGCTCCAGCTATAACAACCCCCCAGCGGCCAGTGTCAGTAGCGACATGTCAGCAGCTTTAATAGCTGCAATTGTCTGGCTTTCACTTTCATCGACTTTAGGAATATAGCTCTTCTCGAGACCACAAAAAAGTTAAATAACAGTGCTAGTTTCAATTTTTAATGTTTGGTGTGCAAAAATAAACTGGTGTCCAAAATTTCTGTTTGGTGTGTATATACCTTAATCGACATCTTTTTCTTGTCCTTTTCGAGTTCAAGGATCTTATTGCTGGAGTCATGGAAGCTGTCTTCCTTTAGTGAGTCTATGACAGAGAGCAGCCTCCGGTTATCCAGCTCCAGCTTGAGTGCCCGGGCCTGGGCATTGCTGGTCAGCTGCTCGGACAGGCTGTTGTCCGCAGTCTTGTCTGCACAGTCACTATCAACGTCGATCAGCGAGCTCGAGTGGTCATTCAGCGCAGACTTGGCCACCAACTGATGAATAAGACAAACACTTGGGTCAGGAGAGACAGTCTACACAGGTGTCAGAGGATTAATCGGCATCATAGACTATTTGCGATCAACAGCCGACAGCTTTTAAGTGTGAATGGAAAAAAAGGGCTCATACAACTTTCTGCTAGTTTCATTACAGCAGAAATAAAGCTGGCTTTCTGGAAGAACATTATCAGAGGTTTGTAGAAGATTATATAGTTATGAAATTTCATAATTTTATTGCACTGGCTACTGGAACAAAAAGAGAACCCTACGGTAGAAAACAGGATTAGGAGCATATGAAGAATGTAGAGAGTTCTGGGCATCACCTGCAGCTGTGCGTTCTCTTCAAACAGTTCCTGCAGCTTCTCCTGGTCTGCTTCTCGGTCCAGCGTGAGCTCGTTGACATGCTGCTTGTACTTGAGCAGATCACTCTCAAGTTCCAAAACGTGGTCGCCTCTGCGCCGAGCACGCAGCAGCTGCTCTTCTAGCATCTCTCTCGTGTCCAGTAGCACCCTGGGCAGAAACATTGCCACCAGTGATAGTGTTAGCTTGTTGAAAGTATTTTCCCCGTAGAGAAGCAAAAATTGTATAGATCACTGTTAGGTAATAAAGATGAACTTCATGCTTAGGAAAGATCTTCACAGCATACTGAATTATTCAACAAAAGAAGAGCTAAAAGAGCACATATGGCTGAGCTGAGATCATGGTGATATTGAAAGTTTAGCAATTCTGCATTTATAGGCAATCGTTTCAAAGCTGGAGAATGATGTTTGTTGTAGAGTTTTCCATGATTTCCAAGATTATTGGCAGCAAAATGCTAGAATAATTCCTTAGCCATTAAGTGGCATCTGACTCCTCATGTGTTCTTACGACTCACTTATTGTCCTCTCTGAGCTCGTCGACTCTCGTCTTGTAGAACTCGATGTCGGTAAGCTTCTCACGATAGCGTTGCACTTCGGCCTCGAGCTTGTCGACGCGTTCTGCTCGCTCGCGTACCGCGTCCAGCTCGTCGCGGTACGCCTTGGCGGCGCGGGCCTCCTGTGTCTGCTCCGACAGCTCCTGGCGCAGCCTAGTGGCCAGGCCGCGTTGTGTGGCCAGCTCCTCGCGGCACTCGGCAAGCAGCTCGGACTTCTCCTCCCTGCAGCACGGAGCAGTGGATTCAGTTCCTTTTCACAGCTCAGGTGAACAGATTAAGCAATTACATCGACTTGTAAAGAATGTTTTGATATTAAACATACACAAATCAAACAATATATTTTGCTGGCTTTCCTATTTTACGTAATTCACAACTAAAGACGATTGAGCCAGGATATTAATTAGTCCATGAAGAAGCAAGTCAGTTTAAAGGTAGTTCCACCAAAAAGAGTAAAGTAAAAGTGCTTAATTTACATTGAATTTGTAGAAATAAAAATGAATCAAATCTACTCACCATTTCCTAAATTCAAAATACACCATATCTACATTGTGGTAGAAAAGGTTAGGTTGGGTTGAGATCAATTCAGACTCAGGCATCGGTCACCAACCAACTAACTTAAAGTACTTAACCGACTCAAGTGACCTTGTGGCATCTGTCTAAACTCACAGTTCCTGTCGCTGTTTCCGCAGCCGGGACTTCCAGTCGGCCAATTCAACAGCAAGATGGTGTGGGTTGGCGGTACCAGCGGTGGGCGGCGGTTGCTGAGATGACCGACGTGCGTCCTCTGGCCGATCGCGTGACATAGCTGCCGCCCACTGACCCAGGTAGTCGTCACGTTCCCGAGCCACACGACGCAAGTGTGACACCAGCACATCCGCAGGGAACGGCTCGGGTGGCTCACGCGGCAGAACCATCTGGTGGCCATCTGTCACCTGCAAAACGTAGGTGTAAGATTTAGAATGTCTAGTTTTTCATTACACTTAGGAAGGTGTGAAATTTCAACGACAAAATATTCATATTGTTGGTCTACATTTGTGGTGTTGCATAACACTGTGTTTTTGGTTCAAAACAGCACCACACTGCATTTAAGAATGATTTTTGGCTGGCAAAATATGGAGCATAATGTACAGAACTTTACATCATAAATGAATCAATAGAATCCCAGTCAGAGTTGATGGATGTAGGTAGGCCAGAAATATTTGGAACAAAATTTAAATTTTACACAACTTTGCATAAGAAAGGCATTATCTGAATTGCAACCAGAGTCAATTAATAGCAGTCGGTAATTTTAATTTCGAACATAAATTCAAAATGTACATCTCTTCATAAATTCAATACTAAAGTAAATATACAGTCATCAAAGATTCTTTGAGAACAGATAGCGCTTACTGTCAATGAAGCAAGATGCAAAGCAACACACGACAGAGCAAAAAAATGTGTGTATGTATATTTATTTATTCTTAACTTTAATCTGTTATTATCAGACAATAAAACAGTTTCCCTTCAATAAACTCTATTCTAATTAAGTATAATTTGAGAAAACCCCGTTTAAAAATATTTTGCTGCTTCCATACCTGTTTGATACAGTCCACAATTGCATGCTGCTCTTCAACGTTCATCAGTTTGATGTCATCGATGAAACGTTTCTTGTTTGGGCATTGCACAGCACAGCCCAACAACAGAAGCAAAAGCAGCTGCAGGTTTTCTACGCCGGCCTTGCTCTCGGGTGTCATGCCCAAAGTAACGCAGTCCGGCATCACCAGCACCACTTGGCATAGCTCCTCCTGGAACAAAACAAACAGGTTTCAATCATAGTTGCACAATCACAGCAACTTAGTTACGAAAAAAAAACAGCTGACACGTGAATATGTCCCAGCAGCTGTGTCTACACACCTCGAACAAGGACTTAATGTTCTTAACAATAATGTCCAAGTTCTTTACGCGCACGGCAGCATTTCCTAAGCTTGGTACAATTCCACGATGCATGGGCTCAGGATCGCTGAAAAAAGATCATTTTGTGATGGCTACAAAAAAATTTGAAAAAAAAGCAGTTAAGTGACATTCTTCATTTAGTTTTGCTAGCTGGATGAGTATTTTTAGCACATTTTTTGCATGACATTGACTAGTATGTACGCTACTGAATATTAATTATGGCTAGTTTATTGAGTTCAAGGAAACTTACATTTGGAGAAGAACTTGATGTAAAAGCATTCCATCTACTAAATCATCATATTCTATTTGGCGACCTATACTGTCTAAGCAAGAGCACACCTGAAAAAGAAAAAAATAATAAAATATTTGTACTCTGCCTAAATTAATTTAGTACCTACACAAATAAGTTTTTAACAGTGGCAATTTACAACTCACCCATGAGACCAGTGGTCCTGCTAAAAAATCTTCTATTTCTGTAGCAGTTGCCATCCTGCTAATATAATAATTTAAGTGAAAGCAGGCTAAAACTACTGGAAATAACGAGTGCTGGAAATTCCAGGGCGAAGATCACGCGACATCCTAAAACAGAACAATTAATCAGAATTTAGATCACGATAAAAAGGGCAATATGATTGTGAATGATCAATTTTGTACGAGCCTCCAGTACAGTAAATGCCCATTAAGTAGTATTTCTTGAGTTTTAATTGTATTTGGCAGTTTAAAATTTGCCAGCATTGTTTGAATAAGCGTTCGTAATTTATAAAACACATCGCGGTGAAACTACCTTGCTGAAGATGCACACAACGAAATGCAACATCGCAGGTCCTCAATGCAATGATTTGTCTGCTTTATTTGGTTTTAACAGATAGAAGTTCTAAATAGGCTCTTCTCTCAAGCGTGACAGGTAGTAGGTTTACCTACCAACCAAGTGTTTCACAACAATCACTTTTAGCACTTTAGGAAAGGAAGGGGGAGTGTCCCCAATGTTTGATATAAATTCACGAAAGCAGGATGTCAGACCCCCGAGTGCTGCTCGCCTATTCTATGCCGGCCTCGAAAAGATTAGCCTATTACACGGGCAATGCTTGCAGCCTGTCTTGGGTGGCCAGGCCATAGGGACCATCGTCACGGTTGACAGACCGCACTCATTGGGCAAGAATTACCTGTTGGAAGGTATCGGAAAAATAATAATAAAAAAACCCAACAGAAATAATGACGCTGAACACACACAGGTGCCACATCATTGACTGCTTACCTTTGGTTTAGTTGATCAAGACTGTGTTCTTTCCATGACTGTGTTGGTTTTATTTGATTAATTTGTTAGAAATCGCTCGTAAATCTCGAGACAAAGCACACTCGGCAAACAACTCGCTTGACTTTTCGGAACACCAGTGTGGCACATGTCCGTCACTCTTTTGTTAGTCAACAGTTCGGCCCGTGTCCAACACACCATATGGCGCGCACGTGCTTTTTAATTGCTACGACGGTGAATGACGTCAAATGACGGCATGCTTCGAGAGAACCAAATAGAGAACTATTTGTAACTAAAATTTATAAATTCCACGAGATAATTATCTTCAAGACCGTGAATGACAAAAGAACTGGTAGTGAGTCTAATAGTGTTAATCGAAAAAATGTGTTTTTCAGCTGCTAAGTAGTTTTGTAACTCGGTTCAAAGGTCATGATGTCAGATGTGTAAATCCCACTCGAGATTCATTCCTCATAATTTGATAAGACTTAAGGGAAGATAGGTTAACAGAGACCACGAACTATTTTTTGGTATTTCTAGGCGAGAGAAATGGCTACACATCGAGAATTTCAAGATCCTAAGCTGGACCACCTTTTCGATGGTGATGATTCTATGAATGTCTACAGCAAAAACTACACGAACTTGTCCGCAGGAACACCAGGCCCTGATGTTCTGTCAAAATGTATCGACATATTCAGAGAAGCAACCGAACATCGAATGAGTGAAGAGCGAGCCAACTCATTTTTATTTCAATATGGTATAACAGCTGGACTTTGGGAGTATCGTCAAGAGTTAGCCACATTTCTGACATCACATTATGGGGCTCCAGTGAACCGTGCTGATTTAGTACTCACTTGTGGAGCTACTCACGGCTTGCAGCTTGCGATGGGAACGTTTCTTGATCCTCGAGCCGTCATCTTTGTCGAAGATGTGACTTACATGATTGCCCTAGATGCATTCAAACAGTATCCTCTGATGAGGATTTTAAGTGTGCCAATGACCAAAAATGGTGTGGATACAAGCGAATTGGAAAGAATAGCTATTGCTGAGAAATCTATGTGGAATTACACCACTGAAAGGCCATTTTGGGCAATGTTTTACACAATTCCAACTTTCCACAATCCAACAGGAGCATGTATGTCTGAAGAGTGTTGTGAACAGGTAGTCAAAATTGCCAAAACACTTAACCTCCTTGTCGTATGTGACGATGTTTACAACTTGCTCTACTACGGCACTGAAAATTTTCCTCCAAAACGTCTCTTTGCTTATGATGATCATGGAACGTCAACAGGCAACGTTTTGTCTAATGGTACCTTCTCCAAGATAATGGCTCCTGGAGTTCGACTTGGCTGGCTGGAACTTCCTCCTCCACTTGCCATGATTCTCCGCAACAATGGCATTCTCCGCAGTGGAGGTTCAGCAAACAACTACGTATCTGGCGTTGTGAGAAGCATTCTTGAGCTGGGGTTAGCTGACAAGCACCTTGCTTTCCTCGTCGATATCCTTCGTGACCGAATGGCGAGTCTGTGCGACGTTCTCGATTACAATTTGCCACAGGGATGTGTATTTCAAAGGCCTAGCGGAGGGTACTTCATCTGGATCGAGCTGCCGATCGACATTGACGCAGCTTCTTTTACGAAATGGTGCCAAATTGAGCACAAAGTGTCAGCGATTCATGGAGCCCGGTTCGATCCAAACGGTGGACATGTAAACTACCTCCGCTTGAGTATCGCGTTTCATTCACGGGAAAAACTGGTGGTAGCGGGAAAAACGCTTTGCAGTGCTTTGGGAGAATTCTTTGAGCTCGAAAGGAGTATGAAAAATAAAGAGTGACAATGTGCTGTGCTGACTTTACTACGGAAATTTGAAATTCTGAGTACTCACTGAAACCATTTTCATATGTGAGTGTGATGGACTTATTCATACTGGTTTGCATTATATTATATTCATTAAAACAATTATTTTGAAAAAATGATTTATTAGAGAAGTTATTAAATTGGAAAAATTACAAATTTACACGAATCACATGGAATTAATTATAGGAATACCTTGTCACGTTCACATTAGTTGTCTAGTGGAATATTGATACTCATTATACAGCAATATCTTCAAGGGTCAAAACCATCATACGCAATTCCTTCAGTTTATTCTTTCCATTTTCAAGTGTAGCTCTTAAACTATTGGTCTTCATGCGCAGGAATTGAAGATGCTCATCTTGCAACTAGAAATACAATTTGATATAAATTTATGTTCTACCTGGTAGCTAGAAATCAGACACAGTAAGTTTCATAGAATACTGACAATATAGCTACCGTCAGGTAGGTAAGGTAGGTAACAACATAACTTGAAGCATTTATGTTTGAAAATCTGACCTGCACAATCTGCTTATGAATGTCTATCACTTCAGTCAATTTGGATATTAACATCGATGCAGCGCCATTTAATAATTCCTTTATTGCACTACTTGTGCTGGGCAGACTGCTGATTTCAGTTTTCTCAATTAAGCCCTGAAATTTGGAAGCGTATGTGCCGCGATAGTCAGCAATACTGGTTTGAACATTCGCCAGATTTAGGTCGAGATCCTCAGCAGCACCATGTGCACCTTCCGTCATCTGATAACAAGTACAGCCAATCAACAAGAAATAAAACTTAACAACCAAGCTGTTTATTTCATCCTGACCACCTCTCGAGACATGTTTATAAACCCTACGACTTGATGTAAGAGCAAGTACTAATGTTTAATGAACTGCTAATAAATACAAAACAACCTACGCTGAGGACACATTGTTTGGCTTAGTTGCATCTGATATTTGAATAATTGCTGAGATTTAATTCGGTAGGATATCAAATGTGTGAACACCAATCTAACACTATCTAACACCTAATTGTCATAAGCACAGGCAGGGCTCTACATATGGGGTGGGGGTGGAGATGGGGTATTTTAATATTTAAAAAAAAAATAGATTTTAGGTCACAAATCAATTATATAGAAATATGTCTGGCACTCGTCCTAGGAATCCAATGTCAGGAAGAATACCTTTGGTTCTAGTTATGTTTCAATACACACATTCCAAAATAAAAAAAAATAATAATAAAAAAAATAATGTTTGCTAACTAGTTGCAATTAGCTCTCTGATGACGAATGTTGCAGAACAATTATTCCTAAGGGGAAATAATTTTTTTTTTAATTATAAAAAACGATTCCCCTTTTTTTGCAATTATTAGAAGCAAAAAAATTGTCTACGACTCGAGAATTGTATCAAACTTCATAAACTTGGCTGGTCATTGCTCTGCTAATGGCCTAGACGTAATGACGTATCGACCGACGCAACCCGCATTGCACTCATGCTTACAGGGTGCCTACCTCGTGTAACAGGCCGGGCAAAGGGCTTGGGGTCACCACCGGTCACTCTCCTCGGGCATTTCTTTTGTACTGAATAAGTCGACTCTATTGCTTTTTGTTTCTATGAAAGTCCACCAACACATGATAATGTCAGTTTTTAATAATTCTCAAATCTGGCTTCTCAATATTATTAAGTAAAGAAGTAAAATTACTGATAATAATACAGTAGTATTATTGTTACAAACAAAAAACAAATTTAAATTAGTAAATTTGATTTTTCCCTAAAACTTCGAAAGTATTTAAATCTGGTTATTTATTGTTATAATGTGTCAAATGTCTATCACCCCATCCCTTACTCGGTCATAAATTTAATGTTGTTTAATATTCCTATAGGCTATAACGACATAACTAAATCAGGAAAATATGTGTTTGGTGTGTCTACAATATTACAATAAATATATTTGGTAGATGTTATAATATTATCTTATATCTCGCCAATAGCTAGAACACGTACCAATGTAGGTTCCGATGGTATCGGAAGCAGATCTTTTTCAGCTTTCAGCTGCTCCAACTCGTTTCCAATTTCCTGTTGCTTATTAAGCAGTTGGTTGGAGCTGGTCAACAAATCAGTCGATGCCATTTTCAGTTCCATAGGAATCAAATCCATCTGGTTTCTTGGCTGGGTGATAAAACCAATTTTTGTTTATAAACATTTGAGAAATGGCTAGACGTCGGTGTATGAAAGAAACACTTTAGGCCAAGTGGCAACCTATTATGACAACTTATTTGAAATATGAGTGCCATAATTTTAGCATTGCATCCTTGACTTCTTAATAATTTATAAGCATCTAAAAAATATATAGAAATAGTTTTACCTGTAGGCGTTCAAAAATGTTGCTACCAATATCAGGATCAACATCAGGAAGTGAGCTTAAATGAACTAGGTGAAAAATCTTCTCCCAAAACATAATCTGATCAGTAAGATTTCCATTTCCCTAAAATAGTAAGAATTTGGTTATGTTATTGGATGGTTATTAAGGAAAGCTTTGATCACCAAACATGCTAGATTACGAAAATCCTACTTGAAATATTTCTCTCTCCTTTTTTACGTCAGTAATAATCACCAACATCTTTGTAAGTGCCTCCCACAGAGCTGAAGCAGAAAAAACAAAGAAATTGATTTATTCAAGAACTGCTTCATGGTCTGAAATTCTTGATTCTTCAATTCCTTAGCAGCATTGGTAAAAATGAACAACAGCCAAATATCTCAATTTCAAGTACAAATGCTTATATCCAGCAGAAGTTTGATTTAGCTAATAACTGGACATGGTACCCATCGACCCATCGGCACGGTAACAATTGGACCCATCAAAGTGAACTCACCATTTTCAAGCATGTCATCTTGAACGTCAAGATGTTTCTCAATACGCTGATCAAATTTAGACAGACACCACTTAAGGGTATATAGCCGTTTCATACCAGGTGTTGATAAAATATCATCCATTGATGTGTCTTTAATCCATGTTGCTGGATATCCTGCATCTTGTAAACATTTTCTGTACACCTCCATAACCTAAAATCTAGCAGACTTGGCGTAAGTTCTCATGCCTCGATTACAAATCGAAAATACAGTAGCTTATCAATGCAAAATGTATAATGTGAGTAGACGTACGTGCTAAAAATTCTACACCTTTGCAATACAGATACAACAGCCAATAATTAAAGAAATGTCACCTATCCAGGCACTAAAAATGAATACAGACAAATAACTACTGCTTTCTTTTGAAACTAGCCAATCAAAATTGAGTAGGCTAGCAACCAATAGTGATCGAGTATTGTCTTCACGCCCACGGAATATTCAACAGGTTGGCACCGAGCAGAGTGGCATTGAACCCTACATTCAGTTTAATCTGAGACTCAAGCTTGCTCAAGCTGGAAGCACTGATCAAGTACTCATACGTGCAGCCAATATATTTATTATCAAAACATCGACCACACACAAACATTCAAAATTTAAATTTTGGAAATTAAAATCTTTCTCATGTCAACCAATTTGCTGCTGACAACTACCTACTTCAAATTATTATTGAAAACATCTGGTGATTTTACTTCTTGATACTGTTAAGCAATCTTTATTTAAATTTTAAGAGTTCATGCATTGTCATTTTACTATCTTGTTTGTTCACACCAGTGATGTCAGCTTCGATGACAAGAGTTCGTGAAGCGTCGAGCATACACTCTGGATCAACAATGGAAGTTCATGATATTCCGATGAGTGTCTTAATTAGACCGTTTTTGCCAGAAATCGACGAAGAAAAACTCTCGAGCATCATGGAAACATTAAAGGTGGAGTGTTATGATTTATGAAAAATTTACATCGTTGCCAGGTCTAAAATTAAAAATGTTATCACGGCCAATCTAAAATTAGATATGCTTATTGATTGGCAAAAGTTTTATTATTTTAACTAGGATTTAATTTTCAGATAAAATAATTCTTGCATACTAAAAAATTATTTAAAATAATCCAAGACATTTTACAAAATCCCTTTATTCGTTTAGTCTGTATTCTTTACTTATCAATACATTTAGTCTCACGAGTAGAACACTCTGCCAATTACCTGTCTTTATTACTCAATTACAAGTCACATACCAAGGTTTTGTGTTTGTTCCAGGACTCTCAAACGAGAGCCCAAGTGCCGCCAATTGACGTCCTATGGATCAAGGGACGAAACGGAGGGGACTACTACTACTCGTTCGGCGGTTGCCATCGTTACACGGCACACCAACGGCTTCAGCTGCCCACGATTCAAGCCAAGCTTGTTAGATCGACTGTCACCGACCTCAAGCACTACCTGGGCTCGTCCACACCCGACTTGAAATGAAAAGGAGCAAATAACCAAAGGCATGTCTTACTTGGTTTTGATCCTGCCCCCTGGGTCTCGACAACTTTTCAATTCAAACTGTTCTTGGAATGCTATTTGTCAAGACCATGTAGAACTGCCAATTCAGATATAACCAAACTCAGGGAACCTATTTCAAAGGAAGTTTGCTATCAGTCTCAGACCCTGGAAGAACATTTTAATCAGAAGTACCTAACCTGGAAGAAGTTTTCATCAAATTAATCTTCAGCCAATTAATTTTTATAATACTTTTTTTCCTTTAGGTTTAAGGGTTAGGGTGATCAATAACAACTAAAATAATAAGTCAAAGTTCTAGATGGTTCTAGGCACCAGGGGTAAAATAAAAAGCGTCGGTGGTCTTGTTCCAGGTGTTTCTTTCAAGTAGGGTAACTAAACTACCGTTATTGGAATCTTATGGATGAAATATATATATATATATATATACGATACAAGAAAAGAAAACTTGAAATTTCCAGAAGAAACGCTTTTTATATGGGACCAATTTTTTACAATCGCCTCTCCAACAAAATAAAATGTTTAAAAGTAGAGAAAGCTTTAAAAATGAAGTGAAGGGCTTCCTAATTTTCCATTGTTTTTATATTATCGACGAATATGTAAATCTGAATAAATGTGAATGTAAATACTGTGTAAATGAAATAAGATGGAGATCGTTTAATATATTTTTATATTGATAATTTCTAAAGCCTGTTTTAACACACATTTGTAAAAAACTCTGGCATGTAAAATGTTTTACAATGGAAAATAAAGAAATAGAATTGAATACATATATATATATATATATATATATATATATATCTTATAAATATATAAATATCATGCTTTGGCTACTGTTTAAGTTGCTGTTAACCCTGATCGTCCAAAACGACGCCTTGAAAACACTTAATGTGCAATATGCAATATTACTAATCGGAGATTCTCTAGCCATTATTTTTTAGATCGCTCTAAATTCAGGTATATAATATAATCGTAGCAGTGGAACATTGGTTAATAGGTATAGATAGGATAAGGTATGACAAACATCATTTATTTGTAAACACATATTAATATATTATCTGTATAGCTCCTATTTTAATAATTATACGAACTGTATTTTTTCATAATCAAATGCATAATGCATTTCATCTGAGCAATTTTTTATCCTCATTTCCAGTCTAGCATTAAACAACACCTAATTACAAATCTATCCTTAATGCTGCCACTTGATTTTTAGATTCAATACACTAAAAAAGTATGAACAGCATATATACAATACAAGCTAATATATTACACCTGGCAAGAGTCTTTGTACATTTGGACAGTTTTCTACTTCTTATGAATCATGGAACTATCATTTAGTTTCAAAACAGACTAGAGAACAATATTGCACGCTTGAGATTTGTAGGGCCTTCGAAACGTTGCCAGCCTACACTGCAACAATGCTACAAACAACCAGAGAAAGACATTTCATATCGAATTTTTGGAAACCAAGCTGAAATAATACTAAACAGGTTCTCAAGATTGTCTAGCTATTTTCTTGTTGTTGCAGTTACAAGCTTTCTTCAAGATAAAAATATGAAAAGTTACATTAAGCAGTAACCAATAATAGACACTCTTTATCTGTTATCTGATTATTCTTGGGTCATTTACCTATTTTTGTGCAAATAGAGATTAGGTTAATTGAAAGATGATAGCAAATGTTTAATGAACATACATAATTCACTAAAACAATTTATTTACAACTTGATAGTAATACTTTGTAGTATTTACATGGTTCAGTGAATTCCAAGACAAGATCTAAACAAATTTAAACTGAAGATCCTAGGAAAGGAAAGAGTGCAATATATTTTGTCTGAAGCAAATCTCAAGCACATTTAGTTAAGGCAGCTGGAAGCAGCTGGCAAAGATCGAGGAGGGCCCATTATACACGTTTAACAAACAATATCCAGGAAACTTAATGGTATCAAAAAGAAAATTACTTGGAATTGATTAATTGCCATGAGAATGAATAGTGGCCAACATGTTCATGTACCATTGTTTTGAGCTTTACACTCGAGGCAGACTAAAAATGGAAAATACAGGCTGAAAATTCCAGTGCATTTTTTTCAACATTTCTAAAGGCAATTCAATTTAGCATTCTAAGTGACGTTGTAACGGTCACTGGCAAGGCTTCACTTATAATTTGAAAATGTCAAGTGCTTCTTTTTATCCAAGAAAAGATTGCTAGATCAAAAATTTCTCAGATATGCAATGCAACGCTATTCAAACAACACAATTTGACTACCTCTATTGAAAGTATTTTTGTGATGGCAGAAGGGTCATTGCATAGTATCGTTGAGTTTCACTCAACGATACTATAAACAAGCTTCGACATTTCATAGTGTTTTCCAAACATGAGAGTCAATTCATTAGTACAATTGTCATTGATTTTGGTTGACTGTTAGCATGCATTTAGGAGCTTTTTTCTCAGTCCATTCTTTTCCTAGTAGATGTGAAATAGTTCCAGATCATTTAAATTGCAGCCTGATCTCTGAGACACTGATTTTGAGTCACAAAATGAATTCATCTTTCATGAGCATAGAGCAGCATCATCACTAATTTCTTTAATCATTTAAAACATTTCAACAAAATATACAAAGCGAGAAAGGTTAACCCTTGGCTTCGATAGTATTGATTTCATTTCCTGGGTATGAATCTAAAGATGGCTGTCATATAAGGATTTCTTAAAAAAGATCATCACAAGTTGGTTTGTCAATGTACAGTTGGTACGTAATCTACCAATTATCTAACCTAATGTGCAAATCTTACTGGACACTTGGTCAATTTGATAAAATCTACACAGTTTTATCCACACAAGTACCTAGCTTGGTAAATTTCAGGTACCACCAAGCAAGAGCAATCTGGTAAGTCCATAAATCTACACAGGCTCCAGATTGGAAGATGGAATCTAGGAACCTTTCGCACTATCATTCATCACAAATGACGTATTAAAAATAATTCATAAATCAGAACAAACATAAAATCCCCGCCACTACGCTAGTGATTTGTAGGCTATACAAAAAATATTCTTTTTAACTATAAAAACCAGTTCAAACCTATTGGATTTATTCTAAATCAATGCATATATTAGTTTGTGATTGTATTTACTGAGAAAGCCTTATAATTTACCCACCCGTCAATGTTTCATCAAATGAAAATCAATTTGTGCCTTGGAATAGTTAAAAACAAGATTACTCCAATTAGGAAAATTGAATTCATCTAAAAAAAAAAAAAATCTACAATCGCAGAGCCATTGGGCATTTCATAACCCATGACACAACTCCCTACGTGAACCCTCCGACGTCCACACCCCCTAACTTCTTACCCTTGCCCGGGTACGCGATGCCGATTACTTCGTTTTTGGCAGCCGATTCGGCAGGCTTAACGAAATACGGGCGATATGGGCGCTGTGCAAACACAGGCGCCGGCTTAGCACCTGGCTTGGTGGCGTTAGCATAGCGTGTCGTGTCATTGCGCTGGCGCAAGTGCGCCGGGATGTCCTCTTCTCTGACGTGCACCAGCCGCGTATCAGTCACCTCGCAGTCGATCTGCATCAGCGTCACATGGTGCGGCGGCGCCGACATAGACTCTGCGTTCATAGAAACACAGAAGATGATTTTAGCACAAATAATTTTCAGCATTGCTTCAATTTTCAGCAGACTGGAGAAGTTTTGTTGCAAAGTCCCATCAGAAACCTTCGTTATTGTGAGTTCTTCAAATAACCACGAGAACAGACGTGAATGGTCAATTCAAAATTATACAAATGTACAAGGAGAGTCATAGGCGACACCATTCTCTTTTTGAATACAGCGCATGGATAGATAGAGTAGCTAATCCTCTCACCGTTGATAAGCAGCGCTGGGAGGAACAGCGACATCTTGGGGCGCAACGTCTTGTTGTGAGCCATCGCCGGCAGCAGCAGGTGCTCGCCAGAGAACGAGACCACGTAGAACGTATCGTCGCGGCGGTGGATAGCATCAAACAGCGCCGAGTACGCAAAATCGGGCCGCGCGCCATACAGTTCCACCTCCTGGCCAGCCGACACCGGTCTACAAAGCCAACGCGACATAGGTTTAGCCAGAGACATCATATCATTTCTCTTCTGGCCGTTTCCCTCTAGAGTTTCATCATTAGAAGTTAAAATTAAAAAACAGCGATACATTTCCAGATGAGCCAATCAAGCTTTTAATCCAGTGCTTAAAATTTTAAGGAAGTCACAAACAAGTACCAATCTTTTAAGTTAACAAATCTACCGACTTTGATAATAGGTTTTCAAAAATGGTGATGCAAATAAAGCAGTTGCATACTACGAGTATGTCATGACAAAGAAACCGTCTCAACCAAGCCTTTATGATATCCAAATTTGATCCCGTTTTTTGTTTTTGCTCTGCTCCACCAATAAGACAATTGAAAAGTGAAAAGATTGTTTACCTCCTTATGTTTCTTGGTTTCCTCTTGGACTTGAATATGGGTGGAGCCCTCTCAATGGGTGGCGTTGGCGGTGTGACCAACAGCTCGCCAATGAGATTGCTGTCAGCTGCACGAGTGAAATTGTCGGAGCTGCGGTCCACGCCAATCCACCTGTAATGAGTGAAGCAAACGACATTTAATGGCGAGCTGATTTAACAACAAATTAGGGATTATTGTTTAGACAGGAACAAATGGAAGCTAGCAAAAAGGTGCAGATTCAAACAAGTTTCTAGGAACTTGAAAAATCCTGAAGATAGAAATAAGGTAAGGATGGTAATAGATTAGTTAGTTAGCATTGATAAGGTAGTGATAATATTTTTAAAACTAAGAAGTTGGTACTTTCTAAGAGACATGTGGATAGTAAAGAAATCATGCTAGTAGCTACAATCCCATTGCCAGAAACACAAATGCCCACCTTCGCAGCTCGCTGTCGAGCCGAATGGACTCTGTCTGGTTAATGGAGAGCGGACACGTAGCGTGCGACGCGTTCCGCGTGGTGTTCCGGTCGCTGAACGGTGCGGGCACGTCTGCATCGACGTCGGCAGGGTTGGTCCACAACAGTGAACGGCCGTGGTAGACGTGTGCGGCTCGTGCGGAAGGCAGGTTACCAGGGTCAGGCATAGGTCCCAAAGCGCCACGGTCGAACACACCTCTGTAGGGTTGACAGCACATTAAAACAATCACATGTGGCTTAAAAATCAAGTTCAAAGCCACTGCAAAATGTTGAAATTTAGATAAGATTGTTAAATAAGGCTAGAAGCTCATTCCAAATTATTGGATTTCCATCAGAGGTGGGTCATGTAACAAATGCCTAAGTAAAATTAACTAGTGGCTTGTTTTTTTATCTTGCTTGAGAATAGCAGAAGAACTATAGAACAAAGATATCCTCTAAAAAATGGGCTCAATAATTCAGCCAACACTTGACGCAACAAGCTTCAGACTCACCCTAACGAGCCTAGATTTAAGGAGACCATGAAAAGCACGGCCAGTAACGCTGTCGTCTTCTTCGGGTTGATGGCCATGATGCTTGGCCGCTTGAACGGAATGTTTTCAGCACATCGGTTGAGTCTCTCTTTTAGCGTCGCATTCTCCGTCCGCAGCGCCACATTCTCTTCTTGGAGATCAGCTATTTGGTTTTCGAGTGCCGTAACATATTCTTTTTTCTTCTTACGGGAAAGGCAAGCAGATTCGCGATTCTTGATCATTCTCTGTTGTCGTTTTATCGCTTTAATTTCTAAATCCTGCACAAGAGAGTTTAAGTGTTAAGAGCAAATCATTTGCAGTTACTTGTTTTATTTAACAAATTGCTAATCTAGAAACGAGTACAGTGGGCCTGTGCATTAACGTGCCATGTTGTGACGAGGGCACAGATTAGGTTCTGGTGACTACCTATCCTCGAGGTTTCCCACGATTTCTCAAAAGGACCCCAGATAATACTAGCACAGGTACACCCCCAGAACCCAAAATACATGGAAATCTTCCATGGTACCTATTCAAAGAAGCTCAGAAATAGCTTACAAAGATATTTTATCTCAGTGAAAATAGTCAACTTTGAGTTAGTTTCATAGCATCTCTACTGCCTACAGGCTAAATTAGTTTGAGTGGATGCGTAGATGGGAATTAAGTATCATGGAAATTGGAAACACCGGTACCCCTATAAGGATGGAACGTCTACGTAAGCTTTGCCAGTGAAAAGAGTTATAGCATACCTTCTAATGAAAAATATTATGTTTTGGTATCGTATTTTCAGGAACAGAAACACCATTGAAAATGGCCTACACACAGCCATCTTGCTTCTTAGCTCTTGTGGGTGAATGTTGGAAGAAGGCAGTGTGTATGCATCTTTATTGGTGGTTATTTTCCTAAAAATACTACAGAAAAGTATCATATAAACAAAAACCAACATTGGACCTACCTGTTTGACGGGTGCAACGCACTTGATGGGCTGGTTGCCAATGACGACGGAGCCGAGCATCGAGCCGGTTTTTCCCGCTGCCGGCTCCTGCTTAATACTGTGATGCGGTTGGCTGATAGGTCGTGCCCGCTGGCACTTAACTTGTTGCGTGAACGCAGCAAAATCCTGTGCCGTTAGCACTATCGTCCGCGAGTCTGAGGAAAGCCAGATTAAAAGTCCTGGTTTTAGACTAGGTTCTGTTTGTCAAATCAGTTGCAGAAGTGGTCAGGGTTTACAGCAGACTGTGATATTGTTAAGCTAACACATAAGTTTTCTGTGCAGTGCAGGTAATTTAAGCAATACTTAAATAGGTTTGCAATATCTAAGTTACGTGAATTTAAGGTAAAATTGTGCACAAACTTTCAAAGTTTTCTGAGCGGTAAATAATGACAATCCATTCCCAATCATAAATTATAATTGGGAATCAGCAATTTTACAGGACTAGTTTCATAAAAAAAAAAACCTGTCAGTCATCTAATTAAAAAACATGTCTAAAGCTTGGCTGCAAGGGCACAGGCAACCCGAAGAGCCTTAATTTCCTCGCATATGTAACATTTTTAGAAAGATATTAATATCCCTTTACAAACTCAACGAATTTTATTTTGAGCCAAGAGCCACGAACTGACCATACCCCAAAACTCCCACTGACCATGTTCCTTGCGCTTGGGCATGTTGATAGTTGGTGTTGCGGTGGCGAGGGCGGCACACTCGGGCTTGGGCTGGATTTTGATGCGCTTGGCTCCAATCATGACCCTTGCAGGGCCAGTGCCAGGGGTAGTCAGCACCCTTAGACCGGCTCCGAGCAGCGGCTGAGGGGAGCTCGGCGGGCTCCCGTCCGAGCCCTCTGGTGGCGATATAGGAGGCGTTTCCAGCACAAACTGGAATACGCGGCAGGCAAAGATCAGGTTAGGCAACATGCAAAGGGGTGAGATAGATTGATAAAATATATCAACCCATTAAAATGTGATTTTATCATCTTCTTCGCCCTCACTTAATTTGTTCTCGTCTTGCAACGTAGGTTCAAGGGTATAGTTGCACATTTCTTGCATTTTACTTTGATTACACAATTGGCTTTCATGTCAAAATGATTCTGACTGGTACAATCTCTTAAAAAGTGAAGGTAAAACATTGAAACTAACATATGTTTTTGTTAAAGGAGGGTAAAAAAAACATTGATGTTAGAGTCATCTGTGATGCCAAGGGAAAAAGGAAAGTGGTTACGCAATATACCGAAGTTGTTAAAGGTAGTTGCTATGAGGCACAGAGTTTTACAACGTTCCGCTATGTTGTTCAACTGTAGTACAACAATGTGCACTTATCGCAACCACCTTTTTCAACTTGGATAAATAGTATTCCTCCTTTCCTTTTTCCCATTACGCACCCACCAAACATCGGCCTTCTGCCACAGAGCCATCTCTTACATTGTAGACATCTAGCGTTTCTTTCGCCTCAAAACCCACCAACCTTTGCGTCTGCGAGATCTCCACTGTGCCATGATTCCGTGCTGGATGACGACGGTGACGGCGAAGGTGGGAGGTGAACGAGTGGAGAGTCAGGTTCCATCTTGATCTCGTCCTTGATGAGACAGGTGGCGCCTTCGGGCAAGGTGGTCATGTTTGGGAAGCTCCACTGCATGGGCGCATCGTCGTCGAGGTCTTCCAGCGGCGGGTATGGCTCGATCAGCTCGTCGTGGAGCATCCCAGCCGTCCCGCCGCTGTCGCGCATGAGGTGATCGGACGAGTCGTCCAGCAGCATGGGAATCTGCAGAGTGACGGATTTGTTTTAAGCCCTGTTTTTGACATTGTATTTAGGGCACTGAGGAAGCGTCGCAGCTTAAGCATTTTGAACGTGCTCATCGAAAAGACAGAAAGTGAGATTTTTGGTTCCCCGCTACTGCCAAAATATTTTACGTACGACGAAAGCCTTCAAGTTATCAGTTTTATGTGCAGTATTCTAGGTCTCCTGAAATTTATAACAAGTTCTGAGCTGATGAAGATTTTGAGTGCAATTATTTGATTAAAGTACCTGCAATCTAGTAAGGCAGAGTTGAATTGAGAAGCTATGGTGATCAATATTACTACCTCCAAACCCATGAGAATACCATTGGACCTCCCCACCCATGCTCTAGGAACCCCTCAGTTTGCAAATCCCAGTACCCTTCATGATAGATGAAATTGAATATTGTTGCTAAACATTTGGATATTTGGCAGTTGGCCAGTTGAATTTTAAATTTATTGTAACTATACAGGTAAATCATTGCAACAAGTGTTACAATTCTTGTTATATGAATAATACATTAAATATTGGCATGATATTGAAACTGTCTAGAACTCTGAAAGTATTTTGTATTAATGATTTGATCGCCACTCAGATTTTGCCAGTATTCATCGAAATCCCTATCCATCGACTATCTATACTTCTTCTGCAAAACGTGAAAAACACGTTTTGCACAGCAAATGGATTGCTGCATTTAGCCAATGTCGTTAAGGATAGTGAACTTGAAGGCATTTCGGGTTTCGGCCCAAACGGGTTGTCATTAGTAAGCCACCAATGCTGCCAAGGTCATTGAAAAGAAGAACCTTATAACGTAACATGTTTTGTAAATTGCTTTCTCTCTCAATATAACCTGCTGGCCTAACGACCAAGAGTGGTCTTGTGTTTTAAGAATTGAAAATTCTTGTCTTTGCCAGTGGCAAAGTCAATATTACACCATCCAACTAAGTGTCATGTAGGCGAGTGGTACCTCGAGATCGTTGGAGAGTTGCTGCAAGAAGTCCTCGGCAGGAGACAGGCCATATTCCATTTCTGAAAGAAAAGAAGACGCTAAGGATAATGAAATGTTATTGTTTTAGGGGCCTATCATTGTTAACTGTTGAATGCAAAATCCAATGTCAATTCCGTCTTGCTAAAAAATGTCGATTTCTCCAAAATCGAGCGAGGCAAGCATTTTGTCATTTCTGCCATTCTGTCCCGGCTCTTCAAAGCAAAAACCTTATTGCGTTGTATCATTTCTTCCCTATCGTTTTGCCCACAACGGTAGTAATTTCTCTATCTATCCATCCTTAACAACAGTGATTACAACAAGGATTTATGACCCCTGCTACAACCTATTGTAAACATCACGCACAATCAAAACTTCATTGAAAACGCGCACATTTCGCCATGATGCAATCGGGAATGGTGTACATTTCATTAAATTTATATCGCGAAAAGAAATAATTAAAAATATTGCCTAATGGCAATAACTGTTGCGATCACCAATTACTTTACTAGGCACAATTAAAATTCCAAGTCCGAGTGATCTTGAGATTGAAAGTTTTCACTTGCAAACCAAAAACCAGAGCAAGATTGAGTGGCCGAAGCCATTGCAGACAAACGTAGATGCTATGAAACGTGTAATTGAACCGGTACCTAGCTGACACTTTAGCAAATGCACTTCAACTCATCGTGAAAATGCTTTTGGTTTACATTAAATGCATGTAATTTAAAATTTTAATTTGCCGGAAATGATCGAACATTGAGCGAGTGTTTCAGTCACCGAACAATGCCTAAACCAATGTTAACATATGGGACAAGATCACCCTTCCAGCAAAAACATCCACTAAAATTGTATATGTACACTTAACATGCATCAAAGCAACCATAACTAATCATTGCAGAGTATGTACACTATCAATTCCCAGGATAATGTAAGCTTACATGTTCATGCACGATTACGTGCTAATTCAGAATAATCTGGTTTAATTTGAATTTTAGAGCATCAAACAGCAAAACTCAGACAGCATGTTATCTGCCAAAGAATAAGCCCACGTTTCCTCGGGTATCTGCTCTAATGTTATGATCACGCCTCGTGTAAAATGTTCTGTAAACACCTTCTCTTTCGTCTCCTGACTCCACGGTCAACGTCAACGCACTGTACCAAGGCCAAGGGCTAGCTTGCCCCCAACCCGAAGATCCTAGCCAGACCCGTGACCAGATCCGTGGCCAGACCCGTGGCCAGACCAAGGGCCAGACTACCACAGGCCAGAACACCCAGACGATCGCAAAGAAACCCTTCCCTTGAGACCCTATCCAATGGCCTCCAGGGGCTATCACCACAAATTTGGATAAAGTCGATGGTTGCATTTTTAAGGCATTTATCGGAAGTGTTCATGAGTTATAACTCATGAACCCTCATAGAACTCATGAACCCACATGAGTTATGTGAAGGGATTAAGACTTACGTAAAAAAGTAGGTATCTTCATATAAGCTCACAGGAAACGAATCACGCTGCATCAAAGATTTTCGGTGAGTTTTGCTAGCAAATAGTACTTGTTTTTAAATTGGTTTTTTGCTCAGCTAACAATAAATCGATCAAACGCGTCAATTTCTTGAGAAATATGTCATCCACTTTTGCCAAGAAAATAACTTCAGTGATTTAAAACCTTGTCCAAATAATGGCTATATCGCGTACCAAATAATACTGGCGCAAACGACGTAATATGTGCTTAACAATTGCCAAGATACATTTTTTTAATTCTTGTGTACTAAAACCGTGTCTCTCAGAACATCCAGGCGCTTTTCCTGGGCAGGAAAAGTGCGTTTGAATTTGAGAATAGGGAATCGAGTTAACGCCCTTCTGGAATACATGGAACGCATGGGTGTGTTGCATTGCAACCCTTTCGCTGCAATCCTAATGCAACTTTAACCCATTCCGGTCCACAGTAGTTATACAGTATTGCAAGGGAACCGACATTTTAATTTACATAGGCGACTTACAGTAACAATTACATTTATTTTCGAAACATTGTGCAATAATGGCATTATTATTTACATAGTTAACACTTTTTAAGTATGCTACCGGTGAAAGCATTCGTCAATACTTGCATTGCAACTGTAATGAAAAAATAAAATAAAATTTCGAATGACATTCGATATAGAGCCGGAAAGGCACCACGACAACAAAAATAATTGAGAATGTTCAAAATACTACAAAGTTATAAATTTAAAAAAAATCATAATTTATGATACTTTATTACTTATATGTCTGTCTCCATACATCAACAGGAAAACCACTGTAAATTCATGAAGTCAGTATTTTTTCGATCTTTCAGCGTTATCCCTTATCCAGTGGGTCAAGGGGTTTTACATATCGATTTAGAGAGATTTTCCTCTGTCATAAATCATTCATTAAATACAACGATAACGTAGTCAAAAAATCCACAGTCCTTAAAGGCAGCACTGACTTAATATTATAGATGATTATCATAAAACTCTCCGGTCCAAGTTCTAATCGAGAATAATCACGACTCATTAAAATAAAGTACGCTCACTAATCACAAGTAATCACATGGTAATCATCGGCTTCAAAATTGCGTCGCGACTGAAATTGCGTTGCAATTGCGTTGCGCACAATATAACGCATCTCTGGGGACAACAGTTGCAGTGGCTGCGTGAAATAATGGCACATTATTGTCGGAGGAGACATTCCGCGCTGCTCGGGCTGCGCAAATGATGACGGCGTGCTGCGCACCGGCAAGCGCCTGTACAGCGGGTGAACTCCGCAGAATTTCGGCCGTTCACCTTCGCGACTTGCGAACGTATAATATCCGAACTAACAGAGAGCAGCGGTGATGCCGGAGAGCGGCCAAAACAATACGCATGGATGCACAGGAGTTCTAACGAGACATGGATGGGTTGTTACAGAATTCACTTATGGTCATTTACTTATTTCGGGGAAGCCTTTGTGTACATGTAAGCACACACTGAATTATTTAACTAAATCCCATTTTTTAGAGTTATTGCAAATTATATTGTGCCTCTTAGAGTAACATATTTACATGACAACTCTTGTACAAAATGTACTGCTTCGTGCAGCATGGTCTATTTTCTATTAACAATGTGAACGAGGTTACGTAGAGTCAGCCACTCTCTGGCAATTGAAACTCTCTTATTCTCTCTTTGCCTACAGCTGAATAAGAGAAGATGACTAATGAGAAATCGTGGTGGACTCGATGGATATTCGCTCGCCTTCCTGTCGTTGTAAGAAGAGCGCAATCCGTCTTTCATTCACGGAAAAAAGGGTGACTGAAGGTGACGATAGCGACTCATCTTGCAGTGGTGTCCTCTTTACATTTTTAAATTGTACCTAGGTTTAGTGGTATTATGATCAAGTAGTTAATATCCTTGCGACAGACAAGATGGACATTTTCAATCGTATGGTTATTTTGTGCAATTGCAAAGCTTGTGCGTAAGGCCAGAAGTAATGGTGGAAGGTATTCAGGGGATATTTAAAGCTCGTCGAAATTTAGAAGCATATTGGTGATAAGTGAACATGATTATGAAGTTATCGACATATCTAGAAAGTGTGGGTCTTGGCTTGTTTCTGGTGATCAATTGACGGAAATGCCATATAGTTCTTGGATCTTGCCCATCGCGGTGACACGTAAACCCTGAAATGTGTTATTTATAAACATTGCATTGTGAGAGTTGAAGACTCATTTTATCTTTGGGTATGGTCAGGGTCTTGAAGCATTCTCTTCTACTCAATTAGATTTAATTTACGGCCATCCTGTAAACACTGATATAAATAATGAGCACATTTAACAAAAACTATTTTAACTGGGGTTTGAATGCTAAGTAAAGAACAACTACATTTCCCGACGTTTCGTAACTTGTACTGGTCTTCCTCAAGGATGAGAGCAGTCCTGACAATTTTCCGATAACAAAAGAACCACACAAAAATTATAACAATTACCTAGTTCAAGCATCCTAAATGCATCTAAATAAAATAATCAGGTTCAATAATAAAAAAACTAACGTATTTTGTATTTTCTATAATAAAATCTCGAACAAATTGGCGTTTTTTTACTAACTAACCAATTATATGTGTATGGAAAAATGTTGTTGCTCACAACTGCGGATTAAAGCGATTGCATCCGAATTCTGAAAACAACAAACGCAATGCTCAGATTTGGCAAAGCTGGACACCCCAAACCTCAATCCAACGTAATTTATCCGAAACAAGCGCCAAGAAAGTGACCATCCCTCAACTTCCTGGCTGACGTGTGCTTCGGAGCACTTCTAGAACATTATTTGGCGCTCCTTGAACTCGATGGACTTGCCTCCACATTTTTGTGGTCGACGACGATTAGACAAAACCTACATTAGACAATAGCCGAAATGTTGCGTGGTTTCTGAACCCAGAATTTCGCTGAGAACTTCTTCTACGAGGGTCGCAATTTAAAAGTAGTCCTATCCGTTAGGAGTTCACACTGTAGATGCTCACTTCGAGTACATATTTAAAAATAGTTTTAACGTCGATCATAAAAGTTTTCGTACATTCAATTGGAAAAGCTGCACAAGTACACAGGAGTTGTGTAAATAACTTTCGCATCTGTACAGCGAAGTAAGAACTCCTCATCATGGCCCAATTGACTCCTCGTGGATATGACCTGACAGGTGTTTTTCTCGTCGGAACGATACGCTGCAGAATGATAACACCCCACCTAGTTAGACAATAGGGGCCAGGGTCAATCTATTCTTCGCGTTTTATCAATATTTGCAGTTTGAGTGTAAAAAAATCGAGAAAAGATGTATTGCCATATGGATAGACGCAGGAATATATATTTTGTAATAGCTTAATGAACGCTGGGAAGTCATGTAGACATGTAAGTGTCCGCCCCCAAGTTAGGAAGATAAGCAAATACAGGTGCACCTAAACTCCAAGTACATATAGTTTACTATCACTGTAAGTCGAGCCAATCGAGGTAATGGTCTGCCTATTTACGAATATAAAGCGCATTTCTAAAACCACAACAACTTAATCAATTATACGTAGGCATGTACATGTATTCAAAAATGTAATAGATAATAAAATAAACCGAATAACTTGTTCGGTGTATATATATGAAAGATGTAAGATTTACACCCCGTGGTGCTGTAGTGTTTTGGTAGTATACGTTTGTGTAGGTTCTGCTCGGGCGGCACCAACTGCAAACGGAACCGCTTGAAATGTTATCAGCACCCTAATTGCCACTAGCTAGTGGCAGTCTGATAACGTGTTCCACGCTGTCCACAGGGTGAATTAATTACGGTGGGTGTCGATTACCAACGAGTGTTATGGCGGCCGAAATGTTCGATAGTAACCCAAAAACCACACGCTGGCGGCTGGCATAACCAACGCGTGAGTACTTCATAACTGAAGCGTCTCAACGAATTTAAAACAATAAGTCTACCTATTAGGTTTTATCAGAGTAATTGCCTTGGCTGTGTAGTACTCGGCAAAATTTTTAGATAATTATTATAATAGTGATAGTTTTCTATGACCTACTTCATGCCATTCATGTCAAAAAATAATAAACGACGCATCTATCGAGATCGTGCTTTAACATTGCATAGATCTCATCTCGGCGATCGGGGCTGCATCGCATGAATAATAGATATCCAACAATCGACATTCACATGCAGCATGAAAAAAAAAACCACGCGCGGCCGACACGGGAAGTTGTTGCCTGTCTACGAGCTGGATTTGCTAGAAATCGGCCAGTTATTTTTCCCTAGCGAATGATTGAATGAAATTCACCGTGTTTCCCCGTTTAAACGTTATGATAATTGATTCCAAGCGGTTGCTAATCAAGCAAATGAAACTGTCCGATAGGCGTCGTGGCTGAGAGGTTGCGACTTCGTGCTACGCCCACCCCCAGAAAGCTGACCAAAAGCAGAACGGCGGTTACTCATTTGCGTTTACTGTTTCAACAGCTGAGGGTTACGCGACTATAGGGGGTCGTTATTTTATTGATATGGACGGGAGCTGGACAAGAGTAGAATTCTCAATGGAGACAGCGTGTTGGCGCAATGCCGGTATAGTGGCGATCGAACGCATGCCCTCAGTATCATAATTTTAGCTCGGAACGTCAAGTGTATCGGTGCAAATTGGACGTTCACTAAAAAGTAGCCGTGTTTTAGTCTATTAGTTTTTAAACTAATCATAAGATAGCTATGAATATATTTAGTACTATAGAAAAATACCAAGTAGGTACGATACTAAAAGTGGTTTTACCATGATCAATCAAACTACAAAAAAGGCAACTTTTGAGGTGTTTACATTTTAGTTACAAACCGGTGAGTATTGGGTTCATAACACCCCTTACCGAGAACACTGGCGTTGTTGTTTGAAGGCGAACATGTTTTTTTTTTGTCGACAAGTAATAATTTTTGAACATTGAAGTTTTCTCGTCCAGTAAGACCGGCGACATCCTAGCCTTGCCTCCTCAAAAAACCTTCAGAAGTCCACTTACCGAGTTCGGGCCAATAACTAACATCATCTTCATCCGAACCATCCATAATATCCAATATGCAATGTTGCTGACGCACAGTCTCTATTCCATCGGTAAAACACTGCGGAGATTTGCGTCTGTTGATCAGAATGCGCGGAGCCATAACCGGCGAACCGCCAGCGTGTACGGCGAGGCAAGAGGTACTGAAGAACCTGCACATCCGCCGCCGCCACCGATAGCAGTCAACAACACTTCGATGCCCAAACTGGTTGACTTGTGTCTTCAGCGGAACCCATGCGGTCGCTTACACCGCCGGTTGGATCTAGGTTCTACCATGTGTGTTAGCGTTGGTGTTAGGCACCTACTATTCCACGTTTTCACAATGCACTGTTCGATGATCCCTCATTCAACTTCCTACGTGTTATAGAATGAGGTACTCAATGGCAATATTTGAACAAACGCGAAATAAATATTTATGAAGTTTCTCAGCTTAATTATTCTAGTTCTGCTGCCTGTCACAATTTTAGGTTCTAGTCTGAGTTTAGCCAATCTTGAAGATTAAAGCAATGATATTGATCGACAGACTGAGCTATCGTAATTATTTGAAAGTGTAAATGAAGCAAAGATTAGGAGTATTGACACAGAAATTGAGTGACGAGCAAATAACATGCTGAGGGCGACAATTTTTGCAAATAGTTTGATCTGCTGATAAAAGGTTCAATGCCTCTGACAGTCTAGTGTTGAGGATGAAGCTACAATCACAGAAATATCAATTGCATTTATAATTTAAATGCCACTAAGGGCGACGTAACAGAAAAGCGTGACATAAATGACACACGTGGTTTTAAAAATCATGAAAGCATAGCAAAAATATATAAAGGAAACTAAAGTACCGCGATAGATAATTCCAAATTGTATGCCACCGCGGTTGGATAGTTTTTTTAATAGAAAACTGAGTATATGGGTGGAGGTACCTGCATTACTTTCAAATTTCAGGGTGCATGAGTAAAATTGCAATTTTGGCCAAATTTGATGGATTATTTTAGGTGCCTTACAACAAGCCGAATCAAGAATATTTGTTTCGTACGTATTAAACCTTTTGTGCCAACAAAGCACTAATTCCGTATTTATCTTGAAACCATTCCTCCCACCCCGCCCCTCTGCCAATGGTGATAACGACGTCTGTACCACTTCGCGTAATCTCTTACGGCTTGCAAGGCCGCGACACGAGGGCAGTGCGATACGTACATTTGAAACACCAGAAGTTTGCCATGACATCCACAGATGCAAGACGTTTTAAACAGATCAAATGTTATCATGAACTTGGGCTTACCGAATGCAAATGTGTTCAAATCCGTTGACATGTCGGAAGGGAGTCCAGAATTCATCTCCATTGCCATCAAATTCATCTCCTCATCTTTGTTATCCGTAATAAGCATTGTTAAAAGTTATTGAAGCTGACACTTTAATAGTTTGTTATTTCACTGTCAAAGTATTTATAGGCGAACTGGTCATTATAAGCGGAAAACATGAAAGTTAACGCTAACAGAGAAGTCACACGCACGAAAGACAGCTAACGTAGGTATCCATATTGTATTTTGTTGGTAATTACCGTCGCCACTGAGCGTATTGTGGCGCTGCTGCATTGGTACTGAATTCACTGTACTTTTTAAATGGTGAAATTTGTCATATGCAGTGATATTTACAGCTATCTCGCTGGTTTTTATTCACTTATTAAATTATATTCATATTTTATTATTCAAGCTTGCTTGGCCACTTATTCGTGACTCATTCGATATGCGGGCTTTTTCATTTGTGTCTTGTCCAAAGGTCTTGTCCAGTCTTGTCTGGTCCTAACCTAACTTATTTGAAAATGTCAGCAAGGTTTTTTCTTCAAGCAGTGAGAGTGTACACAAAAAATGGAAGATTTTTGGCGAGTTCTTTTCCTGAAAAGAATATCGGATCCATTAGGGGATCCATTGGAAAATCGAATCCCTTGGCTCGGTGCTTCAGCCAAACATTTTGCAATGCCATCGCCAGTGGCTTAGACCCAAGCAGTGGCGACTTGAGAGCAGAGCTTCCTCGAAAAGTGCTATCTTCAGTGCCAGGCACTTTGCGGCTAGGATTCACTTGCAAGGTTCGTTAATAAATTGTTCTCTCATTTAGGTTAAATAATAGTAGATGATTCATATTTACTTACTCACAATCACCTTGTAATATTTTATACTATTCAGGTGTGTTTGACAGCCAGCTCACATCTTATCTCAAAGCAAGCCTACACTGCTGGTGTTGTTTTAGTACGCTGTCATGGATGTGATAACCACCACATAATTGCCGACAATCTTGGCTGGTTCTCTGATCTTGAAGGGAAGAAAAACATTGAGGAAATATTGGAAGCTCGCGGTGAAGCCGTCAAGAAGTCGCTTTCCTCAGAACCAGGCATAATTATATCCTTTGAGGGTGGAGACGATACTAAACTTCTTGAAGGAAAAGGCTAGTTGCTTTATCTTTGTTTACAATAGTTAACATGAGAAAACTTTTTATTGTTGTTGAAGTTATGATTCTTTGGATTTTTCTAAGGACCAATAAATATTTTAAGTAAAAATTCCCATGTCCATTCCAATTGCCTTCCAGGACTTAAAAAAAAAATCCATTCACACATGCACAAAAAAAAACCAGCTGCTGGGAGCATGAATGACCATGTACCACTTACTAGTACTTGTTTTGGATGATGAAGCAAATAAATATCTGTAATAAGTTTTATAACTAACCAAAGTATAGCACATAGAAAGCAAGGAAACCTGACTCTACAGATAAGTTACTTTATTATAAATGTACAAAACGTTCTCCACTGCCACATAACGTATAAATCTCACACATCAACAGTTGCCGAAAAAATCCACAGCAAATCTAAGTTCTCATTGTGAGATACGAAATCAGTTTCGGAACACGAAACCACCACAATTTGGCTTTCGACCTCGATCGCAATTCACCAACCATTCCTGTTCCCCTGAAAAATCTACATGCAGCATCAAGATATCCACATCTTCAGGGTACTAGATGATCAGAGCATAATGGCAGAACATACTTGCTAAGATCATTTTGACATGACAACAAGGAAAGACAAGCAGAAAATATAAATAATAAAATAAAACTGAATCCAAAATATTACCGCCTTAACACAATCCGGCTACTGCTAGTCCGGAGGGACTCGCGAATCATTCCAAAATCCACCTGATGGATCATCAAAGACGCCGTAATTAAAAACATGAGCGCACAATATTTTCCATCCTACGTTCCAATTCCCTTGTCCAATTGTAAACCACCATTGTTTACCTAAAGACTACAAAATATCATCTCCGACAGCCATGTTATCAAGATGACCGTAGACTGACCACAGCGTCCCCTAAGTGGCCATCTTCTCGCGGATCCAGTCGAGGTACTCAGTGACCCGAGTGTAGACGCCCGGGTAGCCGGGCTCACCGCACTTGTTGCCGAACGAGACCACGCCCACCTGCATCCAGCGAGCGTCGCGTTCTAGCATCAGCGGTCCACCTGAGTCACCCTGCGGTGTCGTAGACAAACATTAAGATGTGCGTTGGCAAATAAAGACTTAAAAAAAGAAAAAGAAAAAGAAATTTTAAACTAAAAGTATGTTACAAAAACATTGAAAAAAATATTTGGATTCTTGTTCATCCAGTGCTTTTACACCAATATTAAATCAAACGTAATGGATAATATGTACAGCATAGATAGAATTGAGCGTCCTACAAAAATTGTTCACTAAAAGTACTGTTGGTATAGTTGTTAGTTACTGATCTGGATCAATACAAAAACTATAGGCACTGTCAAACCGCATTTATGCATCTTCGTTTTCACTCATAAGTTTTGTATTCTATAATTTGTTGCATACCTGGCATGCATCCTTGCCACCCTCCTTGTATCCCGCGCAAATAAAGTTTGGCGTTATTCGTTGGTAATAAGTGCGGTCGCAGTCTTCGTTGCGCCAGACTGGCAGCTGTGCCTGGCGCTGCACCGTGCTCTCCTTGCCACCGTAGTATGTTGTCCCCCAACCGACAACAGTTGGCCGCTGACCCACAAAAAGCTCTGAACGGTCCACGCTGCGAGGGAGGCACAGCGGCAGCACAAAGCGTGATCTATCAAAAATTGAGTACAATTTCAATAGGCTGTTGGACTTAAGTTTCAACTAGGTCTTGTTTTATAATATTTGCATTTGAGCTTTTAGCTCACAAAAAGCTTCTTAATTTCTCTGCACGAGATGAGAAACTAGACGTTGAGAAAATAATGACACCTGGCCTAATCGTTTATCAGTGAATTCCTGTTACTAGTAAGCGCCGGTTCAATTAGCACCATAATTTTTCGTAGCTGAGAAAAAGTTCATTTCAAAGGCATTCAATGGCAGTGGCATTCACTGGAGATACTTTCAGTTATTGTCGATGCTTTCCAAAAAGATTAACTCAGTTGATCTCCTTCCCAGCTATGCTATCCCTTACAACATGAAATAGAAAAAAGATAGCAAGAGAAATTAATTCACAAATATGTGAATCACAAAAGAAGTTGAAAGCATAAAGATATTGTGCCGCTAGCCGTACCTGCGTGCATCGCGGTCGAGCACAAGTAGCGCAATGTCATTGTAGAACCCGACGCGGCTGAAGCGTTCGTGAGCACGAACTTCGGTGACCGTGTACGTCTCCGGCGCGCTTGGCTCATTGGTACTCAACAGGTCCACATCACCGAGTCGCACTGTGAATTGCCTTGCGTTGAACCTGCGAGGAACATTTCAATGTGGTTCCGGTTACTTGGTACTTCGTCTCTCTATCAATCACACTTTTGTTTCATTGAGGGATTAGCAAACTGGTAACAAATGTGACAATCGAGATCATAATTTTGGTTCTCTGTTTTTACCCACGCTTGAAAGTTGCATCTCGATGGATTTATGGAGGAATCCTGTTGCTTGAGTTGAAATGGACGTCAAGCTGGTGATCACCTTTGCGCTTATTGACAGGATTAGGCTATGTGCTGGCACCAGGTCACTCCTTACTAGTCTCGGTAAGGTTCGTCCTCATCCTCATCATCACCCACTCATTCACCAACGCCACTAAGCCAGTGCAGCCACCACAATTCAACATCATCGTTCAAAAATAATTCACATGGAGCTGACAACTCACGGTCGCTGTTGTGTATCGCGCGTGCAATGAGCGGCGGTGAGCACGTGGCGGCGCCCAACCAGCGATCCACCGCACCAAAACTCAGTGCGGCGCGAGCCGTGCAGGAAGATGGCTGCCATCCATGGCCAGCTGCCCGGCTTTGCTTCCGTCCCACCTACCACGCGGAACCCGGGAACCTCCGGCTGGCCACATTCTGGAACAGCGCTTTTGGTATTACAGCTCTTTTACTTCCACCTTCATTCGTCCTTTGTTTATCGGCTTGGCAACGTTGTCAATTATAGTGATGACAGGAAATGCAGATCTCTGAATTGCAAAATTTCAATATGATAGTGGCCAAAACGTACAGTTTGAATTCTTAAATTGTATGGGGTTCACAGAAAGTTTTTTGAAACATTGGAGATATTCTATCTATGGCTTGCTAGATGCAACCTGCGTTACTTTCAAGTGTCGCGGTAGTCTACCTCGCAAAGACTTGCATATAAAACAAAAAGGAAAATCAGAAATGTTTTGATGTACATGTTGCTAACATAGGGTCCACCCTCTCATTTTTTAAATAGGCATGGATACTTTTAAAAATCTAGATAATTAGATAATTATATATTTTTGTCTTAAATAGACGCTCAATTTTGTTACAGAAATTCTCATCGCTCGATTAATGGGTGCTCATATTCTCGGCACCAGCCTTCATGTCTTCATATCTTTCAAAACCAAGCAATGCAGATGGTCAGCTGACAGCAAACCCATTGATATAATTTTCCATTAAGTATCAATCCTCACACCCCATTTGACTGACATTATGACCGATGATGTGATCCAAGTTGTGACCGTACACGTACCATCATCGTCCTGCGATGCCAGTGGTGGCAAGGCAACTGCTGTGGGGCGAGGAGTGGTGGGCCGAGCAGTGGTGGTCCGAGCGGTGGTCAGCAACAGCGTGGGTCGTCGTGTGGTGACCGGACGCAGTATCGTCGGCTTCTGCGGCGGTCGCGACGTCACCGGTCTCCAAAGGACAAACACAAAATCAACACCCCAGACAAATCCATTAGATTCCACTAGACTATGTTTGAAGTTGGTAAAAAGCACGGAACCTGTCACGACTCATGAGTACCTCCTCCAAAGTTGTCATTGTCTACGCTTCTAAATGCATCTGCAGTAAAGATCAAAAAAGAAACCTTCTTGGCTGTCTTCTTCTCTTGTATTGACATTTAAAGAAATGCACTGGGTTTTAATTGCGCCAAGAAAAAGGAGTAAAGGAACAGCTATGCTTATAATGGTGGCCTTTGGTTATCTAAAATGCATTCGCTGAAAAATAATCAAGAATTGGTAAAAGAGCATACATCCTTAGGATGGGAATGAATTTCCATAAATTTCCTTGCCTTTCTTTTCAGCTAGAAGAGCTCCATAACTTGTCATATTTTTCCTTTTATTATGTCACCTGTTCCTAATGAGAAATCAACGATATGTACTGGATGAAAACACCTCTTTCCTTTGTTAACTCACTGCGCTTGGTTGACAGTGTGCGGGCAGCAAACGCCGGGCACGAAGAGACTCTTGAAGCAGATCGAGTCGCGCAGAGAAGACAGGTCCAGCAGAAGCTGTGGACAGCTGCTTAGATCGTCGCATCGCCCAGGACCGCCACCAGGCGTTGTGCACTGCCGGGCACTTGGCACCCCTGAGTTGTCAACACCAGCGACCACTTTGCCGTCAGATCCCTGGGGAGGACGCCATCAAGTTATGGCAACGTCAAATCCATGCCCAGACAACAGAGATGGCAGGGAGTAGGAGTGAGAAAACCACCAAAAAATGTCGGAATGCTTCGAATATGATGAACTAACCCGAGTAGTTCTACTTCCCAAACTCCGCTTGAACAGCAAAGAAGTAATCTCTGACATGCCCGCTTTACTAATCTTGTAAAATTGCAAGTAAAATCAAAATTTGGAAAATCAAAAATGGAAAGGTGGCTCGTTAGTTCGGCTAATTATAGATGCTCAGATTCTGAAGAGATGATTTAAAAAGATCCCTCGAGTGATATCTAGAGAGATTCTACTGTAAGTTACTTCTGTCAATGGCCACCGTTGTGAACGTACTGGTCATGGCATTGCACCAAATTATAAATGCAGCTTCAAAAGAATAGACATCCCTTATCCAATCCTTCATAGTAGGCAATACAGTTAAAACTTAAATGTCAGTTGTAGTACCTGAGGAATCGCTACCCGCACGAGCGGCGCTAGCGAGTCAGTCACATTGCGCCCCAAAACGTTCTTGCTGATCGTGTAGAGCGCGTTGTACGGGACGTCTTCGCCGTCTCCGGACCGGTCCGGCTCGCCCCTTGTCATGTTCACCAAGTAGCGTCCCACGGTGTTCAGGGCGCCGAGTGTCTCGCTGATAGTAGCCAGGGTCTCGCGTCGTCCGGCCCCATCGAGGAGGTGGCGTCCACCTTCCATGTCATCGCCTTTGGGAGTTGACTCCCAATCGGCGGAATCCTCCCAGTCACTGTCTGGAGGGTTGAGACACACCGATTAATCTGGCGATCCATGCTTAATCTAACCTAACTTAACGTACACAGCATTAAGAGAAGGTCACAATTTGAAAGTGAACTCAATTTGCAAGCTGTCGGTCAACAATTTGTATAAATGCATGTTAAGTTTTGTCACTAACTAACCACTTGTCAGGTGAAAACGCAATGTATCTTGTTCACGCTTCTGAGTTGTCAAGCAATCAATTGAGACAAAGAGAGTGACTCGATCATGTTGTTTTGCTTTGTGAGTCTTGCACTGATAGGTGACTAAACGGATCATGCAAGACGACAGTGACACTCTTTCTCCTTTCAGCGGCGCACGAGCCTAAAAGCTCAGCGGTGTAAGCACTGTCTCCAATTTCTCTTGGCGAGTAAGACCTTTAGTTGGTTCTAACAATGCAAATCTTATACATCTTGTACATGTGCGGATCAGTTCAAGAAGGCAATCCATTTATATTCCCAGAGCACGAACGTTGGGAATTCACAGGTGGGTTTAGTGGCAGTTAGATTACAGGCTAAAGGGGATTGGTTGTGTGTGGAGGTGTTTTGGCAATTTAGGGTTTTAGATATTGTGACAGTGGGCACAAACGTCCTTATTTTCTTTCACGGCTTAACCTATACAATTATTATTACCATTTCAATAAATCGTTCAGCGCAATTATCATAACATTTAACTGCGCTAGTGGGCAGCTGGAATAGGGGCACTGGCAGCCCGTCGACACAAAGACAATGAGAGGAAAACAAGGTAGCAACACGCGGGGATCGAACCCGGGCCATCGAGAAAGTGTCACGGTTCTGTGGGGGCGTTCAAGTGGGTCACCGGGTCACTATATAGACGCCTGGAGATGGCGAAGAAAGTGAACGCGCCGAAAAGGAAGTGGTGACTTGGAGTCCCGCGTGGGAGGCCGTTGCGTAACGAGATCGAGAGAAAGAGAGGAAGAGAAAGGAAGAAAGGGAAGAGAAAGATTCGATAGAAGATATCCTTAGCTTTCGTGACTTACCAACGCGTCTTCTTTGAGCGGAGTGCTGAGCATTTACGGTAATTGCTGCGCAGAATGCTGCGCATAAAGCTGCGCACAGCGCAGCGTGGAGAACGAAAACTGTAACTGAAGAAAGCATTTTCTCATTTGGCGCCACGCTTGTGTGTACACGAGCATGTCTCGTGTAGATAAGTGAGATAATGGATCAGTTTAATTTTGTTAGAGTATGAATTTCATTTTCTTAAGGCAGCTTTTACTCTGCGTGGGTTTGATACAAGCTTGAACCGACATTCATTAGGTTTAGAAGTCAGAAGTAACCAGCCCTAGGGTCAACATTTGGTTTCGGTGACTCAAGGACCTCGGTGAATGCAGGATATACCGACTGGAGAAAGTGTTGGGGAATCCCCGGCAAGTGGTAAAGCCAGGGCATGAACCCGGGCCCTTGGTGACAGGTTACCTCACATTTCTACCCCAGTGTCGTAACAAAGAAAGTAGGGGAGACGTTACCTCCGACTTTGATCAATCTCTGACAAAACAAAGACCCTGGATTTTCAGATAGCTAATACATCGTCGTAGGGATGAGGAAAGACCACCTCGTTTATGTTATAGGAAGTTTTCAGGGAGAGGAAGGCCAGTTTTAGACGGGACTATTACTTTGTAATCTTACAAAGGCATAGAAAAATGATTTTTCAAACGAATCGCTTCAAAATCTCTCATAGGAAACACAACCTGATTTTCCCCGTTTATTTTTTTAAAGTTAACGAATCCTAAAACTAAGTGCGAAGCGCTACTCTGGCGATGGTATCGGCGGTGACAACTTTGAAAATTATTTCATGTTTGAAGGCGTCTTGAGGACGACTCGCTTCAATCGACGCCTCGAAGGACCCTGGGTGGGAATTTTTGTTGTTGATGATCCTGTGCTCTGATAAGGCATTCAATTATCTTTTCCGGGAGTTATGAATCGCGACATCGCTTTAAAGACTTTTTGACAACCCTTTGCTGTCATTAAGCATCTGCATAACTGTTTTAAGAAAGATGAACTGAATTTGCAGATGGCGATAAATAAGATTTGACAACGACATTGAAGAGGAATCCTTCAGGAAGGCAAACAGATAAGTACGATTTGAAGACAACAGAAAGAGTACCACAATACCATGCGCCATCGACGCGTGATCTTCGCTGTCAGTGAGCGCCCTCCTAATCGACGCCTTCCAATGTCACGTACCTTGAAACTCTCGGTGGCGTCGTCGTCGTCGGTCGGCCATGGCGCAGTCAGCTCTGCACGAGTCCACAGGCTGCACTGAGAGTTGACCCACTTCCGCTCGGCAAGCTGTGGAAAGTGAAATTCCCCCCCACCCAGTGCGAGAAGACGAACACTCTCTCTCTCTCTTCCCTCGACGTCTACCCGGCCAAGGTCGCGACGGGGTGCCTAAGGGTGTGTGGGGAGTCAGAGGTAAAAAAGGGTTAGGGAGAAGAGACCAAGGTCACAGCTTAGGAGTTCCTGGCGTTGAGATTGTAGACAGGAGCAGAATGTTTGGAGAAATGGTAAGTGAAAGTATAGCGTCTGGAGAATCTAGTAAGTCACTGTAATAAATAAAAGGCTGGTCATGAAAAGGCGCCGGTATTTAACGACGCATATCATTGGATGGCGTGACGGAACTATAAGAGGCTTAAGAGGAATTTTGCCTTTCGCGATGTATGTATTGTTCAACGACGCACTACTATACTATGTTTACTACGAAACATGTTTACAGTTTAAAATAACTGGAGTTAACCAGTTATTAAGGCGGCATTTGTTTGGTATAATGACTCATTCCTCTTGGAAGTAAGTTTTCCAGGCTGAACCAAGTTTTTGAATGCGCAAATGCCTGAAATGGAACTATTTCCTTAAAGAGATTTAATTGGGAGATAAAAGTGTTACCTAAACGTAACTGTCATATCGACAGCACACTAAATATTCATTCGTTTTACGTAATCATCATCAGTCATATGACAACATGCAAATATCAAGAAACTTTAATTGTGGGGAGTTCCGCAAATCCGTTGCATAACCAGATGTCGTTGGCCGTACATACAAGCTGACCCTATATACACAGATATAACGCAAAACACACTACCTGTGCTTAGTGCAATTTGATGTCATTCTTCAGGTATGGTAAAACTTTCCCAAAAATTGCATCGATTCGACTTCAAATATTATATTTTAACTCGATAACAGGTATAACAGTGCATAAGGTAAACAAGAACGATGTAATGTAACCGACCTACTGTCCTATACCTATACCTATCTTGCAAAGAACATCGGCATGGTCCGACCCATTTTGTGAATGACCCCGTGAAAATTATTACCAAAGATTCTAACTATTGCTATAGGAAAATGTAAGTTTTCTGAACTATTCCCGTACGAATTCTTCATTCCACACCCTATTCCTTAATCGTTATCGATGAAATAACATGAAATTAGTAACTAAGCTACAGAAAAAAAAAACAGTTTTAAAAAAAGTTTTAAGTAAATACATTTATTAACTTAGATTAAGAGAATGAGATACATACATATATTAGTTAAGTATCACTCAAATAGTTATTAATTAAATTATGTGATCGACGTCCCTGAAAATGTGTCATCTTTGAAAGAATTCAGCTTTCATCGCTTTCGAGGAAAAACCAGATCTGCCTTGCCTCTATTTCAGTTTCTTTTCGTTTCGCATATTGCTAGTCAGCTTCTTGGGATGCTATCTCTTTGAGTGCAAAACTCGTATACAGGTATTTTACACATGATATATGCTCACAGCTCGCATAATTATAGCTCGATACACGCTCATTTCCAAGAATGATACAAGATAACAGTGCAAACCTAGAATATCTTACCCGTAAGATTTAAGGGCAACATGCGGCGTTCAAAAATTGGTAAGCAGCCATTCATATTCTTGAAAATAAATCGGCGAATATCTTACTGAAACTCCGAAGGCCTATTCGCTATAGTATCTTACAAATTCAAGGATGGTCAAAGACATCACTGAGCGATTTCCACCCGTTCTATCTCGTGTCTTTTCCTCAATCTTCCCAAAAGCCAACGTTCCCTCGTGGCAGGATCTACGGCTGATTCGTCCTCAAACCCAAAGATAATTCCAGGATCAGAAGTTTTCGTCGACACAGAAGACCCCGCGGAGCCAGAGAGCGCTTCTGAAACGGAAGTATCCTCAAACCCAGTGCTATCGTCTCCCACTAAAGAATCTAAAAGACCGGACGGATCAGCAGCTTTCAGTGTTTCAACGAAACCGGAAGTGGTCGTTGAAGCGACAGGCCTGTAACCAACAGGAATGCTGACATCCAGCTCGACTTCTTTCACGTCTTGACCGAAGACCGGGAAAGGACCTGAAATCGGCGACCAATCCTGTTCAGCATCCGAAGACAGCGTTGTCGTAGTTTTCACGGTAGATGTCGTCGTCGACGTATTAATCGCAGGAGACGCCGACTTCAGTGTGGTGATCGTCGTCGTAACCACTTCGGCGTCGGTCGTCGTCGGCTTCGTCGTCGTCGAGGCGTTTCCGGGTTTGGCGTTGTACCGACAGCAAATAAAGGGGGCACTTGGGGTGAAGGCGTTTCGCAAACCATCGCAGTGACCTCCGAGCACGTCTGGGGCAAAGTCGTCGTCTAGGGTGCAGTCGGTGCCGAGCAGACAGTAGCCGTCGCCGTTGCCACAAGTGCTCACGCCCATGATCACGAACAGGCCTGTGCAGATATACTGGGTTAGTCGTGCGCTGTGAGTGTATGTAGTAACATTTCACAGCTCTCAGAGTTGTCATCGTGCCAGGCATAAGAAGATCTAGTCTCCAAATATGTATCACCTCGTTGTGCTGAAATCAATTAGGATGGTAAAACTAACCCGGGTCAACGATGGGCAAGCCATCACCAACGGCCACCAGGAGCGCCAGCGCAGCGGCGACGCGCAGCGACATCTGTCGGAGCTGCTGAAACAAAGAGTAGAAAAACTCATCGTATAATACATTTCAACGTAAGGCGGACGAATGTTCGAATTGGACCAACTATATAAACACATGAGCTAACATTTTGAAAACCGTCAACCTCTTTCCTTTAGATAAGAAAAATGACCGAACGGTTTGGCATGTTGGAAACACCGGTTCTCGTGAGATCACCGGGGTTAAGCAACACTGCGTTGAGTCGGGCATTGAATGGGTGACCATCATACACATGCCCAATTCTGTTCGGGAGAGAGGCTGGAGGGACGGAAGTTAGTACAGCAACTTCATTCGCCTTGCTCATCAACCTCTCGACAGCGTGGATTTATGGACGAATCCTGATTTTCGCGTTGTACCGTCCTTCGGAAGGGACTTGAAGCCGGTGCTATTTGACAGGAGTAGGCTACGTGCCGGCACCGGGTTTCCCCTCCTCCCTTTGAGGCTAGGTTAGGTTCATCATCATCCTCATAATCATCCGCTCATTATGCGACACCAGTATACCAGTGAGGCCATTTGTCAAAATAGTGTGTCGTTAAGCCACAATAATCAATCAATCAAGCAAAATGCATTGCATTGTTTGAATATTTTGGCTCGTAACACCGGAATTTAGGTATATGGTGTATAAATTCAACAGTTTGTGGATATTTTCTTTACAAATCAATTTGATTTTGCTATTTTCAGAAAACCGAATACTGGACTGCTTCTGGCCTCTGTAAAAAACCACACATTCGACCTGAACCATTGATATCCTTTATGATGGTTTTTAGACTCATGTCTACTTCTCCTTCTCAAAAAAATAAGCTAAAGGTGGGCTGTACATAGAAATTCCACCCAGCACAACCAGAACCTAGTTGTAAATCGGTACGCCAACTTCATTCTTGATTTGAATCTAGAACAGCACGAATAATTCGAGTAGCGGGTTCTAATTGGCATTGTCTTACAGCATACAACGTTCCACGTGTAAAGCACTTTGCATTCATTATTGACGGATCATTAGTATGAAAAGAATTAAACATGACTGGTTGTCAATACTACTTGGAATGCCGCGCGGCCAGTGTCAGTTGGAAGTTTGGCAAAATGGCGGAAGAGGGGAGGGGGGCGATCATATGCTCACCTCAATCTGGGTTAAGATACCGTTCGCGATGAGACGCCGGCCGAGGCAACAGTGACACAGAGATCTCGCTGTACCCCCTTCGTCGCAATCACAAGACGTTTATGTACCCCTTATAATTGTTGGTACCGAGCTCCAGCACGCTCTTGTGATCGACAATAGGCTGACATATTTTTATACCTCGGCACAGAGTGTTTTACTTCCTCTCGTACTTTGTTGTTTTGTTTCTTTGCTTTGCTTTGTCACGTGCTGCCAAAATGTTAATTCATGTCATGTTAATTTGGTGGCAAATTTCGAATGATAACTAAAATACTTTTTAGGTGGGATAGCCACGCTTGGCGCTATTTTTAGACCACACCTGTCTCATCAAGGTCGACCCAAAGCATTTCTGCATTAAATTATGTCAAAAATGATATGCTGAACCGGCTGAACTGATTTCGATAAAAGACATGTAGCACAATATCTCGCTGAAAGTTGCAAATTGTTTATAAGGCGCCGAACATTTTTGTTTACACAAACTAAAAAAAATGGCGTCTCGTTAATTTTGCCTCTGGTGCCCGACAAAAAGAGCTTTCTTACTTGCCTCGATCACTTGTAATAATTGGAATAAATTGAAAAAAGTTTGACTGCGATGACAATTCCTCTGCAGTATGGCGCCAATTAGTTCTTGGCCTTTAAATTGCTCGGCGCACGACGCCAAAAGCCGTCATCCTTGACTAATTCCTCGTCTTGAGCAAAAATGAATTCGAAAAACGACAAAAAAAAACTTATAAATCTCCTCCACACCCTCCATTCTGCACCCCAAAACACCTTCACATGGACATACTCACTGAGCGAACACACACGTAAGATTCTGCCCGTCTTTTGCGGGCGATTGTCGTCGTTCAGAGGTTTGCGCTGCACTGCCGTTCAGGCAGATCGCGAGCAGCGACGCCTCCTGTCCCCCTTCCCCTCACTACCTCCCGACGCGAGACGCCGGTCCGCGAGGTCGGACGCTGACCCCTGCTGCTAGCGAACCGGTCCGGGACCCGTTCCACGGTCGGCCCTGGGCGTCGAGGCTATATCGCGACGTAACGACGCCTAGGATTCACGCGTCGGATTGGCGTCGGTGTGACAATTCCAAGTATTCCATTCCCTACTTGCAGCTTCAGGCGACTTTCGACCCAAGTTCGGAGGTGTGGGGCACCTACAAATCAAATTTCAATGAGGGGCTAATTATCGTGGTGGGAGAGCTTAATTTACATAAGATGGCGTCGATTTCGTTTCTGCAATGATGGACGTCCATACTTTATCTACAGGACAGACATGACAGAACTGGGACCTCAGGATCCAAGTAATTGGGTCAATGAAGACCATTGGCGCATTGAAATCACCAGCGACTTTGATCATCAATATAGTCTCAACGCTTACCTTTTGGGGTTAAAATGTAACAAGCCAGTAACACTGATTTTCAGGGGTGATTACCGTGGCAGTAAAATTTAATTCCGGGGTTATGATAACTTACTCCTTTGTGGAACATGTTATTTTAGCCAACATCGGTTGAAATCCATAAATCCTCGTTGGTGCTTAGGTTATAGTTTGCCTTTGTATTGACCAAAAACCGCAAAAACAGAACAAAATTAGCCAAAATGTACAACAGAGTCGTCCAACCAGGCATTGAAATCACAAGATCCGAAGTCAAATTGACCGTCATAAACCATAGGCGCCAGGATCTCTGGTCACCAGGAGCGATGTAAACACACCTGCACCAACCTGGGTCAAAGGGGAGTGTGATTCGCAGACCGGCCGTTGCCGATGGCCGATCTTCGGCGGACTGCGACGTTGCCAGCTAAGACAAGCTGTCTTCGCGTGAGACTCGACGCAGCGGTCACGGCCAGTTGCGAGCGCGCAGTCGAAGTGAGCGCACATACGATGCCGAATCCGCGACGCATCCTGCTTCTGCTGCTCTGCGCAGCCAGCGTCGCCAGCGTCGTCGCCGTCGCGGCGCCCCAGGATACGGAATCGTTGGCGTCGAGCTTTTTCTCAGGTTGGTGGTCGGTGTGGCGACGTGTGGGGTGACTCGAATTGGTGGATGGGTTCAGCACATGGACCATCGGACGATGTTTTGTGTGTGTGTGAGTTTACAGAGGGGGTGACGGAGGGCGGGCTTCGTGACTAACTGGCCCAGATCTGTGAGCTCGGCTGTTGACATTTCTTGTTAGAAGTCTTTGAAACTATTTCAGGGCTAGCCATGTGTGATCCCATTGCAAAATAGTCTGTTTGGATTTTGACAAATGAATTCAGCCGTCTCAACAGGTAGATTGACAAACGAGTTGTAATATTTTCGAAAACGATTCGCTGAAAAGACGCTTTGAACGTCTTATTCCGACTTGTTGATGTTTCGTGCTAAGTCTAAGGTTTCGTTGCACTAAATATTTCGTGATGTTGCTTTGTGGTCGTTGGATGCAGAGATTCCTATACTGTCCTACGGTTTAAAAAAAAAAAAGCAGACAGTTATTTTTGCCGATTGAAATAGTTGACATCTAGATTAGAAATCGTTACTGCGTTTCATTTTACATGAGAGCACTAAGCAGAGTTGATGATCCAATGTTTCGCCCTAGCTGAGTGCAGATACCATGCCTTCACACAAAAACTACCCTTCTCAATAGTAACTGAAATACGACTAAAACACATCCACCTATGAACTAACCCGATCAGTAAGCCTATCTCTACGACTGCAAACATTTCCAAAGCACCAACCAACATCGCACTGTGTCACACACCGAGCAGAAGGCTGCTGGTTCGACCCCAGGCTCACGTCGAGCCCCAGTGACCCCTCGCCACTGGGTCAGTGGCGCAAGCGCTGTCGGGTTGTCGTTCGCACGGTGTGAGCCATATCGGGCCGACCGGTTCCTTCCTTGCTTCCTGCTCCCACTTTTCCCGGTCATCGTGGTTGATCCTCCGACGCTTGGATAGGACGCTCAGAAACGCGAAGCTTTGAAGCGACGCTTCCCGAGACACCGCGGTGCTCTAGCCGTCACCAAAAACATCCGCAAAGTCACACACGCTTCAAGTCTCTGTCGTATAGGGAACTCCTTTACGTGACAGTTTTCTCGACTGCCACTTAAGGGTTTTGTCAAATGGTTTACTACGACCTCCATACCGCAACATGATTTAAACTGTCTTCGATTCATACATGGCTAAATGTCTGCAATGCCGTCTTACATTCGTTGTCACTTCACACGAGTGCGAAGTCTATTCACATTGGTACTTGCTAAGCGTCCAGTTCATTGTCTATCACTGTCTTTCCATTATTTTTCTCGCTAAACTACCGGTGACCAATTTTCCCATTTTCAATTTCCACATTATGAGGTCCAACTAACAATGTCCAGCTTAAGACGTCCACCTATCTATGTCCAACATGCGATGTCCACCTTTCATAATTCGTATGCCGGCACAAGAGCGAGAGAGAGGGAGAGTGAGACAGGGAGAGTGAGAGGTTCCGTTCATTGAAGGCAATGACCTCAAGATGAAGATGACTCGTCTTCCGCCACTGATTTCCACTCATCCGCACTCCGGTGTGGTCATCGGGAAGGCTCGCTTCTCAATGGGTATCGTGTTTGATTCTTGGCTTGACAAGTTATAACGTCCTACTACGCGGTATTTCCTTAGCTCAAGGCCGTATTTGTCGCTAGAAATGGGAGGGGGACTTCTCTGAGAGGTACGTCGACTTTATCCCCGGTAGCTCCAGCCCTCCAGAATCCTCATAGTATTCCCGGTCTCCTCAATCACCCACATGCATTTTCTTCCAGGAAAAAAGTTGTGGGATCGTCAGTCGTTTCATGACCAACGCCATCACAAAATAAAAATAGTGTTTATGATTTGGAGACCAATATTCCAGAAATCTCTTAAAGATCCATTCGGGACGTTTGGCCAGGGATCCTAATCCCATCAGATGGCCCTGGGCACTAAGGAACGGTCAACAGGTATGACGAGGGAGAGGGGGCGTTGTTGTGGCCAACGAGTGAACCCGGGGCCAGTGACCTCGGCCTCGACGGTGTTACCATCGGTGTTACTTTCCTCGTGACACCCGAAAGGCCGAAACTCACTCTCGGCGCGGCATTCCTTGGCGGCGAGCCCTCGATGGGTGGCGTCGGACGTCGCCTTTGGGGTCGTGGCGTCTCGTCATAGGGCCGGGAGGCAGATGGCTGATAAATAATTGAAACTTCGGTGACGTTGTTGTCTTGGGTAGAGAGAGGATGCATCATTGACTATAATGAGAATAGGTGAATGTGGCCATTGTCATTAATCGAGACCTCATTTCGTTCTGATGGCTGGCATAAAAAGTAGACAAATGAGTAGTAGCTGGATTTACTCTCAGGAAACCAAATGGCTAGAGAAGATAACTGAATGGAACTTTCAAGCAAGAAGCTGCTAAACTTTAACGAGTTACGATAGTTACGATTGTTGTAATAATGTTTCGGGAATGCAACTAAACTGTCTTCGCGAAAAATGGCCACCGAATTAATTAATTACTGACACAAATTAGAGGATGCTTATAGGTGGAGTCACCATCTTGAGTAATAAGAAATTTTCTACCGTTCTTTCTCGCAGATTACTCGCATTTACGACTAATTAATTTTTACTTATGCTAACCTGAACGATTGACAAACATATATCTATATTTTGAGAAGTAAATATGTAATTTTATAAGTTTGTTAAAAAGGAGCTCCGCAAGCGCCATCGGGTGTCACCTACGTAACCACGAATTTCCGGCTCTTTTGATCAGCAGAAAGTTTAAAATTTACGATTGCCTTTTGACTTTACCTCTAAACTCGATGGTTTAGGATAGATCAAACACTGGCAGTCTGAACACAAAGGAGAGCTTCCAAAAAACAACCAGTAAATTGTGACAGTAGAAGCTACAGGTTTGGTTTCGATATAAATTTAACTTACAAAACAATCAAAATATGTCTCAACGTCATATTCAACGAGAAGTAATATCTACTATTGACCCATTGTTCTCAAAGTAAATGTAGCATCTAAAGGTTCTCGATTTTTCTAGATGTGTTTCAAAACCCTTCCTTTCTAGGACCCGAAGGTCGCAAGGGTTATCGGTGCCGGCACCCTTCGCTCAGCCTGTGGGCGCCCCTTGTTGTTGTCATGTGGTTACCTGGCTATTTCACTGCCAAGGTCGTTGGTCTCAGTCGGCTTCCGTGTTTCCGTCCTCAGGATTGGCCCACCGCGGCTGGGGGGAGGGGAAAGGCAGGAATGCGGCATGGACCTGTAAATGATCCAACCTCGGCCTTCAATGGCGTGGGGGAAATACCCAGGGGTAGCAATTCTGTATCGTTACCTGCATGTGTAGTGAGAATTAAGATGAATATCTATCAAAGTTATTTTCATTCACAATGCACCGTTAAAAAAGTGACGAATTCACCAGAAAACCACAACTGATTCAGCCGATTGCATAGAAGGAAGTTTTAGGTGGTGGAAAGGAGTCGCTAGGACTTAGGAGTAATCTCAATTCTCATGGGTAGAGATTTTTTGAAGTAGGGAAGTCAGTTTTCTTTAGTAAGCAATGAATCATGACTGGCACAACTTCTTAAGTAAAATGATTTCACCGACTGTCGATGACAAGTCGTAACGAAGTAATCTAATTTAGAGCATTTAATCTCAGAACTAAAACATCTAGAAAGAAAAATTAGATAGACTTGTTCAAAATATTTTGCGAGTACACTTACTAAAATATCCATTGCCAGCTGCGCTTCGCATGAGGATTGATCTGCGTTATGGTTGTAGCAAAATCATTTTCTATTCGCTGTTTGAAAACTCGAATTTAATTTTGATTAGATTTGCAGTTTGCCCCTAGGACCCAGTGTCTTTTTCAAGGACACACGTGGACCTATCAATCCCCCCGATGAAGAGCATGCGTGTGCATGCGTAAGATGCGTGGTCTGTGTCGAGTAGGGTCGCTTTAGGAGTCCGAGGGTCACGCTCACCGCACTACCGTTATGTGACGTCACGAGAGTCCGTTACTCGAATGTTTCGTGTGGCCGTCGCTGCGGGCGCTGGTCACCACGTGCTCGTCCACCCTCCGAAGCTCAACGGTCCAAGGGGGTTGTTGGTTTTACGACCACTTACCAAATTTCGGTTGTCGGACGTTATTATAACGTCCAAGGAATAACCATAGCGATCTCATCTGAACAATTCATATGTGGTGACCAAATCTTTCAGATATCTGTAGTTACTTGTATTCATGGAGGTCTACTCTCTACTGTAGATTTAACAGAGTATCAAAAGCGTTAAAAGTGATAAAAATTACCGACAAAATTGGAGGATTTTTCTAGGTGGAGTTATGGTCTTTTTGAGTGTTCAGAAATTTCGATATTTCTCTCAGAACATTCGTTTTTGCAACTTGCTTACGCTCAATTTCTCCCCTCAACAGTACTCATTTGTACAAGTAAACAAGTAGGTGCACAAGCACTAGTGCTAGGCCAGCTTTAATCCATACCCCCGGGATCAATCACCTTTTCCCCATTTGCTTTTGGATGTCCATAATAGTTATGGCTATACTGACTGAAATCCTGACATGCACTATAATCAAGACCCCGTAGATAGAGATGCAAGTAATTAAGTCTGTGACAAATCCGAAGGAAGATCGGCATGCCAAGAATGCGATTCGCAAGTGCTTGAAGGTGCGAAATGAACACTATACCATGAAGTGTTTTAACTATGTCGCCTTTCCGGTGACTTATAGAGAGCGATTATCATAAGTATTATATCTGTTATAGTTGAGGAGACGGTTGGGTTAAAGAATAGGATGGAATTCTCCGAGTTACGTAACCATTGAAAGATTGAATAAACAACACATGCCAAATAGTGATCACATTGAAAAAGAATGATGGTCATGTCGGATATGGTCGTTAAAATCAACTAGATGACGGAGAATTAATAATAGCTTATGTCTGTCCATCCAACAATGTGTTACATATTCGTGTCAAGCCATTATAACACACATAGATGATGTGTCAGAAAGGCACAGAAAAAGTGACAGATAGTGAAACTTTTAGACTAATTACGACAGTTTTACTAGAGTGGTTTTACTCTTTAGTTTTTTACGTGTACAAGAATTGTGTGATGATACTTGAGACGTCTCGCGAGACAGAGCAATGACAAGTCGCGAATTGCGTGCAAACCCTTTATGTTTCCAACAGATTTAGAACATTAAGACATTTTCTCGGGAATGCATTTCGAAAGCGGCTTGATCGCACTTAAAAGGTTCCTATTGAAGATTCGTATTCTGTGAAATTGTCCACCGGCCGTAGCTTGAGTGCCAATCCTTGCCATTGTGCATTTTTTTTCTCAGAAACGTCTTGTCGACTTCTGCTTTGCTATAAATGTTTCTGCCGATAATTGCTGCAAGGAAAACCACAGCTCACATGCACATGAACAAATACGATGAGACTGGAATATTCTGTCCAAATTGTAGGCCTTAATGTTGCCCAAATAAGATGGCTTTAGAAGAAATTATAAGAAAAGAAGTTTTCAGGCTTTTTACTCAAATTTGAAGCAAATTTATAAGATTTCTCCCACTAGATCAACTTAGATTAGACTTGGATCCTTTTGCCCCATGATTCCATGCCATGATTTACCTGTACGCTGTTTACGGTGACAGAAAGAAGGTGAAAGAGATGGGGTCTGCTTTTCTTGAGAGTGAGAATATTCCTCTAAGATATGAATTAGAGCAGGGTTATACTTCGATTAGATTGATTAGAAGGGCTTAAAAGAGCACTGTTTTGACAACGAGCCATTTGACACTGGTCTAATGGCGTCGGAGATGATGAGGATGATGATGAACCTAGAAGGAACGAGTGGATGAGGTGCCGGTGCCGGCAAGTAGCATAGGTACTCCTGTCAAAGAGCATCAAGGTCCTTCTAAAGGACGGTACAACTCGAAAAACAGGACCCCTCAACAAATCCACAGATTGATAACCAAAACCAAGCCGAATGAAGTTGCTGTACAAGCTTTAACCCTTCCAACCTCTCTCTCGAACTGAACTGGTCTTGTGTGTGATGGTCACCCATCCAATATCTAACCCAGTGCAGTGTTGCTTAACTTCACGAGAAGCGGTATTTCCAACACGCCGGACAGTTCACGCTATCTTTGCGTGCGTTTTGCAGGTTTGCTCGACACCATCACGAGCACAGCGGAGACAACAGACTGTCCTGGGGTGTGCGTGCATTCGCTCGCTACGCTCATCTGTTACCGAGTGCTTGAGGACGTTGTGTGTCCCTCGCCGTCGATGCGCTGTTGCGTGGAGCCGCCTGCCAACGCCACTAACGCCGCTGGTGCCCCCAGTGGGACAAACGCCACGGCAGCGCCAGCCAGCGCAACAACTGCATCGGTATGGGAATCACAGCTTCAGAGATGCAAAATAATTAAAGTGGTTGTATTTATTTTTAGCTGCTACTGGGTTGAAACAAGAATGGGTTGAAATTTCTTATTTTTCTCTTGTTATTATTTCTATTATTTTCTTGTTATTATATTTTTTCGTTTTTTCATTCTCGCAGGAGATGGACCCCCACTGAACTTTTCAAAACCTCCATAATTTTCTAAATACAAACTTGTAAGCAATTCAAACCTCTAAGAAATTTCATGGTTATTTGTTTACATTAATTTTCTCATCACTGATTAATTATGGTGCATTCCAAAAAGCTTCGTCCCCAGCAGTAACTGCCAGAACAGAACAGTAACTGTAGCAGGGACAACAAGCTTTAAGATAACAACTTGAACTGAAAAGCACACATGACCATCTCTGAGACCACATTTAAACAAGTCAAACAATCAGCAAAACGTGGAAAATGTGGGAAATGTTATTGTCCTCCCTTTACAGACACCAGCGCCCGCGCCTGCGCTGAAACCTACAGCCGCTGCGGTCGTCATGAAGAAGAAGGATGAGCCAAGTAAGACTATGTATATTCACCATAGAGGAAGGAAAAATCGGACCCTCCATCTCACATGTCTCCTTATAAAATGCAACTTTAGGCAGCTGTGGGCAACCAGTATATAATAATTAAGGTTAATTCACCTTTTTTACTTTGCAGTTTTGTCTTGAACTTGACCCCTTAGCCATTTCATCACTTTGTAAAAGTTTAAACCTTATGTTTCCTATTCTGATCTTTGAGGAGGGAAGGAAAAGGTACAAAACAAGCCTGATGTCGTAACTTTGCACCAAACCTTATGTATTCAGCTTTCGTGTTTAACCTTTAGGCATAAAGTACTAAAAACAAATTAATCTAAAATCTCATTTCTACGTTTTCAGGCAAGGCCTGTCCGGGTGTCTGCGTCGCCGAAAGAATCGCCGAATACTGCGAAGCCGTTCTCGACGTCGCGTCTCTATGCAAACCTGGCCTACGCTGCTGCGTTTCGCGGGACGCTTATGCGCCGGGTGAGACACCGGCTCACCTAGTGGTGATGGATCGTAACTCCTCACGTCCTTCCCCGCGACCGGCCACCTCCCCACGGCCATCAACTACGTCGGTGGCACCTGCCACGACCACGACTCAAGCAGCACCTGCAACTTCGTGCCGCGGGGAATGCGTCAGCGGGCTGTTTGCCCTGTTCTGCGACGACATTGACGCGGACGCTTGGTGCCCGGAAGAGGGAAGCTGTTGTATTACAAATCCACCGGAACCAACAGACGCGACACCAGCACCAAGGTCAGACAAGATATGTCACAGAGATACTTAAGTTTAGGGAGAAATTTGTCATACCTACTATCTATACCAAGATATTCTTAGAAAATCTATTTTTAGTTGGTATTTGTCTTAAGCCTGCTGTTTAGCCAGCATTTTTTTGCTTGATAGGCTGTGGCAAATCTCATTTAAAACGATGCTTTTTAATGTTGACCTTACATAAAATCTATGCAAAATATACCCTTTGATGGCATCAGCCAAGACAAGTGATCCTGTCATCAATGGGTCCCAAAAAATCGTTATCCTCAGATTCCACTATACAGGATAATAATCAGTCTTCAAACTAACTGCCCTTAACTGTCTTTAAGATGTTTGCTATCAACTTCTGTACTCAGATCAGTGCCTAAGTGCATACTTTCCCTAGAGCCACAAGAACTTTGTTAACGTCCTCCAGGCCCCGACCTCGGCCCAGTACAACACCAGCCCCTGTGCGTCGGCCTCCATCGACCCCACGCCCGGCCCCCACCTCATCGCTGCCACGCTGCCCTGGCTTCTGCCTGCTGAACATCATGGCAGCGTTCTGCGAACGTCCGAGTGCCCTCATCCCCCACACGTCCAACTGCCAGCGTGGCTCGGTGTGCTGCGATAACACGCGCCACGCCGCCGCCAGCGCACCCAGTGGCAGACCTGCACAGACCACCACCACCAGCACGACAGCCGCCCCGGCACCGAGGGACCCGCGGCCAGACTGTCCAGGATCGTGTATCGTCTCGTATCTATCCTTCACATGCTTCCGTGAGTTGAGTTTGGAATTTGTGCAGTTATCAGAGCTCGTGGATAGGAATAGATTTATATTATTTGTTATATTTTTCTTTTGTTTTGAGCCATATACAATCTTGTAATCACTTGTTGAACATTAGGACTTTTAATAGTAAAGTTATCTAGGTATGTGGTCTTTCTTTAAGCTGAAAGGACAGAGAAAGCTTACACAGATATTCGATTTTAGGAATTCTCTGGTTAGGACCTCTCCAAAGGGCCCCCCAGAAAGTTTTACTGCATTCCCCTTGCCTGCAAGTTAGAATAGCTTGGGCTACTTATAATATATGGGGTTATTTGCAATTAAGTCTTGTCTCATTCTCATTGCTGTTTATTGAAACATTGTTCTATGTTATGATTCTCTCTCTCTTTTTCTTACAACTGCAGTGCTTACTTGCTCAAGCATGAGATATCTACTCAACAAGCAGAATTTATTTATTAATTTTATTGTTCTTAAATTTCTCTATTCTCTATTCTCTCATTTTTCTATTTGTGTTTGATATTTTACATAAAATATAAATAAACAAAGTAAAATTAGAATAAATACCCACATGAGCCTTAGCTTGTATTTGGGAAAGGTACAAACATTTGGACCGGCAATCGAGAGATCCCGGATTCGTATCCCTGTTTAGTTGCACATTTTTCCAGTCTAGCTTCCTTTTCATTTCTTATTAACTTAGCAAGTTTTTTCCTTCAAGATAGAGACATAGTCAAATGTGTAGTCGTTTCCCCTCAGGATGGCATATCCAAATAGGCTAATCTGAGCTGCATTATCTGTGCTGTAATTTATGAAAATAAGACTATGAACTTATCAATGTCTTCCCCCATCCACAGGCAATGCGGAGATGTCCCCGTTGTTCCGTTGTCGCAAGCCGGGCACGCAATGCTGCGCTCCCAAAAGCGCAGTGCGGGACCTGACGGGCGTGACGTCACGAAACGACACGGTTCGTCCCACCCCGGCGCCCACTATCCCTCCACCTAGCGCCCTCATGCCTGTGCCCCAGACGCCGCCACCGCCCACAGCGTATAGCAAGTATGTCTGTGGCGTCAAGGGCGCCGGCGGAGCGCGTGGGTCTCGTGTTGTCGGGGGCGACGATGGCGCCGCCGGCGAGTGGTGCTGGCAGGTTGCACTGATTAACTCGCTGAACCAGTATCTGTGTGGCGGGGCTCTGGTCGGAACGCAGTGGGTGCTAACGGCTGCGCATTGTGTTACCAAGTGAGTACGAAGGTGTACTGTGTTTTACAGCGTCTTCATTCCGAGAATAGGGGACCTAGATTTACTTTCAGTAGCATTGTAGCAACATTTTGTAATTGTTAACTAAGATTTACAAGTAGTACCAGTTTTCACAGCCAAAAATTACAGGTGTTTGTTCATTAGCTAATTTTAATGAATAAAAACTGTAATATTTTTGAGGATTTTGTGGGCGGTGGATTTTTTTTGACAGTTTGTTGACGTATGATGGTAGCTTTGTTGTGCACTTCTCTTATTCACAATACGGAACCAACGAAGATGGCAAAACAGAACAAGCCCTAATCACAGCACAACCAAAATGGTCTAAAACTTTTTGTCATACCAGCATCGTACGTTCGGGTGATGCCATCTACGTACGCGTCGGCGACCATGACCTGACTCGCAAGTACGGCAGCCCTGGCGCGCAAACGCTTCGAGTCGCTACCACGTACATCCACCACAACCACAACAGTCAAACGTTAGACAACGATGTTGCGCTGCTCAAGCTTCACGGACAGGCCGAGCTGCAAACCGGAGTCTGTTTGGTCTGTCTGCCGGCGCGCGGGGTATCGCAGGCCGCTGGAAAGCGGTGTACCGTCACCGGTTATGGGTACATGGGCGAGGGTGAGTTTGATGGTTGTTTTGGAGTAAGGAATGTATTGGGTAGAAGAGAATGTGTTCGGATACATGTAAGACAATAAGATTGCCGATTGAGTGTTTTGAATGCTGAGGCTTTGCTCAAATCTCAAAACTGCTTTTGTCCAGGTGAATGATGGGCTCGTAAATAATAAATACTATTTCTGTGTCTAACTTCTGTGGCTTAGCTATGTCTTTTCGTTGTGCCCTGCACAACTGAAACAGAATGATATATTAACCAATCAAAGCTGTTGTATGGTTTTCTTAATAGCCATCTAATATTGACTTTTCAATCTGATGCTGGTCCCCACCTCCAATGTTTACATACCACAAATATACCCTCAAGTGTATACCTGCAAGTACCAGCTATGATAACTATGATATCACATGAAAACCTAAAACTGCTGTTAACTTGGGGCACTGGTCTTCTAGCTGGACCAATCCCACTAAGAGTGCGAGAGGCTGAGATTCCGATTGTGAGCGATGCCGAGTGCATCCGCAAGATCAACGCTGTTACGGAAAAGATCTTCATTCTTCCGGCGAGCAGTTTCTGTGCTGGGGGAGAGCAAGGAAATGATGCTTGTCAGGTAAGATCAGGGTCTTTTACACATGGTTTAAAGTTTTTTATTCCGAGATTTTTGGCAAGACCAAAGTGGTTTAGGGATTGATTTGGTTGGATGATTATTCTGAGCATCCTTTAACTGTATTGAAGAGCTAACATTAATTCATTATAAGGAATTTTGTGTGTGCCTAGGAATATGGAATTGATTGATTAAAATTTTTGCACTCACCTCCACATAAAATGGCCATAAGGTAAATGGATATTAGTGGATTTGCAGAATAGTCATTTAAGATTTTGAGGAGCTACAGGAATATTTATCTTTAAGCAAATCCAGTTTGATTGCAGCATCACAACTTTGAAGAATATTTGAACACAGAAAGATGAAATAAAAAGATAGCATAGATATTTGAAAAAGTAGGTGAATGATCGATACTTTGCCAGCAAAAAAATCACACGAAGAGCTAACAAGGTATTTTGCAGGGCGACGGAGGAGGTCCATTGGTCTGTCAAGATGATGGCTTCTTCGAGCTTGCTGGTCTTGTGTCATGGGGCTTTGGTTGCGGCCGAGTCGACGTTCCCGGTGTCTATGTCAAGGTCTCGTCATTCATCGGATGGATCAACCAGATTATCAGCGTCAACAACCTCTGATCGACAAACAGCTTCCACTCATTGCATTACATCACATCACCTCTCATCATCGTTTAATAAATTATATTACATTAGCGTTAACTACGTGTTTTTGTAACTGTTTCTCTCACCTAATTGTTTTATGGAACCAGGAAAATAATTCCTGCTTCAGATCCAGTCTTGGTCCAGATTTGAATGTGCCAATGAAACAGGAGGTTGACTCAAGCAAACCCCGTGGATTGGGGAAATCCCTATTAATTTTCTAGCTGTTATTTTTACTGTCATGCATATCTGTTTCAAATATTTCTTTCTAAGAAAAGTCAATACAATAAAAATGTAGTTCAGTCAGTTCATTTATTTACAACTAATACAATTTTGCTGCAGTGACAAAATATCAGACAAGACAATATGGTAGAAACTACTTTTTTTTTCGGTTTGAGCTCTTTGGTCACAGAATGATAGGTGAGTCTTACTAAGGATCAATGTTGCTCAGAAAACCAGAAGACTTAAAAACTTTAGCAGATTACACATGAAAAAAGCATATTTTGAAACAATTATCATCACAGAAGCTTAAAGGCTAAAACAAAGCTGCCTCGAGGGTTTTTGGAAAAACTGCTTGTGTGGCTATACCACGGCCGACATCACCAGTGACAGGCTAGGAGGCTCTTAGAAGCAGGAAGAAATCTGGTTATCTGTCAGATTCAAGCAGATCATACAATGATCGAAATTCCTTGAAATTGCACTCCTATCAGTTTTTTTCTCTAAATATGAAAGGTTTATTGTTATTGACCCAGGTTAATTTCTGAAACTGAGATTCCTTCAAACCTAAAAAGTGAAATGCAAATTCCAAAAGTCATTGCTTTTGAGGATTGAGCTAGCGTGCTATCAGCAGAGACTCGAGAAATCGCGGGAATCTGGTTGTGTCTGCAGGAGGCAGCGGACGTAGGGACGTAGGGGGAAAGTTCATGTTTTGCAATGTCTGCACAAGGTCATCGCAGGTGCTGGCAATCACGTGGCCATCTGCATGGAGCCGAGCGGCCAGTTCAGACTGTCAGAAAAAAGCAGAACAGTGATGAGGTGGTAGAATTTTATTTTCTTATATTAACCTTTACTGCCCACTTATAGACTTTAGTAAAACCAATTTCCTATTCCACTTGAAATTATGGTATGAAAAACCAAATGATAGTAAAAAACCCAGAACTAAAATTTGCTTTCTTTGCTTGTAAAAACAATATACCCTTCTAAGAACAATTAAGATGACCATGTACAAATAGTTTTCAATTTTATTCATTTGTAATGCAAAACTATCCGAGTCATTTTTGAAGGTATTTCGACTTATCTACTTAGTGGAAAGACATTTAAAGTATCGTCAAGGCTACGGTAGTTCACCTGGTGGTCTGCCATGAGTCCAGAGTTGGGTACAACTATCAGAGGCCGCCCAGCATCAAGTGCTTCCAGACAGCTTCCAGCACCAGCATGGCTGATGACCAGCGCCGCCTCTGATACCTCAGCTGCTAGCGTTGGACGGAATCGAAACCAGTCCACTTCAACTCCATGCTGGTGGCCTCGAGTGGGTACAACGCTGCCGGCACCAATTTGCAGTGTCAAGCGGTCAAAGCCACAAGCGCTCAGGGCCTTGAAAACAGGTTACTTCGTAGTACATTTTGAGTAACAAACAGTTACAACGATATCTATGCAGGCAGTGCCGTATTTAGGACTTCTGGTACCCTGAGCCAAAATATTAGGGGTGCCTCTCCCCCCTATTTTCCAGCAAAATCATGGACATCATTTCAGTTTCCTCTTTAAAATTTGGTGCCAAGAAATATTTTTTGTACTTTTTATCACCATAACGATACCAAAACGATATTCATATTTATTCCATCCTTGAAGAAACCCATCCAGAAACATTTGATTAAATAGATCTACATAGTCAAAAGTTTATGCTCAGTCCAAAGTTAAAGGAATAAATAAGATTAAGAGACGCCCTCCAAAATGTACAACTGGGCTATGACCCAATCGTCCCATTCGTAAATACAGACCTTTGTCCAGGAAAAACAAATTTTACATAAATAATTTACAAAAAGAGAAAACACGTTCGGATAACGTAAAAAAGATTTCAAATGTTCCGCGTTTATTCTCTATTCCACCGCCTTTTGAACATATTATGACATCAAGGAATTCATCTCAATGTCACAGGAAGGCGGTGGCATTGCCTCGAGACGGATATTGGATAACGTCGCTGCTCACACATTTTCCGTCTTATAATACGCAATAACTCAGCCCATCAAACTTCACCAATCTGTCCCAACGGCAGAAAGGTTGCCCGTAAACGTGCATATGGGACGGCGGTGTAAAAGATGTCGACCATCTGGCGAGAGTGACCTTTGACTCAAAGAACTGAGGCAAACTTCGTCACTCCCCGACTGCAGTAACTCGTGGACGTCCCCGGGCCCCGCTGGACGTGGCCCAAAATTTGATACCTATTTCGATTTACTTACAGTGATTTAGTGATGTGAGTTATCTTACCTGCAAAGTCTGTGGCGATGTCAGTGCGGAAACAAGTTGATCGAACTCCGTCGTCCCAACCGTGGCGAAAACACAGCCTGGCGCCATCTTGAATTTAATGTCACTGGCAGGTCCAAAAAGTGCAGCACAGTAGTTTAGTGAAACATCCTGTTAAAGTTTCAGTGTTATATGTTCTAAAAACAGTGTTCCACTCATACTTACGTGAAAAGGGAAACCTGGCCGAATGTCTGGTGTTCGGCTGTTTCCACTGAAAACAATCGGCTGTTGCGCAATTTGATGATGTTTACTGAGTAAACAGGTTAGAATGTGCCTTGATGCACTCACTTATGTATTTTATTTTTATGATATATTATTGATACAAGGTATGATACAAGGTCCGTATCATTCCGTTCATTCAATCTTAGTATCTAAGAACGTTTTTAAGCTTGTTAGCATGTCGAGTCTCCAACCTTTCAGTAAAACTAGTTAGTTATCGACTATCAATGAAAGGATGACAGCGAATACATGACTCATTGTTGCAAAAAAGTCAAGGTAGCAATGGTCATAAAACTGAATTTTGTGCTTTGCATTCGAAAGTCTATTCTTTTGTCACTTTTGAACACATTTCCACCTTATGGGTGGGTAAGGGTTTGCTGCTGGTTTTTTTAAGCGGATTCCAGCTTAAATATTCTAGTAATATTATTGTGAAATAGCCTCTGGAAATGGTGTGCATTATAGCCACCTAGAAAGGCATGCAAATAGTTACACACTATTGGATATGAAAAATGATCAGTGAACATTTTTTAGATTTCTTCCAACTCATCCTGTGCTGATACTACCTCTATATACTTATATTACTAGTCTTGCTTGTTATTATTATTTATTTTTATTTTTTGTAGAATAATGGGACATTCAGCTACGAAGTAAACTCAAACTAAAAAAATTCTTAGAACACGTGAACAATTATTTTAAGTGTTTCATTCACATGTAGCAATCAATGATATAATTTGATTCTAAATACAATTATAATAAATTATATAAGAGTAGTGGTAGCAACAAGTTGCAATATATCACCTTGAATATCACCTGATTAAAAAAAAATCTATATATATCTTGATAATAAAACCTAAGTAGATATATCTAGTCATTGAAAATATTCCGATAATTCATATGAAAAAAAAGCAGCGACCTGGACTAATCAATTTATGTTTTAAGGTGCCATGCCTTAAGCTAGCGCCGTCTTATCAATTCGTTAAACCTGAAAATGAATGAGGTCAAGATAGAAGGGTATCTTATAATAGCATATAAGGGTTTTGGGCTAGCTTCTACCTTAGCTTATGGCCAGTAAAACACCTTGCCCTGCAATAGCGAGAGTGCCACAGTTGTGACCCTGAGCGACTATTTAGACAGTCTGTGCTGAAAAAAAAGTTATATAAGCAAGATTGTAATATTTGGTTTATTTTTACTCAGTTTTGTTGCAATTTTAGGACCCCATTTCAAACATGATTTGTTGATCACCAAGGCAGAAAGGATCAGTAATCGAGACTGCAAAGAATATGTGTTGCCATCTTGACAGCTTTTACAGCCATATGTGGAAAACATTGCTAATATGTACTTTTTCATTTAAATTACTTTAAAAAAACTAAAAGCATTCGGCACCTCCTAGTCCCCTAATTTTGGCGGGCAGTAAACTAGTTTTTAATTAGTTAATACATTTATTTATCAACAATTTGAAGTTTGACAGCCATCAAAACTTAGTCTACGCTGCAAAAAATGTGTAGTTAGTGAACTGCGCTCCATGCTAATTCAAGCTCCTCGCGTGAAGCTACTTGAAATCAATGGCCAAGTTAAGGCAGAGTTACAGAACAGGTGATAAGGCATGCATCCATTTCCAAATTAAGGCATCTCTTAAGTTAAGGCCAGCAATATTGACTTTTTATAGAATATTTCTCCTGAATGTCCCAGGGTATGACTACCTACCCAAAATCTACCAAAACTCTTTTCATGGCTAACAAAATCTTTTGTGTCTAGAAATCATGGCCGACCGCGGCCGGCACCGGCCATGGGAGGCTGGTGGCCCGCCCCCTGGTGCATCTGAGCCATCTGCGCCGCCCCCTGCTGCCCCCGCAGGAACTAATGGAGCCGAGTGTCCTTCGTTCTCGCGACAGCCTGCATTCCGACCTCACAGGTTAGTTCATTAAAGATGTTTATCTTGCATGTTTGCTGCGGAATGTAAGGAATTGGAGTTTGGAAGAGCATCTTGTGGTAAGATTTTAACCTCCTTGTTGCAATCATTTAAAATTTACTAGAATTTATGATTTCTAGAATTTCTGTATAGCCATATTCAGTGTAGTAAACCCATGTTCAAAACTTACTGGTCAGATTTCAGATGGTCAGCTCATAGAAATAGAAAAATGTGCGTCTTTTATTTCCTCGGCCACCAATATTATATAGAAAGTTCTAAGTGAAGTTCAAAGATAGTGCCAGGTGTGAGCATTCTTGATTGACATATTTTATTCATGTAGCAACAGCTTACCTTTGTCATAGCTTAGTTTCTTTTTGCATATAATCTGGAACTGGTTTAAATAGGTATTAGATGTTATGCTTGGTGCTCTTCGGCAGGAGTAGCCTACGTGCCGGCACCAAGTTTCCCCTCTTCCCTTCTAGGCCATGTTAGGTTCATCATCATTCTCATCATCATCCACTCATTCACCAACACCATTAGACCAGTGCCTCAGGGCCAGTTGTCAAAACAGTGCGTCGTTAAACACCACAAATCATAAATAATTTTTACCAGTGAGATATATTATTGTCATTAAATGTAGGAAAGTAAGATAGTTGTAGACATGGAAAAGTAATTTAGCAAAAGCACATAAAACATGACATCTAATCTATAATTAACATGTCTCACGTTGGCGTTTGCAGAGGCTGCCTGTTTGCTGGACCTCGAGCGGAAGAAGAGGGTACAGCATCAAGCGACGGCCGCAAGCGCGGACTGCAGCGCGCCACTCGCCCTCGTGCAAAGAAGCCCGACTGCCGCAATCCAGTTCCCGACTACCCAGACCTGCCCTCGTATCCCGACTACCACGACATGCAGCCCGAATACCACGACCCTCGTGCCGACTACCGCACCCTGCGTCCCGAATACCACGATCCGCGCGAAGACTACCCTGAATACCTGTACAATCCCGACTACCACATGTCCCGTTCCGACTTTGGTGGACCGCTCGAGTACAACCCACCGATGCCTGAGTACAACCCCTCCAATCCGGATTTTAATCCGCCAAATGCAGAATTCAGTGCGTCTTTGCCAGAATTCCACGCGCCTTTGCCAGAGTACAACGGATCGATGTCGGAGTTTAGTGGCGGGATCCCAGACTTCACCGTGCCGATGGCGACGTTCGAGGTGCCGCGGATGGAGCGTAAAGACCGGCGTGCGCATTGTATGCGTGCCGGAGCAGTTCCAGCTCACCACCCCGTTGCCAGTGCGGCTAGCGCGTGGACGGAACTGATCCCTGGCGGGCAAGCGGGCGCTTCTGCCTTGGCCGGTGGTAGCGGAGAACCCAACGCTGGTGCGGTTGAGGTGAGTTTCCTTGCTTGCTGTTGGATAGTGCACTGTTCAAGATCTAGTCAATAACTGTATTTCCTTTAAGGGTTGAATTAACAGATACAAATGTCTGTCAAATATCCCTTTTGTACCGTCACATAGGACTCCCGAGTGATGTCTCTTATCAATGCTGTATGAAGCAATTCTGGTGTTATCTTGGGGTCCTATGGCTTTTACTGATTGAATGCCTCTGTTTTCAACTTTTTAATATATAAGCATTTAACTTTTAATACCTGGCATAGTCTTTTAGATACAAATTTGAAATCGATTTGCCCTTTATTAGCTGTCAAAAGTGACATTTTGTCCAAAAGAAGTTTGGAATACTAAACTCCCTTCTAGTCTTGTCTGCAGTAATATCAGAGTTGTGCACCAATGGGACATGTCTTATTGGTGCACAACTCTTGTTGCTGGCAACATCCAGGGGAGATAAATTGCCTAGATATTAACTCCATTTCTCAATCCAAATGCAAAAAATCTCGGTTTGGTTGGGCACAACATCTTATAATATCAACTTAATTTCTTTCCTAACCGATCTGAACTTGAAATTCCAGGACGAGCTGCCTAGAGACGGCCCTACTGCACCCGACCTTCAAATCGACTGGAGCAGCTCAAGCAGTGACGACGAGCCGCTAGAGTTGCCCGCTACCACACGCATCACCCCACCTAACGTAAGCACCCACCACATGCTAGTCGGTGTTGCCAAAACATCACCTCCAAAATCTTGAACTGACAAACAGGCGTTTTAACAATTCCATCACCTTGCATGCTATTACCGTTTGTGTAAAATAATCTTGTTGCCTCTGGTGATGGTCTTTTACTATATGCAATGTAGTTTATAAGCCGCAAGAGTGCGAAAAGCCTGGTTCATATTAAATTGGGAAGAGGAAGAACAAAATGAAACTTACTGAAGTGGAAATTTTCGCTTACTATAGATGAAGAATGTTCGAATGTCCACTTTTAATGATCAAAGGAGCAGCTGAAACATTAAAACTCGCTACATCTTTTGCAACCAAACTTTTCAACTTCCATACGTTGCTTTTCCTTCTTTCCTCTCCCACAGTTCACACTGGGTTCTAGGGATGCCTCCAGTTTATAACAAATTTGAGCTGATTGCAACTGAGGCAACTGTATGAATAAAGTAACTTATTGAAATTCAACCCCTTTATACCGCTGCATTCCACACATATAGCTAACCTTTGTTTCTCCTCCAGCTCCCCGTGCCTGTCGTAGACCTTACGCAAGAGTCCGACGAAGAGATGTTCCACGCTGCCGCTGCCGCCCCCCCTGCCCCGGCCCCGCCTCCCAGCACTTGTGCGCCTCCCCCCCTTCGCCGCCCCCACCTTCCTTACACGTTTGGCCCGCCGTCCCTTGTGCGTTTCCGGCTTCCGTCGTGCCGGTACGCACACCCACCCCAAGCTGCGGCCCCTCCTGCCGAAGCAGACCGCAGTCGCGTCCATCAGGGACCCCCCTACTACTGGATGTCGGCTCCGCCCCCGAGGCTGACTGCCCCACCTGCTGCACAGACTCAGTACTTTGGTATGCCGCCGGCGGGGATGGTGGTCTCACCAGCGCCAGCGAGGTTACATCCACTGCACGAAAGGCTGTGGCACTCGCAGCAGCGTATGCAGGTAGGTGGGGGTAGTTCATGCAAGAAATTCTTGGTCTTGATTTTGATTGTTTGCTATTATCTTGAAGATAATTTAATTGTTTTTGCTAAGAAGTAACAAAGATAGCTCCATTCATCTGGGATCTATCTCTGTTATTTTGATCTTTCTTAATTCCCCACAATTCCCCAATCATCCACAATTTCATCATTGTAAATCATCAGTTAATATCATTTGAAATCTTGTTCTTCTCCTTGGAGATCCGTCATTCTCATCAAATACACTAAAATCGTCTCAAAAACCAAGTGTCCAAGTAGCTCAATAGGTTAGAGCAACACCCGCGATAGGTGGAGATTAGGGTTCGAGTCCCCGTTTGGGCATATTTTTGAGACGGTAGTAGTGTTCATAATGATTTAAAAAAAAAGGTTAAAATCACTGATTTTCATCAGTTACTTTAAAAGCTCTATTTTTCCCCCAAAATCAATACCACTGGAATGAACTGTTTAGTATTTTACTATAACAAAATGTTCGAAGTGAAACATTTACTGGGCCTACAACGTATCGAAATTAGAGAACTGTTACGTTCGAAAATTCAGAGCCGAAGTTGACCAAACGGTTTAAGTCATAAGATCCCGCTTGCCCTCAGGAGATCCAGCGTCGCCGCACTTCCCAGCCTCCATGCGTGACGCCGCTGCAGCAAGCCAACACGATGCTCGGCGGAACGCCCCCGCCTGATGTCGGACCGTCCTGGGCTCCGGTGCAGCGCACGGCCGACTCAGGCTGGATCCGGCGGGCTCCATGGGCCAACCAGCACGTGCCCCAGCCGCCGCCGCCGCCACCGCCTCGCGTCGACTGGACCGACTGGCTTGAAGAGCCCGACACGCGAGTTGCACCCAGTGGGCTCTCCAGGGACATCGGGGCTGAGATGCGACGACAGCAGGGTCTGCCCATGTGAGTTTGTTACCACGTTTAAGATGTTCCCAGAATGCTGGTTAATGAATTTTCGAAATGAAAAGAAGGAAGCCCTACTTACTGAGGTGACAGAAGAAGAGAGTTCATGGTTAATAACTGGCCATTTTAACAGTCAGTCAGCCATGAGTCTGACCAGCATTCCAGCGTGAGTGACCGATTTGCATCCAAATTTTCATAACTCAGTTTTTATTGGTTTTGCTATTGGGCAGCAAGCAATTTTTCAAACTCAAATGCGCCTCTCAAATCTTGTATGCGGTGACAACTTTTCGGGCAATGTAATGCTTTGTTACATTGTCACTTATTTCTTCAAATATTTCAGCAACTTGGAATCTTTTGGTGACGATAAATCTGGCTAACCAGCACCTCACGTCCAGCCTCTCAGCAACGCCGATTCATAATGTGTCTGTGGCTGGTGTCCATCGACTAACGACATTGTTTTTGTTGCAGGGAAAGCTCGCATCAACATGTTCACCACCACCTTTATCACTACCATCAACCCGGCCATCGAATGCACCACGTTCACATCAGCATAGCGGCACCAAACCTGGTACGTAGTCGACTGCAGGTGTGCTTCATCAATTAAGCTCATATGCCGCATGCGGGGAACGTAGCAAGTGTTTAGCGTCTTCTCTAGGTCACTGCCATAATTACAAGTTTTTAGCACGACCTATTTTCTTATTGACATTTTTTTTGTTTTGAATTCTGTTTAAAACAGGTAGAAACATATGTAATGAAATAATGCAATATAGGAAGAAAAAAAAAACACTGTAAAAACCTCTTAGTATTTTCTCTATTACAACCCAAAACAGCAAACTAGTAAAATAATTCTAGATTATAAGAACCACCAGTTAAAATACCATATTAGTGCAACAACAACTCATAAGAGAAACTGGAGTTTTGATGGTGAACATGATGAATAGAAACAGCAAATCAAGTCATACATACAAAAGCTTTCCTTTTTTCTTACACACCTTTGCATCCAGTGAACCGTATCATATCATTGAAATTTAAAATCCTTTCTGATTTCATTTTATCAACATGAACCATTTTGTTTTCAGGGCGGTGGAAGCCCGCGCCCGCAAGAGCTCGTCTTCCCACCAGTGCTGCCCGCGGAGCTGATCCCTTTCCCGTTCCTCGCGCGCCACATGTCTGCACGACTTGAGGACTACATGCGTGTCGTGGAGCAGCGGCGGCTGGCGCAGATGAACCGCGGCGCGACGCAAGAGACGATCGAGCGTTGCACCTTCCCGCATAAGTTCCCACCGGCCCCACGACGCCCGCACGACGATCACCTCGACAAGTGCACCATTTGTTTGTCGGAGTTCGAGCGCGGAGAGGATGTGAGGTAGGTGGGAGTGAGAATGTTTTAACGACATCTACAGTAACAAGTTTGATATTAGATTCGAGGTTAAGCTGAGGTAGCTTGCCTAATACACTCTATTACATTTTTACAGAGTTTATAGGTAGTAGTAGCGTGCATAGTAGATAATATTGAAAAGTTGTAGTTGGAACTCTCCTACATGATAAGCTGCATATTAATATGCATAATTCCTTAAAGTCTTAAAAGTAATTTGGAATACTTACAATTGGCTGACTATCATTTAAAATAAACCTCAACCTTTTGGTGGATTGAATGTCATAACAGATTTTCCAGATTTTTAGCCTGTACTATTCTAAGCCGAGCCCAAAAGTTAAACTTAATGATTCGCCAGCACTCAATTTCCAATTCCGTAAGCGCACATCTCTTAAAATGTATCACGCAATCTCCTGACTTATGCTTTGCGTTCCCGCAGACGTCTTCCATGCATGCACCTGTTCCACGTCGAGTGTGTGGACCAGTGGCTGAGCAGCAACAAGCGCTGCCCGATCTGCCGCGTGGACATAGAAACGCACCACAACAAGGAGGCTGCGACGCCTACCTGACCCCCGCTTGCCAAGCCCTAGTCTGCTGCCGAACGTTTGGGGATGCTGGGGCATTGAACGACAGTGGTTTATAGGTTGTTTCTCGCTTTCGATGGTCGTATGGTGGTTGTTTGTTTTTGATGAGTCTGTCTACCTGCTCAGAGTTTGCTCTGTTTAATTTCCTTCGGTTGCGATCAAATACCGCAAGGAAATTGAATGGGCCTGTTAAGTTTGTTAGTGTAGGAGTGGTTTGCAAACCAATTGCGTACAAAAGGGATTGTGGGGAAGAGGGAATGAGGAAGTGTGCAACGTACCAAACTGATGGCGGTGTGATAAAATTATTTACCAGGTAGCATACATGTTTAAATAATTATATAACCAGTGGTGTAGTCTTACGTGTGCAGCGTATATTCACCCTTTTTTTAATTCAGCGTATACCCACTTGTATATGAAAGAAATATGCTGATAAATGCAAACGTTTACGTTTTCAAAATATGCATTTTGTGGCTTTTTGTTTGTTGCCCAGAACCTTGAGCATCATAATATTTTCATATGGAGGGAACATTCTGTTTATGATATTGATTTGCAAATTTTGATAATTTGATGATGTTTTACAATAAATTCTGTCTCCGTCAATGGTTGAAGCGACCACGATTAAATCATAGAAAAGTAAATAATACGATGGGCTTCCGAAAGATATCAGAGCTTGTGAGAAGTTTTGGGAGTGTAGTCAAAATGCACAATCCAACAAAATGTTTTTTCCCCAAATTCTCCCCCCTCACCCCTTTGCAGGTTACCAGAAAATCTCAGTTTACTCATTTAGTTTCCCAGTACTACACCACTGGATAAAACACAAATTTATATATATATGTACAGAATACATATGAATCGATGAAATTTATATGCTTAAGATTATGCTATACTTGTCAAAGGCTTTGACTAAATTTGCAACTGCTTAACAGCTGATGGGAGTATTAAATTCATATGTTCTCACCAGAGACGCATTAAATAACGGTTTAGCTCTAATCTAAAAAATGAATGTATATTATCGCCACCTTCAGCTAGGTACGTTCTGTGCTTCTGCTATTCTTTCTTATTAACCAGCAGCCAGCCTTTTGGCATCAAACCTAAAAACCAATCCATGCAATAAAGCAATTGCAGGGTTAACAAATATCGTACACCTGTCGGCAGCATGAAATATATCTAAGAAAATCGAGCCCATGATAAAGCTGAGCTCACAATTACGCTGATTACGGAGCAGTATACAGCTGTGCTGTTTTTTTTTCAAGTAATGAATGTAAATAATTTGTGGATCATTCTCTTATTGGACTCCACTCTGGTTTGGCCTTCATTGTGAATTCAGGTTTATAATGCCAAAAAGCTACAAGACTGGAAAAATTGTGTGAGTTGCAAATTGAGTTGTGTGTGACTCGCCAACGCGGTGTGTAGGAATAGAAACGGACATGTCGATGTTGTGGACGTCATAAAGAACAGTTTTTGAAACGTCAGAGTAGGTACCTGCTGTTAGATAATTAAATCTCAACACCAGTTCAATAGCTGTTCTGGCAAGGGTTGAAGCTAGCTTTCCTAAACTGGGTTAGGAACTAAGGTCATCATAAGATCTTTCCCAGTTGAAAGCAGAAACCCATTTGGAGTTTTCAAGTGGAGGGTAAGTCTGCTAGTACAGTCTCATCAACGCTGACTGTTGTCATAAATAATTAATGTTACATTTTAGCCTGAGTTTTGCAGGTCTGTGGTCATCTGGTGTTGTGCCACCATATGTATTCTTTTGCTAGTGTTTCACTAATCTTAAAGTTATGACTCGAGAAGGATTATACAATATTACGGACTTTTACATGAGACACTATTGCAGCATTGACCAGCATTCGTAAACTCACTTTACAAAAAGAGCCTGCTAACGAAAGGCTACGTTATATTAACTTTTGTTCTAAAGTGTGAGGGCACAAACTGGGCCTGCCTCATTGATCAAAACGATTTTTACGAAATGTTACTAATTTATCGAAAGGCCATATGGTACAAGTGAGGATAATACGTGAAATTATTACAAGTGCATTACTGCACCATATTACGTGGTCTGACAACACTAAAGCAATTTGCATTTTGATGTAGGCAAACTTCGTATTGCATTCAGAATGCAATGTGGATGCTTTTTATACTAACGTACTTTAGTTTAGTCTTGAAACTTTTAGTGAACTTAAAGCCCTGCCAAGATTTCCGCTTCGATAATTGAAAATCAAAGTATGTTGGTGAGCAGCGTGCCTAAAGTCTGGACATGCATAAGGGGAAGAGGAAAGTGGAGTGGTTACGGAGTTATGGTTACCTAACTTTGAGCTTTTCGGGTTAGACTGTTGCTTTGCTTCTCGCCATAAGTTTCGTAACTTCTCCACTTTGCTCTTCCCTGTACAGAAATTCAGCTTGATGATTGCCGCGTGCTTTAAGCTTAGCTGGAAGCACAAAACATAACAGGGCTTTGTTCACTTTAGGATGAATGAAAATGATAAGAGGAAACTAAAATACTTTAGTGTAAAAATGCCATCTTCGTGTTCATTTACGTAAAGACAAATTAGAATAAGGAAGGTGAAGCATTCTGTGTTTCAAGCTGTAGAATACATGATGATGACATATTGTCAGCAGCAGTCTAATACAATATAACCCAAATACTTGTGAATGTGCAGCTAAGCCTTGGTGGCCAGGTATACCAAATTATTTTATTTGCAAGTTCAGAGATAAGGACAACATTTTAGATTGTTTTGATTTCTATGAACCAATCCATACTAAGAAACCATCTCTGAAACTGTTAAGTAAAGGAATTTTGTAAAATTTTCCCCGAGGTTGTTTTGTCTCTCTGCCTTCTGAAGAGATTGCCGGCTCTATCGTTTTGGCCGCGACATTCTCTCGGAGTTTTTCTCGGCTTGCTGGGCTGCTATTAAAACTGTGCCGTGCAAAGTCAATGAATGTGTGTGTCGAAATAAATACGAGATACGAAATATGGCTCTCTGTTGTCCCAATTATTATCCTTAATCTCAACCTCTCTTTTGCTCTATATTCTAGATTTTGATAAAAATGTAAGCTTTCTTTAAGTTATCAGCTTGAAAGTTCTGAAGCTTTTGAAAGTGGCAGCTAGGAACTGAAAACTGAGCGAATTGTTTTTTTTTTCACCGTTAAAGTCTTCCAAAGTAAGTAGGTAGGTAGATAAGTGCAGTTTGATGAATGGATACGAAATTTAAACATTACTTGATAAATATATATATTTTTTTTCATTTGGTTTATTATAATTTAAATAAAAATATTGTATTAAAATAACTTATAAAATTATCTTTTACAGACATTGCAGGTAACAACACTTCTGCAAGATTTTCACTCATCACAGCTGGTGCAGTACCACTAATTATTTCCACTTTGTAGAAATGTAGGAGTCATAATGTGACCTTAAGTTTCTTAGTGATTTGCAGCACCTGTTCAACTAGAGCTTCGGCTAAAGAGATATGATTCTACGGAGTTAGGAACTGCAAGCTCTACCACCTCTACCACCACCTAAGTTCAGTGCAGTCGTTGTAGTTACCCAAAGCAACAAACGTAGAGTCTACTCTGCAATCCGGAAGTATTGGGCGTGCTTCATTAAATGTAATGCCAATAACAATAACTAGCAAAATATTCTTTGAGTCCTTTAAAGGTTGTTAGCAAAATACCAAACATACATACTCCAAGGTAAATATATTTAAAAAAATCTATTTCTTTAATAAGAAAGATAGCCGCAGTAGATTTTAGATAGTGATGGTTTCACCTCAAATATAAATATTTTCAATTTTCCATTGTTATACCTAATAAATAATATGTGTGTAAGCAATATAAACAACTTCATAGCAAAACTCACACTGCATTTTTCTGAATCCAATCTAAAAAAGCTGTGACTCGCGTGTAAACGCCAGGAAATCCTGGCTCCGCACACTTGAAACCGAACGAGACAACTCCAATAATATTGTACGAGTTCCGCAGCGGCAACATGAGCGGTCCACCGGAGTCTCCCTGACAGGCATCACGGCCGCCTCGCGCAAAACCGGCACAAAGAACTCGGTTGTCCACCAGCGTGTTGCGGAAAGAGCGGTATGCCCTCGCGCACGCCGCCTCATCCACCACTGGGATCTGCAGCTCTTGTAGTGCTGGGCTGGATGGACCCTCTGTAATGGGATCATTTGGTGTCATTCTTCATCTTTCTGTGGCAGCCGGACACTAAAAAAGGCCGCTACTCTATCAACCAACTATGCTATTTTCATGTTCTTATGAAAGCACTTGCTGAAATAATAGTTCACAACTGTATTGCATGCGGTTCCAGTTACATCTTCACTTTATCACTGACAATGGGGAATAAACCCCTTGCTGCTAGTACTTGCTGGTACTATTTTTTTTTTTAATTTGTACCAGGTTTCCTACTGTACATAAGAAAAAATGAAAATAGTGAATAATTTTGTGTCAATTCTTGTTCTAGTCTTGCTATTAATTATTTCACTCCATTCAATTTGAGCTGTTATTGTCAAATGAACGTGTCAAATAACTTATGAAGGGAGGAAATTTTCTTACTGACATTTTATTTCTACACTGAAATTGTTCTGAGCTCACTCTCTTTGGAGGCTTACAGCAAAGTTGACAGCAGCAAAAGGACCACTGGGGTTGATGCAATCTATTGCAGCTAAAAGATAAAATGAAAAAATCTTACTGAAAGATGTCGAGCCCCAGCCAGCAATGAACGGAGAGTAGCCAACCAGCTTCTTGGTCTGCCACTCGGGCGTACTTGGCAGGCAAATCGGGTGCACGGCCACTGAACACAAAGCAAACAGACGACATTAGAGTTTAAAACTTACTAGGTCCTGGAAATTAAACTGATTTTTGATAAGTTTAGCAGTTAAAAATGTAGGAAACAGCTAAAGTAGGGGTAAACATTCTGTAGAAAAATTTTTGCTGTGTTTAAGCACTTTATGATTGCAAAAAAAAATGCACTTTCTTAGGACCTAAATAATGAAAAAAACCTGTAATTATTTTGGCATGTTTAACCATTTCTGCTCAAAAAGCCCAAAACTTAAACAGAAAACTGGGAATCTAAATGATTTAAAAAAATACACAATAAAATTTGGAAATTCAGTTTTAAAATTAAATTAATGAATGGAGACACTGATTTGTATCTGTTCTTGCAATGCAGACTCACCCGTGTATGGTAGGTTCCGTGCAAGTGTTAGCAATGCGATGTCACTTGTGTACGCCGTTGGACTGTACTCCTCATGCACTTGACGTTTGGCGACCGCCACCTCGAACGGTGAAGCACCGTCATTGTCCGACTCCAGGTCCAAGTCTCCCAGGCGTACGAGCGTTCTGTGAAGTGCATAACGCCTTTAGTTAATGGTGTATTTTAGGTTTGAGAACTAAAATTTTAGGACAATGCACTTTGAGCTGTAACTCTGTATGTTTGAGAGCAACTTAAGTCTTACCATGTGTATGCTATTTCATTCGAAGTTTGAATGGCCACACCGACATTATAGAGATTTCTGCTTTGCTATAAGCACATGCCATGATATTGTGATCAAAGTTTTATAATTCATCTACCCCTACAGGCAAGACTAGATTATCAACAATGTGTACTTTATTTTTGCACGTGGTTCACATAGGACTCACAGATCGAGGCGGTTGTGCACACAGTGACCGGCAGTGAGTACGTGACGCTCAGAGATCAGGGTCCCTCCACACAGAAACTCCACGGCCTTAACACTGCGACTGCTGCCCTTCGGCTTGTAACCCAGCGCAGCCATCCACGGCCATGCGTCTATCAAACAAAATACAGTGGCGTTAAGGGTCAAACTTTATCTATTGAAATTGGCATGAATTTTGGTATAGTGTAGCTATCCTAATCTTGCACAGTAGGCATATCTAAGAAAATATGTTAAGGTATTTTCAAAAGTATTTTGGGCAAATTTTCCACGCACCAAATGAGCTCAAATGTGCAGATCAAAATGCAATAGTGAATAAATATAGGATAGGTATATGTTTTGAATTTGTATCTGACTTATAGATTATTATTTTACAATCACTTAAAATCTATAAGTGAACCCCACTGCCAATGGTGATACCTATTCCAATTTCTAATCCTGGTTAAGTTTCTCTTTGGGGACTTCACTGGAAAATTAAATAGATTTTGGCCACTCCAAATTGACTCACTTAGTTTAGAGGGAGCTCCACCTACAACACGGTTAAATGAAGAGTTCGTAAATCCACATTGCGGTGGTTTGGGCAGTGACCATGCCTGCTCTTCAGGTTGCGCAGGCCTGGGCGTTATGGTAAGCTGTGCAGGTCCAGACTGCGTTGGTCGCGGCCTCGGCTGCGCAGGCCTCGAGGTAGCCGGCTGAGCGGTTCGCTCCTCAACTGGGCAGCAGACACGAGGGTTGTTGCCCTCGTATCCACAGACAGACGCGCGCAGAAAGTCGCCAATAGCTGGGTCCTGGCGCTGCGTGCGCAGTAGGGTCAGCAATGGCTGGCATTGGCGGATGTTACGGCAATCGCCCTTTTGGCTGCGTGGCGTTTGGCAGCTGGCTGTGTCGAATTGCACGGCTGCGTAACAAGGACATCACAATGAATTTCACATGTCATATTACCAAATAAAACCATTTGATTGGGGCACAATGATTAAAATTGCAAGTCCAGTTTCCTAATGCACAAAAGGAATCTCATATCATATTTGACACTACTATCCTTGTCTTGTCCGCACTGCATGCTTCCTAAGAAATCAGACGCGTCATCAGACATCTAGTGCGATGTTTACTTTTGCTGTTAGCAACCATCTACATGACTAGCAATGGCATACTTGAGGATCAAAAGGATGTCGTCACTACAGTGCTTCGCGATGTTCGTCCTTTCGATCCAATTCGTCGAACTCGATCTAGAAAGGGGAATAACACCAGTCTTCGAAAATAATTTTACATTTTTCTCGAAAAATGAATAGATGTATTTTTATTGACTAGAAAACGGCTAGAACTGGACGGGACAGTGCCCACCGCGACTACAACTGTTTAAATAGGGGTCTCCTTCTGTACTGAAATCCATCGTGAAATCTGCCATGAAATCCGAAAGAGAACTCACTCGCACTCTAAGAAATTTCCATGGGACACTCCATTACTTTTGTCTGGATATGTGTTTCACGGTCTTTCATGGTTGTTGGAGGGAATACTTTGGTGGCTTTATTCCTGGAATTACTAAAAAAAACCAAATGTCCTTGCCATTCCAGCCTGGTTCCTTGCCATTCTAGGTTCTGCGTTCTAATCTCCCTGTTGGTTATTGGGTTGATTGATTGATTAGTGGTGTTTAGCGACGCACTGTTTTGACAACAGACTATACGGCACTGATCTAATAATAATAATAATAATAATAATAATAATAATAATAATAATAATAATAATAATAATAAAAATAATAATAGGTTTATTGTCTAACATGGTGTCGGTGAATAAGTGGATGATATAGAACGTAATATAGCCTAGAAGGGAAGAGAGGAAACCCGGCGTAGGTAGGTACGTAGCCTACTCCTGTCGAAGAGCACCAAAGGGACCACCGGCATAACCTCCCATCCGATATATGTTACAATGCGAACAACAGGGTTCCGCCACAAATCTACGGTGTCGAGAGGTTTTATCCGCAAGGCGAGTGAAGTTGCTGTGCTACAGAACTGGTCATGTGTATGGTGGTCACCCATCCAAAAGTAACCCAGCGCAGTTTTGCTTAACTTCGGTGATCACACGAGAAGCGATGTTACCAACATGCCAAACCGATCGTTGTTCCGTTGTTGGAGTTCGTATATGTAGGTACTTATAGTTAGATAGGTATCGTGCGAACCAGAACCACCTTACGCAATACGTGGACGGTTCCAGTGGAGTACCCACGTATTACGGGAGTGGCTCCATAGGAAGTGTGCTTAGAACCAATCGCCGGAATGTCATCCATCGAGTTTTTTTACGTTGTTTGTTATCGGCGTGGTGTTTTTTTTTTGTTCTTGTAACAAGGTGCCGTGACTCTCCGATTCTCATGACAGGGAGCGGTCACCGGCGCCCATTATACTGGGAAGCGCGTGGCAGCTTTCCTCGCAGATCTCTCGCTACGCATTAATCGATGGTGAAAAACAATTGTGTTTTCGGCTTTAAGCTCACTCAAAAGTGTGAAAGAAACTTGGTTGGATAGAGGACCGACACGTCCGGCGCCCTATGAGAGGTCGCAACGGAAGTTGATCAAATAAATAGACAGGAGGATAGCATATGTCATCGTGATGTAGATATAAAGGCCCCGATGATGTTAAGAGGAATGAAACATCACGTTATGGCGCAGTTTTCTGCCAGAAATAATGTTCAAATATGTGTGAGGAAATTCCAAGTATCAACCTTTCAGAAAACACCTCGTACTCTGCGGAAGTTTTTATGATGACAGAAGATCATTCATGAATAATGAATTAATGATAATAGCATTAATGCTAGTGAACATCACTTGCACGTTTATGTTTGCTATATATTTATTGCCTTTCAAGTATGGAGTACTGCAAACCAAAGGAAGCTTTTTAAAAAGTAAACAATTTAACAATTATATCGACTGCTACTGAAAATTAGGCAAAACATTAAAAAACTCATGGATCCAATCTGCAATTTTTACCAACCAAGAACCAGCATTACAACATTTCTAGAGCTTAGAAACGACCTAATTTTTTCTTCGCATGACCTCTGTCAGTGACAGGTGGTCTGTGGCTTTCTTAGGGACTCGTGGGTGGTGAGAGTTTATATGATAGCGTTTAGCAATTGATTGCATTTGCACTGCAATCTGAAAGCCAATTGCAATGCGGCGACGGCGAGGGCAGCACTGACCTTGACGGGGCTCGCGTGACGCCGCTAGGGCGCCCAGAGCTGACAGCACAAGCACCAGTGACGTCATAAACGTCGACATCCTGAAACAAGACACTGTTATGTAGTCCAGTTTTTATGTAAAGAATTTGTATGACACACGAGTTCCGAAATTGATTTGACAGCTGATTTATTGTGCCGTGTGTTCTGGTGCAAGGTATTGGAGCTGGAGCTGGTGCTATCTTATGAGAAATTCGAAAGAAAATATCCAAAAAGAAGTTACCAAAAGCACAAGCAGTTAATCAACACAACCATGGCTATAAATAAGTGGACCTGGGATTTCCCATTTCCCAGCCCACAAGGTGGCCTGATGCTCACAAATAATTTGTAGATGTAATTGTGATAAATCTAGTTTCGTAAATGTCCAAAATACTAGAGCCATCAAGATCTCGGACTTAGTTCTCATCCGGTCTACGCGTTGGTATTCATTGGACGTAATTGAATCACGTCGTTGAGAGCTCCTAGACCGGCTGTCCGAAGATCTTTAAAATTCCACAACACGATAATGTACACAATATTACCACATTGCAGCATGTGGGTTGAACTTGATTCACGTGCTTTCGGAATCGTTATGCGGGAAATGTGTTTACTTCTCCATAATTGGGTGCAGCAATCATCCGACTGTTCCAATATCATGTCCGGATTGGCTTCTACTTAAATCAGGATGCATGTCATTATTACTGCAGCATCCATCACAATCCAAGGCGACGCATTGCTTACGCAAGGACTCGCACGTGAGTTGGCACTGGGCTTCCCTTGAAGTCACTCGTGGACCAATATCTCCTGGAGATCGTCACCGATCTCTGAGGATCTGGAGGCGCAAATAAGCGCCACAGTGTCATTGTCACTCACTAAAGAGTAAAGTATACATCTGCGTCTGTTTTTGCGGGACGATTTAATTCGAATTTGACAGAGAAAATCTTGGTATAATTGGTGTTATTTTCCTTCAGAACTTGTTTGATTGATCGATTGCTTGTTTAATATATTTCTCGTTTATCTTACATTATGTAGGTGGAAGGTATAACGACTAACTTCTTGTAAAGTCGTGAATGTATTCAGTACAGAAAAAGTAAAAGATAATATATTCTGATACCAAGGGCTCGCGATTTTGATAATAAACATAAATCTTTATTTTCATGGATGAAAGAGTCAGTTCTTCCTCGGTCTCTTGAAATTTAGAGGACTTCTTCCATGTCTAGGAGTGTACTTTTACATGTTAATGAATGTATTGTTATTTCTTAACTCCTAAACCGACCTGACAGGTAAATTTATACTTTTCTAAGTCCATCACTAGCGTTCATACGGGGAGGGTTATCCATCCACCACCTTGCACGACGCAATATCGCTTATGGGGAAAAACCCACTGAGATTTTGAATACATTTTTTCTCTGGCCGGTTTTTTTTTATTTTGTTTGGTTGATGTTTAAATTCTAGAAATCGAATTTGTTGTAGAAAAAGGATAATAGCTTAACGATTTAAGTTTGTTCAAACAAGTTTCCTTTTTTCGAAATGTTTTTTTCCACTTGCGAAAATGAACCTCCAATATTTCTCTTTTTAACCAAGTTCAGAATAGTAGGTACAAAAAATATCCTTGATAGAAAAAAGTGTAGGTTAATAATTTACAACAAGCCTGATTACTATTAATCTTACCTCAAGGGTGGGGCCATGATAAGTCTGCACAGAGTGGTCTGTTTTTTTTTTTTTTAACATTTTCACTCTGATTGTTTACTTTGTTCTCCGTGTGGATTCCTCTCGATAAAACACATGCAAATGTTTAAAACTCTGTACCCCTAGCCAACTAGACGTGAAATTTGTCACGACTTTTATGTGGGAAGAAATTCCATGCCCAGTTGACTGAGCCAATGATTGTGGCAATATTGCGTTTTGATAGCCCATTTTTGACATAAGAATTGCGTTTAAAAAGTGTAATAAATTATTTCTTTCATGAAAATCGGTTCCATCGATAAAATTGGCAAGATCAATGTTTTGAAAGTGTTTTTCTAGATTCACTTCTAATCTAATCGACGGAAATCTGGAAACCTAATGGAGTGAAAATAATTACATTTTTTTATTGTCCATGGAAAATAAACTTTCCATTGTGATAAGCAGATGTGACACAAGGACTTGGTCGAAATTATGTGCATACTTAAAAATACTAAAAATCTAAAAATCTATCAATAATGCCAAACAATACTAAATCAATATAAAAAAAACCATACTAACCAATAAAAACTAAAAATAGCTAGAAAAAACCTTACTAAAAATACTAAAAATCGATCTGAGTTTTTTTTTGCAATCTACTTGTCAGGACGAATTGAATGGAGTAAGTCAAAACAAACAATAGACAATCAGTCATCAGATCGCATTTCAATATCATCTGTGAAATCCAGCATATTCCTGGAGAGTAAAAACGTTGCCAAAAGCTTCTGGGATTCGGAAAAGATTGTAAATATTCGCTCACAAATGTTGCATGGGGCAGGAAGTTCAGCTACTTACAAGAGTACAAAGTTTGAGCCATTTCATGAAAAAATAAAAATCTGTAGTGATTGTTCCCCCTAATTTCGATGTCAATTGTCAATTCCTGCCTCTGGAACGATTGCAGGCTGACCAAAGACTTACCTGGCTGGACCATACTCTGGGTGGGGACATATGACGTCATCTCGTACATCAAGTAAGCCAAGGCCCGATGCGTGTAATTTTGTCACATAGTCACGCACATATAACTCATAAGGTCGCTCGTAATGGAGGATAGCCTGACCAAAAGACTGTCCATTCTGCAAGGGTGCACGGCTGAGACTATGAGATACAATATTGTGCAAATACTATATTGTTGAAAATGTTATGATGAGCTAATATCATGTCGAAGATTGAATGTTATCGGTAGTTAATAGCGACGGCTTGAATGGATGTGAAGTGGACTATTGGTATTTGTTTGTTTGTTTGTTTGTTTGCTTATTTTGTTTCATTTATACCATTTTACATAATATAGCATTTGAAACACGTCTTAGAATAAAAATTAAAAATTAAAAATAAAAATTCCTTCTATAAAACCTTGTATGCAAAAAAAAATCATTTTTGGTTTAGCCTAGATTTACAAAATTCTTCATATTCGTCCAGATTGTAAAAAAATTCATGGTAGAAAAATAACGAAGTAAACCCGTGAATGACTTGTTTCGTTGTTACTTAGTAATTTCTACTCAGCTCTCGGAATTAGATCAAGGTTTCTATGGGCCGCAATAAAACTCTTTCTTTGCAATTTTGTTTCGACAAAATTGCTCTGTTTGAACATATTTTCACGTCCTGTCATTCGTCAATCTTAATGCCAATTTTACAATTCAGCAAATCGTATTTCTGCGACCCACCCACACGCACTTAACTTGTATCATCAACATCATGTCACATTCCTTCAATAAAGTCTCTTTACGTAGACACGGTTACTATAATTAGAAAATATATTTACATATTCACGAGAAATTTTTTTAAACCTCTAAAGAAAATAACATTGACTTGCTAATAAATAATTTAATACCGTGTATGCCTTGGAAGTTGCCATGGAGTCGGTATACACAATTAACAATAAGTATTGCGTTGCATAATATATCAAGATTCCTGGTCTGAACAGTGTTTGTCATGGATTTAATCCTTCATGAATTACTGGGCCAGGAGCGATATCGATCAGAACTGACACACGCTTAAAGTTTTAACGAAAGCCATTAAATCAACTTGCATTATATTATTTATCCACCTATTCAATCATCTCGTGGAAATTCCATGCCTCTATGTAACAAACACCGGCCGGGCTAAAGCTACTCACTTGAATCTGTTTTACTGGTCGCGACGTCGATCTAAGAGAGCTGCGACGGCGTCGAATCGAGGCGTCGAGACGAGAGAGCTAGACACTTGAGGATCGTCGCTGTGGACTGCTGGACAAGAACTAGCCAATGTCCGCAACAGACGAAGGACCATAACGCCATAACGTTAACCTTGCCCCCCTCCCCCCTAGCCTGTTATGACAGATCACTTGCATCTCGATCACCTAGGGAACCACCAGTCACCGGACCAGCACTAGGAGGTAGACGTGACGTCAGACTGTCGGGGTAGGAGGCGTTTCGTCGTCTAGGTTCCGCGAGGGCGAGGTCCGGAATAGAAACAGAAACGGATCCATGGAAAATGGAAGATTTCATCTTCGTCATTAGTGGCCGTGGGGTTATTATACTGCACCAGTTTGCCTTCCCGACTGGATCGTATTGCATTAGGACTGACAGCTCAATAATCTCAAGTGATTCACGCGCCTTGTATTTGAATTCTGTCACGACTTCGAAAACGTCAGTTTCAATTACATTAATTTTTAATTTATTCACTCAACAACTATATTTTTAGCCTTGCGACCTTTTTTTCAGTTGCTTTTCCAACGAAGCTCATCATGCTTGTTCGTAGTAAATAAGTATACATACGATTGCATGTATTGATCTGCATTTATGGCTGCATTTGTGACAGTCATTTGGTCGTGCTGAGGGATGAGTTGGGCCGAACACCAATTGGTCGCGATGGTAAAGTGCATACTTTAATTTTTGCTATATTACGATATTTGGTAAGGTTGGTTTCAATAGCCGTACAAAAATCTAAAATATGAATAGCAAATACTTTGGCATCACGTCGTAACAACGATTTATTGAACTGTTTGTTTGAAGTACACACTACACCCGAAGCTTAGAGTGATGTAATGTAATTGTAATTTATTTTTATGGCTATGAAAGCCAATTAAACAACAGTCTTAGATTTACACATACAATCTTGTAAAAATGTCATTAATAATGAGATTACTCCCGAAGAGGTTAGGAAGTTGTATTTTAATGTACGGTATAAAGACCGCTGCAAAATATCATCTAACTCTACCCCGGGTTCAATTTGTTATTCATTTTTCGCAGATTTTTACTATGGTAAACAAAAGTCCTTCGGTTCTCACTCAAATTGTGATCAAAATAATTTGTTTAATCCCATAAGATAAACATAGAAACCCCCTTAGACAGCCCCAAAATCTACCTTCTCTTTATATCTGAACCTCCCAATGTAAAACATTGATATACTTACTTCTAGTGTGGCTTGAGGTTAACTACCAGTACCCTAGAGAAAAGAATCCAGTACTACATTACAAGCAACTAAAATCCTTTAATTAGAAGTGGGTAATTAGACCACGTATTTAATTAGTTTAAAAAATACAAGATACCTATATCTGAGTTGCTGACCTAATTATTCCGAGGCTGGAATTAAGATTTGTGGTTAATAATATATACTTGTAGATGATTTCAGACAGGAAGTAAGAGCGCCGATCTTTAGGTAGGTACAAACTTTGGACTTCCATTCGTTGTCAGCTATTACAAATTTTACGTCCAGGCGTCCACTCGGTCGCTAAATGGATCCGTCGTAGATTTTTGTTGTTGTAATTAAGTACATGTAGACTCTTTAACCTTACACAAAACCCGTAAATAGCTATTAAAAGTAATTTATCAAAAGATAAACAGAGAGTTGTGTACATTATTAAAACTGCATATTTTGATCGGCTTTATCTGCATTTTCTAATACAATGTTTATCGAAGTGAAAATAACTAAATCATGATGACAATGAAAGAAAATGTAAGTTAATTAACAGCGATGTTATTTCTAAAATATTTAATTTTCCACTGCCGTCGAGCTTCTACTTTTAAAACCTGTGATCACCAACGAGCTATATGAACGTTGGTGCTCACAATTTGTCGACTACAGCGCTATGAACAGGAATAATGACGGGAATTTCGAAAACCTCATTTTCGCGCGTAGTGCTGCGTTTAGACTTGAGATCTGTTTTTCTTGGTACAGAGCGTATTAACAGTCGTATTTCGGCAGTTATGCTCCAATTCGATTACTGAACATTTTTCATAGAAATCGCTGCAATGGAGGGCAAAGCTACGTATATGAATTTAATTGAACGGTCGATGGACATGCTTCGTGAGTAACCTAAAAACCTAGTGGATCATCTGTGGGAGGTTAAGAAGATACTGATTTGTGTAGAGAATTGTTAAACTTAACGATTTTCTCATTACAGGGACGACGGAAACGCTCGATCCGCTACTTGCACATCAAGAACTAAATGACATTCTTGATCGTGCAGACCATGTAATGGCAAAAGGTACGCTGTACTCCTAATACTTAAGTGCATGCCATGTACGTTCACTGCCACAGTTATGGCCTTGCAACTGTTTCAGTAGGGATTCCGCTCGAAAAACTGGACCACTCTCAACGAACAAGCAAACGATCGACACGCGAGGCATCTTTGCTTGTGTCGGATGCTAAGTTGGTGTCGATATGTTGCAGTATTGCAAAAGGAAATGCAGAAGGAATAGACGCAAACCTAGATTCGTTTCATCCTGGGGTCTTTGCAGATAACATTGTAAGTTTTTGACTTATTTTTCAGAATACAGCCAGTCGAAAATTGTGTATCCTTTCTAATGCTACTTGCAATCAATGATTTTAATAGAAATCCTACCAAAATTACTTTTAGGAATATTCCATTTAATGCAAAATTTGTGAATATGTAATGTGTTCAATTTTTCACATTTGTGTTAATTTGTTAAAATATGCTATAGGCTGTGCATCTACTACTACTACCACATGCTACTTCTAAACGTTACCTATACATGTTAGATTTACTACTGCTTATAGTACTCCTACTACTGCTTTTGCTTACTACAAATTTACCTACCAAAGTATGCGACAAAAGCAACGAGGCAAACAACCCACCACTAACACATCCTCCCCTCTCTCCCTAATCTAGAGACGTGTGTTATGTGAAAAAACTGCCTGTCAAACACAACTATACCTGGCTTTGGAATGCATAATTGTAATAATATATTGTATTTACTTACTCCCCTCCTAATGTGGCACCCTGTGCACACCTAAGGTGGCTTGGGGTCAAAAGCAAATTTGATGAATGGTTGATTTCACATTGCTCATACTGTTGTGTCTTTCCTGTAAGATAAGATACTGTTTAAAAGTCCTTAGCTATTTTTGTCAAAGAGCAAATAAACAATAAACATGAGCAATTTCTTAATTTGATAACTTTGCACTGTGGCAATGTGGCAAGTGCAATGTAAATCCAGAATATTTGATCAAAATAACGCTTTTCAGTTTTTTACATAGCGTACATTGCTTTTTTACATCGTTATTTCCACTGCGTCTGACAAGGGAGCCAGCTGGGGGATTGTTACTTAACAGTTACACCCCAAATTTTTCTCCCACTGTTGCTGCTAACATTTAGAAATTTAACAATTTTTGAGAGCAACCACCTGTTGGGCTATTTGGTGCATCTCTTATTTCAGTCACCATTTCTCATCTAACAAAACAAACAAAAATTTTGTTGGACCTTTTATGCTTTACCAATCATTTGGATGGTTGCATGGTTGCAAACTACAAATATTCTATAAAGGACTAATACAAGAAGGGAGACGACTGTTCATTAAGTTACCCATTGTTATAATAGAAAAAAAAGTTTGAATTCTTTTAAAAATACCTTAAAAGCAAAGCTTTTGCAAAATTAGTTTTATAGGCCAGAGGAGTTTGTAATAGTTAATTTGTTGCATCTGTCATTTTTTTTGACTTGCTTTTTAAAATTGTAATTTGTAATAAATTGTTGATAAACTTTAAATTAATCAATCAACCATTAAACTCTTATTGTGACAGGTTTCTCTCTTGGAGTCGAGCCTGCTGTTTACATATCAAGGGATTTTGGACTGGACCCAGCTGGCCGAGCCAGCCGAAAAGTGCTTTCGTATGGTCCCATCGTTCGTTCCCATGCTGGGCGCATTGCCAGAAAACCTGCAACCGAACATTCGCGTACGGAAATCTCGCCCTGCTGCTATGCCAGCTGCAGAGACTCGACGACCAATAAATGTAAGCTATGCCGGATACTCGTTTGAGGCTTTTTTAATTTTCACTTTTGATGATCATCTTGGGCACTTTGATCGTGCATGTTCGACACGGTAAGTAAATAATTTGTTGAAAATGTTGAAAATGTTGAATGCATTTCTTATCCTTCCCAGTTTCTTTGACAGTATGCATTCTCTCCTTGTTGCTCTTCGTTCTCTTTGTTTCTCTGAAATGGTCTATTTTGCAACTAATACTATGGTGCCTTTTGCAACTAAAAACTAAACACCACATTTTATTTTCCTTCTATTTATTATTTTATCTCAATTGGCAATATATTTTAAGTTTCAATAGATTTCCTGTAGAAAATATTAAGATCCCATTTTACTATATTTTTCAACTCCTAGATGGACTTCCTAAGCTCTGACACACTGTGACACTAATATGTCAAAATTCAACTCCTTTAAACTCCTTCTCTCTCGAAGGGTTGAGAAACATATAAAGTAGGTTTAAATACACTTCCTTACTAAATATAGCGTTTCAATATTCAAACCTAAGAAGTGACTAGAGGGACTAGAGTTGCAAACAAGTGGGCTGGCAATGAGCAGTGTCTAGTAATGGAACTACTGCCAACCAGGACATTATCAATGATTTTAGGCATCCGTTTTGCAAATTGAAGGCCAGCAATAAAGTTCTTGTCCTAACACAACATGCAACACATGCTAACTCGGTTTAACATTTGAAAGCTTTGCACGGCAAGTGCAGTGGGGTACAACGTTTTGACCATTCGTCAAATGGTATGCTTTTAACACGTGATTTTTATGTATCACAATGCAGGTTACAACCGAAAACAACACAGAAAAGGAGGGGGAGGGCGTCGACGAGATTGTACTGGCGATGTGGAAACAGCTGCAGCGCGAATATAAGCGCAACAAATCCAAGCCTGTCTGCTACTTCAGCTTCGTCCTCGACCCACGGTCGTTCGGTGCTTCTGTCGAGAACATGTTTTACCTCGCGTTCCTGGTAAAGGAGAACCGTGTGATGCTTGGACATGGTATGTGATTTGCTGGCTTATCAATTTTAACCATGAAAATCTTTTTAGGGTAATTTTTCTGAAATTCTTAGTTAGGTGTAGGTAATAGGTCCTATTGTCACTACTTATTTTTATTTTTCTGTGGCTGAGAAAACTACATGCATTTTATAAATTTCTTCAAGTGCACATTGTGAGCAAGGTACATCAAGGTACCTATCAAGGTACCAAGGTACATACTCACTCTTTTCTTACTTTTAAACTGGGTTTTGGCACCACTACCTGGACAATTCTGCTGAACAATGGCGTGCTCCACGAGAATGACTCGGTTCTGACCTTAAAAAGTACTGAGCTAGTTTTGACTTTGTTGGAGTCCTGCGTAAATTAGTATAAACTATAATCGGTAAGTAATAAGTGTGATTTAGAAAAACAAAAATTCTTTTGAATTAAATTTGTAATAGAGGAAGAAAGCAAATTACTTTATGTGACAACTGGCCAATTACCAGTTACCCTGCCTAGTTGCACTCTTTAATATTTAAATTACGGACAAGCCGAGGGCTTTTTAATATTTACGGGAAATTCTTAGATGCAAAGAATAAAGTAAAAGGAAATTGCCCATTGCAGGCAATGGTCAGTACATTTGATAAAATCTTCTTTATTATCTCCATTTAAAATGCAAGAATAATAAAAAAAAAATGACATCAAAAAATTCTTGGCCATGTCTGAAATGTGATAAAGTGTGTCAATAAAGTGTCTGAAATTGAGCAGAGCAAAAGCTAGGAAAAAATACGTAACAACTAGGACACAGCAGATCAGAAACATAGCAGATGTCTATGTCTCCTGAAAATTTCATTTTTCTGAGTAGTCAAATTTATGGTATTGGATAGCACTGTATGCTAATGCAATTCTGAGATTCTGAGATGCAGTAACGAGATAAATGTCTTTAAAATCTTAACCACGGTGCTTCCATATCTGAGCGACCACCATTATCGTCGGTTTAGTTGTTGTTGGTCGGTATTTTTTTGCGAAAACAGCTAATAGCGCTAAGATTCGTGCCTATAAACTATAAACCCAATACCGTAATACAAACTTTGTTGCAGATGATCGAGGCCTTCCAATCCTGGTGCCTGTCCATAGAGAGAAGGAATCTAATGGCTCTGAGAGCGCTGCACAAAATCAGCAAATGATTACTTCACTGTCACCTGAACAGTTCAGAGTACGTACAGGCATGCGATAAGCAATGCCAATTGGCAATCTTGGTAGCAAAAAGTAAATAGAAAAAAAGCATTTGGGGACTGGTCAAGAGTGCTTCAGGATGATTGGTTATTTCAGCTTGGTATGTCAGAATTTTTAAATATGGAAATCTGATTGGTCATCATTAGTTAAGACATTTATGGGTCTCGACCTCAAAGACTAGACCAAAGATGAGATGCTATGGCCACCCACCGGCTTATCAATGTTTCAAGAAGGCCATGCCCGATCGACCATGCCGTGCCATTTTTTTAACATAGTCCCAATGGCAATAGGGTAAGAAGGTTTGACTCGATCTTAAAGCTCTGCCTCTTTTGCTACCAACCTGTAACAATGTCATTCTCAGCCAGAAAAAATGGCACTATCTTCAAATGGGCGAACGCAGTATCACAGTTGGTCATATTAGAATGAGTCTGTTGGGAGAGTCTTTTTACACAATTTTGACCAACTCGAAAGAAATAAGTAATAATCTAAAGCAAAAAAAAATTGAAAATGTGGAGGTTTCTAGTGACAGCTCACAACCTAGCTGCAAACCAAACATAATTCAATATTTGCGAACCCTCGCTCGCTGCTGCTGCAGTTGAACGTGTCACGTGTCACGAGCCCATTGGCTGAAAGGACTCGGACATTCTACGAAGCATTCAAAGAAGGCTTGCCCCCTCTTCCAATCTTAGCACATATTTATTTTAAGGGGCATTTACCCTTTAAAATAATTTTTTACCATCGATTTGGAAGATTTAATAATGGCATTTGGGCTATAAAAAAAATCTCCTGTGTCCACGGCTGTCCGTGCAGAAATTGCCAAAGTCCGCGTTTTTCGGCTTGGGTGCTTAGAAAAAATACTCCCATAAGAAATAACCTGTACTGCTTTTTCGACCCCTAGCACCTAAACAAACCTCTTATCAGATAACATTTAAATAATTTGAGCAAAGTCCTCCATTTTTCCTCTGTGTTGAAATAATTTGGCTTTATGATACAATTATTCATTTAGCTATAGTAAGCAAATTACCACAGGTATGTAATTAGCATGTTGCATATTTCCGTGCAGTACCGCTCTGAGCGTGCCGCGGCCGCTCAGGCCGCTACGGCCGAGCCGTAGCGGCAGGGACAGCGCTCGGGAAAAATAATTGGTAGGGAGGGGATAGACTTTTGGCGACTTTGGCCAACGGAGTGGCAGCAGGGAAAGACAGTATTCTACAAGAGAAACGTACTCAGCTCGCAGATCGCGCCACGCGAAAAGCCAAAAATCTTAGATAATTAATTGCAGAGCCATTTTTTCAGAAAATTCTTTTAAATAAGTCAATTTCAATTCATACTCAAGTTACAAATCTATGGTAAAAAATAATTTTGAAGGGTAAATGCCCCTTTAATATAACCAAAGATTTTTTTATAGTATCTGTTCACGTTGTCACAATATTAACGGAATTTAAATGAACCCTGATCAGCTGTGGATACAGAAGTTATTAAGTTAAAAGCAATTTTGTTTTTCAAGATGTTTGTTTTTCAGGAAGTAATCGAGCTGCTGAATATCCGGGAGCCCTTTCTCAAGCGACGGTTGCCTGAAGAAGTAGACTCTGTGGCTGGGCCTTCTAGTCGACGATAGTTATGCCTGTGGGCGAGCCAAGAGGTGTTTTTGTTTTAAAAATAACTGGATTCCTTTTTTTTATCTCCATTTATTTATTTATTTTTTTTTCATTTTTCATTCATTGTTTTGAAATTTTCACTTCTGTGAGTGATGGCTTTAAGAAGGAGGTCCAATGATTTCATGAGGAATATGACTAATTAATTAAATAGAAATTAATTTTTTCATACATTTACTTCAATTGGTATACTCAAATTTTTCTCAGTTGCTAGCTTTGAAAATTAAAAAAATGCTATCGAGCATGTGAGATTTGTTGGATTCTGGTCTTTGGTAGCCACGGAGATGTTGAGATCATCTGAGCTTCTAAAATCTCCTTTTTTCTGTTACTGTAGGTATAGTGACGCTGAGTATTATTACTTAGTAGTGACATGTGTATGTTAACCATATTTTATTTTTGTTGTTTGTGTCAAGAGTTGGAGTACATGTTTTTTCTAGTCTTACTGTTAAGCTGGATTGATTACTAGGAAGAAGACATCTGATATTTCACTTAGTTAAAGTAGCATAAATCACATATGTTTCTCCCACCTATCAAAAAATGTTAGCCAGGATTTTGATATCATATTTTTACTATAGCAAATGTAAAAACAACAGATTTTCTAAACTGGTTTAATTAAAAAAAGTCATAAATATGTTCTCACAAAGCTAAACCTATGTCAAAAGCTTCCTTGACAATACTAATGTAACAAAATTTCAAATAAAGATTTTCTTACAAGTTGCTAGTGCATACGACTCAATTTTGACGCAAGCTGGGACTTGACAATTTGGACTTCTCCAACACACTCTAATAGACAGTTCTTGTCTCTTTTGACATGCTGATATCCTGCAATAACTAGCGTAAGAGTGATTCTGTATTTTATTCCGTGCAACAGAATGGGTTGAGATGAAAATTCAATTGTTTTTACTGACAATTGAATTTATTTAATCTCATTTCTACTCATCTCATTACATTTCCCTGAAAAAAGGTACAGAATCACCTTCCTGGTCTCGATTATGAAAATCCTCAAATCCATGTTGAAAACAATCATTGAATTGGAGATGTTTGATGGACGAATATTTTTTCATTCTATCTATTTTGCCTGCTTTAACCCGAGAGTAGTTGTGACACGGTCTTTTAGACCGGATTTTCCTTAAAACAGTTGGCATTTGTAAAGCGTGCATCCGTGGGTTGTTTGGCTGTATTTATTTTCATAAAAAAGCTTTGTGAGGCTACTGAGCAATACTCAATTCAGTTTTCTGCGGAATTTTATTAAGATAAGAGGGATTGTTCGGTTGCCTGGTCTTTTTGAGCACCAGGCAACCATGAAGGTAACCAAAACATGTTATCTGAGTCATTATTATAGGTTCTGTTTATTATACTTTTAAGTTGACTATTCATCAATATACAGTGGTGGCACAATATAACTACTATCTGTTCTTACAAAAAAAGGATAAAAACTACCCAATGCTCCCACTTCATTTGCAGGGAGCACACAGTTACCTCCTGTGCAAACTGTGTTCCAAGTGAAGAAGTAGAAAGAGATGATAGTGGGTGATCTTACTAAAAGGTAAATTGTGTAATCAAAATAAAACAGCCGGAAGTGAAATGTAATCTATGTTCTTCTATCAGTATTTAGACCTAAATAATAATAAAAAAATAAAATCAGATCGTTTGTTACCTTGTATGCTATCACATCAATGATAAACTCCTCTTTGTTCGTAATCAAAATGTCACCCTGGAGTTATTTGCAAATATTAGACGATGCGGTCTAAACGACCGGCAGGTACTAATAACGTTAAAAACAGAGGCGCGACTACTCTCGGGTTCATTTTTGGGCTCTATTTTGGTTTTCTCCTGCATTTTTGTACTTGGTTTTTGTTAATTTTTGTATTTTTTTTTTTTGGTTTTTTTGGGGGGTTATTTGAAGCCTATCAGCAGTTAGTAATACCACAGTAGTAACCGTTAGACCATCTTTGGTAGTAATCATATCTCAAAGTTCAAAATTCCTGCAATTTATTAAACGTATATTCAAGTTTTGGCGGGCTGTAGTTAACAGGCGGTCATCGAGCAAGGCCGCCAGATCAACGTTTGTGGCTTTGGCTTGTGGTCAAAGATATCGCCGTTGTTGCGTAGGCTTGTCCTTAATTATTGGTTTCAAAATTACGCACCGTAATTTGGCTGATTTCGTCAATGATTTCTCTGCTCAAGATATTTGTTAGCTAGAATTCAATAGGTGAGCACTTATTCGTAATTTGCATGGATGACGTTTTTCCTTAGCACGACGCTTTTAACCTACATGTTTCATGCTGCTACCTGCTGCTACTCTGACATGCGACCCACTCAATGCATATATTACAATCAATGGCTTAAGGTCTAAGCATAGAAATGAGGGATTGTTGCAATATGAGTAATTTATTTAAGCATGTTCTCACTTATTTTATTACGCATTCCATTTTTATTTTATTGGTAGGTTAGCATTGCATTTCTAACCAATTTATCAATTTGTTAAACCCAAGTACCCAACTTGTTTTGGGTGAATCCATAGAATAAAGATCAGGGTTTCTTTATTCTGTGGTGAAACCTTTGGCAGCTCTCAGCAGAGGTGTTTACTTAATACACTATTAGTAATTAATTATTATTAATGAACTGTTTAAATAATTATTACAAATATTATTAGTATTCATTAACCAACGTGCCTATTCTGCTTGGATAAATGTTATAGTCATTTGACTGAAAATGGATGTCTAAGTATTAGAATTGGCAATACATTTTTTTTCTGATATTCATTACGTCTATAGTGTTCTTAGTAAATATATCTATCATACTCTAACCCTAGAAGTACTAGAATGTGTATATCTGGGCTACAGTGGTAATGTGCTTTTGTAGAAATGTCTGGGCGAGCACAGGAGGCTATGGCCTCGTTCTTTGATTTCTCCCGGCCGCTTTTGAAGCTGACGATCAGCGAAGGAGCCTCTAACGACGTAGTGATTCCACCTGGTGTGATACGTGATCAGATTGAAGAAAAAACCTCTCTAGGGCAAGATTATGCTAAACGTGCTCGTCAACGAGAAGAGGCCCTTATGGTGAGATGCAATTTTTTTTATGTCTTCAAATTGATCAGTTTTTTTACTTTTTTGTTGTGGAGTAGACTATATAAATAAAATGAGAGAAAGAAACTTAGGTACTTCTAAAGTCAGACGATAAGTTCTGTGGTTTTCAGAATCATTTCTTGTTACTCATTATTAGCACCGCAAATTAGAATCAGCAAAATTAATCAGCAATTCATTGGTGATTCGAACCTCATTTCATGGGAAGCCATTAGGCATTTCAAATTTTGTTTGTCCTGCAGTCCCTCCATCAGTACAGCAAAGTTTACATTTTTAAAATATGAAGCAAGTGGCAGTGCAAGTGGCAGTGCAATTTTAAAAATTGCAAAATATATCAATAATGGAATTTAAGGACCCATACTCCCCCCCCACCCCTTCCCCCCCATCCCTGGCTGGTTGTATGGCTGGTTATAACAAGTACAACCTCATTAACAGGTTCTACTAGCTCCCTACAAAAATATGTTTGACAGTACATCACTGTATCCCAAAAGACTTCGGAAAATTAAAACCACTCGTTCGCATTAAGCAAATTTCTTGCAACAATCTGGCGTAGGATTCTGTTTCCTTGAGCAACAGCTGTTGACCATGTATGTCATATCGTAGCGTGCGGAGGCCATCCACCCTAGTGCGGCCAGCCGCTTCAGCACAGTACAGAGCCTGACGTCTCGTGCGTCATCGGTGACGGAGGCCACCGCCGTGCCTGATGGAGGGGTGCTTCGGCGGTACGACTTTGGCACGCGGCACTTCACAGAGGTGTTGCCAATTACCGCTCACAGGGCCGCAGTGAGTACGAACGTGGAAACTATGAAGATACAGGCACAGTATTTTGAATACTGCACCTTTGTGGCCCTGTTCACAAGTGTTTGCAATATGTTCTGTGGGCATAGAGTGTGAAGGGATGGTGCCCCTAAAAATAAATAAAGGACAAATGAAAATACAATTGCGTTTGCCCTAGAGGGAACAAAAAGCATTTTATAGCATCAAAATAGCTTTCTTTTACCAAGGAATTTCAAATCCCTATCGAGCTGCTCGTCGTGTTGCAGATCCTGTCGCTGGTGTCAACATCGCAGGTGGTGGTGTTGAGTGGCGCAACTGGTTGTGGGAAGTCCACGCAGGTTCCCCAATACCTACTGGAGATGGCACGCACAGAGTCACTTCCGTGCAACATCGTTGTGACGCAGCCGCGCAGGATTGCGGCCAGCTCGCTTGCTAGGAGGGTCTGCGCTGACCGGGGGTGGGAGCTCGGCTCTCTTGTCGGGTACCAGGTGTGTGTTGTCCGATTATTCGTTTTTATTTGTGTTTCTGTGTGAAGCCTCTTGTTTAGTCAGGTCACATGTGTTATTATTTGGAACACTAATGACCACTAAAAAACTGGTCCCAAAACAGAGACTCAAATCCCGACCTTCACCTGTCGCGGGTTTTGGTGTAACTAATTTTGGGTACCAATTTTTGAGAGGTTATTAGTGTTCCTAACAATCATAAACTGAGCGCATTGCAATGATTTGCAACTGAATTGCAGAATTGCAACATTCAACATTGCAACAGAATTGCTCAGGTCACTTGTTGTGTATTCTTTTTCGTAAAATTGTGCCTAATCACAATAATCGTGTAACGAGAGATTCCGATTAAATCTCCAAGCTTGCTCTGCGAAAGAGCATGACCGTGACAAAATGACATGCAAATGCGGATGCAAGACAGATGAATAGTGTGTAATGGCTTTGTAATGACAGGTGGGACTGGAAAAGAAGTTCTTTTCTGAGGACACCCGCCTGCTTTTCTGCACGACTGGCGTTCTACTGCAACGTTTGGTGACAGACAGGGTTGCATCCACCTACACGCATATCATTGTGGACGAGGTGCACGAGCGCACACAGGAAATGGACTTTTTACTCGTGCTTATTAAAAAGATGCTAGCTTTGGGCAACTCGACAGTCAAGGTAAGCCTACGTGAACAGTTTTGTGTGAAAAATTTTGTAAAATATTGGTTAATCATATTTTTTTGTGTGACCATGTGCAGCTTGACACTAAAATAGTAGTGGCCAACATTTATTTAAATTCTGTATTTTTTTAAATTTTAATACAAAATTGTAATGCTTTTTTTGACAATGGCAGCACATTAAATGGTTTTCTCATTGCCATCTCAGAAGTGTTATAAATTTGGGGAATTGAATCATGTTCTTCAACCACAACATCTCAGATCTGACTTCTATGTTTAATGTTCTGGTAAAGGCACCTCGTGGTGTATATATCAGAATTTAATGTTTCTGGGAGTAGCCTTTGTCACTTGTAGAAAGACGACTGTTGACTGATGGTTATCGTTGCGATGGTGTCAGGCGAAGGAGTGTGGTGGGGTCGAGTAAGGATGGGAGGGGGTAAGTAGGTAGCTCTGTGGTTAGGGAAGCTGTTGGGTGATGAAGTAGTAGAAGAAAGGGGGGGGGGGGGATCTGGGCCTAATTATCCACTAGTGGGTGAGTTACCAGTGACAAGTTCTGAGAGGTTGCATGTAGCATATAAAAGAGATAGATCGTTTTGATGGTGAAGTATCAACCAATCATGGCAGTTTTCACCTAATTTTAATACTCAGACAATATTGTACGACTCAGTAGTCGTTACCAATATATGAAAACCCTGACAGAAAAATGTATAGTGAAAAAGTTCAAATTACTGTAAAATAACTTTTAGCTCTATGTAAATTAATAACATTTAGGTCCGGTATTACAATATTTTTCAACTCTAAATTCCTGATTCTCCTAATGCACAGAAACAGCTGACTCACTGCATTTGATTGGTTGTTGCATGGCAATTGATTTTACTACCACTTTATCTTGGAGTTAAGAAAATTGTAGCATTATTATTATGAACCTACTTGATTAAATGGCAGTCTCAAAATGCTTGATGAATTTCAATTTCACTGTGAGATTGTACCCGGACCACCTGTAGTGCTGTCACACACAAGCGAGCAGTGAAGGAATGAATAATAAGTCAGGACATACTGGTTCTCGGAGTACTCATGGACTTGTCTAGACAAAGTCACATTGGTGTCTGTTGTCGCAGGTGATCCTGATGTCTGCGACGATCAACGTGGACCTCTTCTCCCACTACTTTATGTCGTACGAGGCCGACCCTAGAGGCAACGTGCAGCCCATGCCGGCGCCGATAATCGACCTCGACAAACTGGAGTCCATGGTCTCTCACAACGTCAGCATTTTCTACCTCGAGAATATGATAATGCTGAAAACCAAGGTGACTACGCTACCTCGGTCACCGATGTGCCTCGATTTCATCGACAACCCTTTCGTTGCTGGAAAAACTGTCGTTCTAAACAATTGGGGATACGTGACAACTTCCATGCATGATTATCTCCATGATTACACATGATTATTCACATGACATATGATTATTTAAAATCTTTATTGGATCTTTGTTGGGAGTTTTGATTTGAGTATTTTATTTTTCAATGTCGGGTGTGGACATTGAGTATCGAGAATTCTCTTAGTAAAAACAGATCCCCTCTCATTATGATGCTAATCCTTAATCAGACCTATGGCCAAAAGTAAGGCTCTTTTCATGCTACCCGGAGTTTGTGTGTTTAGATGAATCCGCCGATTTTGGAAGAGCCGAAGATCACTGCCTCCGGCTATGAAGTTGTTGTCGAGTTGCTCACAGAGTTAAACAAGCTGGCAGACACGGGCGCCGCCCTTGTCTTTCTGCCCGGCATCAACGAGATTGAGCAGTTGTTCAATGCACTCACCACAGCTGTACAAGCCGATAGGTCAGTACACATTTAGAATATCAGTTTTTATTTAAACACTTCAGCAAATTGAATTGCGATTTAACAAACACAAAAAAATGTAAAGAGGTTAATCTATAAAGAAATATTCTTCCATTGTTCCTATTTCATTGCATACATTGGAATTGATCATACAGGAAGGGAAGAGTGTCTTAAGGTTGGTTTAAATAAATTAAGGAAGAGGAAAGAAGGAAACGCAACTTACCTAGGTAGAAATGACCGGTTGCGAAAGATAAAGAGAGTTGTACAACATTTTGGCTATTGTCTTGTTTATGTGAGTCTGATGTCAAGTCCTTTTAAAAACACTATTTGTATTCATAGCTAAAGTCACTATTTTTAGCCACGTCTCAAAAAGGTCTTTGAGCTAAATCTTGGTCCTTAAAAAGAAAAAAAATTGAAAAACTTGTCAAATGTAGTGTTCACTGGTGTTGCAGTTCGCTTCGCTGGTGGATCAAGCCACTGCACTCAACGCTGACGATGGAGGAGCAATCTGAGGTATTCCAGCCTGCTCCTGCCAACCACCGCAAGATTATTCTCTCGACCAACATCGCTGAGAGCTCCATCACCGTCTCTAACATCGCATATGGTATGTTACTATAATTATAACCTGTATGGTTACAGTGCTTAAAAGAATAAAGCATCCTTTTCCTTAACATTAGAGTCACCTAGGGGCAGAATGCTTTGATTAGATGTTGTGCTTAAGTTTGTAATGATGCTTGCAGTTGTGGACTTCTGCCTGACTAAGCACTTGGTGTGCGATCCCGGCTCAAACTTCTCGAGCCTGCAGCTGTCCTGGGCGAGCCGCAGCAACTGTACCCAGCGAGCCGGCCGGACAGGCCGCACTTGCGCTGGTCGCGTTTACCGCCTCGTGTCTCGTCACTTCTTTTTCGTAAGACCAATCCTGCGGTGCACGCTGATCCCCACATGGCATAGCTAGCATGGCCGCACATGACACATCTGTCGGTTGTTTCCTGAAGTCGAGGAAAAATGTATTCATTGAAGATGCCTTTTTTTGTATGTAAAATACCTTAAATAGTTTTTAAATTTTCAGTGATAATAGAAATTCATTCTAATTATTTATTCATTCTTATTCATTCTAATAGTCATTCTAATAGTAACTCTCCTGAAAAGTGGTAAATATTTCCTGAGGATGAATGGAGGTTAATGCTAATCAAGTTTTATGGCTCTAAGCTATGTGTGTTAATAATAAATATAAAGTATTTATTATATATCATCCTTTCTAGTTTCTACGCAATAATTGTAATTTCAATTTTAATGTTAATGCTGTACATTGACAGCACACTAGTGAGGCTGATTAACATTCTGTGTGTATGTTCAATGCCAATCATGATCAATATAGTTACCATGTAATTTTAATTCAAAATTTTGGATTAAAAAAAAAAAAAAAAATTTTTTCCACACCACCAAATGCAGAATATTAACCCTGTATGTGTGTATTTAGCAGGATCTGAAAGAGCAGGACACTGCCGAGATACTCCGTGGGCCGCTCGAGAGAGTCGTGCTCATGGCAAAGATGCTGGACATGGGCTCTCCCCAAAACGTGATTGGACTCGCGCCTGAGGCTCCAGATCTGCTCTCTATCAACAAGGCAGTGCTCTTGCTCAAGGAGGTACGGTCTCGCACATGTTATTTCTAAACTTCTTTGCGGCTCCAGTCAAATTTTTGCCTTGGCGCACAAATGGCAACATTCCAAATGGCAGAGTTTCTGTAGGCTGCTTCTCTGCACAAGTTTCTCTATTTTCATCTAATTTGCAATTAAATCAAGGCAATACAAAAAGGGCAAAAAAAAATTAACCTTTTTGAGATTTAGGGAACTTTTAAGAAATATTTTGGTTCCCATCTTTTCTAAGTCACATTTTCATTTCTCAATCAGCCTGTACCAGTGGCAGCCCAAGGAATACACATCCTGTGTGTCAAGCCACTAGGGAGCACAAATATGTATTATCTACCCTTTCCAGAAAGGCGCATTGCTACCTACGCTTGGCGGACGAGTGTGCGAAGAAGATGGGGACTTGACGTTCTTGGGCAGGCTCATGTCGAAGCTGCCTATCGACCCGGCCATCGGCAAGCTGCTGCTGCTCGGGCACGCTTTCGGTGTGCTCCACGAATGTATCGTGATGGGCGCAGCGATGACCCTCAAGTCCGTCTTTAGCACCCCTTTTCAGCGCCGTCTCGATGCCTATCACAACCGGCTGGCATGGGCCGACGGCTCGTGCAGCGATTGCATCTCCTTCCTCAACGTTTTTGAGGTAACGCTGTGAATTTATACGAGGATTTTTGTACACTGCTGCATCTGGCATTGTACCATTCCCCACCTCTTGCAGTGGTTTGGTGCTAGCACATGTTACTATTTTCAACAGTGACACATAATGACATGACATAGATTTCTATAGTGTTTTCTTTTAACTGATCAGTGCTTTTAAAAAACTTTTATTCTACTTTCACTTTAAACCATGAATGTACATGTGAGCTTATCATTTGATGAGATTCTAGGGGGCTACAATTGTACCAAATAATAATCTAGTGCAAAAAAAATGATTTGCACTATTAGAATACATACAAGTTGCTGAATGGTGGCAGAAATAATTCCAGGGAATAGCCCTGGGCTCAGATAAACTTGCTTTTGGGCCAGTAGCAAAGGAGAAGGTGTGGACTATGTTATGTAAAAAATTGGTTTTCCTATCTTAAGTCATGACTTCTAGCAAAGGGCTGAAATCCAAAGCTTTGTTCCACTTCTATAAACTGCGTTAAAATGCGTTTACCTCAATGCGATTTTTCTCAAAATTATTTTTAGAGAATTCCTAATCTGCAAATGTTGTTAACTTTCAGATTTGACAAAAGAAACTGGAGATTTTTGTGTACATTCTTATAAATAGCATTTGTCTACAATGCCCTGAAAGAAGTGGCTTGTATCTGTAAAGAGACCTTGTGGCCATTGGATCCCTTTGTAACCAGTTTTTCCTGTCGATGTTTGCAGTTGTGGTCGCATCACCTGCGCAATGGCTACTTTGCGAGGCCCGGCAGCGGTGGCGCTCAGGCCTGGGCAGAGAGCTGGTTTATCCAGCTTAAGGCACTGCAGGAAGTACAGCTGCTGGTCAACGAGCTCAAGATGCGGCTGCACAAGATGGGCGTTACCGAGCCGATGGGGGCCAACAAGTCCTCGTGGGCACCATATGAGAAGCCACTCGTGCTCAAGGTATGGTCGTCAAGAAAGTCGATGGCAGGAATTCTTGTTAATTCGTCATTTAATTGCAAATGCTTGCAATAGGCAGTCAACAGCCAAATAAACCATTAAATAAACCTATAATTTATTTATAGGTTTCCAAATTTACTTTTTTGATGCAGATGGTGATCGCTGGTGCGTTCTACCCCAACTTCTACGGGCGAGGTTTGGCCGGCGGGCAGATAGACGAAGCTTGCGCCTTGCGTGAGGTCAACGGACACGACCTCCACTCGACTGTCTACTTGACGGGGATGCCGATCGGGCAGCCTAAGCGACTTTATGCTGCCACCATCAAAAAGGCTCTTGCTCAGTGTGCCACGCAGATGCGTGTCACTGGTGAACCCAATTCGTAAGTGCATTTCCTAGGACTCGGCCAGCCGTTTTTAACATTCTTACCAAGGGCTATGTTCCGTGGAGGAGGTGCACAAAGTCACTTGTTGTTTGCTGTTTGCTGGAAATATTAAGAATTTGAAGATTTATAGGAGCACTGTGCTTCACACCTTTAGAACTTCAATTTGTTATTGCAGAGGTGCTATATAGATGCTATAGAGGTGCAGTGAGAATAAAACAAGCAATTACAAGAAGTGTTACTGTGGCCAGAATTGAGGTAAACACATCACTTTAGGCTGGGCTCTTAGTACTGTTTAGTTTTTCGTAGTTATTGGCATGGTGCTACTAATTGTATTTTATTTTTTATTTTTATAAATTAACAACTTTGGTAGCACAATCCAAAATACATACACATTTTCATAGCTGGTGATAGCAATATAAATAGATATAGTACAGAATATATTTATAGTTCTAGTTTTTAGATATGGATTTCTTCCCAGATCTTTTATGGTTTTGATTAGGTTAATTATTTTCCCACTAACGAGGTGGTACTTAGTTTATTGTTGATGATTGTCGATCGATAATCGTGCTTTCGTTTTATCGGAACCATTGGCTATAATTGCGGACGTCGATCAGGATGTTGTTGACATCGGTAGAAAATAATGGAATTGCAGTGCAGGTCTAAAAATGACCGCTCAGTATGACTTGAAAAAAGGAATTCAGAGACTCAACTTGAAAAAAAATCTTATAAATTCCCATTTCCCTGTCCCTGACTTAGTCACGTGAATTGTGTGCTTATAGTAATTGTAATTATACTAATTGGCGCTTGCAGCGGCCGGCTGTACGTGACGTTCAACAAGTCCAACTGTGACCGCCCGGGGGTAGGGAGCCAGTTGGTGACTATCCCTGGCCGCATCGAGATGGGCGTGTATCGCGCTGTAAAGCTGCGTCAGCTTAACCTGCCAGTCAATGTGCCACTCTTGAGGTGAGTATCTGAGCTGCAAGCAATGATGTGTCAACCAATATTGCCAACCATTATTGCCATATCAAAATATCCAGTTAAATTCCCAATCAATTTGATACTTCAATCGTGCTAATAAATTATTTCCTCATATCCAGACTGGAGGAGGCAGTAAAGCGTGCCACCGAGCTCGGAATTTTGCCTGAGACAACGTTTCAGCAACCAGAGCAAGAAACGTGTCAGCCGCAGCTACCAAAGCTCTCAAACTGCACACTTGCCCCTCTTGTCATCACCTACGTGAGTTGCTGCTCTACTTATCATCACTTTTTGAGTCGTATATCTTATCATTTTCACTCTGCATTAGAGTGTGATTTTGCAGAGCGATGATAAGTGTTGCTTCTGTGCACAGTTGACATAGGAAACTCAGATTTGTTTGGATCTATTGTTTTTCTTTGAGGAACAAATCTATTGTTCTCCAGTTTTATTTCTTTGTGGAATCTATTTTCTTTGTTTTCTATTTCTTTATTGATGCAGTAACTATAAAGGTTTGTGCCTGAAGTTGTCTTACCCTTACACTGTTAGCCAGAACTTTTTACGTCTTGCCACACGTTTTCATTTTCCCATAGGCAAAGTAGTGAGATATAAATTGAGGAGTATGTGCCACTCTAGCAAAGACTTGCATTAACATTAAAATTTTTATCATTCTTTAAATGTTCAATTTGATTGATTATTAGAGTTTAACAACACACTATTTTGTCAACGGACCCTTTGGCACTGGTTTAATGGTGTATAATACGTACATGATTAACAAAGATACGCACATGTTTAAGAAATGTAGACAATACGAAACGATGGAGAGGGTTTTGCCCCTAATGAGACTAAATTACCTAGTTTGATGAACAGTTGCGTCTTTGCAGAACGAGGATGTGGGCCACTTCTGGGCGCAGCGGCTGGGACCAGGAGAGCACAGCGACTTCCAGCGCATGGAGATGCGGCTGCAGGACCCGGACGCCACCCAAGCCCTCAAGCACCAACCTAAGCTCGGCCACGTCTACGCTGCGCCGTTCAAAGATGCCGATGGCTGCCGCCTCTATCGTTCACAGCTGCTGAGAGTCATACTGACGCGAGGCAAAACAAATTATGAGGTTGCCACTTTTATTTCATTATTTAAGAGTTGATTGGCTATTCTTTTAAAAGTCAGTTCACCTCATTTTAAATTTATCATTTCGATACTAAACATGTCCATCGCCATGTACAGGCAGCAATTTCTAGCTGGCCGGCAAAACCCACAATCACTCTCTTCAATACTCAAAGCTCCACTTTATGAATCTGTATCCAGGTCCACTTCATAGACTATGGCAACCGCGAACTCGTCGAAGCGTCACAACTGCGTGAATTAGGTCCGGCACTGCTCGATGAGGGCATCCTCCGCATGCCCCCAGCAGCGTTCGAGTGCGTGCTCGCCGGCATCGCGCCTAATAGCGTTTTCAACACCAACGGTCGGTGGTCCGCAGAAGCCAAGCGGGCCTTCGAAAACCTGATCAACGATTTCAGCGAGCTCAGTGGCGACGTCTACTCAGTGGTGCACGGCGTCGTGGCATTGACACTCGTGGCACGGAACCGAATGACTGGCCGAGAGGTTGACATCAACCAATATCTAGTGAATGAGGAGTACGCACAGCATGCCGAAGAGAGTCAGCTGTCCAAGGTAGGGCGTTTGCTGGTGACTATTTATTTTGTTTACTTGTATTCTGTTAGCAACAGGATTATTCGAGTGATACTAAAGATATTTGATCTACGAGGGTGCACCTTAGAGGCTACCGTTGGTCAATTTCCGCATCTTTTTGTGTTGCCGCTAGTCTCGCGCCCTTGCTGCACACAGTAACCCGTGTGCAGTTATCCAGCAAAGACTAGCGCAAGACAAAGCAAGATACAAAACTTGATAAATGGCACTCCTCGTTCAACAAGGACATAAAACATTTGAATGCAAGTCATTAATCCATGGTGGTAAGTTGTTTTTGCTCATGTCACCTGGTATTTTATGTGTGTTCTACTTCATTCAAAGTAAGAAATAGTATGTACTATTATCTGTCTCTATGTATTATATATCCCTATTATGTATCTCTATATATTTCTAAATAGGGATTTGGTCAGATCGGCAGATTCATTGTAGTCTTACTTGTACCACGGCACTGCATAATCATTGCTTGCAGTTATTTTTAATTAGTTTTTACTTTTGTGTGTTCCAAAGTTACAATAGGACGAGTTTTCTTTTGGCCTGGATTTTCACAAATAGTCAGTAGTAATAGTCAGTAGTATCTTTGTAAAAGTACGAATTTTTACCTAACAGCCACCTGAAAGTTAGTAAAGCTATAATAATAACTTGTAATTAAATACAATTAAACAATTAAAATTAGTCAACGGTTAAAAAAAATAATGAAACAATATCTTCAATACAAAATAAATCCTGTGGTTCCTTTTGTGTGTGTGACAGTGCTCATTAATCACGTCTGTTAATCGCGAGATCCACGCATTGTTTAACTTCCCGTAACCGCAGCGTAACCACGAAGCTCGCGAGCGTGCGTCGATAGTGGACGATGCCGAGCGGGCCTTTGTCGAGATGGAACAGCGTGCAGTCTTCGGGCCACAATGTGATGTACCCTCGCCCAACCCGAAGGAGTGCTCGCAGCACGCCGTGTTGCGTGGGCCCACCAGTCCACTAGAGATGAGGGTGAGACAAACACTCGGCCTTTGGCTGTGAGAACTCGAGAACTCTATGACTTGAGACTTTATATATCTTTAGTGGTTTGTAGCTATGTTCATTACTACCATCCCAGGGGGAGTTAGACAGACTGGCTTTTCTTGATGAGTATTTACTTTGCTAAGTCAATGGTCCCAACAGGACAAATTAATGCTCTCGTCTCTTCTCGTAGACAGATAACTTCTAGATTGAGGCTCCTGAGAGCCGAAGTTTGAAAAAAAGGATGGTATTTAAATTTCTTAAGCCTACACTGATGGTAAAGTTTAGCTGTTCCATGCTTAATGTTGAATTTAGTTGAATTTATTGCACAGCCCGGTTGAAGCCCATTAAAAATCGTAGGAAATAACAAGTTATCGCACGCCAATTTATTTGAATGTTTTTACGTACTCACTCTCCAGGCTCATTCTCCCTCTCCCTCTCTGCCAAGCAAAGCTTCACATTGCATACGCATCTTCCTTGCAATTGATGCCACAGTTAAATACGCCCATGCAAGTGCTTTTATTGCATTATCATGACTGACACCCACCGGCTTTTGTCTGCCCATCTCGCGCAGGTCCATGGCATGAGCCGCGAGGGCTCGGGCCTCGAGGTGACAGTGGACAGCCAGTCTGTCAACTCTGTGCTGCTGGACACGGCGCCGCAGGACCCGCATGAGCGTCTGCTGGTGGCAGCAAGTGTCGGACAGAATGCCAATAACACGCGCGTCTCTCTGCGTCACACCACGCTGCTGCCCAACGTCCACGGTCTTCCAGCTTTACTCTGTTTAGCCTTTGCGCCCAGTGTAGAGCTCAGGTAAGGCCTCACGGGATAAGTCCCTCTTTGTAGTACTCTAGAGTAAAGTCCACTTTGTGAAACAATCACAATGCTTACCTAAACTATTACAGGGTCAGCCTCTTACGGTGTAACGTAATAATAAGGTACAATACCCATCAGAGTTAGCGCGCGGTGATTTTGAATTTGTCGTAGGAATACATCTTAAAATAACCTATCAACCAGGGAAGAGGAATGCCAAGAAGCTAAAATAATTTCCCTTCCATTTGTAGTCCTTGTATAACTCCTAGTCCAGGAGATTATTAAGACACACATATTGCAACTCTGCACCACACATTTCATCACTTATTGTCAGTTGAGGAAATTTTCTAGTTATTGTAAGCTTTTATCGGAGATCCAAGAACTGACATTCAGAATTGTGACCACTTGTTATTTTTTTTTCCCTCTAGTAATTTCTATCATAACCCATCGATTCAGACATACTGGCAAAGTACCGTAGCTCACACGAGCAAATTCGTTGCAAAGTTTTTGTTGAGTCAATCTCGGCCTATCTCATCTATCTATCTATCTATCTACAGGACAGACAAGGAGCGTATGCGCTACACGGGAGCGCTCTGCGGCCTTGGCACCAACTTGAAAAGCCAGCCTCTGTTCCCGAAGCACGACATGGAGGTTCCGTTCGACACAGCGTTCACTAGCGATGACCTGGACGACATCAACCGCCTGCGAAACCAGATGAACCGCTGCTTCGTGCCGGAGCGCCAAGCCGAGTCCGTCACTGACGACCAGCTGCACTCTGCACGGTTGAAGATCAAGGAGATCATGCAGAAGTCAGTATGGGGAACTGTGATTGTTGTTTTAAGTTTTGAACTCGGTGTGCTTGGGCATGCTATCCTTAAGATTTCGTTTAGTGAAAAGCAGCGTTGGTAACTTAATTATTTAAATAGAATTTTTATTGAAGTATTTTTATTTTTTATTTGTTCTTAATTCAACGAGCAAGCATCCTTTTCGGGCAGAGAGATTATGGGTCTTTGTAGAAAGAATAGACATGTGCGTCAACTGTGATCTGAAAAAGCAATATTTCGTCTCCATTTATACCCGCCATATTGCTAGATAGCCAGTTGAAAGTAGTCTTGTTAGGCTGTGTCCAAATTTTTTTAGATCAGACCAGATCAATAATTTGTTTCAATTCAAACCACCTTCTATGCTGGTGCAGGAAAACGTGGACTTTTTTCCTATTTCCCAATCTAAAACAAATGAACACAAAACGGCGACAATGTTTCTGCGCTAAATTACAAACGAACAGTGAAAGAGTAGGATTGAGCAAGCAGGTAGAAAAGATAAACACATATGAACACAACAAATATGATATTAAAAATGTAAATAACAATATGAAATACAATTTTGCAGTTGTTGAAATTCTGTCATTGAAATTAACACTGACATTTTATTCAGTAGTTGGAAGTGCTGCAGGAGAGCGGTATGTTTTCACAAACCACGATATTTTTAATTTTATTGATTTAAATGTTTATTAAATTTTAATAAATTTTTTAAATTTGAAAATCAGTTCTGCTCTAGTGAAAAGAGACCTCTGGAGACATCAAATCTTTACTTTTGCAGTTATTGCATACAAAGCATTCGTTGCCTAAGATTGCCCCAGCACTCAGTTCTAAAATTACTTAAAATTCAAGTAGCTGACCCACTGTAGATCCCTAGCTGAGCAAACTTGCTCATTGTGCAGGCTGCTGAAACGGGACCGGATGTCTGTGCCGCTGGAGCTGTATCCTCGCGCATACTCATGGAACATGACTCCGATTGGGCTACGCGTGCAGCCGTGCGCAGACCGTCAGCTCGAAGAAAACCTCACTCGTGGGGTGTTCCACTTCCACTGGGGCGTGCGCCTCCGCATGGCTCCCGAGAAAGCAGCCGAGGTTGCACGCAAGATCGCCGGCGTTGACGAACTTCGCGGGCTCGTTGAGAGGTACGTGTACTTTATTCTAAACAAATATGAACCTCGATGAGAACAACGTTTTTGTGCCTAGAATCAAATGCATGAAATATGTAAGCTAAGAGTGGCTGTGGCTTGTGGCTGTTACGTACTGATTTTTAAATGGTTGGTTGTGAGTGTGGAATGAGTCGTGATGAGTTACGTAAAGTATTGAGAAGATATTGGCAGTGGTGAAGTGGGTATGAGTTTGAGAGGGAGGTAGGCTCGTTCACTCTACTAGCTGCCAATACGTTACAACTGACACTGACACCGACACTGACGTACTGTTACGTTACTTAACTGTGTTTCACTTTTTTTCCCAAGGCCTGATTAATGGTCAAATGTCTGGCAACTTGCTCCATGTGTCCTTGAGCCTGATGATTAGCTGACCTCTGAATGGTTTTGGTTGTGATTGCAGGGGACAACAAACAGAACGGTGGCTGACTTGCCAAGTGTGCAGCTACTCGGTTGCAGACTTGGATACCATGGCCGACCATCTCAGCGAGGGAGTACACGTTAGCAGGGAGGAAAAACTACGCCAAATGTATAAAGACCACAACATCCAGCTTTCCCTCAACGAGACTTTCTAAGCCGGGCCACAGTTTTCTCGCCTCTTTTTTTATGTTTTATTTTTTACAAATACTTGGCAGAATAACATTCGTGTAGTGCCTTTTGTACACACTGACTGAAATATTTGATAAGCTTTCAGTCAATATTCATAGTTTGGAGAAGAATATATTATTCAAAGCTTTTCTAGTTACTTACGGTTAGGTTTCAAGCTCTTTGAACAGTTTGGCAATACCCACAATTTGCATCTCTACAGATGACAAAACCGGTTTTTTTCTTTCATTGATTCGTGTTCCTTCATGGCTTGACACCTAAAATTAATTTCTTGTATCTTGATTATATTGTTTTAAAAGAATTTGTTAATTGTCTTTTTGTTGTTTCAGCTCTGAAACTTATGGGGTGGGATCCACTAAGTAAAGCTTAAAGATAAATATAATTAAAAGTTAAATCACAGGCAATATTTCCAAATTTTTAGGGGTGTTTGTGCGGTAAAATTTGTACCCCAAATTTATGAGAGTCGAGCTTTAACTCTTCTTTGTGGATCCAGCCCATTGATGAAGACTCACTTTATATTTTTTACTATTATTTTAAGTGTCAAAGAATGCAAAGCAACTATACTCTCAATTCTTGCTGCATACTTTGTTACACTTGAGAGGCTCTCAGGCAATATTTATTATTTTGTGTTACCTATCCTTGATGGATTATACTTGAAGACTCATTTTAAGAGATTTTTCTTAAACAAAAATGTTGTTTTTTGTTTACTTGACAAAAAAATGTTGTTTTTAGATTGGGTTGTGAGTGTGACAGCTGTCACAGATTAAGATATTTATGATATTCAGTGTTTCTAGCACCATTTTTCCTGACAATAAAGTGACATAAATCCGACTGAGGTCGGTACATCAATCTCAGGCTCATCTGACCTTGCATCCTGTTGCTGCACTCTTCAAAACCCTACTATCTCCACAAAGACTTTGGTACGTTATGAACTTATGACATCTGAATTAAGCTAATTTGTGAGTCTCCCCACTCCTCTGTTTGGAAGGGTAATGAGTAGCGATAGGATAGTAATGCAGTATCAAAGCCAGAATATGCAAAATATGCGCTATCAAAAACTGACATATGCAGCAAAAATGGCCAAATATGTGGTATCGCATAGTATAGGTACCGCATATTAGCTTCACAGTGCCATTCCATTACTTGCTAAATAGTTGTGCTCTTTCACCCATTGTTTCAACTTCACACTTAGAGATGGGTTAATAGGCGCCAAGGTTAAAATAAATAAATTGGCTTACCCACTAGCTACTGCACAATTAGCGAACTGAGCAGCTGAGCTAATGAAACACCTGTGTACATTAGGTCCCTTTTCTTAAGTTTAAAGTCCACCACCTTCTCTCCACCTGCCCCTTGGTCACACTCCTGAGCAGGTAACAACACCTATAATTAGGTAGGTTGTGTTTGTTGTGACTGGCTGAGGGTAAAGTCCTCCTCACCCTACCTATACCCCTTAACAACTTGCTAGCTTGAAAAGTTCTAGGAAAAACCCGATTCTCATAAGTTGCGATTCTGCGATTCTCAGAAGAGAATTACTTGTGTTTTCTAGTTTCTAGAATAAAATTTGAAATTAATACATTTATGCGTAAAGCATGCAACATCTCCTGAAACATGCGCTATAAAACTGCCAAAAAGCTGAAATATGCAATTTTATGCAGTATCAGCCCAAATATGCACTAAAAGCTGAAATATGCAAAATATGCAATATCATCATGATGTCATTGCAATCTCAATGTCATGAAACGGATACGTCCACGAGTTTGCATGGGATACTAGCATTATTGAAGAATATGCATTTGCATTACTATCCTATCTCTAGTAATGAGTATAGCTACCGACAACAAGTAGAAGCGACTCGCTGGACTTAATTTGGCGCCACGCACTAATTTACGTGGAATTCAGGTTCATTGACGCTTTTTGTCCAATCAAGATAGATTTTCCGAGTTTCCCACAAATTTCCACCAGAATAATTTTTTGAGTATTAAATTAGTGACTCAGCATCATGTGAGAATAAAGCCGTGCAAACAGATTTGCTCTAACGATAATTTTCAAGTTTCATATGAACCTCTGTAAATTGTTTATTAGGTAGTTTATTATTAGGAACATTAGGCTACACCCTTTCAAAAATGTATGTCCAAATGGGGACTTGAACCTCAAACTTCATTTTTTGCGTGTGTTGCCGTAACTAATTGGACTAACAATCTAACCAATTAAGTCCAAGATGCTCAATTGGTTGGATGCACACCCGCGAAAGCTGGAGATCGGGGTTCGATTCCCCGTTTGGAAATGAATTTTTAAGAGGGTAGTAGTGTTTCTTATAATAAAATACTTTGGCAGGTTGTTGCATCACTTAAGTAAATTGCTTCCCTCTTAAACCTGAGAAGGGACTTTAGGCAATAAAACTTAACCAATGATTCTTACTGTTACCGAACGGTTTGGCGTGTTGGAAACACCGGTTCTCGTTAGATCACCGAAGTTAATCAACACTGCGCTGAGTCAGGTATTGAATGGGTGACCGTTATACACATGACCAGTTCTGTTCGGGAGAGAGGTTGGAGGGATGAAAGTTAGTACAGCAACTTCATTCGCCTCGCTTATCAACCTCTCGACAGCATGGATATGTGGAGGAATCCTGCTGTTCGAGTTGTACCGTCCTTCGGAAGGGACGTGAAGCCGGTGGTCCCCTTGGTGCTTTTCGACAGGAGTAGGCTACGTGCCGGCACCGGGTTTCCCCTCTCCCTTCTAGGCTAGGTTAGGTTCATCATCATCCTCATCATCATCCACTCATTCACCGACGCCATTAGACCAGTGCCGCAAGGCCAGTTGTCAAAACAGTGCGTCGTTAAACACCACAAATAATAATAATTCTTACTGTTAGATGAATTTCTGAAATTACTAACACATACACTGTATGTCCTATATAGTTATGTGTCTTACTAAGTTATATGATCAGTTTTTATTGCAATGGCTAATAATGAACTAGGACTGGTTCTAAATTAATTTCAGGATCTATGAAGCAGGTCAAAGTGGAGTGAGAGGTTGTCAATGATTCATGCACACGATCAAAAACCCCATATGAGTATACAGTCAAATCCATTCACAAGGCGAGATGAGCCTTAGCCGTAGTAAGCGAAAGGTTTGGCGTGTTTGAAACACTGGTTTTCGTGGGATCACAAACGTTAAGTAGCACTGCGCCCAGTTTCGTTTGGGAGAGAGGATGCACGGTTGAAAAATGAAAGTTAGTACAAGAACTTCATTCGCCTTGCGAATAGGGTTGCCATACGTTCCGCTTACGGCGGGACAGTCCCGCTTTTCACTCAAAAGTCCCGCGTCCCGCTTGATCGTAATTTTCTTTTACAAAATCGCGAAATCGAACATTGCATTTTCATTGCTCCTTATAAATAGCTAATTGTTCCTCTTATTGTGCCAATGACATAATGATTGTACGTGAACTGTCCGCCCATATTTTTTTTTTTTTTTTAAATCTATGGTTAAATAGATATATTTTTTAAATATTTATAAGAATTATACCTAAATTTCCTGCTGATAAATTGAAAGTTGATGCATAAATATGACTCAGGATTTCAAGTGCCAAGAAAAACCCTAATTTATCTAAAACGCGGAAATTTGCTGAAAATGGCCCTCAAATCCTGTTCCCACAACCACACTCTTATTTTTTGGGGGGCTCTGTCTGTCCCCCGAGCCTCCGGCCTAACTACTTTTCGTTTGTTAAAATTTGTCCCGCCTTCCGAAATTTTTATCATGGCAACCCTACTTGCGAATAGGTTCATCGTCATCCACTCCTTCACCGACGCCACAAGACCATAGATACGGGGCCTTTTGGGTAATACCTCGGGAAAACTGAGATGTTCAAAGCCTTAAAATGTGTGTTTGGCTAAAACCCGTATCTACTTAACTTAAGTTGACAAGTAGGGGATGTCATCAAGGAAAACCTCTGTTGTCAATTCCAGCATCCTTTTTTTAATGTGTCAAGCAACATCTTTCGCCATGCAGATCAGCACCAGATTTATGCACAGTCTGGCAGGGATAACGCTTGCGTGTGGTCAATGACACATCCCGCCCCAGTCCGTCATACTATCGGACATCGGTAGATAAAAAATTCAGTTGAAGTAGGTCTTTGCATTACTTACTGCGCTCATCGAGGTCTGTAAATACTATTAGCCGTTAGACCATGCGTTCATGAGATCCCATCTATTGTATAAATATATTTACGAATGAAAGGGTAATTTTCAGTCGCGAAGCGATTTCCCCCGTTACGGGATAGGGGCGCTCGTCCAGTATCGACTATTTAAAAACCTAGTTCATCGGTTTGGAAGACACTTTGAGGTATTATCGAGATTTTTTTCTCCAAAAATTAGGCGTCCGATGATCTAAGTGTAAGATCATCGCAGGGTGTAACTCCACCGTAGTGCAATGGTGGAACCTCACCCCGGGGGACCGCCTTGTTGATCACGGTATTCCCTACGCCAAGTAAGAATACCATATGGCATATTTCGGTACGAACCTACAACATGGAACACAGTTAATGCACACGAGTGTCAACCATTTAAAAATATAATTATTAACACTCGTATCTACATAGAAGAAAATTTCTCTCTATCTGTACAAATACAAATTTTTTCTAATACGACGTGGTGCTTAGTTTTCGTTTAATTAATACATTGAATATTTAATAACGATTTTTGCATCGATAACTTCATATCCGGCACTGTTGCGCTATCAGCGCCATCTAGGGTGAAGATGTTGAGCCTAAATATTAATAGGACCTATTTTATTTTCTGGCAAGCGTTAGTGAGATTCTGATCTCCATTTGGGCCCGCTGTCAATTTTTTGTTCATATGATTAATGGTTAATATAATTTTTAATTGTCTAATAATTATTTATACATAAATATTATGCATATACACTCTACTCTAATTATTGTTGCAATCATTCAAGCTAGTTATGAGTGATCGACTCTTCGCACCTGTACAAATATAAGATTAAGAGGAATTATTAATAAAAACTTACAAGAAAATTTGCATTTACAGCATCCGTTGCAGCAACTGTTTATAATTCTGAGGTTTAGTTAAGCTAAACATTTACAGCTGTACATATTGATGCAATAATTATGGACATTTACGGCAAATGTATGGCACACTATAATATGCTTGCGAAACCTGTCTTGCTTTGTAAAATTACATTGAAAAATAAAATTAACGCACTGTAATAAGTCAATATGAGACACGGTTATCAAAAAGACCTCCAAATTCCAGTCGCTTTAATGAAGGTTTGCAGCGGTACAATTTCTCGTTTCCATTGAACAGTGTTATAAAATAATTTTTAAGACGTGATCTCAAGATGCAGATTTTTTTTGCTTAGGATATGCAGAGTTTATGTTTTGAAACCAATAATTATATGATGAAATGGAAAATTTGATTATGTTACCGTATAGAATGTAGCCAACGCAGAACAAGTCTTCATCAAAGTGATTGCAAGTGAATAAGGGGGAGAGTAAGAAGTAACTGTGTCACTCATAATATGCATTGGAACGAGGAATCCAGCACTAAACATTAAAAAAATCGTCTAGAATATGAAAAGGGTTTCATATAAAATGGCCATGGTGGTTAGCTATACTATAGTGGCTAACCACCATGCCTATACGAGATGAAATCTTCTTATTTCGTGATTTTTACTGGAAGATTATCTTATATTTTTTTTTAACAAAGGTGAGGGAGTCTACTTAGGTTGGATTTGAACCAAAATGGTTAACTATAAGTTGAATCTCTAGCTCACAGAAAAATCAGAATTTCACTTCATGTGATTGGAAGCCATTATGGCAATAGTTTCAACTAGCACTTCAACTAGGAGGCGAGATTTTGGTAAAACCGGACCTTAATACAATAAGGGTTTCGTTGCGGTTTTAAAGGGTTCTTTTCGGTTCCAAAATGTGAATTTCCCGTCTATATTTTCTGCACTGACAGCTTTATTTGAGGTTCATGTGTTGATAATTTTTCGTTACCTGATTCACTAATAACAAAGTAGATACGCAGTGGCATTTGTCTTGTCGTCATATGGACCTCTGTAAGGCCAATTTCATTTTAAGATCTGCCTTATAGCAGTCAATCCAAATAACGGGCTTTCCGATTTTTTAAACAGCCTCGCAAGTCAAGACACGTGTTTTTGTGAAGTGTATTTTCAAGCGTTTGGCCGCTAGAGTCGAAAGTGCGAACGCGAACAAAGAAAAACGCACAAAAAACACACCCACACACACAATCTTTATTTTATGGGGGTAAGTAAAATTGAAGATCTCGCTTCACTCGCTATAGTCATCAACAACGGAAATAGTCAACATTGGTATCACTTTTTTATAGTTCTATGACAGTGGTTTTACAAATTTGAACAAAAATCCAATGAACAAAAAGCAACATACCAAAGGTTTCCCAAGAAAAATAAAGGATTACAGAACAAACTGCGCTCATCTACAATGAAACTCAAATTGCGTTGCAAGGCCGTGTTGTATTCAATCATTTACTATTCATAGATTGACTTTTAATTGATAAGCGAAGAAAGTGAAACGAAATCTTTCATGTCACATACCCAGAAACTCAGTGGTTAATTTGTAACGAAAAAGGTGGGTACGCTCTCCATTGAATTCAGGTGCTGTTCTGTATCGTGTTTTTTATTGGGTGAGGTTGGGGGGGGGGGGGGGTGGAGGGAGGGAGGAAGCTGAGCCAAAAGGCGAAAAACCATTTCTTGAAGCAAAGAAAATTCCGGTAGGATGATGTCGATGATAGGAGGATAGCGAGTCCTGAGTCACAGTTGATTGAAAAATATATACAGTTTTTTAATCACAAATTTATGGAACACTTTTATTTTCTGGAACAAAACAACATTTTATCAAAATATCAATCATCAAGCTCCACCAAGTCTACGAAAACATTGACAGGAGCTGACATGTCGTCGAGCTGAAGACGTAAGAAGACAATGAGAGCACTGCATTTGTTTTCAGCAGTTGCTTCATCAATTATCAAACCAATCTTAGGTTTAGTCTTAATGATCTGTTCAACCAAACTCTTTCGCATTTCATACGATATGTGTTCCGTGATATTAGAGCATGCTATATTTGAGTGCAGGATCCTTCCCATATCGAGACCATTTAATCTCTGTAAATCAATCTCGGACTCAAAGTTTAGAAACGGTCTGTTCAATTTAGCTTGTTTATAAGCTGTGCGAAATATCCTTTCCGTTGTAGCGTGATAATTTCTGAGGCTGTCTGCAACAGTTGTTTCCAATACGTTCTTCTCTTTAATCAACAACATCTCCACGACAGCAAGGTGTGACTTCGATGTCCGGTGTTTGCATATTTTACTTCGCAGGGACTTTTGTATTTCGCTGGTAGTGGACCCGTTCGATGTTATGGTTTCACGAACCCACTCTTCGGACAATTTCATGCCTGCAGTTTTCGATGCACCAAGGGTGCTGACCTGTTTGCATGACGAACAGGAGAGGAACTTTCCTCGCAACTGCAGCCACGGATTTTTTTCTTGGAATTCAGCTTTCTGAGTGGCATTCCAACCGTCCGGGAGATCAGTTTCGTCCATGCTATCATCATCCGATTGATTATTACTACTGACACCTTCTGCGAGAAGAATTGCGTCGCTGTTTCCTGCAGTGGAATAAATATTATTTCCCAAGGATATTCTTCCTCGACTCTTGGGTAATTGGTAAACAAACTAAAATAAATGCATCTTACCATCTAAAGATATGCAATCGTCGACGGCGATCACTCCCTCTGCTGTCTCCGGAACAAAAGGGTCCACCGATAGCGAAGAACTTGCAGCCTCTTCACTGGGTTTAGTTGTTTTACAAAAGAATGACGTAATTTTTTATTTAGAAAGTGGACCCAATGAGCTTTTGCTGTCCCTTCCACGCTTTCCTGACGACATTACTACACTCAACACAAACTATGGTGCTAATGAAATGAATGCTAATGAAATAGCAAGCACTCTCATGCGCTAAACTTTGAATACTGAGCTGGCACTAGTGTGTTTTAGAGGGATGTTTTGAATAGTTGATAACAGTGTATGTGTGTATCTTGAAACTGTAGTAGGTACCAGATAAATGCGGCTAAAATTACTGGGAATTTATCATTTAAAACATTGAACCATTTCTATGCTCTCTCTCTATACCCTTTGTCGGCGCTGCCTGACGAAGGGTATAGCTATAGCGTTACTGAGGTTAGCTAAGCTAAGTCATAATTATGAGCTAGTGTATTTGGCATTTATTTTTCAGAATGATAACATTCAGCTGAATACCATTTCCAAATAAAATTTTCACTAACACATAAAAATAACATGTGTTTCTTGAATTTAAATGTAGAGTAGACCAAACTTTTCCCGGAATGACTGATCGACGTTCATTATTGCAAGAAAAGGTGGGTACGCGGCGCGTACCCATCAAAATAGGTGGGTACGCGGCGCGTAGGTGAGCGTACGCCCAAAATAACCACTGCAGAAACTTAAACATACCTACCTATACACAGACTTTTTGAGTGTGTGTCTGTGTGTTTTTTTGGGCTCATAGCGGCTAAAAACCTGCTCCGATTTGAACCAAATTTCCAGAGCACTTTTTGGTGTACACAACTTAAACCCACTGAATATTTTTTAGAGAAATCGTTCGATTAGTTGTGTAACTATTCAAAACTTCCAACATTTTTCATATTTTATAAATTAACTTAATGCTTTTGAAATTCGCAGATGTAGTTTAGGAAAAAAGATCAAAATAAAATAAGCTCATCTACCTACATCACAACTTAATTGCGTTGAGCAGTTATAGGGAGATATAAACTCAACGGTTAGTAATATGTAAGCTATTTCAGACGGTTCAGTCTACAGTCGCCTGTAATCAAAACCTTTTTGTTGAGCGGCCGGCAGCCATTGCTCTTATCACATTAATGCACTTCGAAAACCCGTCAGCCAATAGGAGCCGAGCATGTGTTGATCAATGGCGGCAAGGCGGGATCGATCGAGCACATGGCGGGAAGGCGGGATCGACCGAGCACATGTCGTGTGACGTCACACGGACTCTGTTGCAGCGATACTCTTCCGTCGGCTGCGCGCCTGGTACCAAAAGACACTTTTCGGTCTTAGTTTTAGATAGTTTTCAGTCGGCTCTCTAAGCCGAGCCGGTGTCAGCCTTTCGTGTAGGTAGCCCCGCGGTACGCAGGTGCACTACAAGTTGCTGCTGCTGGTTTCATTTGATTTGTGATGTTTAACGACGCAATTTTTTGGCAAGGGGCCAAGTGGATTTAAACGTAGAGTAAAATTTTGAACTAAAATATCAGTAATAAGAACATTTACCATTATCATATCTGTGATTTAACATTACCATTATCCGTATCTGGCTTAGAGGATGAGTGTAGAACATGTACCCAAAATGAGTGGAGTGTACTCAAAGAAAGTGCAAAAGTGAAATCCTCCTTGGTGGCGGAGATGGAATTCGAACCCGATACTTCAGGATTTCAGCCTTACACCGCACGACCACACGAGCTCTGGCTCAGGGGGAGGTTCACGTTGTGAACCTGTGAACGTTGTGAACCACGTTTCACCGTTGATCGGACTCAAACTCTCTTCACGATAAATTCGACTTCACCGACAACAACGCAATCACCTTTCAGAATTTTAATCAAATATATCATCGTACGCCAGCTGTTCGCAATAAAAAAGAAAAATTTATGAGCAGGACTCGTACTTAGGGCCTTTCGAACTTGGACCGCACAGCATAACCATCACGACTGCATGGTACGCTGTAAATATGGGTATTTATGCATATTTTAATTTCTATGCATGAAAGGAAATAAAGAAAATGACACGAGATTTGGCTCATGGACTCAACAAGAGTCGCTCTCAATACCCCCTACATGGACCGCACGGAGTAACCACACGACCATACGGACTGTTGCACCCCACGGGCTGTTTTTTTTTGCGTATCTGCAAATTTGGTTCAAATCAGAGCAGGCATTTGGCCACTAGAGTGCAAACAAACAAACATAAAAAAATACAAAAGTTACTTTTTTCTGGGGTATGTGAAATTGAAGATTTCGTTTCGCTCGCTACGCTCATAAAAAATAAGAGCAACCGTTTGGCCAGTGAGCGCAAACAGCTTCAATGTCAGCTGTACCCGGGGGGCTACCATCTTGGCGACAGTTATGAATACCCAACAATCCAACCCTAGTTAATCCCGGAACCCAAGCTCAGAAGCAAAGGTTTTAGTGACCTTAGATGAAGGGGGGGAAGGGGGGGGGGCAGCACAGTGGCGCCATCCTCCAGCATCAACACTAGATGATCGTCAGCAGGAACTTCGTGCTGGTTATACCGGTATGTCACCTCCGAGTAAGCGTGGGTGGGGACAAAGAAATACTCTTAGCAGATGAGATTGATAGATAAATAAACCCCATTAATATCATGACCATGAATATGATTAACATTTATAAAAAGATTACGGCAGAATCGAAATCAGACATAATGTTGTCGCGCGAAATAGACACTTTTACCTGAACTTAATGTTTGTCATCATACCCACCATCAGCGTTGTTTAGATAAGTGTGCAAAGTTTGTTTAGCTGTACACCACATAATAACTAATAAAACCAATAGTTCAGCTAACTCATGTGAAAGAATTACCTAATAGCATTTGAATTACCATTATTATCAGACTCAAATGATTTGAATAAATGTGTCACCTCATGCCTTCAGCTTTCGCGGCTAGTAACTGGTTAGGAACTACAGTACACCCATGCCCCTTCATTATCCACCCACCCATCAGTTCTGGGAAACCCTATTCTTCGAAATTGCGACACCCGGCTCGTGCCTATTTGATGATATTAAATTACATCGATAAAAACAAAGAACGAATGCTTTGCTCTCATATTTCGCCATCTCCACTCTCAAAGGCTGTCACGGTTTTGTGTCGATAAGATCGTCGGTTTGTTCCGCTAAAGAGAACATTATTCTATAAAAGTAAGAGTATTCGTCTATGATCTTTGACAACGTTTCGACCACTGACTTGACCCAAAACATCCCGGCTAAATATTCCCGGCCTGACAATTATTCTGCGAAGTTGTAATATGTAAGTAGGTCCCATCTCCTCAAGCGCCTTATGAGATAATCATAGTCCAGTCTTATAAATCGCTGCTCACGGCAAATCTGGCAATACATTTTATTATCGGACACTGAGCACAGTAAACAACATAAATTAGAAAGGCCATGTGTGAAGTGGACAGAGCTCTTTGTCCATGGTGTGTCCCCTAAAACCATGTGCTCGTTGATTGAGATTCATTTTGACATTTCCATATAACAAAACAAAGTCGTGCTGTGCCCAGAAATATGTCTACCGGCAAGTCAGCGAAAGCGCAGTGCCTTTTGTGTTGTAACGCAATTGCAACTGCCCTGGTCGATGCAATTTTGATTAATGTGCAGTTATGAGATGCTTACTGATGCATTGATGCCAGTGGGCCCCTTGTAGTGATGCATTTTGCCTGTATTTGCCATTTGGTGCATTATGTGGACGATGATGACAAGAAAAGGCCTGTTACTTTAAGGAATGAAGAATGAGCAAACTTGGTATCCGTATATCTCGTGCCTCGATGGACAAGATCAAAAGCAGTTTGCAGAAATAATCGGTTTCTTTGTATCAAAGTGGAAAGCTTTCACAAAGGAATTCCTGATTTCGGAAGAATCAAAGCAAGCTAGTAGCGATTGAGACTATTAGTTGCACCCTTGTATTTGCTGTCTGGGAGGTGTTGCCGTTCATGGATGGCCGCAAATTGTAACGAACTCCAAAGTCCAGACACCCCCTCCTCCCCTAAACCAGAGACAGTTTTAAACAGAGCACATAGTTTGAAATTTTTATTCCCGTAACAGAGTGATCTGGCATTTTTCGTACATCTAAAGAACATAACGAATAAATACTATGAGAGTCCAATTGGAACCACACACTCACACACACACCGACATATAATGATACTGTTAAAATCGACAAAAAATCAGGATGTAAATGAAGACCTTTCCGCCGTTCCTAGAAAATCTGCACCAACTTCAGTCCAAAATGCAGTCATACCCTAATGCAAAAAATACGTCATATCCCCTCCCTCCGTCGCCGCATTATGACGTCAGGGCGTCCTTGCAGACAGTCATCGAAGTGGCGGGCAACGGGCGCAGACAGTCAGTTGTGCTGTCGCTGCGCACCATGAAGGTACTCTTGCTAATCGCTGCGCTGCTGGCCGGCGCGCGCGCGCAGGTCTCTTTCAGCGCGCAGTTTTTCCCAGGGCAGCAGACGCAGCAGTTCCGCGAGGACGGGCTTCGCACGCAGCTCCTTGGCCTACGGAGACAATTCTCGGCGGCTCCACCAGGAAACATACGCGCAGCATTACGTGCGCAGCAGGATCAGCTTCTGCGCAACCTACAAAACGCACAGCAAGGCGGACAGTCGTTGCAAACGCAGCTGCAAGACGCTTTGTTTCCTGGGCTCCGGCAAGAGCAGTTCCAGAGTCCAGCAGACCAGTTTCAGCAGCCTCAAGAGGAAGAACAGTTCCAAGGGGACGACGAACAATTCCAACAGCCGCAAGAGCAGCAGGAAGAGTTTCAGGGAACGGAAGAGCCAGACGAACAGTTCCAACAGCCACAGGAACAAGAGGAGCAGTTGCGGGGCACCCAAGAACCCGCTGTTCAGATACAACCGCGTCCGACGGTGCTGTTCCGACCTGCCGTACAGGATGGCGGACGCAATATACAGACTGCGCCGCGCGGGCCACCGTGTGCTACAAGTGCAGGGGAGGCGGGCGCGTGCGTTCCCTTGGTGCGCTGCATTACGTTCTACACGGAGCTGCCCGCGCTGCGCAGGCAACCGTGCAGGCTGAGCGAGGGTCAGATGGGGGTGTGTTGCCCACCGCGCACGAGGGTACCAGGTAAATATGCATGTGCACGATGGTGCAAGGGAGATTGTGTCCATTAAAGTGGTTCAAATGACTTTAATAATCTGTCTCGCAATTTTGCTGGACAGAGGTTGGATATGGGCAAAAAATAGACTGACCATTTTTCAATGGATTTGCAAGCAAAGAAAATAAGAACATTAGAAATAAGTAGCAGGTTTAAAAATTCATATCGCACCCTTGCGCTGGGAATTGTTGTAACTGAAAGTTCCAATTTTTCGTTGACATTGCCACAAACTTAAAGTTAAAATCCATATATCTTAAATGTATAGAGAGAAGAAACAATTTCATTCGAAAAATTGTATGGGAATTGTTTTTTTTTTTTTTGCCACAAGGAATTTAAAGACACGACAATTCTCGTCACGTAAATCTATTAGCAAACAATTAAGTTGTTTCAAGCCAAGACACGCCAAGAAACGGCATGCAACTGCAGGATGTAAATCGCGAGCAAATGTCACTGTCACACGGGCGTCAGACAACGCTGCCCGCTCTCTGGAATAGCCACGAGACTTTCATTACATCATTCGCTAGCTCGCGACAAAATTAACACGCTCCTAACAACCATTACAATGTTTATTGCCATGACTAATGCATATTGATCTACCTGATGCATATTGATCTCGTCTATCCATATTAATATACACTATGAATATGTATATCATTCGATAACATTTCCTAGCTCTCGGCATTTCTCAAGGCTTGTGACCCACAAAGAGATTTCCCCACGTCGTCGCTGTCTCTAGCTATGTGTCATATTTAGTGAGGTGGAGGCGTTTAGCTAGCTTGCTTCACACGTTAGGGAGGAGTTGCTACGTTTAGTGTTTGTTCAAAGCGAAAGAGGGATCCTCTCTAACGTCAATCAATGAAAGACGCATAAGGCGTTTAGCTGACCACTTGGCACAAATCAAATGCATTTCAGGTATAGGCGGAGGTAGAAGACATAAAAAATGTAAATTGATAAACTGGAATTAATTCGGTTTCTTTGTAAATGCCCTGAGCAAGCTGCCTCTTAAAAATTAGTTTTCAATTGAAATCTATAAATAACTCATGCAATAAAAGCAAGAATATTTCACTTGTAGCCTTGCCATTTAGTACAACTCCCTGTTCAAGTAAGAGCAAAAAGAAATGGCACAGCCGGATGTAAGTCCGACTCAAATGATCCTGCAGGATTGGAGTGGTAATTCCTAATGCGCGTGCCTGCAGTGCTTCCCTCTTTATCCGCGAATCTGTAGACGCAAGGACGATGACTGCGCATAATGTCTGTTCTGTGAATCACGGCCGAAGTGTAATGTCAATTTCTCGGTTTGCGGATTCTCCGCGCTGAAATGACCTTGATCATGACGCGATCTGATCGCTATTATGCAAACTAGAGCCGCCGCCCTGTGAGGCTGTGTGGTCGTGAGTTCGCCGAATTGGCGTGAACTTTAATTGTGCGGTAATATCTCAGACGGATTGTTTTGTGGCGAGCGGTGTGGAAGCCCGCCCCCGCATGGTATGGTTTTGGTGGACAATTGGTCTTAAATTTCATACTTACACATTTTGCTCTTCAGTGGACTAAACTGCTGGGTGAATTTCACAAACAAACTTTTTTTTTTTTCTTTCATTTTGTGATATACTATGGTTTGGACCGCATATGGCAATGGTCCTACAAAATCTTCCAAAATTATGCATGTTTCGTACTTATTTCCTCAAGGTTGTGGGGAATCTGTGATTATTCCGTGAATTTACTTACGATGGCTAAAGATAAATCAATACAAACAAATAATCTTTGGATGATATAATATTGGCTGAGATTTAAAACAATTGCTAGTAAGTAATGGCTGCGCGATTTGGTGTCATCACATCGGTAAGATTGTTTATTTTACGATGATCAATAAATAACGATTTAGGTGAATATTTCGGGGTAGTTGCCCTCAGGATTTCATAAGAAACGCTTCAGGACACTACGCCACTGGACCCTACCTCGAGCAGTCTCGTTCGACGTCAGAAAAGGCACTAGATTGTTTTATTACGTCGGGTGAAAACAGGTTATATTCTTTTTTTTTTCTGAGAAGACATTAAGGCGATCGAAAATGTGTGCTTCAAAATTTAATTTTAGTTTCGAGCACACTCTATAATAATGTAGTTAATCACGTTTACATGGTTTATTAGGACTGTAAGAGATGTTATTATGAAAATCGCAAAACGCTTATAAATGCCCAAAACGGAAAAAAGGCAAACTTCTTTTCAATGTGAGGTGCGTGGAGTTGTTTGAAAGATCCCATAATTAATTACATTTCTCACGGACGACGTGATTGTGCTCGACGAGCGTGACGTTATGATTGCATTGTTAGAATGAAATGAGACTTAATAACCAACTCAAGATGAGCGGTTGACATCTAGTCAGTACAAACTGCCAATCAAGACTGTGTTGTAGACCAAGGAGGCTGGAAGATCGTTTTTCTGTTTCGTTGTTCGTTCTTCTGAAAAACGAGGTTCCAGCCTCCTTAGTGGTGAAAACTCTGTCAGTAGAACCGTGGAATAGGTAGAAGCGTATAGATGAACCGTGCTGTCTTTGCTTGCCTACATGTTCCTTCTTAGTTGTTGGTCATAGGTGTGTTAGCTTTTACAATTTTCGTCTTGTTAGATCTCATATACCTACTCAGGATATTTTACGAAGAAATATTTGACACCAATTTGCGTTAATATAACTCGACATTGTGAAATCTGATTTAAATTGCAAATGCTTGCAATGGGCAAATTATATTATTATTATGAACATTAAAAACGTAACAAAAAATACATTGCCCAGCTTTGAAAAAAATCTAACAATTATAAAAAAATGTGCCTCGATTTATTTGCGTGAAAATGAAGGAGGGGTACCTCCTTGAATTTTTCACAAAATGTAAACAATTTCTGTGTGCTTAAAATGGCTGGCAGAAACGATCGTTGTAGAGTGGATACTACTTAAGTCGATGGCAGGTTGAAAAGGTCGCTTGCTATTATCCGACCACTGAGTTCGAATCCTAGCCGGACCGTATTTTGTTCTTCATAAATCGGCGACTTGACTGATTATCGACAATTTTCATCAGGTGTTTAGTAATAAATCCACTAGTAAGCACGGGTCCTCGTAGATCTGTTGTTTGGTCGTCGTCCACGGGTCGTCGTTGAGACCCTAAGTCCTTCTTCTGGACCTATTTCTGTTTTAGGGATGGAGATCAAATAAACCATTGAATTTCTTTGAATTTGTTTTATCAAGTTATTTATAGAATATATTTATACGAACAATACTTCTCCACTTGCATGTTGGCTGCTTGGCTTCAAAACCTATCAGTTTTTTTTTTTGTGGACAGGATGGTAGCGAGGGGTTTCCTGATATTTCGAGTAGAACAATAGCGGGGATCTGTGTCAGGATGGCAGTGCTCGGATCAAGTCGAGCCAGTGCATCTGGCGGCGGCGATTGTTTTCAACTACACGTGGTCATGTTGGTACTTGCTAAGACTCTTATGAGTCGACCAATTTTGGGACACCAGTTTCGAAACCCGGCGCCACCACTGGACGGCAGTTGTTCTACTAGATAAATGATCTAGGAGCTAATCGAAAATATAAAACTCGGAAAATATCTTTCATGCTGGTCATTCGGATTCTGCGTTCGAAGTAGGTAATTCGAGCGGTGAGGCCGTTCGGCGATGTGGTGAAGGGTCCACGATCGAATCCCGGCCAAGGAATGATGGTATTATACCTATATATTTTTTTCAACATCAGGCGTATCAATATCCGGGTTACCGACCGAAGTCCAGTATTGATTGATCAAGTACATATGATAACCAAAAGATTGTGCTGGGGGTCACTGTGCGTCTTAACACGACTGCGTGTTCGGTGAAACTTAACAAATAAGAGGAAATAGGGGCACTGGCATCGTGGATTGGGATTAGACTGGCATTCCGCTAGTCAGCCTCTAAAGCTTGCATTCTCACGTTCGCTTGCTGCAAATATTTAAAGCCAATATTTTTGAGTTGTCAAGTTCTTCTGCACAGGTCCGTGGGGTGGTAGCTCTTGCTTGCGAGGACGAATAATAATTGTTCGTGATCTTTTCATAATTTTAAGAGATAAATTCCCAGACTGCCCGTTGTAAAGCGAAGTAAACAGAGGGTGCGGTCGATGTCATGTATAGCGACACAGTAACGCGGGTTTTCAAACATGAAATTCAAATAGGTTCATCTTTCTCTACAATGTATGACCGTCTACGTGGTAGAATGGTATAGCCGCTGCTTCGGTGACGTCCAAGGTACTCGTTACCTGGATCGAATCCACTCGACGGAGAAACCGTTTTACCGTTGGAATACGACATCCAACACCCACAAGTGATAGCTGGAGTCAGGTGACTTATATGTCTCAAAAATGTAAAAGGAAGCATATGTCCGCTTGCTCGTGCGGTTAAAGGCATCGAATTCAACGATCGCATCATAGAATTGACGTGTTACTAGGTTCGAATCACGTTTGTGCCACCACGCAGTATTACACTTTTGCCTTTTTTTTGGGCGTATAGTTTAGACAGTAGCAAAATTGCCGGACGCTCCTGGCGCTTCGCGCCAGTCGCGCCCGCCAATTTTGCGAGCCGTTCCCACGACCCCAAACCCCACCTATACCCCGTGTGCAGCTCCTACGACTAGCATCAAGTATATAGGAATGGGAAATAGAGTTAAGTACAAAGATTGCTTCAGAGCCACCTGTTGACAGAAATTGGTACTACACCATGGACTTAGAATAATTTTTCATATTTGGTCAAGTGTTACCTTGTTCGATGGTAAGAAACCAAAAAGCAGCAACGCCGGGAATCGAACGCTTTACATGCGCGGCTGGAGGCACAGCGCTTATCACAGAGCTACGCTCTACAGTTCATAAACGCGGGAAATAAACTAACTAAACTGCTAACGATATAATTCTCGACCGAAGTAACCAATATATCTCCTAATTACCTACATGCTTAGTTGCAAATGTCTCTGCAAATTTCAGATCGCTCGTGACGTGAAGCGCCAAGAGCGGTCTGCAATTCTGCTTGTGTCTTAAACACACGCCCAAAAAAATAAAAAAATCTCCAAAGCCAGAAGTGGTGACAGTCTTTGATATGCAGTAAAAATGTAATGGTAAAAATGTAATGGTAAGTTGATGGTAAAAAACCAAAAAGCAGCGACGCCGGGAACCGAACGCTTCACACGCGCGTCAGGAAGCACAGCGCTTACCACAATGCTACGCTGCACATGTCTCCATTGCGGGAAATAAAGCAACTTAACTGCTTACGATATAATTCTCGACCGCAGAAACCATATCTCTCCTAATTATCAACATCATATGCTTCCCTTCTTCATAGTTCAGCAATATAGAATTACAAAAAAACTTCCAGTAAGTTCGTCTGCTGTCGAGTCAAGCGGTTAAGGTATCCAAATGCAGCACGATAAGGGCCGCGTTCGATTCCCGCCGACATTCGGCGGGAATTTGCGTCGAATACCTGCTTAGAGGAACAAAAGGAATCTCTGTTTCACCTTTGCCTCGGGGACACTTTATGTTTATTTATTTATTTATTTGTTTGTTGCCTCTCACAGCGCACAGTTTTGTCATGTACCTACCTAGAGAAACTAATTTAGCACTTATTTGTGACAGCAACTGAAGGGATCGGATTCTTGCTGTTGATTATATGCTATTACATAAGTCACGATTTATAAAATAAAACTTAGAAAAGCCGTCATCCAGAAACCCACAAACTTCCGATTTTTTTTCTCTGTATATCTATTACTATATAGATTTTTCTAAGAGATAGAATTGTGGTCATAAACTAATAAAGATTAATTAAGCGTATATCAGTCTCAAATGCGAATAATCTGCCAGAAATAACGAAGTTAAATTTCTAAACACTCGAAACGACTGTGACTCCATTTATTTGCATCCTCACATTTTTTCTGTACAAGATAGTCATTTGGTGGCCATTTTTTGCAAAAATGTTTAACATAAGTGGCTAACGCTATGCAATTTCTGCCTCAAGATAGGGATAATCATTAAAAAGTGCGTCGTTAAACACCACGTTCAACAATAAATCAACCTCGACACCAATGATAACAAATACAAATGCTTATCCACAAGAGATATGTTCTACTTCAACCTATCAACTTACGCCTCTCCTTTGTTTCTGCAGCGCCGAGTAATCAAGACCGACGCAACGACGGCGTGCTGCGCGCACCGCCGCCACCATTTGTAGTCATCCCACCGCTGTCACCAGCGCAGTTAAGCGGTGCAGCGGCCATAGGTCTAGAGCGCGTGCGCCAACGCTTGGAACTGGCCGCGCAGTTGTTTGCGCAGCACGTGGTGGTGCTGCCCGGTTCGGCTGCGGCATGGCATCAGGAGTTCTTTCAAACGTCCAACACGACCTTGGAAGTGGGTGGAGCAGCACAGAAGGGTGTCGAGGCGGCTGTATCGCTTGTCAATGAGTGAGTCAAAACCGGGACATCTCAGATTCGAACAGTAACCAACCAATATTAATAAGACTTAGATTTAAAAGAATTTTGTATTAAATGCAAGTACTACAAAGGAAACTCAAGTAACAACTAATTTCTCCCTCGTCGCTTTTCAGTGAATGAAAAAAAAAATATATATATTAGCACAGTAGTAGGTACTAAGCGTAGCGGATCGGTCAATTCGCTTTCACATGAAGTAAAGTTAGGGTATTAGCACCATTTTATATGAGTGTGACACTCAAACCGCTAGCTGTTCAACGCTATCTTTATTCATTTTTTGCAATTTTCGAGTTTACCTCCAACTAAACTACTTGTCACCAGATTTCAGCTGAGTCCCGCGCAGGGTACGTTCGCACTGCCATCGTTCAGTATCCTGGACACTCAGATCGCCGACACCTGTCCTTCGGAAGGACGCGGCGGATGCCAACCAACCAAGTATCGCAGAGCGGATGGATCGTGCAACAATCTGGCTAACGAGAGGTGGGGACGTGCAGGTGTGGCCCTGCAGCGCATCCTGCCGCCAAAGTACGACGACGGTACGTGGGTCAGCACATTAGGGATAGTTCTTTAAAGAAACGGACCCCCATAGGTGTCGAACTCGACTCTAACAGGAATGGATCTTTGTTTACCTTTCTAATAGAATAACTCTCTAAAATATCTATATAGGGTTGACTCCTCTTGGATCAAATCGTCCAGAGTTAACTTTCTGGAATTTATCTTCCTAGAGTTATAGATTCTTTTCGCTCAAGTTTGATCTTCACCTGCAACCATTGTAGGGATTAACTTATTCATCCAAATCAGAATACCATAAAAATAATTTAATTTAAAATAATTAGGTAGACCTCTTACAAAACTTAATCATTGAATGGGTTTACAGGTCAGAGCTGTGTTTTCAAACTACAGTTAAAAGCTATTTGTATAAAAAAGAAACGGTGTTGAAATACATCTGAAAGCTTGTGATACACTTGAATTAAGATACAGTGACACATAGAAATACATACAAAAACAAATCTTTCAACGTTCCCCATTTCCTGCGCAGGCGTGAACGCACCCCGTTGGCGCGCAGCGAACGGCGTGCGCCTCCCGAGCGCCCGCGCAGTCAGCACACTTTTCGCGGGAGAGGCCGACCGACCAGATGAGCGGCACACACTCATGTTGATGCAGTGGGGTCAGTTCCTGGACCACGATCTGACACATACACCCATTGGGCGAGGACAGGGCGGTGCGGGCCTGTCATGTTGCTCCAAGGTACACACAAAGCCCTAGATGCCATGCTGAAATATCTACTCCAATCAAAATCATAATCAATGTAATCATTATTGCATTAATGAGATATGAGCAGTGAATTCAACTGAGGTTTGATGTAACTAGAAGATTCGTACCTAGCGATAGTATATTTATTATTAATTTCGATTAAAAGTGCTTTATAAACCTCATGGAAATAAATATATGCCATTTTATATTTATCTCATCTTCGTAATTGGTTCGGAGGAAAGAAAAAAAAACTATCGTTCTATGAACGATCTCATTATCTGTACCATATTTTTGTAGTGACAAATATGACTTCATCACTACAGTTCTAGAGCTAAATTTTGTCTACAGACAACCTGACGCAGTAGTTTTGTAATTTCGTCGGTAAATAAGATGAATTACTGTTTTTTATTCGCATTCCTCAAATAAAGACGCTTAAAAATGTTTTGATGCTCGAACTCTGAGGAACTTGTTTGTCAATCTTTTGATGTCGTCTATCAAAGAGCTTAGCGAGGTGAAAAAAAAACTATTTACAACTGAGGGTTTGGAGTACGTTTTTTTTTATTTTAACAGTAGCGGTTATTTTAGAAAAAGTAGTAATGCGTCTAAACACTATAAAACCTAAGCGGGTTGTTTGTTCTGCACGCAGGGCGAGGTGATAGCGCGTGCACAGCGGCATCCTGACTGTTTCCCGATCGAGTTGCCGCGTAATGACCACGTCTTTGCGCCGTTCGGCGAGCGCTGCATGGAGTTCGTGCGTTCGTTGCCTGCGCCCCGTCCGGAATGTAACTTTGGCCCTCGTGAGCAGATGAACCAAATTACTGGTTACATCGACGCCTCCAATGTGTACGGGTCCAACGATGCTAAGCAGCGTCAGCTTCGGCTAGGCGCAGGCGGACGCATGCAGGTACAAATAAATGTTAATAAACAATGTTTTTATTTATTCTTTATTTATTTATTATCTGTTTGTTAAAGCATTACAAGTAATGTATAAACATTGACCAAGGATACAGTTCAATATATTAGGTTAAATATTGGTAAAAGTATGTCAACATAATAAAATACTGTGTACCTACTCTCAGAAATGAAAATTACATACAAGCTTACAATCAACGTGAGATAGGCCATAAAACGTCAGGAGATTAAATTTGGTTTTGGTCGAATTCGCTTATGTTATAAAACACGTTGTCAATTAGATATGCTTTTAATTTTTTTTTAATGGTCCTCGCTCCTTGATATCGTTAATACTTTTGTTATGATACGTTAATGGAATGTGACAGTTTGGTTTTATGTGGTTACTTAATTCGTGGGTTTTCGAGAAATATTGGCAATGGATAGAAAATACGCATGCCATTTTAAATTTATTGATAAAACGCATTGAAATGTCTTCCAAAGAGTGTCCATTGACATGTCTAAAAAGTCAGCTAGTCGCTGAATTCTAAAAATAAAGAAAATGAACCCCATCGAAATTAACGAGGTTTTATCTGGACTTGATTTCTGACAGCAAGTGGGTGATGCAAATTTTGTGGTGCGCAGGTGCAGACCGGAAACGATGGCTCGAGAACTCTGCCGCCAGGAAACCGAGGTGAATGCGTTGACCAGACACAGCAGCGCGCTTGCTTTATGGCGGGAGATTCGCGCGCTAATGAGCAGCCGCAGCTAGCAGTGCTGCACACCATTTGGCTGCGCGAACACAACCGTGTTGCCGACCGCCTGACTGCGCTGCGCCCTGAATGGGACGACGAGATGCTTTTCCAGGTACGCGTTGAGGCGTCATTTAAAAAATTGGCTAGTCCAATTTACGAACTATCTTCGTTTAAAGGTTTTAGTCTACTTGCAACTACAAGGTTTCTGGTCCAACATCGGCTACAGAGAATTGGATCGCACGATCGATTGCGTTGTTGTATTGTGATGGTGTAGAGAACTCGTTTTTTAACGCCCGGCCTTCGACGGTGCAATACACACCTTACGCATATAGGAATGAGGTATTTTAGTAGAAGTTGCCACCAGCTCCTTGTCTCATTTAAAAGACGTTCTTGTAAAAAGCAAAAAAAAGTGTCAAAATGCTGGTAGATTCTTGTCACCTCTGGCCACACCTTAACAGCAGGTTAAATCTGCAGGAAGCGCGCCGAGTGGTGGCAGCAGAGATGCAACACGTCACATACAACGAGTTCCTGCCCTTGGTGCTCGGTCGAGCGTACATGGAGAAGTTTGAGCTGTCACCACGAGAGACCGGATATACGAAACTGTACGATGACCAGCTCAACGGTGGCATCACCAACGCCTTTGCAACCGCCGCCTTCCGTTTCGGTCACAGCTTGGTGCAGGGAACAATCAAGTGAGCATGGCAATTCTTCCTGATCTAGAATTCAGAATCCCGCGCGTTACGTGGAACTGTTCATTTGAGATGTCGAAGCAAGCCATTGCTGTACTTTAGATACATATCAGTACTTGTTGGTTTATAAAGTTAGCTTTTGAAAGCTTTCAGAGATATTACAGACTGTAATACTGTGGATATGAACGGCTCAGGCAGACCTTTCACATTGTTGTGGTTAAATACAAAAAGCCAGTATTAGATGGAACTTGAATAGAACAAATGTCTTAATCTTGATGCCCAAAGATCAAGGGTGCGTGTTGTGTTCACAATTTGTGAACATTGCTTGTTTTGTGTGCTAGGGGTTACAGCCGATTCGGCGGTGAACGCGAGAGTCTGCAGCTGAGCAAAAGCCACTTCTCCCCGTTCGTCCTCTACAAGCCTGGCGCACTCGACGATCTGATTCGTGGACTGTCCACCCAGACCTGCCAGCGCTTCGATCGCTTCTTCTCCAAAGAGGTAATTAACCAAAACGCTTGCTGACATTCTGTGGCTACAAGGAATTTGATTCACGCAACTATACGAGTTTCTCTCTGTTCTACAGCAACGTAGTTTTAATTGATGATTACCATAATATTTAGGAATTGTTCTGTACTTTTACCCCTGCCTTCGACCTCTTTTACAGAGAACAGGCTAAAAATCAAGATAAGACGAGACAGTTTAATTTTTCCCGATACGATATTTGTATCCCTACGAGAGATACTATCAAGTTCCATCGTTTGTTTGCAGCTGACTGAGCGACTCTTCCAAGGCGAACTGCCGTTTGGATTGGACCTGGTTGCTTTGAACGTCCAGAGAGGACGCGATCACGGCTTGCCGCCCTACGCCGAATGGCTGCAGGTCTGCGGCTTGGACGCCCCTACTTCGTGGAATGACCTTCTAGCCGTCATGGACCCCCAGGTAAACAGCGAGGGAAAATTGATGTCACCAAAATGTCTGTCAGTTTCCTTTTGTCTTTTGTCGGTTTCTGATTTCTGGGATCCGCAACTTTACGCAAATTGAATGTTGCTAATGATATCGCCCATAAGTTATCTCTAATTACAGATTCTCGAATGCGCTCCTTACGTAAACTTGCCTCTTTTATTGGTTTAACAGCCATTGAATAATTAAAATATCGACACTCTCGTTAGTATGGTTTTAATCTAGAACAACCTCGTTAGTACGTTTTTCGCGACTGTAATAATAAAATTGGAGCCTGACTGTCTGAAACCGACAAAAACAAGAAGAGGTAGGGAATTCTTCATCAGAAATAAATAAGTTAAGTGTCTCACCACCTTTTGGGCATGCACAGAGCGTGGCGACACTCCGCGAGCTGTACGGATCAGTGGGAGAGGTGGACTTGTTCATTGGAGGAGTGGCAGAAAGGCCCCTTCCTGGGGCGTTGGTCGGCCACACCTTCAACTGCATAATCGGTGACCAGTTCGCGCGGCTGCGTCGAGGTGATCGATTCTTCTACGAGGAGGCTGAACAGCCGTCGTCCTTCACCCCTGGTAAGTTATTCGGTGCCACGGTCTAGACTAAGTGGTTGAATGGAAGATCCGACTTACGACATGGATTAGGATTGAAGTACTATTCGGTTTATACTTTATGATCAAAGCAACAGCGCTATGCTTAGCCATTTTGTTTAAGCCAATAAGCCATATAAACCGAATAACCTGCAGTACACTGAAACTTATGATCCAAAATACCATGAAGCAAATATTGAAATATCGCGAAAGGTTCCTATAATTGGTATTTCATATTTGAAGCACTTCTAGATAGATAATAAGTATTTTCTAGACGACAATTTAACTTCAACATCCTTAACATTTAACAAACTATATCTTGGTGCCACTCTTAAATTTTTAGCCCAGCTCGATGAACTGCGCAAGACGAGTCTGGCGCGCGTTTTGTGCGACAACTCCGACGATATCGCCGTGATGCAACCACTGGCCTTCTTGCAAGCTTCATTCGCGTGAGTATTACACAAATACGAGCTTTTAAAAAGCATTTTCAAAGTTCGAACTTCAAAGTTCAAAGTTCAATGGCATTTTCAAAGCCCCAAGTAATTCAACCTATCACCTGATTCGTCGGTTTACTGAAAACTATCCTGCTGTTCTGGGTCAATGTCAAACGTCAACTGGGTCAAACGAAACTCTAATGCAAATGAAGCGTTTTAGGTTCTACTAATCGCTAGCAAGAGGTAAAAATGGCTGATAACTTTAACTAAAACGGTATATCCTTATCATTTGCCAATTGCCCTTTCCCTTCTTTCACAGCCTCGAACAAATTTAATCTGCTAGGCGCCTGTTACAGGAATCAACGCGTGAGCTGTTCTAGCGAGTCCATCCCTCGCGTCGACCTTCGCGCGTGGCAGCGATAGTGCCATTGTCACGATCCTTGCAGTCAGTCTTGAAGCCATGCTCTCCGACTCGAGCCTCTGGTGACTTGCAGTTACCAAGGCTTAACTCATATGAGAGAGATTCACAGAAGCCAACTGCCATCGAAACGTGAGACATTCACGGTACCATCTTTTCACCCGCTCACCTCCATACCAGCTATCTCTTCTTACCAACGGCTTATGATGCAACCTAGCTCATACAATCTTTCTCCTAGAAAGTTGCAATTTTTACAATCCTAAGATCTTGTGGGCAATACGCAATATTTACACAGTCGGACCAACACTCGCAGATGTACTTTCTTGTCATGTTGAATAAAAAGTACTTTAAGTTTGTAAGCAAAGGACGTGACTTTTTATACTGTGTCCAGGGCTATCTCATGACATTTAAAAAATCTGGGTGAACTCTTTCACTGATATTCTAAAGCCGCCATTTCCAGCCAACTCCCGCGGGGTGAGTTTCCTATAAGTTCTTTTATTCTTCTCGGGGACGCATTGTGGGCACTCTGCAAGCTATTCTCTTCCAAAGTGTCACGACCGTTTTTCGAACTTATTTGGGACGCAGACTGGTCGCTCTGCTTCGGTTCAGACGCGCTATGGGCGTCTTGGAGCGCGGCTGCGAACAACTGTAGATCTTCTTGCTTGTCGCGCTCGACGCAGGCAAGCTGCGCTTGGGCAGCCAGCAGTTCTTCGCGCAGCAACTCGACCTGTAGCTGCGCAGCGTCGTTGATCTTGTCGTCGCGACGTGTTGTGTATCCCCGGCTGCCCGCGACAGCCTGCGCACAGAGCAGAAGTCGACCAGCGCAGCTTGAAAACCTTGCAGTGTGGCCTGATGTAATTTGGTCAAGCTTGAACTGACAGGTTGATTCTCAACAGTTGATGCAAACTCGCTCAGAAGGACCCCATCGACGCAATCAACTATTATACGAAACCTCTCGATAGATGTTTGCAATCAAGCCAACCCCGCTCTCCAAAAAATTCCAAAATAATGAAAATAAATGGAAATAGCTCAAAAGCACACAAATAACACATGTAAGTGTACCTAAACCTACCAACTTGACTGTTCATCCAGATTTAAGAATTGGGTATTTCTTGTCTTTTTAAAGAACGAGAAATGCACAAAGTGTGAAAACCTCGTGGTTGATTTGCAGCACTGCCCCTTGCGGGAAATGTACATGGTTTTAGCCCTGCTGAAGTACCCTCGAAAAAAAACACAATAAATACGCAAGAAACTAGAAACATGTTTTTTCTTGCCACTGAAAGTGATCGAATTTGGTGAAGCCCTCACCTGCTGCGCCTTGCTTGCCACCTCCAGTTGGGACAGGCGTGCTTGAAAGCGTGCGCTGCGCACCTGTTCCCTGCGCAGAGCCACCTGTGCGTCGTGCGCCACGCGCCGTTCCTGCGTGGCGCGCAGTTCGAGGCGCTCCGTCAGTCGTAGCAGGTGCTCTACGCTCGCCTGAGTGCGCCTGCAAAGGAACCCGGTGGAAACTGCTATCACGTGTATCCTGACGTGTAATACCATTCAGTTGATAGAAATAGTCAGGGGACCAGCATTAATGTTAAACTTTCTGCTGACCAAACGAGCCGGTAACAGGTGGCTACGGTTGGTGCGACCCAATGACAATGGTTTGTACATCACACTAAGGCTTATTGGAGTATGTTGTAAAAAATGCAATGCTAATTAACTATTCTCACCCGGAATCCGGTGGGGGCTCCTCGACGACCGGTACCACCACCGGAACTTCTTCGCGGACATGCCCACAGGATTCCAAAGCGCCCATCTGAAGCCTGCGCAGCTCCTCACGCAGGAACTCGCACTGCTCGCGCCACTGCGCAGCCGCGGTAAGTTCGCGTGCGCGTGCCGCCTCACGCTCGCTGCTCGCCGATACCTCGCTCTGCACATGCGCGGTAAGGGTGAATTGACATAGAGGACGCGTTGCTCTCAGAATTACGAAGTGAGACGACGTCAGGCATTTGGAGGGAATTTTTGTGAGATAATCCATCTCATGTAAGCTAACAGAGAAAAAGTGCACGCAACCATAGATGACATATTTAAAGCCTTTTTCCGTATTTTACAACTTAAGCGTGCAGACCCAAACAAATTTTTGCTCCTACACTCCTGCCTTTTCTCGAGTTTTGAGGGTAAATTAACCTGATCACGTTTATCATCAACAAGTTGTTTTGGATAAATAGATAGACCATGCTTAAAACTGATTTCGTGGGTTAATGTTGCTTGGTAAAGGAACCAAAGTTTGAAAAAGAAAGCAGAATTTGGGGCTAAGGAAACCAATGGACTTTCTGTGTTAAAATCGTGGAAGAATGCAAGTTTGTATGAAAAACCTGGAACATCGAATCGCTAATACAACTCAACCGACCTTGAGCGCCTCAATGATACGCGAATCTTTCTCCGCCTCGTCCGCCTGCGCCTCTATGCGTCTGCGCTGGGCAGCGTTCTCAGCCTCGAGTGCCTTGCAACGCGCACGCGCCGCATCGCCCTTGAGTCGCACGGCTTCCTGCGCCTGCGTGGCGCGATCGAGCTCTGCCGCCATCTTGTCCATGGCCGCTCGTCGCTCGCGTTCCTCGTGGCGCACGCGTGGGGCTAACAGCTCATCTGACGCGCCGCCTGATGGGGAGGAGTTGGAGTTAGTTAGATGCTAGGGATGTCTCATTTACTATATTTTATTGTTAACCTGGTAGAAGGTGTGCATGTACAAATATCAGAAATAAAGACACATCTAAAATTACCCATATCAAGATTCTTTAAGTGTCTAAATATAAGTATCAAGACCCAACATCTAATTAAAAACTTGCTATTCTGGTAGTAAGGTTCCTCGACCTGTTCATGTCGTCATGAGATAGCTGAGCTTCCTGTACGCATGTTGCCGATCCGTTCTTGTCGATTCTTTTAGAACGTACCTTGACCTTGCAGCTGCGCCTGTAGTTGCCCCACCTTCCGCTGCAGTGTCAGAATTTGCTGCGCTCGACCACGCCGCGAATCTCCAGCTCCTGCTCCCACTTCGTCTTCCAGCGCCTTCAAGAAAATCACACATAAAGCCGTGCATGTTTGCTGCTCTTTAGGCTCTGAAATATACTAACAAGATTAATTAAGTAAAACAGGGGGTACTTTGTACCCTGTTAATTGGAGATACGGTTTGACAAACGAGCACCCGTAGTACTACTACTCGATGAAAACCAATTACTGCGAAAAAATACCGGGCAGCCCTGCCAGCAAGAAGACCACTTAGAGCATAACGGTGACCCCAATGCGCAGCAGCACGCACCTTGTTTGCTTGTTGCAGCCTCTGCTTGAGTTCCTGGCACTGGTTCCTTGCCTCGCACAGGCGCAGCTTGGTCGCAGTCAGCTGCTCTTGAAGGTGTTCGGCGGAGTCTGCACGGCGACCCGCGTCTGGACGCGGTGAACATCAGGTCAGGAAACAGGCACCAACACGTGCAGGCAACAGTCTTTAGGATTGAGGAGGGAGTGCGTAGCTTTTGGGGTTATTTGACACTTCGTGTGGCATACGTTTAACAATCCGATTCGTTACCATGTTTTGCAGTTTTTAATTGACAATTTTTATCAGCAGATTTTCATTATTCAATTTTCATTTCGTTTTTTCAAACGAACGAATTTATTTATTTAGTTATCAAGCAGTACCATAAGAAGAACACATAAATTATCTATAGGTACCCGAGGAGCCTATACATAAGTAACAATAACAATGATCTGTTTGGCTATTTATGTGGTGTTCTAGAAGTGTTTAATGCCCGCAAGTTACATGTCTTCCATTTTTTATAATCTCTATTACTTTCAGACATTCGCGTCAGAACGATTAAAGGAGTCTCTTATCATTGATAGCCAATAATAAATAATGATACCTCAGAAGAGAGTACATTGAATTGTAAAGACCTGGTTACACACCAGGTTTCTCTTCTTGCGTTTCACCGTCCCGCACCGCGCTCGACTGCGCCGATTCTGCGTAAGCGGTCTCCTTTCGACGTAGTTCTGCCAGCTGCCTCTTGGTTGCCTCACCCTCTGCGCTCAGTTGACGCACGCGCTTTGCCAGTGCAACGATCTGCTTTGCCGCGAGATTGTTTCCACCACCAGGCGCGGGACCACCCTCGGCGTCACCATCAGTAGCGCTTGAGTTTCGCGCTTCCTCTATCGCTATAGAGCGCCGCAATCGCCCGTTTTCTCCAGTCGCAATCTGGAGGGCATATAAGGGTATGGAAATGTTAGACGGCGTTTTGTGATAGCAACGCACTTGCTAAGGGGTTTTCCTAAAAATTATTTAAAAAAACTATCCAATGATGCAAGAATCTTCTTCCAAATCATCTTCAAGTCATTGCATTGACAACTAAAAGGGCTTTCATGACAACATCACAGATCCTCCATGTATCTACAGTGAGTGTTGAAAATAATGGCTTTAATATTATGATTTTTACAAGAATCCTGTAACGGGTTTATTATATTTTTTACTTCCTGACTCACCCGAAGTCGTTCTTGCAGGTGTCTGATCAGTTCTTCTGGAAAGAGGTGCATTCCTGGTAGTTCCGGCTCGTCGAGGAACTGATAATGTAAGGGAATGCTAGTTAGTTCTTCCGTTTTAGATCGGTTATGTGACAGATTTTAAATTAATTAGAGAATAAAATTACTAAGGACAAGAAAATTAACCAAGGATAAGGACAAGTATCACAAGAACGTGAAATGGTACACAAGTACTTGTGGTTTACTGATATGTACCTAGACTGTTACATCCTAAGAGGTAGAATAATTAATCGGTTTACTTGCCGAGCGATCTAGAGGATCTTCGGGTCGTAAATTGGCGGCAGAAATGATGGGATCCACGATGCTGCAATGAGGCTTTCGGTTTGCACGGGTCAGCTCCTGCTGTGCGGGTCCCTGCGCTTGCTGTGCGCAGCTCTTGGCCGGCTTTGTGTGAACTGCTGCACGAGTGGCAGACATAACTAGTAGCTGCCACTCACTGAATGCAACACGTCGAGGATGATGGGTGAAAATGTCAAATTGCGCTTATCATGTTTTGTTTTTCACGGTCATCTGGGTTTCGTAAATTTGAACTCGAATTCGAACACCATCTGGGTGAATCTACCTCTGCCCTTTTTGTCATTTTTTGAGGTTGGTTGAATATAATTGGGAAATCTCCTTAAGATTATTATTGAATTATTATCATTGTGTTCAAATACGCATTTAAAATCAAATCTGAAGTATCTTTTCTTTTTATAATCCGATCATAACTTTTCTATTTATATTTGTTTTAAGAATGGCTGAAATATAAATCCTCGTGGCGGGATGAAAACGGGCTGTGATTAACTACAGGTAGTTCTGACGTCATTTTGTGGTATTCTTTGCATTCGCTACTGTTTATCGACTTTTTTTTGACGTTTTTTGACGTCATTCTGACGTCAGATTTCAGTATACGTCATAAAAAATGGCGACCCTCGATTGAAACGCAAACATTTTAAACAGGTATATTGTATTCAAAATTGAGTTTAGAAGAAAATAAAAAAATACGTGTTCATTATTTTCTCACAAAAAAAAAAATGGTTTTAAAATTGAGGAGATTTCCCTATTACAGGTATTTTCTTGAAGTCTTCTCGAACCACCACAAGGCAAAATTATCATCCAGGAGCCGATTCCTGATTTTTGAAATCCACTCTTCCATGATTTTGTTGCAACATGTATCAACCAGCTGCCAACTTCAACAGATTGCCAGCGTCGGTATCGTCACCGAGGGCTTTATGCTCTGAATAGGTTAACAACTTGTGCAATATTATAAAGTGCAGGTTATATTACATTTTAATACGAATGTTTCAAGAAACGACAACTCCGCACACGAAGTGGTGTGTCATTGGACATGGAAGGAATCAATAAGAATACTTACTTACTTATTTTGTAAGCATGTGACTCTCTAAAGTAAATTAATTATTTAAAATGAGACGTAGAACAAAAGAAATAAATGTCACGTTGAATCTAGCGGGACTCTACGCATGGTCAGCGTTGGTATCATTACCGAGTTCATGCTCAACAACAACAAAATCGCAGCCATCGGGTCCCTATGAGTTTTATTCGATTGGTCGAACAGAATATATTTTTATAGATGTATACACGTTAAGATATTGAGCTAAATTTAGGATAAACAGCACCAATAAAAATGGCCGACGCACTCATCGTGCTACTAAGATCTTATGGGCGAATATTGGTAAAAGGCTGTGTTTCACTTGTTAATTTTCTATTTTTTTCTTAAATGAATAGACAGTTTGCGTTATTATCATATGAATTTTAGCTCTGATTTGAAATAATCCGGTGTAGCTATACTTCTTCAATATGTTACACCATTAGTCCTTGAACTTAATTCTCAAATCGGCAACCGATGCAGATTCATTCTGGAATGTATTAGAAAGATGCATTTATTTAGGTATACTCACTGCATGCTTTAATGAGATTCTCAAACCACCAGAATATAAGATTTTCACGATCAACGATCACGATCAAAATTTAATGTATGTACAAATAATATCTGTGTTTTATTATGGCAAAAATATTATATATATATACTTCATGAGTTGCTAATACAATGTATTACTGTCACAGGAAATATAACGACAACAATTACAACACAATTAAATTAAATTAAGATTCGCTTTGGTAGCTATTCGAGACCAAAAACAATATGTCAATAAAAAAAACGGCACTGTAAGTCAAAACGTTGTGAAAAACAACACCGTACAATTAAATAAATATAAAACTTTAGAAAATAAAAAGTTTTTTTTATTACAAAATGTTTGTCCTGCAGTCTAGTATTGATTTTTATCGTACAAAAAATTGAAAATTCTACATACAGAAAATTGCTATCATACAGAACGAGTAGGTACATGCTATGAATCCAGTGAAAGATCATCTTGGTAATCAAAAAATAAAATGTTAATCCAGATGCCTCTTTATTCTGGCCCTCGGCGCACAAATGTTTCTAAAAATAGCTAGGCCGAAAAGAAACGCAAACTGGAAAAAACTGCATTTTGTGGACATACAAATGCTAATCGAGCTCGGTAGGCTCGAGGAAACTAACAGCAATATGCAAATTAAATTGCTACATCTGAGAATAGCAAGGTTAATGCTTATGAACTTGAGACTTTGTTTTTGGTTGAGTTGTTTAATTGTGTTATTGTGCAATTGTGCAATTCCTGGTTAATTTATCACAATATCCTTTTGGAAAAACAGTATTATTGCTATGTAATTCACTGGCTGCATGAAACCGAACTGTTCGGGTGCTGGTAGATACACCGGTTCTTGTGAGATCACCGAGTTTAAGCAACACTGAGTTGGGTCAGGATTCGGATGAGTTACCATTGTTTTAAAGAAAGGTTATAAAGATAGGTAGGAAGGATTGAAGTTCGTACTACAACTTCACACGTCTTGCTTATCAATTCAACACCTTCGACAGAAGAAGGCATCGTGCCGGCTCCTGCCTTCTAGCTAGGTAATAGGAGCATTTTCTTCCTCATCGTCACCCTGTCGTTCACCGACGCCATTAGACCAGTGCCACAGAGCTCGTTTTCGAAACAGTGCGTAATATTTGACTTGTTGTTTTCATCCTAACAATACTTTCTTCCGGGATCCTTAATATGTCATAGGAGGAGCAATCGAAACAGAACCGGGTACTTTTAGATCAGGGAGGACCTTGGAGGGGTCCTACAACGCATGAACCTTTCGACACCACTTTTATTCGTTCCACTCCATAACAACACATATTTTTCGATGGCCATGTTTGAAATGAATTTTGCACAACAAAAAATTTGGAGCTTGGGTCATACAAGCTGGTTTGGAAATCCGTCATCAAGATGGCGTCCCAAGTCAGTAAAAGTAGCATCAATTACGGTAACCAATTGGCACTTCAGCACATCCGCGGCGTTTCCAAGGAATATCCAATGCATTCAAGCGAACAAAGGCCGATTAGGGATGACGCAAAACCTACAGAGCTAAAAGACGAACACTACACACAAACTTTATTTTCTGCTTTTCACGGGTTATTAGCACAGTAATTTGTCAAGTTTATTCCCTGATTTATAACAAGTCCGTTGCCTGGATGTTTCAGTGCTTAAAGAAATCAGCCAATTACAAACAGCGTTTGCAGATTTCTATGCCCTGTACCATAGTGTAGCACTACGGATCTGGACTGGACTCAGTCTTGCTCTCTTTGAACTACTGACCACGATTTCGGCAGCTATAGTTCGTTCAAAGCGAAGATGCCGCCATCTTCAGCGTGACTGTAACGCCAATCACCACGGTCTACGCTGGCTCGTGGGTGATTTACCATGACACTTATCTAGGAAAAGACTACGTGCTTTTTGGCACGAATTCGCGCATGCGTCTCAACTAGACGCTGAATTCCACGTCAACACGACTCTTTTCGGCTGATGCAACTTTGTTAGCTGTGGCGTGAGACCGGCCGGACCGGTTACCCCCTTGCCCCCGACCACTACCCCCATGCCACGTGACTTGAGGATGTCACTCGCTGCGTTTAAACCGGGTTTTGGCGAAGACAACGAAGAGCGAAGAATTGAACGCAATGACCGGCGTTAGGCTTAACGGCCTGCGGCTTAACGTGGGGATTTTCCGATGGGGAGGCTTTCTGCAAAATTGATTGCTTCACTTTCTATGTATGAAATTCTGGTAAAAAAAAACTTAAGAGACAGATTCCCACCTTTTAGCAATTGCAGATATGCTTGATGGCAGCGTCAAAGATTTATAATCTTAAGTTTTGAGTTCCAACTAATATCTTGTTCCCAATTTTTGTTTATGTCGATAAAGGGTGCACTCCATCGCACAGCTTAAAGTTTCTTATGCCGCTCCCGGTATGGTTTTATGTGGTACACTCAGCAGGGCTCTTAGCGAGGGAGGAACAGTAATGGTTTACTTGGACTACCTGGATACATACTCCAAGACCCATACGCTCGTAATATCGAACTGAATTTAACTGAATCATGGGTTACATAATATATTCTTGTTGGTCACCTTATGTCCCTTTATGTATAGGGCTCAAAACCAAGACAATTGTGTCTGTAAGGGATGAGTAAGGGGATAGGAATAGACTACACGTGCCGGCACCGGGTTTCCCCTCCTCCCTTCTAGGCTAGGTTAGGTCCATTATTATCCTCATCATCCACTCATTCACCGGCGTTTTTAGACCAGTGTCATGGGGCCCGTTGACAAAACCGTGCGTCGTTAAACCCCAATAATCATTCAATCACGGATGGGTTCATAAGGTGAACAGGGTAAGATCGAGACCAAGACTATCTAAGTTATGAGAGGATGAGCCCCTCATTGTCTAATTTCTCATCATTCACCCTATGTTGTTGGTGGGTATATAATCGCACAACACAACTTTTCCGTTTCACACTCCTTGACAAGGCCTGTGCCTCTAAATAGCAATTCAAAGTCACTAACCTCACCATAACTTCGTCACCGCGTTCATTTTAATTTATTGCCTCCATGAGCCCCGAAATCGGATAACCTTGAAAATGTTGACCGTTCAAAGTGGATGACGTCCTAGAGTCCAGTCCCTGCTCTTCTCTAGTTTCCTCTTACATCGCGTCCCACACCCAAAGCTCACAAGCCGAAGACGTCTCCAGAAGCCATCGGACGTCACGATGTCCGCCGTGACGTCACAGCGGTTGGTGATCACGCACTGGTCGTGTGTGCCCCCCTATTCCGTCATGTCCCCGTCCCGTCCCCCCTTAGCCGGTCAAGGTGCTGGTATAAAAGTCTAGCGAGTGCCGGCAGGGCCAGAAGATCACAGACCATCGTCGCCTAACCGTCGCTGACTGTTTTGTCAAATCGTTTGTCGTTTTATACCAGAAAGAAGCCAAGAAATTTATGTGTCCATGAAGAGCTGGATCACCGGGTTCGAGGCTAGCTCCAAGTTTCTCCCCACGTTGAGGTGAGTTGCATTTTTTGGTTCTTAGGCTTCTTAACTCGGGATTGTTTTCCTATAATATTGCTTCCATATGGAGTGTCTTTGAATGCTGGGAAAGTTTCTGAACCCTTCCGGCAGTTTCATGCAACCTGGTGTATTTAGAAAGTACCACCGATCTCAATGAGCTCAGAAATGTCTGCAATATTTAAGAAAGCCCCAATCAGAGATCAGATTCGCAGTATCAAAGAAAATAACACTAGAAGCAGAGACGCCTTAGCATTTTCATATAATTCTAGGGAGATTAAAATTGCTACCCAATGAGTCGAGAAAATGTTAACTCACTCTACAAAATATTCGTCCTACTCATTTTTTTATACCCCTTGTTCTCGTATTTATCTATTTTTCTTGTTTTATTAATAACCCAAAACTCGAACAAAGAAATTCACAATGTAATACGTCTTTCTCATTGATCGTTCCAGGTTAGATAAAAACCTGTGCACCAGCAAAGGTAGCCGTCGTGGCAACAGCGCCAACCGTCTAGAATTCGAAGTGTTGACGCAGCTGCAGCACGTCCCGTAGACGCCATATTGACCAACGCCTCCGACCGCCATCTTGCAAGCATTTGAAAACGCGAGCGAGACCAGCCGAGGAAGTTATACGTGCTTTTCTTAACCCATCGTGGACGTTTTGTCGCGTCGCACTCCGCTAGCCAGCTCCTTCGAAGAGTCCAGCTGTTAGCTGTTGAGAGTCCCGCTCAAACGAGTCTATCCAGAGAAAATGGTGCAAGGCGAGAAAGTCTGCACTGGTGCGTCCAGGAATGTCGCGAGTGGAGCCAGCAGGGACCCTGAGTCCAGGTAATTGCAATTTTTGATCAACCTACAATTAACCAACGTCAAATATGTTAATTATTTTGAGCTCCGTCATCTCTATTTACATATTTTTTATATTCAATGTGCATCTGTAATTGATTAAACGTTTGCACGCATCTTAACCTTGCAAAAACCGGTTAGTCAACCCTAAAAGTTTAACACTTCCAAAGATATTTTATGTCTTGTTCGATGTAAGGCCAGTTTCTGATGTCCACCTTGTATCCACAGAAAAAAGGGCTTCGAGGCTGTCCAGCGCAAGGACCGAGAGGCGCAAGAGGCGAAGAACAAAGCCGCCAAGTACGGTGCTTGGGGGCCTACCTTCAAGAGCAGGGAAAATTTTCTGGACATGCACCACTGCTGACCTCTCTGCAATTCTCTGGCATCAATGGATGGTACACGTTATGCATGTACCATGTACCAAGCCGGCCTAGTCGGTGTACTGTTATGTAACACCATGATTGCCTGGTAGTTTTTAAGCAGACTTCTTGTACCGGTCTGTTTCTTAAATGTTAGGGCCTATAGCATCTGTCCTCCATCGCTATGAATTTAGCAGGTTTGAGGTCGCAGTCACCGACTTAAATTAACATATGATAAACAGGTTATAGAATCATTTTTCAATGCTTTTTTTTGTACACATACTAAAATACTCAGAACTGTAGAAATATTTTTCTCTGCATAGCTACGTGAAATAGTTTAATCTTCACACGATGCTGCAAATGCTGTTAGTCCGTATATCGAATCTATTTATATTTTGTACTTTTTTGCACCAACTGGTCCATTGAGTTACATTAAATTTCATCTCTATTGTCTATGTGGTGTATACATCTTCCGCGCATACTTCACACCTATAATGTTGATCCTATTTTCAGTCAATCACACAGTCACAAACGATTATAAGATCCTAACCTACCTTTGAACTTTTAAACATGTCAACAAACAGGTCACACTAACTTATGACTTTTTTCAAACACTTTATGTACGGATATGAGTTCAAATAAGTGAAAGACCATTCTAAAGCAATTCCCAAACAAAACTATGTAGCACATTTATACACACTCAACAATAGTAGCTTATGAGATCAAACTCCATTCGAACAAATATAAAAACCGAACGACTGGTCTATGGTTCTGATAAAGTGAGATGAGACGTTTTTATAGGGGAAGTGACGAGAGAAATATAAAACAGTCTGGCAGATTGCGAGCATTTGCTACTTAAACAACATTCAACAATTTTTCAATTAGGCTTATTTCACAAATACAAAAACAAACAAACAAAAAAAAGAAAGGTTACATAAACAAAATAAACTCACCCAAGACCTGTCCGTTCAATTACGAGGACGATATCGAAATATCGGGTACAGTGATGGTCGCGAAGAGCTTCACAAGGGGAACCGAACGGTTTGGCGTTTTGGAAACGCTGGTTCTCGTGAGATTGCCAAATTTAGCTATGCACATGCCCGGTTCTGTTTGGAAGATAGAATGTTGATCTGAAATTTACTACAGAAAGTTAATTCGCCTTGCTTGTCAACCTATTGAAAGTAGGAATGTGTGGAGGAATCCTGTTGTTCGCGTTGTACCCTCCTTCAGGAGGGACTTTCAGCCGGTGGTCCCCTCGATGCTCTTCGCAGGATTAGGCTAGGTGCCGGCACTTATTCCCCTCCTTGCTTTTAAACTAGGCTAGATTCATAATTATTCTCATCACCGTCCACTCATTCACCGAAGCGGGGCCCGTTGCCACAGGGCCCAGGATGCCACAGGGCCCGTTGTCAAAACAGTCCGTCGTTCAACGCCACAAATCAATCAATCAATTCACAGAGAGATTTCAATATGCACATTCCAGAGAACGATGGCACCTCACCCTACGGCAGGTAGGGACCGACGACTCGAAGCTGTCGTTCGAGCTTCCACATGTGTAGCCGTCGTTCCAAGAGCATAGAGATCCCCGCGAACAAGCAGCCTGTGGACAAGAGATTCGGTTATTCTAGAGTCTGATATTCCGATATTCAGATGTCCACAAGTCAGAGTGGGTAGTCAAAGAAGAAACCTGGATCAGGTTCGCTAGTTAGCAGATGGTCTCGCTAGGCTACAGTGAGAACAATTGTTTCACCCACCGACAACTAGCTGGTACACTGTTCTGATCTGTCCGATGCGGAACATGGGCAACTTATTTTGTTTCGAACTTTTCCCATGGGGATATGTGAGGTTTTGGCTTAGAGAATTACTTGTGTTCCTAGACGCTGACATAAAAAGACGAAACGGATCATAGGATGATAAGTGGTCAGAGAAACAAGGAAATACAGCTCATCTGAGATCGGGCATTGGTGATAACAGTGTCCAACGGTCCAATTGGGTAGGACATGAAAGGACGATAGTCTGAGATTTTGTTGGGTATGGACTTAGCAAACAAAAAACAATCGTCCATATGTGAATCCACAATCCAGGCAGCCCCGTACAGGGCATGCACATGGTCCAGTCTAGAGAACAGTGAGCTGAGAACTTACCTAAAAGCAGCACGAAGAAACAACCTTGCATGTCGTCGAGGTTGACAGTACGATTGCTGACTAGGGCCACGCGGCTTGATCGCCAGCACTTGTCGCGTTTGGGTAGGTGGTCTTGCAACCACTTGTTGATCAGACCAACCTGATGCATGCGTCGGATTCTGCACAAACAGGTGCCGATTATCTCACTAGTCTCATGTGGAAATGTGATTCTCTATTTGTTTCATTACATTTTTATAAAATTTGGCAAATTGTAATATCATTCTCAATCGTTCAACAAAAACGCAAGATATTTCGCAATTTTTTTGTTTAGACGAATTAAGGCTTCACTTCCTTTGCTACGCTCGTCCAATTAATCCTGACCACTGTTAGACTTACAACAAAAGATAATATAAATACAAAGTAGTTTTCATTGCGATATAACGATTGAAATAGTTTTTAGACTTAGGGGACACAAAATCGATGTCTATTTGCTTAAGTTCTGGCAAACTCAAGTAAATATATCATGATTTTTTTTTAGCAGTCACTTACTCTCTATCGACGAGCGTCAAGTAGGGGCTGTCCCGCACCATTAACATCGCCAACTTCTCCTCGAGGAAGTCCTGTTCCCCTATGACGTCAACAGGAGCTAGGGTTAACTTCTGAGTCCTGATGATGGCTTCTGCCGAACACTATCAACTCCTTACGGACAGGTTACACAAGGTAGTGGTCTCCTATAATGTTGAGTTGGTACGTGCACGCTGGATTTATATACAATGAGCGGTTGGAAAAATGTAGTTACATAAAACAGTATTGAATCATGGGTCACATTGAGCCTTATCTCGTCGGGTAATTGGTCTCCCAACTCAGGTAGACCCTCTACTCGTCAGTGAACACAAATGAACACAAATAAACCTGTGACCTAATCTAACCTTGTTTTATTATTAATGTAGCCAAGAGATTACATAAAGTAGGAAATATGTGCACGATGGTTATTGGTCTTTGCCATTAAATGTAGGTACGACACGAAAAATACTTGGACACAGTTTACTTTCATTACCTTTAGTTTAAAGATAATAACGAGTGTTTAGCTTTTTTGAAAACTTTCAAACTAATTTAGTAGAAACTATCCCCGTTTACAAAGGATTTTCTTCATGTCGGATAATTAGGGTTCGGACTTAAAAAGTTCTATAAATAAATTCATAAATTGTTCTCATAAATTGAGTGAATAAATTGGGCAAGTTTTCTCTCACCCAGCGAAAAGTCACAGGTATCTGTCTCGAGGAATGCATTGCGCATAACGAATAACAGATCCACCTTCCAGTCAACGAGCACGTGCTTGTGTCTGCGTACGCTCTCTACGAGCTGCGCGTTGAGTTCCTCGTGTCGCGCAGCGTCGTTCAGCAGCGTGCGGTATTTGTCTTCCTCAGCAGTCTGCACATATGCAGAATAGCAAGCAAGTTACCCAACATTGAAATAGTTCCGATGTTAGATGGGTGGCCAATGGCTGAACAATTTTTTTAATTTCATGAAGGTGGCTGGCTCAATTCCGCTTCTTTTCTAATCTTTCCTAATACTTTTTTGAGACTTACTGCTCTTCTTCTGTAGCTAAAGACTTTTCCCGGTTGATTTCGGTTATGTGCATTTAAAGGTTACAGGATCCGCAATCCCGAATATGATTCATATATCATTTCTGTGTTAAAAAAGTTGCAATTTATTAACATCTCAACATCTATTGGTTGTGTGACATTAAATAATGAGGTATGGCTTCGAGACATGCACAAACGCTCGTCGTTACCTGTCTTCGACTCACCTGCAACTGATGCTCGATGGCTGCGCCGCGCAGCACACCCCAAGTGTGCGTATCGCGCAGCTCAAGTAGGTGGTCGACGGAGCGCAGCGGGTCTTCGGTCTTGGGGAAGGTGAGGAAGGCGACCAGATTGCCGCAGTAAGTGGTGACCACCACGACGACCACCAGCCACCACGCGCCCACTACGATGCGAGCGCTGTCCGCGCGGGGCACGTGCGTGCCACCTACGAAGCGCAGAAAGCGCAGGAGGAGCGATAGAGGTTACAGACATTTAGGTATTTTCAGGATTAAAATCGGCAACTAAAATGGCTTACTTACAGTCTTCTTGCCTATTAGCTCTTGTGAGCTAATGTTGTTAGCACCTGTTTTACCAAATGATTCAACTAGGATTTGCGATTTTTGAAAACTGGGTCTTAGAAGGCTACCTGTCGACCTTTTTTGTTTGTGGTGAGTATCCTGAAAATACTGCACATGACAGATGCGCCTAAACACGATATATTTTTTGGGATCTTTAGGCTTTGGAAAACACTAGAAACCGACGTTCCAAAATTCAGTAAAACCAATTCGATCTAAAAAAAATGACTTACCTTAGATGAAATCTTATTTAAATTGCAAACGCTTGCAATTCGCGGGGTATTTTATAATTATGAACACTATAACAAATGACTTACCTTGTTGGAGAAGTGCCCCGTAGACGTACCACAAGCAGTTAAACATCTTGCCAAGCCCTTGGTCGCGACGCCCGAGCTGCTGAAAGTCCGCGCTGCGCAAATGTACCCAGCGCAGCAGTGGTGCGACGAGAAGTGCGCAGGCAGCAATGCACAACCACGTCTGCGCAAACCACGAGGCGTCGTCAGTTCTTTGGTTAGCTACTCTCTCACTCTGTTTGATATTGGTTAGACATTTACTCGATTAGCCGCAATTTTTATCTGAACCATGATATATTGAAACAGTTTTCATTTTTAGTTATTAGTTTGATATATAATGATAAGGAAAAGTTGCTGAGTCAAGGACCTATGATTCAAACAAACATGACCTCGTACATGATCCTGCCACGACGTCCTTAGTGTATTGTGTTTCGTCGCCTGAGAGGCATTAAAACAATTTCTGGATAAGCACAGGTGTAGCATAAAAGAAGAAATGTTTCTAAATTAATAGTATTCATTTGATAAATTACAAATCAAATCATTCAGTAAATTTCTGGATCCCAGCTCATGTATTTAGTCAAAAGAAAAGTAAGAAAAGTAAGAAGAGTGTCACCAGTCTTTCAATTTTCAATGTACTAGTCGTGTAGACCAATAAGGGAATAATAAATAAGAAAAAAAATATAAGAATAGAAATAGTAACAACTTTGATTGGAAATCGAATTTCTCTTTGACTTGGAACCGTGCTTACGTCTGGCGTGAACGGCGACATGAACAGCAGGGCTCTGCTTAGTTCTGCGGGCCGAGCAGAAAGCAGCGAGAACGGCTGGATGCTGATTGCGGACGTGAAGCTGATTTCACTCTGCGGCGAAACGGTGAACGCGCTTGCTCCTAGAAACGCCTGGCGACAGACAAAAATGTCATCGAACGATACGTGCTTAATAGCGCCTGTAAACAGCGCCTGAAACAGACCAGACATAGGTAAAGTCAAATGGTCAGAGTGGATGTTAATCACTCTCTGGAGAAAAAAATCATCAAAACGTGGTAATGGTTGGTGCTACCCAACGCTTGTTTGCTTCTGTCCTTTTTAACAAACCTTGACAATTAAATATTTATGAATCAAAATATCGATAGATGTTGTACCGATATCATGTCTTCTTGTTCACAGGTTATCTCGGGTCGGGCCAAAAAAAAAACAATAAACATCGGTACAATGCAATCGTTGAAACGTTTATCAACCTTTGAGGTTAGCATTAATAATTATTAATTGATCGTAAACCAGTCTTAAATGCTAGGAATCTGCAAGAAATAACGAAATTCAATACACTCGAAATGACGGCTACTCCACCTCTGGGCGGCCACCATTTTGGTCTTTTAGTAGTGATCGGAAGTTAATTTTCGCTGAGATAATTTTACAATAGCGTTGAGACTCAAACGAACTATAAGCCAATTATAAAAACCTAGCAAAGGGTCACCTTGTTAGAGCCGACGATCCTGACAACGTCCTTAAACGTCTCCTGACTCGCTGTTCGGCCGCCGGCTTTTCTGCTCAAGGTCTGAAAGACAAAGGAAGAAAATTAAGGATAAAGTGGTGTTCAATTTTTAGCTGAATATATATAACTGAACTTCACGGGATCACATGGCCTTGTTGCCAAATATTATATTGTTAAAGAGGGTGTCTAGCTCGCTCACGCAAGTTCAAGTGGTGCCGATCTGTGATCTGTGGTCTCATACCTGGTTCAGACTGGAGGAGGTTTGCACATTTCCCGAACCAGTCTCCATCAGATCCCGAGTCATGTAGACAGTGTAGCTGTAACGAGTAATAAATTCAAAAACAAAAAGCAACCTATTCATCACCATTATAAGCTGAAAGAATTAAGTCTCAATCGTGTCACACATATAAGAGACTTGGGCGTTATTATGGACAGTTCTCTATCCTACAACAGGCACATAAACAGTATTGTCCCCAAAGCAATGCGAATTCTGGGGCTTGTGAAGAAGAATTGCTTGCGGAAATTTCGTAGGCGAACTGTCCGGACCCTATATGTAGCCCTCGTTAGGCCACAGGTTGACTACGCCACTGTAATCTGGAATCCCTGGAATCCGAATGGGACTAGCATAACAAACGTAGCATGTATTGAAAAGGTTCAGCAACGCTTCATTAAATATATGTGTTTCATGGGTGCTACCCCTTACCATAGAAATGAATATGTAGACGCCTGTAAAATTCTGGAAGTCACCACACTTGAAAGAAGGCGCAACGCTACTGACCCGGCTTTCTTACACTGAATCGTTCATAGAACCTTTGATTACAGCCTCTAAAGGAAGTGTCTTTTCGGGTGCGAGGCAAGAAAACTCGGAACCAAGACGTTTTTAGGGCCCCGAAGGCAAGGATAAATATCTTTAGGTGGTCTTGCATTTCGAGATTAATAACTCTGTTTAACCTGTACAGTGACAACATACAGAATCTGGATATTCATTATATGTCTCTATTAGATTTTAAAGAAGCGATCTCGAATTGCTGAATGTGATGTGCAATGTCATGTATGTATTTGCTATGTTTTATGACTTATGTTTTATGTCTTATTGTGTTTTATTATATGGCTCAACTGGGTTCCAACCTGTATGTCATGAAGGTTCAATAAAAAAATAAAAATAAAAGAAAATAGGATTCCAGTCGGATTCCAGATTCACATGATATCACAATTAATAACGCTTTTTTTTTCAATCCCAACGCTTTCAAGAAATAAGACACTCAATTACACAAAAAGCTATACGTACAGGATCAGAGCCTAAGGCACACTAAAAGATAAGATGATTTCTTTGTCATATTTAGTTAATTCAGATATTTTCTGTTATTGACCTGAAGTTGAGAGTCCTGGAAAGTTCGTCAACAACTTCGAAGACAAGGCCCGAACAGCTGATCAGGTGCCCGGAAGCGTTTAGCTTTAAGATCTGCCAAGGTGGATTCTGCAAGACAATCCACATATTGCAGCTACCGTGGGTGTCACCTTGTAGGCCAAACACTCGTGACCCTTGAAAATTCGAATTTGGTCTAAGGTCCTGGCTAAAGTAGCATTATTGGTTTTAAACAAAATCTATTAAGATTGTATATCAGGTCCCATTGTACTTATAAAGGTTGTGTATTTCAGATACCTTTGTACAAATTACAACTAAAGGTTTTAGAATGTTTGTCGCTTCGATACCTGCATATAAATCGATTAATTTTGCATTAATGAAGATTGATTGAGCATAAACTAGTCTAAAATGTGAGTCATTTGCGAGAAATAACGAAATGAAATGAAAACTAAATACGACGGTGACTCCACCTAGTAGCATTCCTTTTTTTTTCGTAAAGTTGTAATTTGGCGGCAATTTTTCGCGAAGTCAGCTAAACATTAGCGTTATGTTGGTACGCAAGCACGCAAGCACGCTAAACACATCAAAAATTGACTCACGTGAAACGAGACTAGCGGCAAATTGAGTCCCCTAAACCCATGCCCCACATGCGGAAAGACCAAGTCACGCAGCCGTAGTCCACTCTCTTTCCGCCACTGGCCAACGCTGCGCAGTCGCCTCGGGTGCGCGACACCCCAAGTGTCGGCAGCGTGCAGCCGCCACAGCGAGCAGTGCGCCGGCTGCGAGGGAATGCGCGCCATTGCTACGCGCAGCTGCGCAGACCGAGTTGGGCGCAGCGCTGCCCATTCTTCGCGCGACATGCGCCCAGCAAGTTCCATCTCATCGCGTTGTACAGCGCTAAGTGCGGTCAGTGCCGCGCGCAGCATACCTTGCGCAGTCGTCAGCATGCCGTCCTGAGCAAAACAGTGATGGTGCTTATTTTTTATTTTCACATTATGCTTACTGGAAAATAAGAGATTTTGGTGTTGCCTTAAATGAAACATGTTACTAGGGCCAAATGAGTTTTATTTATCACAAAAAAAAACATTTCTTTCAAATTTAACTAAATACGCATATAGGAAAAAGAACGAATACTTCTGCGAAGTCTCGGGTGACAAACATGTTACATTAATCTGCCACCTTCTTTTAACCATCCATCTAACACCAAATCATATGTCCAATATATATATATCTAATTTGACCAGCTTATACAGATTCCACTATCGACTTAACCGTCCTGCTTTTCCAAAACGTTCAAAGTGGTCCACTTAGAATTTCTTTGGGACACATTTTGAGACTTCTCGCTCCAATTTCAGTGTTAGTAAAAATCAGATACAAACCCGTATTTCTTCCCTCACATTACACATGGCTCCTCGTCGCGATCTATCGACCAGGAAGGCGACGTTGTCTCCTTCCGCTAGGCGCTCTGAGATTCCCGTCTCGTTGCCGCCCATCGTGGCGTCGGCGTCGACGTCGGAGTCGTCAGCGACGGCGTCTTCCTGGTCGTCGCCGTCAGTAGGCGAGACAGCGTACAACCACTGGGTCAGTGGAGTCACCAGACCACATTCTTTCGCCTGTGAGACTCGAATTGTCACTAGAGCTCGACAATCCAATGTGGTTGTGCCGATATATATAAAAAAAAATGTCAGCCAATGGTGGCAGGCGCAAGGATTATTAATATAAATATCCAGATTTATCAAGGTCCATAATTTTCAACAGAGAGCTATTTTCGACCTCCCGAGACGCCGCAGTACCTCAAATTTGTATTTTCCATTTCCATAGTGAAATACAGAAGTTCCATAAGTTCCATTAGTGCAGAGAGAGTCTGTTCTATAAATATTTTAAATTTCTTTCATTCATAATTAACTTTTTATGAGGAAAACAAATATACGATCTTAATTTTGCAGGCAAAAATTTGGCCTAACTGTGAAGAAATAATAGTAATAGTTGTGTAGGACAGTTGTAGACAAAGGATTTCATTTCAAACTAGTATGGACCTTTTTTCGAAAATAAGTTAGCTTAGCTTCCTCTTGTACGTTGTCCTGGAATGGGTGCAATGTGAATTTTTGGGGGCTCATTTTTGGCCGTTGGTCTGCAATCACTAGAATCCTTCTCCATTATTCAGGATATTCTTGAACACGATGGAACCCAAGGAAGAAGGAATTTCCGTGCCACTGACTCACCACATCCATGACCAGCGGCACGAGTTCGTCTCGAACCAGTACCAGGAAGTTTCCGGTGCCGAGCTGATTCCTCGGCAGTGCATCCAGAGTACGACGCATGCGTTGACGTCTAGAGCAGACAAAAGGACAAAGAGTCAGTTCCAGCTGGAGCCAAGCTCCTGTTCGTAGATCATTTAACATTCCAAACTCTTGCTCGGCAAACTCGACAAACTCCTGTACCAAAAGCCATCTAACGAAGACGCCATGGAAACCAAAGTTAGAGCGGTGAGGTTATAATTGAGTTTCGAGAAATGGGGTAAGGATGTATGCACTTCAATTCTGCAAGCCATGCTGTTGTCCAGTTATTTTGCTCGCTTTTAGCATTAGAGGGGTTTGAGTGGGAAATATCAATATAATGGGCGAGTACTTGGTTCGAACCTCAGATCGTGCCGTGCAGAGTTGAGCAGCACTACTGAGACGCTGATGGGGGGTAAATCCTCACCCAGGGCGCCTGAAAGAGCAGCGACCACCTCGTCCACAAGTTCGCCGTCTGACCGGAAATAGGGAGTTAAACGACGGCACATCAGTACAGCGTTGTCAATATTGTGTACGGTCTATAGTTTCATGATAAGACCACGGTCGTTTATTATAGCAACACAACCTTAAATCTATACATTTTGCATATTTATGCGGAATATACAACACTCAACACAAACAAGGCGAAACGTGGGGACGGCCCACAATGCCCTGTATTAGCGGCCGCCGCCAAGTTATGGTAACCACATTGCAAATTGAATATAGCGTATATATTTTAGGCTGCAATTGTGACATTAAAGCGTGGTCGTTTTCACTCTAGTGTACACCATGCAAAATTCCATGTTCACCGAACACAGATGTCACCGAGCTCGACCTTCGTTAAGTCGGGATTCGTTCAGACCGATGATCATAACTAAGGATGGCCACTTTCTGCACTTACCCATGGACCCATCGTGGACCACCGTGACTTCGTTCCAGACAAGCGCCCGCCGCTCGAACAAATCCGACACCAGTTGCACCAGATCGGTGCTACCCCCCATGTGCGCCACTGTCCGGCCGGCATCTTCGCGCAGCCGTGCGCAGTTAGTGTCTGCGCAAAAGCACGGTCATGATAAACACCTGACATTTCATGCAGCTCGTGGAAGAAGTACCTAGTTCGTAAATCGTATAAGGTGCACTGAACACTTTTGCGGCTTGTGCGTTGTGACATCTCACCTGTGACCGCGAGATGCAGCACTTGTTCTGGCCCGAGGCGATCGTGCAGGCGCCACATTTGTCGACACGTGGTAATCGTCACCGCCGCTGAAAGCGCTGCAAACGCAATGCCGCAAAATTTTTTACCGCGAGCAAATAGACGCCACTGCATCTGCACTAATCTGCACGCCAATGACGTGATATATCTCTTATAGTTACGCATTTATGCCACTCTTTTAGGTGGTTAAAAGATTCTCGCTAAGGCAACTAGATACAATTTGAAGTTTTAAAGGAGTACATCAACATATTAAATCAAATATAAACGAAACGTCACGACAGTTACAGATTCGTGTTTGTAAGTTGTCCTTAATTTAGAAGTTCTGTTGATTTCGTCGAAATCCTATCCAAAACCCAACTCGGTCTGCGTTGGTTGTAAAGGGCCAGGAAGAATGTCCTCCCAAACCGTTAAAAAAAAAATACAGGAAAAAACAGCCCTAAACAGCTCCCATACGCACCAGGTATGATCTCGGATTCCAGCTCATCGCTCTGATAGAATTGCACGTCTACAGTCCGAGGAGTGTCGGCGTCGGCGTCGGCATCAAGAGCCGCTAAGAAGCGTTTGAGCTCGTGGAGCAGGCCAGTAGAGTTCGCGCGAATTCTCGTTGATACAAGCACAGCTGCAATCGAGGGAATCACCAAAACTCTCCAGCAATATGTCTTCTTTGAGAGCACAAACGCTTTAAATATCAGCTGTAAGACAAATTCTTAGTGTTCCTCATACAAATGTATGTTTTATCGCACTCAATACGCACTCATTTTATTAGAAGCTTATTAGAAGCAAAACTACCATCAGAAACTGAAAAAAGCAAGTAACACACACACAAATTACCAATGCTCTTATTGACAACGTCTGTTCCCGCCCCATCGGAGTCCTCGTATGCGTCTTCCGCTGTGGCGTCGGCGTCGACGTCGCCATGGTACATCACGAGCAGCGTCGCTACTAACAGCACGCTCGGATGGACGCGCATCGTGAACTCTACTAGCGACGCCGAGCGTCGGGCGTCGTCAGGGGCCGGCTGAAAATGTGCTGCGAGCACAGTGATTTCTCTTAGTGCTATCGCAGCGCTTCTAGAAACATGCCAGTACGGCAGTGGCGAGACGACCATACGGGGAAGCCAGGGTCCGGCCTCACGTTTACTGGGCAAGGAAATTATATGCATTGCATTTGATTATTCTTGGTACCAGACGCAGAGGAAAAAAAAAATTTCAGACAGTCGGCGAACATAGAGAAAATAAAATATTTTATCATAGCTTTAACTAATTTGTCAAGTAAGAGAGACACCATGGTCCCTAGAAAGGAAATGGATGGAGAACTCTAATCCATTCCTGCATCGGTTGAACTTTATTCTAGAGCCGAAATTTTAAATCTGGCTATCGAGTTTCAATCTTAGCGTCATTCATCTAATCTATACTACATCTGAACAATTTAATTTTTCGTATGCCTGTATCACATCTGAAAGACATGCAAAGCGCTTGAAACAACAGAACAATATTCACAAAGGGTGGGTGGCACCCACTTTGCAGTCCAACGCAGCACGCCACTGACTGAGATGGAGGGGGCTGTGGAATCAGGACAGGACGTCCGAGCTAGTCGATCTGGCTAAAGGTCAGGACACATGAATGCTGCATGTCCTGTAAATAAATAACTAGATCACCTGATAGGCGCGATGGACAAACCCCGGCCTGCGATCCTACGCCGTTTGATTTAGATCCACTCTGAATCAAAAATTTTTAAATAAAAATCACTTTTTTTTTCTTACGCGAAGTTGTGCTGTTTGAAAAAATTTCGTTTTTAATCTAATTTTTGTTATCAGTTCTAATAAATTATAATAATATATATAAAGGTTTCACATTGAAATTCTCAATTTGTAATACTGTAGATTTTTCCGTGAATGTCTATTATTCGTTTAATTGAAATGTGTGCTAAAAATAAAAATATTGTATTAAATAAATTTAAAAAAAAATTCAATAAATGTATGGTTGTTTCGTGGCTTGTAGTTAACGTTGAGGTCTGATTTACACTGAGTCATTTTCGCACACCGTTGTAAACTACCAAAATAAAAAAACACATACATATCGAAATAACGTCTCGCCCATAGTGTTGCTCGCAAGGGTTGCATGCAAGGGTAATGAGAATTTATCTGGAGTAGGTACATTGCCCTTGCAATATTAGGGACATCCTTGATTCATAGATGTGGTCAAGTTCACCGTCGAGAATTGAGATGCTTAATTAAAAATAGTAATTGAAGAAGGGTATCATTGCTCTCGATCTGAACTAATCGATATTATTCACAGATTTTTTAATCAATAGTTTATCTCACTGTCAATTTATTGATGTCATGTCAAGCCTTCCCGGTTTCATTAAATCAGCCCATTGACAGATCCTTCAAGGTAACGCATCGAAACAGATGGTTCTTACTTATCAACCTATGATACTATGACGCAAGGAAATGCTGGATCTTCGATAATTGCAAAGGCTTTAGTCAGAGTACTTTCGATGTACTTGTTGCCAAGACTGCTAAGGTACAGAAAGCATGCAAAAAATATAAAATATTCGTTTCGCACATCTTAAAGAAACCCTCTTTGAACCTTGTTTGCCAAGCACTTGATATGATAAAACATTTAAGCCTTTCTCCGATAAGACAGCTTTGAATGTTGATAACAATTTCTAGTCCCCATATGTTGTTAGGGACACTAGAGCACTCCATGCAGAGTGCCGAGGTGACTTCCCCAGACTTCCTCAGAGAGACAGTTTTGAAAAAAATATATATACGATTTTTGGCTTTATGGACTTGCCAGGAAATCTGATCGAAGGAATAATGATTTCTTATTTGAATGTTAGTGATCCTAATTTTTTTAAGAGTAAAATGTTTATATTAAGTTACATAAAAAAATTGATCATGGCCTTTTGCGATGTCTGAACGACACGTGTGTAACTGTCATCGAATAAGAAATACATTTGGAGGGTAACTTCGATGAGCGTAGAAACAAACTGAAAGCTCCAATTTTAATAGAACAAAAAACACTCGAATAAGTGTTTTTCTTATGTTTTTCTGTATATATTTCAAGATCTGCCGGACAAACGGCTGCACCGATTTTGATAAAACTGTAAGCATAACTTTTTGTGTTCTCAGCTTAGACACCCTGTGTTTTTCAGTAAAATCAATCAAAAAGTTCTTAAACCAATAAATCTGTGCAAACATTTTCGAAAATTCCACAAATTATTTCATGCTCTAGAACCGAAAGTCTGCAATATGTTTGCGCTAAAAGTTTCAAATTTGTAGAGCACACCAAACACAAAGCATCTTTCAAAATGTCATTTCTGACATGAAATCAATGCATTTCTCCTTATTATTCGCGTTTTAGTGTCAATTTTTTATGACATTTTAATATTTTACTTTGAAAGCTAGTAAAAAAATTCAAATGCATGAGCTTTTGCCTTTAAACACACTCCAATGCATCGTGCCAGCGTCGGCATGCCTTCCCTAGTAACAATACAAACTATGTCCACCTACAACACAATTCAAGTTGTGTTCACGAAGCCCAAGTCTTTCACGTGTGAACATTTTCTATGTTGTCTATAACTGTCTATTTTCGAAATGTTAGTCAGGTTATACACAAACTCCATAAAACGGATCTAACCATGTAAGCCATAACCAAAGTCCTATCACATTGCGATACGATTTCGCTTATATCACTAGGCGTGCCAACGTTTGGGGGCCCGTTCAGTCACGTGAGCTTCTCGAAATCCGAGGCCGGATAGTGGTCGACCTTGGGGCCTGTACGGCGTTTCGGTCCCGACCCACCGTCCTGAGTCGGTGCAGTCGCTCGAGGATTCGGCACGAGACAAACCTCGATAATCGCGCGCACCGTTGTGAACCAGTCCGGTGCTCGACCAGGAAGAACCGGTGCTAACAGGAAGAACCGGACTATAACAAGAACATGTTTACGCTGAGACACCGGCTTCTGGACACGGTAAGCAAATTCTAATGTTTTTCACGGTTTGAAGATTTGAAAATTTGAACATTTGATCTCTTTTATCTACGGTTAGTTTTACCCGAAAATTGAAGAGTGGATTGCGCTGTTGCTTGATACGACCCGAAACTTTCAAGACTTATAAAAACATGTGTCTTACGGTAAACAAAATTATCTCTCAGAAGTTTTGACACGGTTCTGGTATTGGCAATCCATGTAGGACCAGTTTACGAAGATAACTGCCCGTGAAAGACTCTTCTCCATGGGCACAGCCAATGAAATACTTCTATTTTCATCCCAATCTCCATTTATATTTATAACTGGACAATGTAAAACTTAAAAGATACTTAGAAGATACTCAAGGTGAAATAAAGTATAGGTGACAGGAATTCTGCTCATCTAGAAATGAATTGTAACCCAAAAGCCATTGTAACGGGTCGTTACATTTTTGCATGGTAATATCTTTCTCTTACTTGATGGCAGTCGTGATTGTTTGGACACTGGCCATGTTGCTGATATTGGTTACCAATTGACGTGCTAAAATGAGACAGGCTATCTGTTGGACCCAAGACTATGGTTGATCAGCACATTCTAGGACTTTGGCTGATGTGCCGACCGTTGTCACATTGACCAACGCTGTCAAAGCTGGAAGAAGCGAGTCTTTATGCTAAATGTACAGGTTGGTGCGACGGGAGAGCCAAATTAGATCCCAATGTGTAAAGACGTTCCAAAACGTCTCCTTCTTTACTTTAGCCCATTTTAAACTCGTATGAAAGTCACAATACGCTAGTTTTCTATCTGTAATATGTAAAGGTGACTGTGAATTGGAAAATTAGCTAGCCCATTGCATATTCCTGATAGAGAGGGCTTACGTCCAGAAGTGGCGTTTCTGTGTTTTTGTGGTTGCGTTAAGATAGTGGTTCCAAACGATTTGTAACTTTTTGGATACCCTCGAGGAAATTCTTTGATTCGTGAGGGTAAGGGAGTTGGGAAAAGTGTAGATTTCCTTCTGCGCAGGAAGATGTAAAGGAGGTTTTTCTGGAGGGCGCACTGACACTGACATTGGAGCTCTCTATTTAGTTTTTGAAGATAAATTCCAGCTTTTTACCAAAGTCATGTGTCAACATTTAGCCACACTTTGATACACTTTTGTATCTGCTTACCTTTCCCGAGTCCAAAGTCGTGCGTTATCGGTAATAATTTTATAAACTGCACCTTGAGTAAATAGACAGCATCAGCTGTTTGATGCAATTTTTCAAGTATCAGTAGGTATATTGCACCTTTGATTTGATCAAAACTGAATCATCCGACTATCTTTGGAACCCTGAAAATAATCAATCCGCAAGGATTCTGCCGGTGTGCAAGTCTCAAGAAGCCCGTTCCAAGCTTGCCATTGTTCAACAGCGAGTGTGATTGCTTTGATTCAATCAAATCGTATTATCGCTCCACTTTGCTGCTTGGAAATTATGCAGCCTTCACTCACTGGCTGGAATGGCGTCAGTTCCTGGAGACAACGATCAAAGTTGCTGGACAATATTGAATATTTCAATCTCTGGTTGTGTCTCACTGAGATCTCGATAGTCTCACTGTTCTAAACTATCAATTCTTGAGTCAATTTTCATTAATTTGAAATATTTTTTTTAATTATATAACTTTTTATTTATAATCCTAAAATAAAAATAAAGTATTTTGGCCGCTGGAATTAAAGTTTCAATGAAATATAAGTGCAAATATTTGCATGCATCACATTTTTGGTGCTCAAAAGATATAAAGTCATAATTATAAGGCTCATATATAGGGAGGTGTTACCGAAATTAATATCAATCATGTTCAAAATTCCAGTCGCGAAAAGGAATCAAACTCAGCGTCCATTGTTACGACGAGCAAATGGAATTGGTGATTATGAATTCAAATAAAACTAGTCGTTGTTGTTTGATTTCCAAGAATGACAAATCATGGTAGGAACTAGTTTCCTCTAGCTTTGTCCAGCTACTTTAAAAGCTTGTCATCAACATCTCTGAAAGTTAATTGCTTGTCTTTAGAAGGACACAAATAGAACTAGGAAAATACCCAGCTTTACTTTTGGATATGAAGCAAAATTCATTTATGAAACTTCGATACCAATTTCAATGCAATTTTCACAAGTCTCCATTCGCCAGCAACATAAGAACGTGGAAAGGTGGCACTATATTTATCACTCAGCGATATCACACGGTGTAACAAGTCCCTTTGCTCAATTACATCAACCCCAATGAAGACCTGCCAAGCACACCACTCAGAACAAGCAGACAGAAAGATAAATCAGAAGCAGACCATTTCCACAATCATAACCACAATTTCAAATGACCGTCCGCATAATCGTCTCGCCACACCATAATATGTAAGTGTCATAACATAAATTCTACTGTGAAGTAGCCATTTTAAACATTGAAGTTCTTGTGAACGATACTGTCTCTACATATTCAGCTTTCATTCGACCCCAAAAGATGGGCTAGTTCTGTCACTTTGGATGCAGCAGGTAAGAATGTGCAAATATGCCTATGTAACAACACCTCTTATCAAGGCCTGCTGTGTCAACAAGATTCGGTGTAAAGATATAGTGGGGTCCCCGAATCTACAGCATGGTGACAATTTTATATTGCTGTAATCTCGGGATAGTGTTGGGGTTAGTTGAATTCGGAGAATTTACCCAAAATATTTTGTTGGTGAAGACAGTCTTGGAAAATTAAACCGGAGCAGGATATTTAATTTATTTGTTGTTAAGGTTCAAATATTGAGTATCGGATTTCAATGTGAATTGAAATTTAAATTGTACATGAATGAAAAACGCTTCAAATATGTATTTTATTGGGTGAAAAGAAGAATTTCGAAGTTTTTGATGTGTATCTGCATCAAATACTCGCAACTTGCACGATTTTCATTATTTTTAGTAAAAATAACGCCTCCTCTCCCATTTTGAATGGTTAACTCATTCATATGGCTTGTGAATATGGATAATAACTTTCACACCATATTTTCGTAGATACCTTCTGACTTAGAATAACAATATATGATCGATGATTAATAAACAATGTGACATATTATCACTGATCCAGCCTTCGAGTAGTTAAGAGATAAGAGAGTTGACATCTTGAAAGTCGTATTATAAAATTGAATGTGGAGGCGACCAACTTGACAACAGCTCGGGGCTATGTGTAACAACTGTGTTGTTTAGCTCGCGAGGGCAATAGAGTGAACAATACTAATTCATATTGTGAACAATACGGACGTCAGAATGACAAGATGACAATCCTGGAAAATATACTTTTTTCCTACAGGGTCGTATTCAAGGACAAACGCCGGCGCCGCAACTCCGCTTCTGTAGAATTTTGGAATTTTGATCAGGAAGTTTAGGAACAAACTCAGAGACTACCCATTTGAGGTCGATATATAATTACAATTTAACTGGATTTTTGCGTCAATTGTAAAATAACTGTAATTTATTTCAAATTTTCTAAATTCTTGTAAGCTAATATCCGAAGCGTTTTAGTTCGATGCCCGCGTGGTCCAGACGATATTATCTGGCATGCGTGTAGCTCCCACAACTTAGCATAGTCGCTACGACACGTCTATTGGCCTTGCCCGAGGATCAATCTTCAAATCGAGGACCTCGGCTTGTTATAGCAGACAACAAGCACCAAGGACGCAGAATAAATCGGCCCGAGTCGAGCCCACTTTGTCTGATCAATTGCCGTTTGTGCTATCTGCACCGGCGAGACGCCGTAATGTTGATTGGTTCGTGGTGTTTAACGATGCACTGATTTGACAACGGGCCATGTGACACTGGTATAAAATACAGATTTGAGAGAAAAGGCGATGTGTGTTATCAGGGAAAATGTTCACTCATGAAAAATGTTACCAATTTTTTTAAATAAAAATTCAACCGGGCCAACGCAAGTACTTTTAGTAGCTATCAGTTGTTAAATGACTGGTTAGTAAATTAACTGTCAGTTATATCGTTTTACCGTTTTACTGTCAATTAGTGGCATTGACTTCTAGCTATTGGGCGACTGGGCGCAATACCTGAGGTGTGTACCTCCGACCTGGTAATTGTCACTAATTTTGATTTGGAGAAGAAACTTTGGTCGAAAAATCTTTCCCCTCCCGTGCGAAAAAACTACTTCGTAACTGCAGCATGATTTCCGTATCTCTCAAGAAGATACCAGTAAAGTGCACTTGACAATATTTAAAACAATCTAATATTTAATCAATTTTCTGGTAACTTAACTTTTGACTGGTTTCGTAGGTCCGTCGAGGATTGGGCCAGCTGAATCCAGCGGCGCGCGGCCTGAGCGTCGGCCGATGTCTGGCCAGTGGTGAGATTACTGGCACCCACCACCTCACCTACCTCACGGACGACGAGCGCATGATGAAGGAAACCGGTGAGTGCAACGTGCAACCAAGCTAGGTGCAAAGAAAAGATGAACTGGTCAATGCACGCTTGTGTACGCAGTCCACCTACTATGTTTATTTATATTTTGACCGTAACTCCACTTCTACAACTTAGGAAAACTCTAAAGAACTCGGATTATTAGTGGAATTTAACGTGATCTGGTGACGAAACCCGTGTATAAGGGGATTACAGCATCCCGAGAAAATAGATACAAAGTCATAAATTTAGAATTGTTGTAAATTATACAAAAATTATATAAATTTTATACATTATACATTATACATTACCACATTTTGAACATTTCTAAGACTGCCCCCCCCCCCCCCCCTTCACCAAAATTCGCAGAAAATCACCGTGTACCCGTCTTTTTGTTCAGCACTACGTCACTGTTTCAATGTGCTAGTTACCTAGGTGTAAAGTGCTCTTGTGACTCTGCCATGTCGTTGCAGTGGCGAAGCTGGCTGCTGAGGTGATCGCTCCACACGTCAAGCAAATGGACCACGACTCGCTGTTTCATCCCAGTGTAGTCGACATGTGCTTTCAAAACGGGGTGAGTCTCTTCGAATGGCCACAGAAGAAGTCAATATTTACCTCTGAAACATGTTGGCCGTCAGAATTGATTGATTGGCTTCGTTGTCGAATTTATTCCATTCCATTGCTATTTTATTTCAGGTCTAATTGCCTGATGGGAAGGGGTGAGTTATGAGAGTTGGTCACACAGCTTAGATGAGTTGATACGGATTGAAATATTGAAAACTAACAAGATAAACACAAGTCGAACAAAGGCTCGATTAGTTTATACTTGAAAACTTAAAACCCTATTGCACATGACTTTTTGGGACGCACCAAAAAAAAAGTTTGAATTGCATACCTGGAAAACTTTACATAGAAAAGTCGAAATCTTCAGGCCAAATAGCAGTGATATTTGTAGCTATGCCCCTAAGCCAGCCGTAGTGGTTGTGATGGTACCACATTTTCCTTCTGTAGTCTCCCCCCCCCCCCCCACCCCCCAGCCACAACAACATAAACAAAATTCGTAAGAGCATCCCGTCTCACGCATTGATGGTTCGCCTACAGCTGATGGGCATTGAAGTGCCTACGGAGCTCGGAGGTACCGGCTCCAACTTCATGGTCGCCATGCTGGTAGTGGAGGAGCTAGCCAAGGTGGATCCCGCAGTGGCGGCTTTCGTCGACATCCACAACACGCTTGTCAACTCGCTCTTCATCAAGCTCGGCACACCCGAACAGAACGCCAAGTACCTACCCATTCTCTCTCAGACCGCCGTGAGTAAACCCTTACCATCCAACCTCCATAAGCCACATTTGTTTCGAATGAGAATAACATTTAGAATCTAATATTTGTGTCAACGAGAAATAAAGTACTGCAGTATTTTCCGAATTAGAACCACCTATAAAAATCGCACGCCATAAATTTACTCATGAGAACTAACAGATTTATAGAAGGTAGTGTGTCGTCCATTTTTACATGTTGGTTCTAGTTTTGAAAGTACCATGCACGACGTGAACCTAGGATTATACCTTCTTCTGTGCTAGGACATTCTATCTGACCTTGGAACGTCTGACCAAGGTCGTGTCGGTTTTCCGCAACATGGTTTCTGTTCTTATTGGGTGCTTGCACAGTATATTGGCCGACTGGGATTGTTTTGTTTTATATTGTCGCTCCTATTAAATGGAACGAGATTAGCCCAAGCCCTGCTATTGAGCAAATAAATGAACGCCAAAACTAATTAGCTGACATGTTCATTGAAAAAGTTAATTAACACTTAGAATTCTGGAGGGAAGTCCTTTAAGAAAAATGGGAGTACAACTTAGTCGCTCCTTTCTGTGCATCATCTTCATCAACTTCGCTGAATTTAATGCTACTCGACGAGGTGATCAAAGTCTTTTGACTGTTCCAAAACCCTCGTTTGTACGTTTCTTCCTCCCAGGCCGGAAGCTTCTGTCTGACCGAGCCCCTGTCCGGCACCGACGCGTTTGCGCTCAAGACTACTGCCAAGCTCGATGGCGACCACTATGTCATCAACGGCTCCAAGATGTGGATCTCCAACTCAGACATCGCCGGCGTCTACCTCGTTATGGCCAACGCAGACCCTTCAAAGGGATACAAGGTGGGTACACATGCACTTGGGGGAACGACTGTCGTGAAAGCTTGATTGATTGTTAGATGAACGTTTGAGACATTTTTACACAATTCTTTTACATAATTATTTTATCTTTTTAGCATACTCATTTTTACGTTACCTTTTCATTCAAATATACCACATTCTTCAAAATATCTTCATTCATTAAACGTAGACATTCTACTTTTCAACACTTTTTTCAAATTTCTTTAATTTTGATCCACATGAAAACTGTAAAACCGAGAATGTAACAAGCTTTGACCGAATACATATATCAGTTTGGAAAGCGTGAGTTCTCCCTAGGCTCTACGTCATCGCCCTAGCTGTGAGAAACAATAAAATATGTTTTGAAAACCACAAAGTGGGCTCTCAAGTGTAACGGCTTTTCTAAAAAGCAGTCAAATATTCCGTAAAACGGGTGACATTGCCACTTACGTAAACAGTACTTTACAGTACTTGTAATGTAACAGCCACTTACAGTACTTGCGGTTGAAAGGTAAATATCTTACTTGTCTACATATTTTATAGCATAAAGCTTTGTTCATATTTATCTAAAGTGCTATTCGACGTACCCCTGTGAATGGTATTGTTAAAAAGTGGTCGATGACAACTTGCAGTCCTTGTAAAGCATGTCGTGCTCTGGCAGGGCATCACGTGCTTTATCGTGGACCGCGACACTCCGGGACTGGTGATCGGCAAAAAGGAGGACAAACTGGGGATCCGTGCCTCAGGGACGTGCATGCTGCACTTCGATAACATGAGGGTAAGTTATTCCTATTATTAAACCTATTCACAATGTGCCATGAAACTCTTTTTGACCATGAAACTACAATGCCAGTCAAGGGTTAGGGTGTAACCTCTGTAATACGGGACTCTGATGGGTATTTTTCGTAATTCCTGAGTCCTCTATACATTTTTATGGGGTTCAGTCACATCGTCAGTCAATCTTATTTTTAAGATTTAATCAATGACGTGCATTTCTTGTGTGTCTCGGCGAAGCCAAAGAGCAAATTAAAGAGCATTTTAAATTTCCGATATTTCTTGATTGACGTGATCTGTATTATCGACGGTAATTAAAATAAGATGAGTGGCCATAATTCAGTTGAAAAAGGATCGAATGCTATCAAAATTTCATTGTTTCCCAGATTATATTTTGGTGGAACTGAATCAACCCTACTAATGAAACTTCAGAAGTTCTTGGAAATAACGTCGAGCTAATAAAAGCAATGTGAATGAGAAATTTAACGACGAAATTTTTAGCTGATCGATTGAACAGTCACGAACATTCAATGGAGTCAAACACCAAATAAACTGACAATCTACCGTCTCACTGTTAAGCTATAAAGAAAAGAATAGTGATTATATAAGTATATCACAAATAATATTCTCTAAAAGTGTGGAGACCGATTGTTGGACAGGGATCAACTTGAACCTGTAGTTGAACACAATCTTTCATTGCATTCGGTGATTTAAATTCGATCGAGTGATCAATGATTGCATTCTTCATCCTCCCTGAATCGGCATTCCACTGAGATTGCAACGACCCAGCGCAGACTAGGCTTACGAAGCAAAAAATAAAATATCTTTGTTGTAATAATTGTCTCAAATGTGTTCGTCTGCTTTCGAGCAGAGCCCCGTTCAACCCAAGATTCCCGTGCAACCCAAAGATATTGGTTTCACTAGAACGCGTCGTCAATCACGGTTCAGAGTACAGATTTTGCGGAGAAAGTTTTTGTCTCTAATTACAAAATCCTGCAAATTACGAGCACCCATAATTTAATCAAAAATGAGTAAGGGCTGACTGCTCTTTCACACCCAACAGTGTTGGTTTTGGACCATTCCCTGGCTGGACCCCCCCGGTCTGACGGTGTTTTTCCTTATAAAGGTACCCGCAGCCAACATCCTGGGGCAACTGGGCCACGGCTACAAGTACGCTGCCGGGTTCCTCAACGAGGGACGTATCGGCATCGGTGCTCAGATGGTCGGTTGCGCACAGGGTGCCCTGGACGCAACTGTGCCGTACACGCTCGAGCGCAAGCAGTTTGGACAGCCAATCTTCAACTTCCAGGCGAGTACCTTGCCCACCCCAGCTAAAAATTTACCAATATGTCGACTTTTTTCGACAAGCTGCGAGGTGATTGATGAGCATCGGTAGCTTTTTCTAAGTTAACTTCTTGCATAACCAGCTGCAACCGCATCTCTTTTACTTTATTGACACTTTTCGCTTCTCATTTGAATATTATCTTGAGACTGAGAAAAATGTATTATATGAAACTTGAAGCTTACCCCGTGGTGACTGTTCTATGTGCTTGCGCAGTCGATGCAGCACCAGATTGCGCAGGCTGCCATCCAGATCGAGGCTGCGCGTCTGCTTGTCTACAACGCCGCTCGGCTGCGCGAAGCAGGCCTACCATTCGTCAAAGAAGCCGCGATGGCCAAGTACTTTGCTTCCGGTAAGTGGAATCTGAGAGCCAATAGTTAGGGTTGTGATCTCCTTGTACAGATACTGCATTTCAGTGAATTAGTGAACTAAGGCGATAAGTAGCGCCATAAGACTTTGGTAAGGGGAGTGATCTACTTAACTGGTATAGAAATGCAGATTATACAGCCGCACTACAAAAATGCACTAAAATATGTTTCAGTCACTAAATGTACCTAATTCAGCCGAACCAAAGAACATAACGATCTACCAAATAGCAATGTTTCAATTGGGGGCTGGGGGGAGGCATGATTTAAGGTCGTTTTAGATCATTGGTGGGGCTCGTGGTATCGCGTTAGTTTTTTAGTCCAGTCGTCCATAGTTTTTTTGTGGCGTTAGGTTTTACAGTTCACTCTCAAAGTGGCAACGGCCACAGCTCGATTCCAGTCTAGTCGTAAATTATACTTCAACGACAAACCATAAGACCCTAAATTTAAATGTATTTTTCTCGTCTCGTCTCTGCAGAAATGGCGGTGACGGTAACTGCCAAATGCATCGACCTAATGGGAGGAGTCGGCTTCACCAAGGACTTCCCTCAGGAGAAGTTCTACCGTGACGCCAAGATCGGGAACATCTACGAAGGAACAAGCAATATTCAATTGACCACGGTGGCCAAGCACATCGCGAAAGAGTACAGTTCGTGATGACATCGAAATGTGAAGATATCTCCCAGCACGCGTGAAGCTCTCAGACATAATAAGACACGAAACTAGGACGACGACGGTTGGACGAAGACGCTGTTAATACGATGCAGTGGAAAAGTTCATTTCAGCCATTTAGCCATATCTATATTGCCAATTCCTATGATGCCAAGCTTGCAACCTTTTGGTCTTTGATCGACTCAATTAAGCAAATGATAAAAAAAGTTGTTATAATGTTATTTCTATGGAAAGTTTGTTCGCTTTTGTATGTAAAATTTCTATGAAGCACGGCTAGTTTTTTGAATGGAAATATATATAAAATCTTTTCATTAACTGCCAGCTATATATTTTTTTATTGCACCTGTCTAAAGTTGTTCAGCACCGTTAATGATCGTCACAAGTCAATTACAGACAATGATCTGTTTTGTGCTGCATGATTCGCACGGAAATTTACGAAAATTTCGTGCAAATAGGCCCGGCCTGTTATATAGGTCCATATTACCATGTGAAAGTCAAAACATTATTATGATTTTGCCGATTCTGTATTTTCAGTCACCTTCAGTTTTATGTCAATGATAGCTGATAAATAGAAACCTTCCTTAATTTTTTGTATGGGATCAGCAGACTAGAAGTACAGGTTGACGGTCTTTCCTCGGTAATTTTGGGTAAGTCCAGATTATTCCTACGCAAAGAAGAATCACCGTCCAAATACCTGAAATTGACCAACTTTTAAAAACCTCCCACGAGAGGTTGGGACTACCCAGCGCAACAGCCAAAGGCACCTTAAAGTTGGACTCCGATTTGCTTACAAAATTTTTTCTTGAGTCGAGAACACCAATTATTGATAAACCCCGTTTACGGAAAAAATCTAAAAAAATTATTGGGCGGCTTAATCACCTATTTTCCATTTGGCGGCAAGCTCCGTGAGTGACGTCGCGAGTATGGTACTGGCTGCAGTTGCGCTATGCGCTAGATGGGTGCCCGCTTGCCGAGGCTGTTGTCCTGGCTATTAGTTTGCGTGAAACCTTCTTGCGAGTAGCAGTGTGGTATTTTATCTCATGTTTGTGATTTTTGTCCTTACAATTGTCGTTTTAATTGTAAGACGGATTGCAAGATGATGGGGAAACATTGTTGAGTGTACCAGTCCTCGAATGAGTCGGGCAACACAAACTTGATTTTTTTTTTCATCCGCAAACTTGAGCACATTTTCATCTATATCTCTCTGTGAAAACTTGAGGTCCAAACTGTAACGTAGTGCTGCCGTTTTCACACTGCTACAAAGCCATGCGACACGATCGCGCTGCACAGAGGCTGACTGACAGCCTCGGCAAGCGAGCACCCACCGAGCGTATAGCTCAACTGCAGCCAGTACCCCACTCACGACGTCACTCACGGTGCAGTCCGCAAAATAAAAAATAGGCGATTGGTGGCCCCATAATTTTTAAAATTTTCTCCGTAAACCGGATATTTTATTGATTGATGTTCTTGAAACCACAAGCATGTCTTAAGAGGGCAAATCAGCGATTTCCTTTAAGTAGTTATCACGAAAATTCATCGGTTTGAGAAACAACAGTCTGTCGATTTAAATGTAGAAATCATGCCAAAACTTAAATCTTTCTCTTTTATCACAATATCTTATCTTGTGGTCATGGGCGTCTGGAGGGGGGTGCAAGGGGGTGCGTTTTCACCCCCCTGGAAATAACATTCGCCGTCGCCTCTGTGCAGGACATTCCGTAACAGGGTGCTTGTTTCGCTCCACACAACGAAATCAATTTTTAATTTTTGCTGGCAGCGAACAAAGTATTGGTCCAGGTTCCTTATTTCAAAAGAATCTGTAAGCTGACACGTTTTTGACGGATTTCTTGCAGACACGAAACTTCGCGCCCATCCAGAGCCGAATTACTCATTTCGCTACAGTGCTGATCGCCGTGTAACAAGTCCACTGGTTAAAATTTAACTTGGCAGTCAAAAAAGCAAAAAATATCTCTCCGTGTTAGATGTTCCAGGACTGCAAAAGAGGCTCTAGCAGACTGGAGTTCACTGATCTAGCTGATCTCTGAAATATGATCGCTGCTCCGGCGCCTCTGATCGCTGATATCATAACGAAGCATGCATGTAATGCAAAATGTCTCCTGAAACTTAATTTGACCTTTAAATTGTAGTTATTGAAGTTATTTTTCCCGTATCGACTTCGACATTAAAACGTTGAAATGGTATGTGTTTGATGAGCGTAGCGAGCGAAACAATCCAACCCCATTTGCAATTTAAATCTATGCTTTAAATCATTTCACATGGTTGTCAGCTTTTGGATTTGACTTCTGAAAAATGGGTGACCATCATACACATGACCAGTTCTGTTCGGGAGAGAGGTTAGAGGGTTGAAAGTTAGTTCAGCAACTTAACTCGCATTGCTTATTAACCTCTCGACAGCATGGATTTGTGGAGGAATCCTGTGGTTCGAGTTGTACCGTCCTTCAATTTTTTCAATTGCTGTCAATTGTTCAACTGCGGAGGGGACGTTAAGCCAGTGGTCCCATTGGTGCTCGTCGGCAGGAGTAGACTACGTGCACCGGGTTTCCCCTCCTCCCTTCTTAATTAAAAAGGTAAATCATCATTATCATCATCACTTACTCATTTACCGGCACTATTAGACCAGTGCCACATTGTCCGTTGTCAAAACAGTGCGTCGTTAAACGTCACTTATCAATCAATCAATCTGTAAGATCTGTGAAATCACACTACAACGCAGAAAATATCGTATCTTGTAAAGGTTTGCAACAAGTTTTGCAACAAAAGTCAGAATATCACATATTTTCACCTCCCGATCTGTCCTATTTTGAGGCGTTGCCTATGTCTAAAATTCAAAGCTATATTTCATAAAATTGTGTCAAATAGCTGGGAACGAATGACGTTGTCAAGAAATTAAGTTTACCTGTGAAAACTTTGAAGCAACTCGTGGTACGCGTGAGTGACACGGAACTGCCTATACGTACGCTTAATCCAACCATGACAAGTTTCAACTGAAATAATCGTCTAAAACGAGGCGAAAATTTGTCTCTTCGTACCAGGCGAGTAGCCGACGGAAGAGTATCGTCTGAAACCTACTGCATCGCTGTGCAAGTGACGTCACAACACGTGCTCGATCGACCCCCGCCTCGTACTTTCGATCGACTGAAGCTCGGCTCCCATTGGCTGACCGGTTTTCGAAGTGGTTCGAGGTGATAACAGCAATGGCGTCCACGGCTGCTATCACAGACCAAATGTTTTCCAGGCAGCAGATGCTAAAAAACTGCAAATTCTCGTACTTTTCTTGCGGGTGTTAAATTAGATTCATTTTAACTATGTTAGCATTTGTTAGATGAGAGTGTTCTTGACCAAATCAAGGCACACAGCGGGTCCAATTGCTTACGAGCCCTCCTCGAATCGTCACACCGAACGGTTTGACGTGTTGGAAACACCGGATCTCGTGAGATCACCGACGTTAAGCAACAATGCGCTGGGTCAGGTATTGGATGGATGACCATCATATACATGATCAGTTATGTTCGGGACAGAGGTTGGAGGAATGAAAGTTGCAACTTAATTAGCCTTGCTTATCAAACACTCGACTGCATGGATTTGTGGAGGAATCCTGCTGTTCGAGTTGCACCTTCCTGAAAGCCTTCCTGAAAAATACCTAAATTTCAGCCGAACTTCTCCATTTCTATTGTCACCGTTTTCACAATGCTAAATGCCAGTTAAATAAGCAGGTTAAGATGAAAACAGAAGTATCTGATTAGGTGTAACCATGGGGATGAGTCTCATAAGTTAAGTTGGACATATTAAAACTGCCCGTTGGAAGAAATGTTGCCCATTTAAGTTGTATATGCACTCCCAAGTAAATGTCATAAAGGAAAGAAATTAGATTCACAGTTTTGTAAAAGGTTGACAAACAAACCGTTTCCAAACTTTTAACTCTTGTTTATTTTTATCTTTTAAAGTTGATGGGTTTAATGCTTATTGAATGGCAAACACTATAATACGTGTAGGCAATTTTTATCACCAACTCTCCCATCCCTATGGGGTGGCAATACAATACTACAATGTAGCAAGCGTGTTTACCTTATTTAGTGCGAAAAGATGAGATATGCTTCAAAAAGAATTACTGACGGAAAAATATTAGATACAATAATTTAAAATCAATATTAACATAATATCAAACTCTTATAGACATAAATAAACAAAATAAAATAACGACGGGTCGTCTTCTGGACGCTATGTCGTTATCATTGCGCGATTAAAGTGCTCAATTACACTAGTTTACCCCGAAGTTCTTAATTCACTGATGCCTGCCACCCATTTCTCTTGTATTTATAGCAAAATTTCATTGTTTTATCATCAAAAGTCACCTTTAAATTCGCTGCCATCCAAAAATGAACCGTCGTCAAAATGAATTTCTGTTCATTTGGATTATCAAGTGTGGCTTTAGCACCTGGTCACTGACAGTCCCATTGGGTGATAAATCTCAGTCACAAAGATTAAAATAATTCTCATAATGCTTCACTTTTTTATACAACTTTCAACCCTCGTACTAGACCATGCAGTACTCATAGTGCATGGTGGTATAAGGGCAAATTACCACCCTTTTTTAAGACTAGAACTCGTAATAATTATGAATATACTGTTTGAAAGCTCAGAAATGGTAGTAGATATATCAGCTTAGCTAAAAATTCATTTGTATTCAAAAATTGAAGCTCGGATGCATCGGTATGCCCTCAAAGACAGCAAGCGAGCGAACTGATTATTGTGGTGTAATAATATGTAGCTTCTTTTACCGCCCATCCACAAATCTAAGCGCAAGCGACTTGAGGTATGCGTAAGTTTTACCGCCCTTGAAATCGGCAGAAAAAAATCCAGAAATGGTGGTAATGGTGGTACCTGTGTTACCACCATGCCTCTTAGAGTTAACAAACCTTTTAACATTTTCTTATTGGCCGTTGCCAAGCAAAAAAAAAAAATAACACAATTTAAATGACTGTTAGGTTTGTAACGGAACAAGGAAAAATCGGCTCTTTTATTGAAGAGTCATATGATATATTCATAAAGTAGATTCATATGATAGTATAGTTCTACATAGTCAGAGCCTTACTGTTGAACTGTCTGCTGAGCAAACAAGCCGGCAACACGTGGTAGCGGCAGGTGCCACACTCAACGCTTGCGGCCATGGGCGTCTGGAGGGGGGTGCAAGGGTGGTGCGCTTGCACCCCCCTGGAAATCTTCAAACATTAAAAAATAAACACTCTATAAAGGCTTTGTTGTTTTATCATTCAAAGGGCAAGTTAAACATATTCTCTCATTTAATTGTTTAAAATAGTGCCATTTAATCGCTAAATTTGTATTGCATTCATAGAGAGGAAAGGTGGGTGACCATCCAACCTTTTCAGCGAAAAAATCGCGGCGTAATTCTATGAAACTGGGATCTTACAAGAGTTGAACTTTGCAGGTACCTACTTCCCCAAAATTCTCCCACGTGATTCCGATTCCGCGAACAGAATTTTACACTTAATGAAGTTTTAGTTTTCCTACCGGTTGTACCCAACTTAATGTAAGTCAGTTGTGTCGGGAGCGACTCGAGTAGGGTGGTTTGTTAGCCCGAGCATTTTAGTTAAGTGTGTTGATTGTGGGAGTATGGATATAAGCACATTTTTTAGTGCGAGTGTGAAGAGAAAGGCGAACGATGACGCGCGTGAAATTTTGGACATCCATGGCAACAGCGATCGCAGTATTGAAAGTGCATGTGCATCTACATTCCGAAAATCCAATACCAGACTTTGAAACTGAACGTGATCTAGGTCCTCAAGCTGCTTTGGATATTGGCCACTTCGTGAATTAGGACCTAACCGACAAACTGAGACACACACTGGTGACAAAACCATGGTCCCCGAGTGCATATGATTACAAAGCTGACGTCCACAGTGGCGGTAGGCAAATGTTTCTCCCAGACTAGTTTTCATTCAACATATTTAAAGCATTTGCACCCCCAATGAAAAAATCCTGCGGACGCCCATGACCACGGCTACTTATTTTACAGCTTAGAAAGATTTGGTTTTGGTGTAAATTTAATTCCCCATCTGTGCACATAGTACCGAGCAGCCACATGACCCTGACCACCAGACTGGTATAAGACAAGAGGGCCCTCTTTCTGGGTCTCTCTTCTCGATCACAATCAAGCATTATTTCTTATGGTGCATTGTGTTGATTCATTCAAGATTTATAATGGCAGGTATGCACATATTTCAATTGTAGGGTTAAAAGATAAACTAGAATTAGTCAATTAATCAGGCCATTAACAAAGTACTTTATTCACATCAAGCCAAAATCAATTTAACTTCAATCAATACACTTCAACCAGAGATGGAACCAGCTAGAAAAACCCGGAGGTAGATCCACAACTTTTTGCTCCATCAATGTGATTGATATTCAGCACACCAAATAAATGGTGTCTAGGTATGCCAACAAAACCTATGGTCAACTTAGCATTAAAGTGCAAACTATATGCACTCCTAGAACTTTATAAAATATTCCCTTTTACAGCTTTGTCTTTCAATCAATGCCTTGCAAAATTGAAGTAAGACCTACCATAAAAAGTATTTTATTCTAAGTATACTGTTTAAGTGATTTTAGTATTTCATTCACCTAAACTAACTAACCTACGCAAATCAAACTATAGCTGTCGGGTAAAACACATAACCGCCTACTTTGGATCATGCGGCAGTTTAAAACCGACTAACTGTGCCGTTTCTGCAACAGACCGCTCGCCCTTCCCATGGAAGTGCGAATGGATCTCTAGGAACTGGCGCTGGCTGCGCAGGTAACACAGGTAGGTATCTGAAAGGAAACGCATTTCCTGGCGAGCCTTGCAAAGTGTTTCGCCCGTCTCTCGATGCCGACGGAATTGGTCCAGTGCGTACCGGGCCGTGTTGGACTCGAGCAGGGTTTTGCTGGCTGACGCATGTCGCATTTCGGACAGCAGGCGGCGGAGATGAGATATGGTGGTTGACGACATCTCACTGGAACAACACAGTGAGGTAGGCATGATATACAGGAAAGACAGTTCTTGAATATATAAAAATGCTTGTGCATCTGTGTCCAACAGAATGTCGATTAATGGGCACATGTGAGAAAACCATTTTGATTGGTTTTGAAATCCAAATGAAAAAACATGTAACTGAAGTTGAATGTGAAACTTTCTTGCGGTTAATGATGATCTAAATAGTTCCATTTGGTGTCTTATTTCTACATTTCAAAATAACTAGGGAAATTTTTAGATGGTGTAGGCACTCACAGATATCAAAAAAGTCAGCAGGAACTATGTTCTAGAAACTAGGTACAAATAATAAAAACAGTTTTGTTAAAGTAGGCTTATTTCTCAATCCAGCTCCACAAATCAAACATAGTTATGGCCCAACTAGTCCAGATGGAAATGTCCATAACATAATGATGCCTTGCATCTCTTTTCTATCTTGAAATGGAGAATTATCGAGTTGAGCACGAACTACGAACCGTGCAGTCTATTGCCGCAACGAGCCTAGATGTGATGAGTTCTGTGTCTGCAAGCGGATACTCAGGCTGCTCGCCACGCTTCCACTCCACGCCGCCGTGAGCAGGAAACACGTGCAGAGCACTGTCGTTGAAAACGTCTTGATGTCGGAACGTATTATCGATGCTGATCTCTTGACAGAATCCTGTGGCCAGATGTATGTATCTTGTTTCGTTAAGAATGCGCCTAGGCGTCGATTCAACCACTGCAGCCAAGCTGTTGGCCACTAGAATGCAGTCAGCAAGTTCTGGGCCCCAGTTGGCCCACAAGAAGTTGTTTGTGAGTTGCCGTGGACAATGAGGAAAGTAGGCTAGCGTAGGGTGCTTCACCGTTCGTCGACCTTCTTCGTTCTCGTGGATAACCTCGCAGCCAAGTGTCTTTAAAAGCTCGCACTCTTGTCGATCAAACACAGGATCGTGAACTTCTGCACGAGCACAAAGATGTTCTTTGAGCGCAAGTAATAAGCCCAGTTGATAACGAGATACCACGCAATCGGCAAAGTGACCAAGTCCGTAACAGATGATATTCAACAGCTTTGGTTTACCAATCAAAGATGAACCTAGCTCTAAATTTGCTAGAAGTGACGTATAAAATTCTGATTCTACTATTTCTTGCTGCACAGATTTAATTCTACCTACCAAGGACTCGTTGCTCGCAATGCGATCTTCTGTTCTCAAACTATGAATAATTCCGACTCTCTGTTCTCGATTCTTTTGTGAGCGTTTCCTTTTCTTGGCGATCACTAATTGGAAATTTTCATTTGGCATAATATCTGAAAATAAAATGGTTATTTGAAATATGATAAATTATAAAGTACTCGAGAGCGAGGCTGAACCATAGAAAATAAATGTATGGTTATGTGATGTCGGTTTACTACAGTTATCTTTATTATGGTAAAAACGAATAATATAATCGTAAGCACCGTTTAACACACACACAATTGCCGCCAACAAAAGATTACAAAATGCTAGTACATTTCAAAGTGCATTGTATAAAATCAACTAATTAAACACAATGTCTTACCGATCAGCTGTTTCAAACCCAGTGCATATTTCTAGCGCAACTCAAAGTAACGAAAAACCTCACGGTGGCAGCACCGTAACCTGTTATCGACTATGAAGAATCAACGCATGCGCGATTTACGAAAATATCGTGTCGCGATTGCTAAATGTCAGTATCAGCTGGCTTTTCACCCCGAGGGGAGATGTACCACTCAGTTTGTGCGTAATTGCTAGCACGTTGCGGACATTTCAATGCCACAGAGTTACGAGATTTGCGAATTCGTATACTAAAACAATAGCAACAAGGATAAAACCACAGTATTATGGTCGTGCGCCGTGAGCAGTAAATAATCAATGTGTCGCACCCATTAATTAAAAAGCGTATCAGTGCTTTTAGAACCTATAATTGCCTTGCACGCGTAGTCTCTTGTTTTTTTTTGGATATCATTATAATATTGAACCCTTTGGTCAGGATAGTTGAATCCAGCTTTTTTTCATAGTTGTAGAGTCAATCTCACCAGTCAGTCTCACCCTATAATCTAGCTCGCATAGAAAGTGTTAATTCGAAATGGAGCAAGCCAGCATGATGTTTGAATACATGGATCGAGAGGGGCTTCCTATGCCACCCGTAAGTCCGTCACCGAGCCCCACGGGGGACCAGCTAACATCCGGGCGAAAATGGTACCGCAAAGCGCATCAAAGGTGAGCTTAAAGAGAGTGCCAAAGACTCAAATTTGAGAGCAAACTAGCGCAATCCCTTGAAATGCCCACAATTCGGCTGTTGAATCTCGAGCAGGTGTATTCAAAGAGGGAGCTCCTTTTCGCTGACTCATTTCTGCAGATTTTTACCCATTCCTTGGTTTGAGCGTTTTACGCTGCTTCCTTGGAAGTATACCAACTCCGAACTTATTGGCAACGTTCGGAACTGTAAGAAACTTAGTGCAAAAGCGTGTCTTTTTCTCAAATTTCTGCTGCCTCAACATGTTGTTTGACCCGATCACGTAATTTACACCAACAATTACATTTATATATGTAGCTCCACTGCTAGGTCCACTTTTACAATTTCATGAGTCTCAAATTCAAGAAAAGTGAAGATGAGTGGCTTTGCTAACATTTTCTTTCCACTGTCGTTGTGTAGTGCTTTTACTCTGACGAATGATCGAGAGGCCAGATATTTCACTCTGATGAGTGACGAGTTACCAAAATAAACAGACCTGCTTTCTAGCAAAATTGGTTAGCAGATGCGTGCCAAGCTGCTACAGTAAGTTATGCCCCTGAAATAGGATGCTTAATTGATATATAGGATCTATGGTTTGAGCAATTTCTCCTGACGGTAAGCCAGTGTTGTCTACAAATCCAGACGACACTTCGGCAGTATCACCATAGCGTTACCTGAAGTTTAATATAACTTCTAAATGCCATTATACAGGCGGAAACCGTTACAAGTTTCTACTATTCTGCAATTTCCGATCAATATCCAATGATCTCTGCTAAGCGGAAAGCGAAAGGTACCCACCTATTCATCCACCACATAGTTTCCTCGTAGTTTCCACAGCAATCGCAAGGTTTTGCCCCTGATTGGTAGGCAGATTGCGTGCATTTCGAGTAAGGCTTGCAGCATAGTGTTAGTGTGTAAATCGAATTCTGACTGCCCCTGAATGCTAGGCAGATTGCGCGCCTCGATAAGGTTGCGTGTTTTGAAAATTCGATTTTAGTGGCCTACCGATCTGCAGGCCAAAAGTCAAAGGGTGTTTCGGCTAAAGTTTTTAAAGCTCTTATGTTCTGTTGGTCGTGTCGTGTTGGCTTAGACTTCAGCTGCCAGCCTGATGTTACGCAATATCAAATAATAATAATAATAATTTATTTATACATTTGTTTTGAGTTACATGTTATACTCGGTTACAAACATCTTAATATCATCTCTTAGTACAATTACAATTTTAGAATTTTAGAATTTTAATTTGGGTTTTAAATTTGTTGACATTATCTGCTATGGGATCCACTAATTCAATAGATGTGATCAATAGATGTGCATATATTTGCAAGTCGGTAATGCTTGTAGAAAAGTGTGTTGGCAGTTAAACTGCACGCGGCTTTCAATATTTTTTTTATCAACATATCTAAACGATATTATTTTGGGATAGGAGAATATGGAATGTTCTTCAACTCGTTGGATTTTGTCTCACAAAGCTTAACACATTTCAATATAGCGTAAATCAATTCATATACATATATAACCCAATTAACTAACACGAAATCTCCAATAGATGTATCCATCGATTTACATTCGATCTCAAGGGGCAATTGGATCGACAGCAGCTCAAGCTAGAATCATAATCAATAATAAATGTTCTGCTTCTAAAATTGTCTCCTCACCATTAACAAATCTTACGGTGCCCGTATAAGGGATACCCGGCCACGTGCCATGCAGCGAAGGTGGTTCTTGGTGACAGCATTGAGTTTATAGGTATAGTCAGAGGGCCAGCGTTGATGTTAAGCTTTCTGTAAACCACACGAACCGGCAACACGTGGTAACAATAGGTGCCACCCGATAGCGCGCGCGGCTGTGCTTTAAATACAAACTACAATTACATCTTTACGACTCATTTATCGAAACAGTTATATACCAGACGTTGAGTTAGAATTAATGCATATTAATTGAGCGTAAACCATTCTCAAATGCGAGTAATCTGCGAGAAATAACGAAATGAAATTTCTTAAAACTCGAAACGATGGTGACTCGACTTAGTGGCATCCTCGATTTCTATCGGTAAAGGAATCAGTTTACGACCATTTTCCGCGAAAAATTAAAATTAACACTATGATTCACATTAACAAACGTGATACGGTGATTCATATTAAGACAATAACAAGACACCCACTTTTGCAATTTAAATTCTTCTCATCCACGCCTGCCGCTGAGCACAAGAATGAGGAAACCGTTGCGTGCGCTGGCCACGTGCGTTATGTCAGTGTCACGTGGTCGCAGCGATCTATGACCTTCTGCTTGTAAACAACATCAAGCAGCGCCTTGTAGCGACGCATCCATAGCACTTTGCCATCGCGCGTCGTAGCCATCAGACCTCCGTCGATCTTAGCGTTCTGTGCAGTGTAGTGTCGTCTTATCACATCACTCAGCAGCGCCGTTCTGGTCTTGGTTGTAAACCAGAGCTCGTATTCGCAAAGCAGTTGGTCCTGATCGGTCCGTATTGAATTTCTTCCTTGCACCCTGCTTGCAGTGTCCTTATCGTCCCGTAGCTTCCCGTAGCGTTTTTTGTAATCATTTTGATTTGAGTTGCAATCACACTTTGTTTGTTATATTATTGCGTGGTTTGTTGTGTTTTACTCACTTTTGTGTGTCGGTGGTTTCTCTAGTTTCGCGTGGAATTTTTGCACGGTTTTCACGAACCGGGTTCATTTGTAACCGTAACCGGGTCGCAGTACGGACGGTGCCCAAACGTGTGACGTTGGACGAAGTTTGCAGCTTCGGCGTTGAAGACCCTACCAAGTGCTTATCTCATGACCGCCACAGGTTGACACTGCCGAAAGTATGTGGCTTCTACGACGCCACTGACGTTTCAGACCTCAGGCTATTTGACATACGAAACAACTACCAGTGTTTGCGCAACGGCTATTTCGACGAAGCAAGAGAGTTGTTGTTGTAAAACTATAAAGTGCAGCACAGTGTAATCGAATAGTCGTAGTTATAAAAAGCCACAAACATTTCTACATAAGAGAAGAAAAAGTTTGACAACAGAAAAATTAAGAGTGCAGAGTTGACGCAGTTTGACGCAATATTCCATACAGTTTGTGCATCACGCCGCTTCATATTAGCAGCGCACGTGTTGTCTTCGATTCGGTCGTAGCGTGACCTCTTATCACTTAGACGTGGCTAAAAGTCGTTGCTCTTCCTAGTTCTGACTAACACGCTCTCCCACACAAGTCACGTAACGCCACCGTTCGTATTAAACGCGTCATCGCCACGCGTTTGACGTTTAATCGTCACGATCAGCTGTTTTTAATCGCCGCCAAAGATGCCCGAAGTGCCACGAACCGAAGCCGAAGCTGAGTCGGTTGCTTTGGCGACGCGACCGAGACGCGTGCGTTTTAACTCGACGCCACCGTTTGGTCCACCAATTCAGATGAACCTGCCGCCACTGGGGGCGACGCTGACTCGCACTGACAGATCGGAGAATGACCTTGACAGCTTCAACGAGGGCGTCGCGACAACGGACGGCGGCTGGTTTGACCAGAGGGAGTCGTCGCACAGGTCTAGTAACCGTCCTCATTTCATCCATCACGATGGCATTTGGGATACCATTCTCAAATACCTACAAAATGTTCAGCCTTTGTTGAACGATGTAGCTTAGTTTAAAATCTGGCTCAGTAACAAGACATAAAAAACTATGAAAAATGAAAAGATGTCATAAAATATGTTACGATTCATCGTAGATAAAGCAAACGTCAAGAATGATCGACGTAGATGAATGATATTTCTGGAGCATTGCTATAGTAGCATGCATGCTGTTTCAATTGTATTTCTAGTTTATTTAAAACCTCATGCGCCTGCATTGCTTTGAGGAATGAATTAATGATTATTACTGCAGTAACTGTATTTCCGTAGTTGTCAGTCAAATTCATTTGCCATCCGTTTGCATTTGAGACAGCTATCGTGATTAAGAACTCAACTGCTGATCTGGAACTTGAAGATATTGAAGAAAAATAATAGCTTGGGATAGGGCAGGTGGGGGCATGGTGTTTGTTTCTTTGGTTTGGTGCATTCCCCGCTCCCCTGGTAACACTTGATAAGATAAACACAGCTACACCGAAAACCTCCCATGTAAACGAACTTGGATTTTTAAATTCATACCTATCTTAAATGTAATTTAATCTGCTGGAAATTTCGTCCGGGAAAGTTGCTAGTATCTTTTAGAGGGTGAGATATCACTTATGTATTGGACTCAGGAGTAAGGGAAATATTTGCGTCATTTGTACTTCATTTAAATACACAATTTTAGCGCGTTTTTTCATCAACTGTAGTTATGTCGCTTTTCACATAAGTGGTTTGAACACAATTCAGGGACAACCCAGATAAGAATTGGATTGATCATCTTTGAGTGTATACCAAGATATTCCAGTTTAAATAAGTACTTCAACCACAATTGAAGACAGTGTCATCATTTTACTAAGTATTTCGTAGACACAGCAATGTTTCAGTGTCTGTGCATACCTATATGAGTCTTGAAGCTCGCAAACGAAAGAATACGAACTTTGGAAACGAAAAAGAAACGTAATACGGGCTTTTCCGAGTTCAGAATTCAATCCCTAGCCCCTGAAATTGGAGATGTGAAATCCTAGCCACGAACAAGCAAAGGAAAGCGCGGTAACTGGAGCGAGATGGTATACAATTTTATGACATTTTGTCATGCCAATGGTGCTGTCACTTCTTGAGCACACAGAGATGCTAGATCACTGTAGGTGAGATAAGATCATAAGTAGAGTCAAAACACCTTTTGTTTCGCTTCCAGGAACGTTCCTTCAATCTGATCGATCGATTTATGACTGATAGCGTTCCAAGAATGATGTTAATTCAATTTACAAAAACGCAATTAATTGCAATTTCAGGATAAAAAGTGAATAACTATCGGTAAAAATGGCAAGTAACAGCTTTCTTAAAAGTTACAGCCATACTTTCTTGTGATGTAAATACTAAATCATTTAAATTTGATAAATTTTCCATAAAACAAACTTTTCGTTCAGCAGTAGCGCAACATGGGCGATGCAATGTTTGCGTTACACATAACTGAGGCAACACACAAAGGCAGAGTGCACTTGTTGTGATCTCAGACAAAGGGCAAATGCCATTCCATTTTCTACATCCTTATCTCGCACAGAGGTCTTATCGGCTATCGCTAGTGGCGCAAGATCTTAGCTACTGTCACTATCATGGAAAGACACGGGCATCCTAGCACGCCCGATGACTGATAGCCAAGATCACTCCACTTAATTAGCAATTATACTGTTACAAAGAAGTGGATTTTTTTTTAAATCAATTTCTATAAATATAGCTGTAGTTACAGCTGATAGGAATTATAAAAAACATGAATTGGATATCGAAATCGAGTACAGGCGTTCTTAAACATTTCTATAGCACATAGTCAACTGCACGTATCATTTTTAAATCCCCAGCGAAGCTCAAAGACTCATTTGGTGATTTACCATAGTGCAGCATGCAATCAGCCCATTTTCTTCAGTTTTCCCCAAAAGCAGAATACATTTTTCAAAAAAGTATCAATCACCAGCATCATAAAATTCTCCCTCAACACCGGCACCCTAAACACGGAGTCACGTAACCCTACCACTGAACCATCAATCCCGTTGCGCCCTCCGGCTACGTCCTGCGCAAAGCGTCCATAGGGCAAATACGCTGAAGTGCATGATTGATGTCCTCCGTATCAAGGTCGCTTGGTACTAGTGCCCCTCGCCGGCTTGTGTGTGTGTGTGGTTGGGGAGGGGGGATCCGAGTGCACCGCCAGTGTTGTCGTAGTGCGGAACAGTCGTCACTGTCACGAGAGCCGCGTTGGTGACAGTTCGCGACGCTACTAGCACGCTGCGACGTCGGAAAAGACTTAGCTGTCAGAATCACAGACGTGCACTGCAACACGAAGACAGTTAGTGTGAGGAAACACGTGCATTGGTTGTGACCTTTCTGTGAGAAATCAGGAGATTGTATCTCCTTTTGAAACTCGGATTTCTGGTTTTGGTCAGTGCGGGTGTTTGGAGGAATTGTGGGGACGGTTTTTTGATAAGACCCTGCCACCGCATGTTGTGTCCGGTTGCGGAGCCGCCGGCGCCCTGGGCCGATGCTGACTCCAGGGCCAACGCACGCAATGAGTAAGTGAGATGTGTAACGGGCAACCCCGTGCGTGAAACCATTTAGGGGATGGATAGGGGAAAAAACAGTGGCAGTATGTGGTTTGTGATGGTTACTATGAAGGGGATTTGTATATCTGGGAGTGTCGGGAAATCAGTTTTTCATGGCCATTGCATTTCCTCAACAATCGGAAAACTAATTTCTACGCTTTTCCTGAGAAGGAAAATGATAAGCCGGGTAAGTCACCTATTTTATCTACCAGAATTGAAACTAGAACGGCAGGTTTCCGTCGCTAATCTTCGTTGTTAGGAGTTCGCGAGTGAAGCTGTCATGTAAACTTCATTGCCTAGTGGCAGATCCTTATAGACTTAGTGGGCGTCGGCTTCATCCAGATGGATTCCTATTCGAGCAGGGTCTAACATTCCCGATCTGAAGCTCTGTCACTTTCCTCACTGTCTTGTGACATTATTTTAATATTTTATCTCATTCGCAACTCGCTGTAAGTAATGTTGTACAGAATCTACCCTACCCCGAATGCGTTTAAAAGCGTTGGTGATACATATTGTGTTAGACGTATTAGAATAAGGCTGCTAACCATCACACGGACTCTGGTTTTGCCTAGAGGTCGAACCCCGAGCCTCCCGAGCCGCAATCCAAGTCGAAAGCGCCGCGCGGAAAGAGCGATTACCGGCGATCTTTCATTTCGAAAAGACTTAGCGGTTCGCGTGTGGGCGCATTTAGCGAATTCGGTTGCGCCGTTCAAAAACACGGGCTATTTTTACGATTTCGTCGTAAAATTGAATGGGATGTAAGTAGCGTGGGACGCGTGGCTGGAAGGACAAGTGTGGATCGCCAGATTAGGATTTGAGAGGGGGGGGGGGGGCAACCCGCAACAGTTTTCAAATAATGTTGGCAGCTTTGACAGCGAAAGTCACGAATTAAAAGACACCTGTCCATAATTTTACATAATTATGATGATATAAATATCCCGCTTACAGACACACACTCAAAATTTTGACTAGATGCACGCTAGCTTGTCATGCGCCGCGGTATTATGTTGTACGTATCCAATACCTCAACGCTAATACTGAGAAAGTTTTCTTAGATCATGTGCTGGAAAATCAAAAATCGGTTCTCGTTTCTAGTTCATTCCAATTTCTAAGCAATTGGGGCACCCCCAATTGGCTTCTGGAGAGCGAGCCATTTCTAGGCCGGACCCCCCCCCCCCCCCATCCCCCACCCAACCCGTCCTCCTTCCCTAAGAATTGGCCCCCTAGACGAGCTGACCCTTTTGGGAGATCGCGTGGTCATCAGAGGTCGAGTGAAATGCAAACTCGTCCACTCAAGTGCTTCATTGAACTGTGGCACAGACGGCAAGCCCGTGAATGTCTAGGGAATCGATTATCAAAAGCCGTCAGCCGGCCTGCCGACTTATGATTAGAGATATGGAGATCAGATAATCAATCACGTTGATCGCGTGGTTGTTTATTAGTTATGAGGTCCAAGTGGGTTGGTACTGGTCGTCACTGACTAGGCGCATACTTACGAAAGCTGTAGCACGAATTTTTCCCGGAAGTGAGGTTTAAGATGGCATGTTGGGGGCTTGGGCACATAGATGTGTGCTCATATTTTCTTCTTGGCCCTTGGCGGCAAGTCTAGACACCTGTGCAGTTGTGTCAGCTCCCTGTGGACCAAGTGACCTGGCTGTGTTAGCAGCTTTTGATGGATACTTTGTATGGTGACATTAGTTATCAAATATTTCCAAATCAGCTCTTCCTTAACTCTCAAATGTGATGCAACACGAGATACTTAGTTCCCCTTTTATGGACTTACGAAATGTCCCGAATCAAGAAACAATGAAATTATTTCAGATGCTCAGATGCAACATTGATAAATATAGCTGTCAGCTACAAGTAACTTTAGTAGAAATGCGACTCTTCCATAATAGTCTAGGAATATCGACGGCAAAAAGGGGCGTGTCCGTATTCGGTGTTATATAAAGCTGAAATTTTGATATTATGTGCATAAAACCATGACACAACTATTGTCACAAACCCGGACAAAAAATTTTCATCGGAAGACATTAAAAAAAATTATCAAAGTCAAAATTTCTTAAAAAATGAAAATTACTTAAAAGTTTAATAAGTATGTCATTTTTGAATTTATAAACGTCTAGTTTCCGCAGAAGCCTAGGCATTAATACGTTATATCGATACCGTTTTTAAAAAACGTCAAAAAGTTTTTACTAACCTATGACATGAGCCAAAAAGTAGCTAAAAAAACGCAAAAAAAAATATATACCACTTTTCACTTAATGCCACGGGACTAAATATTGGCCGAATGTTATTAAACGAGTTTGTAAAGATAGCTCAATTAATTGTCTACAAGACTGCAGATCTAACTTTTTGAACACGTCAAGTTCACAACTGAGATTTTTGCTTTTCCCTACGAGAGGTAACTCTTGGCGCGCTGCCAAGCGCCGATAAGCCGTGCGGCTGGCTGGTTAATAGCATGCGTAGGGTGCTTTGAATGGCATACTAGCGTTGAGTGCGCAGGCTTTTTGATACTACGTTAGGTCCGCACTTGATTTCATATTATTTACCTAAAATTGGAGGCTTTTTGTTTTTTGTCTGTAAATTTGGTCTGTTTCTTGATTTTTACATAAAAAAAAAGTTATATATTCGTTTATATCAACCATACCTTGCTCTGTTTTAACCACGTGCAGAGGTTTGAGGATCTACAGAATCCGAGATAATGATTTTCAAGAAGACTGCGAACAGATTTGTCGAGGTATATCCACTTGACATGGGTTTCGATGGCTTGCAGGGTTAGTTTGCTGGCTTGCTAGTTAGTTTCCTACTCACTTTCAAAGCAGGACGACGAATATTATTGATAATTTCTGAAAATTCTCCCAAATATATGGAATGCAAATGGCATGAAGATAAATAAAATGCGCGTAAACTCACTTGTTTACTCACTAATTCACTAGTTACTCAGCAATGATTTTGTTTATTTGTGCAAGTGAAAAGATCGCCTACAAAACGGAATAACTAGCAATACGTATGGGTATGTAGTAATGCATGCTTCCTCATACTAGATCCATGTTAACATGACAGTTAATTTTATTCACTATTTTCACTTAGCAGAGAAAACAGGAGATAGCTGCGAACCCTCCACAACAGAATCTAGAAAAATAATTTCCACCACAGGTATTGGAAATTTTTTTCAGTTAGCGTTCCTAACCAGCGAGAATGTTCCTAATTTAACAGAAAAGGGTCTAATAAGCAAAAGACAATGATATTGCAAGAACAATAAATCAAGCAAGCAAGAAAGGGTATCAAATTTTTCCTTACAAATATCAAGGCAAGGAAGTTGCAGAGAGCAGTACACCAACAAAAAAAATATTGACATGGCAAAAAACGTAGGCTCGAGTCCCCTAACTTAAACAGAGGTGAAACACCACCCCCAAACAAACGGGTATCGCGTTCAACAATGCCAGAGTTTGACTGGAGCATATACCGTTTCATTATCCATCAATTAAGAGATACAAACAAGACAGGACGTAAAGTTTCTCTCGTTGACATGAATCCGGAGTCTCTTAGGGAAAATGTATTGAAAGCAACCAAAGAGAGAAATGACGAGGTAATTTTAAATCGAATGACATTCGGTTCCCTCTTTGAGGTAAACGCCAGCTACCATGCAGATTGTTTGTCGAAATATCTGAGTGCTAACAGCATAGAGGCATGTAAAAAGGTCCAAACCGTCTCACAATACGATCGCGCTGCTGTCAACACACAAGCGTTTATTTCGGATAAAATGAGGAGATGGAAAATTATACCAATTCCCAACGTTTGCGAAAAATACAGGGAATACCTCATTGCTGAGGGTGTAGACACTAAAGTGGCAAGTTCGTGTCACCTACAAGTATTTAATACACAATAAACTAATTAGCAACAGCAAAGACCAAACCATCTCATTCCACTATTGCACAGGAAACCTCCCAGGCATCATGTGCTCAGATTTTCTTTCTATTGGGCTGTTATATCAGCAAAAACGGGATCAGTCGGGAAAAGCACCTATGCACATCGGTTCATTCCTGTACACGAAATTGCATTGAAAATTGGGCTCCCAATAAGCATCGCTTTACCTGCAGCCCCATGCACTGTCCGGCTGTGACACTGTTTTAAACGTTTTTCGGAATCGGTAAAAACAGGATCTGGCGTCAACTGAATAAAATGACCCGAGACGAGTTGTCACTTTTGGCCAATTTTTCAGACATTTTGGAAAAGGTGAGCACTGCTCGAAGTTTGGTGGTTAAATTGTACGATACAAACAAGAAATTCCGACAGTATCATTACTCGCTAAATGCGCTGCGTTTTAAGATAGCAGTGTCGCGACCTATCTCAATTGCCAAAATACTCCCGAGCGAAGGGGCATTTCATCAGCACCTTCGACGAGCTGCATGGCAATTTAGCACTTAGGTAAACTCGCACGTGCAATTTCCAAAAATGTGGCTTAAGTTTGCCAAAGTAATATTCAAAGCTATCAGAGGTTTTTGAACTAGAATTTAAATGTCGTCTCTATTTTTCTTCTTCTTATTATTATTTTTATTATTTGTGGTGATAGGTCCCGAAGACAGTGGCTGGTGTCAGAGCCTGGGCAGAAAGTTCGTCTTACCTGTATATTTCGAGGGTCAAACAGCCATGGAAACGTTGCAAAATTTCAGTCAAGTCCAAGAAATCCTGCAGCATAAACCCCACTTGCACGTGCAATAGCAATGGAATTGGATGCATCGACGTATGCAGGTGTGATAGGGAATGCTACAATGCCTATAGTGACATGATCGACAATGCCGACGAAGAAACGCTTCAATGATGTACGCACGCATGGATGTATCAAGAGCGTTCCAAGCAATAGCATGCTATTTGCCAGCCAGCCGCACGGCTTATCGGCGCTTGGCAGCGCGCCAAGAGTTACCTCTCGTAGGGAAAAGTAAAAATCTCTGTTGTCAACTTGACGTGTTCAAAAAGTTAGATCTGCAGTCTTGTAGACAATGATTTGAGCTATCTTTACAAACTCGTTTTTTAACATTTGGCCAATATTTAGTCCCGTGGCATTAAGTGAAAAGTGGTATATATTTTTTTTGCGTTTTTTTAGCTACTTTTTGGCTCATATCATAGGTTAGAAAAAACTTTTTGATGTTTTTTAAAAACGGCATCGATATAACGTATTAATGCCTAGGCTTCTGCGGAAACCAGACGTTTATAAATTCAAAAATGACATACTTATTCAACTTTTAAGAAATTTTCATTTTTTAAGAAATTTTGACTTTGGTAATTTTTTTGAATGTCTTCCGATGAAAATTTTTTGTCCGGGTTTGTGACAATAGTTGTGTCATGGTGTTATGCACATAATATCAAAATTTCAGCTTTATATAACACCGAATATCCTAACTTCTCTATTTGAAGAGATAGCCGCTCGATATTCCTAGACTATAACTCCAGAAATCAAAATGGTTTACAGAGCTTGCAGAGTGCTGACTTGAGACGAACTGTGCTTGAGACCGCTGTTCTGTATTGGACTGTGTGCAGGAAATTATACATTGAAGAAAACAGTGTCATTTGTTGGAATAGAGATAAGGGACTGAATGGAATGTGTCCATTTTAAGTTGTCAACATCTGCGGAATAGCACATAATATTATTATTATCGATGTTATACTTAAACTTGCTGGGATCAGCATGCTTCAAGCAGTTATGGATAAGCTTCTAAATCAGTATTGTGATTACAATCCCTTGCGCAAAGAATAACAACGATGTTTCTGTTTCCACATTTCGAAACGGACTGGCAGACTCGGAGCATACCAAAGTGGCATTACCGGTGGACATGCTGCCAAAATCCTGCTAAAATATTGCAGGTCATGGTCAGTAGAAAAGCCGTGGTGAAGGGAAGGGGGCTAGGCTTTTGGAAATTTTGTTTTGTGATGTATTCAGTATCGCCAGTAGATTGCGAGGCGGACCTATTTCTTGACATTTAAATCGGGTGTGTAGTTCTTTAGACAAAGGATTTCCTGCCAGAACGACGAGTCCCCTTATTCACAAGTCCTGAATCCTGAAATGGTACGCCATGCGCCAGACGAAAAATTGGCTGACTAAAATTCCAAAGAAAAGTGATCGAATTCACATACCACTCACAAATTTTGATAGCAATCTCCGAAGATCTTCAAAGATATTTTACTCACAGAAACCGGAATGATCATCAAAAATGCTACATGACTAGTTTGCATTCGCGGTAATTCTTAACTTAAACGTAACTATATTCTTTATCAGTTCCTTATCACAACTATCCAAATGGTCTCCTTATTTTTTTTAAATCAATCATCGACCCCCTGACTGGTTTCATCGCGCCGGATCAAAGTGACACCGGACGCAGTCAATCAGGGAGCTGAAAGAGTAAATGATACGCGAAGGAATGCAATCTAATCGACTCGCCGAATCCACGTGTAGGTTTTAACGACGTTGCCCAGTGGTCACCCGTCCACCCTCCAGCTGATCTCCAAATTCACTGAAATTCCAATGGGAACAGAGTGAAGCATAATTTTCCGAAGATTAGAGCTTGTTTGTGTGACTATTCCTCCGCTAGTTCACATTATAAAGGGAAGAAGATGTCCGTTTTCTCATGAGCTCTAAAACATTAGTTCGCTAAATTATCTATCGAAGTGATATTATATGGACGTCTGTCAACAGTTGATCCATGAAAAGCAAGTATAAATCGGAAATCGCTCCATGAGCTCTGATGCATGAACTAAAATTTAAATTAAACTATATCACACGTAAATCGACGAACGGCCTCATTGACGGCGCATATCCTGTTGACTTCATACGAAATGCTCGTGCCTAGCCTATACAATGCATCGCTAAACACGCGGGCGTTTTTGGTGATAAATTACGTCATATCGACTCGGCACATCGATTAACTCAGCCGCCGATAGTCAGTGAAGGTCAGGGAGATTTCTTGAGATAAGAAAGATAAGAAGGTGTTATTAGTGGGTTTATAAGTTTTATTAGTGGGTGACAAGACCAGGTATTTTTGACGAATTACTTTTGAGTACCTTGATCTTAGATGTGACGAGATGTGAAGTAAATCCTCCGACAAAGGGACCGAACTGTTTGGAAGCATGTTCGAAACACTGGTTTTCAGCGCTCTGCGCGGGCATTAAAATACCCAGCAAAATTCTTAGAGGAGATACAAGTGATACAAGTAAATACATTTAAAATCGATTGATTTCTTGATTTCAATTCTTTGGTGATTACTATTGTAACTGCATCGACTCGTAACTGATGATAGTTTTTTGAAAGAACTTCAGAGTCAATTTTGACCGAGGGATAAAAAATTCACAAGAAGGGGCCGCTGGTAAAAAGTCCAGAATGTTACGCATATTCCAATGCGTTAAAATCTAATCTCTGTATCCACCCAACGCAATTGCAAGAACTTTTATTCAAGCGCAAGAAATATATGAGCAAATTTTGCGTATATTAGCCCAGAGTATGAAGCACTTCTCATAATAGAACTTCGCCTTGTATTAGATTTGCAGCCGTGATTGTCCCTTGACGGACACACTCGAGGGCTATAGGAAGTAACGGAAGAAGGGAACTGTAACAAGTTTGTTGTTGAAAAAATGCGCAAGTTATATCTTTGCATCCATTGCTGATGGCAAGCGGCATACACTAATTTGGCGTACAAGCCTTATAAAAAACATCTTATTTATCTTAATAGTGTGGAATTCGTCATGGCATTATTTAGAGAGATCCACAATTGAATGGCCCTTGGTCCATATGTACCTACTTCCATAGGCCGCTCTTGGATAGCTGGTTGCCTGCTGAGTGTGCTAGCATACACTAGTTACAAAATATCGGTTATGTCAATTTAGACCGATATTGGTATTGGAGAACCTGAATCGAATGAAATAAATGTCTAACTGCTCCTTTGCAAAATAATGGCAAAATAATAATATGGCTCTTTGTGCCTCGCAAGCGTTTACCTGGCACTGCCCAGCACCTAGCCAGCACCTAGCTCACATAATATGTATACAGTGTACTTATTTATTTATTTACTCGTATGAATTGACATGTCCAAAATTATTGTAAAATGATCAATCGGGACAAATAAAAGCATTTATTAATATTATTATTATTATTATTATTATTACATCGCTTGTCCGATCGCGATGAAACACGCATATTTGGAATCTGTATGCTTCAGGCTCTATTTTTTTTATTTGCACAATGGATCATTTTTTGTGCAACTGACAATCAGTTTAAAACCAGAAACTTTTTGAGATCAAAAAAAGAGTTTTTTAAAATTGATGTCTCAGTAAATTTTGTAGCTGTGACCACTAACATTTTTTGTGTGCGGAGACTATGTTGAGGCACTGGGGAAATAAAATCACGAACTCTATCACTCGTGTTTTTGCGGTGCTGGGTGGTGCCAAGGATTGGATTGTTCATTTTTTCGGAAAACTCGCCAATTTTCCGGCACTTGTTTTTCCTTGTCATTAACATAATACAGACACTATATACCCGTTTGAGACCCATTTTTAACAATTTTACCCGTGGTAATGTTGGACCTTACGCAACACTGCACTTGGTCAGGTATTAGATGGGCAACCATCATACACATGGCCAGTTCTGACTGATTTAGAGGTTAGTTAGTAGGGATGAAGGAGATAGAGGGATGAAAGTTAGTACATAAATTTAATTTGCCTTGGTAATCAATCTTTTAACAGCTTGGGTTTGAGGAGGAATCCTTTTGTTCAAATTGTACAGACCTTAGGAAGGAATGTGAAGCCGGTGGTTCCCTTGAGCTCTTCAACAGGAGTAGGCTATGTGCCTGCACCGTAATTCCCCTCCTCCCTTATTAGCTAGTTTAAGTTCATCTTTATCCATTAGGCTAATGCCATATGGCCCCTTTGTTAAAACAGTGCATGGTTCTTAAACCCACTAATCAATCAATCAATCAGACAATGGCACATATCTGCTTTTTTCTCTATACTGTTGTGGAACTTTTTTTTAAAGGTCTTCTGAAGGCAAACCATTTTCTTTCAGTTTTCTCTGCCAAAACTGTAATGTGCAGGTAGTTCTAGAGGGAAAAGTGGTTCTGAATGATCCCAATAGTTTTTTTTTCTGTCACTCTGCAGACCCTTTCATTACGGTCCTGAGGCTGACCATCATCCTGATTATGAAAATAATATTGACTTTCATATCCTGAATATTTCGTTTTGTTTGCAGAATCTTCGTCAACAGAAGTCTCCACCTGGAGCACATCAAGTTTTATGGCTTCGACATGGACTACACACTCGCTGGTGAGTACACTTCCCAAATGTTTGCAGGTTGCAACAATGTTGCAACATGTTTGCAACAAGTTTTGTTGAGTGTGTGACCGCTTATTAACTCCACATACCGTTTCACAGAGTACAAGTCTCCACAGTACGAAAGGCTTGGGTTCAACCTTGTCAAGGAAAGGCTTGTGTCTCTTGGGTACCCGCAGGAGATTCTCGAGTTTGAGTACGACCCGTCTTTCCCAGTCAGGTGAGCAACCACTCGTAGAAATAGAATATGCATTAAAACATTAAATACAATATCCTTTAAAATCCATGGCTCAACAGTGTGTCATTTAGCAAAAAATTATTGCACATGTTTTTATTTTTGCATTTGCTATAAAATTTCCTATAATTTACCTGTTCAAATGTTATGATTTCTGGATCAAAAATTTTAATTTTCTTTAATTTTCTAACATTTCTTGATGTGATTTACAAGTCATTTATTTCCTTAACAAAACAGGGGACTGTGGTTCGACACCCTCTACGGTAATCTTCTGAAGGTGGACGCATATGGAAATATTCTTGTCTGCTGCCACGGCTTTGAATTTCTCAAGCAGTGAGTACCAAGACCATATTACAATAACAAAGTCAATGGTTTTTAGCTGGAATTGTTAGTTTTTTTTTAAGAGCAGGATATTATTCCACAAGTAAAATATCACTGTACTTCTACAAGCAAGAAATAATATGGGTTCTGTCATCTGTGGTCAGATAGATAATTTAACTGCAATACATACCATACAGCTCATGAGCATCTTATGTTTGCTATTGATATTTTGAAATGGTATTTTGGAATATTTTGAAAATGGAGGAAGAAAGATTACCAAGAAAGATTGTAAGCTTGAAATACGAGAGTAAGGTAAAAGGAAGACCAAGAGAAAGATGGATACAAAAAGTGTAGCAGATGTGGAGCAGATGTGGAGGAAAGAGGTGGGAAATGGAATGAAGAAGTAGAGAAAGAAGCTAAAGAATTATTTGGCATAATTAAGTTAAATGTTAAATATTTTCTACCTGTTGTAATTAATGGATGAAAAATAAAATTGAATTAAAAAAAAAATTTGGAACTAATTCATAAATAATGTTGCAGTTCACAGGTGTACCAACTTTACCCCAACAAGTTTTTACAACTGGACGAGTCGAGAGTGTACGTGCAGAACACTCTCTTCAATTTGCCGGAGACGTACCTACTGGCGTGCCTAATAGACTTCTTCACCAACTCGCCTCAATATGCCAGGTATGCACGTCGACCCTCCCCAGTATGTCTTGATGACAGACCAGGTAGTGGACATGTGTGGACACTGGAGGTAGTCCTCATTTAAGCTACTTGATACCATGTGCTCGTTGCAAAATGCATGGCCAGTGGGTTTTGTATCCTATCTGAGACAAATAAAATAAATCCATGGCATCAACTTCAAGTGTACATTGCCCTACTTAGAAAGTTTTAAAACTGGTTAAAATACATTTTGATACATCACTTTACTTTGTATGTACTGTTACGACTAAGAAGATGCAAAGGTGCTGAATAACCATAAGAAAAAAATTACTGTTGCAGGGAGAAGACTGGAGTAAAGGGTGGTGATCTTTTCATGTCTTTCCGATCGATCTTCCAAGATGTTCGTAATGCCGTAGACTGGGTGCACATTCAGGTATACAAATACAACCGCTTTTTCTGTATCGACACAAGGTGTGACCCATCCATTACTCATCTTTGTAGAAATCTTTTAAATTCTAATGCAATTTGTCATTAACTGTGCATTTGGGATATGTCTTGCTTGATTCTTAATATTTGTGAAATTTTGAATGGTTTGTCTTCTACTTCTTATCCAGCTATATGCAAATTTTATTACACAAAATAATATGACTTGGTTGTGGGTTGTGGGTTATTTATGCACATTTTTTTTAACTAATTCTGAGGTTAGTAGACTAAATATGTAGACAATTAAATTTTCATTCAAGTATGGTTTTTTCACTCCAAAATTTTGACTTCTTAATAATGAGGTTATTGAATTTTAAGATATATTTGTTTTAAGATCGTTATGGTTGAGAGGATAACAGAAATAAAATGTAGTAATGTAGTTATTAATGTAGTAATAATGTAATGTGTTTTGTTCATTTCAGGGAGACCTAAAGTCCCGCACAATCCAAAACCTAGATGAGTATGTTAAGAAAGACGAGCGGCTTCCGATGTTCCTGACGCGACTACGCGAGAGTGGCGCCAAGGTCTTCATTCTCACTAACAGCGACTACAACTTCACAGACAAGATCATGACGTACCTGCTTGACTTCCCTCCAACGAGAGTGGGTACACTGCTATATTTTGAAAAGATGTGTTTTAAAGAAGTTTTTTTGGAGGTGTTGAAGAAATTTTTGTTTTATGTATTTTGTGTGTTTTTTGAGGGATTTTGTATTCAGGGGTCAATACTACAGGTTGTGTAGCAGCCTTTGCAGTTGTGTTGAATTCAGTTACTTCAACAGTATAAAAAGTGCATGCAAACATAACTATTTTTTTACATTTCCTGAAGGGCCAGTGTAAGCAATTGAAACAACAATTGAATTCAATTCCTAATTTTCTACCCCTCTTCAGGGGAGCACTGAGCCCCGCCGCAACTGGAAGTCGTACTTCGACACCATCGTGGTGGATGCTCGCAAGCCGTTGTTCTTTGGCGAGGGCACAATCTTGCGGCAAGTGGACACGGCGACGGGAGCTCTCAAGATCGGCACGCACACTGGACCGTTGCAGGAGAGACAGGTCTACTCGGGTGGCTCATGTGACGTCTTCACGGAACTCATCGGCGCCAAGGGTAAGTTGCTCACAAGGACTCATGAGAACATTGTCAGGGTTGTGAGCGGGAGACGTGAGGATATTGAGGACATAGACTTTTGATTTTTTTTATATGAAATTCAAATTTGTAAACATAAAGCATTGATTATCTTCGATGATGAATAAGAATTTCGAATAATTTGAAACGGTTGCACAAGTAAAATGACTTCTAAGTAAGAATGGAAATTTTGACTGAGGTTTAAATGTATTACTACTCTAGGACCTGGGTTCAGAATACTGCTATTCAAATTTCTATGTGAAATTGATTTGAGTTTTGAAAGTTATGAGTAAAGCTAGGATAGTTATGCAAAATGCATGTTTGAAATGAAGCTTACAAGACCATGCAAAAACATATTTTTATCCATTTCAGACCTCCCTGAATCTAAATATACCACTTTTATTTTGCATGTTTTGCATATTTGGGCATTTTTGGCAAAAAGTGCATATTCAAGGTTTATTTTGCATGTTTTAGCATATTTGGGCATTTTTTATCATTTACGACACAATTACGTTTACTTTTATACATATTTTCAACTTTTCTCGCAAAATGTAATTTTACTAATTTATTTCCAAATTTAGGGCCTACATGGTGTATTTGAGTTTTGTGGATTAGTTTCAGGTATTCTTTTCTCATAGCATTACAAAAATAGAATGGGTTTTACCCAAAAGCATGAAAATAGTATCAAGATTTCTCTTGTATTGACAAGCTTGACAGGCAAGTTATCCCATTCATAGAATGCAGGTGGCCAGATAAAGATTGTGGAGCTAGGTAGTATTCTGAGAAAGAGGGTGAGGGGGTCTAAGAGTGAGAGGGATGACTGGTAGCTTCTTGCTGATTGGCTTCATAGAATTTTTACTAAACAAATGGGAACAAACTGCATATTGTTGCTTTGTGCTTTGCACTAGAACAGCCAAACAGTGAATCACCATCCACCAAGATGCCAGCAGTGAAAGCTACACAAAGTGTTAAATTGAAACAGTGGGCAAAAGACCACAAGTATCTGTCTTGCGATGGAATTGTTATGTTCTGTAACGCATGTGAACGACAGGTAAGATATAACTGCAATGCAAATTAGTTTACATTGTATTAATATTCTAATATTAGATGACTGCTAATAGAATAAATCTAGTTAAATGAACTAAAACTTTATTTGAAATATATTTTTTAATTGTGTTTCAAAACTGTAGAAATTATAGAGTCATGTTTTAGTTTTATCTGTCTGTGTTTCAAGATTTTAAAGTTAAATTTTTTATAGGTGACATGCTCAAAGAAGTTCCAAGTAGATCAACACGTGCGGTCAGAAATTCACATCGGCCGAGTTAAAAAGAAGGAAGATGCAAGTAGTAATGCTATTGTTCGGCAATCATTCATCACAACACCAGCAAAAACAGGACCGTCACCGAGTGAGTTCAACACAGAGCTATGCAATGCATTGATCTCGGCTAACATCCCTTGGGAAAAACTATCCGACCCCACACTGAAGGCTTTTCTAGAAAAGTATACGCATAAGATCATTCCTGACCCTTCAACATTAAGAAAAGGATACCTTCCACAATCGTACGAAAGAGCATTACAAGAAATTCGTGATGATATCGGTGATAATGACATCTGGGTGTCAATGGATGAAACGACAGATGTTCTAGGACGCTACGTTGCAAACTTGATAGTGGGTAAACTATCAGAAAAGGAGCCGGGCATTCCACATCTCCTATGCTCTCGAGTTTTAGAAAAGACAAACAGCAAAACGGTGTCAGCATTTTTAAATGATGGCCTTCTATCCCTCTGGCCTAATGGTGGAATGAACCACAAAGTTCTTTTATTGCTGTCTGACGCAGCACCATACATGGTCAAAGCGGGACAGGGTTTGCAGAACATCTACCACAACATGCACCACTTGACGTGTTTGGCCCATGCTGTCCACCGTGTGGCTGAGACCATACGAAGTATGTATGATGAAGTGAATAAGTTGATATCATGTGTTAAGAAGATATTTTCCAAGGCACCATCAAGAATCAACACTTATCGGGAAATGCTTCCCGACGTACCGTTGCCTCCCGAGCCAATAATCACTCGTTGGGGCACATGGATCCTCGCAGCCGTATTTTACTCTGATCACTTCGAAGAGATTAAAGAGGTGGTGAAGTTGTTTAACCCAGAAGATGCTGCAAGCATTAAAGATGCCCAGGAAGCTTTTGAGTCACCATCTATTCTGTGCGACCTTGTTTATATCAAGTCCCATTTTGGCAAACTACCCAAAGTGATACAAAAGCTGGAGAAAATCGGAGAACCACTTGTAGCAACACTCCAGATTATACAAAATCTTCGTGAAGAACTGTCAGAAGCTCCCGGGGGTCGTGCAAAAGTAGTATTGAACAAACTTGATCCATCATACAAACTTCTTTCTGGCATCAAGTCCATTTTTGCGGGGGAACGATGCATCCTCACTGAATCTTTAACGGCCAAACAGCTAACTAATTTTAAATATGCGCCAGTAACTTCGTGTGATGTGGAAAGGTCGTTTTCCGCATACAAAAACATTCTCTCCGACCGACGATGTAGCTTAACTTCAAAGAACATTGAAATGATTCTTGTTTCACACTGTGCAGCCAAATATGGCAGAAATTTGGCAAACAACTAATTCCACAAGTTTTTTTTTCAATTAGGCATAGCCTAATTAATTTTTCTTGTGACATGTCATAAAATTTAAAAAAATCAATTTAATTAATTTTAATTTTCAATAAAACTTGACAATATTTCAACTGAAAAATGTGTTTTTATACTGATTTTCTTACAATAATGTTGATAATTCTAAATCCCATCCCATCGAATATTAAATTTTGATTTTGCATGTTTTTGCATATTGGACGATTTATTTTGCATGTTTTGCATATTTGAGCATTTGTTTTTGCATGTTTCAATGTTTTATTTTGCATAACTATCCTAGCTCTAGTTATGAGTAATGAGTAATGACTTAATGAGAAATTTTGTTGTTATTCACTAAGCATTCAAAACCCAGTTTAAAAAGTTTTTGTCAAAATTTGTGCATAGTACATTAGTCTAAAAACCATAATGACCACAATATTTCATTAACAAAACAGAATACTCAAACAATACAACATGACCATGTAAGATCATTTTATACCTGTTGAACCATTCACAAATGAGTACATGTAATTTAAATCTATGGCAGTAAGAATTATATCCAGCATATTTTTCTCATGCAAAGAAATAGATGCTCTGGCTTTGGTTCTTGAATCTAACCCTTGAGGCTCACAAGTGTTGTTTCCTTCACTGCACAGGCAAAGACGTGCTGTACGTGGGAGACCACATCTTCGGCGACATCCTCAAGTCTAAGAAGATACGAGGGTGGCGCACTTTCCTCATCGTTCCCGAGCTCGTGCAAGAGCTGCACGTTTGGACAGACAAGTGCCAGCTGTTTGCCGAACTGCAAAGTTTGGATGTCATGCTCGGAGACATGTACAAGTGAGTGATTGCATTTTTCTACTGTTATATTAACTGTTTTTATCAAGTACTCATCCATAAAGACCCACGCTATTACACCTTACCTTTTTTAAATGATGTATTTTTGAAACATTGATTTCAAGGAATCAGATGTTCTTGTACGAAAACTGATCCCTAATCACCTCTACCTGCTGGTAGTCACTAGGATATAAAATTGCTTAGCATTTTTAGAAGACCTTTGTACCTACAGATTTAAAAATAGACTCGTAGGCATAGAGCTTTTATCAGGAACAAATTCTTAACTGATGTTAACTAACCGAATAGCTCTGGCTGCGTAACATGTCTACTAACATAGTATTTCGATTTGTCCTCCATCAGGAATCTGGACAGTAGTACAACGGAGAAGCCGGACATCTCGAAGTTGCGCCTGGCAATCCGTGACGTCACGCACAAGATGGACCTCGCTTATGGCATGATGGGCTCCCTGTTCCGCAGCGGGTCGCGCCAGACGTTCTTCTCGTCGCAAGTTGTGCGCTATGCGGACCTTTACGCCGCCACATTCATCAATCTCATTTACTATCCGTTCAGCTACATGTTCCGGGCGCCAGCTATGCTCGTACGTATAATTTCATTGCCTGCTTATGTGTGTTGTAGTTTATTTTGTTTAGTTTGTTTATTTTTTGGTTCAATTAAGGGCTAGGACAAAGGCACATATAAATTTTAAAATTTTGTTGATGCCTAACGCTTGCCAGACACTTATTGTCTAACATTTACTGAATTCATTGGGGAGCAGAAAGGCGGAAATGCTATCTACTTAGCTAGGTATGGTTGGTAGCAAAAGATGAACTAAAGTCACCCTAAAGTACCCGGCTAATTTTCTGCCAATCTAAACTAATTTCCCCAGTACTACTTTGTTATTTGTGACACCAGGCCTTCATTCTTGTTTAAACTTGACTTCCACAACTCCGTACCTTAACTCAAACCGTATCATCTCAGATGCCACATGAGTCAACCGTCGCCCATGAACAGCGATTTGTGATGGAGAGTCCGATGATCTCCCGCTCGCGCAACCAATCTGTACCCGACGAAGATGAGCCCCACGCACACAACCATGTGCTCAAGGTAAGTGTACAGTTATGAAACGTTTATCTTTTATTATTATGGATTTTTTAAGGTGCATCTTACATTCACAGTGTCAGTTAGCGATAGTATTCCAGAAAAAAGGAGTGTTTTTTTGCTATTGGTGAAAATTTTACAATGTCTGTAAATAAGTATTTCTGGTTAAAGACTCATCTCCATGGCCACATGAGAAAATTTACTTCTATTTCCATCTTCATACAACATCACTCATTTAACTGGACATTGTAAAACTGGCCCTCAAAGATAGGACTTTCGAGATAAAATTAGCAAGTTTAAGTTACAGAAGCAGCCACACTCTTAACAGGACTGACAGCTCAGCCCAAATACTAGAAAAAAGCTTTAAACTAGCAGTGAAAGCTAGAATCTTGAATATCCCAACAAACAAGTACCATATTTTCCAGGTGGAGCGATCTTTGAGCCAGGTGCCGCATCAACGCCCGGAAACTCCGCGATGCGTCACGCACAATCACGATGAAGACGGCTCTGACGATGAGTCCTCAGACGGAAAAGCCGTCTGAGTCCCAGCTCCTCAGTTCCAGTCGGTGGCAAGTGCATCTTAAGCCCGAACTATATGCCCGTTTTTTATCTGATTTGTGTGCAACACAATATCTCGGCAAGCAGTTCTCAATCGGTATTCACCTGGAAGTAGCGTTGGAAATTAGTTGAAAGAGACTGTCGCAGTTAAATTAGATGTCAATTTGGGTAATGTAGTTAGGGGATTATTTTGTGACTTTTTCGTCTCCTTTGGGTGGCATGGTGTCGATGGTGTCGACAAAACGGCCTGGCTGTTTTCTTTTCAGCGGTTGTGACTAGTTGAACTTGCACAAAAGTACTAACTTTCTTGACATAAATTGTCAAGGAAATTGTACTTATGATTACAACGATGGTGCACTCCAATTTGCACCAAACGTGGCCTACAAACCGTACATTTTTTTCATGGAAAATTTCTGACATCATTTTCATTCGATCACAGCGTGGCCTCTTTTCAGCATTTCAACTGTGATACGATTGGTTTCGTTTACTTTCCTGTCCATCGTCTTGGCAATCATACTGTGAAGGTAATTTTAATTATTACGTTGAATCTACATTTACTGAAACTATGTTGCCCGTTGCATATTATTCTTAAATATGTTTGCATTAAAAATAAATAATTTCTGAAATGTCCACAATTGGAATTAACTAATTATTAAGTTTTAACGGTTCTACCCTGTTGTGATCAATGAACCATTAAACTCTGGCTCTGGACCCCTCTGCCTTACCAATGACTGAGTACTCATGCCTTTCATCAGATGCCTATAACTTATAAGTAATTTCTAGAAGTATGCAACTGAACTGTGCATTGGCATGTTAAGGTAACGTATGTATTATTAGTTCCCAGAAAGCTGATTATTGCTTACTCTGTTGAGTGGATTGGTTTCAGAGTAGGTACAATCAGAATAGGTATAGATGAAATAGTCTCAGAGAAAACTAAGTTTCAGATTTAGTATAAACTTTATTTTCTGTGTGACAAAGTATTTTCAGAGGCATTATGTACATTCCAAAAGGTTTTATTTACAAAAAAATTGTATATAGGTCTTGTAGATGGTTTGGGCACAAACTAAGACTGTACATAGTTACTAGAATGCATTGTGTAGGTACCTTCAAGGAAAAAACCCATAAAAAGTAAGTTCATTTGACACAGCAACATACCAATATACAGAAAGGTAGTTTTGTCACTCATAGTGGAATTAACTGCCTACCAAAATGAATTGATGTCACGTAATATTATTTATCAGTTCAAAAGGAAAAAAAACAATTGGTGTGATACAACTGAAGGGTATCCTTTGATATTTGCAAAGAAGGCATCTCTTTATCATGCATAAAAATAAAATGACAACCTAAGACTAGAAATGGCTGTTTCATGAACCCACATCAATTGAGTTGTACACGCTCAACTGTTGTACCAAAGCAGTCTCCAACACTTAAACAACACTTTAGATTTGTCAAGAAAAAGGACCAATGTTAGTCAGGATTTTCCAAAACATAAGCAAAGCCTCTAATATAGGGCTGTACCATTTTCTCAACAATTTGTTTGTTTGCCAATCTAAAAAGAAAGCCCTTTTCTGTACCTAAAATCAACGGACAAACCTTTTAAGTGAAAGACAACCTAGATTATCTGGCAGTTAATTAGACTAATACCAAATAATAAAGATCCACTTCCACCATTTTACCATTTGCTCAACGACTCCTATTTGAAGTGGAGGTTGAAAAGATTGCCATAGCAACTTCCAATCGCATGCAGTGAAATTTGTATCAGAAGCTTAGATATGAAGAATTTGGTAAAGCTTGGCAAAAGTTTTCTAAGGTTCTGGTTTCTAAGTTTCCAAAATAAGAACTATTTCCAAGATGGGTTTAGGTAAACTATCAATGTACCACAGAACATAATCTATTTTTCGAGTTGCCTGCAAGTTCAGCGCTATCTCATTCTTTTATTTCCCACACCAATTGGCCAGCTTTTTGGCACCTTAACAAAATAAAAGACTAAAAGTACTAGAAACTACCACCAGGTACCAGGTAATAAATGGGTAATCTATGTGAAATCTGTCTAATTTTTAATGTCAACCATTAAGAAAGCAACCAGAAAATCTTCCAAAATGTTGGTAAAACCAGTTAAAAGGTTGCGTAATGCAAATGGCATTCAAAACCCATTTTGGTAGCAGTTTTTTTCCTCCATCGTTCACACTGTCAATGCTGTTTCGCATTCCTAGTTCCTTCTCTCTGGGCAGATTTCTGCAGATTTCTGCAGCAGCTACTGCAGCGCTTCTACAGAAAAAGAGTCTGAGAGCGGTGTTAGCCCTGTATTGGTGTGCCGGTTGTCTTCCAGCACTATCACATTGCGTGGAAAGTCGTCCAGCTGCACAAAGAGGTAGCGGTACACAAAGTTTCCGCTCAAGTCCTACAAGGTTACAAAATAAAAACATTTAAATTATTTGTCGCCCATTTCACAGTTCTTTTAATACTTCACTTTGATTATCCTAATCCTTTATCCTTACCTTACTTAATCCTATCCTTACTTTAAAATGAAAATGACCAGAGTTTTTCCTCCCATGAGGTATCAATTTCATATTTCATTGGCCATTGATCAAATTTTCTTAATCATTAAAATTTGCCATGCACTGACTCACCTCCTGCATCTCAAGGTGTACAGTTGCACGCTTGCGCGAGCCTTGTACGTAGAAGCGCATGCGGAGGTGAGGCAGTCCGTCGCGCTCGAAGAACAAATGGCTATATAGCAAATGAAAAACAAATTTAACATCAAAATCGTTCCCAAGCATATTTGAGTTCTAATCGAGGCATCTTCAACTTTAAATTAAAAGGAACTGTGCTACTTTGAATGATTGGGAAATTAATTTTTACCAAAAGAATACTGCTGCAAGTTCTCACGAGCCTTCTGACATTTCCCTACCTGACATGCCGCCGTCGCCCGCGACTGTTTTCCTCCCCGAAGCCAGCCAGCGGTTCGCCGAGCGAGTCGCTAACTCGAGTATCGGCGCGCACGCGATCCAGGGCTCGGCCAAAAACAGCGCTCGGACTACGTGTCGTGAGGAGCTCGCGCAATACCGCGTAGAGCATAACGCACGTCACACCAACACCAGCCACGATCACCGCCAGGTTAGTAGCCGTCTTGCCGGCCTCGCGGGCTGAAGAGTCACATTTAGGTCCAGTTACAAAGAATAGTATTTGATTTGCTGAGACCATGGAGATGAGTTTTTAGCTGGCAATTGTTTTTTTAATTGAGCAGTGCAATACTGGCTCTAAGGTAGTCAAAAATCTAAATTATTTTTATGCATTACCAACTCTGTGATTGAAAGTATCTGACGTTTTTGTTAAAACAGTTGCTAAAAATGAGATCTCTTATTTCGGGAAACTTTAATATTCAAGAAAGTGATGCAGAAAGGGCAAATCAGAGAAACAAACTCACCGCGTTCAAACTTGGTAGGTTGTCCGACCTCAGACCCCCTTGTAGAAGACTGCAATGAGCCCGATTCCTTAGATGCATAACGGTATGAACCCCTAAAGTAAAAATGACGAGTGACACAGTCCATTCCGTAGTTAAATAATAGTGCGGGGCCATTCGCAACCGCACTCACTCAGGTGTCAGACTGCAAGCCACGCGGTAGGTTCCACTTTATTCTTTGTAGACCCTTAAGGACTAATGCTAATTGCAGAGGAACATGACTATGTGTTTCGAATCTAATTCTTATTAAGGCCTTATTATAATATAAAAGAGTAGGTAAAACAATGCGGCACTGGCACCACGCTAACACACAGGGAGGTGATGTTCATTTCATCTAAATACTCCCACAGGGTGTTTTTGCCTTTACATCACTTTTCAACTGACAAAATACCAATGATGCAGTTTCTTACACAAGGGCAAGCCTAGATCTCGTCGGCAACGATCGCGTGGCTTGTACACCGGCTAGAGACAAGCATCTCACGGCACTCAGCATTCTGTCGGCTGAACACCTCTTGGACACCTGTCGGAAATGGAAGTCAATTAATACTCTGCTCTAGAGCAAGCGCGTAAGCAACGAGCTTGGCCTGTCAGTCCCTCAAAAATAACGTCACAAACATTATGGTCGTCAAATAAAATAGATAGTATCCTCTGGCTACAGCGACTTGGATGGGGAATGTCTAAGGCTTAATCACACAAGCCAATTGAAATTATTAGCAAATAAGTGCCTTCAAAAACAAGCAAAAAATTTGTATTACCTACCAATTGTATATGATTTTATTTCTTTGCAGTCAGTTTTCCAAAAAAATTCAACAATAACATATATCAGCGAAAGCACCAAACCATTCTAACCTAACCTGACATTGTGCTTGAGTGGAAGGGACTATTCGCACGGCTGGAGGGCTGCAGATGCGGCTTTAGTGCTGCAGAGTCGCAAGCATAGACGTTAGCAAAGCTAGATTTATCCTTTATCGATGATGTATCATTGCGCTGGATCCTTTTTAGTATGGTTCGATAATTCGACCATATATGATGAAATTTTTCTTGCACGGCTTAATTCACGTGCGCGCACACAAAGGTTTTTTTTCAAGGTCGCCTCAAATCGAATGGAAAAGGTGGTAATCGAGTGGCGATGCTCTACCACTTGGGAGACGATGGTGAATACGGTGTCGACCCCATTCACAATGTAAAACAAGTAGCCACGTATAAAGGATGACCGTGTATAGGTTAAATGAAAAACCACGTAAAACGGTTACCACTTTTGACGGAAGCAATGGTCTACCAGCTGGAGTACGCAGATGATGATACACACTTCCTATAATTATCCTATGATAGAATTACCACACATTCAAAGTTGCTAATTAATCGTCCCCTGTACTCGTCTCCTTGGCATTTACTTTGGAAATCCTGCGAAGCCGGAATCTATGTGCGTATGTATTCAATGTAAAATAGAATGTAAAATTAAACTTGCACTTAAACTTGCAACTTAACTTGCATTAAACTTGAAGTTTACTTCTTCAATGCTTTACACCCCTAGCTATTGTTCACAACATTATACTACCATAATATTTCAGAGTAATATAGATTTTACTGTTCCTTTTCTCTCATTTATTTGTCACGAATTTTCACACAGATTATTAAAGGTTGATGAAATTAAGCACAACTGAAAATAGGTATTGTGAGAGTCAAATGAATCACAACTTTATTTTAATATTGACAATAACAGCAAGTTTTAATTCACATAAATACCTTGAAAGTATGGTTTACAAGGGATAATTCATTGAAAATAGGTACTAGATTAAGTATGTACAAAAGAAACACTTAATTTCTAGCCCTAATGAAAACATCAATTTTCACCGCAGTATTTCTATGGTCAATAGAACGGTGTTTTTCGACAACATCGCTTAAAGGAACTGCGCCATGGGATCTTCCTGCCGCGCCCGTTTGATGCGATACGCCTCCACCTCCTCGTCAGTCGGTGCGGCCACCACGGCCATGCTGTTGTAAGGGCGCTTGCGCTCGTCCATTGCCAACAGCGCTGTCGCCGCCGCTTGGCTGCTCACCTCTGCAGCAAGTGCAACTGCAAGCTTGTCCACCTGTGTAACAAAAACATGGCAGGTGAGTATCAGTCGTTAAGAAGGCATACATTTCCTTCTCCGGTAAGTTGCGCTCCCTCTCACTTTTCTTCTTGACCACAACCAGTACGCAGCCTGACGGCACCGTAATCGTATTATACCACACTCAACTTACACAATTCAGAAGCGGCCAAAAATTCTGTAAACATTCACAATTATTTCAAAGCGACGCTAAAAATTCTCGTATCCCTTTTTTGTGAATATCTTTATAAAATTGTTCAAAATGACAAGATTAAAATGCCCTTGATCCAATCCTCGTCATACCTTTTTGGCTTTCTTCTTGCGCTTTTTCTCTCGTCGGCGTTCCTTCCGCGCAGACTTGGCCTCTGCCTCTGAGTCGCTGCTGCTCTCCGAGCTCTTGTGTGTGGCCTCCGTTTCCTGAAACGATATTCACCGGTTACTAAAACATTACGTCGTTGCCATTAGCTAGCTTGGCTACTTTTTTTGGCTTGTTGAGGTGAGGAAAATTTAAAAATTGAGGCCCAGAGGGCATATTTTTTAAGTTATCATTGTGTTTGACTGCATTAATGCACTTAACAAATGAAATATGTACGATGTAAATAAAAATTGAAGCTCAACTTTCATCATTGGCTACCCTTTGCTCTCATTTTCGCACAAATGCATGGTGGGTACAATAATAGAAAAAAGTTTATATTTTCTTTGATCTTTTCCTTGTCGTGATTTTTTTTCTTTTGATATCTTATCAGTTACATTATTGAATTAAAGGTAATTTAACCTAGGTAATAAGGTTATTTAAGGAAATAATATATAATATCAAGTGAATACCCAACATAACCTGTGGCAACCACTGATACATAGTTCCTAAGTTGACACCAATAAATATGAACATCTATAAATATGAATATAATTAAAAAAAAAAGGTTCATCAATATTAACCCCAAAGCATTTAACCATGAAATAAATCAACAGTAGGACAGAAAATTCACTAGACCATTATCAAGTTACCTGCGATGTTACCTGCGCGACTGGTGTTGGTGTAACGTCAGCAAGAGGCGCCAACTCGTTGGCATCGTCTTGACCGGCAGCACCCGTGCAATATGAGTTCTTGACCATTGAGTGGCAGCACTTGAAGGCCCACCGACCAGCCGCCCAGTAAGAACCCCACACTGTCGTGTGGTTGTTAATCATCTCGTCCTCAGCATACCTAGAGCGCATCACCTGCCCGACAACCAGAGTTGTTTGTTAAGTCACTTTCTTGTTGGTAAAAGTATGATGTTACAGTTCACTTCAATGGAATAGGTTAGGTTATTTTATAATTTTTTTTTGTATTTTTATAAACATTTTTTTTAAGGTTACTCACCTGTTTCTCCGCCCCACGAATCATCTTGCCGTGGCGAGAGTACTCAACGTAGTCTTCTGTCTGCGCCAAAAGCAGCGACTTTGGCGGCGCCTCCAGATGTTCCTCTCCTCCGTATCGTTTCAATATGCTGCCCTGTAATGTGGAACAAAAATTTAAGAATAATTGCCGATGGATGTAAAATAGATCTGTGCAAAAGATCTTGACAGGGCGGCACAAAATCGCCTATTTCAAGATTTGGTTTATGCATTCTACAGCTAGGCAGGTAAATTTGGCTAATATATGGGGATGTATATTATTAAGATTCTTGGATATAAGAACACAAAATTTCAATGTCACATCAATGACTGTCTGTACAACATTTCATGTTTTTAAAGACAATATACCAAAATAAATAAAATAAATACCAACCGTTTTATTATAGTGAGGACAAAAGTTCTCAAAGTTTACAAAGTTTTTTATTATCTCATTCGAAAGGCAGTTTGTAAAAATGTAATTTTTAAAAGGCCAGGTAAGTAGTTTGAATAATCACTCGCTTGTATTTCTGAGTCTGGCATGAAATGATCTTCACTATTGTTTAAGAGAGTTGTTGCACTAACCTGTACGGCAGTCTTAAATTGGTCCTTCTTCTTGTCGTACTCGCGCTGCAGCATTTCAAGCTTGGTGGGTTCGGCCAATAGATGTACGTCCACACCCTTCTCGTATGCCTCCCACGCGAAGAGCTGCGCCACTGAGTGCTTCTGCGTATCGCCGGAAAACCGCACAAAGTTTTCCCCAGCATAGTCCACACTGCGAGTAAGGTATGAACGCTTCAGACAAATGTTTGGGACAAATGCCTCGATTTGAAAGGATTTAAATAGTTTGGAAAGGCAATATCATTTTCACAAATTTTGCATAACTGGCAATTGGTTACTAGCATTTCATCTGTTGGCAACTGCAAATTTGAGACAGAATTCAAAAAAGCAAAGAATGGTTTAATTTTAATCTTGCCAAATGTAGTGATTTGAAAAAAGCAGGCCTTAAGTAAGCAGGCCAGTATTAGGGGAAAACTGGCCTAATCTAAACAGTGTTGTACAATTATTGCTGTAAAAATGTTATTTATTAACAAAGTAACACGCCAAGTTACGGTACTTACTCATTGGGCGCTGTCTGCTGTACTGTAGCCGCACTGGGATTGTCGCGCATAGAACGTGTCTTGGGGTCGTAGTACGCGCTGGCAGGGTCGAGATTGCGCAAATACTTGGCGGTATCTTCGCGGATGCGCAGGTTACGAACAGTAATTCGCTGTTTGCTGTCAACTTTCGTTCCCGGCATGTCCACTTCGTCAACGTACTTATCTTCATCCTCTCCGTCACGGTCTTCGTCTCCCTCCTCATCGCCCTCTCCATCGCCCGCGTTCAGCTTATCAGCTCGCAGCTGTCGCTTTGCTTCCTCCACCTAGATGTCAGGTGCAAAGCTTTTATTTAATTCTTTTAAGAATGGTTGTAATTTATAAAACACTGTGCATAAACCTTCTAATACCTCACTTACTATCTCACTTGCTACGAAATTTGCTCACGAAATTTAGCTCACGTACTAGAGCTAAAAATATTTACCTCATGTACTAGAACACTCAAAGACGAGTGTTTTGAAAAATATCGAGAAAAAAACGTTTTGTTACCTTGTGGTACTCTTCCACAATAGCACGATGCTCGTTGGGGTCGTATCCGCACCACCGATCGCGCTTTCCATCAAAGTCTTCAGCAAGCTGCGGCTGAATGAACTCATCTGCTGCGAGACGGGCGCCCGAAAAGCGAGCTCCAACCCGGCGCGGTCGTTCCATGCAATCTCGTCGAGAGTGTGTCATCGCACCGCAATTCTCACAAGCGCCCTTGCGGAACTTAGTGGTAGCGCGCGTCTGTTGCAAGTTAAAATACAGACTTTAGAATCCCTACTGAATGGAAGGATTTGTTTAGGTTTGTCAAATGGTACTTACTAAATCTACACCACGCTTGTAGCACTCATCAAGGCGTGAAGCAATAGGCTCGGTTTCAGTATGAGGCCGTTGATGACGTAATGTTGGCCCCTTAGATCCAAAGTACCATGGAGCAGCAGAGATGTACTGAGGGATGTGCGGGTTGATGTCTCGACCTTCTTCGTCAACTGCAGCTGGTGCAGTTCCTGCCTTATCAACCACAGACAAATAAAGTTAGTTTGATGCATCTTTATCAAACAACTAATATTGTGATAATTGCAAGTTTATTTTTGGTACCTTTCGGGCTTCCTCAAGCTCCTTGGCCTTACGCCAGTCTTCTCTCGACTTTTTCCGGGGTTCATCATCGTCAACCAGGCCAACTGTCTTCGTACGAATTAGCTCTGAGACAGGCACATTTTCAGCAGTGGCCATCGTATGTTTCTATTGCGATCTTAGATCATCTGCAATTCACAGAATTATGACGTTTTCTCATTATCGTTACAATTCAACAGCTTCTTTGTTTGATAAACTCGGACAGTCATAACCTCATCTAGACAATGTTAAGTGTTCTACAGCTACAAAACTCACCCGCCCACCATAAACACAGAAAATTTTGATTGAAAATTGTGTTTCATCGATAACTGTAGTTAAATGCTAAGATTTTAATGACTAAACCACTTTTTAAACGTTGAGTTATTTCAAGTTATTTACTATGTGAGATTTTGACAAATCTAACTAATTTCTCATCGCAAGGAAGTCAAGGTCAACTACTACCACTACAAGAGTAATAAAATAGCTCTGAGCTGTCGCAAGGACAATTTGCAAAATCTATTTTTCCCATTTTTTGTATCACACGTTCTTAATTGTATATTTTTTTATTAAACACGTAAATAACAGCAAAAATAAGTAAATTTTAAATACTAGCATAGAATAAACTTACTTAATATTTCTTTTATGATACTAGAGCTGTTCAAATAAATCAGCTCCTTTTTGTCTACAAAGTTGCCTTCTTTGCTAGACAAGGTTTATGTTACAGCGTTGCCAAAAATTTCATAAGATAATGGTGATTTGTAGGCGGTCTGGGTCAAGTAAATAATTGACCCATATTATGCCAATGTCAATGACCAATCTTAATATTAAGATACACTTTTTTTAATGTTATTGATCAGGATGATAATCTGGATTTACAGCGTTGTTTGTGACTCATTGTGCTTGTGATCCGACAACAAGGAGTGTGAAAGAAAAAGAGTGAGCGAGAGAGGTAAGAAGAGAGTTAGTGCAGTGCGTGAATGTACGAGAGGAAAAGGGATGGAGAGACTGATGTAGGTAGGACACAAAATGGACGTGGGCGAGAGGCGGACGAGGTAGCCAGCCTAATTTAATTAGCAATAAACGTAGGTCTTTTGAGCCTTCGTAAGCAGCGCGAGCTTAGCGACAGCCAAGATAGCATTCGATCTAGATTGATTAAGGCTTGGGAAATATTTGCTGAAATAGAGATAAGGGATATGACTATCCTCGCAATGGTAGAGGGCATGGGGTGTAGGCCAATAAGCCTATTTCAGTGACACACTAGATGTGTCGATGACAGTTAGCGAGTAAGGCGTGGAAGTGGAAGTGTGTCGCAGTGCGGAGGTCTTGTCCGAAACTGTGTACTTTGCTTGGATCGATCTCCATGTAAGAAATTTCAAACTATTTAGTAAGACGTGTTATCTTGACAGGATGTTCCTTGTTAATAGTGCAATGCGAGACAAGAAGGCATGGCTAAAGGAATTAGTGCATGGCCTAAATTGCCCACACCTTTTACTTGAGAATATGTGGTTAAGTAATGAGCAAAGGAGAAGTAGCATGATTGTTTAGGAATATCTTTGAAGTTGCACATAATTAATTCAGTGGCATGCAAAGGAACCTATTCTTGTGATGAACAAAATTTAATGATCTTCAACAGCACTGACGCACTCCAGTACTGGTACATTTATTGCTCCTCAGCCATCAATGTCATTGACAAAGCTGTTTTGGCAATAATCTTTTAATATTTCCAACCCTAAAAGGACTAGTGACGCATGGGTGGTACTTATGCAGTAGGTAGTAAATTGCTATGGTTTTGCTAGGGAAGATTAAAAGTTAAGTATTGGGTTAACCGTTAGGCCCACCTATCTCACTTTTGTTTGATTTTCAGGATGTCGCTAGCGTCAGGTTGCCGCTAGCAACGCCGCTGGCTCGAGGACAGCCATGTAACTCCTCGTTGCCAAGTGTGAATCCAATCACTTAAACAAGCCTCGCCAGCGAGGCTTGAAAAATGCTCATTTCGTGAATCATACACAGAAAGCAGGGAAAAAGTAGGCACGCCACGAAAGTGCTGTTGAAAGTTATAGACTTAATTTCTTAGTGAAAGACTTGAAGTGTAAGTGTTAAACGTGTGAACATTCAAGAACAAACCATGTCGTTCCTGAGTAACTTGAAAAAGGTATTGCACCTGCGAGGGGCAGAGGGTGCAAAGAAAAAGCGCGTTTTCAACAACATCCACATGGACATGGACCCGGAGCTCATCTGGCAAATGGTGGGCGAGTTAGGTGATGGTGCCTTTGGAAAAGTCTACAAGGTATGCATATTTAATTATCAACCACAAGCACATTAGGGATATCAAGTCATTTTTTAAAGGTAGGCCAACTCAAATCCATATTGGGTATTTCTTTTAGCAAAAAAAATATTTTTATCTAATCTTGCTAGGGATAGGTAAATAAAAACAAATTGTAGTTATGCTAAGGCAAGGTCATTAGACGAATGAAAATGCACCACTAATATTGGATCTTAATAAAACGTTATAAGTATAAGTTAAACAAATTTTAATGACAGTCATAAGTGATCAGAATCTAGAATGTTCCTATGGCACTATTCCAAGTATACTCTTATGTTCCAAAAGCATTTTATGCTCACTTCTTCACATAGGAAGTAGGCATAAAATGGCTGTCAGCTAACAGATGATAAGGAATAAGCTGCATCCCTTTGGTGCAAACATGAGTAATGATTAACTTTGGCAGATTTCCTAATAGAATATTTGAATAATATTACCACTATGGATAATTACAAAAATTGGCACACATGTCATTTTTGTGAAACTAGCTACATGTTATTCACTTCTGATTCTGAAAAGGTTATTTTGTATCACGATTAATAAGCTATATGCACACACGCTTAGAGCTACAGTACTAGGGGGTACTAGCTACAACATAAGGTTAATCCAGTGCAACATTGTTTGGCTCTATACATATTTTGTTATCTTCAGGCTGTGTCAAAAGAGGGTGGGCGGCTGGCTGCTGCTAAAATGTGTACCGTGGAAGGGGAAGACGATCTCTCCGACTTTATGATCGAGATCGACATCCTGTCCGAGGTTAAGCACCCCAACATTGTCGACCTTCACGAGGCATATTTCCTAGAAGGCAAACTCTGGGTGAGTGACATATTCATTGTCGTGCTCCATTTTTATCAGGAAATGACATGCTTGTAAGGGTGCTATGCAGCATGCCTAACACAACACATTATTAAACGGTAAAAAGTAAAATCACACGTCAGGTTCAACGATGTATAGCTTGAACAGTTTGAAAAACTTCTGATGATATTTGATTTCACTGCCAACTACTATGTGATTTTTTTTTATTTTAATACATTTACTTTTCTCTGCTTTCAAATATAAGTACCTGTACTTCGGCCTCCTAAAATTACTCATTTTGCAGATGCTGATTGAGTACTGCGATGGGGGTGCGCTCGACTCGATCATGGTGGAACTAGAAAAGCCGCTGACAGAGGCGCAGATAGCGTTCATCTGCCAGCAGATGTGTCGTGGCCTGGCGTTCTTGCACGAGTCGAACGTGATTCACCGCGATCTCAAAGCCGGCAACGTGCTGCTCACAATGACAGGCGGAGTGAAGCTTGGTAATCATCACGATTTGCAGTTACAGATTTGTGTTTGCTAGATAGTGGCTTTATTTTGTTACTTTCTTGCGTTTATTTCCTGTTAATAGTTTTTTGGGGCTTTGGTGCTTACTTAGCTTTTTCTGGAATACTGGTCGACTGGTTTAATATCCATATACTTAACTTATTTCTCTCCATGTCAAAATTATTATTAATCGTGCGACTTGCTATCATTTTCGATTAATATTTGTTTTTTGACTTCACAGCTGACTTTGGTGTTTCGGCCAAAAACCGGTTTGCGGCGCAGAAACATGACACGTTCATCGGCACGCCTTACTGGATGGCTCCCGAAGTTGTTCTCTGCGAAACGTTCCGGGACAACCCATATGACTTCAAGGTCGGTGCATTGTTGCGTCAAACATTCAAATTGTCAAAATTTAAAAATATATCAAACTTTTTAGCTATCAAGCTCTAAGGCAGTAACTATTGCTTAATATTGTTAGCGTTAATAATAAATGGAATTTATTACTGAGTTAGTATTTGAATGGCATTTCATTTGCTTAAAAGTCTAGAGAGTGGTATAAAGATATAAGATATAGAGATATAATAAATGAGAATGTAGGAGCAGTAAAAACATTCAATAGTCAGAATTATCAAAATTTTGTTCCAACCATGGGAGGGATCATGTAACTTTTTTGCTAAAGATCACAAACATTATCTTGGTAAATTCTAGGGTTAATACACGTTAATTTACGAGATAACATTCGTGATCTTCGTCGAAAAAGTCACATAATCAATACCCTGGTAAAGCCATCTTAACGGTTCTTGTTTGGTTGTTGCGTTGTGCACAGGTGGACGTTTGGTCCCTGGGCATTACGCTGATCGAGCTAGCGCAAATGGAGCCGCCAAACCACGAGATGTCTCCCATGCGTGTCCTGCTCAAGATCCAGAAGTCGGACCCGCCGAAGCTGGACCAGCCGTCGTTGTGGTCGCGCGAGTTCAACGCTTTTGTCGGGCGGTGCCTCACGAAGGACCCCACGCAGCGGCCCACTGCAGGCGAGCTGCTACAGGTAAGCTTGTAATTACTTCTTTGCCTGGCAATGTGGTTCCAGGTTTTTTTACCGATTTCGACAACTTCATCTCAGTAGAAGTCTGCTATTAGTGTCAATTGGTGCCATGGGAAATGCAAGTAAATCGATTGAAATCATCAAGCACAGAACTGCCCTGCGGCTGCCTGTACAGAAAAGCACCGCTTACAGGTTTTCTCCTTCCTTTCTTAACTTTTATCAGGTGTTAGCTTTGCCAATTGAAACAGGGGGTTTGAAATGTTCTTTGTAAAATTCATCAGTCAGTTAAATGATGGCTTCATAACAATGCTACTCTTTAGATGTATAGCACCTCCAATTTTTAGGCAAGTGACAACCAAATAGAGACACAATTTCAATGTTGAAGCAAAATATTCTTCTTTCTAGTCAACTCACCATCACATAATATTGTCTCCAATGTGCCCTTTCCTTTCATTTGAAATTTGCAGGCAAAGTTTTTGTTTCTCTTCCATCCTTTGCTTACTGGTTTCAGCTCCTTGGAAACACTGGAAAAACAAAAAATCCTGTAAAAAGTCCCGTCATAGACTTTGAAAAAAATTAACCACTTGACGCTCATGTTTGTTGCAGCGGCCATTTGTAACAGGTGTGCTTGACTCAAAGCCAGTGCGAGACTTGTTACTCGAGTACAAGGCTGAGGTCGTTGAGGAAGAGCTGCTCGACGATGAACAGGAGGTATGTAAATCTCACCTTCAGGGACGCATCTGTAGGCTAGATAACCCTACACTCTTCCGTCACTACAGGAAAGACCTTGGTATTGATTGATTCTACATTGTGTTTAACGACGCACTAATTTGACCACTGGCTTAAACGTCTGTTTCGAAAAACAGTAGAACTCAAACAGCAGGATTCCTCCACAAATCCATGCTGTCAAGACTCAAGAGGTTGATAAGCAAGGCAAATGAAGTTGCTGTACTAACTTTCATCCCTGCAACCCCTCTCCAAAATAGAATTGGTCATGTCATGTGTATGATGGTCACCCATCCAATACCTGACTTCGAGCAGTGTTGCTTAACTTCGGTGATCTCATGAGCACTGGTGTTTCCAACACACCAAACTGTTCAATGTTGCTATCAAACTATTAACAATTGTTAGTTCTGTAAACTTAACTTCACTGTCATTTTTTTGGGCCACCCCGAGAATAGGCCCAATGTTGCTAGACATGAGCAAAACTACCCGCAAAACTATGCCATAAGTTTTGAGATTTTTGTTACCTAGCTCAGTTAACAGAACCCAAGAAAATCCATCCTTTGCAGGCTGATTTAAAAGTGGTGATGTAATTTTATTGATGATAGCTCACACTTAATCGGAAACTTTGTTGATTTTACTATGACAGACTTTGCTAGGGTTGAGACTTCCTTTATGATTCATCTTACACATTTGACTTCAATTATGCAAGGTCTTACCTTTAGGGTCAATTGTAGGTGCTTTAAAATAATTTGTAATAGTTATATTTTGCATTCAGCAACCATTTTGAAGCACCACACTGGTTTTGCTGTAATAGCAGTTGGCTATATATCTATAATGCAGACTGCACTAGTTTATCACTGATTAGATATTAAATGATATGTTGATATGTTGTTCTATGTTTACCACTCAGTATTTTTGTTTAGAAGTGCACTATTATAATATCAACACCCTTGTAGATTCTTTCCATTGCATTTGTCTGCACAACCACTATCCACAGGACTTTTGCATCTTTGTTGCAAATGATTACGGTGTGAAAAGTGGGGGCTGGCTGAACGCCTTTTATTACCTTTTGATCTACATTTCAATCTAATACTTATCAACATTTCTTCCACTTTGTTAATTAATTGTATTTCTTATTGGAGTTTTTTTAAGTTTTTGCTTCAAAAGCTCTGCTTCTTAGCATTTCTTTTATGCAACTATCACTCTTTTATGCAAGTACTTTTCTTTACATAATGTTATCATTGATTTACAGTTACGGTATAGAATACCTCTACTGTTCACCTATCACATCAGTCAAACCGGTCCACATTCAATGCGTACCATTGTTCCTGGTTTCTATTTGGTTTCGTTCCTTATTTAGATCCTTGGAATAAGGATTCCTCTCCCAAAGCAACAAGTTTGTGTTTTTACCTTTGTCAAGCTTGATTTGAGTTTCGTTGCGCCGTATAATGCGTTTGCGCTTGTTTCATGCTGGCCTATAGAAGTTTAGGAAACAACGGAAGAACAGGGAGCAATATCAAAGAGTGTTTGGTGAGTGTCAGTACGAAAACAGCCGCCAGAGGCGCTAGCAAACCCACTCCGCATAAGAGCCGATTTCTCTAGTGTTCAGGTCAAGAAAAACTTGTGTTTGCGCGGGAATACATCTGGCAAAATGTGGTTTCATATTTAAGCTATTTAACTTTTATTGATTTGATATGCATGATCAAGTTTTAAGATTGCTTTAATAAATGTAGTTAACTTTTCTAGAGCAGAAATCCAAAATTGTCAGCTGCAATATCCCTCTCGAAATCTGTTTTGATAGAAAAATGCTTACAACCGAATTTTCTCTACAATATGACACATCATGATAAGTTAATCTGACAGGACAGTGTGGCTTGATCCATGTTCTTTATTTACGACTGGTGTTTTGTGCAGGACCAGCGCTCGTCTGCGCCAGCGCTGGACGACGATGACGCCGCCTCCTTGCGCAGCGATCCGGATATGAAGCGTAAGTACGACAAAATTCATGCCTATTGGTTACCTACACTGGGGTGTATGCTGATAAGTTAGCGCACATTATTGCATAAACATTTCTGTTTTTTTTTTTCAAATGTATTATTTTATTTTATTTTTAATTTATTCTAACCAGTTCCATGCTGGAAGTTGGTATAGTTTTCTGTATTAGTGGAAACTTCAAAGCATTCAGATATGTCATTTGACTGTAGAGATTTCACAAAAAGATAAACAAGAGAGCTAGATGAATTGTCTATTGACTGATTGGTCTGCAGCCACTGCATTTCTAACCCTGATGCATAAAGAGTAAAAAGTATATTAGTAGCATTATCTACCAGTAAATGGTCATTGCCTTAATGTTAATGGTTGCTTAGTTCAGCCATCAAAGCTTTAGATTACTCCTCCACTTTAGGATTTCGTGCTGATTGAGTAAATAAGCAAAGTGACCAAAGCTCTTGTCCCAATTTAAGACTCGCATGCGTTGTATGTCCGCAGTGCTAGCGACACCCCCCGCGGAACGGCTCAAGCGCGAGGCGGCACGCGAAGCAGAACTGACCAACGGCAAGAAGGTGCGCACGGAGCCAGAGCGCCCAGCCGACAAGCCCACCAAACCGGTAAGCACCACAAAAAAGTTGTAGATACTTAGGACTGACTGCCAAACCCAACAGCTAGCTCAGGAGGGTGATTCTGTAATTATTGTTTAGTGGAATGGAATGATATGAGTAGCCTTCATTTGTTCCATTTTAAGCATACAAAACGATAGTCAGATTGAAATAAATTTCATTCCATTCTACTGAAAAAAAGTTCAGAATCACCTTCCAGGATACCGAATATGTAACTTTTTCAATAGAGATCCCGCACGTTATCTCTTCAAATAACGTGTATTAACTTTGGAATTTACCGAGATAAAATGCTTGATCTCTTACAAAAAAGTTACATGATCACTACCCAGGCCTGTTACCAGTGTTTAAAGCAATAGTGGAAATAATGCTGTTGCCTTTATCACTGGAGAGAAGAGACCCAATCTCTTCTCTCCAGTGTTAAAGCCGAAACGTTAACAAAGAATCTCCACTATCGCGGCGTGCCACTCCCTCTCGATAAGTTCTGTACTCTCCCTTTACTTTCCCAATCTACATATTTGTTCCTCTTCTCAAACAAATTGTTATTGTGTTATTCCACTGACACGAGCCTTCTTGGTAAGCTTAAACGATTCGCTTTTATTTGTATTTTTAATGATTGACGTATAAATTGACTGTGTCAATGTTCCTATTTATTAGTGACAATTTTTAACCATTCATGGTGGATTGCCCTGGCGCGATGAATTTGTCGTGAACACTTGTGTTGTGTGCGCAGGACGTGCGGCCCGCAGAATCAGCGGAGAAGCGAGTTTCGCGAGGCGACAAAGGCAAGGCGCCACCTCCACCAAGACCTGTGTCAGGTCCCGGGTCCGACTCTGCCCCTGGGCCTCGTGACGGCTCTGCGGGCCTCAGGGGGCCACAGCAGGCCTCCATAGACGTCATACCAGACAATCCGCCACCCACCCCTCGACCTGTTGGTGAGTAGATGCTACGATCGCTCATCCAACATAGTGAATGACACAGCTCTGTTTCTATTTTTAATCAATCAGCAAGCATTGAAACTGAAATTTATTCTTTTTGGAACTTCTTGATTTATACAAGTTTATGGCTGTGATAAAAATAATTACCAATACTGATAATTTGGCTCTAAACTTTTTGCATTTTAAGCACCCAATGTTTTTGTAATGAAATATGTTTTTTACAACATCAACCACCACTGAACTGCACCATACCCAGCAAAACTCTCAATACCTTAATAAGTGTATGGTCCTAACGCAGAAGTATTTTTCCAAAAGTCCCTCAGACAAATATAAGGATGACCCACCAAGTTCCTATCAAGTTGTTTACTTGATCAGTCTTTGCAGAACAGTGCAGTTTCGTAGCGATGTTTCTGAGTATTTTGTTGCTTTCAGACGTTTCAAGCCCGCATGAGGAAGAGCCACGAGCATCCCCTGGCAGAGTTGGCCAGGTAACTGTGGTGACAACCCACCCCCCGGTTCTGCTGCCGCCCCTGCCGTCACCCGATATCCCTCGGCCCTCCGATGTCCGCCCTCAACGTGATCACACCGCTGACGACGATACGCTTGCCAATGACCGCCAACCTGTCAAGCACAGCGGTGTAGTTGTCAACAACGACCACCTTGCCGAAAATCATGAGTACCTTTGTGCTAAGGGCGACCACGTGATTAAAAATCACGAGAATGTTACTGTTAAGAGCGACCGATTGAGCAAGAACCACGAAGATGTTACCATCAAAAGTGATCGTAGCAGCAAGAATAACGAGGACACCGTTGTCAGGGATGAGCGCGTCAGAGCCAACTACGACAACGTCCTCAACTCTCTGCACGACCGCGTTGTCAACAATTCGAGTGATAGCCACATTGCCAATTCCTTTACCGACGAAAAATCCGGCGACAACTCTGTCGACGACAACCACGTCAACAACTCCTTTGGCGACCGCCACGTCAATTCCTTTAACGATGCCCGACACATTGCCACGAACGGCGAAGACATTAACTCCGATCATGATGATTACGATCATGATCCGTATCAAGACTCCCTTCAAGAATCTAGACTGCAAGACTCGTACCTTGAAGACTCTAGGCTGCACGATTCGAGACTAGAAGACCGCGACTTGGACGAAGATCTCGAAGTGTCTGTGGAGCGGAGGCCTGTCGACCGGGGAGGAGAGGTTGTCATCGTGGCCAACGCTACCAACAAAACTCGAGTCCGCGAGTCGAGTACAGACGACGATAGACTGATCAACATAGCCCGAAGAAGCGACTCCAGTGACGACCGACCAATTAGCGTGGTGAGAAGGATTGATTCCGACGACGACAGACCGATAAGTGTTAGAAGGATCGACTCGAGCGAAGTGCTTCTGGTTCTTACTGACGATGCTGATCTGCGAGATTCTAGTACAGATGATCGAGGTAAGTCTCTAATGTAGAGTTAAGTTTAGCTAATCAATCAAGTAATCAAACAATTGCTTAGCTAGCAACAGTTTTTAGTCAAACCTAAAGCAGCAAGTAGTGAGAAGATCACGGTGTGATGGAATCTATTCCTGGGTTCTGACTCCCAATTATTTGTCTAAAGGTTCGTAAGTTCCTTTGCTTTCACTAACCTGCACTCCCTCCACCCCACAGACGGTGGTTTTGCGGACACCAGCCACGTGTCGGTCGTGACAGTTGGCGAGGAGAGGCCACGGGTCCGTGACTCGTCGTCGCGGTCGGCGACATCAACGCCGTTGCCGCCGCCGCCCGACCAGTTTGCGTGCACCTCAATCCTAGTGGCCGGTTCAACGACAGAAGAGTCGGTTGACCACGACGACTCAGAGGACCGCTACCCCATCGACCGCACGCCACGCAGGGACGAGGAGCAAAAAGAGGCCGTCAAGCCACGCGAGATCACTGGGTCACGTGCGACTGAGCCCACCACACCTATGGAGGAGCCGGTGCAGTTGAGACGGAAACCAGAGCACAGGGTGAGTGAGAAAAGCCTCGGTGACGGGATGTTGTTGACCAATACCTACTTGATGGATAATTTAACTAAATGATCATTGCCTGCCTGCACATACAACGTTATATGAGCTAAAGTAAACATTATGCTGCAGTCGTTTTTATTGTCATTGCTATTGTGATTGTCTTTGATAAACTAGTCGATGACACATTATTAGGGTATAGAATACTCAATATTTTTTAGAAAACAATTTTCTCTTGTAGGTTTTCAAAATATAAACAAGCCCAGTTTTTTTTTTGCTGAGAAATTTATTTGACTGTCAACCAAAAAAGTGATAGGCCTGTCTATGACCAAAATGGTTTTGCAAAGCTTTGCATGAGGTTTGGTGTTTCTGAGCAGAGTTTGCGCTTACAGGATGGTGCAAAACTAGGGCGAACCAAGGAAGATATCGAGCTGATGAACCTCAAAAAAAAGACTCGCAAGCGAACACGCAAGTTCGAGATCGACGGCGTCGTTGTCACCACGACGACCAGCAAAGTGATCTACGGCGACGACGAGAACGGACTCGACTACGACGAGAACATCTTCAGGTACGAACCCTGTGAATTCTCTCGGCTGGCACCAATTCGCTAGAGACCAGAAACACATTATCCTCTTAAATTTCATCCAAGACAACCTTTTAAATCACCTTGTTTTTAAATCTCACAGATAGTTAAAAAATTTTCCAGTTATCTTTCCCAATGACAACATGAATCCATGGATGGTTTTATCAAGTTCCCGTATCATTCCTTTTTTCTGCCCCAATAGCTGGAGTTAATAGGCCTTGTTACATTTCATTTTAATTCATATGTGAGCATTATGCAGCATATACTGGGTAACCAGAGTCACAATTCTATGGGCAGTGTAGGTACCATTTTGTTTGCCTGAAAATATAAACATACTATGGTTATGCTCTGTATGCATCCATCATTGTAGTCCACCATCCAATATTAACCCTCTATCAATTTTTAGTGCCAACATACTTTGGCTTTGCATATGCTCTCTCCGTACTCTAAAATCTTAAACATGCCAACAATGTAATCTACTTGATATTCTGTTGCAGGAAGCAGGAACTGAGGGAGCTGAAGTTGCTGCAGAAGCAGGAGCAGCGCCAGTTTGCCGAGTTGTCGCTGAAGGCGCAGGCAGGAAAGGAGGCGCAGGACAAGCGTTTTGACCAGGAACGTCTCAGCACCCTGCGAACTTATGAGGGGGATCTCGATGCACTGGCTCGGACACAGCGCGCGCAGGTAAGTCACATCTGCATCAGAACCATTAAAACCGTTAGTTATGGTTCTGCTTTGAAGACCCCATTTATAGCTTTAGGGTGTCAGTGATGCTGCTGCATTCACTGTTTATGCAGTTTATGCAGGTTTAAAGTCTTAAGATTTGTATGATAAAGGCATTCAGGTACTCTGCCAATGAAAATTTTGCTCTCAACCTGTCACATTGTTCTTCCTTCAAATGTCCTGTCATGAAGATTGTAAGAAAACTAGTCTCAAATATAGAGTGGCTGTTGTAGCATTCTGTTGTATCATTTTGCAGTCAGTTTTGATACCAATACTGGGTTGAAATGTCCCAAGTGGCTTTGAAAGCAGGTGCATGTTATTGAGATCAATATGCAGCATGGGTGAAAAAACTCTGTGTTTTGGCAGGTGGAGCGTGCAGAAACAGCGCAGGATACGGATCTCCGTGCCGCCTCAAAGAAGATTCGCTCCGAACAGGAGCGTGAGCTCAAACAGTTCCGAGATACCCAAAAGCAGGAGCTGCGACTGCTCAAGCAAGAGGTCTATTCCCACCTTTTTAAGCAACAAATTCATATCATAACCAAAAATATCCCTCCTCGGGAACTAGGGCATTGAAAATTCATTATGTCTGTAAATACCACATATCTTCTCTAAAATACTTTATAGAGTGTTTATCTTAGATATTGACCAGAGTAAGATGCCATCTTAAAATGGATATGGACTTTAAGAGTTCTTGATGATATTCATATTGGAGAAGATTTAAGTTTTCACTCTAAATTTATAAGAGAGGCTCTACCTAACCTCGATGGCCTTTTGTCGACAGGTGGACTTGATGCCCAAGGAAGCACGTAAGAGCGCGTTCAAGGCGAGACGAGAGTTGCTGGAGGCCGAGCACGAAGAGCGCGAGAAGTCATTCCTCGAAAAGCTCAATGCCGGCCACGAGGCGTCGTTGAGACGTCTCAGTGACACTCACCGCGAGAAAATCGCGCTCATGGAACGGCAGTTTTTGCAGCAGAAGCAACAGGTAAGCGGTGGTTGATGCTGGTTGGCTGGGACTAAGTTTGACTCATTTTGCTGTGGGAATAGCTACAGAATTACCACCAGACTGTCGTCACTAGTATATAATTTGAATGCACAAGCGTTGCAATGATCTAGCGGATGGTGAATAATTAAATTACTTGAAATGGATCGAAGCAACTTACCTTAATAAATGTAGCAGGGAAGAGGAAAGAAAAAACGCAATCACTTTTTCCACTACTGTATTAGGTTTCTTCTTTCCTATTCCTCATATCATAGTCATAATCCCATATTATTTTGGTAATCTACTTAATAGTTTGTCAGTAGAGGGCATTGCACACTCTCTATGCTCATCAATATCAATCATTACCGCCGACTCTTTTACGTTGCAGCTGATGCGTTCGAGGGAGGCTTGCCTTTGGGAGCTTGAGGAGCGGCAGATCCATGAGAAACAACAACTGGCAAAGCGACAACTCAAGGACATCTTCTTCCTACAGAGACACCAGGTAAAACTGACTTTTAGCTACTTTCACAAAGCACGTTTTTAACCAATATTCTCTATATTGGCCTATTAGAGCTACATCCCTAGCATCATAAATCATGCATAACCCCTCCTTCAAGAAAGTATAGGGAAATAAGAAGTCAAACAACTCTTGATTGAAGCTATGTCACTGCTATTTAAACTTTTCCGTGGCCAAATTGAGACTTACACACCATGCAATACAATCTGTTGTAAATGTATGGTGAAATATTCGAGCCGTGGATACATGCCATTCTAACCTACTCGGTTCCCGCCGTGCAGATGCTGATCCGGCACGAAAAAGAGTTGGAGCAGATCAAGCGCATGACTGCGCGGCGCGAGGATGACCTGGTGAAGCGGCAGAGCACGGAGAAGCGTACTCTGCCTAAACGCATCCGAACAGAGATGAAGGCCCGCGAAATGATGTACCGAGAGTCGATGCGCATCAGTGTCGGGCACCACGACGCGGATCTCGACCGCGACGGCTTGAAGAAGGTAGCTGACTGTTTCTACATAATGTCGGGGTGTTGAATGGCCAGAAACAGAAAATTTGTAGCTCTGTGGCACTACTTACAAATTCAGATCTAGTCTTAGTTTTGCTAATCCATCATTTGTCCCGAGTTGTAGCACTAGTTTAAGAACGTTATTGAACATAAAAAGTTGTAAGCATACAGTATTGAAAAAAGTTCACATTCTGGTGAACTTAGTGGCTTACCTTGGGTTGTGTTTTATCAGTTCCAGGAAAACGAAAAGAAACGTTACCGCGCGGAACAGATGCGCTTCGAGTTGAAACATCAGCGACAACTGGAGGAACTTCGCGCCACGTCCGAAGCAACCATCAAGGAGCTTGAGCAGCTCCAAAATGAGAAACGTGAGAACTTACTAATTAACACCTTATTTCTTATCAATGGCCTGAAGCAATAGTGATGGTCTTGAAGAATGCTCCGTTAGAATTCCAAGAGGATTCTTGCTTGACTGTGTTTCTTTTCAGTGTATAACGATGTCTATGGTGGAAATGACTAAATCTTTTTCTGGAATATTAATTATAATTTGAAAAATCTTTACTCTGTTTATCAATGTTGTAGATTGATTTGTGGAGTTTAACGATGCAATGTTTTCACGTCTGGCTATGTGGCACTAGTCTAATGGCGTCGGTGAATGAGTGGATGATGATGAGGATGATGATGATAAACCTAACCTAGCCGAGAAGGGAGGAGGGGAAACCCGATGCCGGCACGTAGCCTACTCCTGTTGAATATCATAAAGAGGACCACCGGCTTAACGTCCCTTCAAAAGGATGGTACTACTCGAACAGCAGGATTCCTCCACAAATCCATGCTGTTGAGAGGTTGATAAGCAAGGCGAATGAAGTTGTACTAACTTTCATCCCTCCAACCTCTCTCCCAAACAGAACTGGTCATGTGTATCCAATACCTGACCCAATCCAATACCTGACTCAGCGCAGTGTTGTTTAAATTCGGTGATCTCACGAGAACTGGCGTTTCCAACACACTGAACTGTTCGGTACCAATGTTGTTTTGCTGTTGCAGGCAAGATGCTGATGGAGCATGAGACGATGAAGTTAAAGGAGCAGGAGGAGGCGTATGGCCGTGAGATGCGCGAATGGAAGGGCCAGCTGAAGCCCCGCAAGCAGGTATATTTTTCACTGACTTCCAAATCTCTGGTCCCATGACCACACTGCTATTAATACTGAAGTAGGTTGGTGAAAGATAAATTAAACGCTGGAATGTGACTCCACGCTGTTATGGTTGGGTGTTTGACATTTTCTTTCAAAAAGTGATTTGTGAGCTAGTTTTAGTCGAAAGGTTGAATTGAATGGGGAAAATGTTAAATCATTCAAATTTACACCGAACATGCATATGCTTGTTTAGTTCTTACTAGGCAGGTATCAAGTTGGTGGTATAAGGCATCGAGTGAAATTTGGTATCAAGTACCAACTACAGCATGTGACTGAAAATAAAACCTTCCAGTTATTCAAGCACTTGAAAATGCAGGATATCCAACCAGTCTTTTTAATGGTATGTGTCCTTGCAGCGTTTGGAGGAGCAGTTCTGCCAACAGCTGGACGAGCAGGAGCAGGTGTTTGGACCAACCCTGCCGCTGCCACCGGATCTCGTGGACCTTGCCCGCGCGGGCCGTGGATCAACGCGGTCCTCCCTCTCCTCAGTCAGCGAGGGGTGACCCAACATTCCAACGTTACCTTACATACCCGGTGTACCCCGTTGCCTTTGTAGGCTGTTGCATGTCAGTTCAATCCTCAAGCACAGAATTCGGAGTCTAGATTGTCGCTTGTCAGGATTTCTGTTACAAATGAATCACTATGTGATTTTTATTTTTGTTTATATTTGCTAAAAAATCACTTTGTTACATAAATTTGTACAGGATCTGAGCTCGTATTATTTGTGAAAAAAATTCTGTAGTACTTATCCAATAAGTTGCTTAATATCATTGAGTAATGATATCGAAGTGATTTCAAGCAGTGTCCGTTCCTTTGCGGGGCCTGGGCACTTGATCCAGAGCAATATTAGCAAGACTAACTGCTGTGTCGCATAGGAAACAAATGACTATCCAGTGGGTTTTTATGTGTATGTGGCCTACTTGGAACAGAAGAACAGAACTCGTATCGTCTGATTGAATAAACTTTCCAAACGAAACACAGCTGTCCCATAGTGCCATTTCATCAGGCAATAAACATGATTGTGCCGAGAACAAAAATCATCAATCAGTCTTTTTGGAAGATGATTAACCAACTCACGATATATCGGTAGCCTTGATTGAAGCCTTGATAAGCTGCCTGGAATGTGACATCCCTGTTGGAGTTAGTCTTCTATTAGAGTCGATTGCTGATCGGGCATCACTTGCCCAGAATTTTCTCTTTTGGGTTTTAATGTTCAAGTCCTTTGAGAGTAGATAATTGTCAGTAAAACTCTCGTTAATTTTGTTCCAATATCTTCGTTATGTTGCCAAAAGTTAATAGGCTTTTAAACTGATATTTAAATAGGTTAATTCTAACTTCTAACTTCTACAGATGAAAGACATGGTTGGTATATGTCGACTTATTTTATCATCCTCATTCACGCTTTGAAGAAGTAGTGTTGAGAATTATTAATTATGAAACTTGGAAAAATAGCTGCAACTAGCAAGGCACTCCTAATAACAACACGCCCAAATCTTTGATTCCCAGGCTGTACTGTCTCAAGCAGTTCTGGAGTTCAAAGAAAAACGGCTGCCATGCTACCAAGTTGTAGCACACAGTATAAGCCATTAGCGTAATTTATTTTATTCTTTTATAGGTTACATGAATTGTTTAGCATTAGCTGATAATCATCAGTATCTTTATTATTAAATCTTATTTCAGATATAACATTGTATTGAGAATGGAGATGTTTGCTGATCGTTATATTTAGCAATATTATATTTGTTTCAAGCCGTTGTGAGCATTTTCGAGGCTCAGCGACTGGAAGTGAATGCTCATTGGCCATGATGGCACGCGTTAGATAGGTTGTAAATGCTGGGTAAAATATATGATATGTTATCAACTTGAAACAGTATTTTTTTTAATCCTTTCATAAGTTATAGGCCGAATTAGTTCAGTAAGCTGTGCCAAAATAACATGCCCAGAACCCACTTCATTCCCCCAATTAAACCTCTTGGGCCGATCTTATGCAGATCCAATATGGATTGATTGATTGGTGTGTGGTCTTAGCAAGCCAAGCTAAGCTACAAACATAATTTCTCCCAACTTGTAGCCAATTATTGCCAACAAGCACCAAAACCGATTGCTTAAAGCGCTTAAAGTAATTTATTATTTTCAGCCAAACTTTGAGTTTAACCGCTCTTTGCAGATTGCATTGCCGTCGCCCCTAGCGCCTATAAAAGCAACTAGCTGAGCCACCCGACATCGGTCTTCACTTGTTGCGTCTAGTTTTTTCACCGCATTTATCGGCAAACACCTCCGATGTTTTACGCCAGACGTCTTTTGACCAGCGAGGTGAGCTATGTGTCCCCTTCTCAATTCCAGCCTTCTGGCTGTCAATCCTCCTGGGCCAAAATTTCTATCGAATTCTTTGCTGTCAATTGTGCTATGCATGACGTACCTTTTATTTCAAATCACGTGTTCAGTTTGGCGGACTCTTTGAATGATTTGTTTGAACGACGTTAATTTTTTTAATAGATTGTGTAATGAAACCTGATTGACCTACATCTGTTATGTTTTTTCTATGTAAGGAGTCTGCACCATGCTTGCTTAGGTCAGTTAAAGAGCATGCCATCAGCATCTATCATCTACCACTGCCAAAAATCAGTAAATCAGTGAAAATCAGCATATCTACATGTACTTTCTCAAAGCAATGTTTAATCCACCAGAAATATTTCCTTTATCAAGCTATTCGACAGGAGTAGGCAATGTGTCAGTCCCGAGTTTCCCCTCCTACCTTCTAGGCTAGGTTCAACATCATCCTCATCATTATCTACTCGTTCACCTACGCCATTAGACCAGTGCCACAGGGCCCGTTGTCATAATCAATCAATCAATTAGATGGGTGACCATCCTACACATGACTGTGCTGGACACCAACTTTTGTGTGGGAGAGAGATTGGCATGTTTTAAGTTAGTATAAAGCAACAATATCCTTGCTTATCTTCCTCACAACAGCACAAATTAATGGGGAAATCCTTTATTTAAGTTTTAGGTTTTTTGTGCTGCCCTTTGGAAAAAAAATTTAGTTGGTAGTCCCTTTTAGTAGAAGTAGGCTAAATCAAATGGGCAGATGCTGGAACCAGGTTTCCCCTCCTCCCTCCCACCGTAGGTTCTTTTGTCGATGCTACCAGATTCTTCATCATCCGCTCATTTGAAAGTAGCATAAAAAAATCAGTTAATTAATTGAAACGATAAAAAGTTAGAAATAGTAAACAGAAAAAATGATAATAAAGTAATTGCCTGCTGATAAGCTTGCTACAGAAAAGAGTGCCAATTCATTAACATTTATAAAAGAAAAGTAGGTTTTCTCTAATGACAGGTTTGTTTGCTGCGCAAAGGTTCGTCGAAGAATACGAGCCACTTTTCAGGATAGTAATCAGTCTCGCTGGCTCTCGGCAAGCTCCTCTTTGCAGTATGAAACTCGACCACTGACTTTGCTCACTGACGATGAGCGAATGATGAAGGACATGGGTAGGTCATAATATTTGTAATTGGCATCTAGTCTTACTCTACTTAAACAAATATACAAAATTAACATGATATGTATTTTTATTATTAGTGTTCCTAATAATAAAATACCCAGCGCATTGCAAGCATTTGCAATTTAAATCAGATTTCACTCTATGTATTGTTGTTTTTAGTATCCCGTGTTGCTGCTGAGCAGATAGCTCCGCTTGTGAGGCAAATGGAGGATGATGGGCAGTTTGATCAGCGGGTCATCGACGCACTATTTGAGAATGGGGTAGGTTGATGTAAAAATATTTTAAGACAAACAAGTTGACAGAAAGCAAAGCAATTGTTAAAGCTGCAAATTTTAGTGGGCCCACACGTGGCCTACCATCTCTAGCTTACAATTGTGATGGCATTGTGATGGATTGTGATGGTTTTTGTTTTAAGCTAATGGGCATCGAGATCGACTCAGCACATGGTGGCTCGGGCTTGTCATTTTTTGCATCAATCCTAGCGGTGGAAGCCATTGCAAAAGTAGATCCTGCTGTTGCCGTTTACCTTGACATCCAAAACACTCTCATCAATGCTCTCATTATGAAAATTGGCACACCTGAACAGCAAACGAAGTACCTGCCGCAGTTGGCTACAAACATGGTAGGTCAAGTCTACGTAGGTAAGAACAACATTGGTCCTACAATAAAGTAAAAAAATTAGATTTTAATAAAGTCCAACAAATAAGTTACACCTCTCATGATTGCCACTTGTCATTTATTGCAGGTATGTCACATCGCTGATGTTAACGTACAGTGTGGCACTTAATGCATCTTTCTGTGTGTACATTTTTCAAAAATTGCATGGTTCTTTGCAGGGTGGGAGCTTTTGCCTGTCTGAGGCGTCATCAGGATCAGATGCTTTTGGACTAAAGACGACTGCCAAGCTCGATGGCGACCACTACGTCATCAACGGCTCTAAGATGTGGATCTCCAACTCGGATGTCGCTGGGCTGTTCCTCGTAATGGCCAATGCAGACCCCTCAAAGGGGTACAAGGTGATCTTTTTTTTTCAAGTTTTCTTTAAAGTGCTTAGGACGGTTTTGCCAAGATGGGAGTCAAAATGAAGAAATTGCAGTAAATCCCGGAGAGTTTTTTTTAATTGATTTTTATTTTTTCATTCATTTATTACAACAGGTAGAACATTTTTAATTTAAGATTTTGCCAAATCATTTTTCATCTTCTTCGTGTTCTTTTTCATATTCATTTTCATTCACACACTTCTTCCATATCTCCTCATCAAGCCTGCTTTCTTTCTCTTGGTCTTCCTCTTCCCCTTCTCTCATATTTCAAGCTTAAAATCTTTCTTGGCAATCTTTCTTCCTCCATTCTCATAATTTTTCCAAACAATTTAAATCTTTCTTTCCCAATTTTAAAACCTTATCTCGCTTATTTAATTAGGAATAAAGTAGGAATATTTATTCGTTTTCTCAATATTTTGCTTTTAATCTTGTCCAACTTTGTCACCCCTTCAATACTCCTTATAAACTTCATCTGCGCTGCTTCCATTATTCTTTCCTCCGTTCCATACAAACTCCACGATCCACTCCCATACATTAAATGGGTTCTTAATTCTTATTCTTAATATATCTTATATATTAGAACTATGAAGTTTTTGTCCCAAATTATTTTTCTGACTTTGTTACCAAAACTGTATCCTTGTTGTATTCGTTTATTTATTTCCGTTTAGATTCTCACATCTTTATTGATCGTACTTTCCAAATATTTGAATTCTTCTTTTTCTTCTATTTCTCCATCTCAAAGTTTCGTTTTAGTCCCCTTTCCTTTTCCTCTCTTCATCACTACCACCTCACTCTTATCTTGGCTTATTTTCATTCCATAAATTCCTGTTATTTTCCCATCTTTCAATTTTAAATTAAATATGATCTGTATTTCGCCATAGTAAAATATCAACCGCATAAATTCATGTATTTTTTTCCTTTTCTTCCCCTTCTACTCCTCTGAACACGTTATCGATTACGGCTACCATTAACAAAGGTGACAAAACACTTCCTTGTCTTAATCTCTTAGTTATTGGTATCCATTTTGTGTGTCCTTCTAAAATTCTCACTCTACTTACTATGGAAATTCCTTTACAAGCTTGTAAGTAATCCTTTTCAACATCTCCTCTCCAACTCCTTTTCTAGTCAGACATTCCCACACTTTCTCTCTGGGTGAATTATCATATGTCTTTTCTAAATCTAAAAAAAAACATGCATAACTCCTCTCTCTTTTTCCATTTTTTTCCATTAGATTTCTTAGAATAAAGATCAAATCAACAGTTGATATTTTTTCCAAAGCCATATTGTTCTTCTCGTAGAGTTGTTTCAATTATATTTCGTAGCCTATTTTACATCTTTCTTTCATATACCTTTGCACACTGACTAATGAAATAGATTCCTCTATAGTTTTTGCATTCCTTCCGGTCTTTTTTTTTAAATCACTACAATCTTGCCTTATGTCAAATCTTCTGGTACTTTACTTTTTTCCATGCCGCTCTCATTACTCTTCCTAGCCATTCTGTTCCAGCCGTCCCTCTCGCTTTTATACCATTAGCTTCAGTAATTTCTGTTTCTGTGAAAAAACAATCTTCATTTCTTGATCCCTTTCTTTTTCTGAATCATCTACACTTTCATCTTCTTAACTGCTTTCCCAGTTTCCCCCTGATCCTTCATTTGTTCTAATTTCTCCTTTATATAATTCTTCAGAATATTCCTCCCATATTTGTCTGATTTAATCTGATTCATTTATAAGTTCTCCTTTCTATCTCATATATTTTTGTATTGTACTATATTTATTCTTATTTTCAATATTACTATAAGTCATCTTATTATTTTCCTCAAAATCGTTTTCCAATTTTGCAGCCTATTCCATCATTGTAATTTCCTTTTCATTTTCAACCAATTTCTTCACTATGTCCTTCAATTTTTGGTATTCAGCATGTAATTTATATGATCCATTTTTCATCAGATTTCTCCAGCTTTCATATTTTCTTCGAACCGGAGTAAAGAAGTAAAGGAAATCTTTACTTCTTTACTCCACCACTGAGTTTCCAGCTTTGAATCCTTTTTACACAAATACTTCGTAAACTTTTCTTCACACTGTTTTCTCATTTTTTTCGTGGTCCACAACACTAACATTCTATGGTCAGTGTCCAAGTTATATAATACTTTTGTATCGCTTACATTTAAATAGAGAAAAAAAAAAAATGCTGAAAGCTAAAAGGGAAGAAAATCTAAAATTTTCTATCCAGTTACATGTTGACTGAAAAGAGACAAAAGTACTTTGTAGTTCCATGTAGATGATTGGCAAGAGATGGTACAAGAATCCACCATAACCAAGTGGATGTCTAACAGGCTACTGATTAATTCAACAGGGCATCACCTGCTTCATCGTGGAACGCAACTCGCCAGGTCTTGTGGTCGGCAAAAAGGAAGATAAGCTCGGAATCCGTGCATCAGGGACCTGCACCGTTCACTTTGACAATGTTCGGGTGAGTTAAGAGCAGACATTTATGTAATGACAGAATCGTCAAAAATTAAGGAAAATCTTTACTGGGCTATGATGGGCAGGTTATTTTTTGCGATCAAATTTGTATTAATTGACTATAGCCTTGACATGTAAATCTATATCTCTTAGAACACTCTGGTAATATTGCTACGTCTAGAGTGAATCAATGCTGAAAGCCGTGATATCTCAGACTCTTGTCGCCTAACTAGGCTCTCTAAGCGCAGGTTCCCGCAGCCAACATCCTGGGGCAGCTGGGCCACGGCTACAAGTACGCTGCCGGGTTCCTCAACGAGGGACGTATCGGCATCGGTGCTCAGATGGTGGGGTGTGCACAGGGCGCCCTGGACGCAACTGTGCCATACTTACTTGAACGCAAGCAGTTTGGACAGCCAATCTTCAACTTCCAGGCGAGTACCTTCTACACCCTTCTCACTCCAATGTTTTGGCACCTTTCTTTTTTGGCAAAAAAGTATTTTAGAAGTCCAAATGATTGAAAAAATGGCAATGTCAACAAAAAGTTGTAAGCATGTTCTGTAATTATCTTCTATCTGAGAGTCACTGGGTCTCTGTTATATGCCGTTGAAGATGGTCTTATTGCGTTGGTTTACGTTGTCTTGGCTTGCAGTCGATGCAGCACCAGGTTGCACAGGTTGCCATCCAGATCGAGGCTGCGCGCCTGCTAGTCTACAATGCCGCGCGCCTGCGTGAAGCCAACTTGCCCTTCGTCAAAGAAGCAGCGATGGCCAAGTACTTCGCCTCGGGTAAGTAGATGCCCTCGATTAATACCCGATTCCAAGAAATTTAGATTTCTAGGAACTATCTTTTGTACAAATTTTTTTTTATCAATTTTTTATATTTAATCTTATGAGCAACTTGTTTTCCCAGGGTCGCTATCATTCTTGGAATAACGTAAAGTATCCTTGATGTTGCATCGCAGAGAGAAAACAATATTATTTTATTGAGCAAGACCATACCCACGCTACTTTCTACTGGACTCTTGATTTTTTATTATTTGGTACACTATGAACGTCTCAAAAATGTATGCCCAAAGGGGGACTCGAACCCCGATCTCCACCTATCGGGGGTGTTGCTCGAACCCATTGAGTTATTTTGACACTGGCTTATTGAGACAATTTAAGTGTATTTGATGCCCGTTTGGGCAGACATTTTTGAGACGTTAATAGTGTACGTAATAATAAAATACCCCGCGCATTGCAAGCGTTTGCAATTTAACCAGGATTTCATCTACTCTTGATTTTGTTTATTATAAATGCGTACCCAATCCAGTAATCGAACCCTGTTCCACCTTTGGAGTGAGTTGCACTAACCATCTGTGCCTATTGAACACAACCTTTTCTCTGCCTTCTTCCCCATTAATCACAATTCAAAAATTAATGTCACTTGATAAAAAAAAGTTTGTTCAAATAAATAATACTCAAATAATATTCAATACTAAGATTCTCTGCTTATTGCTATGCTGATTATCGGACATTTCCATTTTCCAGTGGATTGAGAAGTTGTCGTTTTCTTACAGAAATGGCGAGTGTGGTGACAGCCAAGTGCATCGACCTGATGGGTGGAGTCGGTTTCACCAAGGACTTCCCGCAGGAAAAGTTCTTCCGGGATGCGAAGATTGGAAACATTTACGAGGGAACCAGCAACATGCAGCTGACCACGATTGCTAAACTTATTGCAAAGGAGTACAGTTCATGATGAATATAGGCTATGCAAAGCTGGGTATCGATTATGTAATATTTTTGTTAAAGATGGCAAACCTTATCTCGTTAAATAACGTTGAATAACCCTCGAACTTACAGAGATAACGTTTGTTATCTCATAACGAAAAAGTAACATGATGCCTACCCTGGTCATAGGTTATACAGGAACTGTATTAATGGGTAAACAGTAAACACTAAATCAGGAACAGGATTTTACAGGAAGAAATATAATTTTTAGGTGTGATTGTATAATTTTTTAAATGGTCTATAATTCTATCATTGCTATCATGTGCAAGTGCCAATGCATGTAAGATATTTCAATGACATTATAACGCTCTCTAATTTGAATGGCTTTTAAAACAAGCTTGGGACACAGGAATGAATGATTGAGTGAGACTTTTATCTAGTTTTATGTTGATATTAGTTTATTTTATAATTCTATATTCAGGTAAATCAGGGCGATCCCATTGGATTATTTTTTTATCATCCTTTTTAAAATAGACAAGACAGCAGATTGCTGTGTTGGTGGATAAGCAAGTCCTGATACATGCTTACCATAATTAATGAAAAAACACATAAATTATCTGTTCTGTGTAATTTAGTGCAATTGTTTTAGCTAAGTTTCAACCTTAGTTTGCTAAGTTTCTACCTTTATACACAAATCTACCAGGATAATTCCAAATATTTGTTGACTTTGTTACTAAATAAAAGACATCGGATTCCTAGTAACAACTTTTCCAATATTTGAAACATGATATATTTTCCTTAAACATCTACAGATTGAAAACCAACTAAACTTGACATCTAGCTGTCTCAATTCAAAATAGTTAAACCCAGTACATTGAAAACTGCATACTTGGTGCTACATTTCATTCTGTGTAATGATTAATGCCAATACCGTATTATCATGTATTTATGTTCTTAATGAAAGAACACAGCTCTGATGTAAGAATTCAACAAATCGTTTGAGCGTTTCATTGAGTTTGTTATGGTGTGATCACAACTGGTTGTAAACATCCCTAATGTCAAGAAGTCCAGCATCAGGAGCTGCTATGTAGTATTGAAAGTGCATTGGGGCAGATTCTGTCGTTGATTTTATAGCTGTGATGTGGATTTCTGGACGTGTGTTCAGATCTTTGTCGAGTAAACCACGACTCGATAGAACTTGATGAAAACCAAGTGGACCAATAACCAGGCTTAAGCTTTCGAAATCAAATTCCTCTTTTAATGAGCCATTTCTAGCATTCCGTTGGCTCCGTCGCTTTGGACTTTCAATTGCAAACGAAGGGATACTAACTATGGACGGCACTTACGGCACTATCCAGCAGTGTCCTAGAACCACGGTATAAACTTGTTCAAGCCATTGGAATTGCAATGTAATATCGTATGTTAATATAATAAAGATTGAATTATTACAAATGACAAATGAAAAACCGGGGTATTTATTTATTCATTCAATTAGAACATCTTACAAATGTACAAAAAGTTCAGTGGTACGGTATATATTTAGCAATTCCCGGAAGTGGACTATCCTGGGAAAACCGGGACTGGTCACCCTACCACTGGTCACCCTACCAAAAGATACTAGTTTGAAAACCTAGTAATAACCAAACCTAGTATAATAACGGCATGAAAAATACATTTAAATCAACTGGTACGTAGGCAACGCGTGATACACATCAATACCACGGGACTGCCTATACGTCAGAGACCACTACGAAATGTTGACCAAAGCGTTGAAAACGTCGACGAAAAGTGACTTTTGGTATCAGGCGAGCAGTCGATGGAAGAGTATCGTACTATTGCGGTGGTACGTCACGTTGCTCATGACGTCACACACCATGTGCTTAATCGATCCGCCCTCAGTGATCCGCCTTCGTGACGCAAGGTCGACTGTAGATCAATAGCAATGGCGACCACGGCTGCCATCAGATACATTTTACGATAATGCTCTAACTATCTAAGACTATGTACCCTCGATTGATCTACCTTATTTATCCAAACATGTATAATAATAATACCGTAAATGAGTAAAAGCGCGGTGAAATGAAAAATCATTAGATAGTGTAGGTGTACAAATATCGTTTGGGAGTTAAAAGGCCTTACAAAGTACTAATGCGTTTGCTTGCATTTCGATTAAATCAACGTAAATCAAATGATATTACAATGTACTTACACCTAAGATAAGTCTATGAAAATGTATAAATATGTGAAGGTTCACATATGGCAACGGTCTATGATGGCGACAGTGTTAAGTAGGTACCGTGAGTACACATTCGCTGATGAAGAAACCTATATAAGAGCTAATACCATAGAAAAAAATTTACCTAAATCTTTTTTCTATGTTTATAGACAGAAACATATCGAAAAGACCACAAGTACACTTAAAATCTAGATGATTTAAGTTATACGTTCAAGAGTATCGATACCATAAAAAAAACTTCCGGCCTGGACACCAAAATCAAAAAAGTAAATTGTGGACCCGAGCGCCGAAAAGCGGGGCTATTGATATAGCATAATTTGATGAAAAAACCTAAGATACGCTAAGATATTAAAAGTTTTTTCAAGAAACCTTCCTAAAAGCATGGCGTGATGCATGGGCGTCCGCAGGATTATTTCCAGGGGGGGGGGGGGGGGGGGGGGGGGGTGCAAATGCTTCCAAGGATATCGACAAAAGGCCTTCAACTGGGGGGGAGGAAGAATCACACGTTTTAAATATGTTGAATGAAAACTATTCTGGACGAAACACTCGCATACCGCCACTGTAGACGTCAGCTTAGTAATCATATGCACTCGGAAACTATGATTTTGTCAACAGCGTGTGTCTCAGTTTGTCGGCTAGGGATGAGGTTGAGTCCTGATTTACAAAGTAGCCAATATCCAAAGCAGCATGAGGACCTAGATCACGTTCAGTTTCATAGGCTGGTATTGGATTTTCGGAATCCGCCGTCGTCGATCTAGATGTACATGCACTTTCAATGATACCCATACTATGTACGATGTACCAGTCAACGGGACGATAATAAATACAATACAATACAATACAATACAATACAATGCTGCGATCGCTGTTGCCATGGCTGTCCGAAATTTCACGCGCGTCATCGTTCGCCTTTCTCTTCACACTCGCACTAAAACATTTGCGTAAATCCATCCTCTTACAATCAACACACTTAAATAAAACGCCCGGGCTGACAAATCACCCTACTCGAGTCGCTCCCGACACATAACTGACTTACGTAAAGTTGGGTTCGACCGATAGGAAAACTGAAACTTCATTAAGTGTAAAATTCTGTTCGCGGAATCGGAATCACGAGGGAGAATTTTGGGGAATCATGGGCGTCCGGAGGGGGGTGCAAGGGGGTGCGCTTGCACCCCCCTGGAAATAACATTCGCCGTCGCCTCTGTGCAGGACATTCCGTAACAGGGTGCTTGTTTCGCTCCACGCAACGAAATCAATTTTTGAATTTTGCTTGCAGCAAACAAAGTGTTGGACCAAGTTACTTATTTCAAAAGAATTTGTAAGCTCACACCTTGTTTTTGACGGCTATCTTACGGACACGAAACTCCGCGCCTATCCATAGCCGAATTACTCATTTCGCTACAGTGCTGGTCGCCGTGAACAAGTCCACTGATTAAAATTTAACTCGGCAGTCAAAAAAGCAAAAAATCTCTCTCCGTGTTAGATGTTCAAGGACTGCAAAAGAGGCTCTAGCAGACTGGAGTTCACTGATCTAGCTGATCTCTGAAATATGATCGCTGCTCCGGCGCCTCTGATCGCTGATATCATAACGGAGCAACATGTAATGCAAAATGTCTCCTGCAACTTAATTTGACCTTTAAATTGTGGTTATAGAAGTTAAATTTCCCGTCGTTAAACTTCGACATTAAAACAAGGGTGGTAAAACTTACGCATATCTCAAATCGCTTGCGCATAGATTTGTAGATTGGCGGTAAAAGAAGCTACATATTATTACACCACAATAATCAGTTCGCTCGTTCGCTGCCTTTGAGAGCATACCGATGCATGTGCGCCTTTATTTTTGGCTATTCTTGCATTTTTAGCTAAGCTGATATATCTACTACCATTTCTGAGCTTTCAAACAGTATTTTCATAATTATTACGACTTCTAGTTATAAAAACGGGTGGTAATTTGCCCTTATACCACCATGCACTATGAGTACTGCATGGTCTAGTACGAGGGTTGAAAACTTGAAAGTTGTTTTAAAAAGTGAAGCATTATGTGAATTATTTTGATCTTTGTGACTGAGATGTATCACCCAATGGACCTGTCAGTGACCAGGTACTTAAACCGCACTTGATAAAACCAAATTAACAGAAATTTATTTTGAGGACGGTTCATTTTTGGATGGCAGTGAATTTAAAGATGACTTTTGATGATAAAACAATGAAATTTTGCTATAAATACAAGAGAAATGGGTGACAAACATCAGTGGATTAAGAACTTCGGGGTAAACTAGTGTAATTGAGCACTTTAATCGCCCAATGATAATGACATAGCGTCTAGAAGACGACCCGTCGTTATTTTATTTTGTTTATTTATGTCTATAAGAGTTTTATGTTATGTTAATATTGATTTTAAATTATTGTATCTTATAATTTCCCGTCATTAATGATTTTTGAAGCATATCTTATATTTTCGCATTGAATAAGGTAAACACGCTTGCTACATGGTAGTATTGTATTACCACCCCATAGGAATGTGAGAGTTGGCGATAAAAATTGCCTACACGTATTACAGTGTTTGCCATTCAATAAGCATTAAACCCATCAACTTTAAAAGATAAAAATAAACAAGAGTTAAAAGTTTGGAAACCTATCTATAGTCTTTGTTGGAAACGGTTTGTTTGACAACCTTTGACAAAACTGTGAATCTAATTTTTTTCCTTTAGGTATGACATTTACTTGGAAGTGCATATACAACTTTGGGCAATATTTCTTCCAACGGGCAGTTTTAATATTTCCAACATAATTTATGAGACTCATCCCCATGGTTACACCTAATCAGAGACTTCTATTTTCATCTTAACCTGCGTATTTAACTGATCTTTAGCATTGTGAAAACAGTGCGAATAGAAATGGAGAAGTTCGGCTGAAATTTAGGTATTATCCAGAAAGGCTTTCAGGAAGGTCTACTCGAACAGCAGGATTCCTCCACAAATCCATGCAGTCGTGTGTTTGATAAGCAAGGCTGATGAAGTTACTGTACTAACTTTCATTTCTCCAACCTCTGTCCCGAATAGAACTGATCATGTGTATGATGGTCACCCATCCAATACCTGACCCAGCGCAGTGTTGCTTAACGTCGGTGATCTCACGAGAACCGGAGTTTGCAGCACGCCAAACCGTTCGGTGTGACGATTCGAGTAGGGCTCGTAAGCAATTGGACCCGCTGTGTGCCTTGATTTGGTCAAGAACACTCTCATCTAACAAATGCGAAAAACATTAGTAAAATTAGGTAAATTAGTTACATAGTTAAAATTAATCTAATTAAACATCCGCAATTAAAGTACGAGAATTTGCAGTTGTGTAGCATCTGCATGCCTGGAAAACATTTGGCCTGTGATAGCAGCTGTGGACGCCATTGCTGTTATCACCTCCATTCACTTCGAAAACCGGTCAGCCAATGGGAGCCGAGCTTTAGTCGATCGAAAGAACGAGGCGGGGGTCGATCGAGCACGTGTTGTGACGTCACTTGAACAGCGATGCAGTAGGTTTCAGGCGATACTCTTCCGTCGGCTACTCGCCTGGTACGAAGAGACAAATTTTCGCCTCGTTTTAGACGATTATTTCAGTTGAAACTTGTCATGGTTGGATTAACCGTACGTATAGGCTGTCCCGTGTCACTCACGCGTACCACGAGTTGCTTCAAAGTTTTCACAGGCAAACTAAATTTCCTGACAAAGTCATTCTTTTGCAGCTACTTGACACAAATTTGTGAAATATAGCTTTGAATTTTAGGCATAGGCAACGCCTCAAAACAGGACCGATCGGGGGATAAAAATACGTGATATTCTGACTTCTGTTTCTAAACTTGTTGCAAACCTTTACAAGATACAATATTTTCTGTGTTGTAGTGCAATCTTACCAGCGCACGCAACAAGCGGTTTTATTTACGGGCAGTGACAACCGACCAAAAGTTAATATGCCTTAAATACCTAAGAGCCTTTGCCATCAGCGAACCAAGGGTCCGCATTCACAATATCAACCGAGCAATGTCATACACAAAAATCTTATTTTGAGAGGTCAAGAAATTCTCAAAAAGATCTGCTCCAGTAGCTCGTTTCATACCTGTTTTACAAGAACCGGTGTTTTGACTGAAATGACCTGTCAGAGACCACTTGCTTGGCGGCCCATTCACTCACTGCCTAATCTTGTACTGCCGTTTCTTCTTCGTGACCCAGAACTAGTTTCTTGCGTATAGATTTAATCAGCAGATATTTTTCTTGTCTCGCCTAAAGACGCTCTCAATCCCTTGTGCGCGGTTGTTTTATTTTCATGACCCGTGAAATCCTTGCTCTCCCGACAAGTCCTTGCTCAGTTCGCAGGAACCAGCAATTCCTACTAATAAGTAACACACAATATGAAGCAGCAGAATTGGCAGAAATTGCATTAGGTACCTGCTCTAATTTTTGGGCTGGATCATAGGGGATAATGCAAACAATAACAAATAACACGAAGGGTTAAAATCCATTCAATCTTACCTTTACGAATTTCAATTGCCATTTCCAGATGTCAATATCTAGATATCCAGATAACCAATAATTAGCAGAGGTGTTTTTTACAACAATATATATATTTAATTTCATCATCACTTTAAATTTTCAGTTATGTTAACACGCAGACTTCACTCGAAAGCAAGGTTACAATACAAAGACAATGATCATAAAGAAAACTGTACATGAAAAATACAAATCTTATTGTAAATAGCAAACACTTTCCATTCCCGTGATAAAAATATGAGATTTTTTTCTTTTGTTGTAGAGGCACATAGTGATTGTGGTTGAGAGGGCGGGAAGACGATGAGGATATTGCTGTCATGTGGTGCTATCATGCCGCACTTCGAACTGCAACTGGCAAGCGGTAGGCCAACGCTGGGACACCCACACAATTGCGCGTTGAGCAAAACTTGTCGTTTACGACGATCCTACCTACCATAAAGTTGTACCCATCAACCACGTCCATGAACATTTGGGCCGCTATCCAGGCTAGGGCATAAGATTCAGTCGATCGATCTTGAGCGGCAGTCGATGAGCGTGGGGGCGGGCTCCAATGGGGCGGCGAAGGACTCGGGCATCAGGAGGTTTTGGGCTTTCCTACAGCAGATGCTGCCGCATGCTCCACTGCTTGTTCTGCTGCACGGGCTGCAGCTGTTTCCAGTGCTGGCTCTAGGATGCCTTTGTAAGCAGGCTTCAGGGCCTGCAAACAAAAACACGTACAATGCATGCATGCCAACTTGGCAGAATGATTTTATAGATTGGTTTGTTCTAGTCAAAGTTGGTTTCATGCTGATATATTTCATGGAGATGAATGAGACTAAATAATATAACAAGTCATTAACACCATGCACGCCAGCGTTTGAACTGGAGAAAACCTTAGAGGTTGGCTTAATTTTTTCCAGAAAAGTGGGTTATCCTGGACATTTTTTCAATTTCTATTCAATCAAGAATCAATCCAGATTAACATTTTGTAATCAAGAAACCAAAAAGGTAGCTGTGAATTTTTTCTTTCTGCTTAATTACATTTTAAATTATCATTACCAGCTAAAAGTTCATTTTGTAAGAACTGATATTATAACCATTCATTCATGTCCCTTTTATAACTGACAATTGAATGCTTAGCCTGTCAAAAAGGAGAAAAAATGGGGACATAAACCAAAATCCATTTTCATACAGCAACAATGCACAAGCACATAGTATAAGATTTAATGAAACATGCTGGTGGATCTTGAATAGAAAACACAAGTATATTTGGTACAAGATAAAGGGTAGATTTACAGAGAGCTGCGACAACTAAGGAACATCGGCGGAGGAGGAGGCTACAGATGAAACAGCCAGCGTACCAGGATGGGAAAACACTGCAAACAGGACGGCAAACACCCCACGGGTTACGATGATCCACTGAACTGATACTAGGTACTTGCATTGTATATTCTGATAACTGTATTCATAAATACTGGTTTACTGCAACAATTTTATAAACTAAAAAAGGACACTCTTTCCTAATTCCTGAAATGGTTAATTCCTAAATGGTGAATATGTCCTCTGCTTACCGCTTCCCAGATGATTTCTGCAGCTAAGTCAACCTGTTCACCGATCTCACGCAGCTCGCCGCTATATCTGCAACAAAAGAACATTCGTATTATTTCAAAGAAATTCTATGGTCGGCTGGCACATTGGCAATCTACATTTACAGATTGTTCGGGAATTGAACATTTTCCAGCAAGAACTTTTTAGAAGAAAAACCAGTCTTTGTATCTTTATTTGACAAAAACATTTTTTGGCACTGAAAAGAGATAACAGAAGTTGTTTTGATTTAAAGTTTTTTAATTCAATTTAACGACTACAAATTTAAATTAGAACTGTCGGTACTGACCGAATGTACGCCCATAGGATGAGAGTGAGCAGTGCGCCACCCATTGCCATGTTGCAGATGTTGGCCAGAGAGTAGAGACCGACGAGGCCGAAAACTCCGGAGAGCACGTAGAAGACGACGGCGCACGCGAAGAAGACGGCCGGCGTACGAGCTGCTTTGAACACGTTCTTGCCCTCATTGTGTGCGACGTACTGCCCATAGCTCTCCTCCAGCTCCTGGGTAATCAAGGTTAACGTCAGAAAGAGTGTCCAATGAGTTTGTTGGGTTCTATCCACTGAAGCAATATTTTTTATTGTTGCTGTATGAAGACAATACCAACCCAATGGGTTAAGGACAAAGGACTAAGCTGCATGAAACTATTGGGCTCTGTTAGTCACTGGCTATGTTGAAGGGCTAAGATAAAAATTTTAAGAATGTGATTGTCAGTTTAATTTGTTTTCCTATGTTTAGAATTTAGAGGAATAGTTTGCATCCATAACCATAGGATGAAAGAAAAGCAAATATATTTACCATCAATCATCATACAAGAGGGTGGAACGAACTTGCCCATATAAATAATTGGCAAAAAATATTTGTGTCCATATTCTTCTACCGATAGAAAGGCTACAGTTAATTCTGTTAGCACCCTACATCCACGGCCCTGTCAACTTCCTACTCGGAGGCTTTGATCCAAAGCCATTGAGCCATTAGCACCATACCTTGTCTAGCTGCCGCAGGTACTTAGCGCTGAACTCCTCCCCACCCATCTTGCGCTTGGCCTTAAATTGGTTGAGCGACCGCTCCTTGTGTCGTTGGTGCTCGGCTTCCAGTGCCTGGGCGTTTAGGTACGGCTTAACGCCGCCGCACGTTCCTTCCATCAGTTTTGAGTACGTCTCACGTGCCGCTGCAGCTGCCGACAGGTTGTTAGCCTCTGCTGTTGCCTGTTGATGAAATCACACCATGAACATCATGGAAGGCTCAAAGGCATATGAAACAAAATGTAATTGAGCAATGAAAATAATTAATATAGGGGAAAGCAGTTTGCAGCTGACACAAATTTTTAGTAAATACTATGAAGTAAAATTTGACAGATTAAGAATCAAGTTTGAAAAATGAACAAGACCTAACAGGATCAAAGAAGCAGTTTTTCTAATGCTATGATGGTGCAAAAGAGGTGGGCATAGCAGTAGCACTGGTACAAACCAGTAGGGCAATACATCGTCACTGCCTACTTTAGTCCAGTGGTTAGGACAAAGACCAAAATATTAAAATGTTCTTCTTTTGTAACATAATCTTCATCTACAAATTTTTTTTATCTGCCCTCACCTGTCCAGCTATTTGGCACTACACAGTTTTTGGCTCAGAGCGTAGAAAGCTGAAAAGTCTGCTGAGCAAGTTTAGACAACAAATACTCACCACCAGCATGGACTTTGGTTCAGGCAGCTCGTCCCCCTTGTAGATTTCAATGTAGGACTTGAAGTACTGCAGCAGTTCCTTGGCAGTCACCTTCTGTCCACCAATTTCCTTCACCACGAGGTTCTCAGGAGCCAGCAGCTGAGGCACGAACACGCCCAGCTGAGTCTTGAACTCCGACTCGATGTCTGCACAGGCCCCATAACAACGTTCATATTACAGCATTCAGCATTTATAGCTCAATCGGAGCCATCCTTCTGCTGGAGGACATAGAATTATTTGTGTCCAATTGTAGTTGATGCTTCAATATGTCTTCTTAGAATAATGCCGCAATGAAATGCCATTTTATTTTTTTAAGCCAATTATTGATGGATTAACTAATAATCAAAGACAAAACTAAAATTGCATAAAAATCTGTAGTTGCAATTTAACTTGTAGCTTCCTGTTGCAACGTAAGCAAAGTTACCATAGCCTAGGATTGCAGGATCAGCATAATAAAATACAGTCAGAGCAATAGGGTGCTTATGCATTAGGAATGATTTAAATCCAGGAGTGATGTAATCACTCTAATAACACTGTCAGCAAAAGTGATGCTTCTTTACCAAAAGTAAGCTTTTTATACCGAACTGATCACTCTAATCTCACTGGTCTCACAACCTACCAGCTAGTTTGCCATCAAATTCTGGGTTGGTGGCAACCTTCAGTCCGGGATGCGGCATTAGGAAGCAGCCGATCTCCTGGAAGCACGATCGGATGTGCGCTCGGAGACCTTGCAGCTCCGAGTGCTGCTTGTCGTTCACCGCTAGCCGCTTAGCCAGGACCTAGCAGAATCAACATTTTCAGAGATGCAAGTTGGTGACAGCAAAGATAGAGCAAGATCTAGTCTAGAACATGTCATAGTGAAAACGTCACAAATTCTTGACAGAATACGAAATTCAGATAATATCCGATTTCAGAAAACAGAAAGCAACCTCTAGAGAGAATCTTTTAAATCGATATTTTACAACTTTTTAACTTACTATGTTGCTAGAAGTTTGTATAATGGTCTATCTAGCCCATTGGCAGATGGTGAGAAAGTCATAACACCAGGCAATAGTCTAAAAAAAATCACCACAGTCCATCTGTACGAACTTGCCTGTTCTCCTCCGACCGCGCCGTATGGTGCTTCATACGGAAAGCTCCAGTCCCGCACGAGGAACTGCAGCCGCTGGAACGGGGTGGCCCCTGACTCGGCCAGGGCCAGTTTGCCGTACTCAGTAAACAGCTGAAGGTGCTGCAGGTCGTCTTCTTGCACGTTGTGCATCAGGTTGTACACCTTAAAAGAGGGATATGACAAGATCAAACCTTAGAAGGGTTAAGTTAATGCTGATACAACCGTTGAGTTTGCACGATTGAACTAACTTAAAACACCAACTTAATCTGTGTTTCAGAATGCAAGCGGCAGGCTTGCTTTATACTTTCTCCCCAAATAATGGAGATATTCAGCATAGGCTAGTTCTTTTTAGTCTCTTAGACTAAATTTAGTGTTTGATATTGAAAGAATGTGGTTTATATAGAAATGTGTTAAACTGTAATTCTTTATATCTGGGCATTTTTAGAATGATGCCATTCCTTTTAATGAGATGTTAAGGTAAGATTTCTGAAAGGCTATGGTTCTGATCATATGGTGAGTGACTTGTGAGTGATGTGATTGCATACCTGCACGGAGCTGACCATAGTGCTGAGTGCAAACACAGTGGCACAATCTCGCACTGTGCTCTCGCTGTCGAACGCACCCTGAGTATCGAGAAGCAGCACTGCAACCTGTGCAGAGATGAAACACTCCGTTAGAACCAGCTTTTGCAGGGTGTACGCTGCTTGCACACCTCCATTAGTTATATATTCTTGGATGCAGAGACTTTTGATTGAAATTTAATACATTGTCACAGTTCAAATCTAGCGGCTGAACTGGTCCCGAAAGTCTCTGTTAGATGGCGCCTCCCTGCGGTCGATCTCGACAAAAGTTATCGACCCAGCCCCGTCACGATCTGCTGTCAACCGTCAAGACGAGACAAAGAGAAACGAATTGAAGCACTCGTCACTTCTTTCCGAGCAACCGACACGACAGGTCCTGCCGACTCAACGAGCCGCCGACGCACAGCTGTACTTAGTTATCAGGTTTACTTTTCACTCTTTATGAGGATTTGGCTTTTACTATGGATTCCGTCCAATAGTTTTGCATTAAAGTAAATCTTAACGTCGCAACCGATCTGTCGGGGTGCGGACGATCGAACGAGTACGCTCGCGGGCACGTTGTGGGACCCAAGTCTCCGTTGTTCCGAAAGAAGGCCTCGGTATAGTAAACTATGTATCTAACTGTATCTCGCTAATCTTAGATTGTTTTGTTGTTTTTTTCTTTTCTAAACCTACCGAGTATGCTAAGGCTTTAGTTTGTAAAACCCGTGCTCGATTAGCGAACACGTTTCAACTTTTACGCGTTTGGACTATCCTTCGCCATTAATATTATGTACTATATTTTTCTGTGACTGTTTCTTTGTAAGCGACAGCGCTTATGCTTAAACTTTACGCGCTGCGCATATCGCTCGCTATTAAACCGCACGTGTTGGGTCACCTGCGACCGAAACGTTTGAATTGTTCTAAAATTTGCTAATGGTGGTCATTAAAACCAATCGCTGCCAACGAGCGTTACGATCCTGTTGTCACTGTGCTGACCCTTGAACGTCTTCCCCCTGCCACAGCTATCCCACGACCCCACCACCTTCTCCGAACGAGGAACTACCACCGGCCAGGAGGCCGGTAAGGCAGAAAGAGAGGTGACAACATTGTATTTGTTTATAAAACGTACTTAGCAGAAAAGGAGCTTAGATACTAGTATTAAAATTAAAATATAAAACAGGCAATGTGCTGTGATGATGAATGTTAAGAACTAGTATCACATTTCTTAGCTTAAGAATTGGAGTGATAAACAGAAAGAAACTGCCCATAATTTTTGTGTAAATTATGTTATCATTTCTTGAAGACAACCAAGCAGTGATTATAGCACGAGATTTAAAAAATCTAAGCATGCCAAGTTTTGTAATTGGTGGGTTAATAGCAGCCATGGGACTCATAAAGATGCCTGCTAAGAAGCAAGTTAGCATCACTGGAACGAAGCTTGTTTTTCCTGGTGTCAATAGTTGTAAAAAGCTACACAAGTTATGGTACTGCAAGGGCAGCGTTATACTGACCTGATCGCCAGACGGTGTGTCTACAAGGAAGGGTTCCGACCACATGAGGATGCCGGTAGTGTCTCTCTCCGAACCCCCTCGCCACGTGAAACCCTCGAGCGGGGCGTCCTCTTTCCCCAGCCACTCATTGCCGCCCTGGAAACCACACATAACGCTACATTCACTAGCTACCACGAAGTCAATAGAGGACAGAAAGTTGGCTTTCAAGGCCACAAAAAAGGACTAGTGAGGAATAATTTTTCATCCTTTCCTCTAGAATTTTGTCTGTGTTTCGATGTAAGATTCCTATCTGTTATGACATCTTGGATGTTAATAATTCAAGAGTGAAGTAGCTATACAAAGGGAAAGGCTCTCACCTGTGAATTCATATAGCGTAGGAAAAAGTCAAGCAGGAACGATTTGCCTTTTCGGAAGGCTCCGGCGACGGACACAACGACGACATGCTTATCTCGTACTTCGGGCCGCAACAAGATGGCGGAAAGGGCGACCTCGTCGAGTTCGAACGAGTGGTCGGGTCGGGCAAGCACCACAGGAACGGGTCTGCCTGGTAACGCACCCTCTGTAGGGGGCGCCACTTCTTGTGTCGTTGCCGGGACAGCTGTGAAGAAACAAATGAGACTTCATTCGTGTGTGCTATGCACGGATTCTTATGAATGGAGTATTAAGTGAATTTGGCATCATCCAAACTTTAAGTAATAAGGTCCTTTTATTAATGAACTTTTAAACTCATTGCTGAAACAGTTTTCAAGATATCTTTGACTTCAGATCACTGTTTCATGTTGGTAGTCTATTAATGATGGGCTGAAGGTCGTCCTGAAATACAACCAGAAAAAGCTACGCAACAAGCTATTGAATCATTATCGCTGATATTTTAAGACATTACTCAATGCCTAGCCTCTAGGTAGACACAAAATCTAGTCATCCCATTAAAAGACACATTTCTTAAGTTTAAAGTCAAGTATGTAGTCAGACCTATAAAGAAACATAAAAATTTGATTTTTCTTTGCGGTAAAAAATGTATCAATCAACCATTAACCTGGGCTAAGTAGTTGAGGTGACAAGAACGTAACCTAAAACAGGGAATTCTGTGTTTTGGAAGTGTTTTTACTTTATCTTAACTTCCCTGATGTCTGGTTGAGACTACATTGACGACTTGGTTCGACGGTATGAAGCCTAGTAAATTCGTTAATCATTCTCCATAATGAAACAAACTCTAGGTGTAGTGTACCACAATTGAAAGAGACATAGGAAGGAAGGCTTGTCTCATTCAGTAAGGAGGATGCTGTGGCACCACTCAGCAATCACAGTACATTTTTCTAGCAAATTTCATTGTAATTGTGGAACCCGCAGTCGTACCACACCACAGGCCAGATGATGTTCTTTATTAATAGGGCATGTCAACTGTCACCAAATATGCACCACAGAATCTGATTTCAACAACATACTCAATATAAATCTGGTGTTATTAACCATATTTGAATAGATAGTTCTAAGTAGGTAGGTAGCTCTGTACCTTTGCTCTGTACTAATGTCTAATGAGGTTCAACTTGTAATTAAGTATGCCATTTTAATGTATCATTTTCCACAGATTGTGTAGAAGCCAGTCTGAAGAGCTTGATAACCCAATCGAACAAAAGGATATGCGACAATGATGATACTGCAATTATTTCAGCCAAGGCTGGGGAGCATGCCTATTAAAAGGCCTGGAGGCCTAGGCCAGGTCGACGAAGTGGGCTGCCAAAGGGTTAAGATGCACGTATGGCATAAGCGAATGAGGAATGCCGCAATCACACCAAGGAAATGCAGTGTGGAGAAGAACAGCTTTTCGCAACTTTCTGTTAACTTTATTAAAAAATATGACAGAATTTACCTGCATATGGCACGTCTCCAGCAATCTTCCTAATTCGACGTAGCGATTCAGTCTCCGCCATCTTAAATCATGCAATACAGCTGTGCACTGCATGCGGAGTATCTGTCACATACTGCGCGTTTAGTATCAAAAAAAGTTAATTGTCCATTCCTTATCAAATCACGTTTAATGGTTGTGAAAGTGTCTCATTGAAGTAGTTAATGCATTTCCACCGCTATAAATTTATGTTAAACAAATATTCAATAGATAGGCAATGCTGATTTCGAAAATAAAGCGGGTATCTTTGACCGTGATCCCTACCACTGCGCTATCTCGCGTCCTTGAGAGATAATAAACTCGCTCCATTTACTCATTCCATTTTCCTACATGGAACTAAAAAATGAAAATAAAGTAAATTTCAGAACTAAAACTCATGAAAAAACTGCAAGCCATATATACGATTTATTGCGCTTTTTATTGAAAATGTTAGGTAACAAAATGATAGTTAACTCCGCGTCGGATACATAAACGTTAATCTTTGGACGCTTTGGCTCAGCTAGTCTGCGGCAAGACGCTCAATTTCGTCGACGTTGGCAGCGTTGAGTGGGGTAATCCTCTTCCCAAAATGCTGCTCGATTTGTTCCAGAACTGCCTGTGCCTGGGCACCCTCTACCAGGTTTATGGCAAGCCCACTCTTTCCTTTAAGAAAAACCAAAGGCAAATTAAAAATAAAGAGAGTACAGATTACAAGAATTTATCATTTGGAACAATTAAATATGTCAAATCAGGATGATGTGGCTAATGCTCATAATTGGCCCAACATTCTTTAAAGGGTAAATACTAAATTAATCTAATTAATGGTTGACTTGACTGTTTCACAAATTTGGAGCCTGAGAGTAGAATTCCAGCATGGAAATATAGATTAAAAATAGTACATGTCACTTTAAGCATTATCCTGACATTAAAAATGTGCAAAGCACATGAAAAAATAAAAGTGCACAGTTAAAAAAGGCCTATACCAAAATATGCTTATAATGCCTTGACAAGGCCATGTACCTGTTACAACATAACAATGTCCAGGAGATGTAACTTACCGAAGCGTCCAGTACGACCAATGCGATGGAGATAGGTCTCGCAGTTGGCAGTCTTATCGAAGTCAACAGGCAGATCAAAATTCACGACAATGGTAACTTGTTCAACGTCGATGCCTAAATAACAAAAAGAAAAACTTTGTGATGAACTGAGAAACCACATAAAAGTCAATCAATGTCACCCAGATGGAATAATGGAGACAAGGTTTTAATTAGGATTTCCTGTTATTTATTTTACACAGCCAATTCAGCCAAAATGGAAGCAAAAAAAGGCAAAGCCAACTTTATACCCCCTACCTAAATTTCCCATGCCAGCAAGTGTCATCAGTGGTGAAATCTAGTACAAGTTTCACTATTGCTAGCAAAATAACCCACAAGTCAGAAATAGAAACATATTTCTTGCTAAGGTAATTTGTTTGTAATTGTTTGATATTAAAAGGAAACAATTGGGCCCTTTTGGACCATTCTGCCCCTAATGGCTACGCTACAGGAAAAAAAATAGCCGACTGCTAGCACATCGCTATAGATGCGACAAAAACTGTGACCCTTATTGTGGGATTGCAAAGTGACTCACCCCTGGCCAGGACATTGGTCGTGATAAGCACTTTCTCCTTTCCCTCACGGAAGCGGTCGAGAACAGACAGTCGCTGCTCGACAGTGAGATCTCCGGTGAGAATCGCCACTGCGTGTCCATCCCTGGACATTCGATCTTGGAGCCAAGTAGCGGTACGGCGAGTCTGCAAGCAACACGTTGTCAGAGAAAGACATTTTTTAGGATAAACGGTTATGGCTTCAGATATTAAAAACTATGGAAACTAGCAATGCCGGGCATTTACTTGATTTGGACCCAATATTAACAACGTGGACTTAACATTTTTTAAATCGTTGATGGACTATGTTCACTTTAAATATTCCTGAAGTCTGTCATTCACACTAAAGTTCAGTACTTTATAAAAACTTCTTGGCTTTCAATGATTTCAGAAAACATATTGTATGCTCAAGCACATTGTATGCTTGTTCTGAATTCCCCCATTACTATGTTGCAAGTCTATTATCTTTCATAAGACTTTATTTTTCAATTAGGCAACATGGTTAGCTATGATATCTTGCAAATTTTTCAAAACGTAAGTATAAACGACATGCAAGTATTAAGGGCAAAGTCTAACTTATACTAATTGACTTACAATTAAAAATGTTTTCATTATTCAGTCTAAGAGTGTAAATAGTTTTAGCGCATTCACTGGTGCCACAAACATTTGTTTGTGTCTAATTCTTCTAAACAAACCCCCACTAATAATCACTGTTAATTTATCATTACTTGTGCTTAGTTTTACTAAATTAATTGATGTGTTTCTTTTCCAATGTTCACCAATTAAAACTCACGTGGCAGAAGATCATGGCCTGTCCAATGGTGACCACCCCGTAGATGTTGGTGATGGCAGCATACTTCTCCTCCTGGGACCGGCACTTGACGTAGTACTGCTTGATGTTGTCAAGACTTTCCTCCTCGCGTTTAAGACTGATCACGTAGGCATTCGGCACAATGTTCCGGGCAAATGACATAATCTTTTCTTCATAAGTAGCCGAAAACAGCATCATCTGGCACGAGGGCCCCAGCAGTCTACTCAGGAAAAAATTATAATGAGTTATCAATGTAGTAGACAGGAAAATGCAATAGATTGTAGTTCTGTTTTGTTGGGCAGCAGGCAGCTCACTTGTGAATGCGGTACGTTTGGTCCTGGTGGCCCTGAGTGGCAACCATAACATCAGCTTCATCCAGCACAAACACTCTGATCTTTGATGGATCGAAGAAGCGATACTTAATGGTCCAATCGAGAACTTTTCCGGGAGTGCCAATCACCACATGTTCAGTTAGCTGGCTGCCACGAGCGACTGTAAACAAAAGTCATCATTTAGATGAAAATGAGCTTGTTTATTGAGTCGACAAAGAGGTTACTCTAAAACTATGTTATCTTTTTCTATCAATATTAAATTTTCAGTCTAAAAAAAACTTCTTAGAAACATTTTCCTAAAGATCATATTCCTATAGATCATCACCAGTTTAATAAATACACTTGGAAACTAGCCAGCTACTGACTAAAAGTAAGATAGATGCACATAGCCAGTAGAATTCCGAACAAGGACTCACTTTCTTCTCCGCGGATGGCAAATCGTAGTTTGATTTCAGGACAGAACTGACCCATCTTTGCAGCCACTTCACCGGTCTGGATAGCCAGCTCGTACGTCGGAGACAGGCACAACACCTGAAAAATCGCTACATCAAGGCAAGGAACTCAAACTGAATATTTTAATTGCTTTATAGTTTATATAATAAATTGGCAATCAGTCAAAATTCCCATGAAGATATAGGAAAATATCTGATCATAGATTGCATTAGTTTGATCTTGCCTTTTGGAAAAGTAATATGAACCAGAGCTGTTATCAGATTTTTAAGAGCAGTGCCTTTGAAAGAACAGCTGAATAAATCATTTTACCTTTATATTTACATTTTATAAAAATAAATGTTACAGTCACCAGAAGTACTCTCTAAAATTTGACAAAGGCAACTGCTGAAACTTGCATTGCAACTTACCTGAGGATAGTTAAGGGAGGGATCAACTCGATTTAGCATTGCCAACACAAATGCTGCTGTCTTGCCAGTTCCAGACTGCGATTGGGCTATCATGTTGCAGGGCCTGAAAACAATTACACAAAATAGTTGGAAGTCAGATTTAAAGGGCTTAAATAATAAAGTGAAATATTTAAGATGTCATCAGAGCAGCACAAAAACAACCAACTTGTATTTAAAAAAATATGTACGATATGGGTCATTCCATGTGTAATCACTCACTTTTAATTAAATTTCACTTTGACCGACCCAGATTTTGATGAAAATTGGTATACTTGTTAAGTTTGTTGACTTAGGGGCTATTTTTTTTTTTTTTTTTTTTTGGTCCAACCGTTCGGATATTACAAGGGGGGGAAGTTGGGGTCATTTTGCCCCCCGGGCGTGTAGTGACCACCCTTTCTACGCAATATCTAGGGTTCTATGGGAGCTACAGAGCTGGGAAAAAAATCATCTGAAAGGTAATTTCATACCCTACCTGAATATGGAAACAAAAATGACGATATGTTAATACGAATTTAATTGTGATTTTACACATCTGCATTTTCCAAAATGACCATATCGCTGATGAGTCATTTTTGATTTGCCTGATTTTTTTTCTATATATACAGAACATACATATGATCATGTGTTCCAAAAATCAAGATGGGTGTTTTACCACTTTCCAAGAAAAAAAATTTTTTCTATAAAAAAGTGCCTTTTTGCCAGTAGAACAGCATTTTGATCACAATTATTGTGATCAGAGCACTGGCATATATTTTATATTAAAGTTGATTTTTGTTTGCACAGTTGCATGTTCTTGAAATGTTATTCTCTACAATACAAATCGATTGTTTGCCATATTCCTGTAAATCATGGATCAAGTTGAAACAGTTCATAGAAGTCAAAAGTTTGTTCATTTCTTGTCTGGACTTGCATCTACAAGAATCTTAAAATGGTATTCCCTAGAATACAACTATAGATTGTTTGTCATGCTCCTGAATCATGGATCAAGTTGTAACAGGTTACAAGTAAAAAGTTTGGTAATTTCTTGTCTGGACTAAAGCAATCAGTCTCTGGCCTCATGTTGATGAGGATAGAAGCTAATTTGCTCTCAAGCACCTTTTATTTAGAGATTCATAATGTGCTCAATTGGACTGTTCTTTGAAGAAGAATGTGGACCCATCGAAGATCTAGCGATTAAAAGCATTGAAAGTTTCAATAGTGACCAGCAGTTATCATTAGCTCTGCGTACTAAGTGTGATAATGTGAAGACCGTGTGTCATTTACATGAAAAGAAATTCCTTCGTCTGTATAGCTGTCACCACAAGTTATGCTGCGATCCGTTTCAGGCTCACTGTGGAATAGTGAAAGTTAATGGGTTAAGAGAAATTAATGCAGCATCCAGGACGAAATACTTGGAGATTGCCGACCTCATCCCTGGAAAGAAATTATGCTCAACTTGCCGTAAGCTGCTCTCGCTCAGGCTGAAGGAACTAACAACCGTTTCTGTTCTAACGCCAACTAAATCCACTGAACTTGACCTACCTTTCGTGGACATACCCTGTGAAGCAGATGCCGTGAATCAGTCTTTAGCTGCATTTGGTGTGTCACCTATTAATACCACCAAACTAAAGGGTAAATCTATGTTTTATTCGAAAAGAAAGTTCAGCGAAATAACACAAGGTGTAAAGAAGAGATTGGAACTAGTATCTCCCAGTAATGAAGAAATCAGCAAAGAAGATTTGACATCTTCAGAGGAGTGCAAGGACAGCATCCGTGATGGGTCAGAGATAATAGCACAACTGAAAGAAAAGTTTAAGACGAGTACCAGAAGCGAGAAAATAACAATTTTATCTGTGCTTCCAAAAAGTTGGAGCATTAAGAGAATAATGCAAGAGTTCAATGCATCTAACCATTTGGTACGTAAAACCAAACAACTAGTAAAGGCCCAAGGGATACTGCCATCTGCAAATCAAAAAGCAGGAAAAACTCTTTCCCCTGATTGCATTCAACTGATTGAAGAGTTTTATGAAAATGATGATGTAAGCCGTGTCATGCCGGGTAAAAAAGATTTTGTCTCGGTTAAAGTGGGTGACAATCGAGTTCACCGCCAGAAGAGACTAGTGTTAAGCAACTTAAGTGAAGTGTATCGCAGCTTCAAAGATAAATATCCTGACATCAAGGTTGGATTCTCGAAGTTTGCAGAGCTCAGACCCAAACATTGTGTTCTGGCAGGAGCAGCTGGGACACATTCTGTCTGTGTCTGTACGATACACCAAAACGTTAAGTTGATGGCTTTGGGAGCAAAGCTGCCTTTGCTTTCAGACGGTACCATCAAATCATACCAACACTGCCTTGCCAGCCTCATGTGCAACCCCCCGCTTCTCAACTGCTTTGTAGGAAAGTGTGGCAATTGTCCGGGAACCGATGAACTTCGTGAATGGCTAGAAATCTCATTCAGTGAAAATTTCATAGACTCTGTGACTTATAAACAGTGGCTGTCAACAGACAGATGTACCCTAGAGACAATTACGAAACCTACAGATGAGTTTGTTGACTGTTTTATTGAAAAATGCATTTTATTAAGAAATCATGATTTTATTGCACGGCAGCAAGCGGCATTCATGCAGGAGAAGAAAGCCAACCTTAAACCAGGGGAAGTTTTAGTAGTGGGCGACTTCGCTGAGAATTATTCTTTTGTGCTCCAGGATGCTGCACAAGGTTACCATTGGAATAACAGCCAATGCACCCTTCACCCATTTGTGTGTTACTTTAAGCCTGAAGATCGAGACATACAACATTTAAGTTACGTTGTCATTTCTGACTCGCTAACTCATGACACCGTTACTGTGCACACTTTCCAAAAGCACCTGATAAGACACCTGAAACAAAACATTTCGGATGTATCCCATTTAATTTACTTTTCTGATGGAGCGGCAGCCCAATATAAGAATAAGAAGAATTTTTCCAACTTGTGCCATCATGAAGTTGACTTCGAACTAACTGCTGAGTGGCATTTTTTTGCCACATCCCACGGTAAAGGACCATGCGATGGAGTTGGTGGGACTGTAAAACGAAATGCAGCACGGGCAAGTTTACAGAAACCATATGCCGACCAAATAATGACGCCGATAGACTTTTACCGGTGGGCAACAGAAAATGTGTGGACTGTAAATTTTGTGTTTGTAGCCAATGAAGAGATTACAGCAAATGGCATCAAACTTAAAGAACGATTCAAAGAATTAAAAACTATCGTAGGCACAAGAAGCTTTCATGCGTTCTACCCAAAATCGCTAACTTCCTTACATGTGAAACACTTTTCTCTTTCTGAAGAAATCAACATTGTGAAGATTGTTGAGAAAAATGAAGAAGGAGAAGAAGAAGAAGAAGAAGAAGAGGAGGAAGCAACAGCAGCAGAAATACCCGAGTTTGAGTTCAAAGACGTGGGCAGTTTCATCACTGTAGCATACAACGAAGACTGGTGGCTAGCGTGTGTTCTTGAAAAATCATCACAGTCTCTTGAACTTCAAGTCAACTTTCTACACCCTCATGGACCAGCTCCATCATATTTTTATCCCAGTGTACAAGACAAACTAATTGTAGCTTTTGCTGATGTTTTAACACTGGCCGACCCCAACACGGCAACTGGTCGAACATACTTTTTGTCGGCTACAGACACCAACAGGGCAACAGCAGGGCTTATAAAATATGTACCTCAATAAGGTAAACTACATCTCTCTTAAGATATGCAAATTTGTACTTCATAGTAGCTATGATTGTAAGTAATGATCATTTTCTTGAATGTTGTCTTAAATTCAGTTCATATTAATTTATATTATGAATGAATTTGCAGAAAACATTTTTTTTTCTTGGAAAGTAGTAGAACACCCATCTTGATTTTTGGAACACATGATCATATGTATGTTCTGTACATATAGAAAAAAAATCAGGCAAATCAAAAATGACTCATCAGCGATATGGTCATTTTGGAAAATGCAGATGTGTAAAATCACAATTAAATTCGTATTAACATATCGTCATTTTTGTTTCCATATTCAGGTAGGGTATGAAATTACCTTTCAGATGATTTTTTTCCCAGCTCTGTAGCTCCCATAGAACCCTAGATATTGCGTAGAAAGGGTGGTCACTACACGCGCGGGGGGCAAAATGACCCCAACTTCCCCCCCTTGTAATATCCGAACGGTTGGACCAAAAAAAAAAAAATTAAAAAATAGCCCCTAAGTCAACAAACTTAACAAGTATACCAATTTTCATCAAAATCTGGGTCGGTCAAAGTTTGAGGTGAGTGATTACACATGGAATGACCCATATGTTAAGTGCAAACAAATCAATCAGCTAACTTTAACAAAAAATACACTATCTAACAACATTCGGGTAACAAAGAAAAACAGCAGGCTAAGTGGCTGGTGATCAGGCAAGGAAAGAAGGAAACATATTTTACCAACTTTGGTAAAAAATGGCTAATTAAAAACAGTTGCACCTAGCTTAATATTTGCAATTGATCATCTCTTCTCCATTAAGTTGCATTTTCTTTTTTTCTTTTCTCTGTTCATATGTAATACACAAAGGCCAAGAGGTCCTTAAAGTTATAACATTAAGTTAAAATTAGCCATGGTCCCAAGAAGAGACCAAAGTTATACTAACGGGTGAGCCATGAGAGCAGGCAGAGCTGCAGTTTGAATCTTCGATGGAACGTTGAAGCCCATGGCATAGACTCCCCTCAGCAAATCAGCTTTCCTGCAACAGTCAGCCAGAGTCATTAACTACGCAAAGACATGAAAGTATGTTGACATAATAGACAATGTTAAATATATCTTAACTCGAGCTGTAGAGCAATTTTAGGTGTATTTTGGATGAGCGTAGATTTTATGCTTTATGTTTATTTTTTATTTCACACACTCGTTAAAAAACAACTCTCTTCAGTATGTACATAGTTCTAATTGGTAGTAAACTTTATGACAAGCTGTTGTTAAGACCGGAACAAATCTGGAATATCGAACCTTTAAACGTGAAAGTGGGAAATTTCAATCAAATTGTTATGATGAAATATTGTAATTTCTTGAAGATAGCCCTTTTTGGTCCCATCTTTAACAACGAAAAATACCATCAAGCATAGGCGGTATATTGTAACAATGGAGTGCTGAAATTGGGGTAACATAGCTTCTCGATTCTGCTATCTTATGTTACTGCAGATGAATTGTGTAAAAATTTAACGCGAAGAAATGTATTAAGAATTTCACTAAAACGAGGTACACAGCTAAAACTTTTGCCATGAATTTTATATAACATTAATCATCAAGTGCAGATAAAAACACTTGATTAAAGAATTAATAGTTGCACAGGGTGAAAACATGTATTTTTCCAAGTCAGACCTCCTGACTTTACAAAGCCACAGAAAAAATATGCATCGTAGCCAGGACACTCACAGTGAAAGGCTCTCAAAGCTACTGGTGGCGTAAAGAGGAGATGTTGGGTCTTGGCGTTGAACTTCAATGTCATGTCGGCTTTCAACCAGTCCCTTGCGAATAATCTTCTGCAGAAGAGACTTGTCAGCTACATTGATGGGCTGTGTGTCAACATCTCCTTCCCCAGGTCCATCTCCCTGCCAAAAACAAAAATACCCGTCTGGTTTCAATGGTTTCAACATACTTAAAAAACCATTTGGTTGTAATTTGCTGTAAGGAACTAGACTTAGCTGTTGATGATTATTGGGGTTTAACAACGCACTGTTTTGACAACTGGCCCTGCGACATTGGTCTAATGGCGTCGGTGAATGAGCGGATGATTATGAGGATGATGATGAGGATGATGATGAACCTAACCTTGCTTAGAAGGGAGGAGAGGAAACCCTGTGCCAGGACGTAGCCTACCCCTGTCGAATAGCACCAAGGGGACCACTGGCTTAACGTCCCTTCCTAAGGACGGTACAACGCGAACATCAGGAATCCTCCACAAATCTATGCTGTCGAGAGGTTGATAAGCAAGGCGAATGAAGTTGCTATACTAACTTTCATACCTCCAACCTCTCTCCCGAACAGACTGGTCATGTGTATGATGGTCACCCATCCAATACCTGACGCAGCGCAGTGTTGCTTAACTTCGATGATCTCACGAGAACTGGTGTTTCCAACATGCCAAACCGTTTGGTTAAGGCTGTTGCATTGGGAGCTTACTAGGGTCTGTTTGGAACTAACTCGAAACTTCCCGACTTGCAACCAATCAATTTGTTTTCGATTTTTTTTTTTTTATCTGGACGACAGAGATCGTAAATCTATGATGTAAAGTTTATTAAGTTAAAGACGATTGCCACATTACTAAGTAATCAACGCAATAAAAAAAACTTTTACTATTATTATTATTAGCACGCAGGCTCTTGGATGGGTAGAATGCATTTTCTAGCGCTCTGCATTTTTAGCACAGTATCGCGACGACGAATGTATGAAAGAGCTTTACCCCTCTCACCGCATGCATCGTAACAGTCCATTAGAAGGCAGGAGACGAGTGTCTGGGTTGCTAGCAGCTACTAAGCTTGGCGATTACGTAATGAACAAAAAGTAGTGAATATATCAAATCTAGCCAGAACAACATGACGACATGTTTTGTTTTAGTGTAATTTTCAAACGACCACCTGTCAAATAGCCACCATTCCGCATAGAACAACCCGACTGAAAACGCAAGAAACCATCGAGCAAATGTTTCCAGACCCAAATCGACTCGAAATTGCACGAGGAATACAATAATACAAAGTAAAATACGATCCAACAATGGTAAACCATGCAGCGGTATAGCACATTATTACCCTATAATCTGAAGAGAGAGAAGGAGAGAGATACCAATTAAGCTCAATGATATATGACAAATTAAGCCCGGTATAATGTCAAAGAATAAGGTTAGGTTTCTAATGCAGCAATGGAACTTCATGCAGCAACCAAGAGCGACAATCCAAAATCTGCTTACCTGGCCATAGTGCTTCTCCACGAGGGACTTTTCTTGCGTATCTGCATGTACGGCCCAATCAGCACTTGCAACTGCATTCTCTGCCATTGTAGTGGATAAATAATAGTGATTTGTGCAACTGGTACCCAGAAAGAATGCTCAAATCAACCTTGACGTAGTGTCAGCTGACTCTATGAGCTGATGAGCACGAGCTTTCACCCGGTTTTTTTTAAACAATGTGCACGACACGGTGTCCTATCCCCGCGAATTGTAAATTGTAGAGAAACATAGACATGGATTACGTAATCAGAACAACCATAATATAAGATTGAAAATGATACATTTAAAATCCTTCCCACAAGATGACAGCAGAGATCTAAATTGAACAAGCATAAATCAGCCAGACTGAGCTGCAAGTAAATTAGGCTCTTTTGAGAAACTGCATGTTTCTATTCGAAAAGACAAAAAAGTATTTTTAACGAGAGCTGTTTGCTTATGATTTAAATTTTAGAATTTTAAATGTCTCCCATTTGTTAACTTATTGTCTATCGAACAAATTTTGTTTTTCATGAAACTGAAATGACAACCAAATAAAACAACGACATGATTTAAAATGTAAATATATTTGGTTAAAATAATACACAAAAATGCACAAAAAAAACAATATTGATTTTCCACAAAATTTACTGTAATTCCTACGTAAGAATGGGTAAAATAATATGTATATAAGAATTTGACTATTCTAGGATACCTACAGCGTCATCTCTTGCAAAATGACGCGGCTTGTCTAGCTAGGGAGCAGTCTCAACAAGTTGTGGAACTCTGCCTAGTTCTACTTTTTGACTGGGTGTAATAGAAAGAAATGCTCTCTTAAAATTGCAAACAACCTGCATTTTCTTCAATACAGTTCAAAGATCTTTTAATTTTTGTTTTGTGTTGGCAAATTTCATTTCTTACATTTCAAAACAAGAAAAAATTTTCATGATCACCAAAGGCAAATAAGGGATGTTCTGCTCAAGAGGTTTAACCAATTTTATGTTTGCCATTGTCTAGTTCAAACTGCTCAACTCAAATATGATGACCTGCATTCATCTAATTAATATAATTTCAACCTTTTCTGGTTCTAAATCTCATAGACAATTCAAACTTTTCAAGGGCCTAGTACCGCATTGCACCACCAAAACAAAATCAAATGATCTTTGCAACGTAAACAAACTCCCTGCCAGATTAATTAAATTTCCCTATCCTAGCTTCGAGCGCTGGCCTACGGCGCATACATGCGACGATTTCGTCGGGTGCCTAGATCGCGCGCCGTGCCACGACTCGCTTGTGGGCGCAAAACGTCAGAAGAGGCAACTTCGGTGAGAAGTCATTACAGATACTTGCTATGAACGACTGATGCCCCGCCCTAGTGGCCAAGTTCTGCGCCCGACGATCGGTCGGTTGGCACGGCGCGCCGAGATTGTGGCCTCGAACCGCAGCTAAGTGCCTGATCGGCTTGGTTGAACTACGTCATAATTTCTTTATTCTTAGTTAATGATGTTTCATGAAATTTCAATGTATATTTAGAAAGCTAACAGGCCAACTTGAGAGAGTTGAATGTCCAATTTGTTGTTAAGCCTGCGAGTGTTAACAATTTGTAGAAATTTTGTAAATGTCACAGAATAAGACAATTTAAATATCAATGATTTGCTCTAAAAACAGATAAAAAAATATTATGATGGCACTAATTTGTTGAATGACGAAACAATTTCACGAAATTTCACGGGAAAACTTAGTACTTATTTCTCAATTGTCGAGTGATAATTGTTTTTCGGTACTGACGTAGCATTTCAACCAAGCGGCAGGTAGCTGCAGCATCGAACAGAGTGTGGCGGTGCCTCAGAATGAGTGTAGTAGCGTGAGAAGTCATTACAGATACTTGCTATGAATGACTGACACCCCGCCCTAGGGCCGACACTGTCCCACACCCTGTGCCCGAATTCCACCGTTGCTCCAAAGGGGCCGGCTCGCTGACATTTCCTTCACCCTATGTGGATCCAAAGTCCTAGGTAGGCTTGCCATGGCATTATCAGAGTAAATTTGGACTGGATAGGCTACCTTATGATAAAATAGTGGAAAATAAAAACTTGTTCGAAAAAGGGTTCAGGAAACGTTCAGCGTGGCGGCCCACTAATGGCTTTGCCGTCGCTATCAATGTCGCTACCTATTATGCAGATAGACTTAAAAACGAGTATAAAAATCCCTGTGTGTGCCCAAATGAAGAGTCACTTCCCGCAGTCACGGGTTCCTGCACCATGATCTATGAGAGATGAGATGATCCTTCGAGTAGATGGGCTTGCTTCGAAGGTTAGGCCGCAGCATTATATTCTATAGCACGGCCTACTTGTCCCCCCCCCCCCCTCGCCACAGCACTCGGTATGAAAACATAGTCGTCTTCAGACTCAGAATTCTTGAATTCCATTATTTCCCTCCATTTTTTTCATTGTTCAAAGTACCAAGTTTGAAGAAGTTGTTAAAAAAAATACTAGTGAAGGATTTTATTTCATCCCCACTCTTAAAGTGCCTAATTAAAGAGTTTTGGTTAAAAGTCGTCACTGAAGATTTCTTTTGTTAGCTTGACCACAGCTCATTGAAGTCCACTGGCCACTGGCTCAGGGCTGTGATATCGACAACTACTGGCACCGCCAGTGACGGCTTTACATGATCGTTATCCTGGTCAATACTATATTCTGATACCGCACTATTACTGGCTTTCATCTAATAATAAAAGAAATCTTGTGATCTGTGTTGTGAATATCTGAATTAACAATGAAATGTACAAATTGCCTCTCTGCCACTTCTCCCCCACTTATAATCAAAAACCAAAAAGTGAAAAGAAAAATTCTGAAAGAGCGGCTACCTGACACTAATGTGGCTAAACTCTTGTTGATGGGCAGTCTAAATTGAAAAATTGGACTATTGGTGAGTTGATTTATCGGGGGAGTGTCCACGAGTGGCAAGGAGGCGCCGTTCGTCACTCGAGAGCAGTGGCTTCAAGCGCGGTGAGCAGGTCCTGCCCTTGCAGTAGACGCGAGTGCGTTTCCAGTGGTGCATTGACGGCGCAATCGCGTGCGCTTAAAGCCGCCAACGTCATGATCGTATCCGGGTCAAGAAGCGCTGGTGACTTGTGCAAACATCGTGGCATGCCACCCAAGCCCACCTGCAAAGAGGTTAAACAGTAGTTGTAGGAATCTGTATTACAGGAGTGGACAAGATATTGTTTACCATGCTTTTTTTGTACACAATAGGTTTCAGTTATCTTGTGAAAGAATAAATTCAATATTTTTTTAATTCAGACAAACAACATTCAAATTTAGAATTTAGAATTTAATTTGATTAACCTTTTAAATTATTATACAAAATGTAGATTTTTGACACGATAGCTTTTTTAAAGTTCAGGAATGTATTTCTTATCTGATACGAGTACAGTGCATTTTGTGTATTTAATGTACTTGTTCGCCCGCTGACATTTGAAAGCGAAAGTACAGTATTCGCCCCAGTACAGCCAATAGGTTTGAGGAATTGGAAGCCCACCATGGTGGTGAAGAGAAAGATGTTGGAGTTAGGCAAACTCTCCTAAGCTATGAATCAAGGAATAAGCTGCTTGTCAATCGTACTTGGGGAAATGAGTTGATTGGAATGAAAACTTCTCAAATCACACAATGAGTCAATACCACAGCACTGTCACTTGCTTTCTATCTCTCAATATATCTGGTAATTTGAACTTCAGGCATTCTCACATTCTCAGCTCAGTCTTTGGCAGCAGCGGCACGCCTCAAGGATCATCAAACGGATGATACAAACGAGAAAACTACGTCGTGTTAGATTAAGAAATTATAGGAATTTCCCATTCTTTCACAAAAAAAAAAAACATTATCTACCATGTTTAGCTACAAAAGTTAGTTACAAGAGTTACTGAGTTACAAGAGTAACTGACAGAAGTTTGTAACTGTAATCTGAACTTGAGTATGCAAAATGCAACATCTTTAGGAATGCTGGGAAGGGATAAAAAATTGATTAAATAAGTTGAAAAGAACAAGAAATCAAAGGGGAAAACAAGACAAAACACCCAGAGAAGAAACACTGGTAAAGCTCTAGCAACAAGCACAAAAACACAACACAGTTCTGACACAGGTAGGGGCCAGGTAGAATAGAGTCACATTAGGATTGACAAAACACTCGACAAAAGCAAACCCCATACGCGAACTGATTTTTTTTTACCAAGTAAGATCTTTGGCAACCACACCAGACCTGAAGTGTTTTCAAAATTACCTATAGCTAAAGGAAACTTGGGATTTCACAATATCCTTCCGAAAACGGTCATATCATTCTACCTTACAACCACGAAAATGTACGCTAATAAATAAAATAGCCCAAATATTATCATCTTTTCCAGTTATTTGAGTACCAAATAAAATACAAATGCTAGGAGTACAATGCAATATTGAAATATCTAAGAAAAAAAAAACTTAAATTTGAAATGGTCCCTATTGGCCATCAGACAAGAAGAGTCTTTAAATCAGGGTTGCAACATGATGCAGGCTCATTCCTCCCAAAGTCATGCCAGCACAAGAATGTTCACCTGCGACCTTTGCGTCCCTCCTGTTCGCTTGTGACCGCCACCGCTCCACATCGATGGACTTCAGAGACATCGAGCCATCGAATACATGGCGACCCACAGGTAAAACCATAGAAGAGTGAAAAAGAAGAGAAAGATACCCATGGACAGGATGGTAGAGGAGGTGAGGTGGGCTAGATTCCAGCTAGAGACTAGTTTATGGTGTGGTTTGACTTGCACTTCTTTTTGTTTAGCTTGTATTTGAAGATAGTTCTGACTAATGGAATTTTGTTGATTTAGTAGGTAACTACAGATAAAGATTGACGAAAGAAATATAACGACTTTATAAAATTGACATATTCGATCGTAATGCCAGAAAAAAATGTTTTATTTTGGCTAGTAACTTTTATGGAAAAGTAACAAGGTAAAGAAACTAAAAAAATTGTTCCTCTCCTTTAATTACCCAAGTGATGCCAAAATGAGAGGAACCTTACAAAAAGATATATTATAAGCATATTGGACTATTCATGAAATTTTTAATTGCATTTTTGAAGTGTTCACACCATAAAAAAACCCCTCTGCAAATCACTGCAGCAACGTTGCTCAGGAATACCACGGTGTTATTGTTACGTTTTCTTTTATTTGGTTAACGTGCCGACATTGTACATTTCCACCACCTTCCGGCAACGTGGCCGACTGATGCAAAAGCATTCCAATCTCCGACAGTTTGTAGGCCTCTTACAACACGTCTTTCTAATAATGAGATTTCCTCTGTAAGTTGCCAGTCCAGAGCCTTTCACTCAACACGTAAAACCAAACATTAGTTGTTCCAAACCAAATAAGATTTTTCACTTCAAAAATATTTCGACATACAAATTCCCGCGGTGCCTATTGCTTTTATTTTCACTGCCCGATGGCAATCTCGAAATATGGTCGTGACTGGACGTAAATAACAGAACACATATAAGTGTATCAAATCGTTCTCAATGAAAAAGTCACTGTAAACTTTGTACTCTTGTGTAAATAAACAGTTATTGAGTTTCATTTGATGATTCTGGAAGCATCTTTGTTGGATTTTTTTCTCCTCACAAACCCGCTTGTACCATTAACAGGAAGAAAAGGCTACAGCGGCATTGAATGCTTCCGTTAGTTACGTAACAAAGACGTGGCCAGTGTTTTACGACGTATGCTCCATGAAGCATACTGCTTTCATCTCGGGCAGCAAGCAGCATGAATGTCCTACCAACGAGTGCTTTCAAGGCCATCAATAGTTAAGCATCAACTTTCTCTGAAGAAAAATATCACCAAGATCTTGCCAGGATTACATGGATCTGGAATCGAGCCTACAATAGCTCTTGATAATGCATCACAAAATATTGGAGAAATCTTATTTACATCTGTCTTGTAAATCATAGACTACATATGCATACCGTGAAAAGTACTGATAGTTGTTATTGAGAGCACACAATTGCAAGTTGAAACAATACAATATGGTAAACGCCAACAAATAAAGCTCTCAACTATGCTAAACCAATCATAAATTTTTCCCAATACTACCAGCCACTACCACCACTAACAAACCTTTCCGTTCATAGCGGTTTCTAGTTCCTACAGCAAAATTTTATAAAAAATTACTGAATGCACTCCAATCTCACAAAAACCTCAACATACATCTATGAAAACATAAGCGGTAATCGAGCACTGCTTTGTTAATTAGTCCTGCAATGTGCGCAACCCAGTTTGCATTTAGCGATGGAAATGATCGTGTTCACGTACGAGGCGTTTGAAAATTCATTTTCACTGGCATAAACAGTTGATATTTTCACGATAAACCGAAAAGTTAAAAAAACTGTCAGCATCAAAACAGTACAGAAGGTTAAAAATTTCCATATGGCAGACGCACAAGTAAGCAAAACTGCAAGCCTCAAGGCACCGCTCGGTAAAAAAAAAAAAAATGTTTTCACTCACGAGTCACGACCAAAATAAACATGAATACACCGAACGAGGCGGAAATCGTTCACTACACACGTAAAACTGTGAATAGGTAGACACAACCCAGCTGCGATACACAAAACAGCTACCTCTTGTAATACGGCAATGGGAAGCATGATACGTAGAATACCGAGAAGGCAACGTTCAACACGAAAGCTAACACAGGCCGCTACGGCGCCCACAACGACGGCTGGTTACGACATTATGGCGAGAGATAAAACGACAGAGCGAGAGGTAGAGGGCAACAAACACTGGAAGCCACTAGCCAATTGTTGGTCTTCTTTGGACATGCAGATTTAAATCTTAAAATTGACTACCTTCATCGACAAAATGAAAGTTTGACACATCGCTCTTATTATTGAGATATTTTTTTAAACTTTCACTCTCAAGATATTCTTGAATTTACAGTGAAATATAGTATTCATCTATCTTCTTCAATTCCTTATCAACAGTGTAAGGAACGCTTGATGCTAGTTACTACATTTGATGTCTTTTTCTTGTTTATAAAATACACTTTTATTTTGCTCTGAACATTAAAAATTGGGGCAGTGGAGGGAGCAGTTGGTAAACAAATAAGTAACTCCCAAAGATTTGCCTTTTCAAAAATATGAATAAAAATAACAATTTTATATTTAAAAGACAGGGAGAACCAGCATCAACTTCAGGGTATTCGAATGGCCTTGGCTAGGAATTCTAAGCAAAAGAAGTTTTTTAGGGGCAGAGGGGTTAAGAAGGAAGAACTATTGGACTTGACAACGTGACAAGAATTTGATGCACCAGCACTTGATTCTAAAGAATGCTTCCTCGATCCTATCCACCTAAACACTGTAATGTTCATGGAGTGTTCTGTTCATACGTTCACTGTCACTTTTGTGTAGGTTTGTAACGAATGGCTCTTAAATTAACCAACAAAATCACATCAACGTGAAAGAAGCTTGCGGAAACCAATACGCTTCACCAGACCAAACAACCCAGCAGTGCAAGTCTACCCCGTCGACTTGACCTTCCCGTTTCGACGAGCCCCCCCAGTTTGTGTTTGTGGCGCGAAACAAACGTAGCCGGCACTCACGTCACACCCCGACACGAGCAGGTTCATGAGCACGCTCGCCGACGGCGCCGCCGTGACGTTGGGGGCTGCTGGAGGCGTGGGGGGCGGCGTCACTGTTCCGGTCAGGTGCCTGCGCAGCTCAGAGTGTCGTTGCCGCTTGACGTCTCCTCCTGGGTCTGGATCCGGCCAGCCGCGTTTGCCACGTTGTGTGCCTCCCTCGCCGCCTCCTGGGCCAGGACTCTCACGGCCCAGCCCAGGGCCAGCGTCGGGGGGGATTGGCCCACAGCCTGCCCAGTCTGAAACCAAACGATGGTTAAGAGTGCAGGGTGCTTTTTGTTGATAACTCAACTTTAATTTCCTACTTTGGGCAACTGTACGTTTTTCCACCTCCCTTCCAGGCTAGATTAGGTCCATCTTCATCCACTTATTCACCGACACTAATAGACCAGTGCAACAAGGCTCATTGTCAAAACAGTGCGTTGTTAAGCCCCACTAATGAATCAATCAACCCACTTAAGTCAACTTATGGCTAAAGCTGAGTGTATAAAATTGTTGCAAATGCCATTTTATATGCCTCAAAAGTAAATTTAGAAAATAATTGAAGAGCCAGCTGCAGTCAGTGCTAATTTACACGACGAAAAGTAGTTTTCTCTACTTTCTAATTAAATTCTATGATTTTATTATTCTATGGGTTTATTATACTTTGAGAATGTTTCAATGCTGGACTTTTGAGCAGCTAACCCTTATCTCAAAAGAAAATGTCTAAATTTTGATATCTTTAGTTCTTAGGAAATAAGGGATTGAAACATCAACAAATTTGAGAGCTGGTTGGTGGTTTTAATCATGGTCTTGTTAAGTAGGCTGGCAAGCAGGTCTCACCTAGTGATACCATGGGCGGAGTCAACGGTTCCAGGGAGGGTCTGTTCGAGGCGGGCTTCGAATCCTCGCAGAGAAGCTCCTCTAAGCTGCAACCAGCAAGCACGAAAACAATGATGCAACCACCAATTTACAAGTTGATACCTCGATTTGCCACATAATTTTATAATTCAGCGAGTTCTACAAAGACCAATTCATACAAAATATCTTTAGTCCTTAAATCCTTAAATATCCTTAGGTCTCTATGATGGTTTTTAGACTCATGTCTACTTTATTTATCCTTAGCACTAGTTTTAAGAAAAACTATTTAAAATGGGTTTTGAATGCTAAGTAAAGGACAACTAAAATTTCCCGACGTTTCGTAACATGTACTAGCTACTTCTTCAAGGGTTAGAGCAGTCCTAACTAACCCTAACCCTAACTGCTCTAACCCTTGAAGAAGTAGCTAGTACATGTTACGAAGCATCGGGAAATTTTAGATGTCCCTTACTTAGCATTCAAAACCCATTTCAAATAGTTTATCCTTAGGTCTCATTTATTTACTTTTATATATTTAGTTTATTTCCCAATTGCTTTCTTTATTGTGATTCCTGTGGGTATGTCAACGCACAGAAAAGATTATAATTACCATGAACATAAAATTGCTTGCCTTCTTACTGCTTACCACAGTGCACTGAGTGTACATTGAATACACAAGCCAAAGCTTCAATAAAATTTGAACTTTTCAAAACATTTTTTTTAGGTTAGCCAAGTCATAAAAGTAGAAAATCAGTGCATTTATCAACCTTTCTAAGCACTTGTCAACTAACAAGAACACCAAAGTGTCTCCTATTAAAAATTAGTAACAATGTGACGTCTCAATGGGTATGTCTGCAAGAAGTGAATTGTGGCTGCTAACAAAACAAAACATTAACTCTCTACACATAACATGCTCCAAGCACTCACCAACTTGCGCGCGGTGGCTCCCCAGGCACTAGCGGACCCCACATGAGGTCGGACACCAGCAGAGGCAGGTCGTCGCCCTCGTCCATCGGGATGTATGGCGCACGCATGCTCAGCTCTTCGTCTGCCTCCGAGAGCAGGCGGTCGTCAGGCGGCGAGGGGCTGCACAGCGATGGCAGGCTGCTGGCATCCGGGCTCTGAAACGCGATCAGCAGACAACAGTTTTACTTGCTATTTTTGCGGTGTTTTGAAAGGCAGAACACAATACTAGAAGTAGAGATTTCTTCAAAAGAAAAACTATCAAAGTTTTTTTTTTTTTTTATCCAATTGAATTAGAATGTAACTGCGGGCAAAGCAGACTCAGAGGATCCTCGACCTCAGGATGCAAAGGATGCCGTTTAGTAACTTAACAAGAACTTGGAGAGGATTTGTTGAATGAATGTGGTCAACCACCAAAAACCTGTTGCAGTACAATGTTACTCATTTCAGTGGCTCGTCATTGTTCAGGTGGTTTCATTTTTTTAACAAGTTAAACCATTCATTGACATAATAGAATATCAGAACAGAAAAATAAGTTCAATTCATCTCAGAACCTGTTTAAATAATAATTACGGCTAAAAAATAGACTACGAATTATGCAAAGAACAAGAAATCAGACATTGAATTTAACATTCTAGGATGATCCACCGCTGCCAGACCTGCTAAAGCTTGAACAGCTCATAAATATTTTGACTGCATAAAAACGAGGGCTGAGAGCTCTTAAAAGATGCCTATCTCCTCTTCTTACAAGAAAACAAAGTGCAAACTGACTCACCCTGTCCAGATCGGCAGCTTGCAGATAGTGTGACGCGGACGACAACGAAGAGACGGATGACACCGAAGACAGCGTTGGAGGTGGCGTTTCATCTGCACGGTACGACAGAAATGGGTCTCTAGCACCGCGAGCCATGGCCTCCTGGCTGGCGTCGGTCAAGCCGCGCACGTCGGAGTCGGTGTCCACGTCGCCACAACTGCCGCCATAGAGCATGAAATCGTCAAGTAGATCGGCCATCAGCGGCACGCAAACATCCCCCGCAGTTGGCGCGAGGTGCGTCAGGTCCTCGGGCTCGTCTTTCAACGCTGAAACGAAGCGGAGACGGGCATTGGCGCACTAGTATTTTTTTAAGTTTATCATTTATCACAACTTTTTGGTAATTTTTTGTATGAAAGGACTTAGTTTAAAATATCTATTTGGAATGCCATAATGGTGTGCAGGTGTAGAAATTTGACGGTACAAGACTACAGCGAACGGGATGATAATACTCGTCAGTAAACAGAATTTATTTGGAATTCGATTCACTACAACACTTTTCTTGCTAAGATCTGCATCTGCTAAGATTGTTTTGCACCCCAAAACATGTGTTTAATTTCCCCGTAGACCTCTATTCTGCAACTTTTTTTCCAGTGGAATGAAATGGAATGAGACAAGAAGCCTTCATTTGTTCCATTGTTAGCATTTGAAAAATTGACTATTTTATCTCATTTAATTCCACTGAAAAAAGTTACAGAGTAGGGGTCCAAACTTACGATTACGTCAGAAATATTCTCAACTCGATTGATTGCCACTCATTTGGAAATTTTATACGTGCACATGCACCCATTTCAGGTAGGACATTAAAAGACAATTTTGATTTTGACAATGGCACTTAAATCAACAACACATTATCAGTAAACACAAGTGTTATTGGATCCATAGTGAATTTAGGGGATTATATTAAAGAAAAAAAAACAGTCATGCCTTGGGGGGGGGGGGGGGGGGGGGGGGGGGCAAAACCAAATGCTGGAAAGAAAGCCATATTTGCCTACATTTAATTGCCCCCTAGCACATTTGTCATCTTAGCATAGGCACTAAATTAGACTTGTAACAAGTTAAACACAATCAAAAGCTAAACAATTAGTCTTTGTGATCAGACAAAGAAAGCTTTCTGTAGGTTGAAAGAAATTAATGACTACCACGAATCAAAACATTGTTGGCAAGGGAGAGAATCACTTTCCCTTTCTTTCCGACACGTGGGCAACATTTGCTCTGGTGATGGCCAAATGGTGAGAGGACGGCATTCATCTTTTGATAGAACATGGCAGTGCAGGGGGAGGGGGGGATACAGTTGGCAGCAAAATTTTGGGCGGTGAGCCAAACAGGCGATTGCCATGGGAACTGGCTTGGTCTCGGGGGCTATAAAGCTGATCCTGTGTGCCTGCAGGGTAATTCATGCAAAGGGAGTTGAAGGCTGGGCAAGAAAGGTGTGTCGCTAGAGCTAGGAACAATTCCAGGGTATTTGAATATTGCGTTCGTGGAGCAATTTTTTACCTCAGCTGACACAGCAAGGTAATCAAAGGGGTTTTTAAGATAAAAATGAAAGAGAGTTGCTCTTTGGGAGGCCCATTACCACTTATACCAAACATTCTTTGCTCCCGCCAGTAATTTTCCCAGCAAAGAAATAAAACCACGCTAACGCAAATGTCAGCGAACCAACACTCGTACTCACTTGTGAGCCCGGTATCGTCGTCGGCAAACATGAGGAATCCCTTGCTCATGTCGGCGGTGCGTGGTGCAAACACCTTGGCGGTGGCCAGCTGCGGTCGAGGCGTAAACAGTTGCGCCGTCACTGTCCGCGGATAGGTGGGCAGCGGCTCGGGTTGTGCGACCTTCGCGGGTGGCGGTGGCGGTGGCGCCGCGCGGATCAGGCTGGCTGTGACAGTGCGCGGTCGGGGGTGGCACACGGGTACACCAGCGGGGGCAGCAACCGGCGCCGGCAGAGGCGCGGCGACTGTGGTCGGCGGTGATGCAGTCAGCTGGTGGCTGGCGTACACTTCATGTTGCCGCTCGATGCCACTGGAAATGAATATGAAGGTTAAGAGGTTTGTTTCAAAACAATTGGTTGATGTCCGATCTGGTGAAACCAAGTAAAATTGTTAGGATTCAACACATTTTTGTAAAGCACATTCTGATCTATAAAAATATCTTATTTACCACAATATCAATTTCACAATTCAGAAAACATTTTAATTGGTACTGACAATGCGTGTGTTACTCAATGCTGACCTCTGCAGTAGAAAAGATTGCGATTATAATTTCAAGATATAATTTTAGATTAATAATTGTAATTGTTTATTACAGTTGTACTTGTAAAATTATAATTAGTAGCACATTTTCGACTGAGACAATGATTTGACAGCATACAGAGAGACATCAATTTCAAGATGATTTTTTTCAAGATCTCGAACCTTGTTGTAAAACCGAGTAAAGTAAATAGTGAATTGTGCGAACTATGCAACTCTGATGACAGGAACCTTGATATAGAATGGTGATGCAAGGATTTCACGTGGCTACAGTCAAAGGGACGGGGGGGGGGGGGGGGGGGATTAGACGGGAGGGATTCGACGGGACAATATATGACGCAATAATTGGGACTGCAAGGGTCATTTTTGAAAAATTGATATCTATAACGTAAATTGAATAGACTCCAATTTAAAATTAAACACTGGCTCTGAATCATGGTGTTTTAATCCAAGTTTGACTAAACTACCATTTAATTTGGTAAGCTACTAGCCCCTACGGGAGCGATATCTCGGAAAATCTTATACCCCCACCCTCCAGAACATTTACTGTAGTCATAGCTCTATTATACATCTCCTGTAAGCTTCATGGGAACATTTCCCAAGGGCTCCGAAGGGATTACACAAGTGCGCGACACTCTATAAGGCGACATTATAACGCTGAGCGATAATATATTAGGTCACGCAGCGCCAGTTTAATTTTGCATAATATCTTTACCTGCCGAAGAAAAGGAAACTGGAGACACTCTCAAAGCACGTGCTTTCGATGTTCCTAGCACATGCTATGCATTGTTGCTCTAATCCTCTATATCTCAATGTGAAGAGGCGTGCTAGCTTGATAAACTACAGACAGTAGTGATATATGGTTTGAGCAATCGATCTAGAAATCTTGTTGAGATCTTGGAAATGTCTAACCAAGAAAACCAAAGCCATTCGACGACCTTCCTGATTAAATGCTAACATCCGAGTTATAGTTGACCGCCAGTTGAAGATATTTTTAAGACAGAAATGCACTACAATTGTTATCTTTGATCGTGAACTGTGATGGCGAAGTTAGAATGGGTTGGAGTGAATTTGTGCAATCTTGCGAGTAAAATCAGAAGACGATTCGTATAAATATGTCTAGAATTAGAAGATATTGCTGTAAAGTGGTGGATAGTCTGTTGTAGCCGAGGGCTGCAGCCATAAAAGCCATCTCGCTACCAAGATATGGCCCACCTTATGGCAAAGACAGTGAGTTTTACGGCTCTCCTCAAGAGATGGAACTCTAAACTTTAATTAATCACTTGAAGTTAACGGCTCAAGACTGTCGACGGGCTCAGCTAGCTTCTTTTTTTTGCAACTATGGCAAAGGTCATGCGCTGAAACTTTTTTTTATACGTTTTACTTTCTCTCGTCAGTGAAGCCAAATTACCACTTAAAAATAATTAGAAATAGAATCAATAGGGACGACATTCCGACTCTGAAAAGAAAATTGTATAAATATCAACGATCATTTTCCACGCGCAATCGAAGGTAGAATCGTTAAGTGCACCTGCTCAGTATACTCCGTTCAGCGAGAGAACATACTTTTCCAGGAGAGGCTTCACCGGCCGTTTTGGGGTAACATACGGGCAAACTGTCATTCTTAAAAACACTACAAAACATCTCCATTGACGTCAGCCATTTGCCTTGTAGTCTAAAGCTTTTGTCATGGCAAGACGCTTTGTTTTTCGAGCTATTAAAAGTACTTTTCTACAAATTATAGTAATTCTATGGAGAACTTTCGCAGATATGACATTATCTATTGAATCCTGTCACTGAAATCATAATTGAAGTTTGATTCATGAATTGATAACAATGCTGGGTGGCAGTTCTTGTGCTGGTATCTTCTCTCATCGGTTAGACTGTGCATACTAGAAGAACATGTAATTGTGCTGCACGTAGAATTTATATACACATGTTTGAGTCTCCCCTGGGAGGGTCAAATTTAATATACAATCTTCAGGGACATCTCAGCCAAAAGTGTGTCCACGCCTGTTTTTACCTTTTAGTTTTAAGCCCTGCCCAAACCATTGAATTGATATATTAGTATGTGCAAAATCCAATTGCAAGTCAGCCAGTCCGTGCCCATGACTTGGAGCCCGTTCAAATTTAGTAGGTGGCCGAAATCTAATAAAACAAGAGTGCTGGCGCTAGCCATAGCAAATGCCAGGAGCCTATAAAGTGATCACACAGTGTGAGCACTTTCTAGAAAAGTTTTTCTTCGCCACAGCAGCTGACTAGCCGATGAATTTAATGCCTCGTAATAAAAAATATTAATACCTCCTCTCCAGAACAGACTACTGCCTGTACTGTTCGCTAAAATGGAATGTAACTTATATTAAATGCACAACTATGCCAATTTACAACACACACAGATAGAAACATCAGTGAACATCAGTATACATCAGTGAATGATGATCATCATTGGCATTGAGTGGCTAATGAAACTAAATATAAATTGAACAATTATTATCCGAAGTTGTAAGTTTTATTATTAGTATTATATCATCGTAATGATACCGATAAGGAATCAGAATGGTTGTTATGTGAGAATGGTAATCGTAATTCGCCTGTAAAATGCATTTCTAGTACTTTTGATGGCTTATTATGCCCGATGACCTTTCACACTCAGCCCTTTGCCCCATGCGTCTCCCCATGCGGATCGCGTAGTTACCCAGACATACAATTCCAAAACTGGCGTCGAGCAATATTGTCTGGTACTTCCAGAACACGCGTCGCGACAATATTGAGTGATGCGAAACGAATTGCAGTAATCACGCTGGCCAAAAATAATTACAGCGAGCGTTCAGAATGAGCTCACAACAGATAATCGCTGCCAGCAATCCGTCAACTGTTTCGCCGCACTTCAACACCTCTCAGACTGCAAAAGCGAAGACAGTACACGTTTCCTGTGCTCATCGTTGAAAATGAAAATTGCCTATGACCTCTGAAAATCTGGTCTAACCGGGAGTAACACGGGAAAAAATCCAATCGTTATTGATAACCGCACATACCTCTCGAGTCTCGTGTAGGACCAAGGCACGTAAGAAACGTGCTACAGCGGTCATTCATGGCCCATGGAACCGCAGGGGTAATTTATCTAATGGAGACTGATGGCAATTGGCAGTAATATTTTATACTTTTGTCTTTCAGTGGTATTAGTTCTAAGCCCGAATTATCTATCATGTGTACCCAACGCCATCATGAACCATTAGAAGATGGCAGCTGCCGACGCTGCTTTCACGAGGAGTCGCGATCGCAGCGCCAAAAACAACATGTGGTGGCTGGTACCGGCGACTCCCGCAGTGTTGGCGCACGAGTGGGTTTGGGAAACTCGACACCGGGCCTTGCCCTGGGTCCAGATGGAGCCATGTGGAGCGATTCGCAGACGTTCGGCGAAAGTTTGACGACCTAACAGGCCGGATGCTTGAAGCCTCAGCAACCACGCACAATCGTATTCGAGGGTATAAAGAATAAAAGAAAAACTAAGGCTAGACAGAAGTGAAGCCAAATATAAATTTCCAAAACTCGATGTAAGCCAGTATTTTCCAATGTATGTAACAACCGCTGAGAAAAATGATTCATTTGGGTGTCTTTGGCTTGGAGAGGCTTTTGTAACATTTATCATTATGTAGTAGGTATGTCAAAGAAAACAATCTCGTTACTTCTTAACGCACTAAAACATTTTTAAAGACGATTTACGATTCTGTCGTGCAATACAATATAATGTTGACACTTTTTGATCAATTGAGCACACTTATGAAACGAAAATATGAAGAAGCATCGGGAAATAAGGATTAAAAAATCAAAATACCAGCGCACTAATGTTCAGAGAGTCTACCCGAAGGCAAGGCCTTCGGCCTCGCCCATGTATATCGACAATTGAAACAAGTGATTCTGATTGCCTGTCGATCGTTTCTCATCTGATCACACGTCGGGTGAGACCGGCCCACCACCCATAGGGGGACGGGAAGGGGGGCATGACCCCGGGTGTCGTGTCGTGCCCGCTGGCCAATCAACCGGATCATTGGGTAATTGTCGCCGTGCTGAGATTTGTGAGCGCCCATGCTGATGGCCCAACGAACCACTTTCGGAGATGCACGCATTATGAATTAAACTTAACTATCAGAGTCATCGTGATGGAAGAGTGTTTGGACGTGAGAGTAAATTGACGCCCTGCGCTCGGGAGTGATCATGCTCCACGGAGATTTGCACGAGTACCGTGAGCTGAGTGACAAGTTTTACTTTTAAGCAGTTTGCAAGCCCATGATCTAACAAGTTTAGACTCAAGTTAAACTGTGGTTTGTTCGCGAACTCAGAATAGGTATGGTACAGTCTAGCACGTGAGAGAAGATACCAGCACAAGGACTGTCCTGCATTGCTATACCAGCGCAAGAATGGAAAAGTCGGGAATAGCCGGAATAGACGTATTTTAGAGACGGGATTTCAAAATATTCATTACATCGACAAGGGTTTCCAAGATTGTAATTTTTTTAGAAATATGCTTATTATTGCTTGAAAATTACAAAACATCTTGGCACGAAAAAAGCTTTGGAGCAAAAGGAAAATGACGGACATTAGCGGAGATGATTTGCAGCGTTTTTTTTTTTTTAATTTAAGTTGGCCTGCATGTCACCCCAAAACGACCGGTCGTGTTGGAAAATCTTTCGCTGACAGGGGCATAACTCAATTAGATGCATTACTGCATTAACTGTTATTAACTGAACTACATCCTTGATTCGACGCCTGTTCACATCCTAACGACCGGAAAATCCTACAGAGAGATGTTTGCCTTGTCCACCAACAATCTGAGTTTAAGTGACCAATATATTTCCTAGGACTTATATTGTTTGCCTCTGGATTTCTCGTCTTTCAGCCTAATCCCGACGTAAGTATACTCACACTCCCCAAATACTAAATGCTTGTGGTCGTATAGGACAGTCACTGATCGCTGCACAGTGAACACAACTGAGCATTGTAGCAAAGGCGGTGAAATATGAGACATAACATACAACTCTAGATAGGCTTTTGTCACAGATTTCGCTCGTAGAAGTATGTATGAGTACCAAATAAGAGGAAACCACCTCTAGCTGTTAGTGCACCGCACTTAAAAGTGAACGCAGAAATAAAAAAAATCTTGCGAAGATGATATAATAACAGCTAACAATAGTCGCAGCTAAGTGCCACCAGAAATCCTCAGCAGCTCTAGTTTCACGCTTGCATTTAACAATGGGATACTGTCATGCGATACATCACATCCAGAGATTGTTTTACACAGACATATTTTGCCTTTTTATTTTCTTACGACATTTTTAGTTTGGGATAGGATAGATGCAGGAACCAACCAGTATTGGCCACGTAATATTCGACAAAATTATCTTTGTATTGCATAGCATAGCGAGACATATGCAAATTACAACAGACATCAATAAAATTAACCAGAGCTACGCTTGACAAAAATCCGTCGTGAAATACAAACAATGGAACTGTAAACGTCATTAAAATTCTATGACGGGAAGGCATGCAAGATCGCCACACCACGAGACGTTCAAAAACACCATCATTTCAACGAAACCAAACGCCATTGTGTCCAAAAATCTCTTCCATTAAAGATCATTCGATTGGCTTGCCAGCAGCGAGCACGATGATGTGAGAACGAGGCTAGCCGAGGATCGACGCCGAGGCCTCACGCATGTAGCACTCAACGTGCCGACGGTGGGAATCGATCCCAGGGCAACACACCCAACCCCACCCAACCCCGCGGATGGGTCGCGTGACACTTTCTAGAGGCACGAGGGGTAGAGTCTCTCGTACGCGTACCCCCAGAGGCTACTGTAATGATCGCAAATTGAACACCGATAGCTAGTTACGCATTTTCGGGAAATTCGCAACATTCTCTAATGACTGCATGTCCTAAGGGCTTAGAGCTTTGGTTTTGTATGACATTCCGTGCCTGTAGATAGAACAGCAGGAGTAAAGGTACAGAAGCATGCTTGAAAATTAGGGAATTGGAAATTCGCTCAGATCTATTCATACCTGAAATCACTCTCAAAATTACGTTTCTGATAGATCTTCAACTAGCAAGTTTCAGTCAAAAGGGATTGGCTCCTTTGTCTATCACCTCAAAGATCAAGGTCACAGCGTACATAAGGTAAAATGAACCACAGATATAACTTTCAGCTGTTGTATTGACAAAAATCTTTTAAATGCAAATACCAAGACTTTGTGACAGCGCGTCGTAAACGTAAATGTTTTCCACTACAGTTTAAATGCCCTTGACATTAACACCGCCAATTACAATTTAAACCAGGATGTCAACGTATCGATACAAACTAAACGATAGTAGCACGCATAATAGATGATAATAGAATATGTAATTTTAACAGACATAAGAGTCGCTACGAGCTATTCAAACTACAGCGTGCTCGAGCACGTGGTCAGGTCGTGGGCGCACGAAATACTGCGCAACTCACCTGAGCTCAACACAGGACAGGTTGATGTAGTCTAAATATTCCCCTCCCCGCCCATACGCCGCACCTAGAACACTGTCCCGATTCAGGGAGAGTCCACTAATCCATCGCCTAGCACAACGAGTCGGGCATGGTCAGGGTTCACGGTGAAATGTTGACCTACCGAAATGGCGCGACGGCGCTAACCCAGCGGTCGCTGTCGACGTCTCGACGCTGCCCGCGGTGGACACGACGCTCTCATCGGATTGCCGTCCGATTTACAGGACTCGTGGGAGTCGGAAGAAACGGTTACAGAGAGTTAACGGATCTCTAGAGGGTTTGCCGGAATGGCTAGGCTATCGTAAACCCGATTGCACGGGGTTATCACTGTCAGTGTGTGTCTCCTCGGCGATAAAGCGGTATCTCAAGGAGATATAGATTGTAAGCTATGGGTCCCTCGCGGGGGATACTCGGTAACGAACTACAAGCTTGTATCACGTGAAATGTCTGCACCCCTCGATGGTTTGTCGCAAATAAATGTTTGTTTCACTTTAGCCAAGCCGCCACTGTTTGTTTCGACCCCTTAAGATTGCGGAAATCAGCTTTACATTCCGTGATAATTGATTCAGCAAGTTTCTTCGAAGCCGCCACTTGTCTCTGCTTTCTCCATTCCCTCCGGCCACTGCCGTTTGTTTTCGTTTCGGACTCCTTTGCGCCACTGGGACCTTTGGCTGGTCGACGATACTCCAACGTTGAAGGCTGGCGGGCGACTGGCCAAGAGCCTATTTCCAGCGCGCGCGCCAGGCTCGCCGGTTGCCGCTAGGAGTCGCGCGTGCGCTCTAGGTCTATTTGCGGCACCGCGGGGAAACAGCTGTTCGCGGAGGAGGAAGGGGTTGCACAACCACACTGACCGAGCACGTGGTTGAGAGGGTGAAGGGGCACGAAAGACTCGTGCATTAGCAAACATTCGATGGCATTCGGAATGAATGAGTGTAGCATGATGATGGAAGACTTGGGTGGGGGGGGTTACTTGGGGGGTTCTTTCAGCAGTAACTACTCGTTACTGCTGAAGTGGAGCGGATTTTTTATTTTGTTTTGTTTTCTAAAATTAGTTTGTAGTAGGTATCTCCATAGTATGGACGTTTTTTTGATACGAGGTTTAATAAATACAGATTTATGATTTGATGAAAACTAGGTTAAGTCATACCCCACGTCACTGTAGCCCAAATTTGATCACTTTCTCTCTCCAATGTAAAATTCAGCATGTACATAATGTCACTTGCATAAATGCTGTATTTGGAAAGCTATGGGTCATAAGGCTCATCACAAAGTGCTTGTTTATTTCAGACTTAAAATATATAGGCAAAATATTTCCTGGCAAGTATGAGTCAAAACTCATTACACAATGCACTGAATTGTGCAATGCCCAAAATTATCACAGCTCATGGTGACAGTAGAAACTTGCAATAAATAATATGGGTGACAGCAGAGATTGCCAGCTACCTGCTGACTAGTGTAGTTTGTGTTATCAGTGCAGTTACCAGCATGTTTCCGAGTTAATTGGCTGAGTTCACTTTCGAGGATATGTCCAATGCAACATTTTTTGTTTAAGTTTAAATGCATCGAATATTGACCGTTTTATAACGGTGCTTTTCAGTCACACAAAGCCTCAGAGTCTGTGATGCGAGTGAATATTACACGAAAATAACTGGCAACATTAAGTCATTAAGACCCACTAATCAATGAACAAATTTCATATCGAAGTTAGTATCAACCAGAATTAATAGCAAGCAACTTTGTAGATGATAAACATTATCAATCTAGAAAAATATCTAAACTCCTCGTCTGCTAACCAATCTTTCTATGTTTTTTTTTCACGAGATATTTAAATAAAATCGATATCTGATTTTTCCAATGTTAACAATGTCATTAATGGGGGCTCTCCTGACTCATTGCCAAACCTTGGTTTGAATTAACTAGGTCATGAAAATAAATTTTGATTGGATTTAGCAGAAAAAAAAAGTAAAACAGTACATTACTAAAAATTACTCTTTGGAAAAGTGCAAAATGAAGGTTAAACAAGAGAACATGCTGAGAAGCAAATTGATACAACAATGTTGTATGATGAATAGAGCAGGTTTTTAACAACTAGTAGAATAAATGTTCAAATTCTGCTGAAAACATACAGAAAATGACGTTTTTCGATATAAGTAGATTTGTTGACCAAGTTTCTTATTTTACTTGCCCAAAATTCCAGGGGACTGGTTAAGAGATGGAGTGGGAATTCAACTACATTTTGTGTCCCAAACAGGGCTTAAGAAAGGAAATGAGTGTTGCAAAATATTTGGTTTAGAAAGATGCAATAGCAAGGCATTGCTTCTAGAGTCTAGATCCTACCGTTCACTAAAATGAGATATTGCAGTTTATACTTAATTAATTAATTAATTCCAGCAACAATTTGACAACACAGAAAATCACTAGAGGTAAAAAAATGAAAAAAGCAATGTTGCCAGTCACAGACATGTTAGTGTGTATGAATAAGCCGTGTGCCAAACAGGTCGAATTCGTAACCACACTTTATCGTAGTTGCGTTTCAAAGAAGGGCTAATATGGACAAGGTGCAAATTGTTGTTACTAGTTTTACCTAGTTGTTACTTATTGCAACAGTTTGCTCAGCCATTCAAACTCTTTGAAATACTAACTACACCAGTGACAAATAGAATACATAACCCTCCCCCCTCCCTGTTATTCCGTTTAAAACACCAATCAACCAAACAGAATGAGAGAATTCATACAATTGTTTTAGTGAACTGCCACATAAAACCACACAAAAATCACAGGAGCAATGCAGTACAAATTCAAGAAGCATGTCCTACCTGATGACGTAGTTGACGCACACGACGCTGATGGGCTTGTGCCCCTTGGCGGCGTGAATCAGCGTGGCCTGCGTGACTACCCAAACGTAGCCGCCATGCGCCGCGAGGAAACGATATCGCGCCGTCTCGCGCTGCCCCTTTGCCAGCACTGCATCGACAAAAACACACAACGCTTATCAGAAAGTAGTCTCAATGGAGGGAAAGCAGGAAAAACTTGCAACCAATTTGAGGAACGAACCTAGCCTGAGCCATCTCTCGATTCGTCAAGTGGTTCGTACAATGGATTGGCATATTGCAATTTGCTATAGGTCTTGTGCATGCTAATTAACTACTCTTGTAGACAAGAATCCTAATTACTAGCCACGACATGAAAATTCCAATCCTTACTAGCAGCATGAAACTAATATTATAATTTACTAGGACCATCCCAGTTGAGCCTTAATGAAACAAACTATGTAAAAAACTGAAAGCCACTGATTCTAACTTTACAAAAACCTGTAGTGGCTTAGTGCCAAAATTCCTGCACTAGGTAATACATATGGAAAATGTCAAAGGTGGGTTTCTATTCCACATAACTCCATGCAGCAAATAAATGTTGACCATGATTACTGATCCAATAAACCTTTTTATGTCCTCTATCCTCAATCTTACAAAACTGTCATCAATAATGAAAGCAATAAAACACTTACAGCTTTTGAAGTCTCGCTCCACGCAAGAACTGTCTTCGGCGTGGAAATACTCGTAGATTGACTTTCCGATCAGATCGCTGGCACTGTAGCCCAAGAAGTCCCCAATTCTGTGCGAAAAAGTACTGAATTACTTCATGTCATGGTTGTTATTTGGCACAGAAAAAAAGACAAATTTTTATCAAGCTCGTCTCTATTGTTTTAGCTCTCAGAGTAATCATTCAAGAAAGCATTGAAGAAAGCATTGAAGAAAAGCATAGAAGAAAGCATTGAAGAAAGCATAGAAGAAAGGACTAAAAAAGGAAACTGGAACACAGATCTGATTAATAAAAAAAAATTGCATAAAACTAGCAATATTACATTCTTCCTCATTTCTGTCAGCTGAGCCATTTATTCCAGACAAAAAAGTATTCAATCAATTGCAGTCAAGTGTTTTCAAAGTAAATAAAATAATAAATATAAAAAATAGCACATGCTACCAATCTTTCTTCCTCGAGCTGTGATCAAGGGGACAGGCAAAACGTCAACTCAACTCATAAATTGTACAGCCTACCAACCATCCTATCTCCCTCTTCCCCATTTTTATACCCAACCTTTAAGGACATGCAAACATACTGACTACCACTACATACTGAGGGTGACTTACTTGTCGTCCGCATAGGTGAAGCGCATATCTAAGCTGTGCTTGGAGAGGAATGCCTGCCGATCCAGCGGCACCTCGATGTTTGATGGGTGCGGTATAGGAGCTCCGATCCCCACCAGGCATCGTGGCTCAGCACCCAAAGCACGTCCCGTGCAGTGGATCACCTATGACAGCGTTTTGGACAGTCAGGCTTCGAGCTAGGTTAAGATTTGTCCTGGACCGGTATTCTTCACCCTTTTCTCGGTGAGACAAGATCACCACAATCTTTTTGGCTATATATTTACCAATGTAACTAACGAACGTTTCATCGCATCACAGCTCAACTAGCTGGTTTCTTTTACAGAGTGCTTACGTTTCGGGATCGGAATAACAAGTGAAGTCCGTACTCTTTTCGTGTCAGAGATATCCCAATATTTCACCGATTTTTTTGTTTTTGAAAATTGCCAAAAACTAACTGCCAACCAGTTAGAAGGTTTTATGCCAGGTTCATCAAGACCTTCCGCAAGTAAGGCGAACACACATCCACAAAGACCCCGTGGTTTCAAATTTCATACTGATTCTCCCAGCTTATTTTTTATTCTAAGTCCTACATGCTTAAAACAGTAGGAAAACCTACCCAAAAATAGTCAAATATATTACTAAAATATTCCTCAACACCCACTATATAATAAAAAAAATTGGGAGGAACCACAAATGTAATGCTTTGACTGGCTGTACCCAAATCTTGTTTGCCTAAACTAAGACGTTCACTGACCTTGTATGAGGCAGACTTAAGGTTGACACTGCGGCCCTTGCTGGTCAAAGTGCTCTTGAGCCGCAGGAAGAACGAGCAGGGCTGCCCGCGAGCCGTTCGTTCCGACAGCAGTGAGCGCAGCTCATCATGATCGCATGGGTGACTGAACTCATAGACACTCTGGCCCATCAGTTCCAACTGCCAACGACACAAGAAGGGGATCTCAGTTAGGGGAGCAATGGTAGATATGGATGTAGCGAGCTGTAGAGAAATATTTTTAGATAGCTACCCCTATTTGATGACAAATAAAAAAAGGTATCTACAAGCTTGAGAGGTTTAATATTAGATTCAAAGGAGATTCCTTGACAGATCAATACCTACATTCTCCTGGCTTTTGTTCCAAAAAGTACATGGGCCAGTCAGAGTTTATTTGGTACAAATTAAGTGCATCCATCTATGTTGGGTAATGAGTAAAAACAGTCTATTGCTACGATTAACTGGCAATACCTTCAGGTAAAGGATAGTTAGAGTGTTTTTAACTTTGATTAATGCAATCATGAATCAAAATTTTAGACGTTTAGCCCAAAATTATGTACGAGCAGCAGGTTTGGTCTAATATGATAGTAGACAGTCACAGACCATACCGAAAGAAAAGATCATGTAAGCTATCATGCTATCATGATGACAGTAAAACATGCCATCATTGACATAAAGAGTACAAATAAAAACAAGAAGCTAGGTAATGGTATTGATTTTTTTTACAGATACACATATTAAAGTGTTATGGCTGCAGGCCACCAACAGCATACCTGTGGGATGCCCAAGTGCTCCTGAATGTTTTCCGAGAGAAACACGAAATCCCCCTCGGCCGAGACAACAAAAAGGAATCCAGACAAGGCTCGCATGTGTAGACGGTCTTCAAGATCGTCTGCCTTCGACACCAAAGCTGTGTCATCTCCTGCAACAAAGGACCGATGTTTTGAGTATTGGGTGTGACGTCCGACCACAGAACGTCGATCATAACTCACACAATGTACAGCCTATTCAGTCGTGCTAGTGAGGTCATAGGTTTAGTGAGAGGCAAAGCGCTTATGTTTAACTGTTTTTGCAAAAAATGATCTCCAAATGACTACCTTGCCAATAAAAATAGGGGTCAATCAGAGATGTTAAAAAATTTAATTTTGTTATACTCGCAGAATCCTCACATTTGTGATTAGTAGACGATCATTAAATCTTTAATAATACTTACCTCAACGACGGATATATATATGCAATGATATTTTGAGTTGTAATTTTTTTAATTGTAGAGGTTTGCTAAAATGAATAGCTGCATGCGCCATTGGGTGGCACTACTGTTTCGGCTCGTTTGCTCCGCAGAACATTTAACATTACCACTGGGCCTTGTAGCTAAACCTATGAACTTAATAGTTTGTAACTCATATACTTAGAACACAGAAGATGGTAGTTATACATTTTCTAAGAAACACTACGAATTAATAACTTCTCCCTCATAACCACACACCAACTGAATTAAAGAAAAGGGAACACAAAACATGCATCACATTTCAATTTTACTGATTCCCACATTATACATATTTTAAATCCCATTAAAATTGAGAGAATTTGTTCCAAACCTGTGGCCGTAGACACGAGAGATCGCAGTTTCAGATGTGCAATCGTGAGCCGCATGATGGAGGCCTTGTCAAGCTGCACGGCGATGGCAGAAGACAGCGGCAATGCACTTGCCAGGGCAGAAAACACCTCCGTCTCAAGCGATCGTCTGCTACGAGCTGCATCTCGAGACTTTTCCTTACGCTTGTCGGAGTTCCTGTCACCCAAGGCAATGATTCATCACTGCTAATTAATTTAACTAAGCAACCTAGCTTTTTCAAGAGCATACCTAATTGGGCATGGAATCTTTCATTGATTTGAATCAGAGATTACAGACAACTCATGTATTGCTATATTGCTATTATGATCTTTCTAAAATGATCTTGTTAATATTAGGTCACTCTTTATGGATATAAATTGAATTTTATCGTGTTCTATGTACTTCTTCAACAATAACTTTTTCTTCATAAAGTATGGTAACAATAATCTCAAATTTTGGTAAGCCCAATGAACTATTTCAACCATTGCATCACCATGGAGTTGGGTGCGATTTGGATTGAACAATTTGAGCACTTTTGGAGTTTATGATTTTGTGAAAATGTCAAATCAAACAGAAACAATAGTCAATGCCGTACAATAACTATCTCTAATCAGAGAACATGGGCATATATTCTCTTTTAATTGTAGCAAGGCCAACCACAAGGCCATTACAAACAACACTACCTTGATCAGCACATGGAAGTTCCTATAATTCCAGAACAGAGCAAATCAAGTTTGTGATATTCATATGCCACAGGCACTAAGCTACGTCGGTGATCAGATGAAATCAGAGAAGATGTAACCTACTTCCTAGGCAATGCTGGATTCCCGTAAAAGCTATATCGGTATTCATATAATTGCCTAAGCCTAAGCCCATGTTAAAATTAAAGTTGATATGCTGGCTTTCTCCAAAGACCTAGGTTGTCACCAATGATTAGTGGCCATCTCATCTAGCATCGGCCAGAAAAAGCTGCCTCAAACTTCGATTCTTACCTCCGCTTCCCTTTCCTTTTGGTTTCCATCTGACATACAGCTGACTGACACTTATATCAATAACACTTGATCGACACGAACAAAACTTGCAAGGAGACTGACATCCGACACAAAACAAAGTGCTACGAACACCATGCAGAACTATTAAAATGTCGACCACTGCTGTCAATTCATTTACGTCGCACACGCAGCTTGTAATAGAGTAAAAACTAGCCAAGCAAGTGGCCAGTTGTGACGACCCACCGAAACTGCGCCATTACAATCTCATTCCATTGCTCCATCTCACTGCCTACTTGACTTGACCCACTGAGCTCACAGCCTTCTCGGAGGAGAAATCGCCCCGGAATTCTAAATAGATGGCAGCACTATGTCAGTAACTCGCAAAAGCCAAAATGCGAAAATGTTCTATGCACTAGTCATTTTAAATATAAACGGTCATGACAATTTTTGCTGACCAGTCGTTGAATTGAGAACGTCATTCAAATACAATTACATTTGAATGCACTTTATTTTTTGCATAATTGTGATTTTGCAGAAAAGTCGATATCGGCTTAGGAGTGAGGAATCTTTGACCCGTGGTGAGTACCTACGACCCAAGTTACTTTAGGTCACCGTAGAGCTCGTCTTAGAGACATAAGTAAATGTTAAATAATTCAGTTAAAATTTGTCCACAGCAATTTCCGTTCAATGTTTAATTTGTGAGCAAGTGTTTTAATTTAGTTTAAATTTATTATTGTGTTTAACGACGCACTGTTTTGACAACGGGCCCAGTGGCACTGCTCTAATGGCGTCGGTGAATTAGTGGATGATGTTGAGGATGATGATAAACCTAGCCTAGGATTGAAGGGAGGAGGGGAAACCCGTTGTCGTCACGTAGCCTACTCCTGTTGAATAGCACCGGAATGCCATCGGGTGCCCTTCCAAAGGACGGTACAATTCGAACAGCAGGATTTTACCACAAATGCATGCCGTCGAGACGTAGATAAGCAAAGCGAATGACGTTGCTGTACTAATTTTCATTCCTCCAACCTCTCTCCTAAACAAAACTGGCCATTCAAATGATGGTCACCCATCTAATACCTGACTCAGCGTTATGTTGCTTAACTTGGTGATCTCATGAGAACAGGTGTTTCCAACACGCCAAACCGTTAGAGGCACAGTTTGACAAAGTTCACATTCGGAAATTGTGGACAGGTAGAACGGGGCCTTTAACAGAAAACCAACATCAAAGTTTAGACACACTTTAAAAAATACGAGCACTGATGAGTGCGACAGGCAAGTGAACCTGGGCATGCTATGCCAGCAAATAACTAACAAAAATTAAAATTGTACCCCCTTATTGGCTACGTACAGCAGACCGTGGATGTATGGTATATGCTTCGATAGTGGAATTAATTTCTTTAACTCGGCAATTGTCCTGTGTGCGCGTTCTGACCCTAAGACCCTTAGATCTTAGACCTTTCTAATGTTAACTCCAAGCGGTGAGCCCCCTCTCCCCCCTACCCCTCCACAAAATGTCCCAAAAGCGTTGTGAAGTATATCTCTTTATTTGCTGTGTGGACTCCTCAAAGACAGACTGGGTAGTGGGTTCTTGTGCACGAGTGCATTTGCTGTCAAACATCTGGGCATGTTTACCCATAAAATCTATGACATGTACTAATCCATGTAACCCTATGATCTCTAAACTGACCAAAAAATCACGGACCCATTGTAATAATAAGGGATTTTACCCATGCGACATCTATAGTAAGATCCTCATTGACTTCAAGTAAGCCACTGTTCTTGAAAAAGTATTCCTGAAAGTCAATTGGGATTGGCTTCCTTGACTTTGAGCCGGGTTGGTTCTGTAGTAATATTTTAACAAAATTATTAGACGAGAGTCTACAATAAACAGCTTTGTAACACATGTGGTGGGCATTTGCATATAAATAAACTCTGCTCTGTTCTACATATTGCTTTAGCGATGCTATAACAATGTAATATCAGGTTGTTGATGGGTTATTTTCTGTGAGGTACGACCATACGGCACCCATATTTCCCAGTTGCGCCGCTAAAAAAAGGCGCATAAAGCGAATAGGTGCAACATGTATACATACTTCATGTTACAAGGAAATTTCTGTATGTATAGCCTAACGGAACCTGTAAGGAAACAGTAATTAATTACCGTGAATTTAAAAAAAAAATAGAACATTGAAATTAAAACAACGATGAAAAAATGACCAAGAATGGATCTCCCCCACCCCCCTCGCCAAGGCCATGCTGATGTAAAGAATTTATACATTTTAACCATGACGCATAAACCTAAAAAAAATTGACAAAATTGACAAAATAGTATCTACCAAGACGAATTAACAATATTCCATTTCTCTTTCACCGTATCAATTCCACAACAGAGAATGTAACAAAACACTCACATTACATTTGTTCGCACCTCCACCGGGAATGTGGACGATTTTCACACATATATGTAATTGAATTAATTAAAACGTGTGTTCCTACCTGTACTGCTCCATGGCAAGTTAATCGCCAACTCCTGACCTGACCCACGTGACTTAATTCGTAAACAAGCCGTTATCTCTCGGTCCAGTAACCATGGATGCTGTTTCCCCCTCCCCCACACCGTCAACCGCCCCCGTACTCTCAGCACGTCCCTTGTGGTCAGCGATCAGATAAGGGGAAGCTACCCAATCCGACCCCCGTTCCCTAACCCCCTACCTCCGGTACCCGCTATCACGAATATCTTCATCAAAGCTACAGGCTATTTACTTTTAGTTGACCATGAACCCCTAACGAGCTTTTTACAGTGGATTAACAAAACATTGAGTCATAATTGGTGCGGAAAATTCATTTTCCAGCTCACATGATGGCATTAAACCATAACTGTAAAACTGGTTTAAAAAAGATCTATGCTGCCGTCTATCTTAAACAATGTTTTAGTCTGAAGTGGTCAACTTAAGCCCAACCTAGATATACGTTCATGGCACATTGGATTGCTTCGAGGCAATCTGATTGCACTTCAGGGAATATTTTCTTTACATTTTATAGGAAAATACAGATAAAGGTTACAAGTTGCTTCTATATTTATTAAAACCTCTCAATTTGAACATCTGATGGTAGAGTGCGGGATTAAAATCCACTAGTACTAGTTTACTGCATTAACTCTGAATATACTATTACTGTTAGTAACTGTACTAGTTAAGTACCGGACTAAATCCGAGGGCGAACTAATGCACATGAACCATTATAATTCTTTCGATTGAACAGGGGGTTCATTTGACGACGGTACATCTGCGAACTCAAAGAATCATTGCGCTAGCATCTCAGCAAAAAAATCGACATTAACATTAATTCCCACAACATTGTACGCATTGTACTTCATTGTACTTCATGTCTGCATTGTATTTTGATTTTCCAAGAACCAAAACAACGCCATCAAGCACATGTCTCTCGAAAAATTCCTCCATCTCCTGACATCGCTCACACTGAGCTCCTCACAACTTTTAACTCTAACGGCCCATTGTCCAGCCCCTCCGATGACCCACGATGGCGCACCATCCAGAGTCCCTCGTGACGCGATGGTGATAGTGGGGGGGAGGAGAGGGGGGGGGGGGGAGGCGAACAAGTTCCTCTGCCCCGCCATTTCCTTGTCCCATCTGTCACGTCCTCTCGACGGGGCCCGTCGAGACCCGAATCGGGACAACCGGCATCGATCGAACAGTGGCGCTAATACTGGAGGACATCCAGCCAGAGCCACACAGCAAACCGGGGTTATCAGAGCCCTAGGGGTTAATTTGTTATTTCCATGGTAACATCCAATGGTATGCGTTGTACCATGACTGTGATTGTCGATTGGGTGTACAAAATTAGTTACCGACCGAGAGAAAATGCGGCTTTGTGCGTCTATAGAACCACTGGAACTATGGGGATGGCATCGGTGAGCTTTGTATTGAAGAAAAAAGTAGAGAAATGTAACTCTTCACCTAATGGGTATATAGGTTTGTCAGTGATGTTATGCAAATAGTTTACTCGGGCCTTAAATGGACAATACAATGTGGACAGCTTTGAGAGTACGAAAATACGACTGCAATGTCCAGAGGATTCGGGAAATTCGTGGTCCAGGGTCCAAGAACGAATGGACAAACATTGGCTATCTGCTGGTAGTGCGGGGAAGAGTGGCAATGATGCTGGTTGGTTGCAGTCAGCATACACACCTTTGTGTAAATAATCAGCATATATAATACTTTCACATACTTTTATGAAAACAGAAACAATAAACAGTTGCAGAGGAATCCGTCTCTCTTAACCATTACCCATTTTCATATTTGCAGTCGTATCAAAGGAGCTACGAACTGTTTTTCCCTTTGCCCACTGGCCATACAGTTTTACGATCTCTGTGGCTCATACGAGATCCAGGCTTGTTCCCAAACAAGATTCTACTAACTCGGCGCTAATAGAGAACTATTGTCAACCTATTTGGAAGAATCTCTAGACATTACCGTTGTTAATCGCCCGTAAAACGCGTCCTCAATAAACGATGGCGACATAAAGCCACGAGCCTTCCGAGCGTCAATCCAGCGCCCTTCGCAATCCCATTGATCATGTAACGCGTTCGCCGCCAGGTGTCACTGATTCCCTTCGCGAGGATGCGCACGCACCTTTCAAACTGGGTCACCACAAGTGCGAGCGAGATAGAGGACATGGGACGCGTGGCGGGGAGGCGGAGCTAATTCGGCGGCTCGGTCGATAGCATGGCACAGCGCCCCAAAACGACCAGCGGTGGGGTAAAGGGGGCTCAGGGGGGGGCGCAGTATTTCGCGCACGCTCCACCAGTCGCCTGCCAACGTTCGCAGCGCTCGGTCATCCCGTTGCCCAGCGCTCTCCGTCACGCCACCGACGACGCATCGACGTCACAATGGTGTACAGAAGCCCTCCTGTCTCGTGTAATGCGCGTGTTTACGACGTTTAGTTGTACAAGTTGCCGTGTAGAGAGCGCCTAGAGCGCGCGGCATGAACGTGACTCTGTTGTCCTGTATCGTTGATCGGTCGGTGGGACCGCTACGAAGACACGGCTGCCGCCGAGGACCATCAACGGAGGGCAGCGAGTGAGTCGGCAAGCAGCCGCTAGGTGGCGGTCTAGTCGCTCTTGAAGGACAGCGAAAGGAAGGACCATTGCCAGGAGGAATGTGTGGCTTATCAGCGGCGAGCTGGCCGACCACCGCGCAGCTCCCAGTGCGTCGCTCGACGGAAAGGTAAGAACCGCGTTGGGGGTCGGCTCTGATGATGTTTTGTGGTAAGAGATGGAGTTAAGCAACGTGGCGTTGAGATTAGCGTTGGTTGGGTGGCCGGAGATGGAGATAGCTGGATTTTTTTAGAGATTGAGTCTTATCTGGTCTCTGGAGTCCTTAGGACAATGTCACTTACTTCTGGGTAAGCCAGTTCATAGTTGCGTCTTGGGACTTAAACCTAATCTTGTTGGAGGAATCGATGTAAGCCAGGAGGCTCTGCGCATCCAGTGCTGATTGCTCTTGAAGGAGCACTAGCTGCAACATGGATACGGTGTGGTTCGGTGATCGGTCTTGCAGAAAACTAAGCTTTCCTGGAATATAGGACGAGAAGTTGATAGTCTGCCATGACGGAAGGTCTCTGAAGAGGAAGGACGTGCGAAAGCAATTTCACTTGCGGCCGCGTCAGACAATTGCGACGTCAAGGAGTTGAGGATGAGTCTTGAAAGGGCTGAAATTGAATACGTTGACGGTGTCGTAGACGTAGAGTATGTATAATATGCCACGACGTGGAGTGTAAATTAGATGGACATTTTGGCTCAGTCATTACACTCCAGTATAGACATGGAATTAACTAGCTATCTTCAACCAATCGCGCCCCAAAACGGGCCAGATGGAATCAGACTGAAAGGGCTTCGATGAATGGCGTCGATGTTGCCATAGTAGGTAAGCCAAGAGCGCTGGGGGTGCAAATTGAAAGGGGATTATGTCTTTATACACTTAAGTACGTACAGGAAATTCACTTACTTTGCCGCGCCAACAAATTCGCGTCTTGGCTCCGCGGTTTGTGCCGAGGAATCATCGGAGAGAGTGGGCCGAATTGAATGCCGCGTGGATGAATGCTGTGATTGAATAGGACAAGCATTAGAGGCAAGGGAGACGTTAACGAAATGGGGACATTGTCTTTGACATCATTGACTTTGGTGGACGTTGGTCAAGCTCGGCTTTTTTCATTTGTTGGAAGGCGCTAGGAGAGTCTTCTAGGTGCTAGTCGTCTCCAAGAATGTGATTGAGAAAGAAGTCGAACAATTTTGTCATTAAAAAATAGGCAACAAGCCAGAAAATTAATTATAGAGGAAAATAATAGATTGAATTCTGCTTATAAGCTTGCTAATCTGTATATGTCACAATGTTGAGGTTGTTGTGGTGGGGTGGAAGAGATACTCACAATTTACATATTTTTATTGTGAGCAATAATGATTAATGCTCTTAACTCAAACGGTCATATTCCTATACCTCTGGTAGAGGTACTTTTAATATTTATCTTTGGTAGCTTTTTAAGCGATGTTGGGTCCATTTTCTCTCAGTTCCAGTTCGTACACCCACGCAATCTGTCAGTCGATTGCGCCGCATCGCATGGCGGTAATCCGTCTGAAGTGAGTTTCCCGATAATATTTTACTGGTTTTAGATAAGTACCAAATCGGAAAACCATTTTTGAATAAAACGTAGAAACGGCACCGAAAACTACGTCACATAATTCCAAATATTCGCTTAACTTGAGTTATTGCGCCGTATATAATTCCACACATCAATGCGCTCACATATACAAGTGCATGCATGCATGCATATACCGTAACGTGCTCAAGAAATACTAATGAATTATAAAATAGCGAGAGTACTGTCAAAATAATTGAATGTTCACCGTGTGAGCCAAGTAATGCAGCAATGCATAATATCCGATGTACATAAACGTCCGAAAGCAATCAAATTCTAGGCAAAGTACACAATGTTCATCCCATAGTAACTGGCTCGCGTCAAAGAAGCCGCAACAGCACGCGCTCAAGTTGGTGGTTGTGTGAATCACATGTTGATGGTCTACCTAGAACACCACATCAACATCAACATCTCATGTCTAACAACACCGTTGGAAGGAATCGAGTGGAGCGCTACACTCGAATACTTGGCGATCGACTTAATCTTACCGTTGTATTTTGTAGTTTACTTTAAAATCTATCAAAGTGCTGCAAAGTTAAGTGGTTAAGTTTCATCTTATTGACTACCGCCTCTTTTTTTTCTCCCGGAAACATTTTTTATTGTAAAAACAACTCAATTTAGGCGTCTTATGCTTGGAGAGTATATAAAAATAGAGCGAATGGCCTTGCGTTACCCACACTTATTTCCAAACGGGTGGCCGTTCTCAGATCTAATGGCGGGGAGAGAAGTATTGTTTTCTCCTTCTTTTTTCGGGGCGACAGATTATTGCAAATAACTTCTGCTAACCGAATATCGTCTAGGAACTTTGTCACAAAATATTAACCCTTGTGATTTATATGGTGTCTACACTTAAATTAATCTCGGTGACGCGTTGTTGGATTTGAGACGCAAGCACAGTGGTGCATTGTTGTGATTGGGCATGATCTCAACCCATACGACACGGCTGAAGTTACCGACGTGCGGCAGTCTCTGGCAGAGGACGGTAACTCTGAGAGTCGTCGATCGTGAGGTACAATCAACGGCGTAAGTTTGTCGCAATTGTGCGAATTGTTTGCGAGGACTCGTCACCTAGTCGTCTCTATTTGTGTCATTCTTGTCAGAGTGCCCGCTGTGATAATCGCAAACGGCTTGGACAGCGGACGGTACGCTGGATTGGCGGTCGGGAGGTGAAGGTGCTTGTCTGAAGAGATACCTTTTTGTATGGACGGGACGTGGTCGTGGGAGAGAGCAGCATTTTTGACAATCCCCGCAGTCAAAAACGGTTTTTTATGGAATTTAAAGAGCATTTTTCTATTGGTGCTTGCTCAGTATCACTAAAATGTCAAAGAGTTTCACGCCAATAACTAAGCATTAAAAGAGGCATTAAAAAAAAGAGTAACCCTATTATTTTCTCATTAATATTTCTCAGGCGGCTTTTTCTGTGGGACTTAAAAAGTGGATAAATTACACTTGCAAAAATCTTAACCTAATTAGCGCAAGACGTAAGTACCTCGACGTCCCTCGGCCTCCCCACAGAATCTCCATCGCCATCCCCATCCACCAACCCGTCCCAAAAAACCAAGTCTCTATACCAACCCTTCTTCCTTTCGTCACCCACCCCAATCACCCTACTGGTACCGGAAGGCGTCTTGGCTCTGACTGTCCCCACGGCGTCGACGTCGAACCACGTGACCCGACGCGGCTAAAAGCGTCGCGACGCTTGGCCAACTGGGCCGACGCCAAGCGTCGCTATTCCCGGCGTCTTCGCACGAAGTTCGCGTGGCGCCCACGGGAAGCGCTCGCACTCGACAGCTGCACGACACCGTCACGACGCTGGTGGGACGGGGAATGGTGAGGGGGGGGGGGGGGGGGCGCCGTTTGGCGACATTCCTTGGTGACAGCCGAAACCTTAGCCTTTTTGCATTCGTGTTGTTCATATATAGGCGCATTCTTTTGGAACGAGACGTCGTTGACTCTGTCTCGCTTCGAAGGTAAGGTCTCTTCTGGAGCGACAGTTTATGGTAGAGATGACTACCTTTTGCGAGACATTTTGTAAATTGGAAGTCGGGACTTGTCTGTTGCGGTTTAAATTTAAATGTGTTTTATTGAGAGACAATGGGCTCTGCCACAGACTCATTAGTACGTTTTTGTCCTATATATAAACTAGTCAAGGGTCACGCTCACATCGTAGAAGACTCAATCGTTATTTGAGGGGAATTCGAGCTGCCGACTCATCTCAAAGGAATTAAATATTACTCCTCTTAAGCATAGGAAAATTATAGTGTACGTAGATTGTGTTCCTCCGTAGATTGTAGATAAAGACACAGTCTCCATTTGGTAGGAATCGAAATCAAATGACGCACGAAGAGAAATGGTTTCGTGAACATAGAATGTCTGGCAAAGAGAAATTGGTAGACGGCAAAGAGGATTTCGGCCCGCAGCAAACACTGCACTAACCTTCCCCAATCAGTCTCGTCTCCTCAACCTCGTGGGATCGTGGTCATGTGACTTGAACGCGATGAAATGACTCACGGGACAGACATAGATGCTTTTGACAGCACCAGCCGAAGCAGCTGTTTAATCAGGTTACAGATTGCTTATATTTTTTTCACATTTGGCATAAGAATTTACAAGAAACGAATCTTAATTTTATGATGATTTAATGATGGGGCGACAGGGCGCTACAGGAATAACAGATGTGAACACATTTAATGATAGATGAAAGGTTCTTACAGTTGACGGAGATAAATAACAGTTAAAACGTATAGGTCAGAATTAGGAACAGGGAAGTACGAATGATGAATGAAAATATCAAATAGTATTGAAAGATAATAAATAATAGTGGGAACGAGTAAAGACGGGGATTTTTGAGATGTTGATCTCATATTTATTCAAGCCTGTCTGCAGAGAGTAGCAACCTCAACTCTTTGAGGTTGCCAGGATCTTTTAGTCTTTGAGAGAACATTTGCTATGCTTGCAATATCTCTCGTGTATATTTTCTCGTCCCATCCCGTCGCTTGATGGATGATGTCGTCCTTGTTCTGGACCGATTTAAATAAATGATTTGGCAATAAATGGAGCATTGTAATCTATGAAAAGTCCTGCATATTTCTGGAACACGTTTTGACGCCAGATGCCCATCTGGGTAAAGGGAACATTATTATTTTGAGGAATATATATGTAGCATGCATAGCAAACTCTTCCTTCCGTTGAATCTATTCTGATCAGAAATAGAACGACCCAAAGCAATGAGGAGAAATAAATATGAGTTAGATTGCTTTCCTGAGATGTAAGGAACTTCTGAGGAGCAATTGAATGCTGATCGATTTCAAATGTATCTTGTACTCAGTCGTGACGTAACACAGTTTGGTGAAACCTCGTTTCTCTCGTTTTGGCCTACAATCAATCTCACGCTCGCAGCACGAAAGTATGTACCCAATTGGCACTCGTGGGGACATCGGCAATAGGGGTACGGAGTTCGTCAAGATAGGGAATAAGCAACGTTCATAACCACTCATAAAGGGATTTGAAATTGAGCAGTGATAAATGTAATACCTAAGGCTCTTGTGGCAAAGTATCCCTTGGCAAGCCAGTATACCTGTATAGTGCCGAAGCCATCCATCACCCACGCTTTCAAGTTGCAAGACACTTTTCAGCAACATGTCATAGCAAGAGCTAAGAGTAAAGACATTAGGTAGATGCAGCATAACTCATCTATAACCAGTTAGGTATCTGTTAAAACGACGTCACTCACATCGTATCCGAAGATAGCGTCTTACGTCATAGGGGCTATGTCGGGCAAGATGACGCAAAGGAACAATAACACTGGCCGTGCAACATTAAACATGTCCGCGCCGGAAGCTGGCGCGATCGCTTGTTTTGCCAACTACTTCCGGTACGGTCTGCCCCTTTGCGAGAGAACTAGGCCACATGACCTTGCCACGCTTTCACTCATTGGTGGGTGGCGAAGCGTATTGTTGTTGGTGTTGACAGTTGTCTTTGGGGTTGCCAGGTTTTGTAAATGGTTTCGTTTGATGGGGTTATAGATAGAAAGCCACTTGACATTTGGTCAGAAGGTATATTTTTTGCAAAGGCTGGGTTTGTAGTCAGTCATGTTGGATGAACGTGGAGCAGGGGTCAAACAAGTTGGACGTTGGTAAAATTTTTGTCGAAACAAAAGATAATCAAAGGTCAAGCAACTTTTACCTAAGGGATAGCTAGATAAATAATCTTAAAAGGTGCAGGTGGACACTGAATTTTGCACCCTTTTGACAAATAATCTATCAAGTATATTTCTTTGAGATTAGATTTTCTTCTCTCACTTTCCCTCCACCACTTCCATTTCAACTATTTCCATCACTACAAATTGATGGGAAGAAAGTTCGGAAGGGAAAGGGACAGGAATTTAAAAAATAGGTGTTAAAGCGGGGAATGGGTTAAGTCATTAACGAAGAAACTTTTAAATGTGTTTAAAAAAAGTGTTGCAACAGATAATGTACAAATTTCTGTAGAAAAATATGTGTGTGTTTTTAGTGCTTAAAAATAGAAAACGCACATATAAATGCAACACGAACAAAACAGTTTCAGGAAAATATTATTGCTGTCTATTATTAAGCGGCTATTGCCCGTTTGGTCGTAACTACTTCACAACGACCTAACGACCACCAACGACTTCATTGTCTTGTAGTTGCTGATGAAGAGGACCTAGAGCCATGTAAAAGCAAAGAGTGTCAAATGTTTTCTCTGTTCTGCCCATTATTGGTCCATAAGGCGATGGTGTTAAATATGTTCTCTGCACCCAGGTGGAGTGCCGGGTAGGCGATGCGAGCGCTGCCCTATCCAAGGCGATGACGGCCATCAACTCGGTACGTCTGCAAATGGTACTTAACACTTTACACTTACCTACATTACTTACTTAATCTTAGCTAGATTTAGAATGCATGTATTATAGTAGTTTCAGGGTAAGAACGACCAGTAAAAATGGCCGATTACACAGTCTCGTAGCATTATTAATGGCCCATAATGTTCATGTTTCAAAGTAGCGCGCAGCCTTCTTTTGGCAACTCTTTCGGCCATTTTTACTGGCTACAAATAAGTATAACCCCTAAATTTTCAAACAAATACCGTTGTGACCGTATCAGTAATTACTTTCAAGGACGAAATTGTTTACTGAGAGCTAATTTTGGTGTTCCATACGGAATAATAAAGTTATAAAGTGCATAACCTACGCCTACATTTTCTTTAACAAGTATGGTTCGAGGCCGTCGACACTCGGATTCTCCGCACACACCCAGAGTTAACGAGTTGGTAAATATTGATCAAAAGATGAGAATCAACTTCAGAAGTCTGCGTAACAAATTTCCGCCGTGCCAAATGGCAAGTACGTGCATACAAGCAACATTTTATCCCCATAAACTCTCTGAGGCAACTGCCACATGCAGACCTCTGTGTCTCGATGAATTATTGAAGCTGTTTGTAGAATAAATAAGTTCGTCGAAACTTTACCCCTACCTACCCCTCGCCCATCTGTCACGGAAATCTCCAATGGAATTAACAAAGTGAACATCTTCGCGGTCGGCTGTCGATCAACCCCTAATTTCCGAGATCGGCCGCTGTTTGAGCTTGCCACTCAGAGAGGAGCAATACACCGCCCCTTCCCCTTTCTACCCCTTCAGGGCCCTAGGTACGCCCGGAGGCAACCACTTAACGGCTTATCGGCCAAACGGAGCACTAATTCCTGTGAGCGCCGCCATGCAGCGCCAGCAAACACCCTAGAGCGCCAGCGCCCCAACGCCCCAACGCTGTTTCAGCCACAACCAGATTTAGTTCGTCCAACGAATCTAGCCCAGCTTGTTATCGTCCCAAAGTCTTACAGACTAGGAAAAGCGCTAAAACCGGCTAAAGGTCACTGTCTCTCAGTCCTCTCATCTTAATACCTATCAATCTCACTAGCGGCACCAGACTGTGATGCAATCCGCACGCCACTGACCGGAAGGCGCATTACGGAATTACCACTACCTCTGTTGAGTTTGACGAGTGTATGTACACTATGCCGTATTCACTTTATGAGGGCGTTTACGGTGTTGAGGGCGTTTACAACGAGAAAGACTGGCATAGGGGCTCCGGTCTAAAACCAAATTACTGCCGGATTCAGTGGCAAACAGCTTTGTAGATTTTCCCAAGGTTGCAAATCCAAGGTCTCTGGTTTGTCTGCGCTTCGAAGGTCATGAAGACGGCTACCAGCGGAACCGATTTTGATCGGAAAATAATGTAAATTCGGTAAAAAAAATTCAAATTTTTGACAGTAAAGATATGAATTATTGACTTCAAATATTAATATAATAAATTGCATGTTTATTTATATGATTAATTGATAAAAATACGGTTCTTGTGCTTACTGAATCCCTATGATGCATTCATCTCTTGTAAATGAGTCCTGCCGGTGATAGGACGTGCGCCGTTGACATATCAAAGCCTTCCGCCTCCTACCGTGTTTCCTTGGTTCAGCAAACAATGTTTGATCAACAACGTCTTAGTAACAGTGTTCAGCCATCCCCGCACTTAACGTAACAACCACCTTCCCGGCCCACCCGTTTCTGCACCGGGGTTCAATCGTGACGCTGATACCATCTCGTATCGAGCAGACTGTACCACGGCGGTAATAAAAGTAATGACGTCGTTAAATTTCCTGCACGCCTTGTTTTTGAATTCGCTTCGCAAACGTTGGGTCTCAATCGAAGCGGTACGGTACGCCCGGCGTGAGGTGGATCGAGCTCTTTCAACGCGCGACCGCGAGGCTGGATTAATCACGATGGTGATCGTAGCGGGGCGAGGGTAGATTAGTGGACGATTACGCATAGTCTGTTCACCTGCGTGGTGATACTGTTTGTTGTGAAATTACTCTTTTTTAATATAATTTCTGACTGAAATGATCGGCTTTGCTAGTTTTATGTCTCTATCGCAACGTATTAGAATAAGGAGGCTATAAAGTCAATGGTATGTATTTTAGAGGGTATATATAGACGTATGGAGTCGCGGTGATAATGTGAAGCAGACTTGCTGGGAAAATGTTTGAATTTTTCCCCTTCCTTTTTCACTGAGTTCTCATTTGGCATGCTATGTTGGCGAATATCTTGAACGTTCTTAGGTGCTTGTTCCATGCGTCAATAAAGTTTCTTCAATTAGATAAGGTCCTAAAATTCGTAAGTGCCTCTACTCCTAAGGTAGCCATGTCACCCTCGCCGTTTAGGAGCGTGGTAGCAGATGGTTGGAGCTATCAGGTTGCCGAGGTAGGTCTCTCGGTGCTGTAACTTTCGAGAGTCGAGACTCATGAAAGGGTTAAAATATCTCATAACTTACTGATGGCTGGCTTTCTTCTGTTTATTTTGTTTGATTTTTCTCCAGATGTTTGAAAATGTTACAGAAAACTAACTTACAATTTTCAATTTGACTTATTGAACTACATTACTTATGAGCTGAATTTTTAACTATTAAGGTGACTTATTGCGCAGTATTTTGCTTACACTGATAATTATAACATCCCATTTCCCAACCAAATATGGAGTATCAATAATGAAATAGTCCAGACAGTTTCAATTGATTTCAATCAATAATCAATAGAATGGCGTGGTGTTGATTCGAAGACAATGTTTACATGAGCTGGTATATAGCGCTTAGGTACACCTGTACTAACAAGGGAAACAGCTACTAAAATAATGTTGTAAACCAAATCCAGCTATTTGGTCAATATTAGTAGTACCATAAAGCTCAACATTTCTAGAAAATTGTAGCCCATAAAACTTTATTCTCTTCGTAGTAGTACTTCACTTCTAATCGAGGTGCTACACAGTTCACAAAATACTTCGCGTTCCTGCTCGTTCTTGCAATATGTTTCCATTATATGGAGAAAACCAAAGGAAGTAAATAACAGAATTCCATATAGCATCGCGTATATAGCGTATAGGAGCAAAGAACAGCGTGACCGCGAACCAAACGCCATGTGCATAAGATGTTGGCAACTTTATTGAAAACAGCCTGCGCTGTAAACTTCGCCGGTCCTTTTCGGTTGGCTAGCAAATATTTCCGTGGTGGGCGAAAGTTTAAAACGATATCTATCGATTGGAACAGACTCCATCCTCTTCTTGGCCGGCTAGCGCTCTGATTCGACTCTTTGCCTTGCGTATACATTGTACGCATCTCCCTCACGTATTGGCTCCGGCAATATAGGGTTCTATGAGCGGGAGAATGGCCATGGGGGAGGGGAGATTGGGGATGAAAGTTGATGAAACAGCAAGAACTGAGTTTATTTACAGTTTCACTTTAATCTTACCGAACCACTCTACTTTTAACACCCCGTTTTATCAGGCAGAGTTGGAGACAACTCTTGGATTACTTTGTTGTCGCACCCTTGGTGATAAAAGTGGAAATCGTATTTGCTACATTGCAAACTAATCCGAGAGGATTATCTAATAGTCTGATGATGAAAATTTGATAACAATGGCTTGGATAACAATAGGTACCTAGTTCTAAGAGCTCTTTAAGCTCTTGCATTTCTAGCTGTAGGTCGATGTATTACTATTGTCAGATGTTTCATCAAATAGACGCTAGGCAAGGCTAGACAAGATAATTCCTTCTAGAAGAAAAGTGTTTGAGTTCAGGGAAATTTTAAGGGTCTCTCACTTAGTAGAGGTGGAAAAATCCTTAAAAAGATAGCACCGTTTGCAAGCTGGACGTTTACTTCATAACCATGAGAAAATAGTATGCATAAGTTGAGACTGATGAAGACAAAGAGACATACTTACAGAGTTGATAAGACCATGGCTTTAGGCCACAAGACAATGGCCTAGCTCGGATGATTTCACAGTCAAAATACAACACTCAGAGTAGCAAACTTTGTTTCAAATTAAATCAGAAAATAATTTTTAATTTACTTTTTACAGCTACTTAGATTATAGTTTCTATGACACAGAAAGTGTCTTGTTAAGGTTGTCTTGTAATAATCACATATTATTGATTTGTGTTACAAACATGACGTCCCTAAACCGAAATGACCCCTTTTCTAATCAGTTTAAGCTTTTTGAGAGCGACAGATTTATTCCATATGGGAACCGAGAAATGGAACAACATTCCCATTCTATACAAACACTTTTGTACTTCACATTCTAAATTTAGCCCACGAATACAAAAATATGTTGTATTTGCAACATGTCCCATGTACTTTTGCACGCATCGAACACAGCCCCCTGTTCTGCTCCTGCGGGTGGATGGACGGGTGGTTGGACCCTCGTATCGCAGGTCGGCCGTGGCGTGCGCTGTCACTCGCTCCGACGACTCCTTTGTCTCGGAGCGCACGTGTCGGCGCCTTGACCCGTCTCTCCGAAGCCTCGGGACCCGATACATCTCGACCGAGCGGTGCGTGTTGCCGCTAGCAACGCTGCGTAGCCTTGACTTGCGACACGCGCCACGCTACGCATTTCTCTTTCCGCGCGTCCCTCGCAGAGCGTGCTTTCTTCGGTGCGCTAGCTTTGATTCCGCTTTCATTGTCGGACGTCACATTGTACCGGTAGTGTACGGTCATTGCCATTTGGAACGTTGCATCCGTAGCAGCGTTGCATGCATCATCAAAGCATTCGTGGAAATAAATACAAAGCAGGTCTCGTCTGAACCTAAAAGGGATCATATGTCTCGTTGGTCTTTCTTATTGAGAAGGAAATGCCACCAGAAAAATTGGATTGCATAAAATGGCTTATCGTTAGACGCGGAGACATACTGCCTGAATCCCATCATCGTTAGTTCGTTTGATTTCTCTTGGACAAAGCCTGTCGTAGTACAGCCTTGATGCTAATCTCAAGTTCTGTTCCAGAGGGTGCTGGCTGCGAACGAGTGTCAGAGGCTCCGTTTTATTCCAATCTCTCTACATCACGGACGTGTGTTGTTCGTTTTGTACCTACCGTCCATCAAAAGGAACTTAAATCGCCCGTCTCTTGGGAACTCTTTGACAGAATTAGTTCACATTCCACAAACGAGTCACTCACGCAACATACACGTCTCGTGACAGTATCATTAACGCGTCAGTAATTATTAATCGCTCAATCAGTCACAGGCGCCAATAGACCACTATGGTCGGTTAGCCCCGAATTAAAAGTAATGCAACTTGATGTGGCGTGTAACAATTACCTAGTGCCTCGGATTTCTTGGCGACACGTCACGCATCTCTAGGGTGCGATTACACGCACGGTACACGACACTGGAAGAGTGGGCTTAACAGGGAATCTCGATTGGCCACGCGATCTGGAGGGGGCTTAGATTGCGGTGCAAGTATAGCGTGTCAACACGCGCCAAATAGAGGGAGACGCACTGAATTCAAAGCAACAGTCTTAATAAATCGTGGTAAAGCAGCGTTAGGATTTGTAGGGATCTCTGGTAAGCCCCATATAAAAACTTAGTGGTGTAAAGTATGGTAGAATGAAACATGTTTACAATTCCAGTGGCAAAACACGACCTAGATATGATAACTCAGTTCCGGTGCAGCATACTGGCACTTCGCAGTGCCATGGCTGCGTCGTCAAACAAAGACAATGCCAATTCCATCGCGCGAGTCTATCTGAATGGATTTAATTGTGTCGATTTGTCGCCCCCAACCCACCCCCAGCACCCACCCCCCAAAGCCACCCCCGCGCGCCCACGTATTGATCGCTCGACGTGTGCGAACGGTGCGCGCGCCGCTCGACATGTGGCGCACCCGACGGTAGGACGCGGAAGTTCACAACCATTCATGCCGCGAGATCGATGTGGTGTTGACGGTCCTGCTGACCCACAGATCAACTGTGTGCGTCGAGGCGTCCCTGCATTGTCCAATCGGCGGCCGAGGCAGACAAAGGAAGAGGCTACCGATTATATGCCATCACGGGTGTAGAATGGTAGTATAGGAGCTCCTGTCGTTCTAAGCGATCTCTGTAAAAGGATGGCCGTTTCGTTAGAGAAGGCCTTCTGTGCTTCAACTCTACGGCTTGTGCCATCGCCGGACAAAGGATGAGGTTACCAATTTTCTTTGCAAGCCTAATCCTCTTCACGATTTCGTTCGTAGTGCATCTTTGAGTATTTCCTCTCCATCTAGGTAGGGACGTGCTTTTTTTTCCTGCGAAGCCCGTCTCCCACTAGCCATTTACCGATGAGATTGATAACAATGGCAAGAGCACATGAATTTTGTTGAATTCGTAGTTAAGGTATCTTAATGCCAGCTTAAAGGCTTTATAAAACTTCTGGTTTCTCGAAATTAGATCACGATGAATCCTGAAAGACATATGGCATTGCAAATTGAACGATAAGAACAGATAGTACTCCTTGCTAACTCCCACAAGACTTGCTTTGGACTCTGAAGTGGAAACTTTGCCTTCCCTCCCTGTGGCCATTGAGAACAAAGGCAAAGGCCACTTTCATGCTTGATTGAGTGGCATGAAATAGTTATGAGCTTTGTGAGATACAAATGAGGGCAACTGCCCGTCTACAATGTAATAATATTCTTGAGGCGGCAGACTGTCAATAAAATGTTCTCTCGTCAAAATCATTGAGATACGAGTGTAAGAAAGACAAAGGAGATGACACTCAGCGCACACTTAGGTGGTTTGCGATATCCAAGTGTAACAGTTTGGTATACAACGTGCACCCTCTTCTCAGCTTCTGTTTGTTTAGAAAACTTTCTTCGAATCGACAGGGAAACTGTACAGCATGCTAGGCTATCCAGTTTTCGAGAAACATTCAGCAATTTTACAACGATATAAAATAGAAATATGATAAAACCTATCAATAACCCTCGAGATATGTATTCAGCTTCGTAATCGATCTGCTACACAGAGTGTAGTATCAATTCCTATTCCAACTCTAAACTTGGTACCAGCCATGGGTGGAGCGCTGTGCATCATAAATAAACATTTGTGGAGTAAGAAAATTGAAGAGGCAGCGCTCCAAGCGGGCAGGATTCAAGAGAGGGCGCCGCGGGCGCTGGGCGCTGTGTTAATCTCATCGTAAAATGTTTACGAGTTAGCAAATGTTGACGCAAGGATCGCTGCTTTACAAACTCGAGCTTTTCCGCTGCAACCCTAGTTCACAGAGGAAATGTTTAGCATACCAACACTGGAACTCTGCTCACACGTGGAATGTTAATGACATTAGAAAGTGTATATGGTCATTTAGTCTCTGAGAACGCGTGCATTTCCTTACCCCTAACCATTTGGATTGATGTGTTTATGAGTAGACAGTTCCCAATGCAAGTTTAACTTTTTAAACAACTCAAATCAACCCCCAAACAAATAGTCTCCAATAGATAGAGAAGAGTGTAAGATCTAGCCTTCAGCACTGAGGTAATTGGTTTATGTGCACTAACTGGCATCCAAAGGTTGATAAACGAAGGAAAGCCTGAATAAAACACAGTTCGGGGATATAAGGAGAAAATAAGACTTCAGAAAATCCTTTCGGTGTTGTTGTAATGGCAAATGCAGTGGAGCCGTAACTTTTTTTCCGCCCAGCCCCCACCAAACACCATAGCGAGTTACCAAACACGGGGGATATCCAATACCTATTGCACCGGTGACAATAAAGAACAAATTCTCATCCTAGCGCCTGTAAATTCCAATGTTTAACGGCACTGTGTCCCCAGGGCGCTCTGGAGGGGTATGGCTCGGCAGGCGCCGTGTTCATGTACGCTGCGGCTACCGGCGGCGGAGGAGGCGGTGGACCTGGAGGTGGAGGAGGCGTCGGTGATGGCTCCGTCACGTTACAACTTCGCGAAGCGGACGAGCTGGACGACAAGGTGGCGTCGGTTTTAGCACGACTCCATGCAGAAGACGCGACGCTATCCATTAGCTACCAGGATGCGGACATGTTGGCGGAGGGCACAATTGACGTGCTGCTCGGTACGGGCACAATGCACGCTGCCGGTGAGTTCTTTTGAAACTATAAATGAATGTATGGTTAAGATCCACCCACAATTTAAATTGCAATAAGCATAAGCACAAGCACAAGCACAGTTTCTGGACCTAATCATTTCTAAGCAGAACTAAAATAGCAAGTTAGAACAAATTGGAGGCGTCAGGGATGGGACTGTCGATAGGACTTCGCACAATGACGTTAGGTACGTCTACAAACGATTTATGGGGTTTCATGGAAGGCTCTTTTCACAGCAAGTCCTGTGGCTATGGTACTGACCTTTTGACGCCAGGTCATGATTGTTTAATGATAGGTTGATGGCGAACCTAATTTAATCAATAGGGGAGAGGTATTCAGTGAGGCATAGCGGAATAGCTTACTTTTGTGAAAGGTCATATATATATATTTAATTCAATTGGATTGAAAATAATAGTCAAAGTGCACCACTGCATTTTCAAATTTATCTCTTTAGCATTTGCAAAAAGCTCATCGAAGCTTTAACGCCAAAGCTTTAACAGCAATCGTTTTAGAAGAGGGGAGGCTAATTACTTATTCAATGGTATAGGCATGTGGAAGCGAGGCAACTAACTAATGATGATGATTACAACTTTCAAAGTTGCGTAGGTGGCTCACTGCTAAGCCCCATGTAAGGGTAATTTGCGTAGGTAATGTCTTTGCACCAGCACTTTACTGAGAAGTTCGAATCCGCTCAGCCACCGTGAGGACCGCTACAAAACTTCTCGAATATTGACACAGTACTGGACTCGTACTTCTTAAGTGCGCCTCCAAGAACATAAGCCAAACTTCTTATACTTCAGAAAAAATATGATGCTATCGTCTGGCTGGGGATGTTATGCAGCAGATGAATTTTGTTTAGGAATAAAGACAGTCGGAGAGAAGATGAGTGGTGCTAGGCTTGTATATATCTTCTGCAATCATCCTTATGATAATAAGAGGAATATAGTTATTTAATTGCTTTCTCAAGTTAATGATGTTTCAGTATGTATTTCTTATACTTGTTTATCTGTGATTCGCAGGCAACGGTGGGTCTGCAGCCACCTTTGATCTTTTCGGGGACTCTGAATCTGGCCAGGACCTTACGTTGTCGCCGCAGACTTTCACCAGCTCGACGGAGGCGTTTATGAACGACAACTCAGACAGCCTAGGAGTGCCAACAGATGTCGATCCTGGTGAGTCCTTCTGCTATGGTGCCTGACTTTCACTTAAAACCACAATACTTTTTGATTGTGGAATTTATTCCGAAAAGCGTCAGCACACAGGACAACTGTTCATTCTTGAGAGCATGATTAGGAAATCAAAGGAAATCGATACATTTTGGGGGTTGTTAATTTTTATCTGCCTTCTGTTGAGGATTGGTATAATCATAGAAGAAAGATTAGGTCAGGTATAAGGTTATCACTTACACTTATGAAAGGCGAAGATTGCAAAGATTTAGTTGTCCTGGGTTCCGTAAGTACCTACGCTAGCAGTAGTAAACCGCTACGTGCGCTAGTAGTTCTTATCATATGGAAAGTTGCAAAGAACTACCTTAGAGAAAGGAAGGGTAAATAGAGAAAGGAAATGAACTACTAGCGCATCATCGTGTGCACTACGGGCATTTCGAACTCGGTGCCTGTGCGCAGAACGGTTTACAACCCACTACTAGCGTACTTACTGAACCCAAGACAACTGAATAGTTTCAATTTCACCTTTACAATCGAGAAACATTTTTACTCTGTGCTTTAACGACCGACACTGCGGGTTACTACATTAAGTATCTAGTTTTAGTTTTGGCTGTTTCCGCCACTTGTTGTTTTATTTCTTCAGAAACACTATATGAAAACTTCACCCTGCTCTAAGCCCAAATAGTATCAGCTTTACCATTTCATTTAGATTTGTACTTTGCAGTCTAGTGAGAGCCGCCTCATAAAACCAAGCAACTTTTTCCAGACATCTTAAAGAACACGTACCATATACCTAATAACGAGCTCAGCCGTTTTTTTACGAGCCAAAGTTTCTCTTCGACTAGAGAGACTCCCTTGGGCAGAAAGTTCTGTTACTCGAATATAAAGAAAGACAGACTACGCGTCTCGAAAATCAGCCGTCAGTTTGCGTGGATAGACTTACAATTTGGAAGCACATGCGACGCCGCCACTGGCAATTTGGCACAGCGTGACGTTTCGGGAGCACGCGGTGGCAGAATGCCAAACGGTATACGGGAGGCGGAGAACCATCCCTCGTTAAGGGAGGGTGGAACCCCGAGGGATGTACAGGGTGTTCAAACGGTGGGCTTGCGTGGACTCGCAGCGTGAGGTTTAGGGTTCGATTCTCGGGTTGACCCCGTAGGTCATTTGCAGCCACGGGATTAAATGGATGGCATTAAAACATCCGACGAGCTGGTTTTCGTTGGAATTATAGTTTATGTTTTTTGAGTAAACATGATGATTGCACTTCAATTTGACTGTGCTTTAGCAATCGATTGGGTCGAATTGACGGTATTATCGAATCCATTGAAGGTTAAACGTGTAATGATCCGTCAAGCTGAATTTATGGGCAGCTAGTCAAAAACAATGTGAAAAACAAGGATGTAATCGCATTGTGTTTTTGCCGTTGGGTGTGATGATAAAAACAAAATAAATGCGTGGGAGCTTTGGTTCGGGGTTGTAATTTTGCCTCAAATCTCAGCCCCGTTTTAATACTCGCGTTGAAATCGACCCCATGCAGCGTACACGGAGTTAGCGCGCATTCGCAAACCCATTTTGGGAGTCTCTCTACTTTGATTAAAATGCCAGTCGGGTCAGCAAACTTTTACAAGGCCTGCTTTGATAATAATAATCCTTTGAAATAACTTTGAGCTTTTGATTGTCGTTTTTCCGATTTGACCAGTTTTCCAAATGCGCGATAGAAGTATCACATTCTCAAGCAAGTTAATTCGTACGGCTGCATCGTGACCTCACAGAAAAAAGTTTGGCCAAACTTCGCGATTTCATAGAGTTGTTGTCTCTTCTACAGGAAGTTGAGGCGGCAGCGCACTTAAGCACCTTTTCAAGAAGTCCCTATTTCGATCCCGTGCCCGTGACTGGCATTTTTGGGTGTATAGCATAGAGTACAATAACCACAGATTGACTTCACCCAGAAAGTTCGTCCTGGGTTCAAATTAACTGCCCAGAAAGATCTCCAGCGTTTTTCTCATCTCCAAGCTAAAATGATTTACAACTCGCCCGTAGAGCGTTGTTAGTAATTTTTTTCTTACTCACTCGTGCTGCCTACAAAAGGATAGGAATATCAGTATCATCTTCATCTGTGCTGTAAACTTTGCTGTAACATAATCTGCCACTTTAACTTTCTGTTGTTTCTCCAGTAGGAAGCTCAGAGGATCTCAAGACTACCGCCGACTCAAGCAAGCTGGCTGTGAAGAAGCCACGACCAAAAGCTTCCTCCCCCAACCGCCAGGGGCCCCAGCAATGTCAGGTAACCGAAATGGCTAGCGCTCCACTTTCTTAGAGCAGCACTCGTCGTGGCCTGAAAGCTTGAGAGCACCGAAGTGACCACGTACGGAACCCCAATATCCGATGCTTAGCTGGGCAATTTCGACGAAATCGCACCAAAAGAGTAGGCGCTGGCTTTTAGGAGAAACGCATTAAAGTTTTGCCACCTCGTGACCTCGTGCGCTTGAAAGGTCGACCGTTGGATACATTTTTTGTGTTTGAACCGTGAACGGGCTGACAGTCTGCTTTATTTTGAAATATCCGGCTAGAAAAAGCCATTGAGCCTGTAGCGATATCCAATATTCGTAGTATTGATCAGGAACGGTATTCGAGGACGCAAACATAATAATAGATCATTAAAGCTAAAAATTCATCGAAAAAAAACTAAAAATACATATTTTATTATAGAAAACACGCTTGTTGGCCATTAGCAGCGAAATACAGGCGGTCTTTATCATCTAACTATTCGTCAATGAAATGTTTGCATGGAATAAGATATATAGCGTCACATAAAGTTTTAATAACCAACAAACTTTGGCAGCGCCGCGCGTGCTCAAAACTTTACCGAGGCAAACTCGAGTCACGCATCATTGTTAGTCCGTAGAGGCGTCGAGTCCACGTCAACCCCAGGCTAGGTACGCCAGTTAGGCGACGGTGATGACGTGCTGACCCAACGCTCGTGTTTCCCGACATGTTCATAACATGTTGCCAATATACTTTGATGACTAGAACACCGATTTGATGCCGACACTTTAATGAATTGTTACAAATAAAAATAACTCCGACTTCTGGAACTTCTACACACTTTTGAGTTGTTTTTATTGTTGACTTTTGTTGATTTAATAATGGACTGTTGTTTACCAAATGGCAGTTTCTGGTCCATGCCCGGAATGTTAATGACTTTTGATGACACTTTGACGATAATTGTTTACACTATTGCCTCTTTCTTTTGGGTACATACTACTGCTGACCATTGCTGACCATTGCTGACAGTTACTGACCAGTGGTCGGTATGTTGATGACTGTCGATGACACCTTACGATATTCGTTGACACAATTTACCATTATCTTTCACGGCTGACTTCTCATTGACACATAATTGATACACTGCTGACCATTGATAACCGTTTCTGACCATTGCTGACCAATTTTGACCAGTGCTGACCATTGCTGACCTTTGCAGGTGTGCGGGAAAGTGTTTGGTAACGCGTCGGCCCTCGCTAAGCACAAGCTGACTCACAGCGACGAGCGCAAATACGTCTGCTCGATGTGTGGAAAAGCGTTCAAGCGGCAAGACCATCTGTAAGTCTCGTTTAATATGTCTGAAATTGCATTTCAATGATATCTGATATTTAACGACGCACTGTTTTGCTATCGGGCCGTGTCGAGGCACTAATCTATTGGTGTCAGTTAATGAGTGCGTGTTGGTGAGAATGATGATGAACTTAACCTAGCCTAGAAGGGAGGATGAACACTCTGTGACGGAACTTAACCTACCAATGGGACCACCGGCCTAAAATTCCTCCTGAAAGACGGTTCAACTTGAACAACAGGATTTCTCCACCAATCCATGCTATCGAGAGGCTGATACGCAAGGGGAGTAACCTGTGATGGTAACCCACCCAATACTTGACCCCGGATGTGTTGCTGAACTTTGATGATTTCTCGAGAACTGATATTTTCAACTCGCCAAACCGTTCGGTTTGACCTTGAAACTGGTGCATCCAATCACGTTCCACCCATAACATCCAAATGTAACAGATCGAGCAAAAATGCGATGTAATAGTACCACATGTTCCAATTTACCAACCAGCACACTTATACACCAACAGCCCGAACTCTTTCACTAAATGTACATAAATGTAACATAAATGTAATGGAGGGCAGCCATTCCAGCAAGCATTTGAACAATTTGATCCCCAGGGAGAAGAGAGAGCAGTGAATGGCATGGAAATGTAAGTCAGTCCTATTTTATTCCCGTATCATCTGTAGGTAAGCCTAGCAGAGACACTGCCTTCACCATATTCCCTGTAATTATTCTCAGTCCCTGGGGGAGTGTGGGGCAAGACTATCTGTATGTTACCCCCAATTTACTTAGCAACCCGTCAGTATGGTACGTAGAATCGCTAATTGCGCCGAGTTACAAACCCTTTGCCGCTCGGAAGAGTGTAATTTGTTATGTTGATGCTACGAACGTCCCTAAAAAGATAGAACCCATAATTACCCACCCTTGAAGTGGGGGGGGGGGGGGGGGGGGGAGGCGAGTAGAAAAGACTATCAACAAGATGGCACCGTACTTTCTGCTCAGTATTCACTCAGTTAACCCCCTTCTCTCCCCCAACCCCTCGCCCTGACCATTATTTTATCATATAAGTAGGGAGGCATTTGAGATCGCCTTCGAAATACAGCCATGTGTATGAACATGCTGATGCTATAGATGCGATGACAACCCACATTGTAATTTTCAAAGTTTATTATACGAACTTCCTTCCACTGGAATATCAAGTAGGTACCTAACTATTTCTTACGGTTCTCTGAGGCCCAATGCATTTCATAAGTCGTCTTGAATGTCGCCTCCAAGATTAAACCTTGAATGCCATTAAGGGCAACTCGCGTCACGGTAGGTTTTAGCCATCGCCTCAAGAACCCCTACTACGACGCCACTGGCACGACTACCCTATTCATAGAGTTCACTTTACCTCGCTCACACTACCTCCACAACGCGCACCTCCCATCCAGCTTCCATAGGCACGTCCACGGCGACCCTCCCGGCGGCGTCACGTGACTTCCGCACGATGCGTGACCGGACGGGCCAAGCGGACTCCACATCCCCACCCTCTGGGGTTTTGGGGGGGGGGGGGGGGGGGGGGGGCATTGGGGGTGGAGGCGGGGGACGATCGATCGTTCTGGACCGTCGAGAGAACGCTCTTTCTCGGCTTGGCTATTTATTTGTGCGACTGTTGGTAGGAGGGCTCCTGCTAACGATGATGTGACTTGTACCAAAACATGGAGACATTTGTCCCTAGCGACACTAATCGCTTACTAATCTTCGTCGTCTGTCATCTTTATTCTTCAGTCAACGAGCCACAGTTGTATAAGTCATTGGTATTACATTTGAACGTCATTTTCAATAACTTCTCATGAGCTTTCTGGCTTATGAAAATGGCATTTGTTACTTCATTAGTCGTCCAGTTACATGAAAAAAGAATTATTTGATTGGCTGTCACCATGGAGATGAGTCTTTAGCTGGCAGTTCTTTTTTTAACCATAGTAAAACTGGCTCTGAAGCGAGAAGGGCCCAGACCTATAAGAGTACCATCAGTAATATGTCCAAAATGAATGGTGTCTCACTGGATTACGTAAATTAAACATTAGTTCCCTTGCGCCTGCCAATATCAGTCTTACACAACCAATATCATCATAATACGATAATTAAACTAATTATAAGCTCTCTCGATTAACTCAAGCCCCTCAAAATCCGTGTAAAGCGATAATCTGAGAAGAGCTAATCCAATTTCCCACCCTAAACCTACACCACCTTAAGTTGAGAGTTGACCGCGACAAAGTTTGTGACACGTTGTAGTAGGCTTGACCCTTCCCACTATCGCGTGACCCTCTTTAAGTCAGGTTAATCGTCTGCCCTATTTTCATCCATGACATTTGTCACCGCTGTTCTTGCTCTTGCGTCGTTGATATGCGTCACTGAGCATCAATTATCGATTGGTTGGGATAATCACTATATACCTGCCCCATACTTTTATCCGTGAAATTAGTCTTGCGGTACATTGACCAATGTCCAAACCACATAGCTACCAATTGCCAATCAATCAAGTGTTGGACTGATGGTCAGTGACCATGGGTGGTGACCCACCGGGAGGTGGGACTGGGAGGGTTTGAAGTTCGTGGGACAGCACCACTCATCAGTCACCACGTTACAATCAAACCCTCGCTCGAAGGTATGGATTGGCGATCCTGCTGCTCATTTGTTCATTCAAAAGAAGTACCTGTACATACAGTCTAGCCAAAGGGAGAAGATACCAGCCCAAGAACTGCCGCCCAGCATTGCTTCAACGCAAAAGTGAAATTTCAGTTATGATTTCAGTGGCAGGATTTCAAAATACTTGTTAAATCTGCAAAATCATTCAGACGATTTTTTTGATTGGTAAAACAAACTGGTAAATTGGTAAAATTGGCTCAAAAACAAACCATATTGACACGAAAAACGCTCAGAGTGAAAGGAAAATGGCAGACATCAGCGGAGATGATTTGTAGGGTTTTTTAAAATGACAGTTGGTCTGCATGTAACTGCAAAACGACCGGTAGCTCCTTTGACGAAAAATTATGTTCTCGCGCTGAAAATGCGGTGAAATCCCAGGTTTTCAACACTTTAAAGATCGAGGCTGCGTAAGATTTGTTGTACTTTGCTATAATCATCACAATCACCTTAGAATTTCTCACAAGCCGCTGGTTTTGTCGAACATCATAAAAACCCATATCAATCAAGTGTGATGGAAGTACGTCTTTCTCATCGTCTCCCTTCACCGCTGTATGGATCGACCGGCAGACCAGTTTCAATTTAATCCAATGTTTTATTTCTGGCTCTGAAGCCAATTGCAAAGAAACACTCATAAATAAACAAATACAAAATACAATTCAAATTTTTTTTTTTTAAATATATTAACGGAACCAAATGAAAATCTATGAACATCTGTCCTACTTTTCAATCTCCATATAAGCTGACATTCAAAACATTCAGTAAACATTTCTAATTCCTAATGGATGTGCAATACCTTCATAAAAAAATGAACTTTTCCATTTCCTTTTTTTCCATATCTTCCTCTCACGTTGACTGTTGGTAACCATACGGTTTCTGTGGCTACATCTTTGATAAACTGAAATTAATCAATCATCAACAATCCAATCACTTCCCTCAGGAACGGACACATGCTAACACATCGCAACAAAAAACCGTACGAATGCAAAGCCGACGGCTGTGGCAAGTCTTACTGCGACGCCCGCTCGCTACGACGCCATACGGAGAACCACCACACCAGTGCTGCGGCTTCAGCTGCCGCCACCGCTGCGTCTTCCGCAGGGTCAGCGTCTTCCGGATCGTCGCCTCCCAGCTGCATCCAATATGCGCCGCCTCCAACGACTCCGACGACACCGACGACGCCGACTTCAAAGCCTCCAAGTCAGCTACAGAAGTTGCTGGCTAGTGAGACGCCTGCCACGGCGACGTCGGGAAGTGGCGCTGGTGGAAAGGTGAGGAACTATTACTTGACAATTAACCGCCCTCATCCTCATTGCTGCATGAGTAGGCAGGTTCAAAATATATACTGGTACATGCAACGTAATCTACGCAGGATTTAAGAGACATTGATATCGTAACCACTAGCACAAACTTTGTGGTCAACGTAACGCTCTGGTAGCGCCTGTTCCTAACGGCAAGGAACCAGTTCTACATGTAAGGTTCCCGTCTTTTGCGCCGCAACTAAACACTCAGACAATTTGCAAAACACCCCGATACTAAAAATTTAGTTAAAAAAACAAGAATTTCAAAAAGAAATGTATTGACCCATTTTGCGTTGGATAGCTCTGAATAGATGATACTGGTGTGGTTTAAATTATTACCAACCCGAGGTCTTTGGTTTGCCCGAGCAGAACGCGGTAAACAAGGACGGGCTGACCAAGCAGCAGCTCGAGCTGATCCACCAGATCATGCAGCAGACTCAGCAGGCGCAGCAAGCGCAGCAAGCGCAGGTCAAACCGAGTTGCACGCCGACGCAGAAAGCAGCGCCCGCCAAACCACGAACCACGTGGAACGCACAGGTACCTACGACGCTAATCTTACTATGCATTGCTTAACCCTCATTTGAAACGACGTTTTCACTGCTATTTGGCTTGGGTCTGCGATTTTCTTTGGTTTTGAATTTAAAACTTCAGAGTTCGTGGTAACGAGTGTTAGACTGGTATATTTTATTTGTTTTTTACAACTCGGGGGAATGTTTATAGCGATAGGGTATCAGATCAGATCAGAACGCTATGTAGGTCAAACAATGGAGTCAAACTCTATTAGTATTCGGGACCAATTCAGACTGTAATTTTTATCTAGCATAGAAACAGGCATGTAATTATTGTAGACTGTAGCACTGTTCTATTTTGCATGACCTCTAAAACTCTGTTGATAAATAAGTTGCAAACATAAACATTTTGTGGAATTATTGCACACCAGACTCCCATAGACTGATATAAACTAAGAAGTATAGAAAAAAACATACGTGTACAACTGAAATGTCAACACTCGAATTCGATCCACGCAACCAAACTCGCAACTTAGGAAGCATTATAATAGTCGGTACAGAAATAATTTGGGGTTGAGTTAGCAAAAACAGACTAGAAGATCAGTCTCCCCTTACCCTCATTCCACTAACCACTGGTCAAGCAGCTTTCATTAATTCAAGCGATCAGATGACCGCACCCCACCCTTATCTCCTCACTAAGAGCCGGTTACAGTTCCCATGGGCGATATGCATACCCTCACACCCAAACTTATTTGCCGTAGTAACGACGTCGCTTTTGAAAACGCCTGGATCCCCAGATGCTGTTTGCAAATGTGCAAATAATTATCTTGGTCACATTCTTTTCGACATTATCACTCACGGTCAAGGACAACGCCGAAGGGGTTTGTTATACATTTTGTTCAACAGTAACTGTTGTAGAGAATGAATGTAAAGAATAACGAAAGTAAGTTTTGAGTTTCTCACTAAAATTTGGATCAAACTCATATGTTTTCTCTCGTAAGATTAACACAGAAAGTATCTTAGAGCTAGAATACTAAAATCTATCCTCTTTCTCTCTAACTGAACGTTCCAATTATCAAGTTACAGCGTAATTGGATCTGACGTATTCAGGAGCATTATTATTGAGGTCCAAAAGTGAACATCAAAATGAAAAACAGCGACGAACATTCCAATCGAAATCACACTATAGATATCATGTACCTAATTGCTTAAGCCGGTCTTGTGCATTTCAAAGCATCATCTTGGAAGTGAAGCCATGGGAATCTGGGGAGATGTGGATTGGGAGGGGATATTTCTGTTAGATCTAGAACTTGGGGTGGGTTAGGAGGATGCTGGAGATCGAGATGCTGGAGTTCAGTCTTGTCTCAACTGCCATGGATCACTGGATCCCTTGGCAATATCACGCCAGCGCGGCAAACCCCGCCAACGCTGCCAATGCTGGCAGCGCGTCTCTTTCGGTGAGTTTGCAATCGCAGTTCGGGCGTTGGGCTATATGGTTTGGGTTACAGGTAACCACGACGGCGATGCTTAATTTATAATTTTAATAATATCTACGGATAGGTATACCATTTTTATCCTGTGTGCAAGTGTGCAAGTTGTACCGGCCTTGTATAAGTTCAATGTTTTAACCGTTTGGCTTGTCGGGTTTAAACTTTTTTCTATGACACTGCTCTTATCTGCGGTAGATTTTTTCTAAACCACACATTTCGGTAGAAACGTGGGCAATCAAGACCATACACAATGTCGCAAATTAGTAATGCTGGTAATGCCATTACCAGAAGGCGATGCTGGATACAGGCATGGCAATGTTATGCATATTTATAATTGGTTAATGATAAAGCTGCGAGCCGCTTCGTGGTAGGGTGGAACTAGATACCAAAGATACGATAACATAGTAGCACTTCACTCTAGCTAGAGACATGAAAATAATCGTAAACGCGGCATTGTGGATTTTTTTTTTAGAATATATTTTTACGTTACTGTCTTCCCTGCCTTGATCTCAGTTCTCAGCTATCGCGGGTAGTTGGCTTATATTCTTTAGGCGCATAGAGTATAAGTTTCATTGCTTTGACGAAGTATGTTTTTTATGTTTATTTTGAGGTAACTTGTTGTAATTTCAGTTCTATTTTGTTACCATTTTTCATTGCCAGCTGTGAAATATCGGTACTAAAGACAAGGCATTGTGATAGCGGGAGAGTTGTTTCTTGTGTTATAATAACAGTGCTGACGAAATTGATGATGTGAACATCATGTTGGGAATACTGCCTAATAAAGCATAGGGATGTGGGTGCAACGATAAAAAATGCGTTCAAGGGCATTTCGTGGATCCACTTATAAATCTGTGCGTTCCAGCCAAATGACTAGTTTTGAGGATAGGGATTTGTACCGCATATAACATTGTTAGAAGAAACGTTTTATGTTAGAACCACTTACGAAAATGCTTGCTTTTGCAAAGAAATGTTATGGCGATGGGAGGATGAGAACTGAGTAGTGACAAAATTTTCAATTATATGAAATGTGGATTTCGCAATCCCCCCTCCCCCCTCCCCATACGCTAACTACGCTCAATTTTCCTTCAGATGTTAACTTTGAAAACTAATAAAAAATATTATCAAGCATATGAGATACAATAGAAGATTTAACTTTTGGTAGCTATAGAGATGATAAGATCGCCTGACAGGGCTTCTAAAATCTGTTTTTTTTTTTTTTTTTTATGTTTCTACCGTGAGCTCTTGAACGTCAAATCCCAAAAGCAGATATGGAATGGGAATTATTTCGCTGCGACAATATGTGGTTCGCACCCGTGAAATGTATAAGTACTAAGAGTAGCAGATCAGTAAAACTACCGATTCAAATTAGTTGTGTAAAAGATCCGAACAGACCCTAATTATTTTCTCGATGCGTCGCTCGAGTTTTCTATCGATTTTTGCACAGAGTCGTTTCGACCACCCCAATGCCCTGGAGATAGCTGTACTGCCTCCCTACAAACCTGATCGCACGAGAACTGGTTTACTGCGATTCCCGAATTACCCACTCCTAGCACCTACTCATAGATTGGACTAGCGTTGTGGGGATGAAATCTATATAGCCACTAGGTGTGTTACTTCTAAGCTACTAGTCTGGCTACGTGGTTGACGAGGACGGTATCTTTTGATATCTTGGAGGTGTTGTGTATCGAGCTTTTGATATTGTACATTATCAAGCTAAATGAGTAGGGGAGGAGAGAGTGTGTAGTTTATGTTTATTTATTTGTTCCTTTCAGTTTTGAGTGACAGCCAGATTAGATAGATTCATGATCATTTAACTTTTCAGTGTAGAAAATACGCGATATGAGTGAAATTATATTGTAATCATATCGCTAAATTGAGTTGATCAAAATTGGTTTCCAGTGATTTGATGTTTAAAAGAGGATGTCAAGAGGAAAAGCACAAATTCTGTGAACAAAAATGGGTTACATTTTTTTGCCCATTTTTCGTTGGGCTTGGTCTCCTTAGGTTTCTAAATTAATAATATTTGGTTTGTTTTTGCAGCAGAGCGTGAGTGGTGTGAAGGTAGCGCCAACACTGTCGGCCCCAGCCGCTGCTGGCACTGCCGCGAGCCCAGCTCTCGATCCAGCGGCTACTGGCGTGAAGTTAACTGCCGATCCGAAGCCAGTGGAGTGCAACCTTTGCCATCGCAAGTTCAAGAACATACCAGCGCTCAATGGGCACATGCGTCTTCATGGCGGATATTTCAAAAAGGTGTGACCGGCTTTTTGGCTTCATGAAGCTTTTCTGCAGTGTGTTCAGAAACTTTAAGGGGTAAAGATCACTGATCCGACAGTAATAGAGTTACTGGGTTTCCTACGAATCACAGGTCGTAATCAGTATCTTTTCAGCCAGTTTTTCAACACACTGATTGTTTCTCCTACCTCCTTGCTTACACCAAGAAATAGTTGAAGGGCCCAATGATCCAATTTATGTTCCTGTACAATCCCAGTTGCCTCGTTACCTATCAGTTTAGCACCGATTGACTTGGAAATGTACATTATGTAGGACCCTCCGACTGAGTTTATTGTTAACATACCTCGGTCATTATAAATTAATCCACCTTATTCGGAATCGAATGCCCCCATAGATATCCACACTACACTTATGCCAACCCCTGTTAAATAGTTGTACCTCACTGCAAACGCAGCTTTTCTGTTCCCCTCACAGAAAAGGGCACTTTTCTCGTGCGTCCAATGATTTACTGTTTGAAGTCATCCTCTTCAAACCAATGAAAAATGAATTATTTGTCAAGAGCTTTTGATCGTCATTGAGGGAAGCAAAAAAGCAACGTATTCTCACCACAGTTCAGCCTTTCTTCAACCACTCTATTTCCCTGAACCATGCCTCTTCCCTAAAAACCCAGCTTCTAGGCTAAACAGCTTTGCTTCGCGTTTAACTAACCGTTTCGAGCCTATCGTAACAACCGCTAGATGGCACATGCATCCCGACCGTAACCTAGTCTAGCGCAGCTGATGGGAATGTGCAAGGAATGCATTTTAAGCAGCTTCGTGTAGCTGCAAGTTTCCTTCCGTTAAGTACCTAGGTGTTGTCGGCCCCAATTGACAGTGTCGACAACAGGAAGTCTGAATTTGAGAAGGATAGAAAAAACAAAAAAACAAAAAATTACAAACTTTCTTGACAAAATTAGGTGGCAACATAGACTCTTGTTTTAACAGCGTTATTTTTTGTGGTATCACTCAGAATTTCTTTCCTCCCGACAGTACTAACAGCACTCTTTCTACGCCCTTGGTTGAAGTTCCTCTTTAAAAACAGCGGCGTGTAAGCTGTCTTAGATGGATTACTATCTTTGCAGCCTTGTTCAATATTGTACCTTCGTATTGGTACTTGTTTCTTGACTTAATACAGTTCAATTCTTGTTGCAGTTATTCCAACATGCATCATGCCACCAGAACAATAATTTTTAAAGTTGTCATCAGTTACAAAAAAATATATAAATTAATTTTCAGTTCTTAATGTTTAACAAAGCAAGACCCGTACATTCCAGGAAAGAAATCGTAAATCCATTTGTGCATTCTTTTTTTGTAAATGAAAATTCCGCTTAATCACGACGACACTCTCGTCTAGCACCTGCCCACATCACCATCAGGTACCTAGTCACAATCTCCCATTTGGTCCAGAAACCGGACTTACACTCCTATCCAATTCTAGACCCTTTGTCCTTGCAGCCAGCTCCACCCCTACTAACGTGCAATGTTTAAAATGTTTTAGGATTCTGAATCAAAGAAATGCGAAAAGAAGGAAACTTCGGGCCCACCGCTTCAAACAGCTAGCATGAGTGTGCGAGCGCTGATTGAAGAAAAGATTATCCAAAAGCGAATTACCAACCCTCTCTTGGCAAATCCTAGTCCCACTACGCAAGGCACTACTCAACTAACCTACTCAAGTAAGAGTATTTCTCGTGTGGCCTCAGGCGTGCTGAGTGGGGTTCGGTGTTGTGGTTTGCTTCTTTCTCCACAGCCTTGTCACAGCGTACAGGGCATTCTCACGAGAGTCGACAAGTTGTGGTGGACCTCGGAGAAACTATCGTATACTTGTTTGACGAGACATTTTACTGGAATATTGATTTCAATAGCTTGTGACAAGATTTATAATGGAAATTCTTCATCTTCATGCTAAAGCACGAAACATAGCAACAGCCAAAAGGCACTGAAACCTAATATCGTCTCTGAGGAATCAGCATGCTGCCCAGAGCAGAATGAAGTTGTTAATGTTCTGGTTAATGTACCAAATAATTATGAAATTTTGTCAAGAATTCTTAAACAATAGATGCAATTTGAAGACGGAATTTAGGACGATTTGAGGTCTACCACATTTTGCTTGAATTAATGCAGAGCTTGTGTACACTGTAGACATGGTCGATCTGTGGTCTTTTTGTGTGATGCTGTTGAGTTTCAACCATGGTTAGATTGGACTGGTCAAAAGAATATTTGGATATTTCTATCTGAAAATCAGGTGTTATTTCCTAGGTGACAGCTCAAAGGAAATAAAGGAAGCTCAGCTCAAACTTGTCAGTTGAATATCACTGCATATTATGTTGTGATAATATCTCTCAAGTAGCTACACCTTATTCTCATATGTATGTGGTAAATAACACCTAATTATTTTGAAACAAATTTCTATTTAAACTTTAGCTATGTACCAGCTTAACCATAAACTCAATCGTGCTACAATTTTTGCCTGAGTGTTCCCAATTTTCTCATCTTGTCTTTCCGCCTGACTCTATCTCTCTGTCTGTATCCTTCCCTAACTCCTATTCTGGCATGCACTGACTGCACCACACACAATTCCTTTGTAGGTTGCATGCTCGAGGTTATCCTGTGGCATTGCCTTCCAACTTTGCATGAAGCGCGAGACTAACCCAATCCCCATGAACATATTTTATAGTATTGTGTCGCCAAGAGCATGCAATCGCTCATCGTGTCTTGCGCATGTGCTTGTCTCGGAGTGAAGCCATGTTCTTGCGTCCATCCGCCAGCCTACGACGATTTTCAACATTCTTAAACTGGCAGAGTCAATCGATTTTACCTCTCTGTGACTGGGTGTGCAAATCTCCATATACCGCATTTAAGAGAGTTGAGATTATGTTGTTTGGTATGGGGCCAAAAGTGCTTCGGTCATCTACCATTGTCTCAATTATCTTACTATACAAAACATGTTTATGCGGAGATGCTCAACTCACAATGTCCTCTTAATTCTTGTAATTGACAGCGCTGCTTCCTGCAGACTGATTATGTAACCATTTACTTTCTGGGTGGTTTTAATTAATTCAGATTTTAAAATTATTATAAAGATTTTTATAAAGTTACATAATCGGCCTGCCAAACCAGGTGCCAAGTTTGTGTCACGGCTACCAAACCACGCATCGATACGGTTAAAATACTTCGCCGTAATCACCTGCATTTCTTTGGTAACCCTTATTGAAGTGATTGCTGTTCTGTATTTATTGATATTATGCACTAAGGACTTTATACTCTTTTGTCTTCACACAGTCTGGAGTATTGTTAGTCCTAATTTCTCTCACAGGCCCCTGCACGACTTTCTCGGCCAAAGCCACAATACTGTTTCTTCAGCTATTACTGTTTCATCATACATTTTCTTGACATTTTAAGCGCCTCAACATCAATTTACCCCACAGTCAAGTTTCTGATGAGATATCTTTTAGTTTGTTCACCATGAAATGTACAAAGATCCGCCCTTTCTGTGGCTGGCCCGTCAAAACTCACCCCATCCCCTGCGTAGACGGCCAGCCGCTTGGCGTCCGCGGCCGCGTCGCGCTGACTTTGGACCCGTCGTGGTGCGCAGACACGCAGTCGAGCTCCGTGGCGGCAGCTGGCGTTCGTGCTCCGTTCGTGATGCCCGCTGTGCCTGCCGCTAACGACGGCAAGCTGCGCAGGCACTCGGACTCCGAACACCTGGCGTCTTTATTGGAGCCTGCGCAGCTGGCGCAGCTGTTGGCTCGAAAGGCGGTACGCAGGGCCAGCTCTGATCCGGGGCACTGCAGTCCGCAGCCGCAGCAGCAGTTGCAGCTGGCGTTTCAGGTGAGAAAGCGATTCATGATATGGGACAGGTTGATTAAGAAGTGTTCATCTCATTCCAATAAAAGCATTATCATAACTCACTGGATGGAAATAGGTATCTAGGCTAAGCTGCTTGCACATTATATCTAATCACCAGAGTAAGTGTCTCATCTAATCATTACTCTTGGGTTTATTATAAATAGAATATATGAATAAATGTATAAAAAGTAATTCAAATTAGATTGAATTTTTCTGAATATTATATAATGATCATTTATTTTAAAAGTGAAAACACCGAAGAAAATATAAACTATCAAATTCCCATTGTGTTGACCCCATGTTTTACCATTTTTAATTATCAGCTATGTATGCTGCTGCCTTAGTTGAAATTGCTGTGAACACTCTCAAAATCAATGCTTCCAACTACAACCGCTATCACCCACCCCTCTTTGCATCCCCCAGACGAGCAGCGGAGACAGCTTTAGCTACTGCGGGGACGATAGCTTCTTTGGTAGCTCCACCGCCGCCAGCGGAAGCGGCTCGGGGGGTGGCGTCGGAGATGAAGGGGGCCTGAGCGGAGCCGACCAGCTGTTGCTGGACTCTATGCAGCTCCAGGCATCGTTGATGCAGGCGCAGTCGGAGCTTGCTGCTCTTGATGACTTTAACGTGGCTGCAGCGGCTGCCGCGGGGGATAACAGTCCCGACTCTTTCCACCAGGTAGCAGTGATGCTCACTCTTGAAGTGTGCCTCTTATGCCTAGTTAACTCATGGAGTTAGTACTTGGAAATTGCAATTGTCAGAATAGATAAATCATTTCCCATGGCCAGTTTCTAGTCCACCTAACAGGATGAACCAACTAACTACTTACATAGATAGCAAAACAAAGCAAGGCTTTTTGCTAACTGTTACCTACTCCAAGCATGTCTAAGTACAATAATTGGCATAATAAAAAGATTTATTCCTTTTTAACAACCACTCAACCATCTATTTCTTGAATTAACTTTTAGTAGAAGAAGCCAGAAATCAATGCCATCAGATTTATGAGCAAGTATGGATTCATATTCTCATTCTGATAATCTTCACAATTGTGCCATACCTATATATAAATACCTTATTATCCTAACCAAGCATCTTTTCCAATCAGGGTGTGCACCATCAAGACTTCCTCCCAGTCAGTCTTGCAGACTTCGGTTCCTTTGGGACCACCCAGCCACAGCTCTCTTCTCCCGGAGGCGGTGTCAGCAGCATCAAAGACACCGCCGGCGTCGAGTCCCCTCACGAATCTCCAGGCTACAGCTACCCGACTCCTCCCGCAAGCCAAGAGGGCCAGTCTCCGTCATTTGGGGGCAACCAGGCGTCGTTCGCGTCTTCCCCGCTCTCCGCAGCGTTCTACACAAGCACCATGTCGAGTTCGGCTGCTGTGGAGGCTGCACTGAGTGAGGTGCTGCCCTCTTTGAGGCACCATGCGTACCACCCATCGCCGCCGCCCCCACCGCCTTCGTCGCCACCCCCAGTGCCAACTTCAACGGCTTCTGGCGGGTTCCCAATGGCACCGCACCTACAATCGCACATGATGTCGAACTCAGATGATCCATTGCTATCGTCGAGCCCTAAGGATTTCGCGAGTCGAAAAAAGTTTGAGTTTGGGTGAGTCAAAGTAAAAGAAATTGTCATGGATTGGGGTTGAGTGGTGAATTGTTCTGTTAATCTATTTGCTGCTTGATGAGATGTGAGCTGTTTATTTTTTGTAGTAATTAAAAGAGAGAAATGTTTTTAGAGCAATACTAGAAATAAAAAAAAAATGTTTTGTCTAGCCAAGTTTTTTTAACTGCCACTAAAATGGAATAATTTGAATGTGTGTCGAATGCTGCAGGTTCAAGCTTGCTGGCGGGGGCCTAGGCGACCTGGCAGGAGCAGGCTTGGTTTTGGACGCGCGGGGCGAGCTCAAGTTAGCGCCGTCCCCCAGGGCAAGTCCCGGTGGTGGAGGATTTCTCAAGAAAGATGACAAGGGGATTGTGGCTACGCAAAGGCTTCATCGAGTCAAGGAGGATCTCGATGGAGACGTCTTTCTAAGTCCCACCAGGTTAGTCTCTAAACTGCTGACTGGAAATATGATAAATTTGACAAGTGGTGTTGTTGCTCATTCAGACAGAACACAATTTTTTGCGGGTATTAAAAATGATATTAATATTTAATAATAATAATAAGATGTTTGTTTTTCAAAAATTAAATCATTTGCTTCAAGGAACTAGTTCCGTTAATAATTTATCACAGAAACAATGTAATGTAACGTAGACACATCAATCAGTACATGTGACCACCTTTGCCTATTACTATCAAATAGTACATTTCTGCAAAGAAGTTAACTAATCACACTATCAATGAAACATGACTACCAACATATCTAACCGAATTAAAGTGATTCTTAAAATATCAGTCGCAGGTACTCCGTAACTAAATTTTGCTCCATGTTTCTCACGATAATAATTTTGTTAATTGGGACTGCGGCCATCTGTTGTCGAGTGCCGAGCCAGGGGAGAAAACGTAAGCCCTCCACATACACACAAGTTTGCTACGCTTCGGCTACAATTCATGCTTTTATTCGATTGAAACTGTACAGATCATATCATGCTTTTCTTTCTACTATTTGCACTTTTTTATGAGCTTGTAAGCTCTGTAAGGCACTATTTTCCTGACCCATCCATTTCTCAAATTATTTTCTTCTAAATACTTTTATTCAAAACTTTATTTTCTATAAAAATTTAATTTGAACATAATTATATTTTTATTCTATACTAGACTCCTTACATTACAGATAATCCAAAATAAAACCTAAAACAATGCCTTCTAATATTTGATCTTTCTATTTCATTGTCAAATGAATCAACATGATCAGAAATAATGTCAGTGTCTCAACACTGAAATAAAAATATTTTCATATTCTCAGTATCTAAAATAATTCTAAAATGGATCCACCCACTGAAATGACACTGTAAATATACCATCCATCAATAACCACCTATAAACGAGAGGATCTATCCATGCAAAACCTGAAATCCACATCTCTGTTTGGAAAATAGAACCTATGCACTGATTCTGCTTGGTAGTCAGATAGCAAAAGCAGAAAATACCGTAGATGTCGAGTGTTGGTTTCGGTACTCCTGTCTCTGAGTTTGACATTGGTCCAGACTGAATTTTCCATTTGGCAAGGTGAATTTGTCTGCAGCAAAGCTTAAGTAAAATTATGCTGTCGAGTTTTAAGGCACCTAGTCAATGGAGTCTGTTTAGGCTAATGTCATGCCTAGTATCTACTTCACTAAAACTCTGTACTGTAACTTGTAAGTAACGAGTAAATAAGAGCTTGGCCATATGTATTATACTTGCTTGTAAATAATGACTTGCTAATGTTAAAATATAGGGTAACATCAGAGTAAGTCATGCTATTTTTTAGCAATCAACGATATTTTTTGGTATAAATACCATTAATTTTGAGAAGAGAGTTCATGCATGATCGAATAACATTGAGTGCTTCTAGAATTGATTTATTTTAGCAGCAGTAGGTCATCTTTATGCATGGTTAATCCTCTCGTACTTAAGGTTAAGGCAAGCACAAAATAACCTGTAACATAACTCTCAAGGTGTCTAAGTTTCTTCCAAAATATCTTTTATTAAATCTGTGCTTAGTCTTTTCATTTTGATCAAAACACCAAGCAAATTATAGGTACAATCACTGCCTCGCACGTAGATTTAACCCGGACTTGCCTGCTCGCAGCTTGGAGATTTCTCGACCGTCTGGAGGCATGCTTGGCGGTGTGCCGGGTGGAGGAGCACGGAAACGCCCGCGACTCGAGCCGTTGCAACTTACGGCACGACAGCAGCACGCCTCACGTCTACGCAGTCCTCGCACCAACGCAGGACACGCTCTTCCCTACACACCGGCGCCGATTTTGCCGCCAGCGCGTGCAGCCGCAGGTCTCTACTGCAATGCAAACGTCTGGCCCAGCTCCACCACTATTCTGCAGAGTGAGTATTGCTGCACTTACCTGTTAGGATTTAACAAAATGGGATACATCGGCCACTTCTGAACAAGTGGATTTTAGGGGAACTGCATTTTACAGAACTTTGGTTTTTGCAGTGTTAGAGGGGCATGGGGAAAACTTGATTGATTTGTGAACTTTTAAACCGGTTAAACCAATGTGAGCATAGGAACACTTCAAAAACACCCCCAACCTTTTGACATTGGTATGACATTACTAGTAGAAGTTTGCACACACACAGGGCATGGAAAATGGCCTAAAACATCAATCAGGCACTCAGTGTGATCAACAGTGGCAATGCTCTACTATTTGCTGTACTCAAACTTCTTGGTTAGAATTCTTCTTTAAACTTCTTTGATAACATTATTTGGTGTATTACCAGTAGGTGCTTGTACAAACACATGACATGGACAAATCAGAGACTCGGTGTGTTCAGCTATGGTTGTGCTTTGCTATCATCTGTACTCAAACTTCTTTGCCCTTGTTCCCCAGATGGGCACCGAGGGGCATGGCCAGGGGCAGAGGAGGGTGGAGCTGGCGAGCCTAGCGACTCCACTCCCCACGTGAATATCGGCGTGAGGCACCAGTGTGCGAGCGTACCACGCTGCGCCACCGACCGAGCCGCTGTGTTGCGTGAGCCGACACAAGACCATCTGCTGTGGGACCCCGGTATAGAGCGGGAGGCTTTCATCGCGGAGAATGAAGGTGAGCTTGCTACATTTATGGGCTATAAGACTGCTAAACTGAGAACGACAAAGCAGGAAAGGCAAAGGAAATGTGCCTTTGTTTTAAATCAGACGAGGTACTTGAAGCCGATGCTTTCAAATTCAAATCAATTTCAAACCACAAGATAAGTTTAAGTAAAATTGTCAATCGACAAATTGACAAATTTAGTCTGCGTGATCTGTCAAGACTAAAACATCCAGGTTAGTTTACCAGGAGAAGTTCGTTAATGCGTTTGCCCTTTTTTTTGCGTGCTCAGTGGACATGTACTTGGAGTTTGCTTGCTGTGCGGCCGTACCCGGCGGTGGGCGCAATAAGGAGTATGCGCTACACGTTCTACACATGTGCAACGGAGATATACATGTAAGTAAACCACCGAGTTCCCTCTCATAATATCAATTTTCTTTGCATAATTTTTGGTTGTTCAAATGTGTTTTCCTAAAAAAAAAAAAAAATACTTGAAATTGTTTAATGCAGACAATTTGAATTAAAACTGTAAATTCTTTACATTTATTCATACCATCCATCCATCTGAATAGTGCATCAATTCTAACTTATTCACATTAATTTAATATCGTGCCTGGGTCGACTTCGTTTCCAGGCAGCGATGCTGAGGCTGATGCAGCCGACGCCGACCCTGCCAACCGGGCACCCGCTTCTTGCTCACGTCTATGCTGAAGCAGACCGGTGGACGCCAAACGAGATGGATGCCTTCCACCACGGTCTGCTCAAGCACGGAAAGGACTTTCACTCTATAGCAGCAGAGGTAAGTGGCAGTTATGAGAACTAGACAATGTTGCAGGGTGCACAGTCTGATCAGTACTCGTTTACAGAAGTTCTGATCTAGGGTTAAACGAAAGGATTTATTTACGAGAATCCTTTGAGAATTAGGCACCCATTCTTGGCCTTCTATTTCTCTCCTGTTGAGTACTGTTGATTGTAGTTGGCACCAGTGCTCTGAGCAGACCAACTTTTTATAAAATAAACCCACAATATTTGCAATATTTTGAATACTTTGAACCTTTGGCACATCTAGAATTGCCTACCTTTTGAGAAGATAAAAGAATATATTTGAAGATTTTAGATACAAATATAGTTTATGTTCCTTATTTGGTTTCCTACAGCTAGCTCTCATTTTCACCCTAGTTAGATACGGCACTACAATTAATTAAAACAATATCTCTTTGCAACTGACACTTATTTGCATCGGCAGCTTGGTGGCAAGAGTGTGAAGCAGTGCGTACAGTTCTACTACCTGTGGAAGAAAGTTTGCCCTGAGGAACACCGACGGTGGCGGCAGCTTCACAGACGTGGACCCGAACGGAAGCTGCTTGTTCCGGTCAGTTAAACATCGGTGCGGGGTGCTTTCGAGTTATTAACGTAGAATTCTTAGATCAAGTTTGGGTTCTCAGGATTAACTTTTGCTTATAAGCCAGGCCTATTTACCGAAACAACAAACGACAAACTAGTCGTGAAAGGCTGGTATAGAATTAATGAACCCATCAGGTGATGGAACAACAGATTTACAATGGATTTACAAAAGAGAAACTACAGATTCTGTTGTAAAAAGGTTAATAATTTCAAGAAATTACTTGCTGGATACAACTGGATTAAAAAGTAATCATCACACTACTTAATTCAGTTTGGGCTAGTTGATGGAGGATAAAGTTAATTTCAGTTTGTAAGCTGCCTCCTTGGTTTTATCCAATCCCGAACTAGCCAGAGATTGCATTTACACTGAGAAAAATCTGGAGGTATGAGGCAAAGGTCTTATTACTAGTAGGTTGAGAGGCTAGTCGCAAGACTGACAGGCGACACCCTCTGTGCAGGTGGGAGGCGTGGAGGTGGAGCTCGTTTCGACCACCTCCTCGACAGACAACCGCCTGTTCGTTTGCGAGGTGCCAGACTGCTCTGCCGTGAGTGCAAACCGGTTCATGCAACGGTTTGCTGGGGGGAGGGCTAGGTTGCGGGGACAATTTTTAAGTTGCATGCCATGTTTTGTTGTCTTGCACAGGCTTTCGACATACTCTTAAAGGAACATTCAAAGTGATTTGGTATAGGGACTTACCTGCAACTTGTGGCTTAGCTAGCATAATGCATGGTTGTTAAAAAAAATATTGTCCGAGTGTATTTTTGGTCCCTTGTTGCTGTGCTAGAATAAGGAACATAGCAGAAAAATATTTTTTAATCAAACACAATGGAAGTATGAAGATGTTACTGAATGCGGAATGAACAATAATGGCATCACAGGACTAGATTTGTCAAGGAATGAAAACATACGAAAAAAAAAATATATATATATATATTAAACAGTTATTTCTTTGGTTTTGGAAAACAAAAAATTAAGATAGAAAAAAAAATTCACCTACTTTGCCAAAAGATTGCCTGAAACGTATCGAACCTAACACCGCTCTCGTTACAGAGCTTCAACTCGCGTGCGGCACTCAACGGCCACATCCGAATCCATGGCGGCGGCTGTGCGCGAAGCCCGCCTCCCGACCGACTCAGTGGAGACCTGCTGGACCAGTTTCCATGCAAGATCTGTGGGAAGTAAGTGTCAGTCCGCCATGTCTAGTCCACGTAGCCGCCAGAAGGCCCACCCGAACGCCCGCGCAGGTAAATCAAGATCGGCACCCGAGTGACGCTCATGAGTGGCACCCAAGTGTGAGACCCTGAATGCGCCCGAGTGACATCCCAGTGGCTGCCGTAGCAGCCAAACGTGATACCCGTTTGCAGGTTGTGTGTTACTTTGATTTTTGTTTCAACGTGGTGTTCTCGATCTGCTCAAAAGCTGACTGAAAGAGTTCCAAAACAATGGCAAGAGGGGGTGATGTGGGTATGGGAAAAATTCTCAAAAACTTTCTTAGATCAGATTGGGAAAGCTTGAAACAAAATAATCGTGATGTCTTGTTGACCCTGATGAGTTCAGTGAAAAAAAAAAACACAAAAGTTAAGATCTATTGCTGTCATTCTTAAAAACAAACAAAAAAAATTATCCTCCTAGGGACAAAAGAGCTGGAAAATTTTCTATATAGAATAAATAGCAGATATTTCAGTTTTGGAAATTGCCTATTAAAGTGTGAGCAGATCTGATAACCCACGACCCTGACCACCAAGCCAAGCAAGCGACCTTGACCCCTTCGACTCGCATGGCGTTTGCCCGAGTTGCCGCGTGCATGGCTTCTGCCCACCCACTCTCACCGTGTCGTGTTGCAGGGTGTTCAACAAGGTAAAGAGCCGCAGCGCTCACATGAAGTCCCACCGGCCTCCAGACGCGGAACCAAAACGGCCGCGGCCAGCGGAGCCAAACAAGTCGGACGCGCCACCACTGCCGCCCCCACCACTTTCACCATCGCCGGCATCGCTCTAGGTGACGTCGGAAACCGCTCGGCCGTGAAACGTTCACTGCCCCAAGACGTATCGACAATGTAAGACGAGGATGATTTTCTCTGAGCAAGACACAACGTTGAGTACAAGTTGTTGACTCTAAGACATCACAAAAGTCCCCGAAGGGAACCTATCTAAGCGGTACCCGAATCCAAGACAGTTTAAATAAGTATATAATAGGAAATTGTTAAAGGAATCTGAAAAGGTGTCCTGCAACTTAAAGACGCCACAGAGAAGTACTGTAACCATAATAAATCCTAGATCAAATGTATTTAGAGCGATATCCTGTGCTAGCACCAGGCACGCTACTCGAAGAGGCGGCTCGTGAAAGTGCGGCCGTTTCGTCTCAATGGGTCCCACGCTCGGTGTCCCGTGATTCTAAGGTTGTTCAAGTGACTGATAGTTAATACATTGGTGCCAAAAAAAAGGAATCCGTGCTCCGTGCATCGAGGCGGTGTGTCTCGTTATCGTTAAGTACCCTAGCTAGAGGAACCAGAATCGTGAAAGCAATCGCAGCAGGCTCAAATGTGTGTTGACGTAGGCAGGTGGAGGGAAGTGGGAAGGTTTGACCTGTGCCAGGAGAATAACCGTCTTAAGCACCTGAACATGTACATGAACTCTAAACTGTGCTCAAAAGAAAAAAATCGTAACTTATCTTTATGAAACTTTCTTCTTCAAACTCTTCTTCTCTATATAAAATAGTATTACAATGTTGTTATTTACCATTATTAATGTTGCTCGTTACCATTAAGGTCTACTTTTTGTGTCGACCCCGACGAAAATACCTACTTCGTAGAGACCGTGTCTGTTGATAGTTGTTACACAACGACATTTCATTCGTTTCTTATCCCTGCCAACCCCGAAACAGTATTAACGACCACAATCGGACAGAGAATGTAGCCAGCGCTGTTTCTGCCTCCTTGCCGGGGTCGAGATTCGAGTAAACAAAATGATAACATTTACAAAATCTGTCTTTAGCTATATTTGAGGCAATCACATGCACATGCCGCAATCAATCCAGTATAAAGATATTCAAACGTAACCAGGCTGAAAATCTTAATGAGGTAAATGCATTGTGTTGCCTTAAAAGGCATGAAGCTGACAGACGAAAGAAAGAGAAACATACATTTTGCTTATGCATTGACATTAAGCACAACATCAAGTATCAACATCATTTGAGAGAGCACTGCAGGTAAAGTGATTTACACCCAAGCAATTCCAGAAATTGTGTTTGCTCTAGGTGAAACTAACTTGCTCACATGTATCAGTACTAGCAATAAAATAAGTGTTTAGCATGTCCCACACTTATCAGTGAACCTGCTATGGCAATTAAGGTATTCTTATGTCATTTGATGCAAGTAACACTACGCACACGCAATATGTGTACAGTAATCGTTGCCTCGATAACTGCAGTGTGTATACTGCGGAACTTGTTAGTGTTCGCCAAATGAGCATGATGGAGTCGATCGATGAAGGTGAGGGGTAGACGCAACGCTGGCCTAATCCGTTGATCTTTCGTTACGCAAGTGTTACACATTACGTAGTTCTAATCGGTCTCCCCGGCTCTCCTTCGGGCCAGGAATAAAACTCTACTCTGTGTTGTGATAATAATAAACGATTAATATTATTACTAATAACGAAGAATATTGACATAAATAATAACTATTATAATACTTAATTAATAATCATTAATTTTAAAAAGATAAATAAATAAATCCTGGTAAGGAAGTTTATCAGACCGTTTGATTGCGACTAAAGTATAAACTATTTTGCCGTTTGTCAGGCGTGACCCGAGAGCCCCACTGTAATGACAATCCTAACTATAATGCGATGCCGGCAGATAGAGATGCCGCCGAGAGATTCCACTTTTTAAACTTTCACGCTCACAAAATGTTAGTCTAAATGAAAAGCAACGAAAGGCCGCTAGATTCAGCATCGTGCGTCAACGTTTAACTAGAGGCCTGAAAATTTGGTGTCCCTAATGCTCTCCTTATCACAAAACCACTCGTCCCTGATGTGCACACTTAGAAATACCACGCATAAGCAAAGTTTTCCTGCCTACCAAACCCAATAAATGGTAGAAAATTTACCAGCTATCTTCTGAAGCACTCTACACAACGATCCAATTGGTATTGTTGCACTCAAAAAAGTTTGCATTTCTTCAAGTAGATCAAATATAGATTGTTGGATCAAAAGATCATGTAATTAATTTTTGGCTGCTCATAAACCTGGTATAGTTTCTATGATCTCTAGAATAAATCAATCTTACAACGTTTCAAATATGTTCATGAAAGTCAACCAAGCAAATTTTTCTCTGGAAAACATTAAATACAGAAATTATAGGCATATCTTGATCTAGGACCTTCTTCTTCCATCACTTCCATGACCAAATTGACAAGGTGCATCTTTGGCAGATGCCTAAGCTCGTATTAATTTGGAACGTTGACGTGACGAGTGTGTGCAATTCATGTGTGTTTGTATGTGTGCGTGCTTGAGACTGTGTGAGTGTGACAATCCACGGCCTAGTGGCAGGAAATCGTAGAACCCTAAGAGTCCAACAATAAGTCCGAATTTAGGCAAACGCTGTTAATATGAAAAGTAGCAAGTAAATATGAAAACTGAGTCAAAATGTAAATCACTTTTTAAACGCTGCGTGTCGTATCCTGTTAAAGAGTAATACTTTCTATCGTTAGTTAGCTCCCACGATTGGGATGAAGCCCGGTGTTCGTTGTACCCTCCCCCACCTTTGCTGGTTCGTTCTTCAAGTTAAGTGTGATTAAACAACTGAAAACAATCAAGAAATATTGCTGTGGTCTTTCAATAAAAAAAAATACTAAAACCTACAAAAAAAGAATCTGAACATAAACAAAAAAATTGAGTAGCGAATGTCGAATGGAGTATGTAGTTTTTTAACAATCAAAAGCAACTTTTGTTACCGTTTGAAAGCCGTGTGCTGGCTCGGTATGCGATAAGTTGGCTGCTAGCTCAATATATCGATGTGTTATTCCGTCAAGAACCGTACTTTGCGTGGCTGCGTCATCACTGACTGTCTTTCAGCGGGAAAAAAGCAGGCAAAAAGTAGTTCCGTTGGCTTGTAGTGCATCAGGTTACAGGAAAGCTAATCAGACACTTTTTGCAATCAAAGTATTTTATAAAGAGAGAAAAAATTTGAATTGCCAGGAAAGAGTACGGATTCAGTGGCATACAAATAACTTTGCAGGACTATCGTGTTAATTGATAGGTGTGCCAAACATGAGGTTAAATTTAAAACTTCAAGTGTCAATTAACTTTGTAAAATTGGTTCCAAGATTATTCGAACACAATTGTTTACAGCATAATGCAAGAAATGTCTAAGTTAAATGCTAGTAATTAAAAGACATTCGTAATCTTTTTATTTTCTTTCTGATGAGGAGTGAGAAAGAAAATAAACCTCACAAAGCATGCAGACCCATCATTTTGACACCCATCGTCATTACCGAGCTTGCCACCCTCCTTTTTGCCTATGAAGCAGGCTGGATGACCTCTCAGCTTTAGCGCAGCCACGAAGATTGTAAAACTTTGGCCTACGAAACATTTGTACTTGTGAGATTTACTGTTGGCGTCTTGCTAGTTTCTAAGAATTTAAGACTGGAAGTAGTTAAGATACTTTCATTTTTAAAAATGTTACAAAATATTGTTCTATGAATATGTTGAAAACATTTTCTGTTGTTCATTGGTTTGATTATTTCTAAGGTTATTTTATTGTAACTCGATATTCAATGTAATTGAAGCCAATGTCAAGACTAAACTCATTTCGTAATAGTTTTCAATCTCCTCTGTGTTGTGGTATTTGTAAACTTCAAGAATATATTATATTATATATATATATGAGATGAGAAAAATAATAAAATGCTCAGCCATGCCAAGCATGTAATGCTCAAACCAAAATGGTCCAGTGAAGAAATTTATTGGCGACAGCTCACACATATCCATTGTATTCCACTAGCACACACTAGTATCCCTTGTGCCAGTTTCCTTTATTGGTAAGATGGCAGTAAGTCCTTATTTTTACCGGCAAGTATTTCAATGGGCAGATCCCATTGTTGAGTGTGTTGCAGTGCCAAATTCTAAAGTAGTTACGATCCTTGAGAATGGTCCAGACTGGACATATTTCTAACCCAAAGTAGTGGTGTTTAACTGAAAAAGGTGCAAAATACTTATTTCCCCCTTTTTACTACATTTCACTGCATTTACTGAAATTACAAGTTTTTTTGTATACCATTTCTTCAGCACAAAGTTGGGTAATATATTTTTTAAATTTAAATTGATTATTGATGTTTTGTGGCACATTCATTTCTTGGAAAGAAAAAAAGGAAAGTGTCGAAATACTGGTATTGAGCTGGCGAAGAGGAAAGAACAAAACGCAGCGAACCTTCAGTTGTGTTTTGTTCTTTTCACTTTCCCAGACCAATTTGAAAAAAAAACAACAATATACATAGACAAGATGTTTTATTACATACAACATAAATGGTAGTTAATTGTTTCAACTGACATTAGTTGTCATTAACTATGAATAAATGACACTCAAGCTCAAATATTTGGCTCCAGTTGGTAGTTGGCTACGTCATGCAATCATAGAATAAAGATTTAGTAAGTTAGAAAGTTTATGGAAGTAACGAAGCTTGCAACTATTTAGTAATCTTGAGCGACACACATACGCTGCACTAGCAAGCCCCCTTGTGCACAGGCGCCGAGTTCGAATTGCTCACAGCCTATTATGTATAGTACAGACGCTCGCAGTTTTTTGCAAGCGGCAAGTTGCAAAGAACTGTTGCAAAAATATTTTAAAAATAGTTTTTTGAATGCTAAGTAAAAAAACTAATTACAATTTTGCAACTTATTCCTTTTACTTCACCAATGGTCATTACAGTTAGGTGACAACTGTTATTTGCTGTCATGAAGTAAAAGGCGTACGTAGCAAAAAGTCGGGAAAACTAGTCGTTTTACTCAGCAACCCAAAAACCCAGTTCTTAAATGTTAGATAAAGTAGACACAAGTCTTAAAATCAGAATAACTCCAAGCACAATAGCTATAACTACAACTAAATGGTTGACTATACAAGTAATACAAACTCAGCAGGGTATGTACATTGCACAGAACATCTAAATTGTTGCAAGCTTTGCTCCTTCCACATCTGCTTAACTTTCAACTAACTAAATCTTTATTCTAGGATACAATATTCGCTTTATTACTGCGCCAATTAACCTTGAGCGATGACTGGTGAGAGATGACAATGACAAAAGGGGTTATGAATGATTAAGAAGATCGGGCTGCCTGTCGTCTAAGCAGAACATAGATCTTCTCCTTGATCCAGTCCTTGTTGTACGGTGCATATGTGTTTGTGCCCTTCTGGTATCTGTCGGCATAAACAGTTTTGCGTTCTTTAGACAGAGCATGGCAGGACAACTAGTCAAAAGTTCTACGGCCAAAGGTAGATCAAAGTGTATAAAGTAACTGCTGTGTCTTAGCATCTGTTAAATTTAAACAAGATCTGTTATAAAACCACAAAAATTGTTGAAAGATAACAGCTGCTCTGCATCAATGTAATTAAAAAAAGGTATAGAAAAACCTCATTTGAACTACAACTAGCAATACCATTTATATTCAATCACATTATTGAGATTCTTATTGTAATAAGAAATAATAAAATTACAATAAATAAGAAAACAACTGTGCCGAGTGTAACTGAACTGCTCTGTTTGAACTGACTTGCGGCCCTAAAAACAAACTCGGCTCTGAACCACTTCGCCAACCAATACAATAATGGTTAGACAAGAATTTTTGAGAGGTTATTGGTATTTATAATAATGAAATAAAACAATTTTTGTTCTTTGTTGGCATGGCTAAAAATTACTGGAGATTCATGTGAAGTTATCATAGCAGGCTGATTGTAAAGAGACTCACACAAGACATGATAGATCGTTGAGTTGGTCTACGAAGTCAAATAGCTGGCTGATGTCATATGTGATTGATGGCGTGTTTGGGTTCTGCCTTTTGAGATGTTCCTCGTAGATCTTGCACACTCCTACATGGAAAAGTAATAGATTGAGATTAATGATGTCCTAAATACACTCTTAGGTAGCTTCCAGTGGTCCTATGCCTTGAGCTGGGCTTGTAAATGTAAACAGCAATAATTTACAGTATTCGAAATTTTACTCTGAATCAATATTTTTACTTGAGGCAAATTATTTGAGGGGTAGAATAATTCAAAGACCCCTAATGTATATTTATTTATTACTGCAGCGAGTTGGTAAAGCATGGTTACACTCAGACATAGACGGTACCTGCTTGAAAAAGTACACCGCAAGACACAGCCCCACAGAAATAATGCAAGATATGGGGTGGGAAACCCACCCCACCTCACGACCGCAGGAAGAACGAAGGAAAACCGCAAGGATGATAGCCATGTACAAGATAAAATTGGGAGAAGAGGCCTGGAAACAACTAGAAGAGCGTCTAAGGAGAGCGAATTTCCATGGAAGAGGAAACCACCTCTCCAAAATCGAAAAAAAAGGCTTCAACACCAACATTGGCATAGGATCTTTCCTGGAAGCTTTAATCATGGAATGGAACCAGTTGGACATTAACGTAGGTAGAAGATCCATGGCCAAAAAGCTGAAGAGTTTAAAATTACAATAAATAATATTAAGGAAAAAGTAAATTAGTATAGCTAGGTATAGAACTCATTATATATTGTAACCAAGCCAGGGGGCTATAAACAATAAAACATTAAATACAAATACAAATAAAGAAGGTCCACACAGCCTATAGTATCTACGGGTTTGGAAATGGAATTTGAGTTGCGTAGTTCGGAGTATCGGAGTTCGGTTCGGAATCGCATGCTTGTTTGAAATTTGCAGGATTATTGTACAGGGTCACAAAGAGATGAAAAATGTGTGTTTTTTTTTATATTTGATTCTTCAAAGTGAATTTCAAACTTTGAATAGATTGCTCTGTTTGTTATGAATTGTTTGCTTCACCATTGCTCTCTGTTGCTGACAATTGTTGTTTCGATGAATTAAAGGGAATTTGGTAGAGACGTTCATAGTATTTGTCTGAAATGATCGAGTAATGCTTTATGTACCTTCCATACACTCGTTAACCGACTCGTAATCTGAGAATGTCCGTGTTTCAGGGCTCGCTCCCGGCTGAATTAGCAAGATAGTATGAGACTGGAAAAAAAACAGAGGAATTAGTTAAGAGTATTAAAGTCAGTAATGATATTGGAATAGGGAGGAAATGGCACAGTTGTTATTTTAAAACTTTATTACAGCACTGAAATCTACTACCTACTACCGTTCTACATAACTGCTGCGTAACAATGTTACAAAATACAAATACCTATTGTATTGTATGCACAACTAGGGCTCATAAACGATATTAAGTGAAGTAATAACATAGTTGGCAAAAATGGCTTGTAACAGCTACCTAAAAAGGCATGAGTTACTTAATAAATGCAACAATGCCTAGCACACTCTAACCTCCAAATCGTTGGCACTGCCAGTGTTTACTAGCAAATCATAAGGACTATCGAACAGCGCCGGCCTACTGGTTTTATTAAAAAAAGACAAGAAACCCACTTGAGGAGCATAATGTTTTATCCTTTGCGCTTTATTTACTGCTTACCATGATTCCCTGGGTTAAGGCTGTTCTTAGATATTAGATGCACAATACTATCGGAATCAACTGCCTTCCTTCTTCGCTTGCTTGGACACCGCCTTGATAGTTGGGGCTGATGCTCGGTCTAGGATCTCAACCAATTTCAGCGGTAGATTCAAATCAAATAGATCATTTAAATAGCATTATAAACAGACACCTATAACAACGTTAAGTTTGTCTAACAAGTTATCAATAGTGCTACAGCAAAGGTGGCAAGACGATCATATGATTAATCAATTTCGAATTCATCAAACTTTAAAAATAACTAATTTATTTTCCTTTTCTAGTTCTTTCTGATATTCTCTGACGATGGTCAGCTGACTGCTTGACGGCAGGTAGTCAGCTGTGAAGTGGGCGGCTGGGCTGTCAAGAAATATTTTGACAACTTATGAAAACAAAACGCTTTTCCAGAAAAGCCATAATGAAAATGGCAAGCATGCAGGATAACTTAAATTATTCGCTTTGGGTTACAAAACTTCAAAAATGTGTAGTTTGCTTTCGTACATTGTACATGATGTCATTGTTCTAGGACCATCGATACAGTAAAAAAACTCAAATGCATTTTATTTTATCTGCATTGCGGTTGGTATTATGACCCAATGTGACCTTGCGCAAAGTGCAATGCGCATGACACTGCAGCTAAATGTGCCGATAGCAGTATTGGAAAAATTTCCGCGGAGCAAGGAGTTGGAGAAAAGAGGTGAAGCAACGGAATTTGACACGAGTGGATTTGGAGTGAATAAGATGAGTGCAACCCGGCGAAGGTCTCTGGTCAGTCGTTTACGTGTGACGTTTAATTCTTTACACTTCGTTTAAAAACGAGCGCACACTTGGCTGTGTTTATCTCTTGCGTTTTCGTGGTGTCATGGCCGACCAACGGCGGGGTGTTTTCATGCATGTGAAATTTGTTCTCCTAATGACGTTCACTTGTGTAGTACACGTGCAGTGTTTTCCTAAATATGATCTCGAATCGGCGCGTGTGATAAATGTGACGGCTGTGCAGGGTCGTGAAGGTTACAGCGAGCTTCTCATTCGATTAGAGGGTAGTTCCATTTTAGAAGGGTTGTTTCTAACTTTAACTCCTTTCAAAGAAGAGCGTGGGGCTGAGTGTGTGACAATGTCAAACATTCAGCCCAGCATCTCTTGGCATAATGGTAGTGACTGGCTTGTGTCGGTGATAGTTCCGCACACTGGAACGAGGATGTTCGTTTGTTTGGGGTTGATGGTGGAGGAGTCGATGCGATGGATTCACCAAGGAAGAAGTATCGTGGTCAATGAAGAATTAGATCTGGATGGCCACGACAGCGATGCTCAAACGACGACAACAGGACAACTGAACTGGTGAGTACACCGGTGGTGCTGAGTTGAAGGAGAGCATTTTCTGCCTTGTCAGGCTAGCAATGAGAAAGGTTATTGGGTCAGGGGAGAACCACCTAACAGGATTACCATGTTCCTAACAAGATAATGACAGGTGGGGTTTGTATTTTAGTTTTTGTTGTAGATACTGAGTGTGATGCCAGCATTACTGTTGGTGTACATCAGTAAAGACCTGAGAAGCTTTTGCTCCTTGTGCTCAGTCTGTCACAACTCACAAGTGTACCAGATGCTGAAGATCTGCGTGGAAAAGTTGTGACTTAAAACTGGGAACTAAATCATCTGTGGGAAGTGCACCTGCTAAGCAAAAATTGTACCTATTTAGTATTTACAGGTACTGAAAATGTTTAGAGTCAAATTAGAGAGGCCTTGTAAGAGATTTGACCGTTTTAGCATTCACTCATCATGGTGTGGACTCTGTTACTCTTGAGTGTATTTTTTAATACTCACCTTAAACTTACAAGAATCTAAAAACAAAAAACTGTTGGTGTGGCCTTAAACTTACAAGAATCTAAAAACAAAAAAGAACTGTCGGTGTGGCCTGAAACTTAAAAGTCAACGCATACAAAAGTCCTGTTGGCTGTCTTTCTACCTACAAACCTTGAACGAAATAGTATAGCATCCTTGGGGATACCTCTTGTCAGGAATAGCTTAATAATTTTAGATTTCTCAAATTAAGATACATGATGCCTTTCCTTAGTTAAAATTTCCTGACATCTGTGCACCAAATATGGGCATGGGCAAATATGGGTATGAGAACTGACCATTATCATCATGCAACTAGATGGTGTCGCCCAGGCTCATATATTTTTAGTTGCCATCAAAAGCATAACATGAATTAAGTGCTTTATAAGATTAGTAACTATTTTGGTTCCATAATTTTGAAACTTTATCTCTATTAATTATTTGTGTAATGCCAGACCACACTAAGCAAATGCTGTTGTATGATAAGCCAATCAATTCTTTAAAAAAGAGACCGACTGTTTAGTTTTACCTCATATGTTGCAACAAGATCTTTCTTCTATTATCAAGTAAACCCAGCTGTACAACAGTATCTCTGATGTGCAAGCAGGTGTGAAGTCACCATTCAATTTCTGCTTACTCTTAAATTGTTGATCTTACATAATATTCTTATTATTAATATCGCGTGGCCATTTAATGCAAGCAACCGGTTTCCTTTTTTGCTGAGCTATTGCCAAGGGGGTGTGGCAGATGTTACTGCTTGGTCGCCAAATCATTTTGTTTTTGCATGGATTTCTAAACCAGCTAATGATGACATCCACTGTGTGGTGAATAACGATCGAGCTGCTGGTTGTTTATCGCATGCCCAAATTCACTTACCATTATATTTCCTGGCGTCGCGATCTTTATTGTAGCACACGATGGATAGAACCAGTTGACTATGGAAAGAAATTTCGGAATTGGTAAGACAATGAAAGAAAGATGCCACAGCGTTATTGGATTGGGTGAAGAATGAAATAATATTTCAGCGCAGTGGAAACTAGTTAGACATGCAATCATTTTTAGGCAATCAAATTGCAGTCCATTTGTAATGGTACATGCATCCAAACTGTGAAGAATTTGAGATTAGTTACTCCTTATTAATTACCAACATTATAATCCTACAGTAGGTAGGGTTCGTGGATATGAAATTTTGAGAGGCTAGTGGTTTCGTAATCGTAATGCAATAACTTAAAAGTTTTATTTTGGCACCCTGCCCCTATATGGTACTACGTTGAGCGCTGGTATTAATAATAAATGGATACCAAAATTACCCGCCGCTTCGTCTAAGGGGCAAAGGTGGTACCTACATGCCTTGAAAACTTCTCTTACCTCAAGAGTTTTCGCCTTTTTTTACTCAAAAAGCCAACGACTGTGTTCGGCCCTTGCTTTTTGCTTGGACTTGTAGCACGTTCGTTTCACATTTAAAATAACGCAGATACTGAAATAATCGTGTGCGTCAAGACTACGTAATTTTAGTTTCCACTAAGACAGTTGAAAAGGCCAGTAAAAAGTTAAGAATTGCTCTACCCTAGGGAAGGGACTGCAATTTTTGGAACTTATTGCTTTGTTCAGCTTTACATAAAGTCCGGCAGTGGTTCTCTAAAGTTCGGTTTTTATGATGATAAGTGGTGTTTAACGACGCACTGCTTTGACAACGGGCCATGTGGCACTAGTCTAGTAACGTCGGTGAATGAGTGGATGATGATGAGAATGCTGATGGGTCTAACATTGAAGGGAAGACGGGAAACCAGTTGCCGGCAAAGAGCAGCACCAAGGGGGCCACCGACTTAATGTCCCTACCGAAGGACGGTACACCTCAAACAACAGAATTCCTCGACAAATCCATGCTGTCGAGAGGTTGATAAGCATGAGGAATAAAGTTGCTGTACTAACTTTCCTCCCTCCAACTCCCAAACAGACCTGGGCATGTGTATGATGGTCACCCATCCTATACCTGAGCTAGCGCAGTGTTGCTTAGCTTCGGTAATGGGGGTCGTCACTGCGACCAATGTTGCTATCCAAGGCCCTGAGCGACCCTTAAAAATGCAATCCTCGCAGATCCTCGCAAATCCTCGCAGATCCTCGCAATCCTCCCAGATCCTCGCAATCCTCGCAGATCGCAAATTATAGCTTCTTATTATCAGTGTTTATTATCTGATTATCTTTATAGACATATTCATGATATCTTTACGGACAATTGGTTGGGTTTGAGAAATCGAAAGCAGTATCTGTGTTTAGTAGCCAGTCGAAATCACTTTTTGAGGAGCTAGAAGCACTTTATTTTAGCTGATTAACGCCTTAAAACTAGATTAGCCATGAGGGTGTAGGAAACCGTTTTCGATCCTGACCGCACAGCAGTATTATAAAATTATAAAAAAAATCTTTAGGGACTTTTTGAAAGTTTAATTTATGGAGTAAGTTTCCCTTTCTGTCTCACATGGATGCCATCTACATTCATTCTTTGCTTGCTTCGTCATTGCGTAGCAAACTGATATGTCAGATATTACGAAAGCCGATCTTGGCATGTTTTCATTGCTCCCTTGATTTTCCATATTTACCACCATACAACCGTTGAACTCCTGGCAAATGAGTCATTCCACATGCGTTCCGCAGCATCATCATATCCATAAACCACAAGTTTACACATTATGTGATTCACACAAACCATTTGGAGTTTGGACGCGTGATTGTGCTTGGAATGCAGTCATAATGGAACGTCTATACCATTCTTGTCTGCTTTAGCAACCAGGTATTCCGGTCGCTAGGTTTTCCGAGCATTTTCCATGACATTTAAAGAGGAAATGAGCGAGTTTCTGCTCTAAAAGGGCACGGCGGTTCCCTTCCGTCATACAACGCTCACTATCTAATTTCTATCCTGTTTCCTGTCAGAATGACGAAGTTGCTACACGATTCAATTTATTTATCCTATTCGGTAATTAATCAGAAACTTGATATTAAAGATTTTTGCACGATGTATAAGTATTATTTGTGTTAAACCCATTTGATAATTGGTTCGGAAAATAACGTGTCGAACATTGTTGTAGGTTTTTAAGAGATACGATCGTCGAGTCGAACGTGAACTGGAGAAACTTATTGAAAGGTGCAGCTATATTATCCACATGAGCAGTGGCCAGACTGGTTTTTATTTCGTGTCAATTTATAATTACGTTAGTACGTTCACCTTAGAATTCAACCATGTTGCTGATAAGCGTGGTTGTAGGTACATAAGCGAACATGGCTTGCAAGTGAGAGTTGTTGTTTTCGATTCGAATAATTCATTTGTACTAGACGTAATCAGATTTTAGGTACCTGAATATGTAGAGCCCTGGTAGTGGTAAAACACAAAATAAGTGGACTTGGAATGTGTACAATTGCGCGAATTGGCTGCGGGACGGTTTTTCAGTGGCTCGTTAAGAACGTAACAGTCCGTTAATTTGTTATGTGATTTGTAACAGCCGATCACAGGATGTTTTTTGTTTGTTAATTAATTAACGTGCCAATGAAAAACCGAGATTAAGTGACCACTAACCTAACCGCGCCGTTGCCACGGCAATCCAATTTACTGCTTTTACATGCACTCCGGATTAAAAAAGATGTGTTCGTAAATCATATTTTCGCACAACAGTATCGTAATCATTTCAAAAATGGTCATAATTTTTCCTACGGTGTCAAATATAGTTCAATTATATATATATTTTTTTTATTTTTTTATTTATTTTTTTATTTGGTTCTTTAAATTATTATAATTCCCTTGAATTTCTATGGCTACTGAAAAAGACGTGGTAAAATTCATCGTCAACGAATGTACTCACTCATTCAATGCTTTCGATTGTAGCTTGAGAAAGATTTTTGCGTATCTAGATGAGGTCAAGGTGAACACAACCTGATAACAATATTGGTATTATACATAAAAGTAAATACTAAATCGGCCTTTTAGTGAATTCTGCTACGAAAAATTCAGCCTCTTCCAAAATCAAGTCGTATCCAAAAATAATACATATTCGTGGCTAAAAGACTCTCGTTAGTCTTTTTTCTAGCTGTCGCTCGCGAGCGAACTTCATAACTGATATTCGAAATTATCGATGGGAAACGAATTAAATGAGCTGTGATAATAGATTTTTAATTAATTGTGTTATCTTGTGGTAGTAGCTCTCAAAAATCCTAGCAGAGGTTATCATCAGATAACCCGCTAATAAAATCGTCAGCTGGCTTTGATTGATTGTATGTTCTTATCTTGTCTTTCGGCTGCCGAGTCAAATCAACCAAGATGTTCATTGTGTGAACAAATCTAACAATTTAAGATCGGAAAATACAAATTTTATCTTATTTTAAGGAAAAATCGAACTTTCAAGTTTGGGACATACAGCTTTCGGCATCTGACAATGAAATTATTTTATTTTATTGATTTTTTTCATTTGTACGATCGCAAGGTTTGTAATATTATGAAATCTCCGTACTTTTAACAAATCTACTTTGTTTTGCAACAAATCTAAGCATATTTGTCATCCGTGTGACAAAAAAAAAACGCTCGTGTTTTTGGCACATTTCTGTCATTTTATGGTCGAAATTGGATCGAATTTGCAACAAATCATCGTTTGTGTCAAATGAAGTTTGTAGGGTTATGCAGTTTCACCGTTCACCGGGATTTTTATAAGTAAAAACTCCGATTTTATGTAAGATTGAATTTCAATACGTTACGCCGCATTAAACTTAAGTTTCATATAGTACAAAAGTGCAATATTTCCTTGCACCAAAATTGCGAATGACACAGCACCCTACAGTGGATTGTAGAAGTTTACTTAGTGACCAATTTGAGTGGCTATAGATTCCAATGTATTCCCATAAAATCTGTATGATCTTTAGGCGAGAAACGTTTTCATGTGGGCGAGCTGGTGGGAAAAGAAATGTCCGTTGAAGCAACGAGACTATTGATTATTCTATTTTCCCTTTTTTTGATTTTGAAAATAGTGCTCTTTCGGACAATTTGAGTGATAGTTACTGCTCTTGGTTCGCATGGGCAGTGCGCGCCATCCCATGAAAGTTGAAAGTTGAGTCAAAGTAGACACTGATTTGAAAATCTTTCTAACTCTGGTTGCATTTGGATGGCTTGGTAAGGTGTGGTCTTTGTCCTGCCTGATTTCCGAGCGGCGCAGAGAGTGCGGCAACTGTAGGGAACCCGCGGAAAGCATCGGCGGCGTCACGCGAGTTATTTTCGACGCTGCTAATCAAAAGGCACGTGCCATGATGCAGCTGTCGTAAGGTTCCACGGGACGACAAGATATTAGCTTGAAGCCAACCAAAGATCTTATTCTTAGGGCCGGTTTTACAATGTCCAGTTAAGTTAAAAGTTATCTGGCAGTTAGCTAACTGGCAGATAACCTAGGTTCCAGTTAACTTTGAAATTGCGTCTTTCCACCGCCAGTTAACTGGAGGTTGGCTAACTGGCACATAAAACAAAGTTGGTACTGCTGTTTAGTTCGCCATCTTTGGAAACCATATTCACACTGCTCACGATCAGCTGTTTTGTTGTTGTTCTTTGACAATTTAGGCACATTCGAAATTCAGTTTATCACAAAAATGTCAGGAAAGTCTCGATCTGCTAACTTTTCGAGAGATGAGTGTTTGAAATTAGCTGACATTGTTGTCAGTCATTCAAACATTGTAGAGAGTAAGAAGACCGATGCTGTCACTTGGCAAGAAAAGGTAAGTTAGGATGCAAAATTACTATTTCGGTTCATTGGGTACTCATCACTTTTACTGTAATACTTTTGACGGTTTTCGAAACTGCAAATGCTTGTTGAACAAATATTTAATATGAGATACCCGATTACTTTCATGTTTGTAATTTTTACAGAAAAACGAATGGAACTTTATTGCTGACGAGTTTAACTCTGGGTCCGTCACTCCACGGACAAGTGACCAGCTTAGAGCTAAATACGAAAATTTAAAGAAAGATGCCAAGAAAAGAGCCTCTAATGATCGGCAAAGAATGCTAAAGACTGGAGGCGGCCCCTGTGAAACTGATAAAAGTGACGAGCTTTTGGATAAAGTCTCGCTACTCATTCCATTGGCAATTGACGGAATGGCATCGACAACTGACAGCGACTCATTGCCGGTGAAGGGTGAATATCAACCATAAATACAGTTGTTTACGTTAGTTATTAAGTTCTTGTTTATGCAGTGTACTTATGTGACCATTTAACTGTCACCAGCACCCATGGCTGAGATGGTATCCATGGTGTCTTCAGACGAAGATGAGCCGCTGTCAGTTGTCGATGGCATTCCTTCAGGAAACTATTTGCTCCCAGTAATGGAAGCAGGTGAGAGCTTTTAAATGTTGTACAATTAATACCTATCAGTTCTTTTCAATCATTAACAGTGCAATGCCCCTTCATTGTTTTGTGATAGTATTTTGTGATTGTATTGTTTTGGTATTTGTTGCCAACCAATTTAATTTATAACACATTTTTTAAGGTATAAAATGGTATAGAAGTTAAAGTTTGATCCAAAGCATCAGTTTGCTAGGTTAATCCCATAATGCCATCTAAAAAAAAATTGCGCTGCTTTTTTGTTTGATTTTACCGTATGGTTTATTCTTTTATAGTGCCCAAGGAGTGGAGCAGTTATTCACCAGCCATGCTACGAAGACCCAAAAATCCGTTGCTTGTAGGTTCAAGTATCGGCAAAGGTAGGTTCAATTTTAGCGTAATTTGTGAATGCAACATTTTCAAACTTACGGGGCGTCTACCGCAATCCATTACTAACCAAAAATCACATTTCCTGAGCTTATAGTTATCATCTACTCCTGATTCTGTACCAACACATTATACCAGTGTTGCATGTGTCGTTCCAAAGCCAGCCCATCCTTGTCCTTATGGTAGACCCCCGCCCTCATCTTTTTGCAGACTCGAGCAGCCGCAGACGTCCGAGTTCGTTTACGTCCAAGCTTCCCACCATGTCGGCATCGAAAAGTAATTTCTCGGCATTGGCGGAAACGAAAATTGAGCTTGCAAAACTGCAAATAATGTTGGCTCAAAAAGAGTTTGACGCCCAGCAGAAGCGGCTGGATGCCGAGGAGTCGAGGAGGCAGGCAGAATTTGAAGCCAGCCAAAAATTAGCTGCTGCCAACGAAGAACGGCAGCGAGTTCTGTTTTTACTGGAAAAGGCTATCCTTGAAGCTCGTTTAAAATCTCTAATGGAAAATTAAAAAAAGCCTCACTATGATATCATGAAAAAAAATTGTAAAAATGACATGATTGATCTCATGTTGCATATGTGATAATAATATCTATGCTTTCCCTTAAGTAGTTAATGCATATATTTTCAATGGGTACTGTCAACTGTAGGTGTCAACGCACTAATGTTGTTCTACTGTACTGAAATATGTATGATGTCAGTTTATTTATTTTTACTGAAATCATGATGATCTGACATTTAATTTACATATGACCTGAAACGTAATAATTGCCAATTCTGATTCAGAAGATGAAGTATTTATGAATTTGAGTAGCTGACAAAAAATGTAAAGTCTAGAAGTAGTTATTTTGATGTGTGGCACAAAAACAAGTTCTATGTTTGCTTTAGCTTGACCAAGCCAGTGGTCCCCACATAGACTTTCAGCTTCATAGAGTACGGAAGTACTCAACGAGTCCGCGCAGAGTTCCGTGCTGGCCGGCACCGATCACTTCTACTCGGGGGATCTGGTCCTGCTCGATATCCATCACGGGAAGCTCGGGGTCTGCAGGGGGCTCAGGCTCGTTCATGTCAATGGCCAGGTTGTGGAGGACAGCGCAGGCAACGATGACATTTTGAACCCTGTCCAGACGCAAACGTATCCCCAGCGACAGAACAGGGAATCTCCGCTTCCAGACACCATATTGCCGCTCTACAGTCCCTCTTGTTCTTATTTGGGACTCGTTGTATAAAGTTTCTTCAGGAAGAGTGGGATTTCGGATCGGTGTCACTAGGTACGGCTTCACAGCATAACCCGAGTCGCCCAGGATCAGGCCATCCCCAAACTCTCCCATCTCGAGGCGGGCTCGGATGACAGAATTATTGAAGATGGCCTGATCATGGGCAGACCCAGGCCATCGTGCAACTATGTCCATGATGCGCAGCTGATCGTCGCTGATGGTTTGGATATTGAGCGAGAACCACCCTTTCCGGTTGCGATAGGTCTCAGCATTGTCTCCTCCTACGGTTTCAGTGCAAGCACTGTTATTTTTCACTCCCTTCTAACAAACACTTAAGAAATGGAATGAAATAGGAAAGGAAAAGGTACCAACCTGGGGACAGTATCTTCACATGAGTGCAATCAATTGCACCAATGACCCGAGGGAAACGGTTTTTCTGATAGAAGCCAAGCTGAATCCTTCGCCGTTCTTCTGCCGTCTCTGGCAACCGTACATACCTCGGCCGGAGGCTTGCTATGGCCAAGCTCACTCTGCGTATAATTACGCTGGCAGTACTCTTGTGCACCCCGGAAAAGTCCCCGACGGATACTAGCATGCATCCAGAGGCATAAAAACGTAGGGCCAAAAGGAGCTGGTTGATGGGCGAGACTGAGCAGTTCCTGTCATGGATAGATTAAGGATGGGTGTTGTGTTGGGTTGGATTATAGCAATAAGTTGAAAAATACGGGATGCAATGTACATGAGGATTTTCCCTTATAACTGGGGGAAAAATAATAGCAAACTAACCTATCAGTAGCAGTCTCCAAGTGGGGTTCAATCTCTTCAAGAAGGTGAAAGACTGTAGGCTTGGTCAGGCGAAATCGCACAAAGAACTCGTCATCGTTCCACACATCAAAATGGTTAATTCTAGGCCTTACATTTTTTGCACGTCTGCCCAAATTCATAAATACTTCGTCTTCTGAATCTGAATTGGCAATCTCACGTCCAAAATCAGCCATGTTTTTTTAAATATGTTTGTTTATTTACGTATCTAGGGGCAACAAACCTCCAGTTGGATATTTAACTGCCACCCAGCCTTCCAGTTAAATAATCTTCCAGTTAGGCCAAAGTTATCTGCCAGTTAAAGTTAACTGGACATTGTAAAACGCAAAAATGTGTTAACCGCCAGTTAACTTCTATCTGGCAGTTAGATTTAACTTAACTGGACATTGTAAAACCGGCCCTTAGTAGGCCAAAGAATTCGACATCGACACGGGATTTCGTGGCACGGAATTTAGCCGTGGCGTTTAGCGTTTACCGTGTGGCCTTAGCTGGGCTACTTTAGAGATGCATGGTTGGAGCCCCATGGTCGGATCCTGCATGCTCATTGCTGCAGATCCTCTCAAATCAAGAGTCCACTGGGATCGAACAAGGGGGCTTTCATCTCGTTCTTCGAGCACTGTAAAAATAAAACTGGGATCTGTCCTGTCTAGATGATATCAATCAGGTTTTTGTCAAAGGTGCTCGAAGCTCGCGTCCCTAGCTACACATGAAGGCCAGGGTTCAGAATCATTGACTACAATTATCACATCATTTTGTGGCATGAACATTGGTTATTTAATATTCGTTTAATTCAGAAATCCAATTGCATAAGTTCCAAGGATACAAATCATCAAGCTCGGATTTGCACCAAAAAGGTATTGCTTGTGGGATTTATACAGACGTTGGAACCAAATCGTTTAGCTCCAGGGTGGACGCAGATCATTTTCTCGGCTAGTCTGCGTAATTTCCGCAAGGTTGACGAGAACCAGTGGATAGGAACGGTGAAACAGAACCAGAGGATGGCAACGATGCAACTTACATCCGCACAGCTCGATGGCATTATTTATCATGATGGACCATCACGACTCCTGATAAACAGAAAGCAGGATTAAAATATCCTATCGGTGATTCGGCATAAGGCCAAGGGTCCGGACATTGCGTGCAGTTGACTGCAACGATGTAATCCGTATCGATCAAACGTCGCCCATTCCACCATTCTCCCGATCGGCTTCCTGCTTCCAAGCGTTCAGGCCAAAGGTTCAGGCCAGCTGGCTAGAAGGTTACGTCACGGTGGCAGCTGCGTTGGGGATGCCGATCATACCGATGACGCGTCGGTCAAATGGTTTGTTGACAACAAAAAAATCCGTCAATTGGACCCTGTGATGTTCAATGCCATCTTTCCCAATTCCGTCTTTCGGGGCTTTCGACTCTTTCGACACTTTCTCGAGGGTTGGCGTTTTCGCTAAAGAAACCTATTTTTGTTTTGTTGAGAAGATAAATGTATGGCAGTTAAAGGCAAGGTTATACCTTTCGTTTAGGATGCTGATTGAGATATGACTTTGAAATGACTGCTGATCACTCGCAGTCACGGCACAGAAAAGGCTTGCGACTCTAAGACTTGATTGTCTTCACAGTTGATGTTGTGAACACTTTTTTTTTAATTTCTTAATTAGTGAGTCTCCAGAGTCTCAACAAAAATCTTGCTTATCTGCATTTAGTAAATACCGGCCAGGTGTGGCCCTCTGGTTGTAACTACCCTGCTGGTCTCAGGTCTCAGGGTTGATACCCACCCAGCCCATGTGGGGACTGCTGCTGGAGCCTTCTGGTGAAATACCATGAAAGCTGATGTGTTGACACTGGCAGCAATTACCTAACTGAACAATTTAACATTGTTGGTGGTTAAAAAGTGGATGGGTGGCCACTCAAGGTTAAGCAACACATCTGAGATAAATTATTGGAAGGGTAGCTTCCCGAAGATAGGTACTCAACATTTCTTACAGCTGGAAATAAAGAAATATATGATTGGAAAGGGAGCTTAACTGGAAAAAACCGGGGTACAATCCCGGGACCTACCAATTGCCAGTGATTGGTACAACAGGCTTACAAAAGATAAATCACATGCAATGAAAATCTTGAAAACAAGCGCTGTTGGTCGGCCAGCAAGAAATTGTTGGTCGGTAATATTAGTGCACCCCCCCTAATTGCACCCGTGCTTGCTTTACAGGCGTCCACGGCGCTCAACGATACAAGCCAACACTACGGTGCAGGTGCTTGGACTGCGTGTGGAAGCTAGCGACAAGCACCTTGAGCTTGCTGACGACGGCGTTCCCAAATTGCTTGCGGGCTCTGACGCGGTCGTTCGCCTGTTTGGCGAGCACATACCGCCGACTCTGTTTGTGGCGTTTACTTCACGCAATGATAGCTGCGAGTTTCTTGTCGGCGAGGGCGACTATCTGGTAAGGGGACACTGTCTGGACCAAGCAATCGAGATACCCTGCCTTGATCATTTTGATTCTTGCTGGTCCAAAATCTCTTGGTCTGGGAATACTGTGTGTGAAAAAGTAGACATAAATTTTTTCTTTCTCTTAATTGTCTTGGAGGGAGATTTTATACAAATTGTTGAAAAAGTTTTCGTGCGATTACGTCCTTTGTTCAGACAATAGGTTTCAATTGGGCCGTACGAGAGATAACGTGTGAAAACTCATTCGACATCTTTACACAATGACCCTCAGGGTTGAATTCCCCAAAAGTAGTTGTTGAGAATGTCATTTTGCTTTGAAGCAGATAGTTATTTGTTAAATGTAAGTTTGTTAGTTACATTTATAACGTTTAGTTACTGTAAAAACAACAAATCAATATTTATTTTATCTCCTTAAATGCCCCTATCAACTATTAATGTATTTACTATAAATAATAAAAACTAACGAGCTACTTCTACGAATGCCAACTAAACTTCAGGTGTAAAAACTAAAACCCTGATCCGACTGGCGGCAGGTGGAATTGGTGACTGATACGAGCGCATTGGTGCGTCTGCGAGCGCCGCCGGCGTCTGCGGCTGACTTGACATACTACCTGTGCGTGAAAGACAACAGCACCAAAGGTGCAAGCTATCAGCATCAGGGTGCGTTGCCTTGGCTGGCGTTGAGGACTTTCGACAAGTTATTGCCGGTCTGGATCTCGTGGGTCATCATTTTTGTCTGCCTCTGCTTCTCTGCGCTCTTCTCTGGGCTCAATCTTGGGCTCATGTCGCTGGACCAGACCGACCTGAAGATTGTTGCGAACACGGGATCGGAGGCCGAACGGCGTTATGCGAAGGTTGGTACTTTGAAATATTTTTTTTCTTCAACCATTGGTTGGAGATAGTAATGAAAATTACAACCAAACATAACGTTTTGAGGTACTAAATTAAAATCATTTACTTTTCCATTCTTGCCATATTTTTTTAGTGATGGCCGTAGGCCTTACTATGCTGCAGTTTTTTGTAGATACTAAAAATACCTGTAAATACATCTTTTCTTCAATTGCATGATTTCATTGTTGGTGCTTATTAACGCACTGCTCAAAGACTACAGAATTCTTGCCATATTGCTTTCACTGGGCATCGTGTTATTTATTTTAATCAAGACAGTTTGGCGTTATGGACACAATACTTCACCGAAGTTAAATTTGAAATCACCGAAGCTAAATTTGAAATCACCGAAGTTAAGCAAGATTGTGCTGGGTCAGGTATTGGATGGGTGACCATCATACACACAACTAGTTCAGTTTGGGATCTCTGGAGGGATGAAAGTAAGTATAGCAATGTCACTTGTCTTGTACTTCCTCTGGACAGCATGGATTTGTGGAGGAATCCTGTTGTCCTTTGATAGAGAATTTAAGCAGGTGTTTGCCTTGGTGTTACGTGCTAGCCCTCCTCCGTTCTTGGCTCAGCCAGCTTCATCATCGTCCTCATGCTTACAGAATCATTCTTGGACCCTTTTGTCTCAGGACCCTTTTGTCACAGGACCTTCTAGTGAAAAAAGTGCATTGTTAAACACTGCAAATAAAATTAATTTGATTGTTTCAGTCAATTGTCTTCCAAAAAACCAAGGTCAGATCCACACAAAAGGATTTATATTTAGCCCCTAGTTACACCTTGACGTGAAACTTTCTGGAAAGCTTTATTAAACTACAAGACATGATTTCAAAGTATAGTTTCTGAGTCTTAGTCATAGGCAACGCCTCAAAATAGGACCGATCAGGAGATAACATTATGTGATATACTGACTTCAATTCAAAATGTTGAAATCGAGATAAAAGATTTTTTATCTCAAAATCTGGCTTGAATCCTGACGTGAAACTTTTTGGAGATTCTTATACAACTGTCAGGCACAACTAAGAAATATTGTTTTTGATTTTTAAGTATGGGCAACCACTGAAAATTGGACTGGTCGGGAGAAAAAAAATTTAATATTCTGATTTGCTTGCAAAAACGTACGTAACGGAGAGAAAATATTGTTTTTTAAAACAAAAATTATGTAAGCCCCGATGTTAAACGTACGTAACTATTGAATACATTTCTAAAATGTAGCTTTTGGTGTTTAAGATAGGGTAACCTCTAAAAATTGGACTGATTGGGTGATAACAATATAACAACAATATGTGCAACCTAATGTGTTAAAATTGGTGCAAGGTAAAGCAGTCCTAGGTAAAAAAAAAAAAAAAATGGGTTTGTTCTGTCCCAGACCTTCATGCGCAAAAATACTTTGTTTCTAAATAAAAAATGGTCAGGTTTCATGCTGTGTTGATTTGACGTGGAATAACCTTTTAAAGTTGAACATTCATTCAAATATGCTATTTCCAGATTTTTGGGAGTTGTTTTCACAGTGACAAAAAACATTTACCCTTAGATTGGTGATAACTCAGCTTTGTAGATCTTGCCCACCATCTTTAAGCCCTGGTAAGACAGCCCTGGTAATTATGCTGACGATGTGTACTGCTTGTCAGGCGATCATCCCGGTGCGGAAGTGCGGCAACTACCTACTGTGCAGCATCCTGTTGGGCAACGTGCTGGTCAACTCTTCGCTGACTATTCTGATGGATGACCTCACGTCAGGTCTGATTGCTGTCGTCGGCTCAACGGTCTGCATTGTTATCTTCGGAGAAATAACGCCACAGGTAGACACGATCATGGTCATGGCCGGTTGATGTTGCAGCTTGCAATGGACAATTATTTTTGGGAAGTTTTAACTGTTAAACCCTTGGTTGAGAGAAGCTTGAATTGGTTGGCCCTGCCTGTGATCTGCTGGTTGAATTGAAATTCCACATTTGTTTTCTTAACTGAAATACCTTTTCAAAATATTTGTTAGAGGTGTGCATTTATACTTATTACTTATTAGATAAATAATTCAAGGAATATTTTTTGAATAATTTGTATAAAAATTAATAATATTTGCTTTTCATGAGTTCATATTTACGTTTAAACTAAGGATTTTGATCTTTAAAAAATAAATGGTTCAATTATTATAAGAAATTTGACTTATCACAACCCCTTTATTTCGATGCAAGTTGCAATGACCTATTCTGTTTTATTTTCTATTATTCAATATTTTATTTCAGGACTAAGAGCCAATTTTTGCACACCCTTAGTGTTTGACTTATTCTTTCATAAAGATAATTCACTCTTACAATTTTGGAACTATTGCCTGAACCTGGTTTGCTTGCAGGCTATCTGCTCTCGCCACGGTCTCGCGGTTGGTGCAAAGACGATCCACGTGACCAAGCTGGTGATGCTGGTGACATTCCCGTGCTCCTGGCCAATCAGCAAGCTGCTAGATCTCATCCTCGGTGTCGAACTCGGAAACGTTTACACGCGGGAACGGCTCAAGGAACTTGTCAAGGTGCAATACTCGTTTTCCAGCTGCCAGAACACTTCTCTAAGTGGATTTGTTGTTTCAAAGGGTTCAGTGGCACCTTGGAGGCTTTTGTGGGAAAATAGTGGTTATAAAATCTTGTCAGAAGTGTTCAAAATTTGACGATTTATTTACAAAACAGTCATACAAATTGGTATTCTAGTCCAGAAAATACCGGGAGTTATTTGAAAACCTAAAATAATGTACTCAAAGGTTTATGACAAAACATTAAACAACTTTCCAAGCAAGCAATTAATTTTGTATTTTTTTCCTTTTTAGGGCTTTTACTCTTTTCAATTTTTATCTTGTTTATATGCGATTTGTTTGTGTCACAAGATTAAATGCCAAGTAGACTGGTAACCTAGAAAATATCTTTTGATCGTCCTTGCCTTATCATAACAATGTCTGGATGTTTGCAGATCACAACAGAGTACAATGACCTTGAGAAGGACGAGGTGAACATAATCTCCGGGGCGCTCGAACTGCGGAGAAAGACAGTCAAGGAAGTGATGACCAAGCTGGAAGATGCATTCATGCTCAACTATGACTCTGTTCTGGACTTTGAGACGGTGTCCGATATCATGAAGCAAGGTTAGTCGATTTAGAATGTACCGTGAATGGGTGTTCCTAATATGCTTTTTTTATTCTGTTTAAATGCAATGCAGTTGAGCTAATTTAGCTAAATTGTTTAAAATGCAGTTTTAGCTAATTGGGGATTATTAGATCAACCCTTTATTTCTGGGCTCTCTCTTAATCTGGGCGGAACTTATTTTTAGTTAATTAATCCTTCAGAACTTAACGTCAACAGCAAGTTCTGACTAGTATGAAATCATACTACCTGTACTAATTTAGGCATTAGGCATTTGGGCAATTTACCTTTTCGTTCAGTGTTTATTTTTTAACGCGGTTAAACAGTGAGGCTGGGATTCCTCTACTTTCAGAAAGTGTACAAATCTAACACCAAAAAACCAAAATAAAATGCTATCATGGATTTACAGGGTTGGTTTTTCATTGCATGGATTGAAAATGAAGATGCTGAAAGTCACACTGATAAATTGTTAAATAACTGTTAACCATTGCATGGTTTCTGTAAAGCTAGTTTGGGAACGAAAACTGAAGAATACTGTGTGTTTATGCATCTGTCATCACACCATACAATTGATCTGTGTAAAACTAATCTAAAATGGTTCTTATCTATAAGAATGGTCTGCTAAAATAAGACTAGCAAACATATAACCAGAATCACGCCCCAGTCACTAATTCCGCCCAAGTAAAAGAGATTTACCTATCACGATCTTAACCCGCTCGTGACATGAGATTGACATAACCTGGTACGTTCCGGCTTGGCTTTGCTTTGCGTGACGGGCGGGGGTTTGCGCTGTGTAACGGGCGTCGTCGCTTCCGGCTTGGTTACGCAGGCTACTCGCGTATCCCGGTGTACGAAAACGAACGCACCAACATTGTGACCACGCTCTTCATCAAGGACCTGGCGTTTGTCGATCCGGATGATGGGACGCCGCTGAAAACGCTCTGCAAGTTCTACCAGAACCCTTGCAACTTTGTCTTCGAAGACACAACGCTCGACATCATGTTCAGACAGTTCAAAGAAGGGCTGAAGGTTTGTAGATGAAACCTTGTTATAGATCTCTGTTGTCTCTAAATCTACTTACATGACTATTGCATTTGTTAGCGATTTGGGGATAGCGTCAAGTTTTGCTTAGTGCTGGTAAATGTTGGAAATGTTGGATAGTGCTGGATAATTGGTGTGGGAAGGAAAAAGAATATTGACTAAGTCAAGTGCCGAAACGCCATAACCTCAAATGTACCATGCATTGTCTTCTATTTTTTGAGTTCTCAGTAGTTTGTTCTACCCATATTTGTTAAATTCCTTCTGTCACCAAAGAAGCAATCAATATCATTATTTTACTGTCATAATGTTTTTAAAAAGACAAATATGATGCACTTAACAATCAGCATGTTTAGACAAATACAGCTGCTTTAAGCAGTATAATAAAGACAGAACTGATAATCACATAACAATTTACTTGTGTGCAGTAACAAGCAGTAATATATTCATCATTTCATTTGAGAGCCAAGATTAAGGAAAGTAAATGCTTTTGCAACAAGACTCTGATGGCCAAGCCAGACATTTTAGCAGCTCTGTTTCTGGGCAGGGCCACATGGCGTTCGTTCACCGAGTCAATAGCGAAGGGGAGGGTGACCCGTTCTACGAGACAACTGGTTTGGTAACGCTCGAAGATGTCATCGAGGAGCTCATCCAATCGGAGATCGTCGACGAAACGGACGTTTGGAGTGAGTACCGTTGCGAAATTTTGTATTTTTTTATTTTTTGTCCATCTGCGTGGGTGGAGAAAAGAAAAAAATAGACAACTTGATTACTTTCCTCTCACATGAGAGACAAAGTTTTGATAATTGATAAAGTGCCAATGTGGCAAATTGCACACTTCTCTTCTTCCCAACCAGATTATCCATCCTCTCTTGCCATCCACCCTGGCCAAATATTACACTATTTATAAGAGTGACTAAGCCTATCAAAGATATAACCTCGTGATTGTCTCTGTCATCAGCTGACAACCGATCTAAGAAACGGAGGCGCACGGAGAAGGTTTCGAAGCAGGACTTCACGATTTTTGCGGAGCGCCGAGAAAACCAAGCTATCCACATTTCCCCGCAACTCACACTGGCCACCTTCCAGTACCTCAGCGCCAGTAAGTTTTGCATTGCTTTTAGGTACCTACCTTTCTTTTATGTCAAAAAGGAAGTTGATTGGTCTTTTGTGGTAATGTGGCCACCAAGTATGTACAGCTTCATCAACAAAACAAACATCAAATTAACATTCCCTACTTTGCGGCAGGTGTGGATGCGTTCAAGCATGAGCTGATATCTGAGACCATCCTTCGCCGGCTTCTGAAGCAAGACGTGATCCACCACGTGAAGGTCAAGAACAAGGATCGTTCGGAGACTTCGTTATACTCCCAGGTACTGCCAGCGGTTTTTTTATTTTTTATGCTGAGGATTGAATGGTTGACTCAGCCAAAGACTAGCAGGTCAGATTACTGTCCAGATACTGAATTATGGATTATAAAATATAAATAAATATTAATTTTTGTAAGAAATTCACTAGAAAAGCCAGCGAAGCAATAGAAATTAAAAAAAAAAACAGGCCAATAAATTCAATAGAGATGATAGTTTTCAACTAGATAGAATTTTACAGCAAATTTACAACAGAAAAATGGAATAGAGAATATCAGTGAGGAAGTAGAAAAAGTCAGCACGAAGGATCCAGACGAAAATATTTGGATAGGTAGGTTAAGAACTAATTGTAATGAAAAAGGAAATTTTGATTATATCACATAATGCAAGGAAAACTCGAAAAATTGGCGTTTTTTCCATACCCATAATAGATTAATTAGTAAATAATGCCAATTTGTTTCGGATTTTATTGCAGAAAATACAAAATACTTTCGTTTTTGAGTTATTGACCCTGATTATTTTATTTAGATGCATGCTTGAACTAGGTAATTGTTAAAATTTTGCGTGGTTTTTTTGCTATCGAAAAATTGTCAGGACTGCTCTAACCCTCAAAGAAGTCCCAAATCACTGCTCAAATCTTACAGCCCTTTAGCAAGTTTTGTTTGGGTGATTGCAGGGGAAGCCAGCTGACTACTTTGTGCTGGTGCTGGAAGGCCGGGTCGAGGTGACTGTTGGCCGTGAGGAGATGCGTTTCGAGAGTGGTCCGTTCACCTACTTTGGCACGCAAGCACTGGTGCAGGTCCTGGCAGGAGGTAAGCTAGCCGTAGTCAAAAGACCACTTGACTAACATATTGCTATGCACTTTAAATACTCTACAAAAATGTGACTCCGTTCAAGGTAGCGAACCTGATTCCCTGGGTCTGACTGCCAAATAAAATGCACCTGACTAGTTCCCTTTGGAGAATGTAATGTCCATCTTAAGATGCAAAACAGGAGCTGAATACCCCAAGTGATTCCCCAAGTTATTTTAAGGTGGAAAATATTGAGATAAAAAAATTAATTCAATGAGTACCACTTCTTCGATCAGGTTCCAAAATGTGTATAGAAAATAATTGCAATGCAAGCTTTGTCAGCTTTGCATGCCAAAACGACCGGAACTCTGTTGGTTTCTAGCTGCAGAGTCTGACCGCGTAAGTCCCGCTGGCAGCCTGCAGTCGCTGCATTTGGAGGCGTTGGTCCGACACAGTTTCGTACCCGACTTCTCGGTGCGCTGTCTCACCGATGTCATCTACATACGCATTCGCCGCTCTCTCTACCTCGCGGCCAAGCGTGCCACGCTCATGGAACTGAGCAAGCGCGACGAACAGTCGCAGGAGCAGTTTGACGATGAGGTTGAGAAGGTATGTACTTCATGGAACTCGTACGGCTTGAATGCTTTATTCTTTGTTTTTGCTCTAGTCTTACTCTGGTTGATTGAATATTTGTTTGACAGTTGAAACTCACCTTAGCATTTTTTAAATGCACTTTTACTATTTACTGATCTTGTTTTTGAAAGTATGGTAGATTGCACGTATATAAGTTACATTCCCTAAACAAAATTTTTTTTTAAATAGGTACATTTTTTTAGGTAAAAAGAGTCAAAATATTCTATGTATCTAAAACCTTTTGGCTTTCACTGATGCTTTGATTCGTTCTGTATTAGTCATTACCATGCCGAGTAATTATTCTTCATTCATTCTTCATATGTCCTGATTGAACATTCTGATACATTCTTTTAATTCCTTTCTTACTTATCTGTTTCTTACAGATTGTCTCGTGCTTATCCAGTGACTTCCAAATCCTGCCACAGCGAGTTAAATCCCTTCCTTCCTTTGTGACACGAGTTACCCTCATCCGACGCATCATTGACAAGAAATTGGCAAGATGCTTAATGTACCCAAGTGTGGTAATGCCTGTGTCAGAGCTATCCTTCAGGCTTACAATAATATTTCTCAGTGCATAAGTTATTAATTTGGGTAACAATTAAAATGTAAAGTGAGGCTACAGGGCAACTTACCGGAAAGTTATTTGGCTTACAGAGGAATCATAATAAGTATCAACTTGATATCAGTCAGCTAGTATCACAGGTTTACAGAAAATTAAAATTTCTTCTGAAATTTTAACTACTATCCTCTGCTATTTCATAGCCAGTGAACATTTGTGTTTTTTTTTTTTTGGTAACAATATAATTAGTTTATTTCCCCAGCTTGCTTCTGAGTCATGCTAATGAGGTGTCTCTTTGCAGCTGCTTCACTCTCTGGACGAAGAGGATCCCAGTAGAGCCAACTCGCCCAGTCCAAGTAACCGAGACCACCAACAGCTAACACAGGTCAGTGAACCTGAGATGTTTCACGATGCCGCTTGCTTGCTGGCTTCGACTTAATATAAAAGTTTTTGTCTCCTACGAATGCAATCAAACATCCTACAAAGTGCTTTGTTGTATTTATCAACCCTAAAATCAAGTGACATTTGGACTAGGTCCTTATTTACTACTTGTTAATTTATAGTAAAAATCCAAAGGTATCAACAATGAGGAGGTGGAATTATTTTGTGTGGGTAGCACCTACATAAACACCTTACAATACCTTAAAATGGTCTTCTGTAACATTATCCATTATTTATTTCTATTCAAAATTTCTCACTTTCTAAATGTTTCTATACTTCAGCTCCTAATTGCAGGAACCAAACTCCCAAACACCCCAACAAAACTGAGCGTCGGCCTCACCTCACTTGTCTATCGGTCAATTACAGAACGACAAGCGTGCGCTACAACGCTGCATCGCAGCGGCAGAGCGTGGCGGCGGTCTAACTGCGCCCGACGCATCTCTGCTCCACTCACTGTCGAGTCCGGGTTCTCCACCATCGTCCCCTCCCCCTCCGGTGCCACACACGGCACCCACCACGCCAATGCGGCCCATTGCCGCAAGCGACGTTTGCACGCCCGACGACCGAACGGCTCTCCTTGCGGCCAGCAAAACGCCTGGATAGCACGCCGCCGCTGGACCGTCCGGGAATGCCGACGGTCCAGCCTGAACCCAATTGCTTGATTTTTCCGCTGATTTTGAACGAGGGGAATTCACTCTAGCAGTCTGGCTCTGATATTGAAATTGCTGGGGTGAGTCAAAGGCTTAGAGTGAAAATTCGCTCTTTCAAAGTTGGTGTGCTTTACCTAATAATCGGCTAGATGAAGAAGGTTTTTACAGGTGCTAGCGTACCAAATTGGACGACAGAACTGCCAAATTGATATGACGGCCATTTCCAAATCACCGTTGTGGAATCCCGTACTTGTTGGCTTCTTTTTCTGGTCTGACTCCGATCCCTTGTGAATTGGTACGCTGATTGTTGACCTGATAGCAAGTGGTCAGATAATTGCAGAAAGTCTGCTTTACAAATTATATTCAAGCCATTTTAAATGCATTGGACTCCAGGAGGATTGTCCAAGTTTAGGCATTGTAGAGATCTAATTAAAGACAAGTTCGATCCTTTTGGGTCTTTAAGCAATATTTAAGTAGCCTAAAATTTTGAGATTCATTCAGACTATTCAGTTGCCCAAATTGGGCTGATGAAATGAATGTAGTAGGTAAAATGTCGTGTGGGGGAATATTCGGCCTCACTAGTCCAAAAAGGCCTTGGCTATTTCATCCGTTCTTTGGCTCGAAAAGAGTTTCGTAACTGCTCTTAAAATAATCAGGAATTGGCTATAAAATGCCTGTACGTTATTACACAATTCATAGTTGGTCCTTCTCCAGGAAAGCAGCCTTTTTTCAGGCATGACTGGACCATTTTGGGCCCACATGGTACTCATAGATTTCAGGGATCTCCATCGTGTGCTCCCATAATAATAAAATGGACAGCTTGGCAGTAAACCAGTGTAAGTCATCGAAAGTAGTTAGTTAGTTATTTTTTGTTTGGCTGGTATGAATTTGAAATTTTGGATTGTTATAAATATGCACTAAGGATATATTATAAAATAAGAAGAACTATCTCATTGAAATGTGAAACAATCGAATCATTCTCTGTTATTTATCTGAAAGATATATTTTATATTTTGGGATATGTGTGTTACTCTGGTTTAATGCAGAGGTGTCCTCATAGCAAATCACTTGCCAGGCCACTTGTTGCCATTGCCGTGGGCCCAGTCTGCTTGTTGCAGGATAATCTAACTCGTTGTAGACTCGTGCTCATGCACTCAATAGCTTGTATGCTCCATTTCATATTTCAAGACGTATTTTTTGAAACCGCAAATAATTAAATAAGTAAGTAAAGGTCACGCGACGAATCACACACCTAGAATGGAACGCAAACGGGTGGAACATCACATGATGACTCGTCGTTTCTTTCCGAACTGCTTTACATTTTATTGTTATCGATGAGAATGTTGTGGCCACACCAGTGGCTTTCCGTGTGCATGAAGATAGTGGGTCTTAGTGCCACTTTTCTAGTATTATTAAAAATTATTAAATTGTTTATCCTGTTGAAGATCTGGATGGTTTGATTTATTTACAGAGAAATGTAACAACAATGATTCCATGCGTGCATCTTCCAAAAATCTGGTTGGTAACTATTTAAATGCACATTTTTTACCTAGAACAATTTTATTTTTAACAAGCTATCGAGAAGCTAGGTCTTAAGAGACTCGACAAGTGTGCGTTTTGGCTCCGTTTGGTGAAGGACAGTCCATATAGTGCTTTTTACCAGGTTAACCTAACCACATTCAGTGACCATAAATGAACCTCTTCATATTGGATGCAGTAGGGCTGTCAAGTGTGCATAATAGCATTGAGTTTACTTCCTATTCACTCGACAATAATAGCATGTGGGTAGTCCAATCAGATGGATCAAAACTGATCCCAACAAGTTTTTCAATTTAGGGTTCTATGTTAACAAATTTGCTGTAATTATTTCAAATAGCAAAAACTGAAATGGAAATGAGATCTGTTGCATAGCTAGAGATAGAAATTTACGGTTGGTATTCGAAATATTGGATGCCCAAAGCGTTCCCGATTTTGCAAAACAAGATGTACTAGATGAATAGTTCCTCTACAATCTACTACTGATGCCCATGGCAATTCTTAAAGAATTGTTTGTGTTATAGGTGACATTTTTGTGAGAACCTCAACTCCACAGCTCAGTTTGGATGCCTTGTAATAGCATGACAATTTCCTAGTGGTCATGCTTCTATAACTCGACTAGTCCTAATTTTAACGGGATACAATTTTACCCCTGATTCCAGTCCAAAGCCATAATTTAAGCATCCGTATTGAGGTGAAAGGTAAGGAAGGCTCATTAATTTTACTTAAAGATAAATGTGAAAATGTAAGAGCACAGTCGTGCTCATGTTCAACATTCTGGTCATCGGTTTGCAATGTCTCATGCGGGGTTCGTTGTACTGAAACTCGCCGCGCTGCACTATTCTTCTGCGTATCAATTGCGTCGTCGATGCATTTCAAGCCTGCAGGCAGGAAGCAGTCAGTGGTGCTGACACAAGCACCCCGTGGTGCTTATTGGTGGTCCGCAGGCCGTCTACGGCGTACAAGAGAAGGCGAAAATTCGACCATTTCAGTGGTTGACCTAGAATTTATGAGGCGAATTCTGATTTTGTGATTTATCAAATTGAATGGCTGTTCATATATGTCTGAACTAATTCGTTTTCCTTAAGTCCACCATAATTTCAGAACTTTACAACGAGCGAATTAACATTATTTGGGCATCGTACTACTAACGTGGAATATTTTACGTTTTAGTTAACATTTTGGAAATTCCGTTACGGTCACGATTTCGTTGTCGTTTTTAAAGTACAATTGGAAGTTACAATTGGTGTCCACCTGAAATATTACGAGCGAGAAAATGTATGCATCTGTTCAGCGATTTCGTATTTGCTTCGTATTTGCTTCGTATTTATCTATTGATATGGTATACGGCCATAATACAGAGTAGTGTCGTCAAACAAAGTTTTTTTGGGTGATAACGTAGTTAATCTTAAGACCGTTTTCAGGTATATTTTGCTGTGACATGACATGCACTTGCTTTTGGTATATATGCAATGTGAAAGCTTAGAGTGAAAGACTTTAGAAATTTGCAACCAACTCAACGAATGTTGGGCAATGCGTCGTCAAACATACATGCGACGCCGATGTGCTGACATCGACAGGACTCGGTGCTGACCGGAAGAGCTGACAGCGCTCTTGTCAGCATTCCAGTAGGCCAGGCACTCGGGCCGTTTCCGCTGCGGCGTGCAACAGTGGCGTATGGGAGGTGTGCGATAATTAGACGTCGCATCTGTAACTCTATGGAATGATATGATAAACGCCCGTCTTGCTGAGGGTAGGGAGGGACACAATCGTGACTAAAACCATCAACTTCAATGACACACCATTAGCCCTCAATTGAGCAAAGTTTCATTCGTCCTGGAGCTAGCATACAACCAAAAGAAAGGGTAGGCGTGTCCAAAATTCTGACACTATTTTGGGAGAAATGTACACGATAAAGACTATTATTATATCATTAGCTGATTATATAAGCTCAGTGTCAAGTATAGCTAAATTAAATTGTTGTTTTATGGTGAACCAGCAGCGGCGCTTTTCTAGGAACCCCTAACATTACCTAGCCCAAGCTTAGCGACCGGAAACGCAGAAATCAGTTGAAATCGATTGGTTAAGTGCGCCACAAAACATTTATTGATGAAGATTATTTGGGAACTTGGCGACGCTGGAGTAAGATTTTTGGCTACAATATAGACTGCCTTAGGGTATCTGCTTAATTATCTCATTCACAACGGCACAAGCTCAAATGTAAGCACTGCTCTTTGACTTTGTATGTAAACTGATGATTTTTGGGGTTTAGCGACGCAATGTTTCGACGACGAGCCCTGTGGCACCGATGTAATGGCGTCGATGAATGGAAGGTGATAATAATTTAATCTTGCTTAAAAGATTGGAGGGGAAACTCGGTGCCATCACGTAGTCTAATCTTGTTTATCACAAGAAGACGACCGGCTAAATGTTCCTTCCGAAGTGCAATTTTCAATTCTAAGAGGATTCCTCCACAAACCTATGCTTTCGCTAGACCGGGATGGGCTGTATCTGAGATACAAACTCATGATATGAGACTCATGATACAAAATTATTTTGGTATCTGTATCTTACATACTTTTTGAGAAGTATCTTGATGTTGTTTTTTAGATACATTTTTACAGTATTTTAATATATGCATTAGACACAAGATGCTTTCAAGTATTTTTGTGATATTCCCCAAAAATGTTAAGGCAGGATATTTAACACTTAAAGAGGTTAGGGTTTTAGGCAGTTTATTAAACTCCCCCCTAAAGACCATGTCGGTACGCCGCTGCTAGACTAGCTGCTGCCGAAGCGAGCGTAGTGAGCGTTTACACGTGTGCTTAACGGCGCACTTGGTAAATTAGGGGTCTCAAAAGCTAGAATTTGGTTAATTATTTAGTCAGAGTACCTCTACAGTTGGGAAAAATTTCGACCCAAACATGAAGCGTTGCAGGGCCACTATTTTAAGTGGAATTGAAATCATTTTGACTTACTTCTTGTTTTTTCGGACAAAGTTATTTTAATATTTTGGTATCTGGCAAAATTGCTAGACTTTGAATTAAGTTTTGATTTCCGACAATTTGGTACAGCGTTAATAGATGTGAGCGGTTCCGTGGCCGCATGTCTTCTTTCCTAAATTTTCTTGCAGCAGTTACATGAAAAACATGGCTTATATACAGGTCAGTTAATAATGTAACCGATTTGTGCTAAAATATGTGTCAAAAGTGGTAGTTGGAGGCTCAAGTTGTAACTTGCCCCCAAAACACTGCAGATTAGCTTACATCAATGTTTCTGTACCGCGGTTGTCGACTGAAATCGACTTTTTTTTTACATTGAGTAATCGGAGATATATGACGTATTTTGGAGCTTAGTGATTTAAGGGTCTCTTTTATAATATAAGTCAAAACACTGTTTGACCCTAAATTTCAACTGATTTTCTTCCCTTTAGAATTTTGATCCTGAGTGTCAAAGACTTGGCTGTTGGGTCCAATTTGGGCCTGTTCGATTCGATAGGTCCAACCGATCAATCTGTCCAATCGTTCGAAGTCAGCAGTTTTTTGCATATAAATTCGGTGGCTCGCCAGTAGTCAGTACAGTGCAGTGCGCTTTGTGATCCGCCTCGTTTCGTCTGCCTTCGTGCTGAGACAGTTTCCGTGTCCAGCCTGCTGGTCGCTGATTGCACTTTGATAACTGGTGAGTTTTCAAATAAATTGTATTTATTTATTTTGTACATTTTTGGTGTCTTTGAGTTTTTTAAATGTGGCTGGTTTTAAATGTGCCACTTGCCAGTCCAACTTTAAATCGTAATGAATTTCATTTTCATTTTTCATTCATTACCGAAACGCTTTAAGTCAATTTTATAATTCGTAGGCTTAGGCTGAGGAACTTCAAAGTTTAATTTTAAAAATATTATTTTATTTGCACCTTTACGTCGATTGATTGATTTGCTTCGAAGATAAGATTTTAGATGCAGCTTGATAATGTCTCGACTTTCCATTGGTGTTTGTGGTTTATTTTGTTAATAACTCTCTTGTCTCTTGTCATTTTTGGCCAATAATGCTTAATTTTTAGTTATATACGGAGTCGTCTGCATACTTTTCCGCACTAAGTTTCGACTTCTAAATCAATGTGTAAGAAAGTTACATTTTGAAATATTTTCCGCGGCAGCTAAATATAGGCACACTTTTTAAGTTTTTATTTGCGAATCTTAAAATAAATATAGAAATCAAACAATCTTAAATCAATTTAATCATAATTATTCGGAAATTAAATTTTAATTTCAGTAATTAGCTCCTAGCGTACACAAGGTATTTTCATATTTGGGGTTGGTCCATTTTATTTTACATGCCTGTGGTCGACTTGCGTTAGCGCCTTGCAGGTAATTGGATAAAAATTTCACATATTTCATAAGCTTAGTTTTCTTTGCACTTTGTGCACTTTGTGACTTTGTGTGTGGTTTTAATTATCATTCGACAAACTTTGTTTCTCCTGGTTGATCCGGTTTGAACAATTTGTTAAACATTCATTAAGTTTCGTTAAGCTTGAACTTTTTTACATATGTTTTGAGTTTTTTTTTTTTGTTTTTGGTTTTTAGTACTCTGACTGAGATGCCCACCCCTACGCGGTTAAACGTTTAAATCTCAAAATGTATTCTAAAATATCTGAAAAAAAAACGGTGTACAGGAAAAGTTGTGGTCATGGCTGTAGCAGCCACTAATGAAAATACTAATTAAAATACATAATTCATTAGTTTTTAAGTTATCGACCCTGATTATTTTATTTAGATGCATTTAGGAAGCTTAAACTAGGTAACTGTAATAATTTTATGTGGTTCTTTTGTTATTGGAAAATTGTCAGGACTGCTCAAACCCTTGAAGAAGTAACTAGTATATGTAACGAAACGTCGGGAAAATTTAGTTGTTCTTTACTTAGCATTCAAAACCCAGTTCAAATAGTGTTTCTTAAATAATTATTAACGGCGTAATCTTTATTGCGTGGACCTCTGCTCGAATAGGCACAATGCAGACAACACGCTCCGAACTCGCATCATCTCAGAATTTGATGAAACTTTCAGCTGAATCAGAAAGTGGTACATATTTATACATATATATACATATATATATTTTTTTGGTTTTGTCGTTGACTTTTTGCCAACTTGACAGTGGCGGTGGACCAAAGCCCTACTTTTTGATCGTTGGCGGCACGAAGAGTCACTATTTTCTCTTTAACGTATTTCCTGATAGACTTAGGCCAATCTCGATGGGCTCGTACCGAATTTTTCTTGGCGTTTACATGACACCGTAAAAGTATTCGGTCTACAATTCAATCAACCTAAATGATTCAATCTAATTTGATCAACAGCCTTAATTTCATTTTAATTTAATTTGACATTTTATTTTTTACCAATTTTGAGATATGATTTTGGAATGGTTTGTATAAAATATGTTAACTGAGACTTGTGATTTCAGCAAAGTCTCTCAAATTAAGTGAACCTTTCATAACTTTTCAGATTTTCAAATATGTTCAAGTTTTTTTGCTTTGCTGCTTTATTTTGCATATTTTTACACCATTTTTATTTATTTTTTTTTGCTATCTTATTTTTTTTATCTAATTTTTTTGCTTGTATATTGTATTATTATTTAATTTGCATATTCATATACAGTTTGATAAACCTATGCGCTTGCAGGGCCTGCAACCGCGAGCTTGCCCAGATCGGGCTACTTGTTTAGCTCCCATGTTTAAATTTTTCACAATCGATTTAGTGCTAATCCAAACAGCATTACAGAATTGGAGCAGAATATCACCATAGATTTTTTTTCTGGAAATCCTTTCTTTTTCGTTGGAACCGTTACAGAAACCGAAATGTAGATCCCAGATTGGTAATCGGAACCAGATTCTAAATACATACATTTCAGGAACCTGCACCTTAGCCGTTGCCAGGTACCAAAACCATCCTCAACTTGGGTTCAGTTCCATAATCCAAATTGAACACTGAATTAAAAATTTTATATTTCAAAACCTCTTAGTAATATCAGTCAACAATTTGTTAACAGGAACACCCGTGCGCAATGGCGATGCGCAACTGGTGCGCGCTAGCGAGCGTGGCGCTCTTGGTTGTGGCGTTGGTGAATGCAGACGCCGACGCCGGCGTACAGAAGGTCGCTGCAGTGGAGTCACTGACAGCCGAACAGACCATCGCAGTCGACAAGCAGAAGCGGTCACAGGTACCATCATCAGCGGTCTTTAATCTAGGCCTATAGTGGGCAAATGGGGTTCCTTCGTAAACTAGACCTAGTAGATCCGAGTAGGTAGAGTCAGTTCAAACTACTATGCTACTAGGCCAAACGTACGTAGTCGTTTTGATGTCCGTAACACCACATAGCCACCATATAGCTTCGTTTATTTATTTATTTTTAATCTTTGTTACGTTTTATTCAAGTTGCATAAAACTTTAACGACTAATGCAGAGTATGTCACTGTCTCAAATGTTAACTTTAACGATTAAAACCAGGAATATAGCTATAATTGACGTCCTGAATGCCCATCTTTGTTAAAGTGGAAATAATTGACTGTCTGCAGTGAATTCCAAAAATTTGCCACTTTTGAATATCTCCCCCTAAAAAATAAGAGTGAACTATAACAAATCCTACCATGACAATAAAGGTCTTGAGTTGTCGCTTTTTGACTTAAGTGTTTATAAAATTATAAGCCGGACACTTCTTATAATGTTTGGGGTGTGTGGGTTTCTTTTTAAACATCAGGTACTAGGGGCACCAACAAAACTCGGTTTCACGAACATAAACTATGTAGTAATCTATGTAAGAATTACTAAAAAAATGTTCAAAAATCAATACAAAGATTAAAGCCCTTCTGTATGCACGTTTTTGGGATAACCATTCAAGGTTACACATACCATGTTACCATACTAACGATATATCTACTTTCGCTAAAGAGGATAAGTAGTGTTATTATTTTCTTTTTATCAACACTTTCGCCGTCTCAAAATCGATGCCATATCGGGGATTCGAACCCCGTTCTCCACCTATCGCGGGTGTTGCTCTAATCCATGGAGCTACTTGGACAATGGCTATTCAAGACGATTTTAACCATAAACATGTGGAAATCCTTCTAAATCCTTCTCTCACAAATCGTCTTAATAACCCAGTGTGCAAGTAGCTCAATGGGTTAGAGCAACACCCGCGATAGGTGGAGATCGGGGTTCGATTTCCCGTTTGGGCATCATTTTTTGAGACGGTTATAGTGTTCATAATAATAAAATACCCCGCACATCGCAAGGGTTTGCAATTTAAATAAGATTTCATCTAATAATATTATTATTGCAATTACAATCATTGGCCTATTATTGTTACTATTATAATTATCAATATATTATAATCCAAAAGCGCAAACAAATACAATGTCCTTGTTCAAAAAAAAAAAATAAGAAAATAAACAAATACATTCAGTTATACTCAAATACATATATTTTTTTAAATTAATTAATTTTTATTTTTATGTGTACATGTTGCAGGAATACTCTCAGGCCGGAGGATACAGCAGCCCCTCTAAAGGATACGGAGGATCATCAGGAGGCTCAGGATATGGAGGATCATCAGGAGGCTCAGGATATGGAGGATCATCAGGAGGCTCAGGATATGGAGGATCATCAGGAGGCTCAGGATATGGAGGATCATCAGGAGGCTCAGGATACGGAGGATCATCAGGAGGTTATGGTGGATCATCTGGAGGCTCAGGATATGGAGGATCATCAGGTGGTTATGGAGGATCATCAGGTGGTTATGGAGGATCATCAGGTGGTTATGGAGGATCATCAGGAGGCTCAGGATATGGAGGATCATCAGGTGGTTATGGAGGATCAACAGGTGGTTATGGTGGGAAATCAGGAGGCTCAGGATACGGAGGATCATCAGGAGGATATGGAGGATCAACAGGTGGTTATGGAGGATCATCAGGTGGTTATGGAGGATCGTCAGGAGGCTCAGGATATGGAGGATCATCAGGTGGTTATGGAGGATCAACAGGTGGTTATGGTGGGAAATCAGGAGGCTCAGGATACGGAGGATCATCAGGAGGATATGGAGGATCATCAGGTGGTCATGGAGGATCAACAGGTGGTTATGGAGGATCAACAGGTGGTTATGGAGGATCGTCAGGTGGTTATGGAGGATCATCAGGAGGCTCAGGATACGGAGGATCATCAGGAGGATATGGAGGATCATCAGGTGGTCATGGGGGATCAACAGGTGGTTATGGAGGATCATCAGGTGGTTATGGTGGGAAATCAGGAGGATCAGGATACGGAGGATCATCAGGAGGATATGGAGGATCATCAGGTGGTCATGGAGGATCATCAGGTGGTTATGGAGGATCGTCAGGTGGTTATGGAGGATCATCAGGAGGCTCAGGATACGGAGGGTCATCAGGTGGTTATGGTGGATCATCAGGAGGCTCAGGATACGGAGGATCATCAGGTGGTTATGGAGGATCGTCAGGTGGTTATGGTGGATCATCAGGAGGATATGGAGGATCATCAGGTGGTTATGGAGGATCGTCAGGTGGTTATGGTGGATCATCGGGTGGTTACGGAAGATCGTCAGGTGGACACGGAGGATCGTCTGGAGGAAGTTACCAATCGGCTACTTCACCTAACACATACGCAGCAGCGGCGTCATCTGGAGGTGGATACGGTGCCCCTGCGTCATCTGGAAGCGGATACGGTGCCCCTGCAGCATCTGGAAGCGGATACGGTGCCCCTGCGTCATCTGGAAGCGGATACGGTGCCCCTGCATCATCCGGAAGTGGATACGGTGGTGCCTCATCATCTGGAAGCGGATACGGTGCCCCTGCATCATCCGGAAGTGGATACGGTGGTGCCTCATCATCTGGAAGCGGATACGGTGCCCCTGCGTCATCTGGAAGCGGATACGGTGCCCCTGCGTCATCTGGAAGCGGATACGGTGCCCCTGCGTCATCTGGAGGTGGATACGGTGGTGCCTCATCTTCTGGAAGCGGATATAGTGCCCCTGCAGCATCTGGAGGTGGATATAGTGCCCCTGCGTCATCTGGAGGTGGATATAGTGCCCCTGCAGCATCTGGAGGTGGATATAGTGCCCCTGCGTCATCTGGAGGTGGATATAGTGCCCCTGCAGCATCTGGAAGCGGATACGGTGCCCCTGCGTCATCTGGAAGCGGATACGGTGCCCCTGCGTCATCTGGAAGCGGATACGGTGCCCCTGCAGCATCTGGAAGCGGGTACGGTGCCCCTGCGTCATCTGGAAGTGGATACGGTGCCCCTGCGTCATCTGGAAGCGGATACGGTGCCCCTGCAGCATCTGGAAGCGGGTACGGTGCCCCTGCGTCATCCGGAGGCGGATATAGTGCCCCTGCGTCATCTGGAGGTGGATATGGTGCCCCTGCGTCATCTGGAAGCGGATACGGTGCCCCTGCAGCATCTGGAAGCGGGTACGGTGCCCCTGCGTCATCTGGAGGTGGATACGGTGCCCCTGCGTCATCTGGAAGCGGATACGGTGCCCCTGCAGCATCAGGAAGCGGATACGGTGCCCCTGCAGCATCTGGAAGCGGGTACGGTGCCCCTGCAGCATCTGGAAGCGGGTACGGTGCCCCTGCAGCATCTGGAAGCGGGTACGGTGCCCCTGCAGCATCTGGAAGCGGGTACGGTGCCCCTGCAGCATCTGGAAGCGGGTACGGTGCCCCTGCAGCATCAGGAAGCGGATACGGTGCCCCTGCAGCATCAGGAAGCGGATACGGTGCCCCTGCAGCATCTGGAAGCGGATACGGTGGTGCCTCAACTACTGGGAGTGGATATGGAACTCCCGCAGCTTCTGGAAGTGGATATGGTGCTGCAACGTCTTCTGGCAGTAGTTATAGTTCCACTGCGTCAGTAGCAAATCACCAATACAGGCGTTCGGCTTCCCATGGATCCCAGAAGTCAAGTTACGGGTCTTCGTCATCAAGCTACAGCGCACCGCAACACAGCAACAGTGCTCCACAACAAAGCTACAGCGCTCCACAACAAAGCTACAGCGCTCCACAACACAGCTACAGCTCTCCACAACACAGCTACAGCGCTCCATCTTCTAGCTACAGCGCTCCACAACAAAGCTACAGCGCTCCATCTCCAAGCTACAGCGCTCCACAACAAAGCTACAGCGCTCCATCTTCTAGCTACAGCGCTCCACAACAGAGCTACAGCGCTCCATCTTCCAGCTACAGCGCTCCACAACAGAGCTATAGCGCTCCATCTTCTAGCTACAGCGCTCCACAACAGAGCTACAGCGCTCCACAACAAAGCTACAGCGCTCCATCTTCTAGCTACAGCGCTCCACAACAAAGCTACAGCGCTCCATCTTCAAGCTACAGTGCTCCATCTTCTAGCTACAGCGCTCCACAACAAAGCTACAGCGCTCCATCTTCAAGCTACAGCGCTCCATCTTCAAGCTACAGCGCTCCATCTTCTAGCTACAGCGCTCCACAACAGAGCTACAGCGCTCCACAACAAAGCTACAGCGCTCCATCTTCAAGCTACAGCGCTCCGTCTTCCAGCTACAGCGCTCCACAACAAAGCTACAGCGCTCCGTCTTCCAGCTACAGCGCTCCACAACAAAGCTACAGCGCTCCGTCTTCCAGCTACAGCGCTCCACAACAGAGCTACAGCGCTCCATCTCCAAGCTACAGCGCTCCTCAACAGAGCTATAGCGCTCCACAACAAAGCTACAGCGCTCCGTCTCCAAGCTACAGCGCTCCACAACAAAGCTATAGCGCTCCATCTCCAAGCTACAGCGCTCCTCAACAGAGCTATAGCGCTCCATCTCCAAGCTACAGCGCTTCACAACAAAGCTACAGTGCTCCATCTTCAAGCTACAGCGCTCCATCTCCGAGCTACAGCGCTCCATCTTCTAGCTACAGCGCTCCTCAACAGAGCTATAGCGCTCCATCTCCAAGCTACAGCGCTCCACAACAAAGCTACAGTGCTCCATCTCCAAGCTACAGCGCTCCTCAACAGAGCTATAGCGCTCCATCTCCAAGCTACAGCGCTCCACAACAAAGCTACAGTGCTCCATCTTCCAGCTACAGCGCTCCACAACAAAGCCACAGCGCTCCATCTTCAAGCTACAGCGCTCCACAACAAAGCTACAGCGCTCCATCTTCTAGCTACAGCGCTCCACAACAAAGCTACAGTGCTCCATCTTCAAGCTACAGCGCTCCACAACAGAGCTACAGCGCTCCATCTTCTAGCTACAGCGCTCCATCTTCTAGCTACAGCGCTCCACAACAGAGCTACAGCGCTCCATCTTCAAGCTACAGTGCTCCATCTTCAAGCTACAGCGCTCCATCTTCCAGCTACAGCGCTCCACAACAAAGCTACAGTGCTCCATCTTCAAGCTACAGCTCTCCACAACAAAGCTACAGTTCTCCATCTTCAAGCTACAGCGCTCCATCTTCCAGCTACAGCGCCCCATCTTCCAGCTACAGCGCTCCACAACAAAGCTATAGCGCACCACAACAAAGCTACAGCGCTCCACAACAAAGCTACAGCGCTCCATCGTCAGGATACAGCTCATCCCAGCCCCAGCCTAGTGCTTACAGCGTGTATGCACCAAGTGGGTCTGCTCACGATACTAATGCTGTTGTCGCTTCCTACGGTGCTCCCGCATCTGCGCCTTCGAACAAAGTCTACCGACAAGTGAGTCTTACGGACATGCCTATACCACTGATCATGCGGTCCAGCTACGACGACGACGACAACGATTACGAATACAAGTTGCCGCATCTGAAGATGCCCAAGTTATACGACCTGTTTGGTTACGGGCACAAAAAGTCTGGACATAAGGGTGGCGGATACGGTGGTGGATACGGTGGTGGATACGGCGGTGGTTATGGTGGTGGTGGACATGGTCATGGAGGTCACGGACACGGAGGATATGGTGTAGGTGGATACGGATCAGGCGGAAGCGGATATGGATCAGGTGGATATGGAGTTGGAGGATACGGTTCAGGAGGTGGAGGATACGGTTCAGGAGGTGGAGGATACGGTTCAGGAGGTGGAGGATACGGTTCAGGAGGTGGAGGATACGGTTCAGGAGGTGGAGGATACGGTTCAGGAGGTGGTTATGGATCAGGTGGAAGCGGATATGGATCAGGTGGATATGGAGGTGGAGGTTACGGATCAGAAAGTAGTGGATACGGATCAAGCGGAAGCGGATATGGATCAGGTGGATATGGAGGTGGAGGTTACGGATCAGGAGGTAGTGGATACGGCTCCGGTGGTGGATATGGTTCAGGTGGAAGCGGATACGGATCAGGAGGTGGGGGATACGGGTCGGGCGGTTACGGTGGGGATGACGACAGCGGCTACGGCGTCGGATCCTACAGAAGCTCAAGTTCCAGCTATGGGGGCGAAGGTGAATATAGCGCGCCCTTAAGTCTCAACTGCCAGTTAAATAAACAAAAGCCGGTCGCTAAACTGCAACTTTACATCAAACCAGGAAAAGAATCAAGTTACGGAGGATCCAGCGGAGGCTACGGCTCTTCGTCAAGCTACGGCGGCTCAGGTGGTTACAGCTCCCCAGCTCCAAGCTACGGCGGCTCAAGCGGTGGATACGGCTCTTCATCAAGCTATGGTGGATCAAGCGGTGGTTACAGCTCACCAGCTCCAAGCTACGGCGGATCAAGCGGTGGATACGGTTCTTTGCCAAGCTACGGCAGTTCAAGCGGAAGCTACAGCTCTCCAGCGCCAAGTTATGGTGGATCAAGCGGAGGCTACAGCTCTCCAGCGCCAAGCTATGGCGGCTCAAGTGGAGGCTACAGCTCCCCAGCTCCAAGCTACGGGGGTTCAAGCGGAGGTTACAGCTCACCAGCTCAAAGCTATGGCGGTTCAACCGGAGGTTACAGCTCACCAGCTCAAAGCTATGGCGGTTCAAGCGGAGGTTACAGCTCACCAGCTCAAAGCTATGGCGGTTCAAGCGGAGGATACGGCTCATCACCTAGCTATGGTGGTTCAAGCGGTGGATACGGTTCTTCATCAAGCTATGGCGGGTCAAGCGGTGGATACGGCTCATCACCTAGCTACGGGGGTTCAAGCGGAGGTTACAGCTCACCAGCTCAAAGCTATGGCGGTTCAAGTGGAGGCTACAGCTCACCAGCTCCAAGCTACGGCGGTTCAAGCGGAGGCTACAGCTCACCAGCTCCAAGCTACGGCGGCTTAAGCGGTGGTTACAGCTCTTCATCCTCTTATAGCAGCCCGTCGTATGGAAGGTCTGTTTCAAGCTATGTCCCAGTCGTCATGAGTTACGGACATTCAACTCCGAGCTATAGTGCGCCAGCTCCAAGTTATGGATATTCTGCCCCTAGCTACGGATCTGCACCAAGCTACGGATCGGCCCCAAGCTACGGATCACCTGCCCCTAGCTACGGATCACCTGCCCCAAGCTACGGATCATCAGCCCCTAGCTACGGATCATCAGCCCCTAGCTACGGATCATCAGCCCCTAGCTACGGATCATCAGCCCCAAGCTACGGATCATCAGCCCCTAGCTACGGATCATCTGCCCCAAGCTATGGATCATCAGCCCCTAGCTACGGATCATCTGCCCCTAGCTACGGATCACCTGCCCCTAGCTACGGATCATCTGCCCCAAGCTACGGATCATCTGCCCCAAGCTACGGATCATCGGCCCCTAGCTACGGATCATCGGCCCCTAGCTACGGATCATCTGCCCCAAGCTACGGATCATCTGCCCCAAGCTACGGATCATCAGCCCCTAGCTACGGATCATCGGCCCCTAGCTACGGATCTGCACCAAGCTACGGATCACCTGCCCCTAGCTACGGATCACCTGCCCCTAGCTACGGATCATCTGCCCCTAGCTACGGATCATCTGCCCCAAGCTACGGATCATCTGCCCCTAGCTACGGATCATCGGCCCCAAGCTACGGATCATCGGCCCCTAGCTACGGATCATCGGCCCCTAGCTATGGATCATCAGCCCCTAGCTACGGATCATCTGCCCCAAGCTATGGATCATCTGCCCCTAGCTACGGATCGTCTGTCCCAAGCTATGGATCATCTGCCCCTAGCTACGGATCACCTGCCCCAAGCTATGGATCATCTGCCCCTAGCTACGGATCGTCTGCCCCAAGCTACGGATCATCTGCTCCTAGCTACGGATCATCTGCCCCAAGCTATGGATCATCTGCCCCAAGTTATGGATCATCTGCCCCAAGTTATGGATCATCTGCCCCTAGCTACGGATCATCAGCCCCTAGTTACGGATCATCTGCCCCTAGCTACGGATCATCTGCCCCAAGCTACGGATCATCTGCCCCAAGCTACGGATCATCTGCCCCAAGCTACGGATCATCAGCCCCTAGCTATGGATCATCAGCCCCAAGCTACGGATCATCTGCCCCAAGCTACGGATCATCTGCCCCAAGCTATGGATCATCAGTCCCTAGCTACGGATCATCGGCCCCAAGCTACGGATCATCTGCCCCTAGCTACGGATCATCGGCCCCAAGCTACGGATCATCAGCCCCAAGCTACGGATCATCTGCCCCAAGCTACGGATCATCTGCCCCAAGCTATGGATCATCAGCCCCTAGCTACGGATCATCAGCCCCTAGCTACGGATCTTCGTCTTCAAGCTACGGATCTGCAGCCCCTAGCTACGGATCATCGGCCCCAAGCTACGGATCTTCGTCTTCAAGCTACGGATCTGCAGCCCCTAGTTACGGATCTGCAGCCCCTAGTTACGGATCATCAGTCCCTAGCTACGGATCATCTGCCCCTAGCTACGAATCATCTGCCCCAAGCTACGAATCATCTGCCCCAAGCTACGGATCTTCGTCTTCAAGCTACGGATCTGCAGCCCCTAGTTACGGATCTGCAGCCCCTAGTTACGGATCATCAGCCCCAAGTTACGGATCTTCAGCTCCTAGTTACGGATCTGCAGCCCCTAGTTACGGATCTTCAGCTCCTAGCCACGGATCTTCTTCGAGCTACGGGTCACCGTCTCCCAGCTATGGCTCGAAAGCACCCAGCTACGGCGATGTGAGCAGCGGCTACGGAGGCTCTTCCTACCGGGAGGACGAAGGGATGATGATGATGGGTGAACGCATGGACGCCGGCATACCTATGGAGATGCGAGCTGACCAGATGCAGATGCAGATGCAGATGCAGCCACACAACATGCAGCCGAAACAGGACATGGACCAAGGTATGATGATGCAGGGGAAGAATGCTATGCAAGATAACATGATGATTCAGGGTAAGAATTCTATGCAAGATAACATGATGATGCAGGGCATGAAGCATTCGGAAGGCAACAAGAACCCGCATCACGAGGGTCAGCCGCAGTCTGACCAAACCTCCGCCGATGGAACGAAACACGGAGAGAAGACCGGCGACGAGAAGATCAAGTCGGTGATCATTGATGAACTGAAGGACTCCAGTGCCAAGAATATGATGGACAAAGTGGATTCCAAACGAGAGAGCAAAGCGCCCAGCAAGACGTCGGAAGACCCACCTGCGGCGGAGGGGACGTCGAAAGAGAAGGATCATTGAAAACACTGTCTGTTAGGATCGATTGAAGTTCTTAAAGTTTCTTATTTGGGGATTAGCTGTTAGTTTTTTACTGCCTTTTTTACAATAAATGTCTTTGTGACATTATTCGCATATGAATCTGGTGTTGGTTAGTTTGGTGTTATTCCTGGACTTCCTTGTATTATCCATTAATAAACCCTATGCCCCTTCATATGTATATAGGTCTGTAGCAGGTAGTTTTAAAAGCAGGCAATTTTGGCTGCATTTTTCTTACTTGGTTGGCAACAATTTTAGATATAGTGAAAAATACTTGCACTGAAAATCAGTTTGAACCAAATAATGCACATTTATTAATTTCCAATAATTGATACAGCTTGCAAGAAAGATCGATTTGATTTTTTTCTTCTTTAACTGCACAATGTTTTGACAGCTTGGCTAACTGCGTCGATGAATGAGTGGATGATGTAGTACCTAACATAGTCTAGAAGGGAAGAGAACAACCCGGTCGAAGAGCGCCAAGGAGACCACCGGCTTAAAGTCACTTCCGAAGGACAGCAACTTGAAAAAAAAGGATTGCTCCACTAATACATGCTGTCGAGAGGTTGATAAGGAAAACAAGTAAAGAGGTATAAGCTTAGAGAAAAGAACCCGTATTCTTTAATAAGCTCTTAATATTCTTTAATAAGGTATAAGCTAAGGTATAAGCTGTTGTTGTACGTAACATATTTCACTCTTAATTTTCATCCCTTCGACCTCTTCATATTTGTGATGGTCACCCACCCTATGTCTGACCAAATGCATTGTTGCGTAACTTCGGTGATCTCACGAGAACCGGCATGCATGCACGAATTGCAAAATAAATTCAAGCAAAATAAAAGGCAGCGGTTCATTTTGAAAGACAGTTTATAATTGCAACCTCTCTTGGAGATTGCATGCCACAGAAAATGTTTGTACAAAATAAACTTTAACTTCAAAATGCATTACAATATTCCACGCAAGAGGCAATTAACAAGAAAAAAAAACATTATTGTCTACCTCCACATTTCATAAGGTTCATTAAATCACATGATCTTGGTATTTCTTCCAGGATATCAACAGCAAGAAATGTCTTCTCTGATATTGAATACAAATAGAATTTTCATCGCCTAAAAGTTGAAGGCTACCATCCCGAGTCGTTGCTGCTTCCTCTCTGCGTGCGCCTGTGCTTTATGGGCCGAGCCTAGCGCCGGGATCGAAGCCAGATTCGGCCCTCCACTAGCTCCTCCCGTCTGTCCAGCCACCGCAGTCGCTGACGGCGCAGCCACGGCCATGCCTCCAGGGCCCACGATTGCCGTCGCCACTGGACTGGCGGCCGCGACACCACCGACGCCCGCCATAGCGATGGCCTGTGGTTTTGCCTGCGCTACTGACGGACCGTAAGTGGAGGTTTCTTCCTCCACGATGACCGCTTCCTCAACTTTGTCCGGGCGGGCAGCCTCGGCGGGCGAGCCTTCCCCGCCTCCACCCGCCTCATGCACTTTACTGCCTTCCTGCTCGCCCGCTTCCTCAACCACGGCGGACTCGATGGACAGCGCCTCGTCGCCGTCGCGACGCCATCCGAAGTCGGTTGCCGCACGATTAGTCGGCGATGGGCGTCGAACCGAAGGCGTCGGACGTCGAGTGTCTTGGGGACCGCCGGATGGGCGCACCAACTCGAAGTATCCGAGACGCGCTGGCTGCTTCAAGATGGCCGATAGGCCCTGCGGAATCGCTGGCACTTGATATCGGCGAGTCGCAGGTAAATCAATTCAATGTGGTAGAGAGGTCATTGCCGAGATGGAATACGAAGGCTTATGGAGGTGAGACTTTAAGGATAGTGGTGGCCTAACAATCCCCATCGTCTAATGGGTGGATACGTGCTGGTGGCGGGTTTGGCGGTGGGTATCACGGGCCGGGGGCGGTTAGGGGGTCGAGGACGGTTCAAGGACGATACACCGCTGATCACGGGCCTGTCGGGGATGCCAGGACGCTGAGGATATGGTGGGCCTACGAATGGAGGGTTTGGTCCAGGGGGATAGGCTGCTCCTCCAAACGGCGGTCCGAGCAAGAGATCAAAGAGGGTGTGGAAGAAGGTTCTCACCTCCACGCCTCCGCCGCCGCGCAGCCTGATGTCATCTGCGCGCACGAGAACGTAACGCACCGGACCGGACGCCCCACTCGCAGGATAGCTGCCAGCGGAGAATGTTTTATTTCGTTTAGGAGAATGTTGTATGTTAAAACAAAAACAAAAAAACAATTAAGATATTTGTCAAGATGCAGCCAGAATGCTTAATGGACTTAATAAGCAAGACATGGCTATTTTATTAGTATGAACACTATAACCGTTAATATAATATTAAAATACCCCGCGCCTTGCAAGCGTTTGCAATTTAAATAAGATTTCATCTAAAAAGACATGGCTATGTTATTCCGTTTCTTAACACTCCCTGTTATGTTTTACAGCATGGAATCACACCCGAACAATTGATTGGTGACCGATTATGCTGTATATACAAGTCTACCCATGAGAGATTCTTCAACTTACATATCAACGGCATCCTCATCATAGTGTGTGTCCACGGGTAAGGAGGAGAGTGACCGAGAAGGAAAAGCGGAAGCCAGGGTCGCCGCCGAGAGTATCAGCAACACTAGGCTCGCCATCTGCAAACACGGCAAACACAGCTCTCAACCTCTAAGCATTGCCATCTCGGAGAACACGCTCACAAGTCAGTCGATATTTCTAACCTCACATTTTTAAGAAACAAGAGACAAAATCGTATACACAGAATTGAAAAGGTAGGTGCTACATGATAGTGCATAATGCCTATGAAAATTAGCCTGGCTAGACTTTTACCTGCACCTTAAACACTGTTATTTTAGATAGTCTTTCATTGGTATAGCTTTGCTGTCTTGCTGTCATGGTGTCATCTCGACCTGCCTATCTGGATACGACGTTTGCATGCATCCGGTCAAGCTCCCAGACCGATCTTAGTATAGATATTATAGCAACGCGACTTGATCAATTAAAAAAGTAGCCACCCTCTGTCTGATCAAAAGGTGGTGTAGGTTAAAGGTAAAGAGATCGTACGTTTGACCCGTGATCCCGGGGTCGACGCCCGCGTGGCGCGCACTGACCTGCTGAGCGGACGTCTTGCTTCTTGGGAGATCAGACACGGAATGCCGGCCCACCGCACGGCCGAAACTCGCTGGTTCGGCCCGTCGCTGCGGCACCTGCGTCGCCATCCGGTGTCTTCCTTGCCGGGCCAGGGGTGATCAACGTCAGAGACAGAGATCGGATGCGACGTTCTACGACGCACTGATTTGTTTGTGGAATGGGATTGAAGAACAGTGTCAGTGAAGGTCTAGGGTAGAAATTATAATGTTGATAAACTATTTGTAGAAATGTAGGGTTGTGACCTGGTGCCTGCTTTGAGCGTGCAGGAACCCACTGGTTGTATGTATCATATATTGTACAATCTCTCTTTTTCCGTATAGTCACAATTTGCATTATAACTGCCTATAATACCTGTCTCAAAGCAGTGAGCTAACAAGACAGGGTGCTCTAATCCAACACATAGTCCGTAAAATCGTTCACATTGCTATTAGTCTGCTCTTAGAGCCTAGACAAATGACAGGCTACAAGTCCTTTCAGCCATGAGTCATTCTGACAATAATTTGACACTTTTTTTGGGTTAGTTTTACAATAATTTTTTAATCATAGCAAAACTATAATTGTTACTTGACAAGCTCAGGGAACACCCAATGACGTCAATGAAACTATTGTTAAATGTATCCTGATGGCTCCCAGGCCATGATTCCTGGCGTCCTGTTCGAGAGTGCCTCCCTCAAGGCCGTCTCGGGGAGCGAGTGGGAACCACAGGGCAACGTTCGCTCTCTCGGCCTCGTCACGTGGTCGTACTACCTCATTTACATACGGGTTCAATGGTCCGACTTGGAAATATCGCGCTGTGGCTGAAGGTTGCATCGATGGCGATGAGTGATTGGAGACAATACTGCCTTCCAGTCAATGCACATACGACTTAAAGGTAAGCATAAGCATTAAAACGCCGATAAATTTAGCGGATATTCGTCTTATCTACGAGATGCCTACATAAAATGGGTAAAAATCAATTAAATAGCATATTGATGTGCACTGGCTTGATAGAAATCTGCAATAATTACTCAGTGGTAATATAATATTATATTATGTAATGACCTATGGTTGTATTGCTACTATAGAAGTGCTTTGAGGATAATAATTCAGGTTAGTATTTAAAAACACATATTACATTGAACATCCATTGATTACATTCACTGAGAGGAATGGGGGGACCCTGTAAACACGATCAAGCAAGTCAATTGATATTCGTGGCTTTTTTTGTGTAATTAATAATTACCTTTTGCAACTGAATAGAGACGATGGGCCCAGGTCAGAAGTAGAAGGTAGAGATAGAATTAGGGGAATATCATTGAACTATCAGTGTACGTTGGAGAGTCATTGAGAAACAGTAGGGCCTTTGGTCTAATGCCATACCCAGTTGAGATTTGGTTCAGTGGTGTTAAAGTCTTCAAAATTCCTTAGGGGTTAATTGTCGTGATAGACAGCGGGTTGTAGCTGTAATTTAATGTAAAAAAATACTGATATTTCAGCGTGTGATACAAGCTGTGATACAAGATATAACCGTTGTGCTATCTTGTACGACATGACTCTTCGTGTGCCCAAGCCAAGGATAGTGGTCTTGATGCTCCAGGCTCGTCAAGCCAAGCGTGGTGGGAGAACTTCTTTCTGCTGTAGTCTCTGGTAAGAAAGAATTTGCTCATTTCTGCATGTTATTGGTTAGCTAATTGGCGGAGATTGAGAAGACACAGACAGGATTTGAAGGTCGCCCGAAAACTTGCCTAGCCGAAATGTTACATTATGTAGTAACGCGTGCCAAGTAAATACCTGAGGCTAGCCAACCCGGCTACTCCGGAAATGTAAACAAACCCATTTAAATTAAATACCCACGCTAAACGTCTATGGTTTAAAGTTTGACGGTAGTGAAATTTCGGGTCATTCAAATGACCCTGCAAATAGACACACCTAAATCCTGTTATTTTGCAAGCTGGAGACACGTTGGCTTATAAATTAGCGGTACATCAGCATGAAGCAGAGTTCATATTTAAATCTTGGATAATAGATGGTCGATAACGAGATACACGATACGCCTATCACGTTTCTAAAAGAAGAAACAAAATTCAAACGTCACCCAGATATGGCACTGAGTTTTATTTTTGCCACTCATGAGCTTTTTATTCGGCAAGAGGGTTGTCATCGTTTAAAACACGCTTGTGGCGAACCGCAGCCCTACTCCTTTTTCACGCCAACTTGTACTGCCCTTAAGTGTTCCGTTCTGTGGGCCATGGCTTGCCAATAACCCTACTTACCGATTATAGCGCGCCTTCCATATCAGCGACATTGGCCATGGTTATAGCTCTAGCGATGTAATCAGGAAATTGCAAACTCTAACAAAGTTGAGCTGAGATAAGAAAATCTGCGTTGAGATGAGTCATTATCTTCACTGGCCATTGACTACATTATGGCCATAGTATTATGGTGGTGTCCATAACCATTGCCGATTGGACACCAATGCTTATTGGGTACATCTTTTTTTACATTTTTCTCATTCATTTAATGTTTTATGGCCCGTTAACGGCCATAAAACGACTTTAGCAATGCATGTTCTTTCCAAGAGACCAATACTTCTCAATACCTTAAGAAACAATTTATTTTTATTATGCAGCTTACAAAACTCGAAAAAATATTTTAAAATATATCCAGCTATGGACGACATTCTGTAACGCGACAACAAAAAAGTCACCCAAATAGAACAGGCTCTGTAGTCCCTTTATTGACAAACGATAGTAACGCCAATAAATTCGTGCGTTTAAAATTCAAAATATTTTCATTGGTCAACCAAAATCAGCTTCTAGTTTTCTTATTACCAAACGTATGGCCCTGTAGTCATGCCACTTACATTTCGTTTACATCCCGTAGAAGGAATCTTTAGCAATATCCCTACCCTGTCGAATTCCCCTCGCTAGAAATCTTCTTCGTCGTATCCCGCAATCCGTTTGGGAATACCCGTTGGCGCGCGCAACTTTTGTGCAGCCGCTACCGCCGCCAGCGCAGGCGCGGTGAGCTGCCCTTGCGTTTGGCCGGCGATGGCAGTGGCCGAAGGTGCCGCGACGGCGAGTCCCCCGGGGCCCACAAGCGCTGTCGCGACGGGACTCGCTGCCGCGACGCCGCCGATACCGGCGACGGCGATAGCCTGAGGCTTGGCTTGCGCCACTGACGGGCCGGCTTGCTCGTCGTCGGTGCTGTTGTCACCGGGTGGATTCACCCCTGGTGCCTGAGAACACAAGGGAAACATACTCGATTATTGCAAACCAAAGAAATCGTAACGGACCTAAAAAACAGGTAATTATCAGGTCCTCTAGCTCAAACACAACTTTAGACGATGGAGTGAAAGAAACCTTTCAGGAAGGAGGTGGATAATGTCGCCAAATCATATAATATTACTTTAGGCAACTTGATAGCTTTTTGTAACGGATACCCACATCCATCGAAAGATCTGGATCACCGAAACGAAGGTACCTGCTATGACTCTGTGTCAGGTATTCAAAGGGTGGGAAGTGAGAGTTTAGGAGAGAGGTTGGAGAAATTGGGAGTTCTCTTCGACAAGAGTAGGGAACGTGACTACACCAGGTTTCCTCATCTCCTTTCTGGTTAGGTTGGATTCATCATTATCATCCTCATCCTCATCATATCCCGATCAAGCACGGACGCCACATGTCTCTTTGTCGAAACTGTGCGTCGCTAAACGCCAAAAATCAATCAATAGTTCTGCCTTAGAGAAAAGAACAAATGGCAACTGACCAGGGTTGTCGGTGCACTGATGGCCACCTCGTCCCCTTCCCGTCGCACTAGGTAGACTGTCTCGTAGCGTGGCCCCACATTGACTACGTGACTAGGGAGCACGTGGTTCCGCACCACGTGACCCGCCGTTGCGCGGCGTGGGTCAGCCCAGGGGGCCCCTCCCTGTACGGGTGACCTGAAGGCAAAAAAGGTCTTTGAAGGTAGAACCAAGTGAGCTAGGAACTGGGCTGGTATATTTAGGAGGATTGCAAAATTGAGAAGGAAAATAAACAACAAACCGTTGTACTAGAGAAAAATTTCAAAACAAAAGTTCAAACAAATTTTCTGAAAAATAAACTAACAAATACATTTTTAAAAAATTTCAAACATTTTCCATAAGAAATGTCAAAAAAATCAAACGATTTAAAATAAAATTTTTGTTTGTTTTAGTTCTTGTCTAAATATCATAAATCAGGTTGAATCTATTCGTAGATGTGAAAATAGACATAAATGTGAATACCAAAAGGTTAAGAGTCGGCATCCGTACAGTACCTGGTGTCCAATCTGATTTTCTACTTCTTTAATTAATTTTAAACCCAATGAATTTTCCATCAGCTGTCTTTAGGTATCATGTTATATCGGAGACAAACGTTGGGGGGAATACAGCTCGTAAAATTTGAACATGAGCTAAGGGGATCGTACTGGGACATAAAAGCAGAAAAACCTCTCCCATTTAGTTGTCACACGTCAGCAGGAGTCGACAACTCCCATGCTCCATTCGGTTTCGAATTTCGATAAGCTAGCAGAAAGTGTTTACCCCTGGTGCAGCAACAGCAGCGCGTCTTTGCTGCGCAGGAAATCGTAGCTACCAAAGAACTGCGGGGGAAATCTACGCGTGGCGTCGGGTAGCACACCCACTTCCGGTTCGGGGACAGGGCCAGCGTCGGGCGTCTCTAAAGGCTCTCGGTCTGGTGTTGCGATGGCGGCGAGCTTGAGCGAGAGGAATAAGGAAAACACTTCTGAATTGCGCCTGGATCCTTGAGGCTGGATTCGCTGAACTCCTTCAAAAATCCACGGGGCAAAATTTTGGGTATTTATGTATTGCCGATATAGCAGGTATACATTGCACTTGAAATATTGCTATTCACATTGCATGTTAAAGGTAACTGATAGGTAAAAATAATTTTAGAATTTGCCTCCGTGTACCTTGTCTGTGGAGTCTTCGGGTGCTGCAACCGTTGTCGATGGCTCTTCAGCTACGACAGCAGCTGTGGGAAGCTCGGCAGGTAGCACGACAGGAATTTCAACGTCGGCCGGTGGTGGGTTTTGTGGCTCTGCCGGCGCGACTACGGGGGTGTCCGGCTGGGGGCGGAAGAACCCAAGTAGCTGACCCCAGAAGCCCGGTCCTGCTGGGGGCGGTTCAGGGGCCTCCCCTATAACTTCGTCGCTTCGCGGAGGCAGCAGCAGTACGTGCGAACCTAGTGGGTAAAAACTGGGGACAGATAGACAGACCATGGTCAAAATAGACTCGAAATGCGCATTTTCATTTACGCTAAGGTGACGGACAGTTGCAATCTAATTTCTGGAACTATAATGACAAGGAATTATTGGCTGTTACCCTCGAATTGTCTTCGAATTTCTGCTCAAATTTCTAGAAATGGTGCATAGTTTCTGTTTGCCCGACTGATTGCACGGTATTCCAAGGAAATCAAAAAGTTTCTGAAAAGTTTTACTGCCGATTTACTCAATTGCAGAAGAAATTCTTCCGTAATTTGACGAGGGCACGGTAAATTTGTTTTGCCACCTCTAATTTGAGAGATTTGGTAGACGAGTAACAGAGATAAAAACAAATAATGGATCGGTCGGGGAGCAGCCATTTCACAGCCCTCCTTTTCCGTGACTCGCCTTGCTGCGCCTGGCTGCGCGACGTACAGCGGCTGCGCATGGAATACCAGCTGCGGCGCTGCCTGCGAGATAACAGCAAGCGCTAACACAAGGACTAGCGGACTCAGCTTCAACTGCAAAAAGACGATGGCATGGAATGACCCTGAAACAAAACTAGTTTATTTTTTATAAGAAAATCTATGGGAAGTTTTATGGTAAATTCAAGTTTCTTGTAAAATTCAACTAAGATCGCATCCAGACGAGTCCATTTTAGTCAGTTACTTTATGAGATGTGATGCAAATTTGCCGGTGTTCCAATTCTGACACACTGTTTAAATTTTTGTCTTCTCCGAGATACCTTGTGCAATGGAGTCTTGCCAGCACAACATGTCGATCACTATTCAGAATTCAAGTCTTGTCTTCATGCTTCAGGTAATTTATAAGCGTACCTTGTCACCCACCCACGGAGTCTGAATAATAAGCATATGTTTATCGAAAATGAGCCACCATTTGATGCGTTCTACTTTATGTAACTGAATTTTTTTAATGGATGCTTGAAGGTTTTATGTCATGATGGACGCCATTAGACAGAATGAGAGTTTTAAATGGAGATGAGCAATAAGCTGCACTAGTAAACAAGTCTGGTTATTCTTAATTGATGAGAGGAGTATGCTACTAAAGTGAATCCTTAAGTTGCGAATGTATGCAGGGTGGAAAGTGAGGGCAATGCATATTTCGAAGACGCACTAAGTATGGCCGTTTATTAAAATGTGATCTTTTTGCGTATTGTATACTCATGCACATCCAGTGATGTGGTGAAGTGGTCACCACATCCGGATAACGCAGTCCACCCACTCTGACCGTAACCCCACTTCTACAACTTAGGGGAGTTAATCATATTCATTTTACTAGATCTGTTGATAAAGCTAAAGGTGATACAATTACACTGTTGACAAAGAAATTTGGAATGCTTGAAATCAAATGTTACAAGATTTAATGTCTAGAACATTTTTGAAAATACCATAAATTCTCTTCCCCCCCCCCCCCCCCTCCCCTCACCACCTATTTGCCACTCACGGGGCCTGAGGAAAATTACCATATTCGCACCATTTTTCAGCTATTTAATCCCATTCCCCTACGAAAAGAACAAATACAACGAGCGAGGTTTTTTAGGTACCACACTGTTCTCCAGCTATGAGCTGTGATTGAATTATAAAAAAAAAAAACAAGTTGCCACTCGGGTCGGTCAAAACGCCTTTACCGTCGACTACTTCACGTACTTACCTCGAACATCTTAGTAAGCTATTGTTGACACGTGTGATTTATAAGAAATATGATCCTCCACGACACCACTGGGGCGTACTGCAATCGTGAACGGGCACCACCCAAAAGCTTTGCCTGGCGTAGGCGTCCAAGCACTCACCATTATCGCTGCCGGGACGCTGGCTGGCGAGCCGAAGAGATGATGCCGACCTAGGGCAACGCGTCGACTCTTATAGCGTCATCCGCGTCCATGCGCAGCAGCCGACAATGTCTCTGAGCGAAAGGGTGGGGGAGGGGGGAGGGCGCATCGGCTGCACTCTGCAAGCACCGAGCCAGGGAGTCAAAGAACTCGGAACAGGTTTGACAGGACGCCGATCTTTGATGCAAATGTGTTGTTTGTGCGAGGGGTCGCTGGCTTGGGTGGGTTTGACCTCAGGGCTGAGGATTATGTGTTCATTTTTGGGGTTCCTGGTGGTGGTTTTGATTGTTGTGGTAGTTTTGCGGAAAATGAATGACGGGGATTTTGTCCCTCTTGAACTCTACGAGGATGAGGATGGCTGGATTATTGGGGATATAGTTCGAAATTAAGCCAATTTTGAAACTAAATTGTTTCGGTTCTGCAGTTGCAACCGTTAATTCCAAGCTGTAGAATCCATCATTAGATAGTGTGTCTTTTCAGTTTTTTCGTGGATTCGATATCTCGCTGATAGTCAACCGAACAGGATGGATGACAAACAATAGGAATAAATACGTGTGTGGAGAGTGGAGTCCTAACAACCAGAGAAAATGATCAAATGTCACCTTATTTTCGTTGTTAACATACCATATATTTCAACATGAGAGCAGTACAAAAAGTTTTCCACATTCTCTTAAAAGTTGGTTACAGCAACAACAACAAAACATATAATTTTCCTACCCTTGGGAAAACCATGGGGAAATGCCAGACACATATTTCCATTGTGAATTCGATAATATCATCACAGTAAGTCAACGATCGCAGGTGTAGCTGACGTTCCGTGGAGCATGGCAAAGAACCAAGTTAACAAGGCAAGTTTGAGGCAAGTCTCCAAGTACATCCATATGGAGGCATTGTCATTTGAAAATCATAGAAACTTTGGACCACACTATGTGTGGTTTCATTTAGCAACATGATGTATGAAAGTCATTACAGGTTCGTGATTTATTTAAATAAGCAGCTGAAAATGAATTATAAATTTTGTTTAATTATTTGTATTTTTCAAGTGTCAGTAAGGATTTAGTATAATAAATAGAAAATATCCGTAAAGGCTTGAACACAAAGCCAGCTTCCAAGACGCCGAATTTACTTTCAAATTTTAAGGAGATTACATTTGCCTCACGAGGAGTGGACTACTATTTGCCCGTACTCGACCTTCCCGGGGTGCGACACCCTCACGTGAGACGTAGCTGGTCCAATGGGTCCAACCGACATTTTCTTGATGTCTGCGGGTAGACCGTTCAAGCCATCATACTGATACACGTAATACGGTTGCACAACGGGAATCTGGTCAACGGCCAGTGGATATCCGTTGAGGAAATACTGCGGCCCGTAGTGTAGTGGCGCTGAGAAAGGCGGACCTGAGCCGTGGGAGGCTGCGACAGGACCTCCGAGGCCGGGAAGCGTGGAGAGGGTCGCAGGGGACAGGGGCACGCCGGCGATGGCGATGGCTACCGGACGGGCAACGGCCAGACCCGCTGGACCAACAATCGCTGTTGCGACGGGCTTGGAGGCAGCGACGCCACCGACGCCGGCGATAGCTGTAGCAACTGGACGAGCCTCGGCGACGGAAGCACCTGGAATTAAAATATGGAGGGTCGGTACACATCTCAAGGTCGATAGTTGGGGGGGGGGGGGGGGGGGGGGGGGGGGGGGGGGAAGGGGGTGTTTTAAAGTGTAAATAATCACAGAGATTTTGTGAGTGTGTCATGCACTTGTCACTGTCATCCTTACGAAAGCTTTTGCGTTCACAAAAACAAAAAAATAGTATTTGGTAGCTCAAGGGTATAGTTAGTATATCATTTTGATTGATTTTCTTTGAGACGCATTCTGCATCAAATGGTTTCTTATACGAAGCGATTTAAGCGACAAGAAGAGGCTCCCCATTGGATTGATCCCTTCTACCAAGGAGTAAACTGTAGTGGAAAGGGAATAGGGTAATAAGCTGACCTGGGGGCGGCTTTGAGATTACCACGGTGTCACTGAAGTCGGCGGGGGCGTGGGGGGGCTCCATTTCCTGCCCCACGTCTTCATCCTCCTTCGGTCGCCATGGGCTGACGCCCCTCTGCCGTCCCTCGACCTGCAGACAAACAAACATACTCTCCAGTATTCACTAAAATCTTATTGGATACGTGTTGAAGTAAAGCGCAAATGAAATACGTCAAGAGATTTTCAATTTTAAAAATTAGTTGACTCTCTTGCCTCAATTATGTGAGAGTTATGGAAAAGTTGAAAGTCCATGCTTATCAGATGATCTTACATGCAATTGTTTTACTTGTATTCCAATGATTTTTGGATGTAACGAAAGGTATTGTCATATTAAACGACTAGGCTATTGACCTTACAAACGACCATCAGGCTGCAGGTACATCTTTGATAAATCATTCATTGAGAATATTCGAAATAAAAGATGACCATGGAACATGAGCGTCGACTGGATTAGTCTAGGGGCCTTCAACTTTTGGGTCCTTCAACGCTCAGCATACATTTCTCAAATTTACCAAATGAGCAATTCCACAGTCGGTGTTATCCGCCACCGAATGCTATGAGACTCTAACTTCTGCCAACACAATGAAACGAAACGTTGGCAATCTCGTTACACAGATTTTACCACCTGGCCGTCGATCAAGACTCATTCGCAAGCATCAGGCACCCTGTCAAACTATCAAAATCTGGTGGCTCGCTACGCAATGTCTTTCTTGTCGCAGCACGCACCGACGTAGTTACGCCAGCCATTTCGATGGCGCGTGAGAAGCGAAGCCAGCCAATCAGCGCGCGTGTTTTGGCACTGGCCAGCGCCTAGTGAAAACTGCCCCAGCGCCAAGTAAGTCAAGGTTCCCTGCAGAGTCTGAAAGGCATTTGCAAGCGCATCGACACACGGGGTTTGGCCGCGGAGCCAGAAAGGTCTTCTAATTTACTCGCACATACGCGAAGCAGTTGTCTGGAAATTTACAATTTTGAGACAAACCCGTTCTGACGAAACGAGGGTGGTTTGAGATGAAGCAAATTAACTAACTGCGGGAACCTGTGAACGCTAGCTAAATATTGAATTTCATAGATATTTGACCCCTTACTACATTTCCATCGATGTGTTTCTCCAACCGAACGGTTTGGCATGTTGGAAACACCGGTTCTCGTTAGATCACCGAAGTTAAGCAACAATACGCTGAGTCAGGTATTGGATGGGTGACCATCAGACACATGACCAGTTCTGTTCGGGAGGGAGGCTAGAGGGATGAAAGTTAGTACAGCAACTTCATTCGCCTTGCTTATCAACCTCTCGACAGCATGGTTTGTGGAGGAATCCTGCTGTTCGAGTTGTACCGTCCTTCGGAAGGGACGTTAAGCCGGTGGTCCCCTAGGTTGATCTTCGACAGGAGTAGGCTACGTGCCGGCACCGGGTTTTCCCTCCTCCCTTCTAGGCTAGGTTAGGTTCATCATCATCCTCATCATCATCCACTCATCCACCGACACCGTTAGACCAGTGCCGCATGGCCAGATGTCAAAACAGTGCGTCGTTAAACACCACAAACAAATAAATAAAATAAATGTGTTTCTCCATTGAGCACATTACTTTTAAAAATTGGGATTTGTGTGGTGGGGTAATGGTTGGCAGAATCGTTTCCAGAATGCGTTTGACAACATTTTATTCAACATATAAATAAGTTACAACATCAACAAGACAAAACAGCAAAGCGTAATATTTAATAACGACGTGTCCGACGTCGTCGCATCAGCTACTGGCCGATCACCGTGATAATGAGATCCGAGAACGCCTTCGCAAACCCTCCGGGTCCCGCCACTGCGACAGCACTGGGATCAAAGACTATGTCGACGTCGCCAGCACCCTCTTGGAACAGCGCGTGTGCGACCGGCGTCGCCACTGCAGATCCGCCAGCTCCTGCCTGCGCCGACGCCCGCGGGCGCAGCTCGAGTAACGTTGCCGACAGCGCCTTTCGGATCTTGTTGCGTTCTGCTGCAATAAGCTGCGCGTTCCCTCTGGCAATGTTCAGGTTGTGTCTGCGGTAGATGTCGTCGTCGGGGACGTGGAGAGCAAGAGCGGCCTTGTGGAGTGCGAGCGCAGCATCAGACTGGGCGACGCCATGCGCAGCTGTCTGCGCGTTCTGTCTCTGCGTTGACTTGCGAGGTACTTGCGCTGCCTTGCGGTTGCTTGACGCGGGTCTTAGCGCGAATGGCGGTGCGTTTCGGTTCCCTTGCACTGCTTTGTGGAGGTCCAGCGCTGCCTTGTGAATTCTAAGCGCTTCGTCGTGGTCTTCAGGTCGAGGGACGTTGTCTTTGGGTGGCGTGCGGCCGTAGGGTTCTCGCCTACGCGTAACAGTGGAGGTAGGCGCAGACTCGGGGAGTTTTTGAGCGGCAGCGATTGGCAAAGTGAGTGGGGCGCGTAGATCGTGGCGCGCAGACTCGAACAGGGATGAGGCGAGCAGTTCGTCGCGCATCGTGAAGAGGTTCACGAGGCGTCCGCTGCGGCGGCGCTGCACATCGGACCTACGTCATAACGACCGGGTCGGTTAAGAAGAGCACTACAAGATCGACTAGCATGCGTATCTTCTGGTAACAAGGTGAGGGAGGTATCGCGGTCGTGATTCGTGCAGTGGCCGCTAGGCGTCGGCCGGGTGGAAATAGACGACGGGTCCGTACGCGACCACGCGTCCTCCGACGGCGCGGGGGTCCCCGGCACGGGGCTCCGACTCGCTGGGGGAGAGGGCGACGACTTTGCCCCCTGGACCGACAATTGCTACCCCTTGGGGCCGCGTGTAGGCCACACCTCCCGGCCCGACGATAGCGACGCCCCCGGGACCGGCCGTAGCGATGCCACCGGGTCCCGCGATGGCGACACCACCGCGGCGCACGACCAGGCGTCGGATTATAGGGCCTTGTGGTGGGGCGGGCATGCCGATAGACCCCGGGGGGTACAAGATTCCCAGCGGAAATCCTGTCCCCAGAGGATCGACCGAATCTTGAGGGACGCCAGCTCCTACGGGATACTGCGACCCTAGGGGAAATGCCGGTCTCTGCGGAAATCCAGGCACAATTGGGAAAGCGTTTTGCGGGACCCTCGCAGTTCCGTAGGGCAACGTCTGGTTGGTGCCGGTTGAGTTTCCACCTTCGCTACCATCTTCGTACATTACTTCCACATCCGGTTTGTTGGCGTCCTCACCGCCGTCGTCCTCATCGTAGTCGCCTTGCTGTTTGTCGTCGTCATCTTCATCGTCATCGTCCTCGTCAAACGTCTCTAGTCGGGCTCCTGTGCTGTTTCCTCTCGCAGTGGTGTTGTCAACAGGAAACTCTCTGGACTCAATGTTCAGGCGTTCGCTGGCTTTGGTTTCATTCGTTTTGGCTTCGTCAGTCTTCGCAAATACGGTCTTTGGCTCGTCTATGTTTTCATCTTGAAATATTGTCTTACTTCTACCTTCAGCGCTGTCAACTGTCTTTCCTCCCACTGACTTAGGTCCTCCTAAAATCATGTCACCAATCGTCTTGACTTCATCCACTTTACTCTCTTCTGCTTTGGCGAGTCCAGTCTGTGCGACGACTCCATCAGCCTTCCCCTTGCCTCTAAGGGCGATGTGCGCACGTAGCGCAGCCTCCCTTTCGGCAACATCCTCCGCTTGATCGCGCCAGTAAAACACACTGTAAGTGGGCAACGGCTTCCCTCCGACCCACTTCTGGTTTAAAATGGAGCCCAAGTCTAGTTCGACGCTCCTGGCGATCTCGATGCGAGGGTAGACGAGCACTCGCGACGCTCGGGTCCCGTCTGGTCTTTCAGCCGTCGCGTTGGCCGTCGCGTTGGCCGTCGGGGTGGCCTCTTCGGGTGGTGGCACGGAAAACGGCGGGAAATACGGCCAAGACAATTGGCGGGATCTGACGTAGTCTAATTTCTGATTTCGATCGTAGGATAGCCCTTGATGGTATCTTGACGGAGCCTGAAGGAAAAGCTCTGGGTTTCTACTTTCCCAGTCAATCGACCTCATCAGAGGATACATCGGCATCGGATACGAACGCGTCGGTGGGTAGTGCAGGCGACCTCGCACCCCGGATGGGGAGGGGTAAAAGTACCCTCCGAAGCTCCCTGGCTCAAGTCGCGCGCCCCCCGAACGCGCCCGTGAGGCGACGTCAAACGACGCCCATCTAAAACAAGGCGCACCGCGTTCAGACTTCATACCGACGTCTTCTGGCTCGTCCGGGGCAGGGCGGGGAATGAGATGAAGATGGTCTCTTTTCACCGTAACTTTGCCTCGAGCTCCGTTGTGCATTGGCACTTGCTAACTAAGTATGTGCCCACTTGCATTTATGTGTCAAGAGTCTTGAACCAGTCAAACGGAATCCAGTTTGATCATTTAGTCGCAACGGATAAACGACTCCGTCGAGAGCACCGTTAAGAACACTTACATGTCACCAGCACTGTTTAAATATGTCACTGTTTATTTTTCGACTGTGTTTGTTACACTTTTTGTATCAACCCCGTATGTTCTGCAGGACTACCACAGAGCAGCGAGCTGAGCATAAAGTGGCGCGCATCAAGTCAGCGCGCAAAGAAAAACTTCATAACAGTTTCTCAATAAAAATCGCCACGGTACGGCCTCTGCTATTGGTCCAGTCAGAACTCAGGGTCACATTTGGTGCTCCCTTTTTTGCGGTTCAGATCAAACGCTTCAAATCATTATGCAAAACCGTCGAGAGAGTGTTAGTGGCATGGTATATAAGCCAAATTATGCTGTATGCTATGCTAAATTGCTTGACTATGGCTTTGAAAACCCAACCACTACCATGGTTCCATGTGGAAAAAGATTCCTCGTTACTAATTCCACATCACCTGGACACGCGGTATAACCAACCAAAGCCTGAAGGCACATAGATTTTACTTACACTCTTTTTAAATTTTACCGACAACTTGCTCTGAAGTTCTCATAGGGATTCAAGCACGGCATTGATGGGGCATTTAAGCTGAAAGTGTTTAATCTACTTTGTATTCGTGTCTGCAGCTAAACTGGAACCCACTGCCAGAATAAGTTGCAATATATTTAATTCGGAAACTCACTGCCATTGTTGTTCATCGCCATTCCGAATATTTCCTGAGGCACCAAAACCGTTGGGACGCGCAGTGATTGACGTCGCCGTAAGTAACACTGCCAGCGCCTAAAAAATAAAAAATTTCAACGAACATCAGCAAAGCAGAATAAAACGAAGTTGAAAACGCCAATTGGCTTAAAACTAGTGTTTTCGGTCAAAGTTTGACGCTTTTTGGTTCTAGAGGACTCTAATATTGTGTTTCATCGATATTTCTTTTTCCAGTATTTGATTGAATTTCTGCTTTTGACACTTCAACTGCCTCGATCCCTGCATGAGCGTGATAGCCCTGACCATTCATCCAAAGCCAAACATACGCTACTTAGACCACCCTAGAGTAGATTACATGCCGCCAATACCAATTTGTGACCCAAGTCGACTATACCTTGGTCCCTGTCTGTATTGGCTCTCGCCTTGCTATAGGTACCAACTGTTGTTGACTAAAAGGTGGCTGCTCTTTGCCGCGCCTCTGCACACAAGCCCCGGGGATCAAGTACCATCCATAAGCGGCGCTAATTCTTTAGAAATATTCAACACAACGCCCTGACGGTAATGGCATTCTCGCATGTTTGTCTCCCCTATACGTGTGCGCTCTCTGCGCTACTAGAGGAAACTTCTGAACGACCGCCAAATCACATGGTGCCGCTGGAAACGCACGATTTAGACGATACGTTTATCCCTATTGCGATATATCGCTGTTCTGATATGTGTTCTGGCCGAGTGGGTTAACATTGTCTTGCAAAGGCGGCGGCTCGAGACAAAGTGCTCGCTAACCTCTCTGCCCTCTATCATCAGGGTCAAAGACCGCTACGCGGCGCAGTGAGGACAGCCCGCGGTGCAGCAATTAGTTGAGTCAACACCTCTGCAAGACCCTCGTGCAGCAAGTGTGGCGCCAGTAAAATTATAAAATGCCACTTGGAACATTGTCAAGAGATTGTATCTCGTGAATCTACCTGGGAGGGTTAACAACAGACGATCGAACCCTATCATCATATTGCTGTAAGTGATGATCATATATTTTTGATTATTGTAACAAAAATCATTACTCTGCAGAACCCTCGTGCAGTAAGTGTGGCGCTAGTAGCATTTTAAAATGTCGGACGTCCGCTCGAGACTTTTTCAAGATTTTACGTCAGACTATTGCCACAACTGATCATGAAGTATTTTTGAGCTTTGTAACGAAAGTCACGTTAACTCTGGGTGATTGTCTATCTCTTTGGATGATTTTCCATCTCTTGTGGTCCTTCGAGAAACCGCATGTCGACAAAGGTGCTGATTTGCTTTGGTCAGCGGCTGCAGTTTGGGAAATGGCTCCCGTATAGCCTCATTCAAACGCATATTTTCGTATTCAATCTCGATACTTCGGGGCATCGTAAAATGTAGAGCACTTATGTCGTTATCGAAAGTGTTAGATAATTTGTTTTGACTCGGTTTTTTTTCGAAAACCAATTGGATAATTCCCTAATTTGAGCTCCATATTAGGATCAATATACCTGTGTTAGCTTCATACGTGTTCTGGAAATTCAAGTGCATCAATTTCATCGATGAGAGCGGCGACCTACAAAAACTAGTCGTGGAACAGACTGTAATAGAGACGCTGGTCCAGGTCAAGCACTCGGGAGTCGCGTTTGCCCGACGAAACTAGTTTGCCGAAATCAAGTGCAACGACATGTTATCGCCCACAACGACTGCGCCCATATTTGCGGGGGGGATCGAGCAAAGGTCGTACTATATCAACAGCTCGTGTCCTCGCAATAATTTATGCCTTGGCTAAAGTTCATAAACATTATATCATGTTCTGTACCTCAAACCTAGCCGACAAAAAAATAAAAATGTGCCAATGACTTCTAAGGATGTCGTATTACTTAACAATCAATTATTTCAAACAATAGGCCCAAAAAATGTGTACCGGATGATAATAATTTGAATCAGCTTCACGGAATTGCCGCCTCTCGAGTTCAAGAGCAAGCCTTTGTATGCGAATGGGGTCTGGCATTTACATGGAGGGCCCAGGTTGTGACCAGCAATCCTGTTCGTTAGGTGTGCTAAGAAGTGTCAGAATATACATTTCAGATCAATATCAAGGTCCAGTCACTCTCGACTCGCATGTTCTAAGATAACCGTTGTAAGTACACTGTGTGCATTTGCTTGCATTCGAGATCGTAAAGAAACTGCACCTACAGTCATGCGCCTCGTAAACAATAAACAACTTTGCCGCTATCTCTAATGCATTTTGCTGCATTTAAAGATTCTCTGGATGGCCACCGTTGAGGCTGCCAAAAGCCACACAAAAAAAAACCCTTCGAAAGATTAGTCCAGACACGAAAAACTTACAAGAATTGCGATCGCCATGATTGATTCCAGGATCGATGAGCGGCAAGCAGAAATGTGGACGACGCCGTCCCTCTGAAGGCAATGACTGCTCGTGCTCCAGTCAGATGCCCGCTCTTTATTGCAACTTCCCTCTCGCTCTCTGTTGTCGCCGCCTCACTCGCTCTCACACCTTGACACTGGTCCAAGACGAACACGCGGCCCGCGACAAGGAAGCGACCGACGGCCGAAGACTCGCACACCGTCAACGCCGTTGGTCAGGCCGGGGTTCGATACCGGCTCTCTGTCAACACTCTAACGCCGACAACTTGTTGGAGGAGTTCAAGTGGTATTCTGGAATGACCGACATACAATCTTCCGAAGGCTGGTTCTAGTTCAGTTTTAATGGTTTCACATATTTTCCCTGAACTGCCGTGTGAAAAATATGACGGTTCAATTTGCGAATTGGGTGCTTTGATAGTTTGTTAACGTTGCTTTTACCTTCTAGTCATAAACACACTTCAAGATGAAACTTTTTTCATTTGCTTGAATTCATTTGATTGAATTGTGCATGACCTTGGGTCCTTCAATTATATCGCTCTATCACCATTGCTAAATCTGTTGAACGAATGCGATTTGTGTTACTGATAAAATCAGATCATATATGATTGGTAAAACTCTCCTCATTGGAGAACACATTAACCTGTTCACGATTTGCCTAATATCTGAAAAGTAACAGATAAAAAGGGAAGTAATAAGAGGGCAAGCTGTAATTAGGCTCATGCATGAATTATATTCGCACAAAGTAGGTAGGTGAGTTTAGTGCCGTCGTGACTGGGTTGCCCCACAGTGGTTCATGCTCTCGTCGGCTTCCTGGTGTTGACACTGCGCTCTTGGCGCGCTGATACAGACGTAGGTGACGCCACTAGACGTCGCATAGGGTCGCCTCCTAAGACAGATTCCGATCGACGAGATTTCGGGTGCGATTCTTGGCCCTGGTGTCCGTTATGCAAGGCGAAGTCCAAACTTCGCGAGAAAGTGCTGACGAAATTGGTTCGTGATTCGTAACATTTTTGAACTAATTAAGCTGTGAACCAATTTGAATTGGAACCGAAGCTGGGGCGACGGAGGTTGCTGGCTGCATGCCGAACGGAGCGCGCAACCCAGGAAGCCGAGGAGACCAGAGTTGCGACAAAAGACGACGTCTCAGCGCACGTCTTAGATGTTAGGAGGCCGTTGACGGCATGTCGCACTCGTTTAGGATTTCGTCAAAACAGAGTGACACTTGCGTATCAAATGTTTCGCAGTCTTGCTTTCGATTATGTCTAACGGATTTTCAAGTGTCTGGTCGACACATTTTAATCGTTTGCTGTCGAGCTACTTGATTATTTTTGGAAGTAAAAGTGCCAGAATGTGATTCCTCTTTATATTTTGTATATTTTTATTATTTTCGTTATATTTTTTATTCTGGGAATATCTGGCTTATGCGTGCATCGATACAGAAACAGAGGGTTGCAGAAATAGTCGTGACAGTTTAGAAGAGGAACTATGTCAGTAGTTGCCTGGAGTGATAGTGGAAACTCTCAAACAACCACCTGAATTTCCTGTCACTAGGATCGAATCTTAATCCTCCTATATGTAATGCCGACACGATTTGATGATAATCTAGCATTTAAAACCCCTAACATATTAAAGCTTATGTGAACCGCATGCCAGGACAGTATACCACTAAATATCGCTCAAATCAAAAGTCAGGATAATAATACTAATAGTGCTTTATTGTCTCTTTGATCAAAAAGATATGAGTCAACAAAAAAAAAAGTAGAAACAGACGATCAATAGTCTGAAACATTAGAACAAATAAAAACACATTAAAAACACATATTCATATTCATGTTGTTTATTTACAAATTGGGCATTGGGTTGGTCAGAGATACATAGGTACATAAAAAAAATTCTAAATAAAAAGTACGAAATACAAACATGCACAAAATACATGATACATGAACACAATTACCAATTAATTCGTTGTATGAATAAAAACAATTCGTTATTAAGAAGTATCTGAGCTTTTCAGCGAAGTCTTGTTTCATTCAGCTGATAGCTTGCTAAAGGAGCGGACTCCTACAGCGATAATTCCTATCGTTTGATATAAAATGTATTTACAAATATTTACATTTTTCATAATATTCGTCAGTAGAGTAAAAACAGTAACACAATAAAAATTCTTTTAGTTTATAATTAAAAGTATTCTCACTGCTAGCTTTAATCTGTGTCGGGAGAGCATTGTACAATTTGGCTCCAGCATAAAGAGGGCCTTTAGTTAAAATTGAGAGATGGTGTTTTGCTAGGGGAAGGTTTCCTGTCTTCCTAGTGTCATGCGGGTTGCTTTTAGGAGGGGCTGTTTGTTTGTTGTTGTATACAAAAATAATGCAGTTGAATATATATACACATGGTAATGGTAGAATATGAAACTTTTTGAAAAGGGGCCGGCATGAGTCTTTAATGAATATATCGACACAAGGGTCACTACTGGTCTTGACCATTATGCGGATTGCTCTCTTTTGTATTTTAAAAATTCTATTCGCTTGAGCACTGTGGCCCCAGAGTATGATGGCGTATTGTAAGTGGGAATGGATGTTGGCAAAATAGACCATCTTGACGGCGGTAATTTCGGTGATGTCCATGAGGCGTCTGATCAGATAGCAGCCCGCTGCTATCTTTGGAGCAATGTAGTCTATATGGCTACCCCATTTAAGATTGTTGGTCAGCTTGACACCTAATAGCTTCACTTCTGTTTTCTCTTCTATTGATTTCCCTTCGAGGCGAACTAGAGGGCTGCTAAGATGCTTCTTGTGGAATGCTTTAAAATTAGGGCTCATAGGGCTCATGTCATTCCTATTTGGTACAAAGAGATTGGTTTCATTGTTGCCTCTTAACCTGTGTTCATGTTTTTCCACTCTTATCGCTACTTGTTTGTTCTTAATTACGTACATTGTAAATGTAAAGACTGGGCTGTGGTAAGATGTTGCATTTTTTAAATAGCGATCTGCACGAGTCCTTGTTAAACGTTCCCGGTGTGGTTGGGTCATAGCTCACCTTAGCCAAGCTCCTAACAGCTCGCTTTTGAAGGATGAACAGTTTAGATGCCGACTTTGAGTGACCTCACAGGGCAATGCCATAGCTAAGTCTTGAATGAACATAAGCAAAGTAGACAGACATATGATCAGTCTTCAAAATATTCAGTAGTAGAATAATAACACTAGTCAATAAGATATGTCTTTAAAGTCGATTTAAAATCTGTGTCGTTTTTTTAGCAACAATTAATTAGGTAGCTTATTAAAGAGGTTACGATTTGCTAGGATCGTTGTTAGGTGGAGGTGAAAACTGTATAGTTATTGTCATCTTTGTGCATTACTGTCCACAACACTGAGCGAATGCTTGATTTGATTTGGTCCTGTGATAGAGATGTCCCTAAAAATTATTGACGCTACTAGCTCTACCTTTCGGACATCGGCGGAAATATCACGAACTACTCGGTCGCCGAGATTTTTCTTGTGTCTACTAGAGGCCGCCACCAAGGATACTAAACGAGTTTAAATTGTTTTAAATTATAACCGAACTATCAAGTACGATTTGCACTGGCGTATATTTAATGCAGGATGTCAAACAATCAAGAAAACGCTTACAAATGGGTTGATTGTGAACATTTGTGAATCAATCGTAAGTCAAGGAACAAAATTCCGTCGCATCTTTCGTTCGTTTTACTTAGTCTCAGAACTATGTTTGCTGCGCATGTTTGAGATGGAGATTAAGATGCACGTGTAAACGACGGAGCTCAAATGTTCTGGTCACAAAAAAAAACTTACGACGGCATATTTTATGGATGAAAGCAATGTCATGACATGAAAACAATGCCATGGACCCATCCATGCATTCATCCTTTTAAGGCGGCGTCTTGTAACTAGATTACCTTTGTGATGAAGTTACCAAGACAGCAACACCTTCCGGTAGAATGTTTATTGTCTCAACTCTCGGTGCATGCAAGTGAAGGAATAAACCTTGGCAGATCAGATACCTAGAGCATGTTTGAAATGTAGATGACACACATGTTACATTATTTTACTTTGATCTTGACGATCCTTCTGTATGACCGTATTCTTATGTAATATATGCATATGTTCGTTACTTTCAAATTGGTTTCAGCCTCATAGTTGTTTTGGTAAAATTGGTGTGAAGGATATGTTATTTAGTTGCAGTGTTTCAGTGATTCGTTAAGAACCTAACAATCCGTTAATTTGTTATTTGCTTGGCAACAGCCAAACAGAAGGTGTTTATGAATACATGCATTGACCTTTGTTTGTTCCAAACTTTTTGTGACAATTTTTCGGTCCATCAGTGATGACCTATAAGCGTAAAAATATTTTTTTTTGTGCGTTTTCACAACTGTGAATGTCGCGTTTTATGCCAGACTACAACAAAATTATTTGAATTAGAGTCAGCGATGTAGTATAATCAAGCTCGATCACGAAAACAGGTCCATTAGTCTGGAAACCCCACAAGTCTGGACACACTTGAAAGAAGGTATGATTTATTGTGATACTAAATGTGCACGCCACCAAGGACACCTACCAGCAAACTTTGAGAAAAATTCAAATCCAGTCTCGGGGTATGCAAAATAACACGGCGCGCATTAAAACGTCTTGGTTGATGGCATTGGGTTGCTGATCTCATAATTGAGTGCCGAATCTTAATTACAATCTTTTATATACTTGCTGGCAGGATGGCTGCTTGCTGGTAGGTTGGCTGCTTTCTGGGATGTGCACCCTGTTGACCAGATGCTCTGAATGTGTTGCTTTCCGTGATTTAGTATGCAAATTTCTGAGCTGTATTAATTGTTACGTTACGCATGAAGCATACTTCAAAAACTAAAAACCAATGTTGTATTCCAACCAATTACTGATCACTAATTGCTACCAAGGCTCGTGGAGTGTTTACCTCATCGGTGGTAGCACGCATGGCTTGCCACTGGACGATCCAGTCTCCTGTCCAGAGATCGTCACTTGCTACCTGTGAAACGTACTCCATCTGTTCCATTTAATTCGGTACCACGTCGTTTTAAAAACTTTGCTCTCAAGTTTTAGAAAAAAAAAACACATATCATTGTCAGCATCAAAATATAGCTGACCACGATTCTTTTTCGCTTTCACCAACACCTCTGCGATACTCTTCGTTTGTAAAATAATGGTCGGGTGTATTTTTAGATTTTACTTCTAAGTGTTCTGGGTTCGACCAAGCTCAATGCAGAACCAAGACAGGTTCTTGTCGCCTTCTGTTCATTACCTCGTCCTATAGATGCGTCTGTCCTCATCATTAGCATTCAGAATGCAAAAAGTTTCTTCGGCCATCAATTTTCCGGTCCCCACTGCCCACAAGACCAATTCCAAAGCACTTTTCAGCTTCCTCAACACAAGCTGCATGAAAAAAAAATGTACTCAATTCTTATTTTAACAAAATTACTAAACGCAATTTTATTTTGTCTTCAGAATTTGCATCGCCGATGGATTCCGCGGGCGTCCCGTGCCCCTCTACGACGCTGGAGGTCAGACGAGCCCGTAGCCCGCGGCGTCGCGGCGCTGACCTTGAGCAAACAGGTGAAGGCGAGCGGCCGGCGTCGCGCGCACATCCACGGCACTGGTCCGCACAGCCTCACAGACTCGCATACGGCACACTTCGCGAGCAATTAGCGAGCGCGCAAGTGTCAAAGTGACATTCTATAAGACTGTTACGAACGCGCTCGTGTTACTTGTCAGGTACAACTATATTTCAAGTGTTTTATGGTGTCATGAACTCTAGTGGCACTCATTGATTACGTTTCTGTGTGTGTCGTCAAATGGCACGAAATTCTATGACAAGTGTTTTGTGTGGTAGTCCAGGGTGAATAAATTGGATTATACGTTCAGGTAAGTCATTACATTATTTGATTCTTGGCCAGAATACTCTAACGTATATTCGAGTGTCTGTGAATTCACCATGCTGCCATGGAGTTCCGGGCATGACCGCGAAAAATTGGTCAGTGACTGAATGTTTTGTGGATACATTAATCAGACAGGTATACACTTTAATCTCACTTTTCGAAAGAAAACCTATTTTTGCATGAGATAATATCGTATCAATCGATCACACCATATACTTCCAAACTTCCTCATTCACTACAATCGAAGTAAAACGTAAAAACAAACTTGCCGAACAGTCCAAAACCAAACAGTCCAAAACCGAACAGCGCCACACCCCTTAGCTCCAGACAAATCCTTCGTTGCACTCTCGCCCCTCGCCACCGACGCCGACGCCGACGCCTTGTACCACGGAGGCCGGCTAGCAGACATTGACCCAGTCTCCGACGCGGCAGTGAAAGTAGGGGGGCCCCCGGCGTCACCAGCTCGTGCCTTACCCCGTCTGGGCGCCCCATGTGCTCGAGATCGCCTCCAACGTGGCCGGTTCCGTCCGGTAGGTGCTCGGCATCGTTCTGTCCTTGCCGTCAGTGCCGGGTCCGCCCTTTGTAATCGCAGCCCGCAAATTGCCAACTGCTTTCTGGGACACAGAGTGTGTTAGATCATGGAGGCTTTGGCCGTGAGTCGAAGAAATAGTCGGTAATTACAATTGCAGAAATGAGTCAGTTGGCACGACTTTCATGGAATATGATTAGTTCCAATTCACTCTGCAGAACGAGTGACTGAAAGGTAAAATGCAAGGAGGCTTGTGTTTCTGTTTTGTGTTTTGGGCAGCAAAACAGGAGAACGAGGTTCCAGCCTCGTCGGTGAAATGTATTTGGAGTACTATTCAAATCGGCGCTGACCGTTTTCTTTCAATGTACTTTGAAGCTAGTTATCAGGCTGTTTATAGAAATAGAATCGTGCAGGTCTGACCACTCTTATTGGAGCGGCTAGTAAACCGGCAGTGAAATCTATGTTCACATAAGTTGCATTGTCATTATAACAGATGGCCGCAGGATAGTGTTTAAGAAAACCAAAAAGAGGTCTTTAAAACACTGCTTTTAAAGATCCATGGAATGCCCGAAACCTCCAGAATGAATCTATTATCCGGTAGCTATATAAATAAGCTCTGCGAGAAGAATGCGTAGTAGGTTATTCTCAGTATCATTTAAACCAACTCCGTAAAAATGAGTTATACCTCTTTATTCGATATCCAGTTTTTCAACAGTTTCTGTCAACTCGAGGTTGAGAACGTAACAAGTCACCAAAAAGTAATAACAAAATATGTTTATGTGGCTTTTCACAGTCTTGAGTTTCCACGGACATTGAGCCTCGTTATTTGGCAGTATAAAATACCGTACACTAGTTGTCGACCATCTATCTTTGCAGACGTCTCCAGTAAGCGAGTTAGGGCGTCACCGAATGCCGCTTGAAAGGGCGCGCGCAAGATGAACGGCGCAACGGAGACATCTGCGCGCGCAGAAGCCGGAGTGCGCGCGTGCGAGGTTGCGCGCGAAGCGGCCGAGTCATGCGGTTTCCATCTCACGCGCAGCAAATGGGATCCCTACCCTTGGGTGAGTATACTTCGTCGTCGACCACAAGTCCGCGCTGGCCATGGAGCATGTAATTGTGAAAAAAGTTCGCCCTGGATCTGAAGTGTCCTTGGTCCCGGTATTACCGGAATCTTACCAAACAAGATAGCTGCCATTTACCTTGACATTCAAAGTCCTATTTGATGCGAGAAAACAAGCCCAAAAAAAGATATAGTATAATCTCCACACAACCTTACGAGAGCCATTCATTTTACAGTCGCGATAGTGCGTTTTTATGCTGGAATAGTGTAGTAGTGGTAGTAACTTACCACTGAGGGATGTTTGCTATAAAGGTCAAGTATCAAGTCAAGCACCTTTTTTTAATTTTCACTTACAACGCACTGGGCTCGAAATCATGTAATGGCTAAATTAAATGGCCTCACAAAATAAGTATATACGTTGATAACAACCACTTCTAGTTCTATTCAGGGTAAAAGTAAAATCGACTGACGAACATATAGGTGAGCGCCGTGGACGGTGGTTCAGCGGCGGAGGCTGCTGGCATGCGTCCTGGCGACTGCGTCCTGGAAGTCAATGGGGAAGACGTGCTGGGTGAGAAGATCGGCGCCGTCGCGGAACGCGTACGCGCTGGCGAACACAGCGTTGGCCTGCTCCTTTGGAACGCAGGGTCGGACCCAAATTGCAACCCTGAGGTGCGCAGACTCAGTTTTTTGCTTACTAGCATCTGGCGTCTTTAGACCTGAAGGAAATTCACATTTTTACTTTTAAAGACTGCGTAGCAGTCTTTAAAAGTCCAATGACATTAATGCTGCTAGCGAAGATGGCACGCGAGATGGTGGGCCTGTTGCTATTTAGCATCAAAACAAGGACAAATCTTAAATTTGCCTCGTTATTATTTGATAGTATATTTGTAAATATTCCATCCTGACGAGACAAAGACTAAAAATGCATTCGCGTAGTGCGTTCTGTGCAAGTGTCACAATGAGTGATTCCCGTTTATGACCAAGATAATTGCACATTGACTAGTAGTGCAAGTTAGGCAAAAAAAATTGCTAAAAAGCATCCATCCTCTATTGGGTTCAAAATTATTTAAGCTTGCAGGCTAGAGAATACCGTGCAAATTTCAGTGTGTGGAAACGCCGATTTTTTTTTTTTCAAAAAGGTCTTTCTGTGAAATTGTCTCAGTGTGCCTTATGATTTCAAGACGTTTCGGCAGCAATAAGTTTAAGAAATTTAAGTGTCTTTGAATGAAGTGTCAACTGCTAGCATTAGAAATGAAACCTTATTTCCTCTCCGACAGTTTTAGCCTTACATATTATTTCTCTGCATTTTTTTCTACAAAACACATGCTGCCTTCCGAATAGTGACCGATTTCATTTCGATTTCAGTCACTGTGCTGTGGCCCAATGCCGGGAAACCTGCAGCGCCTGTCCGCGGCAATGAATGCCATCCTTCAAGTTCTGGAGTGCCCTGTCTGCCTGGATATGATCCCCCCGCCTGCGCACCAGTGTGGCAACGGACATCTCATCTGCGTGCGCTGTCGCGTCAAGTCGGAGCGGTGTCCCGTTTGTCGTGTACGCTTTACGAGGGGACGGAGTCTGCTCGCTGATCAGGTCGGTAAGGGTTGTCGCCCGTACCGGAGGGTCTGTCAGTTTTAGCTAGTCGTGGGAGATGTCAGATCCTTCAGCCTTTCAATAGAGACTATTTACAACATTCCCGTATGTTCAAGGAAACGACACGCTGAACAAGTTGTCGTTTTTTTTACCCTTTAGCTTGCATGACCATTATAACATTTGTATATTCAATGTCTATTTGAAGAGCAAGATGGTAATACGTAGAACTAAAACGTAGAGTAGAAAGGGTGAAATGTGATTGAAGGTTATCTTTGTGTTGAGAATGACGTTCATTTTACTAAAAAAATACCATATTATTTTAGAGGAAATGCGCATTTCGTAGATCTGCAAACTCTCAGGTATTGTATGACAGTCATGTCTTTTCGAGCGAAGATAGTTGGAGACTTCCAAGCTTTTCTTTCAGTCTAAATAGTCGTTCTGTTTTCCAAGGTTTTCAACTCGTTGACTGATGCATTCGAGCTTCGCGAAACTCCCGAGGAAGCGCGACCAGCCCGGCTGAAGGAGAAAATCTTCGGCAGAAAGAAACAATCAGTGCGACCTGTGCCGGAGGTGAGTAATTCTCGAACTGATTCCAACTGCTTGCCACTGCTGCCGGTCTCCAAATTACGCCACTAAATAAACACTGAAACACCTAGGCCATATTTTTGTCAACTCAGAAATGCCAGTCACGACAGCATATTTGTGGCTTCGACCCCGCACATAGGTGTGCTGATTTTTTCTTGTCTTTGGTACTCAGATAAAGGTATTTTAGGTCAGTAAAGTAATCCTGCTAATACTCAGCAGTAAAATGTATTCATGTGACCATGATGTCGTGGGCAAGTAGGTTACAAACACTTTTCCGATTTTCAGGTAAGCGTCAGCCTTGCTCCAACCAACAAGTTCCTGAGTAGACTCATGGGCAAGTCGTGTTCCGTCGAGAACCTGTCCAGTTCAGCGTCGGCTTCGGCATCGTCGTCAACGTCGTCGCGGCCGTGCGGAGGCGGTGGAGGTGGAGGACTGGGGGTGTGCAACGGTGGGGGTGGAGGCGGCGGAAAGTTCCTGGACGTGTTCCCGGGAGGCGAGCACGCATTCGCCACGCACCTACGCGCAAAGTCGCTGTCGACGGGAGAGATTTGTCTGGAGCCAAGGCCTGTTTCGAGATCGACGTCCACATGCTCCTCGACCAATCGGCTTTCGGTCGGTGAACCAAAATTGATTATCTTATTTGAATATATTTAGTGCTGTCTCAAATGCCCTCCGAAACCGTACAAATGATAAAAGTTCAAAGATGCTTATACGATTCTACTGCCCTGCATTGTCCATGATATTGTCCAGTTCATATAGCGTATGGGTTGGAACACGCTTGGCGAGTTCAATGGGCGATGGGTTTACTTGTTTCATTTTCCACCCTTAAACGTCAAGTTTAACGCCAAGGGTCGAAAAGGCTTGAGATCAATGTCCAGAAATATATTTTGGGTTCTAGCCATGGGTATGAGACTTTGTGTAGCAAACTTGCAGATTTGCCAATTTCGTTTAGTCACGTGGAAACTTAAAAGGCACCTGCATATATCACCTATTTTCCTACTTTGAAGCAAGAGGGCACGGTTTGTCTCACAGATGCCAGACTCGCCGACGCGTCATTTGTGGAACGGCGTAGCGACGCCACCGCGCGCCGCCTCCTGCCACGACGTCAGCGACTCGCTGCGACGACGCATTGACGACGACTTCGACTCGCCAGACGACCGCGCCAGCTACCAATGCCCATGCAGCGCGGACTGCCAGCTCTTTCAGGTGCGTTGCTCAAGGCCCGCTGAGTTGAAGGCCGAAGACTGAAGAGTCAAGACCTGTCAAGATCATGCCCACTTGATGATAGCTATTTGCTACTGTGAATTAACGGGCTGTTTTCCTGCTAGGGCGTTGTTGACCACTTCTCAAGTAGTGAATTCTGAGTAGAACCATATGTAGATTTTATATTATTTAATTTGAGTATGCTTCCGATGGACATAGCTTATTTGTATTATTATATTATAAATGTACACCTGATCGGGGAATCGAACCCCGGTCTCTACCTTTCGTGGGTGTTGCTCTTTCGTGGGTGGTGCTTACAATTAGGTTCTAGCGATGACATTTTTGAGAGGGTAATCGTGTTCAAAAAAATTGTAATAACCATACGCAATCCTGATTACGTCTCAGCTAGAAATGGTAGTTTTTGGATGCAGGTGAAATTAAAAGTCTCTACATGTCGATAGGCGACTTTTCTCTTTCGTTCTCGTGGCTGTACGGGGCACCTCTGTACATGTTTTGTTTTCAAGAGTATACATAGGTAATATTTAATTGTATTCGACCAACGGAAAGCCAGTCACACAGACAGCTGTCATTGAGGTATGCCAAGCCCCAAGCATTATCTACATCTTCAACAGGACGAGTCCGTGTCCGCGCACATGTCCGCGCACCACCCCGGTCCACTAGTGCAACACTTCAGCGCGCGAGCGGCACTGCGCCTGCCTCTCCCGCCAGGCGCGCTGACGACGCTCAAGTTCGCCGGCCGCAGCTTCCTGGTCCAGACGTTAGGCGGCGTTGACGGTGCTTGTCGCGTGTGGGCGTGGATTGCTGGAGAGGAACGCGACGCGGCTCGATTCGAGATGGTAGTGGGGCAGGGGGCCAACACCACCCCCGTGCGTTCGCTGGCTAACGACGACGTCTGGGAGGCGTCGGGCGTCGAACTTACTGCGGAAGGTGTCTATGACGTAGAGATTCGCGATGCAAGCGCGAAAGCGAGGGTGAGAGCGTCACTCGATTTTAATAAATACTTGATCTCAATCTTGTTCCGAGAATGTTTTGGTTGACAGCTCTCGAAATTGGAGAAAACTTACTGACTGCATCTTAAAATCCGTTTGTGAGTCACCTGAAGCAACGCTCTTGGACAAGTCAATAATATTAGAGGGTACCGACGGCAGTCGTTGCCTAAGCCACTCTGAACAACATAACGCAGGCACAACACAAGTGGGACTTGTTCGATATTTGCTCCGAAAAATACTGCTTTGAAAGGGAAACAGAGACGGCTGTGTGAATCAATACGTTTACTTTAACCTCATCATGAAGTCCCCAAGCGTCCACTACGCATTCATTTCAGAGTCGGACACAAAAAAAGTAAAACACCTCGTTGGCCGTTACCCCAGCACATTAAATAGTAGTTAACACTAGTTAGCATTACACCGAGAGCTACCAGAATCAGAGAGTCTAGTGTACTTAAACGTAAGCGATTCTGTGATAAGAATAATGAAGATAATTATAGATTTATTTCCTAACTGAACCCGAAATAGACACCCTGACTTTCATGTAGAGCGAGTGTACAGCGGTAAACTCGCAGGGCAAATAAGTTATCAGTCAATTTGATCCAATTACGCAATTAAAATTCCGACAATGCTGTTATGGAGGAGATAATCATGCTCCGATTCGACTCGGAGTTTTATATTGCACTTAACGCTACGCGAGGAGTAAATATTGTGTGTCTCATTTCGTTATGATAATAATATTATCGTGGCGTGGCTATCTCGATGCTGTTGACACAGGTGAACCTGTTCACTGTTGCAGTCGTTGTTAAGAAGCACCAGCGAACCGACCAGAGACTACACTCGGCCGGCCTCATTTGGGTACTGTCCCACTGCACTGACGTTCGGTAAGCCACTTGTACTTGCAGTACTTGCATTTATGGTCGCTTTGCATGTTGACATTGTATGCAGTCATTGCATGTTGGTATGCAAAAAGCCTTGGGTAATACGCCTGAAGTACGGTAAAGAATACAACGAGTAGTTTAATCCGAATAGCTTTAGGTCTGTGCAGGGAGATCAGACGTTTGAAGCTCCTGTTCTTGAGAAAACAGGAAATGTAGAATTTAAATTTAAATCTGTTTTGTGTAAAAAGTATCAATTTGATAACGACCAAAATGTCAAAACGTGGAGAATAAGAACACGATTTGGAAATATTTCATTGAGAGACTTGTTGAATCAATTATTGGCGTACTGAACCAAAACGTGTCAACTGCCAACACGCTTAGAATCTTACAATTAGCATAAGTGATTAGCTTGTGTTATCAGCAATCGTCTCGCCTCCACCGAGTCTGGATTATCTCACTGGCAATCAGACTGGTTATTGACTTGTCTAGAGAATCCCGTACAAATTCGACCGATCAACCGCTGGAAATGTGGTGTTGTGCATTTTAAACACGCATTAAAAACGCACCCAACGTTAAATTGGAGTTACTGGAGATTGACAGGTTGTGACAAGCTATAGCAACAATAGAATCAGAGTGACTGTGAGTATTCACAGACCCTTGGTTCTACTCCTTGGAGATCCGTCATTACATCATCAAATACACTAAAATCCTCTCAAAAAGTATGTGCCCAAGTAGCTCAATTGGTTAGAGGAACACCCGCGACAGGTGGAGATCGGGGTTCAATTCCCCGTTTGAGCATCAATTTTTGAGAGGTTATTAGTGTTCCTACTAACAAAATACCCCGCGCATTGCAAGCGTTTACAATTTATATCAGATTTCGTATAGTAGGTTTGTTATATTTATTCTATGGAGGCGTGTTGCTACAATTATTTGATTGAAAATGTACAAATAATGACTTTATTATTGACGTACCATCATACAAAATAGCAATAAGTATGGATTATTTCAGGTTTTAACGACGCATTGTTATGACAACGCGCCCTGTAACAATGGTACATTAGAGTGTCTAGATTAGAAGTTCTCGATCCGGGAACTAAGTTGAAAAGAAAGGCGAGTGAAGTTGTGTTCTAACTGTAATTCTTTTAACCACTCTCACAGACAGTGGTCACCCATCCAATACCTAACCAGAGCGGTATTGCTAAACTTCGCTAATCTCACGAGAAAAAGTGTTTTCAGCATGCCAGACCGAACTTATATTCCAATATAATAATTATTTTTAAGGATGCGGAAGCGTTCCTGAAAACACATTACAATAAATTGAGACAATAAAACAATCCAGTTCAATTTTCCTGTAATAAATCAAAGCGCTCGTGAAACCTCTATATCATCTAGAATCTCTGTTCTATTTAGGACGCGTATTGGTTCTGAAGCGCAGAGCACCGACGAGGGCATTGTACCTCAAATCTATTACAGATTGGAAAGCGAATTCAGTGTGCACCGACTCTTTCTCATCGCTAAAGGCAGCCGCTGACGCGATGACAAAAGGAATGGCTTTTTCTGAAAGCGCTAAAACCGATAGCTAGAAAATATTGGTGTAATAATGGAGATGTCGCGTCAGCTGCTTGCTTTCAGTGTACGCTGAATCAGAAAAGAATGAACTGCGGCTTTTACTCAAATCCTTTTACTGTTTTACTCCATTTCATAGAAAAAAAATAAAATAAAGATGAGTTTGCAGGCCTAAAGAGAGGGTTAGTTTAGCCCCAATCCAGATTGGGGTTTGAATTTGAAACAATCATTTTATGCGACCAATCCCTCTATCCGTGAGTTTCACAGTCACACACGTTAGTTGCAATCCTCTTCCGCGCCGATAAGGACATCCTGTCCTAAGGTCGGCTGATAACAGGGTCTTTTCCACCGATAACTCCAGTAGCATCGCTGCTCTCCGATGAGAGTGCGAAACGCCGTGTTTACTTAACTCATTGACCGTTGTTTGGTTGCACTTCGACTTTCAATCACCTGTATATACACCTTGCATCCTCATGAATAACACAATCTGACGCCCAATGGATTTACGACGAGTGGTGAGCGATACTCTTATCTTGACTGCAGTATATATAGCATTACCTTGATTATCTAATAAAACATAAATGACTTTCGCTTCCTCTGATTTCGCGCTCTGTCTGGCTTGCGCGATGGAGGGGCTTGCGACTCTATCGCTCTTGCCATGTGAAAGTCAGAGTCTGTGTTGGATTGAACGCAGTTGATGTCAGTTGGTACCAGGACTGAGATAGGAAGCGCATGGCTTTCGGAACGGAAACTTTCTGATCTGTGTTGTTGTACTGTGTTTTATTGTATTACTTTTTTGGATAACTTTTACAAATTGACAAGTAAGTGCAGCAATTTAGTGATACGTGACTGTGTGGAGAGAATTTTTGTGGAATTCGTGGTTTCGAAATTATTAGGGTAATTTTTAAGGCTAACATTACTTATGAATAAAATTCTAAGGTTTGATGTTTAGCAATTTGGGAGTCCGAAGGTGAACACTAGTAAAATGGATCTTTACCTGCCGTCAATGTTCCAAGTGAAAGAATAACCTGGGCAAATTGCTGTAGTTTTTCGCTTTTGGCTGTGGTATATAAACCAATATAATGATATTCATTTCCCTTGCATGTATAAAATACCCTAGCAATTTCTAGTGCCGACAGTTTTTTTTACGTCTGCTGTCCTAGAATTTCACAAGGCTAGGAAGTTGCTTTGCACGTAATTATACCTATATACAAAACATTGCAGCACTCCAAGCCTGGTCAAAAGTCCTTGGATGGAAGTGTCATCCTGCATTCCACGTGCTGGTATTTAAATTCAACACTAGGTCAGAAATCAGTCATCCGATACCGACTAATTGACTCTGATTCGACTTTTCTGCGCGAATTCAATTACATTTTCTGGCCGACAAAAATAATGTACTCTAAAAAATATGACCACGTATCTGAAGCACTTATATGTCCATGATATGACGATTTTGAGTTAAGATTATTTAAATCAATACACTTTTAAAAGTATTGTGTTATTGCCAACTGGCTTTTTGTTCCACCAATAATTTTCCATGTAAATCATTAATGCCACAAGGCAATTAGTTGTCACTATCAATAGGGCGATAAAAATATAAATCAATTTTAATTATTTGTATACGACAAGTGTTAATTACCTCGATCCTGATTCATAGTTATGACGGTGGTAGCACACTTAGCTGTTAGATCTATTTGTCACCTGTGCTCAAAATACGTGAAATTAGTCTTAGTGAAGCTAAAGAACGCTGACCTGATGACTTATTACTGCCATTTGTATTGCTTACTTTGTCGGTGACAAACGGGCAGCACGGAACGCACCTGACAGCATATGCTAACAACTGAAAGACCTAGCTCTGTCCGAAGGCTAACTGCATGCTGATTGCTTTTTTTCTTCCGAGTACTGACTTTTGGTTTCTCGCAGTGGTAACTGACGAAGGAGGCAGCACCGAGCTCTGCCTGGGGGCTGACCAATGATGACCAACCACTACATCCAGTGCGGAGATCATCTCAATAAGGTAACCTAAAATACCTGGATTTGCGCATACCAAGAAAGTCAAAAGGAAACCTTTCTCAACGGTACAAGATAGTCAAAATAAGGTCATGTCAAATTTTAGTTCAAGTGAAAAGTTTTTTCACAAGCCGTTTCCAACCTCTATCCATTAGCATCCAGCATCAACAGTACATCCTCCACCAGTAAGAGAGAGAGCTTTACACTTTTCAAGAGGGAATAAGGAGCATCTTTGCTACATGTTCATCATGTCAGTTAAAAATAGTTCACCCACCGGCCGAACGGTTTGGCGTGTTGCTAACACCGGTTGAGTTAACCGAAGTTAAGCAACACTACGCTGGGTCAGGTGTTGGATGGGTGACCATCATACACATGACCAAATTTGTTTAAAAGAGAGGTTGTAGAATTGAAAGTTAGCAAACTTAATGCCTTAATTACTCATCATTCTCTCATCAGCATAAAATCTGTGGAGGAATCCTGATGTTCGCGTTGAACCGTCCTTCGGGATGGACGTTCAGCCATCGGTTCCCCTTGGTGCTCTTTGACAGGTGTAGGCTTCTTACCAGCACCGGGTTTCCCCTTATTCCTTGTAGGTTAGGACTATCATCATTCTTATTTCATATTCACCATCAACCACTTATTCCTCTCGTCACTTCCCGACAGGAAAAATTGCAATTCATGTCCTCGGTAGAAGAAACACTCGAAAACACACCCAAACTCAGTGATGATAGTTAACATGTTTTAGAGTAAACATAGAGTCCAACAAATGAGCGGTCAGAGGCTCATTGTAAGAAAAGCCTGAAACTTTCTGCACCTCTAACTCTTGGACGAAATATACCTAAAGATACAAAATTGGGGTAGTAGTCATGGTTTAATGACACAGCCGCAGTAACATGCGCAGTCGTATCCGTATTGAGACATTGCTACGACTGTTCAAATGTGCATTACGTTGATCAATCCGTACCCTGTTAATTTACTTCTAGATGCGTCGGAAAGATAGAACTCATATCATGAACGGGTGTTCATAGATTACTATATCCTCCGCCTGGTTGATGACCTATCGATTTTGATTTTTTTTTTTTACTATTTGCTCGCCATAGCATATTTTCGGAACTATCAGGAAAATTTGACTGGTGGTCATAATCCTGAAAATACTATCTAGCCGTTTTTAACGACTCTCTCTTTCTCTCTCTCTCTCTCCACGTTACAGATGCAGAACGCTGGCTTCGATTGCGAGCTGGAGGGTCGCGATCGCAGCAGCACGGTGGAGCTGGGCTCGGTAACGTCGACGCAACCACTGAACGGGACATCCGGCTGCTCCGATGACTGCCTCACCATGCACCGACAACACCAGGCCCTTGCAGAAAAGATGGATACCAAGCCGCCGGAGAGCCCGTGGCATCGGCTCAAATCTTTCTTTCTTGTCGGCACCATTGCGTTGCTGGTGGCCTGGGTTGTTGGCTACACGCTCTTGAGCCAACTGGATTTGCTCTGAGAATTTATATGCGCTATCTTCCAGAGTTAAGCAGCTGATTCTTCGAAATGTTTGTTAGCTTTGAATGCCTAGGAAGGTGTCTGTGCAAACTTTAAGTGGGGAGTGAAACAACGAGTGTACGCAATATTGAATTCTCTTATTTTTAATTAGACACATAAGAGTATATTATAACTTTTGTATGCTTTTTTGCCAATCACTACGATCTTGTTTGATGAAGCTGCCGTTAATTTCGTTGCTCTCTTCTTTGCAACATAAAATCAACTGTTTTGTTTTCTGTTTGTTGTCATATGGAGACATATTTTTTATAATCATATATACGTTTTTATTACACGCTTCGAGGATGACTTTTAATGCGTGCTTTTATATGGGCACTTGGGGTGTAAGGCTTGCTGAATTTGATGGAAACTTGGTTTGGATCTCATCATCATTTTATATGTCAGAGAAATTTACAATACTTTTAATCAAAGTGTTAAAGAAAACTAAACTCCCTTCTTTTGCCCCTAAAGGTGTGGCACGTAGTCTGATGTTTCCATGTCATACAAAACTACAGATTTCCGCTAACTTCTAACCGTTGTTTGCAATTTGTTCTGCAATATGTATTTTTTTAGTTTTTGTTTCCTAGTACGCGCATTGCTTAGTGGCAATTACTGGTTGGTTTCCTAAAGTGGTAGCCACACTAAGCTAGACACTCCCGTTCGTGGAGCCAACATCGAACACCGAATGTTAGAACATGTTCTCCAATCTTACATGCAAGGATTTTCATATCTGCAGTATGCTACCAAGATATATTTTAAAAAAAATTGTTTGTTATTTCTATCCTATAACATGTTGAGAATGGTTTTAATGTCTACAGAGATACGCTCAATAAATATGAGAAAATGTAACCGGAATATTTTTATATCAGACCACTTTACTTCTTGTTGGAAAGTATACAATTAAGGTTCCGTGTGGAAATTCGAAGAAACGATCGTACTGTTTCTATACCACCATGTCCGAGTTAAAAGATATTTTATAAGCAGAAGTTTAATCCCGGGCATCCCGGCATAGTTACTTTTTTGTTTCTTACCATCGAACAAAAATTATTACAAGTCCAGAGAGTAGTATTAATTTCTGCCAACAGGTGGCGCTGGTTGACTTTAACACTAAGTAAGATTCTTATATATTTGAGAGTAGACGTAGGGGCCGCACACGGGGTATAGGTGGGGTTTGGGGTCGTGGGAACGGCCCGCAAAATTGGCGGGCGCTCCTGGCGCGAAGCGCCAGGAGCGCCCGCCAATTTTGCTACTGTCTAAATCATACGCCCAAAAAAAAATGGCAATACTGTCGAGGCACATACGTGATTCGATCCCGGCATTTTGCGACTTGAACAATCATGTCATCGATGAAATCGATGCCTTTAACCGCACGAGTAATTGAACACATGTTTTCTTCTGCATTTTTGAGATATATAAGTCTCCTGACTCCAGCAACCACTGGTGGATGTTGGATGTTGTATTTCAACAGTAAAATAGTTCCTCCGTCGAGCGGATTCGATCCAGGTACCACCTTCGACGTTACCGAAGCAGCGACTATGCCAAGGTGCCACGCAGCCGACCATACATTACGAAGAAAAAAGAACCTATTTGAGTTGCATGTTTGAATATCCGACTTACTGTGTCACTACATGACATCGGCTGCACCCTCTGTTTAGCTCATTTAAGAATGGGCAGTCCGGGAATGTACCTTTTAAAATTATTAAAATATCACAGACGGGTTAAGACAGTAGAAAAATTGGCGGGCTCTCCTGTCGCTTCGCGTTAGTCGCGCCCGCCACCTTGACAGGCCTACGCGCAACTCCTACGTCTAGCTTCAAGTGTACAGGACCGGTGGTACTTAGTGTTAGCGTCAACCAGCGCCACCTGTTGGCAGAAATTGATACTACATTCTGGAATTCCAATAATTTTTCATATTTTGTCAAGTGTTATCTAGTTCGATGGTAAGAAACAAAAAAGCAGCTACGCCGGTATCCGAACGCTGCACCTCCACCACACGAAGCACAGCGCTTACCACAGAGCTACACTCCACGGTTCATCATTTTGCGAATTAAACCAACTAAACTTTTAACGATATTATTCTCGCCCGAAGTAACCAATATCTCTCCCATTTACCAACATTCTTCTCTTCTTCATAGTTTAGCAATTTATATTTACATTAAAACATCCGAAATATTTATCTGTTCTCGTGGTTGAGCGGTTAAGGTATGCGATTGTCGTGCGGCAAAGCCCGAGTCCCATTCCCGGCATTATTAGTTTTTTTTTCTTTGTAATAAGTAGTATTATAGTCACGTGTCTGAACGCCTTCAAGCAGTAAGAAAATTCCAGTATCAGCGCCGAGGAGGACACGAAAAGATCTAGCAAGATCTAGCGATACAAGCATCCCGTCGGGCTGTGATGCTTGTATCACAGCCCGACGGGAGGTACGCCAGTCGAACTCCGTTGCCTGAACACAGGTCCACCAGTTTCTCTTATTTGTAACTGTTTCACCGAACATGCAGTCGTGTGAAGTCACACCGTGACCCCCAGCGCAATCTGTTGGATATTATGTTGGATACTGTGATACTAATGGATATTATCCATTGGACCCTACCCATTCTTTTCCCTAAGATTTTAGCTCGCTCGTCAAGCCTGCTGCGTCTTACTTATAAACAGTCCCGTGGTGTTCATATGTCCCACGAGTTGCCTACTTGCTTTTATGCAAATTACTCGTCGTGTTTAACAACGCCCTGCTTTCTCCATGGGCCCTGTGGTACTGGACAGTTGGTTTTTGTCAGTACTTTCAGTAGTTTATTGATAATTATTATTGTTTAGTTTCACATACCCCCCAAAACACCTGTTAAACATATTAAACACTTGTTTAATAATAAATAATAATAATAATAATAATAATAAAAATTAATAAATATTTATTAATTAATAATAATATATTAATAATAATTAATATATAATATATATTATATAATATATATTATTATATTATATATATTAATAATATATTAATATTAATAATTATTATTATTATTATTATTAATTAATATTAATTAATAATTTAATAATAAAAATAAATTAATCCAAAACTAAAGCTATGATATTATGTAATAAATCAAATAGGTTAAAATATAAAAATGAAATCAATAATATTAAGTTAGAGCTAGAAGGTGACAAGATAGAAGTTATAGAGCAGTTTAAATATTTAGGAATTATCATTGACAATGAAATAAATCTCAAAGCACATGCCACATACATAATAAAAAAGTTAGCTAGTAAAATAGGACTCTTCCGTAGAAATAATAAAGGCCTTCAAATTCAAGCTAAAATTGACATTTACCAAGCAATCATTGCTCCCCACATCGATTATTGCAGCTCCCTTCTTTTCTTATTAAATAAAAATGAAATAGAAAAAATACAAAAACTTCAAAACAGAGCGATGAGGAGTATTCTCCTAGTGAATAAATATACTTCTGTAAGAAAAATGTGTGAAGCCCTGTCATGGCTGAATGTCAAACAAAGAATTGTACTAAACACCCTAACTTTAATTTATAAAATATGTCAAGGAATTACACCTAGCTATTTAACAAATAATATTAAAAATAATAGTAATGTTCATACTCATAACACTAGAAGTAATAGCAATATTTTTATTGATAGACCAAACTCTAAATTTAAAGAAAACTCGATCTATGTTAAAGGAATTAGGATATTTAATCGATTACCATTAGAAATAAGACAATGTGAAACAGTCAAGAGTTTTAGACGTAACTGCTGTAAATTTATCAAAGAAGAAAAACTAGTTCCTAGAAAAAATGAGGTAACCCTATACTGGGATATTTTGTACTCTTAATTGTAAGAAATTATTATTTACTGTTGTGCTTTTAACTATGTATCTTAGAGAAAAAATAGCAATTTTGCTAATAAATAAAGATTACTACTTAAACACTTGTTTATTTTTCCAAACCCCGGCTCCGATTTGAATCAAATTTGCAGAGCACATTTTTAATTGTTATTGTGTGATTTATCAACCATTATTGTTATTATTATTTTCATTTAGAAAAAACACGTAGCAGCGAACATAACAATGCCCTTTTCGATTGTTTTTCTATTTTAAGTCAAAAATTTAGTGCAAGTTTCGAGAAATTAACAAGAATGTCCCATCCTTGTGTAAAAAATTTCAAACCTCTCTAAAAACTCTCCTGATCACAAGAAATGTTCAAAAAAATCTCCAAGCAGCAGGAAGTCCGCAGGTTTCTAAAATATAAGTTTATACCTATCAGAAATAAAATAACAAAACAACAATTAACAATGGTGACAGTCAATATTACACACTTCTCATCAATCAAGCATGTTTTTTTAACCTGCAAGTGTTATCGTGTGGCACCTGCCGTTACCACGTGTTGCCGGCTCGTTTGCTCAGCAGACAGTTAAACAGTAAGGCTATGACTATGTAGCGCTATACTATCATATGAATTTACTTTATGAACATATCCTATGACTCTTCAATCTAAGAGCCGATTTTTCAGTAGTGATCCGTTACAAACCTAACAGTCATTTAAAAACTGTTTTTTTTTTGTTTTGTTTTGCTTGGCAACGGCCAATAAGAAAATGTTTTTTGTTTGTTAACTCTAAGAGGCATGGTGGTAAAACAGGTGGTTAGACACCATTACCACCATTTCTGGATTTTTTTCCGCCGATTCCAAGGGCGGTAAAACTTACGGATACCTCAAATCGCTTACGCTTAGATTTGTGTATTGGCGGTAAAAGAAGCTACATATTATTACACCACAATAATCAGTTTGCTCGCTCGCTGCCTTTGAGGGCATACCGATGCATGTGCGCTTTAATTTTTGAATACAAATGAATTTTTAGCTAAGCTGATATATCTACTACCATTTCTGAGCTTTCAAACAGTATTTTCATAATTATTACGGGTTCTAGTCATAAAAAAGGTTGGTAATTTGCTCTTATACCACCATGCACTATGAGTACTGCATGGTCTAGTACGAGGGTTGAAAGTTGTTTTAACAAGTAAAACATTATGAGAATTATTTTATTATATATTAATGAATTATATAAGGTGCGACTCGAACAGCAGGATTCCTCCGCAAATCCATGCAGTCGAGTGTTTGACAAGCAAGGCTAATAAAGTTGCTGTACTAACTTTCATTCCTCCAACCGCTCTCCCGAACGTAACTGACCATGTGTATGATGTTCACCTATCCAATACCTGACCCAGCGCAGTGTTGCTTAACGTCGGTGATCTCACGAGAACCGCTGTTTCCAGCACGCCAAACCGTTCGGTGTGACGATTCGAGGAGGGCTCGTAAGCAATTGGACCCGCTGTGTGACTTGATTTGTTCACGAACACTCACATCTAACAAATACTAACATAATTAAAATGAATCTAATTAAACATCCTCAATTAAAGTACGAGAATTTGCAGTTCTTTAGCATCTGCATGCCTGGAAAACATTTGGTCTGTGATAGCAGCTGTGGACGCCATTGCTGTTATCACCTAGATCCACTTCGAAAACCGGTCAGCCAATGGGAGCCGAGCTTCAGTCGATCGAAGGTAGGAGGCTGGGTCGATCGAGCACGTGTTGTGACGTCACTTGCACAGCGATGCAGTAGGTTTCAGGCGATACTCTTCTGTCGGCTACTCGCCTGGTACGAAGAGACAAATTTTCGCCTCGTTTTAGACGATTATTTCAGTTGAAACTTGTCATGGTTGGATTAACCGTACGTATAGGCAGTCCCGTGGCACTCACACGTACCACGAGTTGCTTCAAAGTTTTCACATGCAAACTAAATTTCCTGACAACGTCATTCGTTCCCAGCTTCTTGACACAATTTTATGAAATATAGCTTTGAATTTTAGGCATAGGCAACGCCTCAAAATAGGACCGATCGGGAGACAAAAATATGTGATATTCTGACTTTTGTTGCAAAACTTGTTGCAAACCTTTACAAGACACGATATTTTCTGCGATGTAGTGTCATCTTACAGATCTTACAGATTGATTGATTGATTAGTGACGTTTAACGACGCACTGTTGTGACAACGGACAATGTGGCACTGGTCTAATAGTGCCGCTAAATGAGTGAGTGATGATGAGAATGATGATTTACCTTCCTAATTAAAAAGGGAGGAGGGGAAACCTGGTACACGTGGCCTACTCCTGTCGACGAGCACCAATGGGACCACTGGCTTAACGTCCCCTCCGCAATTGAACAATTGACAGCAATTGGAAAAATTGAAGGACGGTACAACTCGAACGACAGGATTCCTCCACAAATCCATGCTGTCGAGAGGTTGATAAGCAAGGCGAGTTAAGTGGCTGAACTAACTTTCAACCCTCTAACCTCTCTCCCGAACAGAACTAGTCATGTGTATGATGATCACCCATATTTCAGAAGTCAAATCCAAAAGCTGACAATCATGTGAAATGATTTAAAGCATAGATTTAAATTGCAAGTGGGATTGGATTGTTTCGCTCGCTAAGCTCATCAAATACAGACTATTTCTATGTTTTAAAGTAAAAGTTGATACGGGAAAAATAACTTCTATAACCACAATTGCAGGAGACATTTTGCATTACATGCATGCAGCGATCACAGTCGCCGGAGCAGCGATTATATTTCAGAGATCAGCCAGATCAGTGAACTCCAGTCTGCTAGAGACTCTCTTGCAGTCCTGGAACATCAAACACGGAGAGAGTTTTGTCTGCTTTTTTGACTGCCGAGTTAAATTTTGACCGGGAGACTTGTTTCGCGGCGATCAGCACTGTAGCGAAATGAGTAATTCGGCTCTGGATGGGCGCGGAGTTTCGTGTCTGCAAGAAAGCCATCAAAAACAACGTGTGAGCTTACCGATTCTTTTAAAATAAGGAACCTGGACCAATACTTTGTTCGCTGCCAGCAAATATTAAAAATTGATTTCGTTGCGTGGAGCGAATCAAGCACCCTGTTACGGAATGTCCTGCACAGAAACGACGGCGAACGTTATTTCCAGGCGCACCACCTTGCACCCCCCTAAGGACGCCCATGTTTGTGATAGTAACTCCTAAAAACACATATATTGTGTGCCATAAAAATGTTTACTATGCCTCAGACAGAATCATTATTACGGTTAAGAAAACACGCACAAAATATATCAGTGTCATACACTTTCTTTTGCTCCCAAAGTCACCTGTCTCACTTTCAAATGTAACGAGCGATTTTCAAAGTTCCTTTTACATCTTTCAAACCAAAAGTCGCCCAATCCTAATCTTTTTTTTCATTCCCCTCGTATAGCTATGAACTTTCAGGAACTATGTTAAACCCCCCCACCCCCCTTATTTATTGTTTACGCAAAAATGTTTCGATGTTGGCACATAGTGTATTGTACATACTATAAGCTCATAGTATATTATTGTGACACGGTATCTCACAACTATATAAGGTTCCATACAATTCCGTGATTGCACCTAGCACCTTGCAACTAGCACCTTACAAGATTGGGTGAGATGAGTTTGTTATTGAGTCTTCGGTAGCTGGAAGGCTTAGTTGCCGGCGAGTGCTTTCTTATGAGTTCATGCGTCCTCCTTGATTCCATCCTCAATGCCCACACAACTTCAAACCCATAACTTAGCTCATGGGCGTCCGCAGGATTTTTTCCAGGGGGGAGAAAATGCTTCCAAGGATATCGACAAAAGGGCTTCAACTGGGTGTGGGGGGGGGGGAGGAAGAATCGCACGTTTTAAATATGTTGAATGAAAACTTGTCTGGGCGAAACATCCGCCTACCGCCACTGTGGACGTCAGCTTTGTAATCATTCGCACTCAGAGACCATGGTTTTGTCACCAGCGTGTGTCTCAGATGGTCAGTTAGGTCCTGATTCACGAAGTGGTCAATATCCAAAGCAGCTTGAGGACCTAGATCACATTCGGTTTTAAAGGCTGGTATTGGATTTTCCGAATACGCCGTCGTCGATGTAGATGCACATGCACTTTCAATACTGTGATCGCTGTTGCCATGGGTGTGCGAAATTTCACGCGCGTCATCGTTCGCCTTTCTCTTCACACTCGCACTAAAAAATTTGCGAAAATCCATACTCCCACAATCAACACACTTAACTAAAACGAAGTTCAACTCTTGAAGGATCCCGGTTTCATAGAATTACGCCGCGATTTTTTTGCTGGAAAGGTTGGATGGTCACTCACCTTTCCTCTCTAGAATGCAATACAAATTTAGCGTTTTCCGTATAAATGGCACTATTTTGATCAATTCAATGAGATAATATGTTTAACTTGCCCTTTGAATGATAAAATAACAAAGCCTCTATACAGTGTTAATTTTTTAATGTTTGAAGATTTCCAGGGGTGTGCAAGCGCACCACTTGCACCCCCCTCCGGACGACCATGGCCGCAAGTGTTATCGTGTGGCACCTGCCGTTACCACGTGTTGCCGGCTCGTTTGCTCAGCAGACAGTTTAACAGTATGGTTCTGACTATGTAGCGCTATACCATCATATGAATTTACTTTATGAATATATCCTATGACTCTTCAATATAAGAGACAATTTTTCAGTAGTGATCCGTTACAAACCTAACAGTCATTTAGATTGTTTTTGTTGTTGTTTTTTTGCTTGGCAACGGCCAATAAGAAAATATTTTTTGTTTGTTAACTCTAAAAGGCATGGTGGTAACACAGGTGGTAAGACACCATTACCACCATTTCTGGATTTTTTTCTGCCGATTCCAAGGGCGGTATCCGCTTAATCCGCTAACGCTTAGATGTGTGGATTGGCGGTAAACAAAAGCAACATATTATTACACCACAATAATCAGTTCACTCGCTCGCTGTCTTTGAGGGCATACCGATGCATGTGCGCTTTAATTTTTGAATACAAATGAATTTTTAGCTAAGCTGATATATCTACTACCATTTCTGAGCTTTCAAACAGTATTTTCATAATTATTACGGGTTCTAGTCATAAAAAGGGTGGTAATTTGCTCTTATACTACCATGCACTATGAGTACTGCATGGTCTAGTACGAGGGTTGAAAGTTGTTTTAAAAAGTAATGCATTATGAGAATTATTTTATTATATATAAATGAATTATATAAGGTGCGACTCGAACAGCAGGATTCCTCCACAAATCTATGCAGTCGAGTGTTTGACAAGCAAGGCTAATAAAGTTGCTGTACTAACTTTCATTCCTCCAACCGCTCTCCCGAACGTAACTGACCATGTGTATGATGTTCACCCATCCAATACCTGACCCAGCGCAGTGTTGCTTAACGTCGGTGATCTCACGAGAACCGCTGTTTCCAGCACGCCAAACCGTTCGGTGTGGCGATTCGAGGAGGGCTCGTAAGCAATTGGACTCGCTGTGTGACTTGATTTGGTCAAGAACACTCACATCTAACAAATGCTAACATAGTTAAAATGAATCTATTTGAACATCTGCAATTAAAGTACGAGAATTTGCAGTTCTTTAGCATCTGCATGCCTGGAAAACATTTAGTCTGTGATAGCAGCTGTGGACGCCATTGCTGTTATCACCTAGATCCACTTCGAAAACCGGTCAGCCAATGGGAGCCGAGCTTCAGTCGATCGAAGGTAGGAGGCTGGGTCGATCGAGCACGTGTTGTGACGTCACTTGCACAGCGATGCAGTAGGTTTCAGGCGATACTCTTCTGTCGGATACTCGCCTGGTACGAAGAGACAAATTTTCGTCTCGTTTTAGACGACAGTTGAAACTTGTCATAGTTGGATTAACCGTACGTATAGGCAGTCCCGTGGCACTCACGCGTACCACGAGTTGCTTCAAAGTTTTCACATGCAAACTAAATTTCCTGACAACGTCATTCGTTCCCAGCTACTTGACACAATTTTATGAAATATAGCTTTGAATTTTAGGCTTAGGCAACGCCTCAAAACAGGACTGATCGGGAGATAAAAATATCTGATATTCTTACTTTTGTTGCAAAACTTGTTGCAAACCTTTACAAGACACGATATTTTCTGCGTTGTAGTGTCATCTTACAGATCTTACAGATTGATTGATTGATTAGTGACGTTTAACGACGCACTGTTTTGACAACGGACAATGTGGCACTGGTCTAATAGTGCCGCTAAATGAGTAAGTGATGATGATAATGATGATTTACCTTCCTAATTAAAAAGGGAGGAGGGGAAACCTGGTACACGTGGCCTACTCCTGTCGACGAGCACCAATGGGACCACTGGCTTAACGTCCCCTCCGCAATTGAACAATTGAACAATTGACAGCAATTGGAAAAATTGAAGGACGGTACAACTCGAACCACAGGATTCCTCCACAAATCCATGCTGTCGAGAGGTTGATAAGCAAGGCGAGTTCTAACTTTCAACCCTCTAACCTCTCTCCCGAACAGAACTAGTCATTTGTATGATGATCACCCATATTTCAGAAGTCAAATCCAAAAGCTGACAATCATGTGAAATGATTTAAAGCATAGGTTTAAATTGCAAGTGGGATTGGATTGTTTCGCTCGCTACGCTCATCAAACACAGACTATTTCTATGTTTTAATGTAAAAGTCGATACGGGAAAAATAACTTCTATAACCACAATTGCAGGAGACATTTTGCATTACTTGCATGCAGCGATCACAGTCGCCGGAGCAGCGATTATATTTCAGAGATCGGCCAGATCAGTGAACTCCAGTCTGCTAGAGCCTCTCTTGCAGTCCTGGAACATCAAACACGGAGAGAGTTTTGTCTGCTTTTTTGACTGCCGAGTTAAATTTTAACCAGGAGACTTGTTTCGCGGCGATCAGCACTGTAGCGAAATGAGTAATTCGGCTCTGGATGGGCGCGGAGTTTCGTGTCTGCAACATAGCCATCAAAAACAACGTGTGAGCTTACCGATTCTTTTAAAATAAGGAACCTGGACCAATACTTTGTTCGCTGCCAGCAAATATTAAAAATTGATTTCGTTGCGTGGAGCGAATCAAGCACCCTGTTACGGAATGTCCTGCACAGAAACGACGGCGAACGTTATTTCCAGGCGCACCACCTTGCACCCCCCTAAGGACGCCCATGTTTGTGATAGTAACTCCTAAAAACACATATATTGTGAGCCATACAAATGTTTACTATGTCTCAGACAGAATCATTATTACGGTTAAGAAAACACGCACAAAACATATCAGTGTCATACACTTTCTTTTGCTCCCGAAGTCACCTGTCTCACTTTCAAATGTAACGAGCGATTTTCAAAGTTCCTTTTACATCTTTCAAACCAAAAGTCGCCCAATCCTAATCTTTTTTTTCATTCCCCTCGTATAGCTATGAACTTTCAGGAACTATGTTAAACCCCCCCACCCCCCTTATTTATTGTTTACGCAAAAATGTTTCGATGTTGGCACATAGTGTATTGTACAGACTATACGCTCATAGTATATTATTGTGACACGGTATCTCACAACTATATAAGGTTCCATACAATTCCGTGATTGCACCTAGCACCTTGCAACTAGCACCTTACAAGATTGGGCGAGATGGGTTTGTTATTGAGTCTTCGGTAGCTGGAAGGCTTAGTTGCCGGCGAGTGCTTTCTTATGAGTTCATGCGTCCTCCTTGATTCCATCCTCAATGCCCACATAACTTCAAACCCATAACTTAGCTCATGGGCGTCCGCAGGATTTTTTCCAGGGGGGAGCAAATGCTTCCAAGGATATCGACAAAAGGGCTTCAACTGGGTGTGGGGGGGGGGGGGAGGAAGAATCGCACGTTTTAAATATGTTGAATGAAAACTTGTCTGGGCGAAACATCCGCCTACCGCCACTGTGGACGTCAGCTTTGTAATCATATGCACTCAGAGACCATGGTTTCGTCACCAGCGTGTGTCTCAGATGGTCGGTTAGGTCCTGATTCACGAAGTGGCCAATATCCAAAGCAGCTTGAGGACCTAGATCACATTCGGTTTCAAAGGCTGGTATTGGATTTTCCGAATATGCCGTCGTCGATGTAGATGTACATGCACTTTCAATGCTGCGATCGCTGTTGCCATGGGTGTGCGAAATTTCACGCGCGTCATTGTTCGCCTTTCTCTTCACACTCGCACTAAAAAATTTGCGAAAATCCATTCTCCCACAATCAACACACTTAACTAAAACGAAGTTCAACTCTTGAAGGATCCCGGTTTCATAGAATTACTCCGCGATTTTTTCGCTGGAAAGGTTGGATGGTCACTCACCTTTCCTCTCTAGAATGCAATACAAATTTAGCGTTTTCCGTATAAATGGCACTATTTTGATCAATTCAATGAGATAATATGTTTAACTTGCCCTTTGAATGATAAAATAACAAAGCCTCTATACAGTGTTTATTTTTTAATGTTTGAAGATTTCCAGGGGTGTGCAAGCGCACCACTTGCACCCCCCTCCGGACGGCCATGGCCGCATGTGGTATCGTGTGGCACCTGCCGTTACCACGTGTTGCCGGCTCGTTTGCTCAGCAGACAGTTTAACAGTATGGCTCTGACTATGTAGCGCTATACTATCATATGAATTTACTTTATGAATATATCCTATGACTCTTAAAAATAAGAGCCGATTTTTCAGTAGTGATCCGTTACAAACCTAACAGTCATTTAGATAGTTTTTTTTTTTTTTTTTTGCTTGGCAACGGCCAATAAGAAAATATTTTTTGTTTGTTAACTCTAAGAGGCATGGTGGTAACACAGGTGGTAAGACACCATTACCACCATTTCTGGATTTTTTTCTGCCGATTCCAAGGGCGGTATCCGCTTAATCCGCTTACGCTTAGATGGGTGGATTGGCGGTAAAAGAAGCTACATATTATTACACCACAATAATCAGTTCGCTCGCTCGCTGCCTTTGAGGGCATACCGATGCATGAGCGCTTTAATTTTTGAATATAAATGAATTTTTAGCTAAGCTGATATATCTACTACCATTTCTGAGCTTTCAAACAGTATTTTCATAATTATTACGAGTTCTAGTCATAAAAAAGGGTGGTAATTTGCCCTTATACCACCATGCACTATGAGTACTGCATGGTCTAGTACGAGGGTTGAAAGATGTCTTAGAAAGTAAAGCATTATGATAATTATTTTGATCTTTGTGACTGAGATGTATCACCCAATGGGACTGTCAGTAACTAGGTGCTAAAGCCACACTTGATAAAACCAAATGAATAGAAATTCATTTGGACGACGGTTCATTTTTGGATGGCAGTGAATTTAAAGATGACTTTTGATGATGAAACAATGAAATTTTGCTATAAATACAAGAGAAATGGGTGACAGACCTCAGTGAATTGAGAACTTCGGGGTAAACTAGTGTAATTGAGCACTTTAATCGCGCAATGATACCGACGTAGCGTCCAGAAGTCGACCCGTCGTTATTTCATTTTGTTTATTTATGTCTATAAGGGTTTGATATTATGTTCGTATTGATTTTAAATTATTATATCTAATATTTTTCCGTCATTAATATTTTTGGAAGTATATCTTATCTTTTCGCACTGAATAAGGTAAACAAGCTTGCTACATGGTAGTATTGTATACCACCCCATAGGGATGGGATAGTTGGTGATAAAAATTGCCTACACGTATTATAGTGTTTGCCATTCAATAAGCATTAAACCCATCAACTAAAAAAGATAAAAATAAACACGGTGAACCGAGAACGGTGATCTCACGAGAACCGGTGTTTCCAGCATGCCAAACCGTTCGGTGTGACATTCGAGGAGGGCTCGTAAGCAATTGGACCCGCTGTGTGACTTGATTTGTTCAAGAACACTCACATCTAACAAATGCTAACATAGTTAAAATGAATCTAATTAAACACCCGCAATTAAAGTACGAGAATTTGCAGTTCTTTAGCATCTGCATGCCTGGAAAACATGTAGTCTGTGATAGCAGCTGTGGACGCCATTGCTGTTATCACCTAGATCCACTTCGAAAACCGGTCAGCCAATGGGAGCCGAGCTTCAGTCGATCGAATGTTCGAGGTGGGGTCGATCGAGCACGTGTTGTGACGTCACTTGCACAGCTCTGCAGTAGGTTTCAGGCGATACTCTTCTGTCGGCTACTCGCCTGGTACGAAGAGACAAATTTTCGCCTCGTTTTAGACGATTATTTCAGTTGAAACTTGTCATGGTTGGATTAACCGTACGTATAGGCAGTCCCGTGGCACTCACACGTACCACGAGTTGCTTCAAAGTTTTCACAGGCAAACTAAATTTCCTGATAACGTCATTCGTTCCCAGCTACTTGACACAATTGTATAAAATATAGCTTTGAATTTTAGGCATAGGCAACGCCTCAAAATAGGACCGATCGGGAGATAAAAATATGTGATATTCTGATTTTTGTTGCAAAACTTGTTGCAAACCTTTACAAGATACGATATTTTTTGTGTTGTAGTGTGATCTTACAGATTGATTGATTCATGATTGATTAGTGACGTTTAAAGACGCACTGTTTAGACAACGGACAATGCCAATGTGGCAATGGTCTAATATTACCGGTAAATTAGTGAGTGATGATGAGAATGATCATTTACCTTCAATTAAGAAGGGTGGAGGGGAAACCCGGTGCACGTGGCCTAATCCTGTCGACGAGCACCACTGGGACCACTGGCTTAACGTTCCCTCCGCAATTGAACAGTTGAAAAATTGACAGCAATTGAAAAAATTGAAGGACGGTACAACTCGAACCACAGGATTCCTCCACAAATCCATGCTGTCGAGAGGTTGAAAAGTAAGGCGAGTTAAGTTGCTGAATTAACTTTCAACCCTCTAACCTCTCTCCCGAACAGAACTGGTCATGTGTATGATGGTCACCCATATTTCAAAAGTCAAATCCAAAAGCTGACAATCTTGTGAAATGATTTAAAGCATAGATGTAAATTGCAAATGGGGTTGGATTGTTTCTCTCGCTACGCTCATCAAACACAGACCATTTCAATGTTTTAATGTCGAAGTCGATACGGGAAAAATAACTTCAATAACCACAATTTAAAGGTCAAATTAAGTTGCAGGAGACATTTTGCATTACATGCAAGCTCCCTTATGATATCAGCGATCAGCGGCGCCGGAGCAGCGATCATATTTCAGAGATCAGCCAGATCAGTGAACTCCAGTCTGCTAGAGACTCTCTTGCAGTCCTGGAACATCTCACACGACAAGAGATATTGCTGCTTTTTTTACTGCTGAGTTAAATTTTAACCAGTGGACTTGTTTCGCGGCGATCAGCACTACAGCGAAATGAGTAATTCGGCTCTGGATGAGCGCGGAGTTTCGTGTCTGCAAGATAGCCGTCAAAAACAAGGTGTGAGCTTACCGATTCTTTTGAAATAAGGAACCTGGACCAATACTTTATTCGCTGCCAGATTAAATTAAATATTGATATCGTTGCCTGGAGCGAAACAAGCACCCTGTTACGGAATGTCCTGCACAGAGGCGAAGGCGAATGTTATTTCCAGGGAGGTGCAAGCGTACCCCCTTGCACCCCCCTCCGGACGCCCATTACTTAGCTCTGTGCCCAGTAAAATTCCTTACCAGTAATTCTTACCACTTTAAGGTCATGATTTTGGGCTGCCGTAGACATCATTATTCGGTGATCACTCGAGACATTGGCTGGACAGTGTCAATTGATGCCCCCCCCCCCCCCCCCTCCCCTGAAATTATGACCCTATTCACACCTCTGTTGGTGTAAAAAGCTTAGCAGTTAGCTACCTTGACATAAAGCAAACAAAACCAGCCCCTGCAGTAGGAATTGTAATCTCAATCAAAGAAACTCCCAACTGTGTAACTAATATTTCAGTCTGCCTAGAAATGCGGATTGTTTGAACAACTGCGTTTCTCACGTGATCACACAGTACCCAATTTAATTTGTAACTGTACAACAAAAAAACATGTGGTACTTCTCCAATCAGCAATATGCCTCGCAAATGTACCCGTGAAAAAATTGTCATTCCTCTTACATCACCAATCGGAGATGACACGTGCTTTCTGTGCTTCATATTTTGCTTCTTACTGTGGATTGTGGGAATACGACATAGTTTTTTAAAATGGGTAACCCCCTGATAGTGTTGCTTATATCTGGGGCTCAGCTTCTTTCAACTATTATACATTAAACTATATAATACGCTTTCCCTCTGTAAGCAGCTGAAGATCAAGAAGAGCGTATAGTAACTTCTTTGTAGCTGGAGCCAAATGGACAGGCTGTATCTTGACCAGTTTGTTCGTTAGGCTCGAGCTACAGTGAATGGTTACATGACATCGAAAGAACTAGTGATAAATCATAAACAATTTTTTTCCATATTTCAAAAATTGTAAATAGGTAACCTAGCATACAAGTGCAGGATTTAACCAACTTTAAGTTTTTAATTAATAAAAAGGTTACACGTTTGCTTGAATTTCATTGGTTTTTATTTCAATAAATATATAGACCTATGATGACAGTAAAAAAGTCTCTGTAAAAGTCGAAGGAGCTGTAAAAGCAAAACTATTGATATAAATACATCAATTTAAATGATGAAAATCGGACGTGGCACTTCGGATTTTTGTTACCTTTATTGAGCGTTGCCATAACTGAAAGTGACTTAAATTAAGTCAATTTTTTAGCACCAATGGAATTAGGAACCAAAATATGAAAGAAATACATTTATATACGGAGGAAGCACACTACAAATAATTAGATACTTACAGCACATACACAATATTTCTTTTCCTTTTACTATTTAGTATTTAAAAATAATTTACAAAATAATACAAATTTTAGGTAAGGCACTTGTACGTGGGATTTTGGCTTCAAAATAAAATGCATTTTTCTGTCAATAAATCTATGCCATCCAAAAAATCTACAAATTTTCAAGCTCTCACTCGAACAAACGAAATCTTTAGCCTCGTCATCAAATGAGTTACGTGGAACTTAGGACTGCTTACTTAGGACTTTGGTTATCTCATCCTACAGGTAATTTTAAATTAAAGCGACTTATTAAAAAAAAAGACTGGCTAGTTTTTATAGCAAGCACTTCAAAATAACCAAAGTAAACATGTATGCTAGTAAACTTCTGTACATCTCTTAGTCTAACTATAAAAACCAATCTTGTACCTATAAGAGTATGGATAAAAAAAATGTATTAAAAATATCTTGAGATCTATCACTGCAATACCAAGCAGTTGAGGCCACCTTGCCTTCATTACTAATTAACAATCATGTAAAATTACAAGATAACACGGTAAAGTAGCTACAGGTACAGAAATGTACTCTTGAGAATTGATTCTTGTAATTTTTTGCCACAAGTCAAGACTAGAACCCTCATTCAATCAGCATTGCCAAAAGACAAATATAAGTTTGAATGTTCTGATCTCTCCTCAATGAGAGAAGAGGAACAGAATAACCCCACCCCCACAAGGCGGTGATCACCTCACAGATATCTAGTTGACGCCCTGCATGCCCACATCATCGCACTTAAAACTAGGATCCAGACACGCTAACAAAACGACAATTTATGAGGTCAGGATGCATGACATAACGCTCTTTTCTGTCATAGGTCTCAAAAAAGACATGCCGAAAAAACACTGCCAAAGGTTTGAGATCTAGACCTAGGAAAACCCCCACCTCACAACTAATGTAATAGTTCTTTACTCTATGTGAACAAGTAAGTAGCAAATATATTACAACTCTCTACATCTTCTGTACCAAGCCCCCCATTTCAGTTTCGGGAAGTAGCGTTTCCTTCTTCCTCATCTCTAGTTCAAAATCACAATGCGTTTCACAAAATGTTTACATGAGGATCTTAAAACTATTACCTACTAAACTATAAAGAATTATAACTGGGCATTTTTTCTCAAACCTTTGTTCAAAGATCTCATCGCAAATCTGTGTTAAATACTTCTTGTGACGAGGATGTCTGAAAGTACAGAAAATAATATTTTAAGATTGCCGATTAGTAGAGTTATAAACAGCCACACTTCCCTGAAATACAAAGCATCTGAACTGGCACAAGAAATTAAACAATAAAACAACAATACTGCAGGTACTCCCCACATTCTGTTGCAATAATTTTTAAATACTTTATAACTATGGACGGCTAAAAAAAATCATGATGCACCACATTCATAACCATTAACATTACCCGAGTTTAATAGAAATCGAGCACTTGCTATGCTGCTGATCTAAAGTTATCTGAATCCATGTTTCCCCCAAGAGATATTTCTTTCTCTAGACTGACTAACCTTGCATTAAAAAGTTCTACCTTTCCCTGCAATTTAAACCGAGCAAGAAACATGTCTCACCAAGGGTTCAAGCACAAAAACAAATTCCTAAGCCCTATTTATGCCAGCCATTGCTAGTTCAGGCAAAGTAATGTATCACTTCACAGGTGACCAATCACAAATAACCCAGTCGCTCGTCAAAAAGGAAAACACAGAGTTTCCAAAACCAGTTTGCTAAATATTTTTGAGCAACGAAATTCTGTTTGCACACTCACTTCTCAATGACAAGTGCCACACTGCGCTGGAAATCCTTGGGCTCAAAGTCCAGCTCGAGATGCATGGCCAGTGTCTTGACGACAGCTGACTCAATGTTTAGTGCCAGCACTTCGATGCGGATGCGAGGCGAAAGCCGGTGCAGCGTCGCAGAGATGTGTGTATCCATCTGCAATCCATGGCAAACAAAAAAGTTCACTTCTTGAAAAACAGAGTTGAAAAAAGGATAGGTTAAAATTAAAAGACAAAGGTTTCTCAGAAAAGTTTGGATTTATTAACTTTGAAAGAAATACTGCAAACAAGGAATTATTTAAGGAAATTTGGAAATGTCTGTCATTTGTCCCAGACATATTTGAATCAATAGTGAAATGAACAGAGCAAATCAACATTCGTCTAACACAAACACAAATATAATTCAGGCAAACTACTTCATGCTATCTTGCATAAATATCCCACAACATTGGCTAGAAAATCTATAAAAACCAATCTATTTGGTGAAGTCTGTCTCTTGGTACATGACCTTTGCTTCCAACTTTAATAGTACTTTTACTAAAACAAACCTGGGTTTCAGCATATAGATGCTAAGCAACTATTTAGGAGAGCCCAAAAATGTCTCGACTGCTCTACGAGCGCTATAGCTGCGTTTAAACTTGTACCTGATTCTCTAGACGGCGGCGCGTGTTGGGCGGGTATTTCTCCTGTGTAACGAACGTGAACATGACTTGCTGGATGCCAGCTGACCCTCCATTGCTCATTTCGTTGGCCTGGAAATGAGCAAATCATACATAAATTTTCATAGTCACTATATAAAATGTACTGACCTTTTGCAGACAAAATTAAATACTCTTTAGGAGTTTCACATTAACCATTATTTACTATTGGGTTATAACCTCCTGCATGAAAGATCTATTTGAGGAATGTTTTTACTATTTATTAATAATTAGATTTATTTGTAAATTTAACATTCAGACAAAATGGGTTGCAAAATGGATCACAAGGAGATCAGAGCAAAAATCCCATCACCTTCGAGAATGGGATTCTTATTGCACTTCTGATGTGAAGTAGTGTACAATTCAAATGTTTGTTCCATATTTTATCTGGATTCTTCAACTCTGACTGTAACTTTTGCTACACTTATTATGTGCTGTGGTGTACAAATCAATGTTTTATTCCTTTTTACATCAAAGAAAACATGAACTGTACAATTATAACGTACACATGGTTGAAAACATGAAAAAAATCCCCAATAGCCATAGTAAGCTTGCCTGAAAATATTTTTGATAACCAGGTCTGTACATGATTTCAATCCAGAAAAATTAATTGACAAAACTGACTGACAGTTGGCAAATGATTTTTGTTACATCTTAACTTCCCAACGATTATTTAGCTGTAATTTGGGGATGCATGTCTATTTTCAAGACAGCCACTTGCCTGCAGCTTGGTCTCGGAGCGTGAGAAGGGGACATAAGTTAGCGGTGTCGGCTCGTTTGCATCGTCGCGCAGAGCACGCTGCAAAGTTTCCACCAGCTCTGCGACTGGCATACGGCGCTCGTGAAACCGGTCCTTCTCCCAGGTGCACAGTCGCGCAGTCCCTGCCTCCACGTCCTTTAGAACCACAACGTGTGGCACCAACAGCTCACGGCACTGGCTTTGCACGTCCTCCAGGCACTGACAAAAATAACGGGCAGAGTTTGCGATCACTGCCTGTTGTTTGCGGTATCATGTATTCAGCGCGCTCGGTGTTTCTTGGTTCAAATATTGCAGTAATTTAACTCAATTTAGTAAATAATACCAGGCATTGTCAGAAATAGTTGGGGTTTGTTTCAATGTGCTATATTAGTGGGTCAGACTTACTTCCATCCTGCAAATAGTGCTTTGGCAAAAATCAGAAAACATTGAAATTTTGCGTTTCTTTGATTCCCTTTCAAACATGTGAGAATTTTCTTTTTTAACAATCAATATCATCAACAAAAAAAAATTTAATTTTTAGTCATCTTTTTGAAGGGAGTGACAAAAATGGACAAAGCGAGAAGCAAAAGTATCAGGAAAGAGTTAGGAGTGGAATGGTTGGGATGTAAGTTGGAAAGAGAGAAATTACGATAGTTCGGGCACATATAAACGGATGAATATGAATAGAATTTCAAGACGAGAATTTGAAGCATCTGTTAGGAGTCGAAGAAGGGTGGAGAGACCGAGAGGGAAATGGAGTGGATTCATTAAAGGGGATCTAGAGGAGAGAAGTATTGACTGGAAGGAAGTGAAAAAAATGTATTTGTGGGACAAGAAGAAGTTGTGGAAGATGGTCATTGAGAAATTTGAGGAGGAAGACGATAACTGAGCATGAAAGATGCAGAAGATACGGAGCATCAGGCATAGCTTGCCGGCTTCGAATGGTGTTGGCCTTAATAGAAAATATCTGTACCTATTTATAGATTTTAAGACAATAAAGATTATTATTATTATTAATCTTTCAATCATGTTAGATAGCCATGATACTAAGCAAAAATTATGAAGACATGAAAAAAAGTGCTTACATTCATCAACCAACAACTTATTACTAGGTGCTAACATTCAGAACGGCACATTCTATTAGCAGCTTTGTAAGTACCTGTGGTGTGTCGACAAGCCAGCTGCGAATGCCAGCTGCCCAAAGCTCGCGAATGACAGCAGCTTTCTCACGGAGCATTGGCCTCTGGCCAACAGAGCATACGACCACATCCACAGCGTTCGGGACACTATCATCTTCAAGCAGCGCAGTCACGATCTTGTCTGCATACAATCAGACCAGTCTAAACAGGGAATCTTTTCCATATGAATGTCTTGTCGGTTTGAACGGTTCAACCGTTTGTTTAGTTTGTTGATAAAATCTCGTTGGAATATGAACCACTTCTAAAGAAAACTTTAAGACATTGTAAATAGGCAGACCATGCCTCCAACAATAAAGAAAAATGAGAATACAAAACAATTTAGTGCAGTTACAAGGAATAGAAAAAAATGTACCCCTTCTCATTGGGTCTCAAAACTTAGAAAATAAACGATACATCACATAAAAAAAAAATAGAAAGAAGAGATTAGAAAAGAAAAAACTAGAAAAGATTTCACATTACTGATACAACAACTTGGAACAACTATTATGGTTTTTAGACTCACGTCTACTTTATCTAACCTTAGCACTAGTTTTGACAAAATTCAGTTTAAAATGTTTTTGTCAAAACTTGGAACAACTGTTCGATTGTAAACAGACTCTCAGTAAATTGAAGGTCAGACTCACCTAACGAAATGCTGATGCCGGCAGCGGCCTGGTTCACCTCCTTGGTCAGCATACCGGTCACTTCGAGGGTGTGCCGGAACTGTGCCAGCATTCCATCATACCGCCCACCAGCAGCGATTACATCCAGACCCCCTCGCCTCCGACGCTTCTTTTTCAACTCGCACACAAACTGACACATCATGCCAGAGTACTGGCCAACGTTGTAGGCTAGGCTTGGCGCTATCACCATAGGGCACTGCAACACAAGCGTCAAACAAGTAAGCCAGGCTGTTTGTGAGCAAAGATTGAAATATAAGTTAAATATCTAATGCTTGCAATGGGAAGTGTTTTATTATTAGGAACACTAACAACCTCTCAAAAATTGGTGCCTAACCCAGGACTCAAACCTCGATCTCCACCTGTCACGGATGTTGCTTTAATCATTTCATATCAGTTCAGTCAGCGATCGAGGGTGGTTGTCCAGGTAGGAGCTATTTTGAAATTCCAGCAATGATTGACGTCGTAAGCTGGCGGGCTAGGATCGGCTCGTGGGCCGGCAAAGTGCGTGTGTCTCGCCGGGCAACGATAGCTAGCGACGGAGAATCAGTGTGTACAGTGAATAGTGTTTTGTGCGCAGCAGTTATCGCGATATTATTAATAATCGGGTGCGTAGAATTAAACCCGGGTCCTACTTCAACTACCGACGATAAGCTCGATGCCATAATGGCTAAAGTAGAAAAATTGGACTCAGTTGTGGAAAAATTGGACTCAGTTGAAGTTAATGTGCTGGAGATACATTCTAAACTATCGAGTGTAGAATCGAAAGTGAATTTTTTGGAAACAAAGATAAACGATATGGAAGTCACAATTCAATCTTTAACGTCGCAAAATTCTGACTTAACAAATAAACTAATAGTGATCTCTAAAAAAGAGGATTATCTGGAGAACCAAAGCCGTAGGAATAACCTTGTGTTTCGAGGACTGAACGAAGGAAACGGAAAAGAAACGTGGATCGACTGTGAGAATTTGATAATTAACTTTGCTTGGGAAATGTTGAATGTAGAAATATCGCCTGACGATATCGAGAGATCCCACCGAATAAACAGATCAAGCCATCCACGAGCGATTGTTGTTAAGTTTAGAAGTTTTAAAAAACGTGATCAAGTGTTTAGAAGCAAAAAACTTCTGAAAGGCAGTGAATTTTTTATCCATGAAGACTTTTCTCAACGAGTGTTAGAAGACAGGAGGATCCTTATAACTGAAATGGTGGCCGCCCGCGCAGATAACCATGATGCGGTAGTAACATTTGACAAATTAAAAGTAAACGGGAAAGTCTTTTGTGTGGATGCGGACTCGAGACAAATTGTGCCAGCCTATCAAGAGCGCGACGACACAAAGAAACAGCAGATGACAACAATTGCAGCCAACAACAGCGGAAGCCGTCGACTTCAACAGCAGCAGCAGCCTCAGCACCAACCACAACAGCTACAGCACCAACCGCAGCAGCCTCAGCACCAACAGCAACAGCAACAACCGCAGCAGCAACATCACCAGCCGCAGCCGCAGCAGCAGCAACAGAAACAACTGCAGCAGCATCAACCGCATCAGCAGCAACTCCTGCAGCAGCATCAACAGCCACCTCATCAATATCATCAGCAGCAGCAGATACAGCAGCTACCGACAACATCAGCAGCAGACGCAGCCATCATCAGCAGCAGCAGCTACAATAGCAGCTGTGAACGTAGTAGCCGCGAAACCAAGATCAGGCCAGCCTACCAACCCAAGCCACCCCAGCTGGGCCCAGTTTCCTGTATCAATAACCTGACAAGACAAAGTCAAAGAATCAGAGAGGCGAAGACGACTGACAGCTCGCTGCAGACAACCGTTATCTCGCAGCAGCAGGTACCACGCTAGGACATCTCCAGCGGAAATAGCGCGCTCATCAAAGACGTATGTACAGGTGTGAGTGAATCCATAACAATTGAGCGCCGGCCTGGTGGAAAAGGTACGCTAGCAGGTACACAGTGGACAAACTACGACGACACAAATAGCGATTTTCCATCAAATAGTAATGTAAGCAAAACCAAATCTTTCAAATATCACAATATCACAATATTTTATCAAAATATCCGTTCGATTCGTTCTAAAATTAATGAATTAGATATAGCAATCAATGATTTAAACTTAGATGTAAATATTATCACTTTGACAGAGCATTGGCTAAAAAAGAATGAAGCAGATTGCATTGTCTTACCAAACTTTAAACTTGCATCAATATTCTCACGAGAAATTTACTCTCATGGAGGAACTTGTATTTTTGTTAGAGATAAGATTGAATTTTCAACTAGACTGGATATTGTAAGATTGAGCGAAGAAAAAGTCTTTGAGTGTTCAGCAATCGAGCTCGAGAAACTGAATACAGTTATTCTATGCATCTACCGATCACCTAGTGCTTGCTTTAAAAAATTTATAAATAAACTTGAAGTGTTATTAACCATGATAACGCAGGAGAATAAAACAAGAAAAATTCTAATCAGTACAGATATCAATCTGAATATGCTTGGAAACTGTCAAAACAAACATAAGTTACGCTCACTTTTAAACTCTTTTAATATCAAACTAACTATTAATCAACCAACTAGAGTCACGTATTCTTCGGCTACCTGTATAGACAATATTTTAACGAACCTGGAACTAACAAATTTAGAACTCAAAGTTAAAGAAAATGGTCTGTCTGACCATAAAGCAATTATTCTTTCACTGGACGTTTTAAATTCAAATGATAACAATGACGTTTTTAGGGAGCCTATTAATTACATTGAGAAACGGTTTTACCTTGCTTTTAATGATAAAAAGATGGCAGCACTTATGATGAACGAAAGTTGGGATACAGTGACTCAACAGGATAATGTGAACAATAAAACTTATCATTTTTCAAATGTCCTTAATTCTAGCTTCAACAAAGCTTATCCACTCAGGAGACTTAATCCTAATATACGTAGAAGAAACGCATGGATCACAAAAGGTATCAGAAATTCTTGCAAACACAAACGAAGCCTAATAATTATAGGAAAAGAAGTCAATAGCTCGGTCTGGAGTCGTCATGTTAAAACATACTCATGCGTCCTAAGGAAAACAATTAAAACAGCCAAGAGACAACACATTCACAAGGAATTGAAACAATCTAAAAATATCATGAAAACCTCTTGGAATTTAGTAAATAAAGAAATAGGTAGAACAACTAGAACTAAAAGTAGGATTACAGAAATAACAATCAATGGAAAAATACTAAATACACCAACAGAAATTGCAAATGAATTTAATGAATATTTTATCAACTGTGCGAAACTTGATAGCAGCATACCTAAATTTGATCCAAAACAAGCGATTATTAAACTTCAGAAGTATCCCGCAAATAAACAATCAATGTTCTTGTTTCCTGCTACGTATACGGAGGTAAGACAAATTATAAATGAACAAAAAAATACATCGGGACTTGATGATATACCATCTAAAATAATAAAAAATTTCTCTCCATACCTTTTAGAACCAATACTTCAAATTTGTAATGAGTCATTTGCGACTGGAACGTTCCCTGATTTATTTAAAATTGCCAAAGTCCTCCCGCTGCATAAAAAAGGAGCGAAAAACGTTATTGGTAACTACAGGCCGATCTCACTACTAAATCCGTTTTCAAAAATACTAGAAAAACTAATGTTTAAACGTCTTATAGGATTCATGACAAAATTTAATATACTCACTAATGAACAGCATGGATTTTTAAAAAATAAGTCTACTGAAACAGCAATTTTTAATTTTATGGAAGACGTGACTATGGCATTAAGTGCAAAAAATCAAGTAATTGGGATTCTATGTGACTTAAGTAAAGCTTTTGACTGTGTCAACCACGAATTATTATTATTAAAACTATACCATTATGGAATTAGAGGAACAGCTAACAATTGGTTTAAATCTTATCTAAGTAACAGAAAACAGTCAGTAATTATAAATGGTGTAGACTCTAATAATACAATCAAAAACTTTTACTCTAACGAATTAACTATTGTTCAAGGAATCCCCCAAGGGAGTACTCTGGGCCCCCTATTGTTCCTTATTTATATTAATGATTTACCTATAAATATAACTAACGCTAAATTAACAATGTTTGCTGACGACACTAGTCTTTTAGTTGCCGATCAGCTATTAAAAAATACGGAGGATAAAGCTACTAAAGCAATGGAGGAACTCTGCGAGTGGCTTAAATATAATCAATTAACCCTAAACTCTAAAAAAACTCAGACTATAAAATTCAAAATAAAAGGTAATATTTCCCTATCCCAACCTTTACCTGTGGTAACGGCAAATGGGGAAAATATTGCAATAACTGACCGGGCACCATTTTTAGGAATAGAAATAGATGAGCAACTAAACTGGAAACACCAAATAGAATCACTTCAAAATAAACTCTCTAAACAAATTTATGCAATCCGAATACTAAAAAAAATAGTTCCTAAACAAACCCTTAAAATGACTTACCATGGCCTATTTGAGTCCCATATGAGATATGGTATAATGTTCTGGGGTAATTCTCAAAATCACAAAAAAATATTCACACTCCAAAAAAAAGTAATCCGTACTATGCTAAATTTAAAACCTAAAAAATCCTGTCGCAAATATTTTGAATTACTACAGATAATGACAATGCCTAATCTTTTCATTTATCAACTTCTAACCTTTATAAAAACTAATCAGGACCATTTTTCTGCACATGACCATAACCATAGGACTAGAAATAAAAACAACTTCAAACTACCTCGAGAAAAATTAACTGTATTAAAAAAACAAGTGAAACCGACAGGCCTTCTTTTATTTAATCTATTACCTAAAGATATTAAACAATTAGCTGTAAATAAGTTCAAATCTAGATTAAAAAAGTTCCTCGTAAAAAATGTGTTTTATACTGTGGACGAATTCAAATCAGCAATTAGATGTCCAAATGTAAAGTTGTAAAAAAGTGTTGTTATTTCTATCATTATTTTCGTTTTTATTTTTATCATTATTATATCAGTAGTATTATTATTATTACCTGTGTTATTACTATCTTTATTATTAGTTCATAAGAATGTCAACATTGTATGTCATTGTGTTTTAGTATAGTACTTAGTTCTAATTCTTAAAAATAGTCTGTACGTTCTGCTGCATAGGTATACCTACAGTATGAGAACTTTTTGACTTAAATAAAAATAAATAAATAAATAAATTTGAGCTAATTGGAGATGGCACTTTGGAGAGGATTTTAGTGAATTTGATAAAAATGACAGATCTCCACGTTAGACGTTTTTACTCTTGAGTTTTTAGACTTACTCTGATTAAACAACATGGGATGTTTTAAATTAACGCTGAAGACTCATTTACATGAGCCTTGTTTTTATGCTTGCCTAATGCTTCAAAAACAAAGAGCAGATATGTTTGGAACAGTTTTTCACCTAGAGAATGTTCTTTTTTGTCACAGTCAAACTTTTCTGAAATCCAACCATAAAAGAAAATATAATTTTGGTTGCTTTCAGCCTATTTAATCAGAGTATCTGCCTCAAAATCAACACTTGCTGTGAACCCCTGGCCAGCTCAGTGATTCACCTTGACTCCGAGTGCCTCTGCATTATTAGCAATGGCGTCCAGCTCTGCCAGCGCCTGCTTGGCCAGAGCAGCTGCCTCGCCCCTGCGCTTGGTGATTGCACGAAAGGTCTGCGCCGCCTTGCTCATGGGAGTCTCCGCCTCGAGAAGACCGAGTAGTGTGGACATTGCTTGGTCTGTTAGGCACAAACTGATCAGACGCGTTTGCACTTGAAATTTTGTGTAGCGCTCGTCCTGGAAGAAATAAGCATAGCCTGTGTCAGAGTTATCCTGTTTCCAGCAGATAAAGGAAGACAGTCAAAAGACTGGTAATGAATTAGGGGGGAACTTAAGTAACATAACACGCCAAGAAAGTAATTGGTCATTTCTACTTGAGGTTATTAGCATATTCTTCTTTCCTCTTCTTCAATTAATTTACATATTATATATTTGGACAATTTTGTAATTAGGCAAAAAATGTTTGTTTTATGCTACTCCAATCTGGACTGCACACGATAAAAATTGAAGACCTAGTATACTGTATACTACTTGTGGAGAATGTTATTAAAATATAAGACTTTAAACAAATCCATGCCCACAAATTCTTGAACTAGATGATCATGATGACTGATGAGTGATGAGACTCACTCGCATATCGCTAAGTATGTTGTAGATGTCGTTGTACTTGGCCTCCTCGATGCCACAATGTAGAAGCACAGCTCGCAGGAGTAGAGCGTGGTTAAGCCGCACAGAGCAATTGCGGTCGCGCAGTGCAGGAAACTCATTAGTGACTTCCCACGCGACTGCAAGCAGCTCGGCGTCAGCCATTAGTCCACCTGGCGTCGGCGTCACGACGTCAAATGCACATTCCCACAGCTCGCGTGGGTGGAAGCCAAACACCTATAAGGCCAGACAGGATGACAACTACAATTTAGGGTATGTGATAGCGGCACCAGTTTTCTCACATCTCTCAGTGGTAAAGAGATTATCCATGATAATCACACTTAGCCAAGTGGTTTCTTACTTTCTTGGCAACACCCATTTGGCATAAACCCTTCTGGTAAGTTATTATCATTGGTATTTTTATTTTAAAGTTTAAACAGATTTTCCTAATTCTAATTCTAATATTTATAATTTCTAGTTTTTATTATGCATTCTCTTAATTAATTTCCGTTCTTCTGTTTTCTATTTTTATTTTACTTCATAGATTGATCGCTAGGCACATTTATTTTTTACTTCAAACCTCTCGTCTTCTAGTCTACCGCTTTGTTCTTCCCACTTTCAATCTCCTACACGGATCTTTATAAACGCACGTATATCAATTGGAATTTTGCAACCATCTTTCCTTCTCTAGATTTATTACTTCCCAAATTTTCAGATCTATAAAGTGGAAATAAAGCAAAGCATTCACTAAGGTGTAGACATGATTTTCAACTGGATAAAGAAAAATTGTTCATATTATCCCAGCAACCGGCGAAGCACCAACCTTCTTTTCGCGATAGACCCTCTCAACGGCGTATCGCTTTCCGTGCGTCACCCCACTGGCGGCAAGGTACCTTGCAAAGGGCACGCGGAGATCGTGGGGGGCTGTGACAACCCCGCCGGACCTAGTCATGAGTCGCACGCATGAGTCAGTAGCGTCGTAAACAGCAGCACGAGGCAGCAGCAGCGGAGCGTGGGCACACGTTGCGCCATGGCGCCGGAATACTCGCGTCACGCCTTCGCGAGCGGTCTCGAGCGCGGCTTGCGTTGCACGCCAGACGCCTACGCCCCCGCCTTTGCTCGTGGCGCTCATGTCGAACGTAACGTCTTCAGCCGCTGTCACCTCCTAGGAGTGAAACTGAGGGTCAGTCTTTCGGTTATCTCGTCAAGTAGCCCTAGCCTCGTATTTTAGAGAATTTAGTAACAAATATGGGTCATTCTTAAGATGAAGTACATCTTTTGTTTTTGCTTTTAATTTTGCATGATTTTTGAAGTAATTTATTTTACTATTTATTTTTCAACCTTTTGGTCAAAAGTTGCCTTTCACAATAGATAAGCCCATCCCCAAATGTTGATGATCAAGGCAGCTATGAAAAACTGAGAGTTTCTTTAGAGGAAGATAGCTTTATTTGCAATTAATTCATTTCCATAGGTTTCTCCAAGTCTGTAATTTTCATTGCATCCATACACAATGCATGCACAGCTAGATGCATGTTTGGACTGGTTCAAGACTGGGTAGTCAATGTCGGTCCTTGCACAAAATGATATAAGAAAAAAGTTGAAATGCATGACAGTAAACTTTCTGGCGGTTCTTTTGGCAGTTCTTCAGCAAGATAACAGGCACATGTCTGACCTGGCCGAAGCAGCAAGTGATGAGATGCTTGTAGGCCTTGCTCTGAGGGTTAGACAGGGTGTGGCGGACCATCTCCTGCATCTCTGCCTCTTCTAGCTGCGGAGGTGGCAGTAAGTCAGACTGCAGCAGCTCGAGCGAAGTCGGTCGCTGACTTGGGTCGTGGCCAAGCAACCTGTCAAGCACCCACACAACGTTACCACTTGCTATCGTACAAAAATACTCTGATAATCAGACGTAATAAAGGGTGGTTTAAGCTCACTGGTCAAGAGTGATTGCACAAAGTGTTTGGAAAAGCCGCAGTGGCTATATTTTCTCCAAACTTCTGTTAGTTCTCACTATATTGTAATCTTTAAAATGATTAATCAATTTTTTCAATAATATTTTATCTTTAATATAATTTTATATCATCACTCATCACTCAGTAAAACTGAAATCAAATCAGTTTGTGTACTGCAAGTGGTAATTATATATTCAGGTATATTCAGGTAACCTCAGGTGATCATTTTAATACCAATGCTATTAATAAACAAATAAATAAATAATAATAATAAAAAATAAATATTTTTTTAGCAAACCTATTCAGATTAGGGAATGGAAAAGTATCTGACAACTGAAAATAAAACGTTCTTTATTAATTATTGAAGTCCGCCGCTCCAGAGTCAGCCTTCGCTACATCTACAAAGCTGTATGTGGACTCAACGCCTAGCAGGACCTTGCCAAATACATGAAAACTAACCGAAACAAGGCAGGAGTTCGAGCTGACAATGGAATAAAACTATTTATAAAGTTGTGTCGAACAAATATAGGACGCCACTCACTCCTTGGCAGAGGAACTAGGCTATGGAATAGCCTGTCATTCAATGAACTTACAAAGATAGTAAAAATTGTAAAATTTTACAACTTTAAATTTGCAACTGTATAGTAACCACCAGACAGTGCAATTTATTGTGTGTAGTCCTAAGTTCTGAATAAAACCATTATTATTATTAGTATTAACTATTATTCGATCACTGTTTTCTTGCCAATAAGGACCGTGGATCGTGAGAGGGAAGTACAAACTGCCTATTTCCATTTGTTTTCTTCTGGATAGGTTAAGTACAGACGGAATAATTTGTCGTCCCGTGATCCCGATCTAGCCCTGAATTTACCAGCGAATGATATGCGCTTGTCGAGGCATCTCATCTTCACTGAAGTCAGCAGGCAAAGTGACTGCACGCCGCCGTAGATCTACCAACACTGACACCCGCTCCATGCCTGTCAGTAGTGGGTGGTAGCACATCTCGAAGAAGATGATGCCTAAGCTGTAGATGTCCACCTTCTGCAATCATATGATAACCAGGAACTCTAGAAGCATGTTTTTGGTGAAAGTAAAACATTTAATTCTTGTTTATAAATTATTTTCATAAAATTGCTTCGTCAAAAATGTATAGGTAACTAGCACAAAAAATTAAGGAATAAGCGGTTGAAGCCAAAAAATGTACACATGTTGAGTGTAACAGTACAAAGTGTTATGATAGATGAACTCTTGATCCAACTTTGTGCCATTTTGCTATCAGACTTTCTTACACAAAAGACTATTAATTAACAGCCTTAAATCCTTAAAACAGCCAGAAAAAGGCTTGAAGCCACTTTCTTTCCAAGCCATTAAAAACATACAGATTGAGAGAGAACTGGGAAATAAATAGAGAGAAAGGGGGGTTGAGCACTCAAGGTTTCTTTGACAGACAGGAATGCTTACAAACTCCGTAGAACGCACCTGATTGTAGAACGCTTTGTTCCCTGCACAAACATCCAGCTCTGGCGCCAGATAGAGAGCCGTTCCAACTTGCCCAGTCATCCCATCAGCCAGTTCCTTGGAGAACGAGCCGCCATCTTCGAGGGCAGAGCTGGGGGTAGTAGCAGGGACCAGTGCAGACGCCACCCTCGGCAAGATGTTAGTGGTGGCGAGGCCGAAGTCGCCGATCTTGACATGATCGTTCGAGTCGAGGAACACGTTGACTGGCTTCAGGTCGCGGTGGATCATGCCCTGCTGATGGATGTGCGCCAAGCCTTCAACCATCTCACGGAACAGACGCCACAGACGCTCGTCATCGTTGCATAGGCCGTGGTCGATGGCGGTTCTGAAACAAAGCAATGTGTGATAGATGGACGTTTGAATGTTGCTCTTGTGTCAATAAAAAAAAAATATATCAATATATCAAAAATATATCAAATCCTTGCTTTTGGTACTTAACTTCATAATGAAGTAAGCTATAGAGTCTTTACCTAAGGGTGCTCTTTTCGCAGAACTCCATCTGAATGTACATAAACTGTATGCTGGCCGTGAGTCTCTCAGGTTCAGGCGAGTTGTCCGCTTCGGACTCGGCAGGGGACCTTGAGCCATCTCGCGCGAACACAACGCTGTTTGATGACTCGGATCGCGGCAAGTAGCTCAGCCACGGAACATCGTCGTCGTCGGAACTGTCCTCCGAGCTGCCACTCTCCTAGATAGGGGAAAGAATTTAATTTTAAGTACTCTCCGAACGGCATTTTGCACGAGTTATTCTTTACTCAACCTTATTTTGGTTATGTTTACCTTTACTGCTTGTTCCATTAACAAGTACTTGGTTGCTATTTAAGTGCCGAAATTTATGAGGTCATTGTGAAGTATTTTCACTAAAGAAATAACTCACCATTGCCTTGGTTAATATTTAACGGCCATTATAACTGGCCATTTTCATTATGTAACAACTGTAATGATTGTACAATTTTTGAGTTGATAGCATTGTTCAAACATTTGTGGGCAATATATCTAAAAAAGTAAGCCCAAACCCTACTAACCATCATGTCTATAGACACAGAGGATGTAGGGGTCCAGGGGTTTGGTCCCACATGGCTGCAGCGTGCAAGCATTTTAATTTTAATTTAATTTCCTTAAATTAGCTGTTCATTATTAGACTTAAAAAGTGTATTTATAATTACCACTTAAAAAGCGGCTTTCTATCCCACACTCCTGAACTCTTTCTGAGGCACCCTGGCCACCAGTTACCTGTTGTCGTGCGCCAGAGTACGATACACTCCACTCCACGCCGTCGCCGCCATCATGAACTGGCGGGGCCAGCCTCTCCACATCCCCTGTGCCATTCTGCAAAAACCCCACATCCTCAGTTTAGATCTAACAGTATCAGACAAGCAGTTACTTTTATTTTAGGTGCGTTTAAAATTTGAACAGAATTTCACGGAAAGAATTGATCTAGCACAAATTGATATTTTAAGTTGACTAGCATCGTCAGTAGTACGTAGTACTAGTTGACTAGTTGATCGCTGCCAATTCTAATTGCCAACACAGAGAGCTTTTATACAAAAAATAATATCATAGAAACAAAAAAAATACCTGGGATTACAACCACCAAAAAACAAATGGAGGATCAATTTACCAAGCAAGTTTTTTAATCTAGCTCCTGTCTCGATTTTAGTTTCTTATTCCATCAATAAACCATGTACAGTATGGCATATAACATTTCAGTTAAATATATAATAATTTCTGCAGTCTAATTTTAGTTGAATACTTGAACTAAACAAAACACTTTTTGACTTATGGTTTTAAATTGGTCATACAAATTATTTTGGTGTAGGATTTGTTCATACAAGAGTAAATTTCAAGCCCAAGCATACATACCAACTTAGATTCAGACTCAGAAATAGGAGACGGCATGGAGCTGCCAAGGTCAGCTGCCGGCTCGATGGTTGCACTCTCTATCCATGAGTTAAAGTACCGCACAACGTTCTCGTGGTTGAGTCGCGAGAGCAGTTTCACCTCGCGCGTGATTTTCTTGTTAAGCTGCTTGCTCTTCGGGTTGAGCTCGATACGTTTAATGGCGTACACTCCCCCATCGAGCTTGTTCCGCACCTTTAAAACGTCTCCAAACGCTCCTTTACCAAGCCACTTCAGGACCTCAAACTCAGTCTGGATTCGTGAGTGACCCTTTACATTTGTCGGGAAGAACAAGTGGATATCGTCCGATGGTTCTTCACAGTCGTCGATTAATCCGTTTTGCTCCTGTTGAATACGTGAAAAATCCGTTAGCTTCTATGGGATTAGATACACATTTAGAAGTGTAGTAGCATTCATAATAATAATACTCTGTCCATTGCAAGCATTTTCATATTAAATAAAAATTAACTTGTAAATAAATGTTCTATAATTTCAAATGAGAAATGCATAGCAACGTACTTGCCGGTCTTCAACACTCTTCTGAGGACTCGCAGGCCCCCGTTCGATGGGCGTCTTGATGAACTGGTGGTTTAACAGCTGGTCTACGCTCCATCTCTGCTGCTCATCTTTTATCAGACACCTGCAACCCAGTATCAACACTATCAGTCATAACTTCCCAATTACTTGTCGCTTACTTCACCCAGATATGAACGAAGCAACTGAGAATTCAAAACGAACTGTGGTGAAACGTCAATAGTCTGTGAAAAACTAGGTGCAATATATTGCTTTAAGTCTGACTTTAGTCATATGCTCAATTTTATTATCTAATTTTATTCTTATTCTTAATCATAGGAATCAGAGAGACTGGGAGACTGTGAGGTGTTTACAGTCTATAGCCTTTGGTTTACAGCCTTTTGGTTCTTCCCCTTGAAGATCTGTCAGATTCATAAAATAAATTAAAATCCTCTAAAACGAGTGCCTCTCATTAGCAAAGATAGTTTGAGCATCACCCACAAATGGTGAAGCTCAGAGTTAAATTCCCCTAATGGGTACAAATTTTTGAGAAGGTAGTACTTTTAATAAATATAAAATATACTCACTTATTGATGAAGTCCTTCACATCCTGTTGCAAGAAATTTAACAGCTCCGGCAGCTCGTTGGTCACTGCAAAGCCCTGTACAAGCGAGACGAGGATCAGCCCCAATCGAAACACGTCTGCCTTCTTCCCGCCAGGTCCATCAAAAAGAGCGGGCGGCCGAGGCGGCTTATCGGCCGTCTCCAGGCTTCGGTACAGGTCTGCCAACCGCTTGTCTAGGCTGTAATCAGCTAGCCGCACCACGCCATCGCTGTCAATGAACACGCTCGAGTAGCGCAGGTCTCTGTGCACCACGTTGTTTGCGTGCAGGAACGACAGCGCCGAGAGAATGCCGCTGGCGCAGTGGCGCAGAATATCCCCGTCCAGCGGGAGGTGTTCCGATAGGTAGAAACTTATGTTGGTGCCAATCACAAATTCCTGGGAACAGCAAACAGATGAAAGATTACGAATTTCCGTGTCTCGGATAACAATGGCACTTAGCAGATTTTCCAGTCTCACCTGCAACATGTAGACGACAACATGATCAGCATCCTGCGAGTACTTCATGTTAACGTAGTGCACGAGATTGCGGTGGCGCAGTCGACGCAGGTAGTTCAGCTCCTGCTCAATGCTGGCCACCTGTCGCAGACAATCGGCCAGCGCAGATCCAGCCCGGCGGCAAGGCAGGGACCACGATGCCAGCGCGAGCAGGTCCCCAGACACCAGGTCAACGCCTGCATAAACCACGCTGCCTCGCACACTATGGCCGATACACTTGCCGCGGTAGACTTGTCTGACAACATAAGGAGTTTAGGATGATTATTCCATGCAAAGTTTTCTCAAACTCAGACAAATGATTCACTGGATTTGTCTTGGAAATGAGACATTCTCTTCCATACAAAAAACCTTACAGGTGGTTTTGATATAACAGGTAAAAATAACGTTTTGCAGACTTAACCATTTTGAAACAGGTAAGATTGGTAAAGAAGTGGTAAAAAAATTGGTTGTTGGAAATATGAATAACGCAACCGAAGTGCAATAAAGCCATTCAATGAATAATCTGCAGACTGGACCTTACTTTGAATCTACCAAGTTCTCCTCAACGCCAGCCATTACATCAAGGTAAGGACATCTCACCTGTCCCCACGACTGGTGAAATGCAGCAGCTGTGTGCCGCGATGGTCGCATGACGGTCCCCCATTGCTAGAGCTCTCCGACGTGCTCTGGCATCTGTGGACACAACATAACATGTTACGCACTCAGCAAGCCGATTAAAACTTCACGGGTCTCAACTTCAGTCCACTCTTGACAAGAGATTTGAGTTCCTGACCTATTTAACTTGCAGCAAAATATTTATTTACTCCCATCAGATAAAAACCGATAGCATTATCAAATCATACTGCTCCAATTTCTGCCTTCTCTTGCAAACCAAAGCTTTTGTGCTAATTCAGGTTAGAGTATTACAGTCAATTTATCTGACAGAGCTCAGAGAGCTGGAGTGTGAACCTGACAATCCAATCTGACAGGAGTCTCGTTGGTATTAAAATGCTTACGAAATATAGCCAAAATTTATGTTTGAAAAGCAAATTTTTTTAACTGAGAACCTTATAAGCATTCAGAATAGTAAGTTTCAGAGCTGTGAAATATTAACTAAATTGAAAATTCTACCAACGTACAGAGATTTTATAATTACACTAAATAAAATAAAAACCTATCAACCTCTCAAAAATGAGTGCCCAGCCACGGGCTCAAATCCTAATCTCCACCTTTAACATACCTTGTTCTTAGGTATATTTTTTCAAAAATTAAGCAGGAAACTCATGTTCCTAGCTAATAACGCTAACAAGGTATTTAACAGCATGCCCAACTTTCTGTCTTTTCCCTCCAACTGAGATTTCAAATAAAACCAAACACAGGATGTGATTATGATCACCTTCTCCGTGCCGAGGACTCGCCGCCTACGAATGGACAGCTGCGACTGCGCTCTACCGCACCCAGCAAAAAATCCGGTTCGACTTGAGCCTGTTCGCGCCGGCTGCTCCGGAGTTCCCGCCGGTGCCGCTTCTCCTCCAGCAGCACTGCTTGCCGTCGCTTGATCTCGTCACGAGTTGCTTGCCTCTGAGCGCACAGACAAAACGCAAGCGTTAGGGGAACGGTATTTTGAAACACGGAGCTTGTTTCATCTAAAAAATGTACTTGATACATTTATAAGATGAGTAAAATATTTGAATCCTTATTGCTGGAATGGCCAGTTATATATGTTAGCATTGGTTTAAAGGTTTTTGTTGGGAAGTCATTACATTTAAGTCTCTTTTTCCGCTGCAAGTCTTTTAGGAATTCAAACTCAAAACCACAACTTTGAAAAACCTTGAAAAATCTAAGAAAATAATAAGTATATCATCCAATAGGTAATACAAACTATTCTAGAATGATGTAGGGAAATACCTGTAGCAAAAAACTTCCTATAGTATTGCTACAAGCTCACAACAAATTACTGCCACCTAAATCTGACAAGTTCTCCTCGCCACTGAAAGAGTGGGAAGCCCTGAAAACTTTCGGCTGGCATTACCTCTTTCTCCTCCTTAGTCTTCTGCCGCAGCCGAAGCTCAGTCTCCTGTTGCTGTTTCCGCTTGACCATCTCCTCGTAAAATGACTTGCAGCTGGGCTTGTTGTTTGAGTGCAGGAACATCTGCACGTGTTGCGCCAGCTCAAATATCATCACCTCACCTCTGTGGTTCCGAGCCAACGCTTGGAGCTCTTTCTCGAGGGTGGACACTTGCAGTGCTGACAGGCATTTACTCTTAGTGAGCAAGATTTCTGGTACCTGCCGAGTAATCAATTAATACACTTTTTTTATGGCAAACAAGTCGAAACTGATTTCAAATTGACTACCGTGGTAAATATTTATGAAAACTTTAAGGTTCATAACTGTAATTTTTTATAGATTATCCTACTTTGATTATTAAAGTAACAGGTTGGGTAGTTGAAAAACAGGTTACAGTGAAATGAACAAAGTTAACGAAAACTGTGGTGAATCAAGGTATTGGATGGGGTTCAATTCTATTTAAAACAATTGGTTGAAGTAAAATAAATTGCATTGCACCTCAGCTGCCAAATTTTTGACAGCAAGGATTAGTGTAGGACATTTGTAGGGGAGGAGGGTTCTAAAAGTCTCAGGGGTAAGTTGTCTCAGTGTTCAAATCTCGACTCCAAATTGTACCTGAAGCAAAATACTGATCTGGGTTACTTCGACGTCTAAATATCTTACTATTCTGAAAATGTCATTTGTTTCGGTGCATAATTCACACTCCTGGAAGAGATTTTTTGTTTTGATAGGTGGTTAGTAACTTCTCTACTGCTAAGTTATTTCGTATTTTACGTGACAATATCCATCTAATCGACTGTGTATATTTATATTCTTTTAAGCAAACAAATTGTCTGTTTATAATTTTTCTTATAATATGATAAATTTATGCACGAGAAGCATATTAATTTTAAATGTAAAGCTGAAAATCTATGATGGGTCTAGTTGCTACAGAATGACATAACCCCAGAAGTAGCTTTCAGTATAAGTTCATTTTGTTTGTTTTGTAAGTAAGTGATTGTTTTTTTCTGCTTTTTACAGAACAAATTTACAAAAATTACCAATTATGAGTTTATAACAAGTTTATAAAAAAAAACTCATCGGGGCCTGGTAGCACCCGATGTCATGTTACGCTCTGCTCAATTTGTGTTGCAGGAAAAAGTGGCAAAAGATTTTAACATAAATGATCGAAAATTGACTCGGTATTGTCACAAAGTAACTGATGCAGATTTTAATTAAATTAATTATATGATCACAAGATGAAATTTCTCACTGAGACAACTAGCCTCAGTGTGTGAGACAACTAGACCCACACGTGGGGTCTCAAACATTTACAGGTCAACGAAGAGACAGCAATTCAACCGACGGTCTAATAAATCGTAAAAAAATTCACATTATAACCAAAAGTGTATTAATTAATAACAAAAAATATAACATCAGAATAACTTAATTTTTCTAGAAGATATGCACACATATATGGATTTTGAGATAACTGGACCCCTCCTCGCCTACAGCTTGTGTCTTAATTTGGAATTCAATTTACGTTGGACCACCCAGTGATTTTTTAGAGTAACCTGCGTATGACTCATCACTGAGTTTCCTACTCTCTTTTCTAGGGCAGGCTAGCTATTGCTGAGTCTTGTAGAAGCTGCATATTATTTCAAAAATAGAAACAAAAAAAAAATCTGTGTCATAACCATTTCTGGTGCCATATAATGGTTTTCACCTGGTCAGGGTAGTCTTGTGGGCAGCGAACAATGAGGTCAATTTGTGCGTGCACTTCTTGAGGGCCTGTGCTGCCTTGCTGCGGAGTCAACGTGATGGACAACTCGGGTGGCTGGGCCATTCCATGCGCTGTCTCATCCCGGAGGTCACGTAGCTCGTGCACAAAAATAGCCTGCCAAACAGCAATTTTTTTTATGTAGGTTTTTAGACTCATGTCTATTTGATTTATCCTTAGCACTAGTTTTAACAAAAACTTTTTGAAATGGGTTTTGAATGCTACGTAGAGGACAACTAAATTTCCCAATTTAATTAATTTAGTAATAAATAAGTTGTCCTTTACTTAGCATTTAAAACCCATTTCAAATAGCAATTTTTTAATAGTGGAAACATTCAAGGCAATACCAGATTTGGATGTGCTGTGCTTTGATGCTAGGTCACATAAAAAAAGCATTTTTTTAAAGAGCTGATGATGTACACTCTTAATTAACTAAAAGCTTGGATATGTTGTGCTCTTAATTTAGATAACTCGCAAATTCACTCGTAGATTCAAGATTGTCATGGCAACAATCTACTGTGTGAGCCATTCTGTCTGGAAGATAATGTATGAGCAGTGTCATTTAGCTAACGCTGCTTTTTGTAATTATCTAAATTGACTTTTCTGATAATATGACAATTACCAGGTCAATAAAATAATATGGTTTGTCAGTTTGTGTGTCTATCTTAAGTGGCAAGGATCGTCCACAGATCACACAGATCAATAATCATATCTCTACCTAGTTGCAACGACACCTGTTATGATAAATAATTTAAATTTAATGTGTTAAAATCTTACCTTTAAAGCCATCAATTCATTTTCTTGACGCTCTTGGTGTGTTTCACTGATGGGCTCAGCAAATCGTTCAGCACAAGAAGCCATCATAACCCTAGAAATCTGCAGCAAGCCTTATTTTGAATACGTTCCAGCTCCCAAGATTTTCGTAATCATTTTTAAATGCCAAAAGATGGTACGCTATAAACATGTAGAAAAAATATACACTTTTATTTCATTAACTGTAACAAAGTAGCAAATATACAAAAAACACCGCGCCATCCACGTTGTACGCGATCCGCCTGCCCAGCAGACCGCAGCTGACTGTGACAGCAAGTGACAGTTGGTGGAGCGTGATCGATAATTCGCTCCGAGAACTGAGCGGTGCTGCCTCACTATTTCCCGGCTTGAAAAAGGAACGCAACCTCTTGATATCTGACGCGATGACGCCAGTCACGCCGCCCGAGAGTGGATCGTCAATGGCCGGCACCTAAATTTCTGAACGCGATATTTGTTTTGACAAAAGAATACCGGAATGCAAAGAGAAGTTACTTGTACCTGAAACATATGTGTATTTAGCTCTATACTATTAAACTTATAAAACGTAGACACAATTTTGTAATATGGAGGAAGAGTACTCACCAAGATCGATGATGAGTGAAGAGAGTCATCCTCGGACATTGTACGTAGGAAATTTGGACGCTTCCGTATCTGAAGACCTTCTGTGTGCCTTGTTCTCGCAGATCGGACCTGTCAAAGGCTGCAAAATCATTCGAGAGCCTGGCAATGACCCTTACGCGTTCCTGGAGTTTACAAATCACCAAGGCGCTGCTACTGCTCTGGCGGCAATGAATAAGAGGGTGTTTCTTGACAAGGAGATGAAAGTCAATTGGGCCACATCCCCAGGAAATCAACCAAAACAGGATACAAGCAACCACTATCATATATTTGTTGGTGATCTCAGCCCTGAAATCGAGACGCAAACGTTAAGGGAGGCTTTCGCTCCATTCGGAGAAATCTCCAACTGCAGGATAGTACGCGATCCCCAAACATTGAAGTCGAAAGGTTATGCATTTGTCTCCTTTGTCAAAAAGGCAGAAGCTGAGAGCGCGATCGGAGCGATGAATGGCCAATGGTTAGGAAGCCGGAGCATTCGAACAAATTGGTCAACTAGGAAGCCCCCTCCTCCACGAAATGAACGGCCTCGCCATGCTAATGCTAAACCTCAGACATTCGATGAAGTCTACAACCAGTCCAGTCCAACCAACTGCACCGTCTACTGCGGAGGATTCATGAACGGCATCACTGAAGAACTGATGCAGAAGACCTTTGCCCAGTTCGGCACTATCATGGACATCCGCGTGTTCAAGGACAAGGGTTATGCCTTCATTCGATTCGCGACGAAGGAGTGTGCCACGCACGCCATCGAATCTGTACACAACACCGAGATCAATGGCCAGGTTGTAAAATGCTTCTGGGGTAAGGAGACGGGTGACCCAAACCATGGACAGAACGTCGCCGGTCAGACGCCAGCTGCCACCCAGTATCAGTATCCGTACGGCCAGCAAATGGGATACTGGTATCCACAGGGCTACCAAGCGCAAGCTGCCACAGCTGCACAGATGCAAGGCCAGTATGCGCTACAGACTGGCATGCAGTACCCGTACGGGCAGTTCGGATACCAACAGGCGTATGGCTCGATGGCGGGCCGCATGGGAATGCAGCTGCCAACGGCGTGGCAGGGAGTCCAGGCACAGCCACCCGGTACTGCACAGCAGATGGCAGCAGCAGCAGCACAAGGTGCAGCGATGCAGCAGCAGCCTGGAATGATGGCATACACCATGCAACAGTTCCAAACACAGTGATGCGTAGACACTTGTTACTTGACCATCTGCACGGATTGAGTGCGAAATGATACCTACTTGTAAAGGAAAACAACTCGCATGTTAATGAATGGAATGATAAATTTAAACTTAAGAACTGTTTACGACGCTGGTACTGCACAGAACACCATCGCTCGTAAGCGAGTACCTAACTTACTCAAGTCCCTGTCTTGCCGTCGCATGAAAACACGGTTTTGTCTCTTGTAAACTCTTCCTGTAACTCATGCCAAAATCGTGTCGCTCGTTTCTTCTGAAGATTATTGTTATTGTTACTGGGTAGTTACTATCTTTTAACATATTTTATTTAACTCGAGGCGGACTTTAATTTGGTTTATTACTTTTTTTCCGTAGTTAGGTACTCGTTTAATTTGATTTTTGTTTGAAGTATGCCTATACAGCTGAGTACCTACCTTAAAGTGATGAACTACAGGACAGAACATTTATAAATTTATGAAAACAAACACCTAGGTGACATAAATCTGTAAGGTATGTAACGTATTACATGACATTGACAAACTTGTAGTATAGTACTAGTGCAATCTAGGGTTGCTGAATTCTTTTGAGTTGTTTATACACATAATATTATATATTATGTGTAATTTCCTGACACGATCTTGTAAAACTTTACTGAACGAGGACTGTAATAATGTATCGACAAAAGAAAGAGATTTATTATATGATGCTTGATGGACATAATTAGGTAAAATGTCTCTAAGAAATCCCAAATGTGCAGATAAGGATGAGAAGAATGCGAAATGCTTGTAATTTAAGAGATCCTGCAAACTGTTACCCAGTAACTGGGTAAACTTTGTACATCTGTGTTGACTCAAATCAATGGTTAACTAAGAGCACTGTATGATACCACTGAAAACGAAGTGATCAGTTTGGTTGATCGAATAAAACATTTGGGTCTGGGACATCTTGACTTTTTTTTGAACAGAAACCCCTGAACTCACCAGCCAATTATTAATCATGTATTCTCCCTCTGTGTGCTTAGCAATGTAGTTCTTCCTTCTAAGGTTTTGAAGTATCTGGTTGGTATCTTGGCTTTCAATTCCAAGAGTTTGATGTACCAATTACAGGATTAAATCATCCTGCTGCTAACCAGAATATTATTTTCTAGCCTTAATCAGCATCCCAAAATTTGTTCCAGGTATTATGATGATGGAAAATGAATTTCTTAATTTAATATTTAGAGAGAGAAACACTTAACCAACACAATGTACAATAAGTCGTTCATTTTAATTCACATTACAAAAGCAAAATATCACAAATGCAGATGCAAAAATAAGTGATTGTATTTCGTTGTGGCCAAGAGCTGGAGGGAAACCACTTTCACAGATTTCGTCGGACGAAACAAAATGGTTGTAGAATGTTCCCTCCAATCAGCAGTATTCTGTGAGAAATGGCAGTAAGTGCGCTTGCTACTCTACAGTCAATTGCAGTCAAGCCATTAGTTGTTCATCGAATCATTGACATCTAAAGCAAAAATAAATGCAAAGCCTCACATTTGAACAAGAATATTTTATAAATACAATATCGGAATAGGAGGGTTGGTAGGTACAATTTATAGCTCATATGTTTCCTTATATAATTCCACAGAACTGGATTGGCCGATTTTTTGATATCACAGCTCTTCCATTTTTATAGGCCAGGATTTTCAAGAAAAAAATGGATTAGGGTACATGAGTGTTTGCTAATTTCTGAGTGAAGGATTGGTTTGGATATTTAATGATACTAATCATAAAAAGGTAGCTTCCTCTTAAGCATGAGCAATAATTACTCAACTTTTGTGTTGTCTCTCAGCAGGTCAACTGGTAACAAAATGAACTCTCAATCTTGCTTTCATCCACAATAAAGAGTATATAAAACTAAACAGTAGCTGTGATATCCTTGTGGCATTGCTGTGCATGAAACTATACCACTGAGACAAATAATGGACTAGGAATTAACTTACAAGTGTGCAACTGCAATTTTACATGCTCGTAATTAGCGGAGCGGCAATTTTATAAAAGTAGCAAAACAAGTTGGCAAGGCATTGTAATTTAAAGTGATCATAGTTAAGAGAGATTTAGGTATGTACCTTACGATTGCATATTAGATTATCCATTATAACATGGTAACTGTGTAGGGCAATTAATTATTTTGATTTTTTGACCTTGTAAGTTAGCAAAATGTATGTAATATGTTATTGTTGTTTCATTTACAAACTAGCCGCTGAGTGGCTGCCAAGCGTGCTATAAACAAGTGTGTACATCTTTTTTCCATTTGAAACAAATACAGAAAGGGTTTGCGCAGCAGGAAGTACTCTGTCAGGTACAGTGAAAATTGTGTAGGAACTTTTTTAATAGCAGTTTAAAGGTAAGAATTATATTTCAAGTCACCTGCAACTTGATTAAAACATAAGTGTGAAAGTGATATTGCTCGGTGAGTATACAAAATCTAAATGGCAAACAAAATCTTCATTTATGTACTGTGAACGAGCCTCGTTACGCGTGCAACTGCAAATTTCTAAAATTTAAACGTGGGTCATGCTTTTGTTACAAATGAACAGCACTGTGAAAATGATGGTCAACATTGTCCATTGGAAAACTTTCATATACAAAATAATATTAATTTCCGTACTTAAAAACAAAATGTCATAAAGCTGCTTATAGCACCCTGTGCAGACCACCTTTCTCATTATAAACATTCACAACAAATTGAATGCAACCATGTTATCATAATGGTAGCTGAACATTTTGGAAATTTGTGAACACACTCACATTTCTGTGCCTTAATACTAATCAGACCACTTTCTTACGCCAGAATCCATGGCAAAAAAAAGTCGGAACATTAACATCTTCCAGTGAACGAACAACCTTTCCTAGGCCTCTAGGTAACTATGAAAAAATGTACACAGAAATTATTTCGACTGGAAAAATCTAATTTCTACAATCACACCTCTACACATATTAGTTAATAATTTGACTAATTTTTATCAAAACTGTCGCAGACGTAGACACCTAATAATATTCTAGAAAAGACAAATTGAAAGAAATCACTAGATACTATACAACTGGATCTAGATGAAAATGAGCTGATGATCAGATATCAGTTGTAGATAACCTTTTACTGCTAACGAAGAATCCTTCATGGCTAATGGTGCGAGTCTCAAATTAACCTAGTATCGGACACTGTTTGTCCGACCAAGATGCAATCACCACCAATCACCAAGATGCCGCAGTAAATAAAAACTTGACAGCTAAAAAATTCCCCCAATCTGAAAGAACGTAGTGTTATGGCATGACATTCAGACTGCTGTTTGGTAGACCAGTAGCTCAAACCCTAGAATATGTCAAATGCCAGCTGAAAAGCACAGACTAGTTATCAATCCTAGACTTAACTAACCCTGGCTGAAAAATCTAGACTGAATTCTATTGCCACATCTGCAAGTGGCCTACCAACCAGATAACTGAGCTGAAAAATTATCAGTGCTTCAAATTTTATTTCCCCTAGAACTGTCTGAAGCTTGGGAACAAGTGGCCGCTATTAATGACCAGATACCCGTAAAGGTTTTATGCGACAGATGTTAAGCAGACTCTGTCGCAATGTAACTTCCACCCTCAGTAATCCCAATGACATTTTTCACAACTAATCAGAACTCTGGTATCAAATTCCCAAACCTCTGAAATAAATTCTCTTTGCATTTAATTGGACACAGCAATTTCAGTTCCTAACACATACTTAACTTAACAACTTCAGATAACTTTCAAGACTCAGATCTTAATGACAACAAACTGATGATGTAAAATCCTGCTCACTTCTCGTCGTCTTCAATCAAAATTCCGCAGCTTACGGGTTGCTCATCTGGTGCCAGAACGTCAATGTGCTCTTCATTACGAGAGTGTTGCACTGAACTGATACCTTCCTAATTCAAATCTTACCAACGTATCACGTTACAAGACGTGACTTGGTTTATCCCGTTCTTATTTCTCTCTTTCAAAGGACACCCTTTGTTGGCAACCTATTTCACAAGCTGACGTCGCCGTATTCCAAGTTCCATTTCTCGTACCCCTGGAGACTTCCCGGAGACACGCTGCGACGGATCCGCTTGAGCGACTCGATGAAGTCATGCAGGCTGATGTTCCGCACTTTGGCGGGATCCAGGCACCGGACCTGCTCGGGATTTAGCTCTGCGTAGAAAAAAATGTGGCATCAGCACAGTGCATGTGCAAAGTAGTGCAAAGTTCTAATGCGCAAGAAAAATCGCAAGATATGTGAAGTTCTCTCCAAATGAGATTTTTTAAGCTATCTAAACTACCAAGCTTGCTTTAAACCAAAGACATAAATTGCATTAAACTCAAAAGGAGCAAGATACGGCAATTTGATATTGTTTGCATTTGATGTAAAAGAAAATCAAGCGGTTACGCACCCCTGATTGGACCTAGTGACGCGTCCTTGGCAAGTCCCGTGAGATCGCTACCCGAGTAGCCGTCGGTGGCTGCAGCCAGACTCTCCAGCTCGGCGTCTGACAGCGGACTGTTGTGTTTGCCAAGCAGTCGGCGCAACAGTGACACGCGAGTCGCGTGCTCAGGCAGGTTAACGTAGATGCGTTTGGAGAACCGACGCAACGCAGCTTCGTCAAGCTCTTGCGGTCGATTCGTGGCCGCCATCACCTGTGGAATCGCGGGTCAGTCAGATGACAATATCGCTGGCAAACAGAACAATTCAGGGAACTGAAGTAATTGGTTTGAGATTGAAAATCTTTTAAAAACTCATGTTCTTTCTAAATTATCTGTTTACTTGTTATTTCATTGGTAACTTCTATTCAGGTGCAAAAATGGCATGGGAGGTTCAATGGTTAATTCTATGGTTGGCAAAACGGAAATACTGCGATTAAATGCCAGGCCACTAATTCAATTGGCCACATACTACCATGAGAGACTTTTTTATAAGTTCAGGTTTTGGCTTTTAGGTTTAAAAAGAGTGTACAGTGTTTCCAACACGTTAACATACCAGCACGCGCTCGTCGGGGTTCGAGGGTAGTCCATCGAACTCGACAAGGAACTCGGTCTTGAGTCGGCGGCTGGCCTCGTGTTCACCCTCACGCCGGTCGGACAACAACGAGTCCACCTCGTCCACGAAGATTATCGACGGCTGGACAAACGGAACCCGATTTAAACACACAGCCGACAGCAATGAGGCAACAAATTGAACAAGCAGCACAATCAGAGCTTTGCAGTAATGTTTTTTCAACAGGGCAGAAATCTACTAAAAAATCTTTGTTATATGAAATATTCATTCTAAAAGGTGATTTCAATCAAAACTTTCGACTTACAGACAATATATTAACTTTAGGCTCACGAAATTGTTGGTTGATCGTAAGTAAAAATAATAAGCTCTTTTGTATTTTGTGGATACACACGCAGCAGCCATAGAACAGAAGATCTCTGACCAAGTTCAGCTGAGAGAACGAATGGCCTCTCTGTGTACCTGCAGTTCCCTGGCGACAGCGAAGAGCGCTCGAACGAGCTTCTCTCCTTCACCAACAAACTTGGACGTGAGGCTAGCGGCGCTGATGCTGAAAAACGTGGCTGAGCACTCGGTGGCAGCGGCGCGTGCCAACAGTGTCTTGCCGTTGCCAGGGGGACCAAACAAGAGTAGACCGCGAGCCGGCGTTCGAAGGCCTGTGAACAGCTCGGGACGTAGCGCAGGCAGGATTACCATCTCCTGCAGCGCCTGCTTAGCCACCTGCAATAGAAGACAATCCGAATAAGGAACGTGAATAGCCTTTCTACAATTTTTAACAGCACTTTTATTTCTTTTACTAAAACTCCCGATTGAAAAATTAGAAAATGCAGAAAATAAAAAACATCGGCTAGAAATGTATATATTTAGAGGAAAAATTGTCGACAAATTGAGAAGCCTCTAATGAAAATGAAGAGTCAAAGAATAAACTCCAAATTGATATTATTTATATGATTGGAGATATGCTCAATTTCTCAAGGGTATCAAACGTAGATAATGGGAAGAAATACTTGGAAACAAGTGCTAAGATACAAAAGGAAGCCAAGACTGATGATAAAATTACGCTACCTCCTGCCCGGCAATATCGTCCCACTGCACGGCAGCACCCCCTTCCAGTATCTCGTCGAGTATGATCTGAGCGAGCTTAGGGTCAACGCCTTTCAGGGTTGGCGTCTTGCGTGGCGGTGGGGTGCCCGGCCCCTTGGCGCCCGGCGTACCGGCAGGCAAGCGCCGCACAGGCGAGCTGCTGGGCCCAGACAGCTGGCGTTTCACAGCGGGCGGTGTCGAGCATGGCTTGTAAGCCCGGGGAGGTGGCGCTACTGCCCGTGAACCCATGCTGCGCGGCAATGTCTGGCTCTTGTTGAGGTAGGCGGCCGCAGAGCGTTTGACCGGTGTGCCAAGTTTACGGCCAGCAGCTGCGTAGGATGGCAGGGTTATTAGTGGATGGACCAGTGTCAATGATGTTGAAAAGGTATCGAAGCTAAAAAATAATAATTAAAGCTAAATATTGTGAGGTGCAGCAACTATTGGCATCCTTACTTCAACAAAATTAAACCAAATAAATGCCAAATGAAACAGAAAAACTTAATGTTGCCGGTACCAAAAAAAAATTATATAAAAAAATGGGATACAATTAGGAAGCGATCGAAGGATGTTCCTGAGGATATGGAATATACTGAGCGTTGATTTCTTTGTGTTTAATTTTCTTGCAAAATGTGAGCAAATTTGGCATGAAATGAGCAAAGTGTTGCTAAGATCAAGTGGCTGTGTATCTACTTGTACTATACTCCTCATGATGCAGATGTCGTTAAGTGATTTACTAAAGCCTGTGTCAATATCAATTACTATGCACAATACCCAAGCAAATTAATTGTTAAATGTTAGACTCTATTCGTATGGTTAGTGTGAAAAGGATGCACAAACTTGCATTGCCCAAGCAGCAAGCAACAATCTAAGTTTCGATGGTTAGCTTAGTTAGCATTAGAACGGCCCTATTTTGCTTGTTAAAAACAGAAATGTGTGTTCCCCCAAAAAAAAATTAATTTAAAATTAAATTTACACCATATCTACTAAAGTTTGCTTAGTTTCAGTGTGTGTGAGACCCAACCATACAGCCAATACCTAAAATCTTGAGGTAAATCTACTAAGCGTTTCTACTAATATTCTTATCAGAAGAAGATTAGTCCCAATTTTGTGCAGTTCATTGCTAGCCCCAAGGCAAATAAAACAATTATTTGAAACTGTGTCAAGAGTTAGTTGCCCTGTCTACTGACATTCGAGCAGACTACGTGGGTCAGTCTCGTGCCCACGCTACCAAACAAGTACCTGGGGGTTCGGCGGCGGTGGCAGGGGAGTTTCGGGGTACGGGTTTGGAGGCGGGATTGCCGCCGTTGAGCATGGCATGCATCGCCGGGGGCTTCTGGTGGGGGCGGGGGGAAATGGCAGCGGCCGGTCGTTGGAACCGGGAGCGGGCGGTTGTGGTCACCGGGTCCTTGCAAGCGCTCACTGCTAGTTGACCCAACCGAACCAGGCTGGCTAAACACGGAAACACACGGGATAAATCATAAGAAAATATAGCTACGAGATTGATGGGACGTGGGGAGTGTAAAAGAAAAAGTTCGAAAATTAAAGAATACAAATTAAAAAGTAAAATAAAAAAAAAACATCGAAAATTATTGAAATTAAGTTGCTAAGCAATAAGAAAACGTCTCTCCTTCCTGAAATTCTGGGGCAAAACTTAAACAAAAATTTACATTATTTATTCATTCGAATGAATATACAGTACTTTTGAGTTTTTATTTATGTAACTCGCAATTATTGATACAGCGTATTCCAGAATAACTTGATAAATGATAATGTTCAGGAGGAATAACAGCAAGAGCCCAAACGAGCACCGTAAGCATACCTAGGAAGTCCAGCCTATCACGAGCCATTCCGAGGTTGGTCTTCATCTTCTCGTGAAGCCGCTGCGCCCGCTCCCAGACCTCGCCTTTGCCTCCCACGCAGTCCACTGCAATGCCCAGCTCCAGCTCCGAGATGCCTTTCTTGTACAGCTCGATGGCCAGCTCCTTCTGACCTGCAATGCAAGAACGTCATAGTGAGACTGAGACATACACTCAGACATACATTCGCTTAATGTTTCAACTAATTTAAGGTCCTGTAGAGGTAGCTTTGCTGAAATGTTCTACAGAAATGAAACAATTTGAACTTGCAGGAAAATTAGGGATCCATTCATCAGGAGTGTGTTAATTTTTCTAGAATCTAGTTGGTACATCGTAAAGACAGCTGGTCCAATGAGAACAAATACTCTTATGGGCACAATTATTTATTTATGTTCGAGAGACGCCCTATTGCGCCATTGGTTGCGCGATTCCATTTTGGAATAATTTCATTTTCATTTGGGGTTGCTTAATTTTTGTTATATTTGATTGGGAATGAGATTTTCCCTTTGCATTACATGTATCATTTCACGCATTACGCAGCAATCTTTCACTCGTTCTCAGGTATGGTTTTTTTTTTTAAGGATTGCAATTTATTTGTCGACACTGCAGTGGGACGCACATTCAAGGCCGCAACCGACACCAAAACTTTCCGCTCCTCCTCCTACACATCTGCAACCCAACCCAGCAGCAGGCGCCGACACGCGCTTATTTCGCCGGCCGGCAAGCGCGTGGGCGTCGGCGCGGCGTCGTTGGCTTATCCCCCGTCGAGTCTGCTATTAGAGCTGCAAGGTGTGCGTCGCGGCGCCGGCAGCTGTCACCTTGACGACGCTCATCGATTGAACGCGTCGCGCAAGCTCTGTCGTGTTCGGATGCCGCCGTCGACCTCCCCTAACTTCTTTGGCGTCACGACGCTTTCGGATCATGTTCCGGTGTCGATTTGTCGAGGCTGCGTCGCTCGGATAGGTTCGACGCCGCTGATACGGGAAGTCGAGTTCGAATGATACGCGAGAGTTCACGCTTCCGATTAGACTTGAAGTCATTATGTAATTGAATTATTTATAGCTATAGGTTTGTGCCTATACGCGTGAAATCGATCATGACACCTGAAGCAGTTTCTTTTGTCAGTCTAGGAAGTCGTCGTGCGATATTACAATTGTATAAATATCATTTTCACTCAGTTCTTGTTCGCCTGAGAACAATCTTATCGTATCAATCCCATCTAGATTCATAAAATCCGGTCCGGCCAGTATCGATTGCAACGAAATCATTTCATACAAAAAGTAAAACGTCTACAGAAAGAAAAATTGTTTGAAAGTTCACATTATGGTCCGCATACATAATAAAATCATCCTCTAAGATACTCAGAGCTTGCGTCCATTGTTATTGTTATTACTCTAGAATGTAGAATGGACTTCAGTCCCCTGGGTAACGAGTGAGAAAAAGACAATGCGCGAAGTTGCATCAAAGGGTTTTTTTAGCATCATTATTGCAGGTATAATGAGCAGGTTGAAAGGCAACATAAGATTATATACCCGTGCACTGGTCAGGGTCAGGGTCATTGCATGACCTTAGGTAGGTGGTTCTAACACGGTTATGGGCAGTACAATAAGTACCTGACGCGAACATGTTTTTTTGCATCACGAGGAAGGTCTTGCTTGTCAAGCGAAAATTGTATTGTACTCGTTGCTGGATGTTGTTACCGCTGTATTGTTTTCAAAAGTTGATTTTTGAAATGTGGAAACGAAATGTAATACGACTGGGACGTAAAATAACGAATAATTAACGCAATTACCGAACGTACAACGCAAATATTTGTTTCCTCTCTGATAATCTACATACTTTTATAGTAAGACCAAAAATGTACGGTTACATTTTGAAACAAATCTCCCAGTGCATGCACAATTGTGAATTGAGAGAGAAGTAGGACAACGGTTGTCGGCGATCCCTTATATCGTCAAAATCCCTTCCGGATGCAACCGCATAAAGTTGCCAACGAATGAATCCAAAGCTAATGGAAATGTTTCATTTAGCGTTCTTTACCGGAACCCGCATCCAGGTTTGAGTGTACTCTTTGTGTTTATATGGCGGACGAGTTGACAGAAGAAAACCGCAGCTCTTGTCAACATTTAAGTAAGCTCAGAACAATTCCCAGCACATGCCGCGCAGGGCCGGTTTAGCTCCAACTCCCCGGCAAAGGGGTGGGTAATTAGCTCGAGTGGAGATGTGCCGCTTCCACAGTTTCACTGCGCCACTTTGCGGCTACATGTACTCACTTGTCAGCCAACATACTAGATTCAAACTTCCCTTGAATGAACAAATATAGTGAGGTAAAACCAGGGTTATGCTCATGGTAAAGAGTGAGCAGGTAGATATAGTTTGGGTCGGAGACTCTTGAGTTTGCAAAGGCTGGAATTCTGCGCTGAGATAGTTTTATAAAGAAACGGGAACCTTTTCACGGGAATGCTTCGGAATTCGCGGCTACTTTGCCAACTCGCGTCTTCGAATGTATCTTTTCGCAACAGCTGTATCAAACCAACGATCAAACTCCGCTTACCGCATAGCATTCCCATGCGATGCATTTTTAGGCTAGATGGCAATTTCGTGAAAAGGGAAGTGCGTGGAAAATGGAATTGGAGTGAATGAAGTGGCATTAGAGCTCTGAAAAGCGAGACGGCTTTTTCCTTTCACAGGCCATGCGAGACACTCCCTAGCATTTCCTCGTGTGAACACTGAAATTGTCCATAATCGGAGGGTGGGGCGTACATATCACACACAATTGACAATTTAATTTTAATTTACACATTTTGGTGGTGCGTGAATAGCAACTTTGTCCATCTAAGAGATTGGGCGTGCTGGAAGGGTGTTGGAAATGGAAATCCACAAAAATGCTATAAGCTTGACAAAAAATGAGTATTTCTTAGACTTTGACGAATATGCATCGTGCATCTTAGAAAGTCGCGCCGGTATGGGTAAATGTTTCATTAACCAATAGATTGAACAAATCCAATTGACCTCGTCACCAAAAGGAAAAAGTTTGCTTTGACTGTTTGCAACAACATGCCCATAGGTAGGAATATTTCGCGATACCTATACGGGGTCATGGAGATTCCGCTGGGATGAAAAAGGTAATAAAAAAAGTCCATTTAATGTGTAAAATGCATACAATGTATTTAGGTATGCAAGCATACCTGGCGGACGAATAAAGCCCGGCCATTTGTTAAGCTATTTCATCTGAAATGTATTCACTCCTTGAAATATTCAAAGCTCCGTTTATGTAAACACGGCTTTCGCTAACAAGTCGAGTGGCTTTGAATCTGCACTTTTTTGCCAGCGAGAAAATCACTTAGCAAATATAGACAAGCCACTGAAAGTTTTCTCGAAGTTTTTGTTTGAGCCGTCGTTGAGAGCATCTCTCGCTCGACTCGAGTTCAAAAAGCTGGAGCCCCTAATATACGACGGCATTTATCTCCATTTGAGAAATTTAATTTCTTCTCGGGAGTTTCACCCAGAGATTAATCTTGCAGTTATCTCGGGAAAGCGTCCCCCATTCCACGCTTCGAAATAAGATGTGAGGACGAACTACTTAATGCGGACTGCGAGCGAAAGAATTCCGAGTATTTGTCTGAAGTCTGACATATGTATATATTCATTCAAAAAGTCAATCGTACCATAAATCTTTTATTCAAATACTGCTTCCAATTTACAGAAATATATTTTACACCGCATCCGGATTGTGCAGTTAGGAAATATCGAATACCTAAACGCACGATTTTTAAATCTTCTGAGGCTGGACAAACTGAAAGTGGCGGATTGTAGTAAAAAAGTCATCAGTCCAAAGGGATCAAAGTTTCAAATAGCCACATCCACAATTCACTTCAGCGAAGAAACTTGTCAGAAAATGTACGAGCTAAATTGTGTACGTTTTTGATTCAATTTTAATTTGACCACTTTGATCTTAAAAGACGAACGAGTTTATGATTGTTATCAGTAAGGAAAAACTACATTCGGACTTCACTTATCAAGATATATCGAATTTGTCACTTTATCACTCTAAATACCTACCATCCGGAAACGTGACTTTATCCAGGTCATATGGGTACACTTACCTTACCCTTAGGCAGATAAAATTTCTTGAATCTATTTCGAAACTGGACTAACTAGCTTAGTTGTACCAACGGATATACATTTACATATATCGGTACGCAGTTTAATTATCGTTTTATCGCCAACAAAATAGGGTATACGCCCGTGACCACGTGTGGTGTGGGGTTAAAACACACAACCCGAGTGATTTATAGCATCGGGACACTGCGAATCCCAAATCCGATCGATCTAGGAATACCGCCTCGTCGTCTACCCTGGCCGCAAGCAGCGACGACTCACCGGCCCATGCACAATGCTCGTCGCTCATAGTCATATCGGCTCACACGTACCCCATCCAACGCTTCCATTTCCCGACTTGTTCCCATCAATCTCTGCCAGACGTAACCTTGTCCTCATACTCCATAAGAAATCGTTTGAAGTTGTAAGGAATTGCTCAAAGTTCTAGACTGGAATCGGGAAATGCTATTGTGAAACATTATTTAATTAAAAACGTTTGCAATGGACTGACTTTTTTTACTATTAAGTGTTACTAATAATGAAAAAAACAAACTATTTACTCTTCTTTAACCGACCACCTATCTAAGTAATGAGAAAACAGTCGGTATTGATCAACTTCGATACATTTAGATAATGTGCAGAGTAACGTGAAAATTTGGCAAAATCATTTCAATGCATGAGAGGCAATGAATTGAAAACCGCAAATACCATGGCTATAGATGTACAAATAAATATTCCTTCCATACCCGAGCTAATTATTACAGTGGTTTGGGCATAAAAAGAGAAATAAAGGAAAAATAAAGCGTGCGTTGCTGGAGTCCGCCGTAGTCAGATCCCATCCTCCCAAATCACGTCCAGTCCAATTCTAACGCCCACGCGAATAGCAACGCGAAGCCCTTCACGCCAGCTAATCGCATGCACTGTACTACATGAAATCTAAATCGACTGAGATTAAAGTTTCGTGACATGAACATGTTTCCCATGTAAACATTGCTATTGTATGGGCAGGGCGCTGGCAAGCATTGAAAGCACGTAGTTTTTTTTCTTTGTACATTTGCAGTGAATGTCAGCGCTAAGGGGCAAAAAGCTCCCCGAACCCATTTTACTCGCTCCTGCAGGAAGCAAGGCACACGGGCAGGATTTCCTGCGTGCCATGAAATCGATCGACGCCATCAGGATGTAGATGCAAACGCCTCGTTACCGAAACTAGGACAATGTTAACGACGATGTAAAGTGTTGTTTTGATGCGCTGCATGATTGATAACACTGGCTAGCTGGTGTCGTTATGGTTTTGGGGCAATGCCGAATTATTGAACGTTTGTTGTAGTAACAATGTGAGGATTCAGAAAAGTTCTATAGATAAGGAAGAAGGGAAATTAAATCGTAATTGATCGATCGATGCAAACTTGTCACTCGTTAGTATGTTAAGTGATAAAATCTCTCAAAACAAATTATGTGAGTTCATATGCAGCGAAAATTTGCATTCTAACATTTGAATTTGAGCACGCGCTGAATTATTCACGGGGCGGCGGTCGTAGCTCGTGGAACTTCGATCCCTTCAGAAGAGTAATCACACATCCACTTTCCGAGCATGCATTGTGATTCAAAAACTTTCAGCATGAAATATCGCGTCCGCCACAACTTGGGTCCAACTATTTTATTTTTTCATGGGGAGGAGAGCACTTGCTAAAATCGGTCCAGTACTGCAAGCGTTGGACTTAGTTCCTATATAGCTTTGTTCCACGAGCTCTAAAGCCATACGCTTTCCCAAACCATGTCGATACCAACTGAATGCCGATACAACACATCTTTGCTTAAAAAAGGGGTCCATGGCATAAACCCATAAAACCATTCAGAGAAAACTTGGGGGAGACAAATCATTAAAATTCAAATTACACAAATCTCCCCTTTAAAAGGGAGCGTATGAGTCATGTTACGTAGCCGCCGAGACGGACAGAAACGAATGATTCGTTGACCCTAGAGTTTATACTGCGTCGCAGAACACGTAACTACGTTTCAAACAGAAATTTTCCGACGTACATTTCCCAGTACCCGCCGTGAATAATCCACGTCGCAGTGTCCGAGGAATTTTCCCCAACCCCTAGGTCGGTCATTACGACAAGCAGGGCACGTATACATGGCATGTCGTCTCTAGGGCAATTGAGGGTAGGCTCTCGTATAGACATCGGAAATTCGGAGCTTTACTGTGCTCATGTGTTAGCACAGATTCATTTTCTACAAGACGAACAAGAAATTATTGACAGTTAAAATGCTTGCGTTATCTATATAAGAAAACGTTTTTTTTGGCTAAAATAAAATAAAATCATGAATCGCCTTTAAATGCAGCCGTTTGAAGTCAGATTGACAGCACCAGGAGATTGAAAGGTAGAAGAAAAATAAATCTGCTTCGTTCAAAAGAAATGAATTTGTCTACACCAGTTTACCTGATGCAAGCATTGATCGATAAATTGAAAGTCAACCACCGCGCAGTTTTTCCAAAAACTACTTATACGCCACCCCCTACGAACGTTTCCTGTCAAAATAGAACCGTATTGTTTGTCTCGGACCAAGTCGTCGTCAACACATCGCGTTCTATTTCGAGGAATCACGCGACGCGACCCCCACATCAATCACACCCCGTCGCTAGACACGCGACCCGCGCGAACAGGTGAACACAAAGGTAAGCACAAAGGTGAGACCAGCAAAAACGCACGCAAAATGCATGGCGAGCAGCACGATCGCATGCGAGTTTCCAAGAAGTTTGCACTAGTTCGTAATTGGTAGACGGAATCTCATTCCCGTTCCAATGTGAACGTCGCGACTTGCGGTTCAATGTGCTAGGCCAAGGGTTGATTGGTCACGCAAAGTAATTAAGTGTATAATGACCTATGCATACCCTTAACCCTCTACCCCTTTATCGTTCTGTTCGAACTTGTTCTGAACTCAGTGTGGTTCATGGTTTAGAGAAGGTATCTTTATGCTGAGATTGACACCATCGCTGTTACACGGTCGTTAAAACTTTTTAATTACCAATTTCAGTGTTATTACGCCCCTACGGCACACTCACAATGACAACCCCTGGTGCCATCGTTATTGAAACTTTTCACCCTGTTGTCTTGTTCAGAAATTTTACACGAACAACTTTTTCAAAGTTAATAAAAGGGCTTTAGATCTTAAGTGGTAGATTTCTCCTCAATGTCCCCGCCTGTCACAAACTCTCACAAGAAAAATGTAGAAAAATTTGCATTTGACGTAGGGAACTTTGTATTTACAAGTTGCAGACCACTCTTTCAAAGTATACACACAAGTTTAATGCCATAGATGGAATGTAGGTCAAAGCGTGAACAAATTTTCAATAAAATATAATCGTCCTAATCACAGCCAGGGCTTAATCAATCATAAAATTGTCTATACAGATAAATGCGCTTAAGACTCTGCTAATTATTCACCTCGCATCCTTGACCAAGAAATGGCAGGTTGTTTGCAAGTCGTTATCACGCGAATTGATTTCACTTTCACGATTCTTTCTGAAGTAGGTAAAGGTGAGTGCAAGCTAGTCTGCCCTGGAAGGTGCCATCTGTCCATGCGTATGAGGCACATGGTCGAAGTAATGACGTCTTCGACAGTAAACCCCATAAGATCAGAATTCGGTCAATCGTATCTCCGGTGTAATGTCCTTTTGGTGGCCCGATTTAAACATATCATGTACTATCTATCAAACCTATATCAAGCATTGATCAATTGCCCATGCTGTTGAGAGAAAGCGAGTGAAGTTGTTGTAATTTGTAGTGATTTTCATCCCTTTCCAACCTCTCTCCCAAAGAGAACATGTGGTCATAACATGTGTATGATGGTCAGTGGTCACCCATCCAATAACTGATCAAGCGCGTTACTCAACTTCGACGATCTCACGAGAACCGGGGCTTTTAGCACGTTAAATAGTTCGGTACCCCTAATTAGAATTTATAGCGTATTTTTGGGGATTTCAGAAAACCACTAAAATACTACTATTTAAATCTACTTACTTTCAATCTACTTAATCCTTAAATCTACTTATCTTACTAAAATGCTACTAAAAATCCTAAACTCGTACTATTTTACTGTTCAAGACAAGGGAATCAGATGGTGCCTCAAAACTAATTGAAACCCAATAACAGTAACGAAGCTGCGCTGTAAATTTAATAATAATAATAATAATAATAATTTGTTTATTGTCAATGTGATCAGGGTATACATGATATATGTGACAGTCAATTTCTTAAAATTTATAAAGTACATACACAGTCATTATAAGCTATCACAAAGTTCTTTAACATTATAAAAACATTTATCTAATAAGTAGTTCTTTAGCTTAGTTTTGAAACTACCATTCTTGCAGTCCTTTATATCTTTTGGCAGTGCATGGTACAATTTTATCCCCGAGTAAATAGTAATAGGGTTTTTCTTTGAAATAGATTTTGAGTATCTTTTAGTGTCAATTAGCATCCTCCCACCCACTATCTCCCTAACTTAAAAAGCAACTTGTATTTAGTTATAAGATGCCAAAGTAGGTACTTAGAAAATAGGCTTAATTTTAAAGATCACGAACATAATACTAGATCAGTAAGAAATTCGTGTGTAGAGCAAGGCTAATGATAATGATAGGCTAATGATAGACAAGACTAATAATAGTATATTTTATAGAGTAAGAAAGTATTATGCACTTCCTGCAAACATTTACGGTGAGGAAGACTTTGTTAAGTTTAGTAGAAAATTAGAAAACTATGTTAGTATTTAACTAAAAATATAAGCTGAAAAATTACAATAATTTATAATGTACTGAAAATAGCCTTTTTGTTGCTAAATAAACAACTTCAAACAAAAAAAAATAACTTCCAAAAATGTGTCCTATTATTGCGTTCCCTCCCTAGGGAACCAGTACACACAACCCCTTCGTTAATTAACAGATACTTGCAATGCAAACTACTCGCGAGTGAGTCACCGCACCGGAAAATTGCTTAGAACCCCGGCGAAACGCGAGCAAAGCCATCCAACATCACGATTTACAGAACACATCAAAACCAGCCCCTCGCCAAATTCCCAAAGCTAGCATAACTCCCCTTTCAGAGTGCGTCTCTCTATACGAGATCCTTAGAGTGCTGTATTCAACGCACATGGCTTCACAGGCGAGGAACGCACGAAACCGAACGCATCACATTGCACTGCGTCAGCGTCTCGTCCTGCTGCAGACCAACGTGCAGTGCAAGTAGTCCCGAAGTGTCACCCTACCGAACTCCTGCACTCGTTTGAATTCTTTAGTTTGAATCCCTAGCTGCTCGCCTCGTGCAAGCCTTGCTTGGGTGCTATATGGCTTCCATGCTCGAATTACTGGACTGGCTTGAGATCTGCGCTTGGTATGGGATGAGGAGACAGCTTTTAAACTGTACTAAAGCAGGAATTTCAATTTTAAAAGGAAATAATAAGGAATCTTCCCAGAGTTTATAAAAATGCAAGATGAGATCGTTGGGATAGGGAAATAAGGTAGATTACCGTTTTGAGGCTAGACAATTCCGCCTTAACTATGATTTAGGTAGTGGATGGGACAATTTATACGTTAGCATAACTGAAATCAAGGCCTCTTATGTGTTACCATTGCGAGGTTAAGCAACATTGTTACGGTTAGCGTTGGATCGTTGATCATTTACAAGCCACTGGCCTACGCTGAAGCTCGTGAGAATTGAGAGCATCGCAAATCTGTAATCGGGAGCTTCTGCGAGTTGAGCGATCACGGGGTGGTGTCAAGAATTCTGAGCGATGCCAAAACTCAAGTGTGAGCAGAACTTGCAAATCTGTTAGCCGAAGACCTGCGATTTATCACAACTCTACGCGCACGTGTAATTTATTGAATTTGGATTTCAAGTGGAAGTGAACAGAATTCATCAATGTCTGTGCCGCTGATCTGGCTAAGCTTCAAGCCCAGCCATCTCCCACATTGCATAGAATGATAGTAGAGCCTCGCCAGTGATCAAGACATTGATTATGTATAAATAGGTGCTGCTAATTGGTTCGCATTTAATATTAATTTGCAGATAAAGACACACAAGAGTGAAGAAGACCGTGGGGTGCGGGAGCACTATCTTGTAGCATAGTCAGGAAACCAGCAACTTCTCAGCCCTGGTCTGGATTTACGAAACGGGACAAGGATAAGGGATAAGAAATGACGTTCAATGTAATTCAATGCTCACTGATTGTGGTTGGATGGAACAAAATCACCCCCATTTTCACCCCTTTGTCCGCTGAACTTCCAAAATGGTACGTGTGTGCAAGCTTGCAAGCTGAGGCGTTGTAAAATTAGGCAGTAACTAGTTAGATTGCTTACATTCTCAACTCCAAGACATAAAGTGGTCAAAATAAGTTTTCAAAAACAGTATTTATAGCTACCAAAAATCCAGAGTGCATATTTGCATAGCTAATAGTGGAGAAAATTTCAATTTAGGCAAAACTTTTGGCATGGTTTATAATATGACGCCTGATAAATGATAATAGTCAAATTTATATGCGAATAGTCCGCATTGCCCTCAACTCCAAGGCAGCACTGGTGTTGGAGAAGTGTTCACTTTCAAGGAAGTTTGTCGGATTTCCTCTCTTGTGCGAGAGTCGGAAGATTGTTGAAATCTCTAATTCCATCATAATTGAAAACCAGCTCGCCGGTCGCTGGCTCGTAATTCTGATGGTCATCACTAATCACTAGCCTTGCTAATTACGTAACATGTACACCTAGCTTATGCGAATTACAGGATTACACGCGCAACTCTGTTGGCTCTGTCCACAAGCGGAACACTGCAGCGGGTTACCTGAAACTACCATGGCAACCAACCATCTACAATCTCGAAGTAGCATTACCTGATTTACCGGATTTCTCGCGAAAATTTCGCATTTTCTTCATAGTTGGTTTGAACGTATCCTCACGAGTAGCTTTATTCGATAACATTCCAGATAGTAGATGGAAAATTCTTGTGGAGGTTTAGAGATCGGCCGTGCGTTTTGACAAACTGCATTATAAGATTTTCGATAGCCAAAGAGTTTCCCCAAGAGTTTCATGGGACAGACTAGTGTGTTTGCGTGTGTAATGAATGAGAAAGACATAAGGATATAATTTCGGCACGAGCCATTGCGTGCACACGCGGACAAGAAACATTCTTATCACTGGGCGGGTGCAAATTTGGGCCAACAGGCCACTCCATCTGCAAGGGGTGGCCTGCAGAAAGTCGGAATATGGGTCAGTGTCCTGAACAAAGATACGTTATGGCTTGAACTTGTATCGCTGGCCGTTGGCTAGTTTTGAATAAGGATGACTGATACTGATACCGTACAAGTATGAACAGGTATTTTTACATACCTACTGAAATAAGTATCGTCGTCCCATAATAGCCAGTTTAGATTGGTTTTAAACTGTAAAACATAATGGAAATGCACAGAGCTTTCAGTAATTTTAATATCCCAAGATTTTATTAAAATCAACTAAATTAGTAATTTTCATAAATATTTCGATAATATTGAATCAGTAGGATTTAGCGGAATGGGTCGGCAGAAGCTCAACAAGTAATTACCTCGTCAATCCGGTATTTTCACACATTATCGCTGTAGTCCTTGCCGACAACATAACAAGATTATGAGGATTTGTTATCTACACCGCGTGGGGCTTTGTTTGACGCAACTGTCAATGTCACACATGTGCGAAACTTTCAAAAGTATTTCTAGGTTACCTACCTTCATTCTCCTCGTCGATTTTCAATGCTTTAGAAATAAACTCGAACGCTCTTCTATGGTGATGTTTCTGCTTTGCAAGCATCGGATCTCCTGGTCCTGGTCCTGTCGGATGTTTGGGATGCAACTGCGACATGTCTTGTGGGTAGTCCTGAGCTTCACTTTCACTGTCTGGTATAACGATCTCTACATGACATGATTGGTTCGTATTTGGACGGTGCGCCAAGCGAGATGTCGACGAGTATAAATATTTAAATATCACAAACAACTGATACAAGATAGAACGGAGAATGTCGAACAAAAAAATAAGTGGAAACGATACTATATATAAGTTTCTTTTGTGCACTGAAGGATTATCTTGTTTTATCGTTCGTTCCTCCGTCTTGCGCGATTTTTTGGGGGACTTCGAACTGCCTTTGCGTAGCATTCGTCCGCCATCACTACTTGACGACATGCCTCTCAGGCTCCCGCGTTATGACTAGGCAGACGTTATGACGTCATTAGCAGAGAAATCCCGATCCCATTGACATTCACCGACCAGCGGCTGGTTACAGAATGAAACTCCATCTTCCATTGGTCGATGGTTTTATTAAAATATTACGTCATTTCAAAACACCGCCTTCTACACTCTTGCTACCAATCGCATACCGTACAATATATACCAGGCAGTGGTTGTCAAACAGCTGGTTACATTTGGTCCGTCTTTGGCACTTGTTGTCTGGTTCTGGTCTGGTGTAAAGTTAAATATTTTAGCCTCTAAATTGAATTCAAACGTAGAATTTTAGATAAAATGGCTCGTGTTCTCGTCGGTGTGAAGAGAGTGATTGATTATGCTGTTAAGGTACGACAGTACATAATATTTCGTAAGAAAATCTGCAGCTTCTTTCAAGTGCTTTAGAGGTTACAAGGCTCAAAGTGCATACAGGTTACATAAGAAGAATTTAACCGTTGATTTAACCAGAGATTTAACTAATCAAGGCCGTTTATATCGTTGTTCAATAGATTAAAGTGTTAAAATCTAAATTGAAATATGATGCTTATGTCACATAAAAATGCCATGTACTGCATACTGTATGGAGTCTTTTTTTCAGATCCGTGTCAAGCCAGATAAAACTGGTGTTGTTACTGAAGGTGTTAAGCACGCCATGAATCCATTTGATGAAATTGCTGTGGAAGAAGCAGTCCGCATGAAAGAGAAAAAACTTGCATCTGAAATCATTGCCGTCTCATGTGGACCAGCTCAAGCACAAGAGACCCTTCGAACTGCACTGGCAATGGGAGTTGATAGAGGAATTCATGTGGAAATATCGGGAGCTGAATTTGATACATTACAGCCAATACACGTGTCAAAAATTCTTGCCAAGCTAGCTCTTGATGAAAAAGCTGACTTGGTTATTGTAGGGAAGCAAGCAATTGATGATGATTCCAATCAAACTGCTCAAATGACAGCAGCATTTCTAGATTGGTCTATTGGATCGTTTGCATCCAAGGTAAAGCTCTCGTCTATTAAACCCCTTCTTAAAGTCTAAGAAACTAACAACTAAGTATAGACTATGAAAGCCTTGTTTTAATACAATTTCTACAAATCAGACTGAACAATGTGGGGTTTCGGAAACACTGGTTCTCGTAAGATAGCCGAAGTTAAGAAACACTGGGTCAGGCTCTGAATGGGTGACCATCATGCAAATGCTGAGTTCCTTGAGTTCCTTTTAGGAGAGAAGTTTTATCATTGAGTGTGGGTTATAGGTAGAGAAATAACGTCAATGTTATAGTCTCTGCGTGAAATATAGCCGTCAAATGACTACCTTACTGACAAAAATGCAGAGTACCAGAACATCACGTTAAGTGGAGCCACTGTTGTATGAAATTTAATTTCGACATTTCTCGTAGGTTAACTTGCTTTTGAGACTTTTCATGCTCAAAAAATCTCCATCAATATTACCTCAACGATTGATATACACGTAACGATATTCAAAAGCGAGTAACCTCGCTTTTACTTCGAAATATCGAAATTAATTTTCATACGACAGTGGCTCCACTTAACGTGATGTTCCAGTACTCTACATTTTTGTCGGTAAGGTTGTTATTTGGCAGCCATCTTTCACGCAGAGACTGTAACATTGACGTTGTTTCTCTACCTATAACCTACACTCAACGGTTTAAGGGACCAAAGTTAGTTCAACAACTTCACTTGCCTTGCTTATCAATGTCTCAACAACACAGATTATTAGAGGAAGCAATTGGTACCCTCCTTGTTAAGCCGGGGTCTCCTTGATGCTCTTAGACAGGAGAAGGTTCTGTGCCAGTACCAAGTCACCACTCCTCCCCTCTAGGCTAGGGTAGGTTCATTATCATCACCCACTCATTCACCAACACCACAAGACCAGTTCTGCAAGGCCCATTTCAGAAACTATTTGTTGTTAAACACAATAAATCAACCCCATTAAGCTAAAAAATTGGTTAGCATTATGCCTTGTTTAATTTCAAGTAATTATAACTTGATGAATTGTTAAAAATAATAACAGGTTTTAATGTGTTGTGTTAATTCCACAGATCGACAAAGCAGACAGTGATCTGGTTGTTTTACGCGAGATTGATGGAGGACTTGAGACCATCAAGATCAAAACGCCAGCTGTTTTGAGTGCTGACTTGCGTCTTAACGAACCCCGATATGCTACACTGCCCAACATTATGGTAAGACTGGCTAAGATCCATTAACTTTCAAGTGAATCTCTAGTGCTTTCTGTGGATCAACCATTAAGCATTTATAGAAACAATCACTGAATTAGCTGAAGATTTTGTGATAGAAACTTAGAAAACAGATTAAGAGGATGAGAGTTATGAAGAAGCAACTCTACTAGGATGAGCTAAGATGATTTCCAATCAAATTATCCATCCAATTAGGAAAATTACATCTCATTTGCTTAATGTAAAGGACTTTGCAAGAACATTAAATTTACAAATTAATATCACTTACAGAAAGCAAAAAAGAAGCCGATCAAAAAGGTGACCGCCAAGGACTTGGGAGTGGACATTGCTGCTCGGATCCAAGTGGTCAGCGTGGAGGAGCCACCTGTGCGTCAGGCGGGAGCCATATTGCCTGATGTCGACACTCTCATCGTCAAGCTCAAGGAAGGAGGGCACGTCAAGTGAAAACTGCCGCTGTCGTCAAGTGTCCACGCCGCAGGCTTAGGATAGTTCTAGGGTGACGGACAAAGACATCGTACTGGCTTCTTACAATGCCAACTTCTTTTTTAATGTCTATACATTTTGATTGTTATATTAATATTAAAAAAAAAAAAGTGCTGAATGAAGGTGGGTTGGTTGGAGTATTTCTTGTAGAGTATTGCCTTTTCCAGATAATTCACGTTAGGAATCAGAATTTTTCGAGCGTGATTTATTATAGTGAAATTTTTGCGCTTCGTTTTTATTGATTTGGTAAGATAGGTCAGGAGTTCATTATGCTTTGTAATTGGATATTTATACTCCATATAACATTTCACAAGAACACATCGGAAAATTTGTTCCACATAGCATGTACCATTTCTTCTCGATGATGAGCCTTCATCCGTGATCAATTTTCTTGTATTATAGTTTTTTATTTCAGTTACGTAATTTATTTGCTTATCACATTCTTCTATCCTTTTCTATCCTATTCCTTTCTCTACGTTACTATCTTTTATTTACTTTCGGTTAACTTTTTTTGCGGTTGGCATCGTGGATGGCTGGAAGGTTGGTAACTGTTGCCAAAAGTAGCACGAGTCGCAAAGTGTCACCGGCTACGTTTGTTGTTCGTAATTATTAAGCTAAATTTTATTGGTTTCAATCATTTATGAAGAGCTTTAAAAATTGTTTTCCAGACATTTTTCCAATAATACCCAAGAACTTGATCGGAATAAACCAATAACTTGAAAAAAGTAAGTAGATAGAAATAATATTTTTAGGTTATGAGAGCGCAAAATGTTTGGTTACAAAAAACGACATTTTTATTAATTCTAGATCAAAGATCACTCCAAGCAATTTTGGATCATATCCTATTCTAATCAAGAAACTTGAAGTTATATTTTCGCTTGGACATGCATTGAGATGGATATTACGAGCAATTTTCTGAGTGTCTCAAACAGTATGCGGTACAACCAATATTCCAAATTCCATGCCATAATTTAAATCTCTTGTTTTTATAGATGGCACTCCCAAAAAAGGATGTTGAAGAACTTAAGTCCATTGTGGATAAAACGGTCATGAAGTTCCTCGGCTTTAGCGAGCCATCACTGGAGACGGCTGCACTGAACTGTTTGTCATCACGTTATGACAAACGAAAAACCACCAGTAAGTTCACCCCCATTAATAGCATTTGTCTTAAGACTCCTGCAGTAGAAAGTTCTCTTATTAATTGCGGCAACCCGCAACACAAATCCACTTAATATATTGCAAATCTTGTCACAGCCAAGCTGGCAACACTATTGGACGAAAAGAAAGCAGCGCGGCTCACAGAAAGGTTGTTCGACCTGATGGAAGAACGAAGGGCCACGCAACGCCGCAAGCGCACTGCCGAGCCCGCTCAGCCGCCTGCCAAGAGACCACGGCCTCAAGATGCTGTTGAGGAAGCTGAGCGAGAAGACGCAGCAGAAGAAGCTGAGGTATGCCAGAAATTGTTGTCGCTTAACTACTGCTTAGAAACTAGTGTCAAAACTGTGCTACAGAATTAATTTCAGCGTAGAGGTAAAATTTTCTGTGGCCCCTTTAGCAAGTAAATTAATATCTGAGATCAATGGCAAATTGGATCACTAACATGCACTTTACCCTGCTCTCAATTCAAAATCAGTCATTAAGATAGTGCAACTGATTCTAATACATTTCCAAAATATGTCGTGTGTGGTAATATTCTCAAAATATTTGACTGGAACACTGCAAATGTTAGTCACTATCTCAAGGCCTCCTATTGCATTTACCACATGGGCCTTAATTACCTCATTTTTATCAACTTGTCTTGCAGGCTCTGCTGGCGACTACACCGACTGTGACTCCGGCAGCGCTGACAGCGCTTCAGATTCGTGACATGATGGCAGGCGCACAGCGCATGATCGAGGAGCGGAAACGTGCTTTGAACGCATTACGTCCCCAGGATGCACCTCCTGTGGTGTCGGCACCCAACCCTCCAACCGCCCGGGCACCGGTCACCGGTATGTTTGGCATCCCGCAAGCCGTGCCTGGGCTGCTGCAGCGGGCCGATGCCGATAAGGCGCGGAAGATTTCACAGCTTCAGGTACTCTTTTTGATTTATTTGTTTTAACAATGCACCAGGACTTGGCTCCAAGGCTTTTTTATTATTAGGAACACTACAACCCTCTCAAAAATTGATGGCTGCCTGTGGTGCGCGGAGATTTCCGCCAAATGGCCCATAGCTATAGATAAATATTGTTTCCCTTATAATTTTGCCTTTTAAATTTCCTTCATTACTGTAGTTCATATGTTAAGAGCACTCCACCTTTACATGATTCAATTTGTAAAATTATAAAGTATTGACCTGAATGCGTGTTGTGTCACCCGCCAGTGGCATGCGGTAAGTTTTGCTGAGAGGAAGGCGGTAAGCTAACTTGTTTAAAATGAAGACTACTGGTCCTAGATGGAACCAAAATGAGGGGATAATTTTTGGATCAAACAAAAAAGTAGCGTTCTAGGATGCTGTCGTACATAAATTTACTTGCAAACCTTGTCAAATTAACAAACATGTGCGAGAAGTCTTGACTTTTTATTGCGATGCTCATTTCGTTCAAAGCTTTGTTTGTACTCACAACCCCACATTGCCCAACACAAAATTTTTAACACTCTTCAAATAAGTTTTATTGCCAGCAGAAAAGGTTGATCACGTTGCCGACCATATTATTTAATTAACTTTACACTCAAATATAACCTTATATTATTAAACATTAGAAACACAAAGAATGCCGCATGCGTAACTAGTTACCTATCAACCTAGCCAGTGAGTGCATGTTCACGCTCGCAGGAACACAACATGTATAGCAATGTCATGCTGGAGCTAGCAGTGCATACCCTTGCTTTGCTTTAGCATGGCGCGGTGCTGCCATAAGCAGCGTTACCCTTCCCCTCCCTGTCGTTCCAGTCTGATGCCGGGCACCGTGCACTGCAAGACATCGCACATCAAAAGCATTGACGCTTATACACAGGTTGAGGCGCGCGCAATGAAACATCGACTCCCGGTGGAAATGGAAAGGCGCGTCTTTTTTAATTTTGATTTAAGAAAAGGATGAGAAAGTAACTGCCGATAAGATGTTTCTGGGAGAAAATAAAATAAATTGCTTTGGAAAAGTAAACTTTGAAAAAAATATATTCGGTTGAATGTATTGAAGATGTTCAGGTAGGCACTGCTTACCTTGCCTACCCTTGACTGCATGCCTCTGTCACCTGCAGGCACAGATCCAGTCCAAGCTGTCGGCGGCGGTGCTGGGCGGGGCTGTGCGAGCGGCTGCCCCTGACAAGCCAACGCCCCTCATCCTGGATGCAGCAGGTCGCACGGTAGACACCCTCGGAAAGGAGGTGCATCTCGCACAGCTGGTGCCTACGCTCAAGGTATGGCAGAACCTATTGTTGCTGATCATTTGGAACCAAAATTACATTTGGAAACTAAATGCAATGTATCGTTACAACGTCACTTTTATCAAACACTTAAAACCACCAAAAGCTTTAATTAAAAGTCTACATTAATTAGACATAGATCTGAATTGAGGGAAGACAAAAGTAGAAGACACATCATACCTATAAGAAAATGGCTGATAGCAAAAGGACTTGAATGATTTTCACTTCAATAATTAGTGCACCTCTCTTCACCTGTTGCTACAGGCTATTTCTAAGTCAATTAGTTGCATTTTTGTATTTCTTCCCCAATTCACTTACCAGCCTTTTGGTGTCCCTTTTTTTAGGCGAGGACATGCTGGCTCTAACATTTACCCATCAAATATCTTCCCCCATTCTTAATTACGGTTTTGTAACGCTGACTTTTTTCCGACAACTATTATCTGCACAGGCAAACATTCGCGCCCGTAAACGCGAGGAGTTCCGAGCCCAGCTTCAAGATCGCGGTGGCGTGGGCGGCGGTGGCGACGAACTTGCCGAGAACGGTTTCTTCGATACGCGCATTGCGGCCAAGGCAGCGCAGCGAGGTCGTCGCGCGCTCCGGTTTCATGAGCCTGGACGTTTTACGCAACTGGCTGCGCGGCTGCGTACCAAGGCACAGCTGGAGCGGCTACAGTTAGAGATATCTCAAATTGCTCGAAAAACGGGGATTTCATCAGCCACCAAACTTGCATTGATTGCACCAACGCCAGAGAGTGCAGGCAGCACGGAGACTCCGGTCGTCGAGTGGTGGGACTCTGTCATTCTTGCAGATCCGACGTGAGTCATTCACTTGTGATCTACTCCATTTTATGAGAGAACTTACTTTTCCAACTGAGGCACCACAGATGTTTTTGGGGAGACATGCAGGCCAATTTAAATCGAGGAAACACTTATTCATCTGTTGATATCTGCCATTTACCTTTTGGTCCCAAGCATATGTCAGAGCAAGACGTTTCTCCGAGTTATAAGATTTTTTGACCATTTATGACTAATTCTAAAAATTCTTTTGCAAATATAATTAGTTTTTTAAAATTGCCTCACTAACATCACTACCGAAGTAGTTGATTTGTAATGTGCCAAAAGACTGGGGTAACCTTTATGTGACGAAACAATATGTTATGTAAGTACGAAACTTACCGAGCGGGAGTGGCTGAGCGGGAGTGGCTGAGCGGGAGGAGACTGATTCAGTCTCTTCTGTTTAGTGATAAAGGCAACAGCCGAAACATCAACAAAGAATTTCCTCTATCACGGCCTGCCACTCCCGCTCGGTAAGTTCTGTACTCTCCCTTTACTTTCCCAATCAATGTATTTGTTATCACTACCAAAGGTTAATTTGTGAGTTGTCAGAAATAGAGAGGGACAGTCCTTGAGCTGGCATCTTCTCTCATGAGCTAGAGTGTAATTTATTTGCTAAATATTAAATAATTATATTAGTTGTTAATGGTGTATTGACATTTTTTTCTTCAGAGAGCCCGGGGGTACAGCTGGGCTGAAGTTGGCAGCCATCACCAATCTTGTCGAGCACCCCACACAAATGCGACCACCAAGTATGCACCGTTTTTACCTTGAAGCTTCACCCTTTCCAAAGTCACTTTCATGGAGGGAATATCAAACCATTACTTTAAAAGCAACAGCATCTAGAAAAAAAATAGCAATGGTTCACAACCCCTTTTTTCGTTGGCCAATTTGGTCTTGATACCAAATGTATGTGTTAACCAACGTTTGTGTTTTCGCTTGTAGCGGATCCTCTGAAACCCGTCTATATGCCGGTGTTCCTGACGCAGCGCGAGCGGAAAAAACTGCGTCGCCAGACGCGTCGTGAAGCATGGAAGGAGGAACAAGAGAAGGTGCGCGAGCTTTTGCTCTTTGAACTGTCGCTTATACGAATTAGCCGCCTTGTCTGCAATTACCACTTAAGTTGACCAAAGTGTGGTTTTAGAAGTAAAATTTATGATCAGGGGGCAATTCAAGTGGTTGATTAATCAAGAAATTTCTAAGGACTAGGAATAGAAAAAAAAAAAAAAAAAAAAACAGCAAACATATGTAACCATACAGAAACATATATAAACCATATAGAAGCTACTTCACAAGTATGTCAATCTTGGCAGTAACAGATAATTGTGTTGTTAGTTACTGTACCTAGTTAAAAGAACAATTATAAATCTAAGCATGAGAAAAACCGGTAGCTTGCAAACGACGTCGATTCAATGATGGAACTCCACAGGTCCGACTGGGGCTGGAAGCGGCGCCGGAGCCGAAATTGCGCATCTCTAACCTGATGCGAGTGCTGGGCACGGAGGCAGTAGCGGAGCCGAGTCGTGTAGAGCAGCACGTTCGAGAGCAGATGGCCAAGCGGCGGCAGGCCCATGACGCGGCGAATGCTGCGCGAAAGCTCACCGCAGATCAGCGGCGAGAGAAAAAGCAGCGGCGGCTGAAGGAGGACACTTCACTCGGAGTCAGCGTCGCCGTTTACCGGTATGTCCGCGGTGGAGATCGTTGTTTGACATGCGGAAACAAGGACGTTAATGGATTTAAGATGTTACAAGCTAGGATCTGGTCGCTCATATGGTGCATTTATTATGAAGTTTGTGAGGAGAGTAAGTAGGCACAAGTTTGAGTTTTTTTCAAACATTAGTTTACAAATAGGTATGGTGCAGAAGCTGTAAAACCAGATGCCCATTGATTTTGGGGAGATAAGTCTCAGAACTTATCAATATTGACTGCTTATCCAAACAATTAAAGGAGTCATGTTAATATTTCAATGGCGTGTAATACCTTGTAAATAATAGCCATAACATTTTTCTATTTAAATTTGGTGCTGTAGTATATGAATGAATGTCATTACTTGTTTCAGTGTTAAGGAACTGACCAACGCTTCAAAGAAGTTCAAGGTGGAGACAAACGCGAAGCAACTTTTCATGACGGGTCTGGTGGTTTTGTTCCGAGACTGCAACGTCGTGGTCGTAGAAGGCGGAGTCAAACAGCAGGCCAAGTACAAGCGGTATGTAATCTCAATATCGATTTTTTGCGTTTTACTGTCAATCAAACTGTGTTCTCTCTCCGTTTTCACATGCACAGTCCTCCTAAGGATGGCTAAACATTGTAGTTGATCACTATATTTCAGTGGAGTATTCAAACGTTAAAATTGGGAATGTGTTTATGTCACTGTTACACACAATTATACTCTAACATACTTTTCCCAGAGAGGTGCCATCAGTTTTTTGTGTCGACTTGTGAGCCAAGTGAATAATGTACCTTTCTTATAAGAATTAATAAGAATTTTTTTTTGAATTCATCACTCCTGAAATTGTGTTTGTGAGTTGGTAGGAATGCCAGGGGCAGTCCTTGTGCTCGACTGTAACCTGTGTGCCTCAAAACATAAATCCAAAAATTAATCTTGCCCTGAAGACTGATGCTACAACGTATCAAGTGGGGGGAGGATGCGGTGAAAGATAGCGAAGGCCACGACACGCCCAACACGTGCCGACTCGTCTGGGAGGGAACGGCCAAGTCACGCAGCTTCGGGGAGCTCAAGTTCCGCTCTTGCGCTAGCGAGGCAGCTGCACGCGAACTGCTCAAACGCCACTCGGTGGAACACTACTGGGATCTCGCACTAAGCGGGGCAGTTCTCGAAGCTACAGCGCCAGCGTAGCATCTCCGTAGCCAACTTTCTGTTTCGGCTTTGTATGACTTGTGCTTTTGTATGCTTTGTATTGTTTGTGGACATGCCGATTTCTGTCTATAGGTTAAGCCAGCGTTTGAGCGCTAATGTTAAACTGTCGAGATAATCGCCGACCGGTGACAAAAATGTTGGTCGTCTAGAGATGGAGTCACCATCATTTGGAGTGTAAAGGAATTTGATTACCTATATTTTTTCTTGCAGAAACCTTGCATTCGAGACTGGTTTATGCATTTGTTTATTTCCCATTGATCTTTATTAATGCTAACCTCAAAGATTGGTATACATATAACGGTATTTACTTCATGAGTAATTAAATTATTTAACTGTAGAGTTTTGGCAAAAGGACATCCACAAGCACCATGGGGTAGTCACACCATTACCACAAGTTGGGGGCTATAGATAGCACATTTCTCAAGCTACAATCTGCTAGTTTTGGTGACCCTTCCTTTGAAGATAGATCACCAGGACACATATCCCACACACGTCCACCTCCACTAACGCTAAACATTAGTGCTGCGACTCTAACTATAAACTATAAACCTATTGATTTGACAAATTTTGTTATACCACATGTGTTTTTCGTAACAGTGATACTCACTGCGCAACCAACCATTTTTACTTGTCTTATCGCATGGACTCACAAAGTGTTCTCAGTTCATTAAGTCCATCAACGGAAAGCTTTCTGCAGGTCCAATTTAAGGACTAGAAGTTATCCATCAAAGCTGGTCTTCGGGCTTACATCGAATCAGGAGTCATAGCTTGGTGTGGGTGTAATATTTACGTCTACGGAATCAGATAGGTGAGCTTAGATTAGTGGTTGTTTTATATTTTCAGTTGTATGGAATTAAAACTATTGCGTTCTGATTTTCTTTAATCTTTGTAAAATTTCTGATTCTTTTTCATCAACTTGCCCCTGAGAATGTGGACTACAAATGCCAAGTTATTGAAGTTGAATATTGGGTTAGAATGTACATGAATTCCATTGTAATTCGGCTCTACAAATATCTGATTATGATAAATCAATAAAAAATGTGTTTGACAGGAACTGACTTGCTTTATTTGTGTAATTGATTTCTGGTGTTGCTTTCACCTTGTGATAACCATGGTAATGTCACGATGTGAATTACTAGTCGTCAGGTTACACTGTAACCGATGAGTATTTAAATGAAATACTTGATATTTTAATTTGATGATACCTTGGGTAGGTACTTGAAGTATGGAGCTACAAAGCATTTTGATGGCTCATGTTAACTTTTAATAGTAACAAATGTTTATTGTCATGGATTGATCGTTTAAACTGGTATAACAACAGTCAATGTTATGAGAATGTTGAATAAATAATGAGAGATTATGCATAGTTAAGTAGTGTAGTTTTCCATATTTAGGTACACAAATTCGTCAATTGAGTAGAAACATTTTGCAATTAGGAAATCTTCCACGTCATTTTTTAAATATTTGCCGCTTTCCTCTTAATGATAGAATTCTTTATTCTATGGAGGCACCTTGTTATAATGATTGGCAAACCATAGAATTCTTTATTCTATGGAGGTACCTTGTCATAATGATTGGCGTACCATAGAATTATCTATTCCGTGGAGGTACCTTGTTATAAAATTTAACACCCATGGCCACAGGACCATGTGACCATTTATTGTTTCACATAAGTCCATACGAATTATGTTTTTATTTCTGACATCATGGTCGTGAATGCTGTCTGCTGATACAGTAGGTGTTTGTTGCATTAAAAACACAATTGTACGAGAGATATAGAGACAAGGTCCATCAAAGGTTCATAGATTTCTATAAAGAGACCATTGATGACCTATTTAGGTAGGTACTTATTTAGTATTGTGCTTTTGCCTTCGATCATTGGCTCTGTATAAGATTTTTGACTGTGAATTTTAAATGCTGTGATAGATTTGGGGTGCTACGAGGGTCTCATGAGTCATGACTTAAAAGTATTTGGTCATATGTCAGTTTCAGCCTTTTCTGATTGACATTAAGAAATCTAAAAATTAATTTTTTATTCTTAAATAGTGTAAAAACTGTCAAAATGAATAATTGTGACGACTTATGTGTTCGCTTTCAAATGTAGATATTTTTAAAGTCGTTTGTATGTTGAACAAATTTGGAGGAAAAAATCAGCACCTAGTTTTTTGGCACTTTGTATTTAGGAGGAATGAGGAAATATTTTTTTAATTCTCAATTTGAATTTTAACTCCATCAGATAAATAATAAATTTAGCAAGAATTAATTATTTTCTCGTTTACCATGTTCCATTTCCATTAAAATCGAAAATATGCACAGTATAGATTTGCAGTTAAATGTCCGCGCGCACACAAATTGTTTGGCGCCAACGGAAACGGAAACATAAGTTTTTTCCATGGATTGTTCGATTCCTTCTCGAACATTCTAGAATCATCTAGAAGTTTCTCGTTTGTTCCATAGCCGAGATATACCCCGTTTCCGCTTGCCGGTCGCTCACTCTTACTGGATTCAAGCGCGAGTAAGGAAGTGTGCAAAAGCCGGCCTCGATTTCAGAAGTGTTCTGCAGTCGAATTCGTTCAGAAATCTTCATAAAAGCAGTTCTATCATCTAAATCGTAAGTTGGTATAATGAAATTTCGGTTTTCTGTCGGAAACAGCGAAGTTCTATTCATTTTTTCGAGAACTTTCCTTTGTTTTCGGGTTAGCGTTCCTAGGCACATGGCCGGCTCGTGCGAATCCTGGCATAGAGTTCGATTTCTCGATGTCTGTTGCAATTATGACTGAAAATTAAGGGCTGGGCAATTTTTTATGTTGAATCATCAATCGAATTAAAGTATCCCAATGTCATGGATCCGTTTTCAGTAAAATCAATATCGCACGAGGCAGCCATAGCATAGGGCTTCTAGAAATTTCTGTGCTCTGTGTAGACTTCAATACCTAAGGTGTGTACTTTGTTTACAGAAAATGCCTGAAGAGATGCAGGTTCAGGATGGAGAAGTGGAGACTTTCGCCTTCCAGGCGGAAATCGCTCAATTGATGTCCTTGATCATCAACACATTCTATTCCAACAAAGAAATCTTCCTTCGAGAGCTGATTTCCAACTCTTCTGATGTGAGTCATTATGAATTGTAGTTTACCTAGTAATGATAAGTCATTTCTAATGAATACTACTGCTATATAGCTTTCAATATTAATCCAGCCCATGTTATAAATAAATGTAAATGTTCTCTAAATTAGTCTACATTCTGTTTTTAATAGTAGATACACTTTTTTTGCCAGACGAATGTGGGAATTACAATATTTTGGTGTGCAATGAATAAAATCATGATTGGTAGTTTGTTTTATGTCTTAAAGTTTCCAATTTGTCCTTGATTCTAGGCTTTGGACAAGATTCGCTACGAATCTCTGACCGATGCATCGAAGTTGGACTCTGGCAAAGAGCTTTACATCAAGCTCATTCCCAACAAGAATGACCGTACGCTAACCATCATTGACACTGGCATTGGCATGACCAAGGCTGATCTGGTGAACAACCTGGGAACCATTGCAAAGTCTGGAACAAAGGCTTTCATGGAGGCACTTCAAGCTGGTGCCGATATTTCCATGATCGGTCAGTTTGGTGTGGGATTCTACTCTGCGTACCTTATCGCTGATAAGGTTACTGTGACATCTAAGCACAACGATGATGAGCAGTACTTGTGGGAGTCCAGTGCCGGTGGCTCGTTCACAATCCGTGTGGACAACAATGAGCCGATCGGCCGTGGCACAAAGATCGTGCTGCATATCAAGGAAGATCAAACAGAGTTCCTTGAAGAGCGCAAGGTGAAGGAAGTGGTCAAGAAGCATTCTCAGTTCATTGGCTATCCCATCAAGCTGCTTGTAGAGAAGGAGCGTGAGAAAGAGCTCAGCGATGATGAAGCAGAAGAGGAGAAGAAGGAAGGTGAGGAGGACATGGAAGAATCTAAGCCTAAGATCGAGGATGTTGGTGAAGATGAAGAAGAAGACAAGGAGAAAGATAAAAAGAAAAAGAAAACGATCAAGGAGAAATACACGGAGGATGAGGAACTCAACAAGACCAAGCCGATCTGGACACGTAATCCTGATGATATCTCCCAGGAAGAGTATGGTGAATTCTACAAGTCCCTTACCAATGATTGGGAAGATCACCTAGCTGTCAAGCACTTCTCCGTTGAAGGCCAACTAGAGTTCCGTGCTCTGCTGTTTGTACCCCGCCGCGCCCCTTTTGACCTGTTCGAAAACAAAAAACGTAAGAACAACATCAAGCTGTATGTGCGAAGAGTCTTCATCATGGACAACTGTGAAGATCTCATTCCCGAGTACCTGAACTTCGTTAAGGGTGTGGTCGACAGCGAGGACTTGCCGTTGAACATCTCTCGTGAAATGCTGCAACAGAACAAGATCCTCAAGGTTATTCGTAAGAACTTGGTGAAGAAGTGCTTGGAGCTGTTTGAAGAGCTCGCCGAGGACAATGACAACTACAAGAAATACTACGAGCAGTTCAGCAAGAACTTGAAGCTGGGAATCCACGAAGACAGCTCCAACCGCAAGAAGATCTCAGACCTGCTTCGTTATACGACATCAGCTTCAGGCGATGATGTGGCTTCACTCAAAGAATATGTTTCCCGCATGAAGGAAAACCAGAAGCACATTTACTACATCACTGGCGAGAGCAAGGACCAGGTGTCCAACTCGAGCTTTGTAGAACTGGTGAAGAAGCGTGGATTTGAGGTAATCTACATGACCGAACCCATCGATGAGTATGTTGTACAGCAGATGAAAGAGTACGAGGGCAAACAACTGGTCTCGGTAACCAAGGAAGGTCTGGAGCTTCCTGAAGACCCAGAAGAGAAGCAGAAACGTGAGGAAGACAAAGCCAAATTCGAGAATCTCTGCAAGGTCATGAAGGACATCCTTGACAAGAAGGTGGAAAAGGTATGTATTGGGTCATGAGGTTATATTGATACTTAATCAATCTATCAGTTGGATTAATAGACATAGGTTATTTTCTGGCTGTTTCTAACAAACCTTTGTTCTTTCAGGTTGTTGTGAGCAACCGACTTGTTGAGTCTCCTTGCTGCATCGTGACTTCCCAATATGGGTGGACCGCAAACATGGAGCGCATCATGAAAGCTCAGGCCCTACGTGACACAAGCACAATGGGCTACATGGCGGCAAAGAAACATCTCGAGATCAATCCTGACCACGCGGTCATGGAGACCCTACGACAGAAGGCAGATGCTGATAAACACGACAAAGCAGTCAAGGACCTTGTCATGCTGCTTTTTGAGACTGCCCTTCTGTCGTCAGGATTTGCCCTGGAAGAACCACAGGTGTGTATGCCAACTATGTTGCCTTTCGATGTTAAATCTTCAAATCCTAGCTGAGTGTTACTGACTTTCACCCAAAAGTTACGTTTAGCTATTTTCGGTTATTGGAACTTTTTTGGTCGGTACAAATTTGAATATACCAGCATTCACTTCAAGCAGATATGCTGACAAATTATTTTCCATTTCCAGGTGCATGCTGCACGTATCTACCGAATGATCAAGCTCGGTCTGGGCATTGATGAGGATGACCCTGCGATCGTTGGCGATGGAGATAAGGCTGACGTCGAGATGCCGCCACTCGAAGGTGATGGCGAAGACGCGTCCCGAATGGAGGAAGTCGACTAATCTTGCCACCAGCTCAACGATCAGCTTCATGCAGCCACATTCTCTTGAGCACACCAAACGCATTTCATACCCTCTCTTAAATGGTCACTGCTCTCAAGTCATCTCGTATAGATACGTTCCGCGCATTTCAATTAAGAAAATGATGATTGTGATATTTCTCTGTAACTCGTTTTAGCGATGCAAGACGACTCGATGATAAAACGCCCTTGTAATCGTGGATTTATGTTACTCGACTTCAAACCCTTCTGATCCTGTTTTGTGGTCCTGGCTCGAGCGCAGCATTGTTGGTGCTTATAGGCGCTTAATGCAAGGGATTTGCTTCATACAAATATTTTGTATATCTAACTAGCTACAAAAAATGGCACACTGGTGAGGAGCGAGTGAAAGTTGAATTTTTTTTATTTAATCCATGCCTTCATAAGCTTGATGGCAACAATATGCCAACTGTTGGAAAATTCTGACTGAGGAATGGTGAATTCTTTGGAACATTATAATTTATAGGTGGATATCAAAGGAGAGAAATAAAAAGTACTTAAGGGTGGAGCTTTCCATTTGATATTTTTGGTGGTGTAAGATAATAGGAAGGCTGGATTTCATTTCAATTGAAAATGCGTCTTTATTTACCATACATTTGGGCTTTCTTTCAAATCCCCTCTTTTATGTGGTTAAGTTGGAATCCGGCAACTGCATTTCCATAAGGTCTGAGACACTTTCGGTTGTAGTAAAACTGGTACCATGCCCAAATTACAAAACGTCTGGAAAAATGTGTTCTCCACTTTGCATTCAAAACCCAGTTGAAATAGTTTAGTTACAACTTGTGCTTAGTTTAGATAAAGTAGACACGAGTCTAAATACTAACGTTTTTGATAGTCTTTGGGTTACTGTCCCACATGCCTGCATGTGGAAAATTCCAATGTGGAATTACACTTATTTCCTTAACATAGTACCTTGTGCCAAAAGGCTTAATTATGGGTTTGAGCAGAAAGAGGGAGACTGCAACTTACCCATAAAACGTGAGGAATGTCTTTTGACTTGTGCACAGTTTTGATTAATGCCTTTACTTAAGATCACTAAAAGAGGTATTGGAGGCCAATCCTTTTTCTTAACTGAAGGTGCACACAGGGTATTTTATTACTATCAACATTTTGACTCAAAAAGCTAGTGCTCAATGGGTTAGAGCAACACCCGCGATAGGTGAAAATCGGGGTTCGAGTCCCTGTTTGGGCATCAAACTTTTTGGCATCAATTTTTGAGACGGTTATAGTGTTGATAATAATAAAATACCACGCGCGAGTGGGGTTCATCGAGGAATTTTTTAATTTAAAAATGGCATGGTCAGGCATTTAGTCAGTGGGCTGGTTTAGGGAAATGTAAGTATTTTAGGTGCAAATTGCAAGCAAAGTCGGGTGTGATCTTGACCAGGTTGAAACAATCAACCTTCGGGATGGGGAAGATCGAGAGATTCTTGCTATTCTTAAGTAAAACTTTTTGGTCATTAGATATGTTAAGGTTTTTGGAAGTATGGTAAGTATGATAGAATGGTGCTGCTAAAAGCTTTGGGATAGGCAAGTTTTACTCAAGGGGCAGGGGTAGCAGAAAGGCCAGTAAGATACAGAAGCTAGGCATGGTAGGCCCAGGTTTGTCACTCATGAAGGGTGGTAGGGAATAAGTGAAATTGTGTGTTTGTGAAAGACTTAAGCAAATGTTCTAGTTTGAAAACCAGAAAAATTATAACAAATGTGTGGTACTTCCATGGAATTGTTCTCATTAGCTGGGAAGCATGGTTAGGGCCAAAGGTCATGGGATGAGTAGCCTGTTAGGGCTACCTTCCAGGTGGGCCCAAACTCCATGGGGAATACGGTAGTCAACACAGGAGTTGAGGATATGGATGTGGGTAAGCAGGATACCTTGTTTGCATGGTATTTAATTTGTTGCATCCAGCTGTATTGTGTGGGTTGCGTGCAACCGTTGAAATGTGTAGGCTGGCAAGAGGTGAGTGAAGCGTTTCGGGTCTGTTGAGGATCAGGTGGTGGGGTCAAAAGGCAATGACAGGTGAAATAAATGTTTAAAGGAAAATAAATAGGAGAGAAAAACCGGCTCTTTTTCTAGTGACAAAGACAAGAGCCAAGAATTTTAAACCATGCTATAGCAACCGTCAAGTTTTCTGGTAACTTTTGCACTCCTATCTTTCTCCTTCTGATACCCACTTTTTCCTTTTCAATATATAAGCAGTCTGGAATGTGAGGGTAACATCAAGCCGTGCTATGAGACGGCTATGTGATGAGCTTGCCCTGTCGTGCCAAGCTGTGCTACTGTCGCTTCTATGTGGGAGCCCTTGTCGTGGCAAACGATATGTACCAGCTTGAGGTTGTGCTCGGTAAATAGCAGCTCGAATGCGTGAGCGGCAACAGCACTCTTTTCCTTCTCCCCGCGACCGCCCTTTGCAGCCCGTAGCAAAGCTGGGACTACACTGCGGCGACGCTCAATGCTGAAACATCATTTTACTGCATTGCCGAACATTTGACCAGACTGTTAGGTTACGTATATTTGAAAATATTTATTTGCTAATTTATTGTCACTTGTTGGGGATGAAACTAAAAACTAAATTTTGATGATAGATTTTAAGAATCCCAAAAAAAAAAAAAAAAATAGGACTGCCGTAGAAAATTATTTCAGTGAAATATATGTTGGGCTACCCACACCTGAAATTAATGACGAGAACCTAGCTTTTAACGTAAGCTAACGTAGTGTGGCGTAAAAGAGCAGAGTATTTCCAAGCATTTCTGGATGGTTTACTTTTAAATTGCAGGCAAATTTTGGTCTCAAAAGAAAAACAGTTGACTGAAAAAGGTTAATTTTAAATTATTTTCCCAGGCATGAGTTTCAAAGACATGTTTTTTTTTAATTCGCAGTAAATATAATTCTAAAAATCTTTTCAACGAGTACTTCACGCAACGCCAATTTTCTTCTTCACCACAACAAACCACTTATGTCATGAAATTATCAAACATTAAATAGAAATATAAAATTGAAAGAAACTATCATTTAGAGAGCATACCAGCTCAATGTGTAGTTAGTTCCGCTTTCAACTGCTGGTATGAAAACTGGTAGTTGTAAAATGCCCAATTGTGAGGAATTTCAAAGACTGAGTCTCATTGGAGTGATGAATAAATCTGTCTATTCATACCAGTGGTCAAGATTCCAAGTGGAGAACAGAACTCGTGTCTCACGGCTTGCATAAGGGTTGATGTTGTGTGGCGGCTGATATCGGCATGCTTCGCGGTCCCACCGGCCCTGGCATGCGAACCGGCCACGAACATCACACAGCCGGCCAGTGGGGGCAGCGCGATCAAAACGGCACGAGAAGTAGTCGTGTTTGTGTAACTCGGCTCGCAGCAACACAAACACAGCGTCTAGGAAGCTGCGAGCGCTACTGTCGTTGATATATGGTGTGGCAGCGCGAATGTCGCTCGCTGTTTTGTAGTAATAGCCACGGATACGCTCTCGGGATCTGTAAAGTTACTTACTATGATCCCTTGCTTGGCATTTTAAATCACCAGCACTTGAACTTTATAGCTAGGCAGCTTGAGGTCTGTCAATGCCTTGCAAATAAGGTTTCAAACAAAATGTGGTAACAAAGTGAGAACAGGCAAACTGTACATTTATTGAAATAATATGGCCTGGTTTATGCTTATCTATGAAAAGAATTAAGAAACACCAAGAAGTTTTTTTAAGTAAAAAAATTGCATGCTTTTGCTAATCTAGGAATTTATAACACACAGAGAAAGTTCAAATGTACCTACCTCATCGCCATGAACTCTTCCTTAGTTTTCGCACGAGTGTCAAGCCCCTCGAACCATGCGGGGTCTTCGGTTCGTGCACTGAGGGCAGCAGAGTCAGCTGTGTCTGCAGCTTCGGTCAGTCGCTTCATTGTCTCCCGCAGTCGCACAGACAGGAAAGCTCGCGCTCTCGCTCCTGCTGTCAGCAGCTCGATGTTCATTGTTGTCAGAACAGATAGCATTAGCTCAGCTCCTGTACGTGGAAAACATTTGGATTATGCATCAAGGTTCATTACCTAATGAGGACAGTCGTACCTTTTCTTGTATTTCCTAAAGATCGTGATACATGTTCCCAGGTTGTATGAATAATTTAGAAGATAATCAACTTACATCAGTGGTACCGTTGAGTGTAGGTTATAGGTAGAGTTTTAACGTCAATGTTACAGTCTCTGCGTGAAAGATGACTACCTTACCGACAAAAATGCAGAGTACCGGAACGTCACGTTAAGTGGAGCCACTGTCTTATGAAATTTAATTTTGATATTTTTCGTAGGTTACTCGCTTTTTAATATCTTTACGTGTTTATCAATCGTTGAGGTAACATTGATGGAGATTTTTTAAGCATGAAAAGTCTCAAAAGCGAGTTAACCTACGAGAAATATCGAAATTAAAATTCATACGACAGTGGCGGCCATATTTCACGCAGAGACTGTAACATTGACGTTGAAACTCTACCTATAACCTACACTCAACGGTGGTACACTTTAATTTGTGCAGTCTTCCTTTGGATTCATTGTTGCATTTTAAATACTAATTTAAACATAACTTTATTGTGTGTTAAAATTGCTCAGGTGGTTAAATTGCATAAGCAAATAGGAAGTACCACTGTGGTTGGAATAAATGGGGAAAACTAACAGAGGATCTCTTAGAGATCTCTAAAAGAGTTAAAACAGATGAAATCAATTTTTAGTCTAAAAATCAAACAATGTCCTTACTACTAGATAAAAATTGTAAATATGTACTAAATCCTTTGTGAAGTAAGCAGCAATGTATGTATGTATGTATGAAGCAGTGTTTTTAAAACAACTTTATTTGTGATATGTTGGGTTTTAAGGTGTTGCTCTGTGTGAAGGAGGTTTGCAGCCCTAAAAAGGGCCTAAAATCTTGATGTTTCGACGAGGCATGACTCGCCATCTTCAGCCATCTTCATTTTCCTGAAGATGTCAAGCCGTACCTTTTCGAAACAATATATTGAAATAATATATTAATAAGTGTAACATAAGGCCATAACGTTTCAAAGCATTGATATATCTTGCTAATTATGTTGGACAAAATGTAACTGCCTAAAGCATATAAGTATATAAATACACAAATCCTGCTTGAACTGCAAGCATATCTTAAGTATGACAAACTTAATTTAATACTTCAATCTCTTTGAAATAAATTTGAGTTTTAATAAGTTCCATTGTTACTTGTACAAAGTCTTGCCTTTTGGATTTAACAAGAAGTTGGAGAAAGGAGAAGAGAGCCAGATTTTAATTGGTTGTTTGTACCTGTGAGTACTGTCTCCCCCGGGCGTAGAAGGATGAATACTGACTGTGCAGGCAACGTCTGAAAGAACTGCTCATCGTCCACAATTGCACCGTCCACCATAAGCACTGCAAGTCCCTTGGGGGCAATCTGTAACACAGAATGAAGCCCCATTTATCAATTTATACTCCTTTTCCAATAGACCAGCAATGCTCATTTGGTTATTTCCTTTCATTTATAAACACTTTTTTCACATCAGCTGAAACCAAATATATCACATTGGGGAAAATAATGGTGAACGGTTAAGTGCTTAGGGAAGACATAAGTTAGTAGTACCTTGAGTTTTTCACAGCCTTTAGTCTTAAGCTGGCTAAGCGAACGACAAGCAATGCCGCAGAGCCTTGTACGTTCGGCGTCGGTAACTTTGTAGCCTCGCAAAGGAGCTTCTGTATTCGGTGCTGCTGCAACTCGTGTGCTTGTATTACGTGGCATAGCGAGGTACTCTACTTTTTACAAGCAGGATTGATTAAGTTTTACATCACTTACATGCGGTTGTATAACCTGAACAATTAAACTTGTTCATGGTGTAAATGCTATCTATGTAAACCAAAAACAAGCAGAAGCAACAAGTAGAAGGGCAGCAAGATAAAAGACAAGAAATGAGTACGTCTTTTTATATGAATAATATTGCGCATTTTACATCAGAATAATAGACGTACTAAAAGTGGATTACAAATAAAATAATAATAATAAAAATAACAACTTTAACAAATATAAACAGATTTTTGAAGATTACGGGGTTGACGACCTACGACAACATGTCTGCCCCCTGCATTGCTACCAACTCAATGAAATTTTAGCATGGATTTCAAAATAATAGCAAAAATAAAATCAAGATTTTTATTTTTCCCTAAAATAAATCATAAAAGCTGGAAAAAGCAAACTTCAACAACATTTCTAAAGCAAAATCAAAATGCCAGATATCGGCAGAGAGGTAATTTGTAGTGATTTTACAGTTTTTCTTGCTACGGCTTTATTCCAAAAAGAACTGGGCTTTCATCGCATATCCTGTTACATGCAATTTATACAAATACCAAAGAAAGGCATAAAAAATTTTGTTTAAAACATAATTACTGAAAAGAAATTGCTGACAAATGATTCAAGAGCAAGCTCCTCAAAATTTTACTTAGCTAGACTCCCAAATTGTTTTATTTTTTTATTTTATTTATTTATTTTTTTTTTCTCTTGTACGGCATAGTCTTCTGGGGAACCACTCCGGACTGTCATAGAGTCTTTGTGGCACAGAAAAAGATTATTCGAATAATGGGAAACCTACGGCCCAGAGAGTCCTGCAAGGCATCTTTCGCTCGCCTCAAGATTCTCCCGCTACCTTGTATTTACATACAACAGGTGGCTTTGTTCACTAGGGATAATTTACATCTATTCCCGACTAGCAATCACAGCCACAACACCAGGACGGGAACTGCACTATCCACTAACAGCTGCAGACTCAAACTTACCTCGAGGAGTAATCTCAACGAGGGTCGAAAAATTTTCAATAAACTGCCCGTTTTTATTAAAGCTGCGACACAACGCATCGTCTTTAAAGACAATCTCAATGAATTTCTTCTTGATAAATTGTTTTATAATGTTAACGAGTATTTAGGTAATTAATGTATGTAATGAATTGTTCATCATTAATTTAGCTGAATGAATTAAAATTGTGACAAGGTTAATATTATATTATAGAAATGTAATGTGCTAACCAATAAAATAAATAAAAAAAATATATATAGATATATTCTTCCATTTCTACGCCTACAGTGTTCATCAAAGGTGTTCATTCAAGTCGCCGCCCTCGGGCTGTCATGTGACGTCATTACGAATTGGCATCCAAAAAAAAATTGCATCAAGAAATTGTGTTTCGACGAAGAAGTTTGGTTAGAGGTCCTGACTAAATTTGTTAGAAAATGACTCGACATGCTAGAAACTGCACAGCGGGAGCAGTTTATACTTATAACGAGAAGAAAAAAGATGCTCAACAATCTGGTTATGGCACAGACAACCAGCGTTTGGGGAAAGACTCGGTGAAGGATTTTGACAGCTGTTCATTAACGTTACAGCCCTGCAGAAATCCTGTTGTCACGTAAGACAGTAAATAATTAAAAACACATTTTCCGTAAATACATACTTAAACAACTAGTTAATATTAATTGGGATCGTATTTATATTTTAAATAGAAGTATATTTTATCTACGTGTCACTAAATCGACGTCAAGGTTTTTGAAGCTATAGCGTTTTTATTTCGCCCCCAATTAGTTTATTTTATAAATATATTTCATCAGTTTCATATTTTCCATTAAAGATAGGGGGTTGACCTACAAACGTTCAAAATACTTGTTCTGTATGTACGAAATGACCCACGGCCTTAGATTCACAGAAATGAATTACGTTATTGTGTAGGAGCTTCGGTTATGAGATTGAAACCCTTGTTGACTACAGACCAAAACCGCTTCTGAATGATCATCAGCACTAAAATGATATATGATATGTACTATACCTTGCTTATTTTTGGTTCTAGAAAGGATGGGTACTTGTTTGATAAGGAGGCCATCCTCACATATATGGTAACCAAGAAAAATGAATATAGCCGCCAGTTGAAGGAATTTGAGAGACAGAAACGACGGGAAGAGACTGAACTTTCTGAGCTGGCTGCCGCTGAAAAGCGATCTGAGCAGGCTCGCTTTTTGCATTCAGAGAAGAACATAGTCAGCTCAACTGCCACGACATCCTACGGGAAAACTGGCGAGTCATCCATCTCCAACATGGCTGCTGGCAGAGATCGAAAACTGCCCAGTTTCTGGATACCGTCAATGACACCACAGGTCTCTATTTATTTTTCTATGTCTAGATAATTCTATATTTAATACTGAGCTAACCAGTCTTAAAACTAATGGCAATTGGATCTTGTATGTGGTTTGTACGACAAGTCCTAACACAGCATTTACCTACAATAATTATACTTTAAAGGTATTGTTTCAGCTAAAAATTATAAGAATCCCATGTAATTTTTAAGAGTATTGAAGCATTTTGGGAGTATTTTAATGGGAAGGATTTTAGTTTATGAAACACTTCCACTTGAGCTTAAAACTAGAAATGTCTTGGGCAAAACTCCTATATTTCATTTCAAGGTTGCATCATTTACATTTCTGATGATAAATATTAACCATAGTAATCCAAGTCAAAATCAGAGCTACATCATCCCAGTGTTACGTTATCTGTTTAGAAAATAATCTTGGGATCTTCGATTGTTACAAATTGATGGAAACGTATTATGAGATATGTTAAGAATTAATAAATACAAGTATAGGTTAAAGTTAAGTATAAATTGAGTGTAAGTTTTATAAAATAAGAATGTTTCTATCTTTGTAACCCAGAAATAAAACCGACTGACTTTTTCACAGGCAGCGGGAGCCAAACTGAGTAAGCCAAGCAAGATAATTCCGTGCCCCGTTAGCGGGGGCCCTATACGAGCTCGCGACCTGATCCCTGTCAAGTTTACATTGGTCACCGACCCTGACGACAAACAATCGCTCATTGCTAAAAGCGCGCGATACATGTGCTGCGTCACCCACGACATTCTGGGGAATACTGTGCCAGCTGCAGTCATACGCACTACGTAAGCATTGTCCCACTCTGTTTTTCTAATGTACTTGTCAGGAAAGTGTAAAATTATAGTTGATATCCCAGAATTACATCCTGCCAGTTATGCTATAAAAGATTGACAATGCTACAATGAAATTAATTTTAATGTAATGAAAAAACATAGGTTTTTTTAATATTAACATTAATGTTTATTTATTAGCATAAATGATAGATTTTACAAATACACACAGATTATAGAAAATTGTTAGCAAAATAATTTGTAAAAATAGCTTGTAAACCTACATTCAAAAGCTCCTTTAAAGGGATATTAGCAGTAAAGAAATTCAGGCATCTTACAAAGTTGTAAGTGACAAATTACATCAACTTTGCTGATTATCAAAGAGCAATTTTGAAAGGAGGAAATAGAGACGGATAAATAAACTAAGTAATTAAACTAAGCAGTACTAGGCCATTGGTAAATTCAGATTATTTTGTAGGGGCGATGTGGTGACCATGGAATGCGTGGAGAAGCTTATCAAAAAAGATTGGCTTCACCCATTAACTGGGGACACCCTCAAACCAGAAGACATAATACCTCTGCTGATGGTAAGCCAACCACTGTTTTATGTAGCTCCTCTGGAACAGCACCAACCTCTGAATTCTGAGTCCTTTACACCCATAGCCCATTTGCCAGACTCAATGTGTTAAGAGCATGCACTGTTCATACTCACAGCAGATAGCTATGCAAATGTTTGGGGGTTGTGTTTCATTGAAATTTAAGACATTTCAAGGTGCATGTTCTTATATATTTGTGCTTGCAGACAATAATCAAACTATAGAAAAAGAGAGCTTTGCTCTTTTTATATTATTAGTAACACTACTACCCTCTAAAAATTGATGCCTAAGCAAGGACTCAAACCCTGATATCTACCTATTGGAGGTGTAACTCTAACCAATTGAGCTTCCTGGACACATCATTTTTGAGAGGATTTCTCCATCTCTATCTATTATACAGGGTTTTAGTCCCTGTTTGGGCATCAATTTCTGAGAGGGTAGTAGTATTTCTATTAATAAAATACCCTGTGCATTGAAATCTTTTGCAATTTAAATCAGATTTCACGAATCGTCTTTGCTTTCTATGTCTACGTTGAAACTAATGGCGTCATAGGAATATATAGGACTGAAAAATAACAAAAACAAACTGCTGGAAAGTTACTCGTGATTTGTCATGAACGTGATGCATCAAGATTGCTATTGCTATCATTCTATTTAAAGCTGTTTCTCCGTTATCAGCTGAGCACTAGGTTTATTACCACCATATTGTTCTCATTCACCAAAACAGTTTGCTTGTTACCCCTTGTCTCAATCGTTACCTTGTATCACCCAGACTGTGAAAATGTAATTTCATATCCTATCAAACTAAAAAATTGTTATTGCTATATTTTTTCAGGGTGGAACAGGTTACTCAACAACCAATGAGCAGCTTGAAGGAAAGCATGCCAGGCCAGTTCTCCAAGCATAGATCTGAGTTAAAAGACATTTTAAACTCATTGAACATTTTGGTCACGATATGACTAAACACTTGCAACATGTAAATCATCCTACAGCTGAAATTTTACACCAACAAGAAGGATTTCCAAGTGGATACAAATGACAAAGCAAGGTTAAAACTGGAAGTAAAAGAACAATGCCACACCATGACTTTATGCTTAAACATGTTGCAATTTCATCTTACAGCTGTAATTTTAGAGAAGCAAAAAGACATCCACATTGATAAAATGTAAATTTTAAGTGGAAGTTAATGTGCACGGATGCAAGTTTTCTGACAACACATGCTAATAAACAAAATAAAAAATGCAAAATATATCTGAAGAATTGTTTAATTCACAACATTGATTATTTATTACATAACAGGTGAACCTTACATGGTCTGCTTGACATGGCACCCATGCCAGAATGCAGCATTTCTGTTGGGTTCTAACCTACCCTTTTTAGGAAATGTATGATTGAAAAATTTTCAGCAGTATATTATTTAGTACCTACGTAGTATTATGTACCACTGTTAAATTAGACAAACACCCGACAAATCTATCATTCTAGTGTCAACAGACTACAATTGCTCTGTTGGTACAGTTGCTGCTGAAGGAATTCACATACCTCGAGAGAATATTAGCCTACAACAATCTACGTCAATTCTACCATACTCATAAGCACCATTATGAACTAGCCAGCTGCTGATCGTTTGTAACGAGTACCTCCCCTTTCGGAGGCGCTGCTGGTGCTTTTTCCCTCACAGACATTTTTTCTTCACGGTCTTCGGTTAAATCACCATCGTTGTCTTTGTTGTACAACGTCGGATACTTTGCCATGCACGTCTGCATCGTACTAAATGCCTCGTAGCAGTCGCTGCCCTTTGGTTCAGCCGCGCTGTAGTGGAAACAGGAGAAAGCCTGACGAAACTCAACCCCGCACGGACCTGTCGCCATGCCACCCAAGCACGGACAGTTCCAATTGATCGAACCATCATCATGGATGAGCCCAGGGGCTGGCGCTGCTGGTGGCAGCATGACAGTGCTCGGTATGCGGTGATCTTCAGCAGTCGCAAAGATCACCCGGTCCTTACCAAATTGTTTGCAGGTAGACATTGGAGATGAAAATAGTAACTTAATTGATAATCAAATAATTTCTTTAAAATTTTACAGAAACAATGTTCCTAAGAGCGGTAACCTTGGAACAAGTTTTGTGACATTTTGCTAGCAAATCATGCCAAAGTTTCAGAAGTAGTTCAAGACTTAGCGGCACAGGACTACCACTTTATTTTTGATAATTAAATGGAGATTGATTTTAAGCCAATCAACAGTGGCGATATGTGCGACTGTTGGCTGTCAGGGCTGGTAAGGACGGTGAAAAACTGCGTACGCTTAAGGCGTTTCCTCGGAAAGGAGCAGCAAGGGTTAATGAGGCACGAAGCTTAACGCTTGAAGCAGTAGGCACTCGAACAATGACTCTAGTTGGGCTGATCTTGAGCAGGTCAACAGCAATGCTGGCGCCAAACTGCAAATAGAATTTGACACATTCATGACTGATCAAATTGAGTAATTGTAAGCAATACATAGAATTTCTGGATTGATTTTTCAATTTTTCTTGGGATCAGGCAAATTATGAGAACATTATAGATTTTTAGTGCATATGAAAGTGTTTTGTTAATATTAGAGAAATAAAACCATGACAAATTTTGCTCTCAAATGATATGCATGTCATCATTGTTGTCAATAAATACAATGGTTCTAATCATATTCTAGATTCAAAGGTACTGCTAGTACTACGGAGTGGTGAAGAAGTTACATAACTTTTGGGTTATTGGCATCGAATAATGCTATTAGGTGTGGTCAATGGTACACAATTACTACATACCTCGCCAAAGAGTGATCGGAGTGTGTAAATAATATAGTCTTTGAGTTCGTCGGGTGATAGATCACAAGCTTCGGAACAACCTTTAGACTTATCCCTGAAAAAAAATGATGGCAATTAATTTCACGTGACCAAAATTGGTACCAGTACCGCTCACGAACAACTAACGTTAGGCTTAAAAATTCTGCACAATGGTACTGATGTTACTGGTTTCAACAATCAAAAATCGATTCCATGCGACATTACTTTGCAGGCATTTGATGCTTGATTAAAGACAACATTATTCCCAAAAAATCTTTGGTCTGTCCATGACTTAGGTTAAGGTGAGATGCAAATAAATAATACTGTAAAATGGTTTGCTCTAAAAAATATCAGTACAGTACTTATACTAACAGCAAAATATCCAGGTAATGAAAATCACTCATACTTGGCAGCAAGAAGTAATTTACACTATCACGATTCACGACACCGACCACCCAGCCATGGCCGCCATTATGATCGCATGAGCACGCCGGCACTGGCACCGTCTGGCACACCGTATGTTGTTCGAAAGTGGGCGCGAAAAATTGTATGCTTACTGCTTACTAAGATCAAAGAACACATAAGACTTGAAAATATAGATATTTGTTTTGTCGATTGAAAATAATGATCGTGATCATCATGAGCATGGAGTTTGAGATGGAGAGTGGAGTTAGTCGGAGTCAGTTGATCAGAATTTTCATCAATCATCAATCGTCGTCGTTGCTACAAAATTTGTTCAAAATTTGGTCTATAGGAATAACCATAGAGATCCACCATGTTTCTCTAAACGTGCATAAAATAAATACACTAAAATCGTCTCAAAAAGCAAGTGTACAAGTAGCTCAATGGGTTGGAGCAACTCCCACGATAGCTGGAGATCGGGGTTCGAGTCCCCGTTTGGACATCAATTTTTGAGATGATTATAGTGTTCATAATAATAAAAAATCAATGCACAATTTCTAGAATTTAAAAGTTAAGTACTAGAACAGTATAACTTTAAACCACAACCATTACCAAATCCTATTTGTTCAAGCAACAATGAAAAATTTACCAAACTGGCAATACAGCAAATCCATGGCAATGTGAATCAAACACAATTTTGTAGCAATATAATGCTCAAAGAATCTACATAAATTCATAAAGTACAAGGTAAGAACAGGCTATACTAAGGACTTATTTAAGATATCTACGTAGGTCAACCAGATTTATCTTGTTTGCCACTTCTGTGACCAAGACTATATTCAGTTCTTAAATTTCTTAAAATAATTTCATATTTGTATTTTATTTGGCAAATTACAATCATTTAAGAATCTCTCAGGCACATTTCATCAAAATTATTAAACAGGACTTGATAACAAGCTCATATATATAGAACCAAATATTTTTTAAAGAGGCTAACATTAATTTTCCTCGCTCTGGCTGCTCATTTTCAGCTTTATCTGTGAGAGCGTGATGCCCTGGGATGGCGGGCATGCGCTCGATGTGGCCTTACTGGTCTTGATGCAGCCCATACATTTCGTTGTCTACTTTCTCACCAATCCTTATGCGATATCAATGACTTCTACTATCATCGAAGTCACAATGGAGGTCATCATGACCTTGGCTCTATCGGGGGCTACTCTCCTCCTTGTCGCAGCACGGCTCATCGAAGAAGCTATTTTGGCAGAGAAGCATACCAAAGATACGGGTGAGATGAACCGCACTATAATTTTACCACTTGAAATAGCCAGTAATAATACCACGTGGAACAGCTGGTAATTCCAATTTTACTCTACAGCAAAACCACTTTTAACTGATGAGGATAGAGATTCTCTAAGAGCGCTACCCAAAAAAAAACACAAGTGTTTTTTTCTTCTTCTGCTTTACCAGCTATATTGCTCCTTCAATTTTTACAACATTTTAGAATACCTCTTCTGCTCTTAACTAAGAACCCCTAACAGCAATATAGGTCAAAACTATTACTGACCAGTCGAGATTTACAAAAATTTGTAAAAAGAAATTCAGACATGTTAGGTTGATACAAATAGAAATTGTTTCTATGGCAACATTTTTTAGTTTTTTGGTGAACCAAAAATGCAGTTTTTTATCGTCCTATTATTTTTACGAATGTACAGACAATTGTACATATTTGTACAGATAATTTACAGCTTACAATAATGCAATACATCTTATAGTCGGCTAAACATTTAAATCATAAACATTAATAGAAAAACCTAAAAAAAATTAAAAAATGTAACTTAAATAGCATGACGAGATTTGAAAAAAGTACAGATAAGGAAAGCAAATGTTATTAATTAGGAAATCATATAAACACTAAAGTAATTATATGAACAGTTATAGTTTAACGAGGGCCGACTTGAATTCAGCACAAGAATAAAATTCACCGTCAATGAGAAATTATTTGAGTGAGAGCTTAAACGTGTTGAAGCTAGATGACTTTAAATTATTTGGCAGCAAATTGAATAGTAATTTGAATAATAAGGAATTACAGTTGAATAATAAAGAAGGTTTAGCTTGGCATTTAATTTGAGTTAATGCCATGGAATCTCTTTAAACCTCAAAGTCACCCCTGCTCTGCCTATGATGATTTTGACTACTTGTTGGAAAAAAATTAGCGTTCAGCTTTATAAAAGTTAAGAGTTTAACAACAAGAAAAATCAGCTCAACGTAAAATTTTCAGAACCAAAAGGGCCAAACGATATGTAATGGCGATATGGGGGGGGGGAGAGGGGCGTAGAGAAGCAGCTCCTTCATGGCCCCACAAAAAAAAAATAACAGGGAAACAAAACAGCTACGCTCATCTACAACGTAACTCAAATGGCATCCACGAAGCCCTAGTAGTTAAGAGTTCACAGTTTCTATCTTTCCCAATAGTTGAAGCGTGTTGAAGCGTGTATAGTATATACAACTCTACCATTATTACCTACATATCAAAATCTTTATTAGAATAGGCCCATACAACTACAATGTATTTGTCAGTAGCCAATAAACAAATAATAAAAAAAAAGGTGTCAACTGATGGGTTGAAAAATTGAATACAATACAGTGCAAAGCTACGATCAAGGAGTTCCCAACCCAATGCTAATTGAGGCGCTGGTCAATGTCCCATAAGTTCATTACAAACATGGATTACAAAGTTTGAAAATGCTTTTTCTATTTTTACATATTTTACCATTAAAATTTACAAGTAGTTTAATTTTTGCTTGTTACCTTTTCAGGTTACAATAGCCAAACATCGGGCAATGCAGAGTGCACAAGATGTGACGACATGTAGCCAGAGAAACCCGTAAGACTCGAACCAAGACTCCAGAAATAATTGACATCATATCAAAGGACCAAAAATGTTAGATAATTATTACTTACAGGAAATTGTTTTCATCTTTTGCTTTGTGGCATCACTAATGAAGCAAATAATTTATTATGAGGGGTCTTTGCTAAAAGCTCAAATAGCAAAGGCATTATAAATTTCAATAAAATGTAATTGTCTGGAAATTGTCTATATTCTAAAATATTTTTTTTTCAGTTGCTTTGTACTTTAACCTCAGGAAGGACCTAGAGTAGGACTAACAGGAAAAATTACCTGGGTCTATCAGTACAGTGGCGATTTTTTTCTCCAGTTTACTGCAATAAAAGGAATGCACAAATTGTCATAATATTTGTTTACTTTCAATAAAAGCACCAATTAAAAAGAAAGGTTATGAAACACAGTTAAATTACAAATGTGGAATCAACAAGGTATATATCACATATTGTAGTCAATCACTATTCCACAGTTTAATACACAGTAGAAGATAAGTAGTTTTGAGCTGGCATTTTTTTATTACAAAATATTACTGGCCCACAGTGAACCATGTACTTTTTATTAATCTGACCAGGATTTTGGTTGGTATAGTTCAACTCGTACAATCTGCATAGCAACTGGAAAGTGGAAGAAGTGTGTGAATGCGGAAAGAGAATAGGTATGTGCCGACAGATTTTGGTATGCTATCAGAAACAAAGCTCTCCCTTCTAGGCTGTGCAAGGTTTTGTGTATTGCACTTGTACCTTAGTATTTACAATCATGAGGTGGCTTCAATGTCCAGCATTGTCACTAATATTTTTTACATTTTTTTTTTTTTTAATATTTAGGTACCTACATGAGCCCATATATTTGGTTGCTAAGTATTTTTGCCAAGTTTATTTGGTTCCTAAGCTGTTTTCTCAAATAAATAAACAAATAAATATAAAATGGAATTTGAAACAGAAAAAAAATGCTGTTTAGCTTTGGCTGGATGCATTGAAATTGTAAGAAGGTTGGAAAGAATGATCCCAATTAATCTATGATACTTAATTAATCTAATTACTTAGGTCGATCCAAGGCATTGAAACCCAGCTAATTAAACTTATAATTTAAAATACTGGGAGTCTGTCCCAGAGAACCAACCCTAAGTTGTGCCATCAGCAAAATGCAACCAAATATTAACACATTTGATACAACCAGTAATTTTCTGCAAATTCTAAATGAATGGGTATGTGTTCAATAACATAATGCAACATTTCTAAAACAGGATTTCACAGCAGCAACTGGAATGTACAGAACACTTTCAGAATTTGCTGTTACACCATGTGCAAGCAAAGAGGGCACATGAAAATACCACAAACTTCAAATGCATGGCGTTGCAATTCAGTATTTGTTTTACCTACTGACAACTTTTGAATTTGGTTGGCCACGTTATTTCCTCGGCCACAGAAGGTTACTAATCGTAGTCGAGTTGTACATTTTTAGAGTCTCAAAGCAAATACATTTCTGCATAAATTTCTCACCAGCTGACATGACTGTTGTAATATACTTTTAAGAGTACACTTAAAATTTTGTTTTTCATACTGTAACAATTACAGTAAGCCATGAGATCTGTTGATGCCAAGGATTTTGCATTAGCTACGAATGGCTCAGATCCATTTGACCTGTTCATGAGGAGATCGTGACCCGTCTTCTGGAGCCACTGGCTGCGGAAAGGAAGTGTAAGTTCGATCGGAATGAATGCTCGTGAGTCTCGGAAAATACTGACGGTAGCAGAGATGAGCTAGTCCCAGTCCCAGAACAGAGCCAGCGACAACATCTGCAAAGACATTAGCACAAAAATAAAGACAAAATATTTTACATTATGTAACATTCACTGTAAACTGACAGTTCTTTTTTTTTTAAGTCTTGTTTTCCAAATTCATTAATATCTTCTAGTTATTCACTTTACATGATAATGTTTGTGATGGGTTATTTTTATTTTCCATTTATTATTTTTCTGTCTTAGTCAAGACAGACATCGAGTTCTGTGAAAAGTACAGCATTTACGTTCAACCAACCTTGCCAGTGATGGTGGTAGTCACAGGTGCGGCTCAGTGCAACACAGAGTGCAATCACTATTGGGGCTAGGACGACGAGAAGCCGCCAAGCACGGCCCCGTCCACGAAGGTTGAACACGTGTAGCTTGCCCGCCAAGTACAATGAAATGAATCCCATGCTTGCAAAGGCAACTGCAGACAGAAAAAATAAATAAGATATATTTGAATTTACCATTGAAGCCTCAGTTTAACATAACAAGCTTATGTCATACAAGGTTATCTTACGTAGAAAATAAGCACTTACACGAGGAATGTCCACTAGGAAAACTTTTTCGCCCATCATTAATGACAGATTGATCCCCAGTGCATTTAAGTTCGGCATTCATTTCTCCATCAGGGAAGCATCGCCAAAAAAAGTCTGGTCTTGGCCGACCTGGAAGCGACAACGTAAAAGTGGTATCAATCAATAAAATACAGGAGTGACAGGTTAGGGGCTAAGTGAAATCTGCAGAGAAGCAAAATATATGATAATTGATGTACAACTCACCAACAATTATTTTAATAATATTTGTTATCACACCAGTAAGAAAAAGTCCAAGTGTAAAACTTAGAAAACCCTTGAATGCATCATCTTTATCCCTATTAAGAATAAAAGCCAACAAAATAACTAAGGCTGGGGCTAAAAAAACAAGTGGCCATAATATTGAGGTAGAAACGTAGCTGTCGATTCTAGGGTTTTTATAGAGCCACAGTTCATCAATGTGGATTTTTCTTGTAAATGGGGTAGCTCCATCGAGTTCCCTGGCGAAAAAAGAATACAATGATTAAATACCAACCAAAAATTTACTTCAAACACTTTATGAAACGACTCGCAAATTGCTTACACAAACAACAACGCCAACGCAGCTCTTACAACCACTTCTATCAATAAATTTCCATTGGTATCGCGTAGCCCTGGCATAGCTGTACGGACAATTATCAAAACCTTGGCATTTCTTGCCGCGTGCACCTCACACACGCAATTTTACAACGAAATCATTCCGAAAACCAAAATTGTACGTGACAGCCCAGTGACAGCCTGGCCAGTGACAGCCAGATGACAGCTGTTGCGAAAATGACAGCTGCCAACTTGTGCCGGCCACGTTATTTCAATTATAACCTTACCTAGCAGAGGGCACTACTGTGCAAATTTGAATCTTGGTGGCAACAGGCGATTACAACAAAATTAATTTAATTAACATTCAGCCTATTATTTGGTTCGATTCTAGTAGTCTCAAAATATTTCCCTGTTCATTGCTCGAGCATATGAAATGCGCGATGGTAAAATTTAACAGTAACTCGATTTCATAATTCCATTCAATTCCCTAGGCCAAAGCAAAATCATTTTGCGTCGATAATCATCGTCTCCTGTTCACACATCGTTGGTAAGAGTACCTAATGCAAAAAGGAATTGGATCCAGAGAATTTGAAGACTCGCATTTAAATGAAAAAGGACGAGAAAAAATACAGGAAATCAAAATGTCAAGATCATCTGGCTGGCCGCCGAAACGGTTTTATTTGATCTGAATTGTATGATAGGTATTACACTCTAAAACATCGACACAGCAAATAATTACAGCACTTTCGTTGTCTCATTGAAGAATTATAGAATGGCAATGAGCCATGTTATTTACGCCAAATGCAAATGAAGCTGGAATATCACCACAGATCTTGCGAGTGACACACACAGGATATCGGATAATATCTTATCAATGTTTTCCTTGTAAAGTTATAGCAAAAAGCGATTGTATTTCTCCGGTAACTATCTGGATTTTAATGAATCAGACCTTGTTTGGCAGATGGAACTTTGAAAGAAGTTACAAATTTTTATGAAACTGAAAGTAGTGACATTTCTGCCTGAAACAAAGTGTATGCCCCTGATGTATTGTGGACATTATCCCAACAATCCGACAATAGTTCCCTGCAGATTATGGTCTATCATGGCAATTTAAAAATGCGATCGAATGGCTAGAAGATATAAGATAGAGGTTGAAAATAGTAAATAGGTATACATTCTGCTGATTGATTTCTCCTGCATAACACCAATGCATTCTGGTAAGTTTTAAGAAACGATTATGTGAACACTATCCGGCGACGGAAAGACGTCGTCGATATTTATGCAGGGTAATCGAATTAATGCCAACTATAGCTAATGAAGATCTCTGCACCGCCTTGGTGAAGGCTGCCAGATCAAGACATCCTGACTGGCGTTAGCAGCCGGCGTCGGGCGTCGGGACGCCTGGCTTTACCGAGAGCGTTGAGCAGCAGACGTCGCGTGCAACTGCTGAGGAAAACACACTGTAAGGCTCAAAATTCAAAACCAAAGAATTGATGATGAAAGATGATGATGATTGATGAAAAAGAGATGATTTTTTGATTTTCAAAGAATTGTATGTTGATTTATTACTTGTCAGATGTGTAAGAAACATTCGTAGTGATTTCTGGAACTTAGAAATTGTGTGCGTACCTGGTGGTCGATGTTCTGGTTGTCTTTATCCTGGTTCGCATCGGCCTGGTTGGCATCATCCTGGTGAGCAGCATGGGTGGGTGCCTTACCCACAGACCGGCGTTTGCGGAATGCGGTGTAGGGCAGTGGTCGGTCTGAAATCTGGTTGGTCATCAGCTGAAATAAATGAAACAACCCTTGGATCTCACGAAATTTTCATTTGGTTTAGTGGTGTTTTACTCTTAGTAGTAAATTACTTAGTGGTAATTTTGCATTATTTATTCTGTATTTGTCACTGTGTCTGCTTGGTATTGACAAACATGGTGCCAAATAGTGGCTGAAAAAGAGATAGCAGAGCAGTGCGAGTTTGCTAGTTTTTGACGAATGCATCTGGGGAAAACCTGAGTTATTGTCACTACACATTTATGGCAAATAAGAGCATTGGGACCATCTGATGAGACGAAGAACGAGCCGCGTAATATCTCATTAATTGTTTGACAGGTTTGTCAACTGGTTTTTACCAGTGAACAAAATATCTTCGGGTAATTTTCGGATAAAAAATGTCAATTAAAATTTAAGAGGTAAACCAAAAATTCGCACAAATTTCTTTCGCGTCAACCCACGAACACGTCATGGTCCACGATGAACAATAACATCACCGTTGCGTCATCGCCCATCACACGGACTGACTCGATTGTTTTTCGCCCAGTTTGCTCATCGTTAGCGTTCACAAACACGCTGAAATTCAAATCGCAACCCTCAAATCTGCGACATCCCCGACATTGTGTTTAGCGCAGGAACGTTCCTCCTCGCAGTGTGGAATGTTCGTTATGCAAAACAGATGTGTACATCGGCAGAAATTGCGTCGAGAAGGCAAACAAATTTTAGCAAGTTAGTTCGCTACTGGGGCGTAATTTGATCACCCCTTGGAGCTTTCAGGTGCCCCCGCTTGGCCCCCCAAAGTGCCAAATGGGATGAGATTATAGAGGCAGGAAAGGCGGATTCCACAAACTGACGACCTCTATTCTATGTATTTCTGTAGAGACGAGGATTCCACGGGGGACGTATGAAAGGAATCTTCCACTCTTTACTTGCGACTTTTAGTTGTGCTGAGTAAAAACGTTTTTTCGTAGCAACGCTGCTAAGTGCCAATTCTGGGTAGGATACTCCATTCAAACATACACACAATCATGGCAGAGAAGTTTTTGTATGATACGTGGCGCAACACATAAGGAATTCAAAATTAATCATTAAGATCGACGTCAGTCAGAGAGTCCTCGGTAATGTTAAAATTTCTGCTGAGCAAATGAGCTGGCAACACGTGGTTAATATATGAGCCACCCGATGGCGCGTGAGGCCGTTCGTTTTAACAAACCTCTACAATTAAATAATTACGACTCAATATATCGATACCTGTATAGAAATCGTTGAGATTATAATCAATGAAGATTAATTGAGCGTATACCACCCTAAAATGCAAGAAATCTGCGAGAAATAACCAAAATTAAATTTTTTAAGACACGAAACGACAACGACTTCTCCTAATATCCACCGTTTTTGTCGGCAAAGTAGTCATTTGGTGACTATTTTTCTCAACGACAGTTTTACATTAGCGCTATGGTAGCACCTTAGTACAGTAGTACAACACTTAGCGAAATTGAACGCCGAAGCACACCCACCCAAAAATGAAAATGGTTATCCGCATAGCTAAACGGATGCTCTCCGTTAGGAAAAATGCTTTCTGTTCTGTTTGTAGACGCGCTAGTAGGAAGAAACTACATTTAATCTCATAAAAATGGAATTAAATTGCTTTCAGTGGTGGACACGTGCTATTTGGTTGAGAGGAGGATTGTTTTAGCGAGATAAGATTTCAGTGTTGTATTACCTGTTGGTGTCGTCGTCGAACAAGCTCGACTCTTGCCTCTTGTATCGCCTCCCACAACTTGGCCTCAGACATGATTTGTCGCGTGAGCTCCTCGACTGCAGGCTCCGAGTTGAGCTCCAGCAAGGTAGCCATCGACTCGTCGGACCTCTTCTTGCCGCACCCTAAAGTAACCATCTCGCGTCCATTAGTTTTGGAACTCGCCTTCGTTCCTCTACAATATTATACTGTCCAAGTTCTGACGTAGTTTTGCAAGTGTTAATAAACCACAACTCGTTCCAGAGATGAGCTGAAAAACTTCGGGCAGAATGAGTTTTTTAAGGATTCGGTTAATCCACTTTACATACAATGTAAAATGGGGAATAGTCACGGTAATAGTGTATCCTAAGAACTCAGATACATCAGTATCTACAATGGGCCACTGTTTCAACATTTGTGGAAGTCAATATTTAGATACCTCTCAAGCATGTTTTTTGTCAGAATTGATTGATTGGGCTTATTTGTCAAATGTTACTCCTACTAGGAGTAGGGTTTTGGACTTTTGAACCATGGACCATGGACCATGGACCATGGACCATGAACCATGAACCATGGACCATGGAACCATGGAATTTTGGACCATGAGTTGGCAACACAGCTTAGATGGTTGAATAAAGATTGGTTGAAATGTGGACACATGATAAAATGAACATGAATCAAACGAACACTCTCCTAATTTCTGCTTGAAAACTTGAAAATCTAATACACCCGAATTTTTGGACGTATCACGTACTGACTTTATTTTTCCTCGCTAATTTGTGTGAACCGTGGTAGCAAATTCCAAATATATACCGGGGTTTCAATTATTGAAAGGCTGTCTGAACGAAATGTGACTATCAGCTATGCATCGCTTGACGTGTTTGGTTTGACAACCTCCTGGGTGATTCTGGAAATAGAAGCCGACCTGATTTCCCGATCAACGTTACAGAGACTGATCAGAATCGGACAGCGCTGAATGATTCAATCTATTTGATTTACAGGAAAATATTTTCTGTGAAAAAAATGACAGGCTTGGACATTCTGATAGTTTTTCTGAAAATAATCGTGTGGTTGGTTGCTCAAACAAAATATCTCCAACACAGGGTTGGCACAGTATTTTATTATGAGGAACACCAATACCCTCTCAAAAATTGATAATATTTACTTGTTGACTATATTGACTATATTGATTAACCTGGTTGCCTCCGTTTGGGCATACATTTTTGAGAGGGTAGTAGATTTTGTTCCTAATTAAAAAAATATAATTTCATTTCAGATTTTTTTTTTTTTTTCTAAACCTGTGCCAAGATTAGGTCTCAGAAGTCATCTTATGGGTGGATTGTCGATTTTTCTTAACTCAGCCATATCTGATTAGTTGAAAATGTGTTTGGCAAGCCCAAGGAATGTCCAGTTACCACACTCACCTGTGAAAGCATTGCAGAAAGGACGCTTTCGCCGTGGCTCCAACGTTCGCTCTTCCTCTCGAGTATCGCTCTGTCAGAAACAAGCCAAGAACATGTGCTAGGTACATGTGATCGAACATGTGATACTGATGGGGAGAAAACATTGCGTAAGGCTTTTATACGCATATGTGACTCATGTCGTTACTCAATGTTCGTACGCAGCATTGCATACAACTATTTATTAAATAATTACGATAATATTTTATCGCTTTTGAGAGGAGGTATCCAAAGTTACTGCGAGCAGGGATTCTTGAAGGTCTGTGTGGGGTTAGTTTCGTAAAGGTCAAGAGTCTAGTCTAAGGGTTTACAGATACCCTAATCCAGAGACGAAATTCAGCGAGAGCAAAAGATGAGTAACATTCAACGACAATGAGGGTGCCATTAAAAAAAACATTTTTTTTCACGCTTGAAAGGACAAGAAATTGTCATCCAGGCATCTAAAATTCATAAATTCATAATTTAGGGAGTTCGGAAAGATTTAAATTAAAAATAAATATTTTTTGAAAAACCACGAGTTATTGATAGTTACACGGTCGGAAATATGATAATGCTGTTATTAATTATTTGCATGGTTAAATGAATAGTAATTCATTTGAGTAGGGATATGTATTTCTGATTGACGCGTTTACGCCGTTTAGTATGCTCGTGTTACGGATTGACAACTGGCATCTCCTACTTCCCCCTGTCGTCTTAGATACCAACTCGAACAAAATAATAACACAATACATATAACATCATCCTTGGTCTATTTCTAGAAACAGCAGTTTAGTAGCTATTTGTCATATTTCTCGTCCCTCTCGGTACCTCTCTTTGACAGGTGACGCCAATGCGTACATGCACTCACGTAACGTTTCTTTTATCTGTTCGAGATGCATTTTCTGTTCAGAACACCCTCTCCTTCCTCTCTTCCACACATGGACAGAGACCCCCCTGAGAGGGCCGTCACCGGCAGCAACTCTTAGCTATCTAGCGTATGTACAAATATCCCGCGCACAGGCTAAAACCAGAGTCGTTCTCGGTAATGGAAAATCAGAGAGGGAAATAAAGGAGAAAATTGAAGAGTTTATTCACAATCTGTGCCAAGAATTCAATTTTCTGAGAATTTGAACGTTTTTAATGCTAAATGACCTCTTTTCGGAAATCCTTGACGGTTGTTTTGGAAACTTGCGTTACTCGGGGTATCATGCTGGGGTATTCTATGTGTTCATCGTTCCATCAATTTGACTAAAAACTATTTCAATGACAATTGCATGGAAAGTAATTTTTGGTTTAGGTTCATGCTTTTTGAGAGTGATTTTTCCCAAAGTGGTCCGATTGTGGTTTGTGGTGGTAGGGGCACGATGGAAAGAAGATGTTTCAAAGGTTAATTGCGTTGGATTCAATAAAATCACTCTCTTTGTTCTGGTAGCTAAACGAATTTAAAACCCAATAGTTCAGTTTCAAGCAAATCAATCTTTTTATTTGACACTCTTTTCCATGACATTTAAACCCTCCGGCGCCGGCGCCGTTAAGAAAATGTGAAAGCTATATAAAACTACCGATAAATCTGTTAATCAAATATCCAGGAGGGCACATGGTAATTAGTTATATCCTAACAGAATGTTCGCTGGTATTGGTAATTGGGAATACATTACTTAGCTATATGTGCTCAGAAGCCACTTAAGAACCAAATTATTACAGCCACAAACCAAATTTTTAAATATTTTACCCCTTTTTCAACAGCTTTTGGCCCTCTGAAGAATCGTACGTAAGCCAAATTTTCGTCTGCAGTAATGGCGCACACATTTGCAGAACATTTTGACGCCCAGGTCTGTGTCCTGGAGCAGTCTGCGCCATTGCGCGACACAGATGAACATCGGCTTACGCCACAATTCTTCTTACATCCAAAAACAATTTGAAAGTTGTCAGAGAAAAACTGTTTAATTTATTCCACACTCTAAACCAATTCACCTCACCAATGTCTAAAAAATGGATTGGACCCATTGACAAAGATGAGGCAGCTCAAAGCTAACTTTATTCTGACTGTTTTATTTGACATTTTGACATTTTGACATTTTGGGCGCATCTTGGGCGCATCGCTTACCCTCTTCTGCATGATGACGTCGTCCCCGGACGCCGAAGGAACTCCTGCCAGCAGCACCAATATGGCCGCTACTGAGCAACTGATAGCCACATGGTAGCCTTGCATCTTGATGGGTATTGCTTGTTGACTTCTGCAACATAATTTGGAGGTCGTATTCGTCAATGGAGGCATATGGAGATATACTTAAGGTACAGCAGTTGAATGTGGATAAAAAAAATCCAATGTTCACGCGACCCTTTTCTGGTTCCATGGAAAATCTCGGCTGCAATATAATTTCTTAAAATTGTATTTGAAGCCATGAGAAGACAACGTATCTCTGGACAATTTCACTCCCGAAAATACTAATGTTATGAGAAAATCGGGATCATCCGAGTTCGCAAATTAAATATTGTAATTATTTTTAACTTGGGTTGCAATTGTGAAAATACAGCGCATACTGTAAGTGGCAGCTATAAGTGATAAAATTCTAGAAAAAAGCTATTAATTCTAGCACCTACCCAATATACGTTCTCAATCTATATATTTATATTGCAGTTTTTCTTTTTCTGAATTGCAGAACACATTGTTTGCACCGAGCAATTTATTTACAAGCGCCGATTTAATGAAGTCTGATCCTTCTACCTACTTTACGTTCTTAAAGTCTGCAGTCGACATTTCAATCTTCAGGCCGCGATAAAAACAAACTTAATTATCGTCATCTTATAATTAGAAACAATTGTCACCCCTCCAATGGAATCCATGATCGTGATACTATCGTGTTTTTACCCTCTCGTCTCCCTTTCCACCCTTGCGCGACAGAAAAAAAGGCTCCTAAAACGTTTCCAATTTAGGCAAGCGAAATGGAAGGGACCTCCCAAACACAAGAGGGTGCTCCTGAGTGCTCTTAGGTAGAGCTATGTTTTGCAAAATATGGTGTCAGCACCAAAGAGGTTCCTAGTTTTGTCTTCAGAAAAAATGCAGCGCCCTTTTTCAACCCGTTCGTGCTATATTCGACGATTTTCTCTGGCCCTCAGAACCTTTACGCGCTAAGAAAATGTTCCTACTTGTCCTAGTACTGTCAACGAATAGCACGAAATACCTATGTTTCCATCAGTTTTGTACCAAATTCTGATTTACACCAACAATTAATAAAACAAGTATTGACCAGAGAAAAATGCATGGAAGATTTTTAATTTTCTTTTGGTTAATTTAAAAGTATTGCATTGAATTCTTGGTAAATTTACAATCAACACGGGTCGGGTTTTTGTTTCTCGGATATCCTCGCCCCGTACTTAAGCGGAAAGCGAATCACGAGGAGTTTTAGGCGTCCCAAAAGTCAGGAGTGGGGTGGTTCAGGGTCACCAAGGACTACGCTCGTTTCTTGAGCAAATTCATCTGCACCCTACCCTGTGTCGTTTGACCTCCCCGAACCCCGGAAAGGTAGACGACTCATTGACGTTTCGACCAGCTGTTTAGAAACAACATCAAATGGGGGGAGTTCTCGTCACCGAATCGAGAAATGTACCCGATGTATTTTTACTTACTTTTGAGTTTTGGGACGAATTGTTGTTGGATTTTAATAATTTTACCAATTAAAAGTGTAACGAGATTCAATCAAACTGGCGTTACATTAAATTTGTTATCCTGCCTTTGTGAAAGAGATCGGTTAAAACTTACGAAAGGATATTTTATCCACCCAACCACCACCAGATCTTGCACCATCTCTCGAGATGGCCGAAAAGAACATTTTGAGGTCAACGCTCTCTGAATCAACCCCAAAGAACTTAGCGAGAGAACGGTCGACTCGAGGTTAACATATTTCTCATAACCACCGAAGAGTTGGTTTTTTACCCTCATGGTATGTAACAAAGCGCCCACCAAAGAGCCAGCACCCCTCTCATTGGGGACGATGTACGCACCGCAAGAATGTACTGGCGTGTTTTTCAAACCCGCAATTCTTGCTATTTTGGAGTCAAGAATATGAGCAATCAGGAATGTGTGCTTACCAAACCAAGTAAAGTTATAAGGGGAATGAGTAGTTATTTTGGGCTTTGGTTAGAGAAGGTTTGTCAGATTTCCTAGGCAAAATTTCCTAGTGCAAGAATTATAGTTGCATGTTACATGCAACTTATCTACCTTATGGCAAGGTACAAACGCCTTATATGCAGGCGACGATGCGTTCCTCTCACGGTTTCGGCTAAGTACTATTTGAAAGCAACCGCTGCTGTGGAAGTTATCAAAATTATTTTCCAAGTGGAAAAAAAATCCTAAGTCAGTATTTGCTGTTATGATTAGTGAAAATTAAATGGTTGGTAACCGGACTCTTTGCTATATCTAAAGAAGCTAAAAGAATGGACATTCCATAACAGTCCCTCCATTTACGAATGTCCTCTAGAATTATGTTCAAAACTTCGAAGTCTCGATTCGTTCTTACGGGTTTTAAATTATTCTGAATAAATTCTTGGATTTTTATTTAAAGAAGTTTTCTGAGGGACCCTTATACCTAAGCTTACACCAAACAATCGCTATGCTATAGTGGTCGAGGCAATTTTTCTTGTACAAAGGTTTTATTCTTCAAGGTCAAAGCAAGATGTTCTCGATAAGAAAGCTATGACTGCCAAACATGGAATCGTTCACGTTAGGGAACCAAAATCTGCATTCAAAATACAAATTTAGTTAAATGTAAAAACTTAAACATGTCATGCATTCAAAACAGAATTGACAACAAATGAAGACCCCATAGAAAGTTAGCGGGTTTTGCCAGTGAGACCCAAATTCCCGTAAAGCCAAGGGTTCCATCCTAAGCTCTCCCTAAGACATCCAGCAAGACCCTCGATGCATTAGCATATTACTGTAGAATGATGCACTTGCCTGTGTGTCGTAAACCTTGCCGCTACGAGGTGCTTGTCGAGAGAGTGGCGTCGAAACTGGCCGAGGAGGCGTCGCGGCGCCCGTTTTATGCTGCATGTGTTGGACGACGTCACGCCTCGACGCCGTGTCCTACCCTGGGAAAGAGTTTTGTGGTGCTCCGTGATTCGGTAACAGACAAAGCATGTCTCGAACAAGGGATGTGCTATCACAAGAGGAACTATTTTGTGCGTGGACCAGTTAAGGATAAAGAAAAAATGTGTCTGTCAAGTCTTGAAAGGGCGCAAAATATACGTAGAATATTTTAATATAATGGTTGTAGATGAAAACTTCACATGTAAACGTCCATTAAAGTTTATTTTTTTATTTTTTATTTATTTATTTGTTATTAATTTTCAAATATAAGCGCGTAGAACTATGTTTGATCGGCGTAGGAGGCCAACTCAGGAGGAAATTTAATCTAACAGAGAGAGATAGAGAGATGAAGAAGGGGTTGCGGACTCAGCGCCTTAGAAAATGTCTTACTTTTTTTTAATTGATTTCATATTGCTTTAAGACAAATTGATTGACAATACGCACATACCTAAAAACCATAGCTAAATTTGTAAGTTAATTTAAACCCCTTGAAATTGGCCCTTTATACCCGATCTATATGCACAAAACTCTGTTTCGGAAGTTAAATGCGTGGTCCTCCCGACGCCACGACGCCAGCGACGCCGACGCCGTCGGGTCCGAATTAGATGATGTGCACAAACACGATTTGATAATTCGATTCGGGCTGCCTAGAGGCATCAAGCGCCGAAAACACTGATTACATATAACGTGCTCGCCCACGTTCAACCATGGGTACAACCATGGGCCACATCAAACACTTCCATGGGGAACTTATACACTTCAATAGTAGGAGGCAATATCTGCGGTTGATCGCACAGAAAATGTATTAATTATCGGACAATTTATTCGTTTATTGTCAAAAAATATATTTATAAGCAGTGAGTGAAAATTATAAATAAAAGTATTTACCTGGGTCGGACAGAACTTTGGATTTTTTTATCAGCCTCACAAAGGAAATTAATTAAAAGCGTTTGAAAACAAAAAATAGTTCTTGTTAAGTGATAGCTAAAGGCTCAGTACTTAAACATGTTTTCACTTTTTTTAATCGGCTTCATATCACAGTAGAAGGTTTATCTCGATAGGTATCAAAATGGTACCGAGATGCAATCAAAAAAAATCCGAGTTAAATTTCTGTGAAAACTATCATTTCAATCAAAATGAAACACTCTTCTTCACACCACTTTACAAAATACTGCCACCACCACAAAAGGTCGACACATCATGTAATGACAATGATCTATTCGGTATCCGTCCCAACAAACCACCGTTAACCGTTAACGACGTTGTAAATACAAAAAAAAGACTATCGGCAAATGCATGTATCGCCATAAACCGATGATATAAACGTGAATAATACGAGCTGCTGCATTCGACGTCTCTCCATCGATCGATGAACAGCATGTGGCGAATGAGATCTGGAGTCTGGACCGAGGGAATATACGCTCACTGGGCTCACCAGGATTTATCTGCAGGTAAGGAAGGTCCTGATTGCTACGCACCCGTCAACTACTCCATGGGCTGCCGGCACCGGATGCCTCGTACATTACGTGAAATTGTTGTACTCCCTGGTGGACATGAAAGGGGACCCCCGGAGCGTAGAAGATGGCCCAAGTTAAGCAACATTGTGCTGGGTCAGGTTTATGATTTCGAGACTCAATTTCACTGACATTTCTCACATCCTGTATAAGCTAAACCTAGAATAAGCCCTGATTGTATTAGTTAATTTATGTATATAGTTTAAATAGGTTTGGGAAGGTGAAGGCAGGTTAATCTCATCTGGCAATTCTCTAACGTTTAAACCTCCCTATTCTCGGTGGTCAAGTCTAGCTTTACCCCTGGGAGTAGGAAGGTGTAGGATAATTGTCCAAGTGAGATTAATTTAAGATTCATTATGATTAATGAGGGGATTCCTTATCCCACCCAGCGAAAACTGGAATATTTGTGCCCGGATAGCTCAGTTGGTAGAGCACCCGACCGGCAATTGGAAGGTCCCGGGTTCGTATCCCGGTTCGGTCTCACATTTTTCCAGTCTAGCTCCCCTTTCAACGAGTATTTGCTTGGTATATGGAGTTTTAGTTAAATGCACGTGATATGGCACAATGGGGTTTGGTCCTTTGTCACTTAGAATTTAATCTCAGTAAAGATGTGAAGTTGTTGCAATTGTGATGCATCGATGAGAGTTGGGTTCCAAAACTAGGCTTGACAGGTATCACAGTGATACTACAAAACTAATGTTGAACCGTCTTGGTGGAAAATGGCCGTCAAATGACTACCTTACAAAAAAAAAGCAGGATGCTACTAGAGATGGAATCACCATCCTTTTGAGTCGCATCTCGTTATGTCTCGCAGATTACTCGCCGTCCCATTTGAGACTGGTTTATTCTCAATTAATATTTATAAAATTTAAACTTTACGATTGATATACATTTATCGATATTGCAAGGCGTAATTATTCAATTATAGTGGCTTGTTTAAAAGAGCAGCTTTTAGCGCCATCGGGTATCATCCTTCGTTACCACGTGTTGCCGACTCGTGGCCCTCTGATTATGCACGCAACGGAATCATCTTGTATGATAGAACAAAAGAATAAGACACATACATGAGTTTCTATAACCACTGGAAATCCACGAATTGATAGTTTTGTTCGTGCCGGCCGTATGGCTAAATAAAACAACGTTTGCATTAGATTATTCAATATGAACTGTATTTTTATTTATGTGGTCACATTTTCTATTGCATCACCTCAAGTTCGCGGCACTGGAACACAATTGTCGACAAGCTATCACGAAAGCAATCACGTTTTTTTATGCAGATGTCCATATGAAAATATTCTAAAAGATCTAGTTTGAACCAAAATAACGTTTCCACGTTTTTTCATTTAATTACAAAACATCGGCTAGATTCATCACATGATACGAGTGTGTTCCAAACAGATTCTTTGGGCAAAAGTTGAGTAGATCTGTCAATATTTTGATTAATTTAAAATATATAAAAGGCACGACGTATTGTATTTTCTGTGTGGGAAACATACGGGTTGACAGGTTCCTATGGTATCTCTTACGTAAAGGAATAATAAAAGTTAAAAGTCTGAGAAAAGTGCCAGCTTTGGCAAATCACTTCAATGATGCAAGTTAGTAGTTATTGTTACAAGCAGCTGCAAACCATAGGCAAAGAAAATACATTTTTGTGCATTTTGTTTTCAATCCAACAGAAGACAGAGGATATTTACAAACACCTACAAACTAAAAATACAATAAAAAAGCATATGCTTGAGTAATAATTGTGGCTCATGAAATAATAGGTGTCCAAAATAATTGATGCACTTGTATATAGAATCTGCTTGGAAGATACTAGGAGTGGGATCGTAATGAATTATTATGTCAGTTCGCATTTTTTTACCTGTACCAGACTCCATAGAAAGTCACCGAGACCAAGGAGACAAGACCAGGACCAAGTCGAACCTTAGACGTGCCGTTTGTCTGTAGTCAAATAATAATTTAATAGTAATTTATTTTTTATTTTTTATTCCACAAGAATATAAAATGTTTTACAGGAGAGTCAGTTAAGTATCAGAATTCGTCTATGCTTTACAAGTAATGTTCAATGAAATATGGCTTAAGACAACATTTGAACTCATTACATTATCTTTTAGCATAAACTACCAACAGAAACTACCAGCATAAACAGGACTTTTAAAAAATGGATACATTTGGTCTATCAAGCCCATATTTTAATTTCTGTCTGGTAGCATAAGAATTTGTTTTGGACTTGACCAAGCTCTCGTTTAAAAAAAACACCATAAAAACATTAAAAATATACAAACTAGTGAGAGTAAATACTTTAAAATTTTTAAAAAGAGGTCTAGATGAATTTTTTCCCAGATCTCTGCACAAGGGTCAGTACGTGTCCAATATCATGTATGTGATCAAAAAGGAAATAAAACAAAATACAAATACAAAATACAAATACAAAATACTGGCTTTTGCCATCAATCTTAGAGCTCGTTTTTTAAAGGGTGAACACACTTTTTGCTTCGGAAGAACCTCCCCTTAGTATAATTCCGTATGATTATCTGGCTTCAATGTTGGCAAAGTAAACTTATCGAACAGTTTCGATTGTTGTCACTTCCATAAGTCTTTCTATTAAGTAGCATCTGGAGGCCACCTTTTCATAAATATGGCTTCCCCAGTTGAAGGTATTATCAATGATTATTCCTAAGAACTTTGCCTCAGATTTGAGTGGGATGCTTTTATTTTTATTTCACAGATGCCATCCTATTCTGCATCGACCGTGAAGAGGTGGGTAGCTAGCGTAACAAAGTAATTTTTAACGGGATGAGTATTTTTCCTGGCGCTCGTGTTAGCCAAAAACATGTCAACAAGCGCGTGGCAGCCACTTGTATATTGTCTAGTATGTTCTCATCAGACCAGATATTTCCAATTGGTAGCATCCCAATCGCAACAGAATGTAGATGAGTGAGCCAGAACAAATCCGTACCAAGCCAGATTGTCATTCGATCATAATTATAACTGTCCTCAAAAGTTGGTCACCGATACAAAATATTTGTGTAGCTATTTAGGTATATGGTATGTAGCTGACAAGCACATGTCTGGCATAAATATAGGTTTGTATGGAAATACTAAATGAAAGGTAGGTATTGCCTAATTGCGCCATAGGTTTGAATTGGGTTGCCGTACATATAATGGCAATCGAATGCTTTATCTATGAAAAAGGAAATAATAAATTACGATTGACGAATGGTTAAGGATTAAAAATCATTCAGTGGCATTGAGTATTAGTGGTAAGGTAATTTGAATATCCTGTCACCTTTACCAACAATAATCGATGCTAGTACTTTCAATTTCACATCAATCTATTTAATGTTACACTTAGGTGCCAATTTCTTGCATCAAATTGTACATCGTGGCCAATATTAAACATGCTTTTAGAATTATCTCTCACGATTCGGCGTAGGAGATTGATCGGTATACCATTCCCGTATCGTTACTTCTTGCCAGCGGCTACTCAAGACAAATGAAGGAAGGAAGTTGAGAAGGTAGGATGGAAGGAGGGAAGGAAGAAAGGAAATACATTCCTACGCCCAAGGCGCGACGTCACTACTTTTATTTCGTTTCAAAAACGCAAATGTGTGATCATGTTTTACTGGTACAAGTTGTACAGGCACAGTATTTGACTTAAATGTTCAAAACGTTTATCAAGTATGGAAATGGAAATGTGCATTGTTGTAGCATCCGTTATGTTGCAGCTACGAACAATTGCAGGTAAATTATAGCAAATGTTCACATCCATGTAAATGTATCATTATTTGGCAATGCATGGTATTTGCTACAGCATTTAAGTAACTTCATAGGTAACCACAAAGGAGACAATGTAACGTAGCTCACTATAACATGACAAGAGTCTCCTTCCCCTGAAAATGGTAATGTAATAAAGCTTATTACCATAAAATTACCCGTGCCTACTCATCGTCCCGTAGTTTATGCAGTAGCAATGCTTATTGAATTCATGAATCCTGTCGGCTTCACAATTAGATTTCGGTCCTGCTCAAAATCGACGTTGGCTGCGTTTAATTTGCCGCCTATTTGAAGAGAACTATTATTAGAATTTCAGCAGTATATCGTTGCAGATCATGTAAGATACATTTTTACTCTCATAATTAGTACGTGAAGAACTATATCCAGGGCTAGGATATCCTGAATGGAGATGTGCAGTAAAGAGCACAAAATGTATTTTGGAATTTTGCAAGTATTAATTAAAAAAAAGTTATAATACAACCAACAAAAAATGATATATCTCCTCTATTATTAGGAATTTTATTGTACGTTGCCATCGAGTGCAATCACACCTATCTACCCGAAGTGATTACAACCCCAACCCCTACCAAAAACATCATCTTAAGGATCACATTGTACTAACTGTCTTAAAGACAAGTAAATAACTTTAAAACGACTTCACCGACTAGCCTTTTTCGATCAACATTGTACAAGTTGTAGCCGGTCGATGACTTGGCCAACCGACATCGGAATTGTAGATATCTACAGCTATAAACACGACGACCAATCCGAATCTGATTGATTTTTAAAACATTTCTCAAGTAAATATTCGCTCGTTTCGCAAACAGCTCTCGTAGCTTTTGACTGCGAGGCAAACGTCGTGGGGAGTAATGGAGAAACCCGGTTGTCCCATTGGGGGGCGCTGCACTCGCAGAGTGATCGCCAGTCCACACTCCACACTGCCAAGCGAGCGTTTCCAGTTTCACCCCGATGATGACCCTAATTGCTAGAAATCACACAGCACTGTGCCGAAAATCCGATCCAAAAATGTAAGCTCAATAAGGGTTGATAAGTTGATAACATGGTAGAAGTTATGGACTGGTTTACCGCTTATCTTTAAGTCATATTTCCTGCTAGTTATAGCCTAAATTTCTAATAACTGATATTTCATGCGGCAGCTGAATAGCCGTTCATCGATCAGCATGACTTGAATTTAACAAAAACATTAAGGAGTTTCAAGGTCATGTACAAATCCACAATTTTTTTAAAAATAAGTAATCCCCCCAAAATTGTTCGAATTTTTAATTATAAAACGCTGTTACATGCAGGAAGGTCATATCTTCAGGAGAGACATATTTTCACGTCAATTGAACTTGATTAACTTAATTGAACAAGTTTCCGAGATAACTCCCAATGGCCTTCTCCAGAATATCGAATGTTTTATTCTTGGTTATTAATATTATAATCAGTAAGATAAAGGAATCCACTGATTAGAGAACTCTTAAAACATCGTATCGGTACTGATACACATGAAAACTTCATGTGTGCGTTATAGTTTTCTACAAAATTGCATTTACTTATATTTTATTTCTTACCGTCAGACAAATTCTTGACGGCCATGGAACTTGTAAGCATTATGCTTAAATCAAAGATGAACTGGAAATAAGTAGGTACTAAAAAAAAACCCTAAAAATTAAATAGACAAGCAGAAATGATATTTTCCCGATTGATTATCAAGATGCATGCATTCATGAGAGAAAATTTGTCTCCATACAAAAAATTAGTACGAAATTAAAGTGGCAGTACGCAATTTGGTCAGAGCTGAGTTGCCTCCTGCATCCTCATCAACAGCCTGAGCGTGCACTGGCGAGAAACAGGTGCGGCTGTCATCTTATCCCGCGATATCCAGCTGTGACCGAATAGCGTACTGCCACGCTAATACGCATAATTTTTCTATGAGACATGTTTTCACCCATGCATGCATGCATCTTGCAACGTGCCTCCGGGTCTCGGGCCAGAAGCTGGGATGGGATTTTCTTTCTAAGTGAGCAATGGGGATTCCGGCCCATACCGTAGAATCCCATTAAAGAAAAACTTTTTCTTGGATCTCAAGATCGAAAATGTTACCTAGTCCATGTTAAGCACCGCAAATGCGAAGCGCTAAGGTGAGCGATGGTGTCTTCTTGGATCTTGGGTCGCACCCACAACTTAATTTGTATTTGTATTTGTATTTGTTGTCACATTCATTGTATATGATAATATACACGCTCTTTACGGCAAATGATAAGTTTTTCAAAAGGTAAAACATTATCTTGCAAGCATATAAGTTTTTCAAGGATTAAAAACTATCGTCAAACTATTCCTCTATGCAGTAGGTATACACATTTACAAGTACACATGTCCCTAGTTAAAAACTCGTCTGTGCTATAAAAACAATGCGAGACTAGAAAATCTTTGAACTTAATTGTTTTATAGTAGAAACAATTTACATCAATGATACTTAACATATAGCAATATAAAAATGAAAAACATCAAACGAGGTATAATAGCAGCAGTTGAAATGTCTTTATTGAATTTGTAACTAATTTTAATGAATCCCGGGATACCAATGCTGCTGTCGTTGACTGTGGAGGTGCCGTGTGATGAAAGAAGACAATTTTAGGCAAAATGTATCATCGTAAATGATGTTTCTAAAATTTGGACAAAACTGGAACCGTTTTTTGCAGAGGGTTGGCAATTGCACATTTCTGTACCGTGAATTAGAATTTTTTAGGTTATATTTGTTAAACAATATTTTTGAGGACGTGTCTTTCATTTGAGAAACCATTTTTAACCAATTACAATATCGACAACACAATCGGCCTAACCTATCATCGACTTATCGAGTTAATTATTTAAAAAATACCAAAAAAACTAATCATGTGGTCACAAACGAATCTTTAAGTCACCAACATAGCAAACTTCAATTAATGTCACTGGCCCACGAAGTTATCACGAAGTTTCCTAGTTATTTTAACAAATCTAAGCCTGTCCAGACTTTACATTTACGCGCCACTAATAATCTAGGACGTGAACTTGCCTACTTGCCTACTTTGTAAAGAAATTTCAGAAGTGGCCACCGGTCGATTTTGTCTCCACGTTCAGTCATGGTACCAGTTAAAAGAATTGCAGTGGCGTGTAATAGGTACTATGACCTTACCGATCTTGCCTCTAGACAATTATCATAAAATAAAAATCTTGATCGCCTCGAACGAACTCAAACAGCGCAAAGAGCGTTCGCAGATATTTGAAGGGCAGTTGCCCCCTAAACCTGACCTCCCAAACCTCCTCCATCTCAATTATGGTGCTGGTCGGGGTCACGGTCCCGGTCACGCTAACGTGTAGTAAAGCCGTAGGCGTAAAGAATCTAAACGTTGACATCTGAAACATACATCGGGTCAGTATTACTCGAAGCAAATGACCATGAGGTCAAGAGTGGAAAAGTGTCGGTGGATGATTGAATAAAACACCCTAGTAAGCAGCTTCATATTAAAGAAAAGTCAAAATCGCAAACTGCGCAGCTCTAAATGTATCTCTCGATATAGACGTCAGTATAAGCCTATATCAACGAAAAAATTAATCTCGAATTTTGAAAAGTTTTTCAGTCACGTTTGTGTAGTGGGTGTATCCGTGGGATGTGGCTTGCCACCGAATTCGTAGGAGTACAATCTATGGCAGCACTTACTGCTCCGAATGCACGAAGTGGTTCGAAACCACGTATGTTTATGAATAATTTGTTGAACGCAACGTGTGAATGTTGGATAGGCCGCGATGAGCAGAGATTTAGACGTGAATCTAACGAACTTTTCCCATTAGAAGTGATTCACATCTGAATCGTGACAATCAACAAGTGGGTAGATGCTCCCTACCCCCTTGGACAGTCCCCTTAATGTCGAGGGTTTGCCAACTTATGATTGCAGCTCGTGACTTTTTTTTAGCAAAGCAATTCTCAAGTTTGTCAAAACTCGTTTATGAAAGCACAAGTTTGGAATAGAATCTTCATTGCTTCACGATCAGGAATTTGATATTTTACTCTTAATATACTCAATATATTCATCCAGACATGATTCGACATGTTGAAGTATGGACGGATGTGAAAATTGTAGCTTGGGAGCAAACTAGTCACATCCACATAGTTCTACTTTGCAGCACGGTTTTATAGTTTTTAGTTAGTGTTCACTCTATTTGATACCGACGATCTGGAAGGTGCATTACGTTCTGGAATTTCTCACCCCACTCTCGCAGCCAATGCCTCATTTTAGCCTCATTTGAATGAGGAACCGAATTAGCACTTCTAGAACTTTTGCGGTCAAAAAGGTTCTGAAACAAGCCAAAGACCAAGCCTTGCTTACTTATTGATGAGCTTAGCGAGCGAAGTATAATCTCCGATTTCACATACCCCAGGTAAAAACACTTCTGAGTGTGTCTGTGTGTGTGTTTTTTTTTGTTTGTTTGCGCTCTAGCAGCTGAACACCTTCTCTGATTAGAACCAAATTTGCAGAGCACATTTGTGTGGTCTTAACTGGGTTCTGTCGCGTTTTTGAAAACAATCGGTCGGATAATTGTGGAACTATTCAAAATTTAAGAAAAATTATATGTTTTTTAGAGGAACTTTTTGGAGTTTGAAAAGTAAAGACACATTTTTGTTGAATTTTCAAAAATAGTTTTCATGGCAACGAAAATATTCAGTAAAATACTTTATAAACTGGGTTTTGAATGCTAAGTTAAGAACAACAAATTTCCTGACCTTTTTTAACTTGTACCTGTTACTTTATCAAAGGTGAAAGACAACGGTGAAAGCAGTCTGACACAGTCTCTGATGACAAAAAACTTTTTTGTCAACGTCAACTTCCCTCACATTTCAGGTAATCGGTGATCGCAGCCTTGGCCGCCATTGCTTTTATCTCAACGATGAACATTAAAAATCGGTCTGCCCATGGGAGGAGCTTCAGTCAGTTGATAACACGAGGTGGGGTCTATCGAGCACGTGGAGTGTGACGTCACTCGCCCAGCTATGCAGCGCGCTCAGGCGATACTCTTTCGTCGGCTGGTCGCCTGGTAGCAAATGACAAATCGAAGCTAGTTTTAGTCGGTTTTAGCGAGCCTGCTTCGCCCATGGTGCCACGGGCTTGTGCCACGGGTAAGCTTACCAGCTGATAGGCAATAAAATAAATACAATGTTTGACGACGCACTTTTTTCTCAATGGACCTCTGATACTGGACATGTTGTTCCGTGCTGGTCAGTGTGGTGGGTGTTGGTCAGTGATTCCTACAGTTGATGAGAGTAGCGAAATCTTTAATCGCACAAATTCCAGAAAAAAGTCACTTTACTCTCGTGCTTGTTAGCTCTCTAGCGGTCAAGCGCCTGCATCGATTTAAACCAAATTTGCAGAGCACAATTTTGTGTTATCAGCTCGGACCTACTGCGTTTTGTAACTAGTAAACGAAAAATTCAATGAATAGAAAATACTAAGAGAAAAAGGAGGGCAATAAAGAAAAAAATACAGTTCACTCAAATTGGGTAGTCCAGCCCTGATATGGCATGATTCTGCTAGGTAGTTTACAATTGCCTTGCAGTCTATAGTCTTTGCTTGCAGTTATCCCGTTTAAGTTTAATTTCTACAATTCAACAAATTCAACAAAAGTGTTTTGAAAGAAATTTAATTGACATAATATGAAAACATGAAAAAGTGAATTTTCCAATCTATGAGGAGCATACCTTATTGTTACATTTTTGGTTAGCTTGACACACACAGTTTATCACTCACTCCAGTACATAAAAACAAGACTCAATTTCAAAATTCTTTATTGAACTTGATTTACGAAACACTTGTCATACATTCGAGTGAGATACATCAGCATCACTATTCAAGTCACACATTGCCGTAAATAAAATATGATGAATTACCAGCTTGCTCGATGGGATGCACAATACCATCTGTTATCACTAAGTAACTAAATTAACTAAGAGATTGGAAAACGTCCCAATTATGATACGAGACAACACGTAGAGCCATGTGCAAGTAATATTGAAACAAGACAAAAAAAAAAAGTTATCTTTCAGAGCGGCCAACAAAAGCAGGCTGGTAATTTCCAGTGAATATTTGCTTGAAGTGTCAATTAGCAACAAATTAAAACATAACTGCACAATGGCAGCTATGGTAAACTAACTGATTACACTTTTTGATAACTGATAAATGATAATTGAGGGAAAGTGTTGGAAAGCTCCTAGCCCCAGCGCACGGTCTTTGTTGAAGTATAAGTCGGATGTTGAACCAGCTAGTACTTTCGCACTGGGCCGAGAGATGTCTTGTACGAGTCAAAGCGATCGCTGTTGTACGGGCCGCCAGACATGCTCGACATGCCTGCCGCGAGCCCGCCCGACGAGTAGCTACCCACCATTGCGCTGCTGCCACCACCAGACCAGCTGCAACAATAAAATTGGAAACGTTACACTCAGTGCCTAGAATCTTGCCCAACGAAAAAAAGGCCATCTTTTGCGACGCAGTCTATCGATGGAATGGCGAAGCGGTTGAGAGCCGCTACTTGATGGTAATGTAGTAGACGGTTTTGCTCAGTTTGGATTGACTTTTGTTCTATCGTTGTTGACAGGTGTGTAGGTGATTTCTTTCATTCACATTTACAATAAAAATCAAAAGCTACTTCTAGTACAGCAGACACTGTTACTAGTCCCAGCATGAATGGAAGTTCTAAGGCCTGGTGTTTGTTTTGAGCACGGAAAAATAAATCAATGATATGGAGAAAGAGTCAGTGGAAAGTCATCCCCTCAATTCTGCAAGCATTCCTGCTTACCTGGAGTCTGTGGGTCTTGCCCACGGTCCTGCAGACTCCTTACGCTCCCAAGGGCTGACGCGGTGTGCTGGTGGCAGCGAGCTCATGAACGGCTTGGACGGCGCCGGCCCGGTGCCAGCATGCCATGTCGAGCCTCCGCGGTCAGTGTAGCGTCCCTCTCCTGCACGAAACAAACACAGGTCAGGACATTGCTCCGGTAACCACACGACAGTGTCGGCTGCGTGCATCAACTTCAAACTGTTCGCTTTGTATCCTCGTTAACCTACTTCTTCACAGGGTAAGCTATGTAGATTTTCACGCTTTCCCTTGATGGAGAAGTCGACTAAAAAGTTTACGAAATGCTGGGAACATACAGCTATGCTAGGAATACCTACACAATCACTCGAGATTCAAAGAGTGAAGGAGTCTTACAGCATTGATTAGACTTTAAAAGAATATCATCCTGTAGACCAAAACAGAATCTTTCCTAATAGAGGTGCTTCTGCTTGCATGAAAATCTGTTTTACCTTTCAAAAAGTGTTCAGAAATTCAAAACTCTCAGCTTACAATGGGTGGTAGATAGTTGACAGTTTCTGCAAGTTTGGCTCACGTTTGGAGATTGATATATCTTAGAGGATAAAAGTAAAACGGTCAAAAAGTGCACCAAGAAAGTGCAAGTGAAAGTGCCTCACCCTTGGACGACCCGCTGAAGCTGGGCTTGGACTCTGGGTAGCGTTCGCGGCCCGATGAGCGCATGTCACTCTTTGCACGATGGTCGGGCTCAGGACGGCGCTCCTCGCGACGATACCCACCGACGGCAGGACGTGCTCCTGAGTCGCCACCGCCGCGCTCAAAGCTGCGTGGTGAGGGAAGCAGACAACGAACGGTGTTAGTATGAGCTGGGAACCTTTGGAGATTTTAAATGAATGAGGGAAGAGGTAAGGTTCAAATGCTTCAGGTCATTTTTATGTTGGAAAGTTGCCTTTATTAGCCATCTCTTCCCCAGTTAACTTTTGCAAGTTAACATAAAATTAATTAGGTGGCAGCAAAGCCCACAAACCTAAATCCAGCTGTTACCTCCAGCTGCTTAAAATTCAGCGAGTACAAGTACAGGAACGAATAGGGTATGTTGCATTGTGATGAATCTCAAACTGAGTATTGTTAATTTGTTTGTCAATTGTCACAAGTGCAGACTGACAAACTAGGTAAGAACTAAAAATAGGATCCAAAAACGTCAACAGACGGTACCTAGCACCAACTACCAACACTTGTGGACTTACCGAGCGTCCTTGATTCGAACTCCAGGGGAAACTTGTTCGCGGCGAGAGCTCGCCTCGTGGCTTGGCCGCACAATGCGAACATCCGCGGGCACAAACGGCCGATCAAACTTGTTGGGCTCCCGCCGCTGTGGTGGGGAGAACTCTGGCCGTCTAGTTTCTTTCTTCGACGGGAAAACCAGTCGGCTACAAAGTAAAATAATGAATCGTTACCGAGATGAAAAATAAGCTGACATAAATTAGCTGCTAGGTTACTAGCTCAATGAACAGGTGCGATTTTTCAGAAAAATCAGGCAGAAAATTAGATGTGAGTGCCAAGCCTAGCATATCCTTACCTGGGCTCCTCGAACCTTGCAGTGGGCGGTGCTTCAAAGCGCCTCTCTGGAGCGGCACGCTTCCGCTCGTCGACATAGGAGTCGGTACGGCGGTCATCTGGAGCAGGTCGCTTCACTGCGCGGCGCGTCGGGGGTGTCTCAAACCGGGCAGACGGTGGCGCAGGGGCGGGCGGAACTGCATGCCGCGCCGTCTCGTAATCGCGACGCTCCTTCACCACTGGCGGCTTTGTCGGTCGCCGGGCAGCCTCGAGCCTACAGAAAATTGTGGGTGGTTGGTGCCATTTCTTTGTACTTTTTTTTCTATGTTTCTTCTTCCCCAAAACACATATCAAAGAGAAGATAGGGATGCATTCATGTGAGCACTTCAGTTCTTTTTGAGTATTTTTCCACTTTCTCTATTGTCTCCAATTTCTCTACTCTAGGATTCACTGCATCAAATAGAGACATAATATGTTGGAAATGAAGTTTTGTACATTAGCCACCTTGACGCTGGCTCTCACCTGAGCTGATGCCTTTTGAGTTCCTCGCGTTCACGTTCCAGCCGTTCGCGCTCCAGTCGCTGCCGTTCCCGCTCCATGCGCAGCAACTGAGCACGCTCCACCTCAATGCGTTCGCGCTCAGCGCGCAACTTTTCCTTCTCTCGCTCAAGCCTAGCAGCCTCGTCGCGGTTCTTGCGCTCAACCTCGCGTTGCCGCGCAATCATTTCACGTCGCCGCCGTTCCTCCTCTCGCACCTCGCGCTCACGTTCGCGCAGCCGTTGCCGCTCGCGTTCCTCCTGCCGTGGGGAAGGCTTCTGTAATTTAATGCTTTTATTGTTCTTTGTGGGTTTGTCGCGCAGACAAAATGGCTGTCAGAGCTAAAAGTGCCTGGCATATTGCACACCTGAGTTGTCTATCAATCCAGCCATCCATCAAATACTTGGGAAACTACAATCACAAATGAACACTGGCATCTGGAACAGTGGAAGTGAATAAATGAGTGTGGATTGACTTACGACGAAGTTGACAAACCTTAGCAATAGTATCTGCCCACAACTATGATATGCATTGGAAAAACTATACATGTTACCGGAGTAGTAATTCAAGGACATCAGAGGAGACCATCATTCGCAAAACGTTTCACAAACCTTAAAACCCAATCCCATCCCTCGACTCACCCGAATCTGTGCGAATGTGAGCAGCGCAGCAATTGGCCTGGGCTTGCGCGGAGCAGGACTCGGCGCCTTGACTGGTTGCCGTACGGGACGATGCGGACTGCGTGGCTTGGTGCTGTTCACCGCAGGTGCCTCAATTCTCCGCTTGCGCTTGTCGTCTCCTGCCTTGTCTTCCCCTGCGGTTGACTTCTTCTCCTCGGATGCCTCGCTCGAAGCTGGTGCCGACTTGGCTGTGTCAGCGTGTCCATTGGCTTTATGGTCGTGCCGTTTCTTCTCGAGTGGCGGCGCTTTGCCTTCTCCCTTTGGTCCAGCATCACCCTTGGCCTAAGGGCAAAACCAGGCGCTGTTAGAATGCGCTTGAAATTGGGGAGCAGAAGAAAACACATGATTTGGAACAAACTACAGGCCCAACTAAAAAATACGTAAGTCAGCAGAAAATAACCTTAGAAAGTGTTCATTAAGTGTTATTATCACTTAGATTTGATCCAATATTTTAAGATAGATTTCAGGTACCATTGACATTCACCTAATAAAAAGTTTACTGATTATCAAAACAAAACATAATTGAACAGAACAAAATAAAGACAGACGACTGAAAAGAAAAGCTAAGTATTAACTATGGGTCCACTTCCATTATCTAAATCAAGGGGTCGTCAGTCCCTTATCTGGTGCCAGAGAAAAGTTCTGGAGAGTTTGATTTCATGACAAGCGTGTTTTTCTCATTGGTTATGTACTTGTATTTTTGATCTAAATGGTATGTTGCTCTTCACCGCTCATAGGAGGTTTTGCAAAATATTATTAACAGCCAACTAAATTCATTTACTCATTCAGCTCACTCACCCGCTCAACGGAAATCATCCTGCCGTGTAGCTCGGTTCGATGCAGATACTGAATGCACTTGGACGCCTCCTCGCTGGTGGCCATCGTGACATAGCCGTAGCACCGTGCGCCAGGCGTGCGAGCGTTCGTCACCACCTTGGCGCCGATCACCTTGCCATGCTTTGAGAACACCTGCTTCAGGTCGGTGGCTCGGGTTGCCGATGATAATCCGCTCACCCACAAGTTGCGGCTGCTCGCCGCCGCAGACGCACTGTTTCGCTTGCTCTTGTCTGTAACGGAAGAAGTGGAATTTGAAACATTCGGAATTTGGTTTATGATTTTGTTTACAAGACTAGGGGGTATAAATTCTTAGCTTTAAATTCTTTAACTAACAGATTACGTCCCTAATTTAAAATTTTGATCCAGTGAAATTAAACCATTTTTAGCTTTGAGATTCATCCAATGTATTTGTAAAAAGACATGAGAATTACAGTTTAGAGCTGCCAAAATGTAAAATAACTGTTGAAACATTTGTTCATTTCACTCAAAAACAGTTGGTTGTTTCGAAAGAAAAGCCACACAGTTTTTGGTCAATTCAGGTTAGGTGTTAATTAGACCTGTGGGGACTCCACTATTTTTAAATACAATTACTTTTTATGTGTATGACAGATGACAGGCAGATGTATTAGATCCACAATTCCAAACTTATCAAAAAGGTCTTGGCTAGAAATCTCGATTGAAATCTAATTTACGACAGTTGTTGTTTTATAATCAGCAATACTGTGCGACCTTTAAACCCCCTGATGAGATATTCAGCGCACTTACCTTTATCATCCTTGGACTTCTGTTCCTGAGATCCACTGTGAGCAAACAATAAACAAGATTAGAGCAAGCACCGAACCTGTCAAAGTACATAAGTAGGGCAGGCCAGATGCAAAACAAGGAACTTTAATGCTAAGCAGAAAAGAGCAAAGAGAAAAATAAGTAGATCAAATTGGGCTGAAATAAATGTTTAAATTGAAGTCCTGCGATGTTGCTCATTTATGAAGTTTAGCTTTTCAACAATTCCTATGTGAGTTAAAAACATCAATTAAAATGTACACAGTATCAGTTGCATATCGAGGCAAACTTCACTCTTTGTTGTCATTATGAAAAACCATAAATTTATTGTGTGGTATTTTCATGTCACAAATGGTGGTTGAAATGTTTCTTTTCTTATTATTTGACTCAATATATTTGAAGAAAAATTCTGAAATTCTGAATTTTCACTACTTGGCTTGTGCTGTGGGGCAAAGGGGCACATGCCCCACCTGGATTTTGCCCCAAATCACAAAATATATAAAATAAAAAATCCAAGTTTGATCATTTCGTTTCAATTGCAATGTTTAGTAAGCATTACGAGTTTAACAGAATCCCATCTCTCAAATTAGGCCCTAGTAGCTTGCCCAGGTCCGCCGGCACTCGATCACGGTTTCGCCGCGCTACATTTCAAACCTAGCAGGGTTCTAACCATGTGACTACCAAGACTTCCAATAGTTTGTGCATGCGTGCCTGATGGTCTCTGCAGCTTGTAGCAGGGCAAAATGTTAGAATTTACCCTAGGCTGGCACCAAGCAGAAATGTGCCGAATTGCACTGAAACAATGGCGTTGTCTGCCATAACAATGACTCACGACTGGCCAGTGTCACGAAAAGCGCTTGGTCCAAAAGACCAAAAATGACCAAAAGATTGACGCGCCTCTAAACCACACTATTCATTCATTCATAGATCGGTTGTCGGTACTTGCTACGTCAAAACTAGTAATTTGCGCCGAGATATCGCGTTACTTCAGTACCAATATTATTTACCTTGCTAACTCTGGATTAAGTCAAAATACTAGAATGCTTACACTAGAATTGGTGCTAACCTTTGTATATGAAATGCCGAGCTACATTGCATAAATGGGAGCACAACTAAATCGCTTTATAATTTGGTGATCAAAACTTAGATGAACAGCATATTATCTAACTAATTCTGATGGCTGCTGGGATACCACACGCGCTAGCACGTGTTGGCATTTGTAGCAGAGTAAAGGCTGTGCATACGCAGGATGCTTATAGTCCAGCATGTGCATGGTAAGTAATTAGTGAATAGCGAACAGCTGTATTAACGTAAGTTGTTCTAATCACAGGGTTGTGACAGAATGGAAATCTGTGTTCTAATCATGGTTTTACTACCCAGGTTAAATAGGATTGAGTGAAACGTGCACTTCCTGGCAGTTGACCTTTTTAACGGCATCTAATTCACACATATTTGTATTCGTGTCCCACCTAAGTAACTACCCACTGGCCACCACTGCTACTTGGGAATGAAGAAGAATCTAATATTTAACCACGGACATCTCCACTACAGCTGTATGGACTTTGGACATAGCAGCTAGTAATAGCTGCCTAGGGGCAATTTCCTAGGCTCCATCTTGAACAGCCAATCCACTTGACAGCTGCCCAACAGGCATCCAGATTGCAGACGCGGATCGGACCTCCGCATTGAGCTGCTCGGGGCCCCCAGCGCCTAGTTTCCGCTGCCGTCGTCTTCGCTCTTCTTCCAATCGGCCCTCAATCGCGCAGAGTCCAGCGCCGGAGTATGTCGATCATGCCTGCGCGACGTCGTGAGGAACTCGGAGGTGCGGAGCCAGCTGGCATCGCTTACCCCATGCACGAATACCTGGCGCAGCGACGTCCCCAGCAGTCCAGTCTTGCGCTCCGACACGAATACAAACCGGTAGGGAGAGAGTGTAATGAACCAACCTCTTGGCTTCCTTCTGGTCGTCTTGCGTCTTGCTCGAGTTCTCTTCAGACGACGCGGAGCGTTTTCTGTCTTCGTCTTTTGCCGCCGCTTCCTTGCCTTGTTTGCTCTTTCTTGCTCTTTCCCCTTCATCTACAGGGACAATCAAGGTAGCATTACGGTCTCCGAGGGTGGCGCAGTCGTCGTCGCTGCAGTGACGATTCGTGGATAGCCTGTCTTCCAAAATAATTACCACACAGACCGTGACGAAACCCAGCCGGCACTCACCAAGGTCGGCAGCGGATGAGAAATCAACATCTGTTATCTAGCGAAAAATTCTTTTCCCATCGCCAAGTGAGTCGAATTATTTCAAGGCAGATTCTCTTCAGGGTCAGACACAGCGCGTATTAATTTGAATCGATTCTCATCGTCACCCTAGGTGTAATGAAACAGCCGGAAATAGTGTCGTCGTGATAAATCAAGCGATTAGAAACTAATGGAACAAATGGCAGTAGGCATTGTATGCGTAGAACTCGCAGTTGCCAAAGTCAAAATCGTAGTTATGGAGGGCGGACTCGAAGTTCTTGGCGGAGAGTTCTTTGCTTGATTCTGTTTCGATTTTGTCGCCTTTCCGATGATTTCTGGCCGAAAGCTTTTTTTTGGCGTCTCGTCGTATCTTCGTGCAGGCTCGATGTCCATCTTGTCTTTTTGTGTGTTTGCTTCCACACGTCCAGAAGGACGCTTCGCGAGACTGTAGCCGTCGAGTGCCTACTGCCATTTGCAACTACCTAACCTTTCCTTTTACTCTCACTGTTTAAAATTGTAGCTTAAATTAGTAAAGAAACTAATATTTTCTTGCTACTAGAAATGTTTGAAGAATAAGTGAAGAGAAGGAGGTACTGCCTTTAAATAAAAAGGTTTAAGAAAATGGTAACATGTTTCATGACCACCACTTTGCACCAAAATTTGATGGCTTAGTTTCTACAGTAGAACAATTCGACTGTTTGGGAGGAAATCGGAGTGACAGTTGTTTTTGAAATCACCTTTAAATTATCCGTTAGTGCGTTTGTGCTCGTTTTCACTGGATGGAACCAACCAAATGGTTGAAACACATTTCCATGCACAATATAGTTTATTGGGCCTGGTTGACACCCAAACACTGATTCTACACTGCAATATTTAACCACAAGGAGATGAAAAATTAGAAAAAGATAGAGGATTGCAAGTCAATACTTCCTTCCCCCAACATGACTAATACTAGCTGTCTTGATTTACCACGAGACGTCCGGCAAAAAGTCCATGAAAGCTGGCAAGCACAAGAGTGTGAATTGAAGAATGCTCATAAATACCTTTGCTATCCTTCTCTGGCCCACAGCTGTCATCCTGCAAACAAAATTAAAGCCTACATTAAAATTTTGAATCAAAACACAAAGTATTGGTTATCACTGTACTATGACTGTAAATAAGGAAACCCTCCAAGTTTTACCAACAAGAGAATGGTATTGCTTTTATGCAACAAATTTTACCCTATTATGCTTTTGTTTTTTTATAGATTGCCACTGTATAATACCAATGTTAATTTAACATTTTTCATACAGTAAATTAATCATGTCTGCTCACCTCGTCCGCAAGCAGTTTCTCTTCGTCCTCGCCGATGTCAAGGTTGATGGAATCCTCATTGTCGACGCCATTCACGTCGTGGCTCATCTTTTCCGCCGCCGTTTGTCTTGATTCTAGGACCTCTGTTTTTATTGCCCGCACGGTTGCTGCCACTTTCTCAGCTGTAGGCGGCTCCATTACACCAGTGGAACTCAGCTCAGTGCTGACCTTCTCTTTGGGGATGTCATCACTAGGTTCTTTTTTTACTAGTTCACTCTCAATAGGGTTTTCATCTACTGGAGGCTTTTCAATTTTCTCAATTGGTTTCTTCTCTACTGGAATAATTTCGGCTGTAGTTTCTTCATCGTCTTTTTTCAACTCATTTTCAACAGCGGTCTCTTCAGTTTGTACTTTCTCAGCAGGTATTTCTTCTGGCTTACACTCGGAAGGTTCTTCATTACCATTAGTCTCTTCGTCCCCAGGAGCAACATTAACACTTTCAGAGTCTGGAGGGTCCGAGTCTACTGCATCTCCGTCGGCAGCGGACTCTTCGTCAACGTCCATCGAGAGGTCGTGAACGTCATCTGCAGGGCCACTGGGTGGCTCGGACTCGGAGTCTTGCTCGCTGCCAGGACGATTCTCTGGAAATATAAAATAGCAAGTATTTTGTGGTGTTCTCATGACAGATTCCTAGCAAGTGGTTCTGGACAATAATTGAACACAATTCCTAGAAAAAAAAACTGCTGAAGTACCTACTCGATTGAACCATTACTTGTTCAAATATGTTGATCAGCATTGAGATTTAAAAGAACAATGCCTTTTCTTTGATATCAAGATTTGTTACAGAATACAGTACTGGGCACTGGCAATCAACCAGGTACCAACCCTCCTTTTTTTGTTGTTATTATTATACAAAGCACTAGAAACATGTACTCACTTGAAACAGACTGGCGCTTAACGGTGGTTTTCCCCAGTGGTTCAAAAATGTACGATTCAACATCGTGTCCTTCATCCTCCAAAGCCTGAAAAAAGAAGCATGGCATTGATATGCGATTACTAAGACCAGCTTAGTCATTCTGCAATTTTTTAACTGTGATCACAACTACATATCGATCGATACTTGTATTTGTTGCCAATGGTTGTAAAGACAAATACGATGTCTCAAAAATTCGATGATCAGCAAACATCAACCAAAATCTTTGAATTGCCCAAGAGGTACTATTGGGGAAAATCACGTTGGTTATTACAGGATCTTAACAAAGTCCCCCAGTCTCTCAAGTTACAGCAATTTCCATTGTGCTATTTCTTTGTCTGCTATTTAAAAGCACCTTTCAAGCACCTTCACAACTGGCAACTAGCCAATTATAACCCCCCCCCCCATCAATTTAATAATTGGCACCACGCTTTAGCAGAGTCCTGCATTCTGTTATAGATTGTTCCAGGTCATATTGTGGAAGGCACACCATAAAATCTGAGCATCTTGTTTATTTATTTAAGTAACAGTAATTGAGTCACATGCTAGAAAATGTTCCACAATTTTGTATTTTTCATGATTGTGACTGTATCACAATTTTGTGGCTAAATTGTAGGGTTGTGCAAAACCCTTCAAAGTTAGAACCAAACTCAAACCTGTACTCAAATTTCAAGTTTCCGACCGCAATTTTGAAAACTCGAACCAAACGCTTGATTTGAAAAATTGGCCATATTGGCCATCTTTACCGTGTATATAATTTGAAGACAATAGTTTTCTTGTGATTTTCACAAGGTGTGCGATTGAATTTTCCAGAATGGAAGGCATTGCTGAGCTACAGCTGTGGCAAGAAATTGAAATGTTTGACTATTTAAAACTCTTGTCCCCACTGAAAATAACTGAGATTGCCGTTTAAATCCTTCGATTTTTAGGGTACATTTTAGTGCCAAATTAATTAATATATGAATTAATTCATATGCCAAATGAATTAATTTGGCACTAAACTGTTCTTTTAAAATTGGAGGATTTTAACGGAGGAATAATGTTTGAAGGGAGCAAAAATTGCAAAAGCCCTTTCCACAAGTCATGATTTTGTCATGATTGTTCTGCTTCAATTACAAACAACCTCAAGCGACCTGGTCACCTGCCTTGCATTTACGATGACTCCATCCACCATATTCCAAAACGGTGGTAGGACAGTAGGTAGGTACATTTCTTTGGTTGGTAGCTAACCTATAAACTTATGTGGTACTTAGCAGCTAGAAGTATCTCTGCTAGAAGCTTGTTGTACCCAAAAAAAATGTTGGGAGGGCAGATACATTTCATTGGGGTGTGGCTGATTACTAGCAATCGTACAAGCAATCTTCATTAAATATAAATGGTTAACTGACCCCAATTGACGCACTAGACTTACGCGAAAGATAACTTGAATATTCGTGCGCTATAACAATATAAGACTAATGTAACCACACCGAAACAGGCAGGGAGCAAGCAGACAAGACCCAACATATCCTGACCAAAATTGACAAGCTCCATAGTTCTGAGAGACACTCACCTTAGTAAGACGGTCAAGAATTACCGCTTTTACTCCATTCTTATCAATCCCTCGTTTATCAAGTTCTGAACGTATGTCTACAACCCGTAAATCACTTAATTTACGTTTATCCTGATCGGTCGCCATACTTGATTGATAATGATTTTTGCTGGATTTTCTTTCGTGGTCAACAAACGTAGTGCTTCCGTTTCCGGCCTCTTGCCAAATGAACCCGCGAAAAGTTGGAGCGAGGATCTGATGGCGTTGAGTCTGTTGGCGTTTGCACTAGTAAAGAAATAAAAAAATATGTCATATATTTCGATAATTGTATGCATTCATAACACAGTATAACATTCTGTGAGCTGGCGTTATTCGAGAATAATAATGTATGATACATTTACATGGTAAGCCAGTTATTAGTTATTTCTATAGTACCTAGATGGCGCCTTATTCCTACCTTCCTATTCCTAGTCTAGGCCTTATTCCTAGTCAAACTGATTAACGAAAATAATGTTCTATCATGTAAGTATACGATTTTATTTCCATTGTTAGCATTTTACTTCTATTATGTGTGTTCCCATTGTTCATTCAGCTAGTACGGCAGTCTGAAGACGGCCTTAGCCTAAGTGGTGCAATTTCGACCTTCTTTCGCCAAGCTGCGGTGTCCGAGTGGTTAAGGAGTTGGACTTGAAATCCAATGGGTTCTACCCGCACAGGTTCGAACCCTGTCCGCAGCGATATTTTTGTTTCTAGACGACACTAGAGTTTTAATAAACGTAACAAACCTTACCACCAATATTAATCCACGTATTTCAATTCTCAATAGCACTTTCATCTGATAAATCTCTTATTTCGAGTTCAACAGAATGCTAAGCGACTTAAAGCCAACTTTAATAAGCTGGGTTTTTTCTGACCTCTTGAAGAAAAAAACAGATTTATTATCTTCTAGTGCCTAAAATTGTCCACATTAATGCTCAGAATTCCAGTGAGAATTACGTTTTTTTTTTTAATATTATTCATGCTACGAACAATTGCAATGAGTAGGCACTTATCTGAACCTATATTATTATTGGTGTAAAGTACGTATATAATAAATAAAACACTACAGTACTCTGTACTGTTTAGAAATTGACGCTCTTAAAACATGTATTTGTTTAATAATGACAATAACAAAAAATTATTTGTTTTATGAAATTAAATTTGGACGAGGAAGGACTTCGAAGAGTATTTTTCTTTGAACCTCTGCTGTAAGATTTAATGTTATGGAATGTTAATCTTATAGATTTTTCAGCATAGTTTTCGTGGGGGGCGTTCACAGAGTTTCAAACGAAGCTCCAGAAATGACGCCAAAATGCAACAGAAATGTCACCATTAATTTTGTGTGTTTATAATGTCGGGGTTGAACTTAATTCTATCAACTGCAGACTTTATAATATCACTGGCCAAACGGTTCGTTTTGATAACTCTGTTCACATGAGATCACAAAAGTTAAGCAACACTGCGCTGTGTCACGTATTGGGTGGGTGACCATCATACATATGGCCAGTCCTATTCGGTAGAGAGGTTGTAGAAATGAAAGTTAGTACAGCAACTTCACTCGCCTTGCTTATCAACCTCTCGACAGCATGGATTTGTGGAGAAATCCTGTTGTTCGAGTTGTACCATCTTTCGGAAGAGACGCTAAGACGGTGGCGCCTTGGTGCACTTCGATAGGAGTAGGCTACGTGCCGGCACCGGGTGTACCCTTCCCCTTTCTGGACTAGGTTAGTTGTTAATTTGTCACGCCATTTGTCCAGTGCTTCTAGGCTCGTCAAAACAGTGCGTCGTTAAACTCATTAGATCATCAATATCTCTATCAAATTTTGTAGCTCACACAGCAAGAGCTGAACGTAGTGTTCTGAAAAAAAAATAACGAGAAAAATAACAATTTTGCAGCAAAGAAAACTGTGTGTAAAATCTCTCCACTCGCTACGCTCATCCCAATTACTCATCTTTTGAACTAATCGGGCTTTGCAGCCTCCAGGCAAAAATGCAATGGAATTTGGTAACCCTTTCGAACAAAGAATTAAGAATGTTTCCATTTTTATTCTACCCCTTTGATGAAACGCAATGCAATGTCAATTTACGAGCGTTCCTGGTTTTATCAAAAATTGACTTTGATGAGATTTTATTTCTCAAATTTAGTCAGAGTGATCCCACACACACACACACGCACGCACGTGATAACATGCTAAGAACCCATGTGAGGGGTGGGCAACTTGCCCTCCTGTCCACAACTTGGCCATCATGCGTGGGTGTGAGAGCGTCCTACGGACGAGATGCGTGCGCCTCCCCGCGGATCACGTCCACGCACTTTCTCTGGTCGTGCACTCTCACTTTCTACGCGGCGCTCGTCACCACTCGCCAATGACTCACGCACCGAATGTCTTCGTGTTACATCTCATTGACAATCTTTATTAGGCTTGGACACGATTAGCGATCGCGTGCCAGGAACCCGAAATCGATTCTCAAAAGCAAACGCTTGCAATGCACGGGGTATTTTACTATTAGGAACACTAATAAACTCTCAAAAATTGATAATGATGAAAATTGATGCCCTAAACGGGCAATAGATTACCCGTTTAGCGTTCCTATTAATACAATTCTACCCAATGTTTGTTTGAGGTGATTAGGTCCGACAATCATTTCAAACTGAAAAGATAAATCAATAGAACAGTCTCGAAGAACTTTGGGAAATTTTAAGAAATTTTACGAAATTTAACGAATTTGAACGAAACGTTAGGAAATTTTGTTGTTCTCCACTTAGCATTCAAACCCCAGTTCAAATATTTTTTGTCAAAACTAGTGCTAAGGTTAGATAAAGTAGACATGAGTCTAAAAATTATCATAACTTTCCTGCACGCTTAGAGTGCTGTGTAGTATTGGTGCAGAATATCTTCTCGATCTCAGCAATTATGATGATATACCTCAATATGAGAGAATAAACTGTGAAATCAGTTTTGAATTCAAGCATGAAATTTGACGCTATTTGTGCACCTACATGGGCCGATGATGGCTTTTCAGTCATTTTCTCCACATTTTGGCCCTAAGATTGAATTGCTAGTTAATGGACCTTTCTACCACCCTTTCTTTCCAGATCTTTCGATACTGTGAAGTTCGACAAATTGAGCCGTATACCTCCTTTCTTGCTGTTTTACGACTCGCTGGAAAAGAGTTAGAAAGGTAAGCGCACAAGAGCTTTTTTTCACTAAAGTGGCCGCTAGAGATGTTAAGGTTTTATGAAACCCATATCGAGGAACTGTGCTGTAAAACCAAGATGCACTCAACAAAGCGATAGCGTGCTTACACGTGCTAATGGCTGCTATGAGGCTATAAATCCAGATCATTATATCTGTTACACCAAGCCAAGCTATCTTCATTCATAACAGCTCAAAATTATGCACTCCTTAGTCATAACGTTCACAAACAAATAAAATAATTGCGTTTATAATTTGTGAAATTAGAATCTGCACCTAGAATCTGCCTCGTTTACATCACTCGTATACATAAGACCGCAAGTCGGCAGCCATCCTAGTTCCATAATGAACAAGCCGTGTCGTTTCACTTGAGCAAAAAACGAACTTGCAGGTAAATAGGCCTACAACAATGTGGCACGAAAGATCTAACCGTCTCCGAAAGAGATCTCCTCAACTTGTGGTACATTTACAAAGCAATCTCAAGTAGGTTAAAAGATTCCGTGATGTGCGTATAATATAATCGGATGATTTACATGGCGAAGATTCGTCTCCGAGGTTGAAGACACGCACATGCGAGAAGCGCATTAAGCACCGTCGAATAGATCATGTGAGCCTAAATAGAGTTACAGCCGAATATTGTCGAAACCATTTGTGGGTTTAATAGCTAATTTAAACCCGAAGAGGACGTTGTTGTTGCCGATGTGCGTGTCATGTTCCGTTTTGAATGTAACTTTTGTCGCGATTTCAGCGTGACGAACGAGGTAAACATTTCAGTCTACCCACATGACCACAATTTGGCTGCGTTGCGTAGACGCATTGAAGTCAACGATGCTGAAAATTTGCGTTCGTGCCGACCATATTTTGACTGGTATACCGTTTTTTGCAACTATACATAATAATTTAAACGGAGTGTTATCTGATTTACAAAATGTCCAGCCCAACCTTCCGTTTTAAACTCTGGGTAGTGGACTGTGGATTACCCATGTGTGTAAGCATGTTACAATAGTCTTCGTGAAAAATGGCCGCCAAATGACCATTTTGCCATAAAAAATGGAGGATACTACAGGTGGAGTCACCTTCATTTATATTGTAATTTTTATTTCGTAATATCTCGCAGATTACTCGCATTTCATACTGGTTTACGCTCAAGTAATCGTTATTAAACCCCAACGAGTGATACGCATGTATCGATATTTTGAGTCGTAATTATTTAATTGGAAATATTTGTCAAAAAAGAAGGTCGCAAGCACCATCGGGTGGCACCTACCATTACCACGGGCTGAAGACTCGTATGTAGGTACAGCAGAAATTTTACCATAAACGCTGGCTCTTTGACTAACCTATACACCCAATGATTTTAGTATACACGCTATAGCAAAAAATCTTAACTTGCGTGATTAATAGCCATATACAGTCTCTGCCTTTACCAATGCTCCCAAATTATTGAACAAGTCTACAGATCATTGCAAAAGTATTTAACATCATTTCATACCGCAAAACGGGGGCAGATTTACGACAAGGGTATTCAATTCTGAAAACATTAAAATGCTTCGAGCATTTAATTTTCTTCTAAGTAAGAAAGTAGGCACACAGGTAACGCGTTTTTCTAGTTTAATTAAACCACTGAGTCAGCCGGCAATCGTGGTAATTTGCCTAAACATCATCGGCAAATCCCCGTACTGCCCACACAATGAGCCCATAGGCTACGAAATCATGTTTACCCAACGCCTTTCATCTTGTTCCCGTATAGTGGTCATGGTATTGGCATGGCTTTGTGGCGAAATAGACGCCCCTTCAGGGACGATGGCCGAAACAAGGATATTGGCACGGATGGAACGTTATGGACGCTCGGCGAAACCATTGTTAGTGGTTACAACTTATGAAGCGATCGACTAGATTTTTTTCTAATGATGAGGACAGGAAATTTCAGTTTTACCCCGTACTCACCTGCATTCGTAATCAGTGTTTAGCAATTTGATTAATCATGAACGACTACCCAATGTGAACGGAACCAAAAGTATAATGTACACTAAAACAATGACAATTACGTTCACAAATCGTGAATAAATTACTAAGCTTAATCATGGTTAATTCTTAGGTATGAATGGGGTATTTTGAGTACACGGTGCATGCTTGTGTTGCTCTCATGGGAAACCCTACAACAAGTGATTGTCAACCTAAATTTTGAAGAAAAAAAAAATATATATACATCCGGGAAAGGACATTCCTTAAATGTATTTCAAATCTCGCCAATCTTCAATCGATCGAAAAGCTGGCTAGAGGTGATGAGCACAAATTAATTTAGGCGTTTGATTTAGTTTCGAGAAGTCATTGCGAATTCCCCCAAAAACCTAGAAACGGCTCTGATAATCAACAAAGACTGGCAAAAATTCGCTCAAAAACATAAGAAAATAAAAAAGTTTGCCCCTTGGGCGTCACACGAGTCAACAAAGGTACCTCATAACGCCCATCCCCTCCCTCGTTGACAATAATTGGCACCGTGCGCTGACGTCAGAGAACCGCAGTGTCGTTGACTCCTAACGCGTCGTTAGCGACAGGCCGAGGGTCGGCGTGACGACGCCATTTGATCTTGGGTGATGAAACGTCAGATATGAGCAACGCAACAATCTGGGTGTATCACTAGGAACACTATTCGAATTACTCGAAATTGGTGGCCGGGAAATTTTGAGTAACGGGGAGAGATGGAGAGAGATAGAGCGGTTGTTGAGTGTTAAAACGGTGACCCACGCACGCATTACCGGTGAAATAATCGAGATGAGTGAAGCAACGGAAAGTAGCGAGCGAAGAATCAGTTTCTAATTAGTTGACTCGACAGAAAATGTAACGAGTGGCGAGTAACGAGTCAAATTGCGGTGTGCGATTCTCAACAAAGTGATTTTATTACTTCTTAGGAATGTACAGGTTGTACTCGGAGTCTCAGCGATCGCAAATGTGAACTCAAATTAAATAAAAATACCTACACTCAAAATGAAAGCTGAAAGCTCTTTACGTCTAGTGTTTGCCAGAGCTATAAATGCTGTTGATCATTTTGCGCTAAATGTGTGAGTTTAAAAATAGCAAGGCGGTGGAGGTAAATAAGACGTTGGAAATTAATAGGTTTGCCTGAGGTGCGGAAGGGAAATGTTAAGAACGTGAGAGATCGTAAAGCCCATCCTGTGAAGACCCACTGAGTATATACGGTGTGATATATTTTGTTAGCTGTCGTATGGTTATGGATGGCAAAAAGAGAGACCGACAAGTTTAGTCAAGAAATTATCATAACGTTTATTTGAAGTTTGTTATTCTTGGACTTGAAATTTAATCTCTCATTGCACTGCTATAATCAGATAATTTTTATTTAGTTTATTTGGTGTACTGATAAGACCGAGCAAATTAAAGTTCAGGTTCACGTATCGTACATGTAAAAAAATGAGATAAGTTCAAATTTTCTAGTACTTGGTGTCTTTGGGTCGTTTTACAGCCCGCACTTTGACCATGATTACTGTTTACGGTGTGGTTGTGGAGCACTTTACACTGTTACTCCATCTGTTCGTGCATAATACGTTCAGGTACACGGTGATGTCGATGCCCGAGACATGGTCACTGATGAGATAGTTCCACGAATACAGAAAACAGAGCGTGCAAGAAAATAAATTTGTCTTCGACAATAATTAACACCATACCCTACCACGATTTTCAATTGCCATTTGACCCTGTGGTCGAACTTCCCTCAAAGCTCGTTGCAAATCACCATGAAATTCACCATGTATTTATTCTTGAATTACGTTTATTTAATGTCAAACGTAGCTTACTTAACTCATTTCGCTTGAATCGTTAAGCCACAGTCTTGCATGCATCTTGATTAATTTCTAAAAATCAATCAGACATCGATACGTGAAGACAATGAAAATTATCTTCTACCATGTAGACACAGCGTATTTTTCTAAGAACGTATATCAAAGAAACCCGAGAATAAAACCATTTCAGTTCTGCAGTTGGGTCACTCACCCCTGAAGTATGTACAAAAATAGAGACATATGCACTAAACCCCGCCAAAGGGAAGTCGCTCAACGGCAGTAAGAGAAGGTTCGGACGTAAGACGCTCCGAGCTACGGCAGAACAAGAGGACCAATTAATGAATATGGCCCCACATACGACTTTATGACTTGCCTATAGTGACAATCGCTTGGTCGACACCGACAGTGGCAATTTCGATCGCTGCGAATTGGGGGAACCGTCACGGAAGAAGCTAATTGCCGTAGCTATTTGCGGCCAATTATTCTTGGGAAGTGGATTATCAGCACAAAACTCGCGCTGCTATAATAGTTATTTATACCGGAGCTTTACTTTTCACTTGTTTATTAACCAATTTACTGTAACGCTATGTTAGTTTGCGGGTTGAGTGTAATAATCGTTCCCTGATTTCTCTATCGTACTATCCGAAAAAAAGAAGAACTTACTTCACTATGATCTTAATGGTTTAATGGTTTAAGGTTAACCACTTGTCAGATACATCACAAAACATATTTCATAAATTGAAGAACATCAGTGTGAAACGTATGGAAAGAGGTGGAATTCTAAGAAGCACAATTGCATGGCAGAGCGTCATTGTACGCCTATTATAATAGCATCTTCGAACTGACCACGGTAAACCTCATGTCAGCATCAGTAGCATAATGAGAAAACCTACACACATCGGCATGTCGAAATTAATTGAAAATTCCGCGAATTATCTGGAAAATTGGTGTATACCAATTACTGTAACCAATCAAAAAACGATATTCTCATGGCATTACGTGTCTGGCATGTCTCTAATTTAGTCTACACAAATGACTGAGTTTGTAATACGTTTAACATCCCCGACCGTTATAGCCTCTGATTTGGCATGCACATGCCATGCTTCCAACAACCCCAGGCACGACCACGTGGCAATCCAACAAGAATCACATCATGAAACGGTCCACACCAAATGAACCGCGTCCAGCAATCGCTCAACTGACAGCCAAAAAACTCCGGAGAGATGAACGCGCGACTTGCGATCGAGGCAAGGTGGAGGGCGCAGGCGCTGGCGTTCATGCTATCAGAAGAGGCTGACAGTGCAGCGAGAGAGAGTTTTGATGACCCACATCTGATCGGCGTCGTCGTACTGGGATGTGGGTCGGACACTCGCTACTGCTCGGTAGAGCTCGTGTTCTCGTCAGCTGGCTTAGCCACCGTCCCTCCGCGAGTCGGCAACAACCTCCCAGGCGTCTGAGCAAACGAACCAACAGTCCGTCTTCTGCAAGTGTCGGGTGTACTTCGGCAAGAGAGTTCCCACCAGATATCACACTGCGTGAGGAACTTGCACACACACTGGGATTCACTCAGCCGAGCATTCCTCTATAGGTTGGCTGTTCGCGTGGCCCGAAGGCGACAAAAAAATACCGGCACCGGCGACACACTCTTCATCGAGTGTTGTAGTGCTTCTTTGCGGGACCGGAGAGTGAGAGAGAGGGCGTGGAGTGTCCGCGATGAGCGAAGTCTGGAAGGCGACGCCGAGTCGACGGCCGCAGCAGTGACGCTGCGCTCAGCGCAAGGTAAGCCAGGCGTCGCTTTCAGAGCTGAGGGTTTGGCGTTGGGGTAGTTTGGTGGGGTGCCGAGATGCCACAAGACTATTTCTGACAAGTGTTCTAGAATACCGGTCTTGGGAGATCACTGATCGATGAAGTTAAGCAACACTGCGCTAGATCAAGGTTTGGATGGGTGACCATGCCGAATAAATTTGCCAGATACGTTTGTGAAAATATCTGTCAAGTTTCTCACTATTGCCAATTTCTCTTCGAGATGGATTGGTAGAAAATTCTTTATTGTTTGAGTTATAGCATTCTTAGAAAGATACATTATACCAGTGATTCTCTTGATACTCTTCATCACGAAGAACATGAAAGTGCCGGCATCGGATGTCCACTCCTCCCTTCTAGCCTGGACAAGATAAATATCGTCCAAAATCAACACCCTATCAATCACAGCGGACATAAAACTAGACATGTGCCAGTGGCTGTGCGCCCGTCGTCACAACAGTGCGTCGTTCAACACGACGCTGCCGCCGTTTGGAGCCGACATGTCTGGCGAGATGAAGACGATGCTGCAGATCTCGACCCACTTCGCGGCGATCTGGGCCCGCGGCGCCGTCGATTGCGGCGCGGGGAGGCCGACGCAGTCTGTGTGCTCAGCTGGCTCACGAGCGCGATGTTTGCTCACACATGTACTGGTCAAGTGCAGCGAAAGAGTTTACTGTCAACAATACATTTAGGTTTCACTCGGCAGAGTGTTTAAGTGATGTTAAATGTTTCGAATGGTGGATTCGTTAAAGACTGCGTCAGACGTTTTTTTGTTTCTTCAATGGATTTTGCTCGCGGTGATCGTGTAAGTCGAACGTGGAGTCGACGATTAACCCAGATCTGCGCAACGATGCCCTCTTGGAGGAGTCGACCGAAAGATATACGACATCCTCGATGGGCCCTAACCCTGTGGTGACGATTTTTGTCACGTGGTATTCCGAGGCAAGGTTCAACAACGTACTCTCGTGAAGCGAGCCTCGTGGCGTCGTGTCAAAGTCGTTTCCGGCGTTGTCGGCGTCGTTGACCGTGTCGAGACAGGGCTCTCACGTTCAGTGAGCCTCGTCGTGTGGCGTCCGAGCTCCCTAGCGTCGTATCGAAATCGTTGATGGAAAAGCCAAGGTTCAATAACGCCTCTGCGCCCCAAGACTCATCAAGACCGGCGTCGCCTCATTCTAGTGAAGGTGCCAACGTTGTCGACGGCGTCTCTGGAGTCGTTAGGCAAGCATGAAACCGACTAATGAAATCGGTCTCGGCCGACGGAGACGCTCGGCTGCGTCTGGCGCGGACTTTAGCGTATTTTTCTCGCGATGAACTAGATCAGAGTTTTTTCGGGCAGACCTGCGATTTGGGCGCGCGCTTTTACCAACAGATTGTCGTCGTTTTCCGGGCGTGACGATTTTGTGATGCTGAGATGAGTTGCATCCGATTGCCGAGACCTCTCGTGCCATTGATGACCATTCGGCGAGAAGGGAATTGGCAAAGATTAAGGGAAGGGCATAGGTGTTGGTTGGTGCGGGAAGCTCGAGGACGTGTTTAAGATTCATGACTCCACCGATTACCAAATAAATGCGCTAGCAGTTGGATTAAAGGCAGGCAAATTTAATCTGTAGTTTTGCAAGATTTTCGAGGAACTTCCGAAAATTTACGATATCTAATTAATTTCGGATGTTGAAGGACATTGAGATGAAGACTGAATCAAACTCTTCTTAAACGCAATGTCCTTGAAACTTGGAAATGCATTAAGTGGTCTTAGTCCGGAAATTAGACACCAAACGTTTGTTATACAGCCGTCTAATGTGGTCCATGCCAGCACACGACTTTTCAATTACTTCCTCAACAAAACAATTTTCCTGCATTGTAAGAAGGAAAGCAATGACTATAAAGTGAACTATACTGAAACCCAGAAAGTTAACACAATCGAAATTCAACGTCGGCAGCATCACTGCCAGATACGCCTTACTCAAGTATAAATCGCGTGCGGTCGTCGCGCTGGATGCACGCGCCAAGACAATATATTATACACTAACTCCTAATTACTGGCTAATTAATTCTGCACAGATTCCAATTAGGCGCGTGTTCCGAGCAGCACACCACGGCTGCACCGCCTACACGGACCGCCTACACGGTCCGCCCGCACAAGCCGTGTTACACTCTCGATTTCCCCGCAGGAAAAACGCACTCACGAGCTACGCATTTTGATGAGACGCACTCTTTTGCTATTGGGAAATGGTTCGATGTTTTATCAGGATATACCGATTGGTTGGTGCAAGATTTGTTACTTCTCTCTCTCGTTTTGGAAATGATAAGCTTGAGTAGCGATCTGGCCATGGCATTGTACCGGATTTTTTTATAACTTGATGGATATGGCAGAGAAGTTTCTTTCCTTGCAATTTTTTTCTGTCACCGTATAATTTCACATCTGTGGAGCTAACATGATTATAATTCACATACACACACACATATATATATACGATTTTTTTTTATTATGCTTAAATATAATAAGAAATTACTTCTCATAAGCTCAACTTATAAAAATAAAAACAATAATAATAAATAAAAGTGATAATGACACTGACATAAAATAATAAAATACGAGGATATAAGAAATTCTTTGCAACGGTCGAAAACGAAACTGTAAACTAGGAGTAGGAAAATAATAGGGTGGATCTAGGCGTTCCCTATTTACGCAAATTAAATCCGCATATTTATTCGGCCATCTCACAACTAAAAAAATCCTACAACCCGATCAAAATCTCAAGATCTCAATGATCCCACTGGTTGTATAAAATCGCCATACCCAAGAAATGTCGCACGATTAAGATCTTTATTTTTATTGCTTCATTATACCTGCTGATCCAGTCATTCCATATCTGCCTCAGATGTAGAGGAGTTGGACATCGATTTAGATAAAGCAACTGCGACATCACGACCACTCCGACGACGTCGGCAGATCCGGGCGAAGACGCACAGCCGGCGGTGGCTTTGATTGACAGAATAAGGCGATTGTTCTCTCCGATCACAGCGGCAAGAGCAGCAAGAAGAGCACGAGATCAGCCGGCGATCTACCGTATGCATTGCTTGGTACACGTTTTAAGTTGGTCAGTGGTCACCATCTCGCGTTCGTCTCTGTGCTGCTAGCCGAGCCTATAGCTCATCGCCATTAGTTTAATCGAACCGCTAATTAAGGCTATGTGAATGTCCTTGATATCGTGCTGATCGTTATTGAACAAGAAATTGTGGTTAAATCTCTTATATCCTATTGTACCTATTTTTAGTGGCTTTGTATTAGGAAAGCGTAGATAGGTCTATCGGTTCAAGCCGGTTACCGCTTGCGCGTTCGCCGATAATTACACCTATACCGTCTATTTCATCATCTTAAAAATTATGTTTATTAAGAGGCCGAAAACATTTCTAAGACGGCGCATAATTTGAGCAATCAATTCATCATTCTCTGCGTCCACAACTGTGGAAGAATTGCATGTCAGAAACGCCTCGAAAGATATACCTATTATATATTTTGATGTTAAAAAACCAAGATTGCTTTTTTCTTTTTTAATGGAAGAACGGTTCAACTGCATTCTCCGTCAACTAACCACATGTCTTTCGTTTGCTTATATACCTTCTTTTCGCTAAATATACTCGGCTAAAAGTAAGATAATTAATACCTAATGAAAGACACCGTTAGCGCGTGCATGCCACCTCGAAAAAACAGCGAAAAGAGGCTTCGTACATAGACCGACAAGTACGTAGGTATATTGCAATGTAATACGGTAAAACGTGCACATAGGAGTAGCACATGGCGCCATACCACCACAGCCCACAAGACCGACGTCCACGTCCAAGAAGTCGATGAAGACACGCGGTATTGTGGTACACATGGTCAAGACAAGATGATATGTCGCTGCCGTCACGTAGAACTATTTGCTATATCCAGTTCCAGTTTGCCAACTTGCTCTAAGAAGTTATAGGCTAATTATTAGGTAATTGGATTAGCTTTATAAGCAAGATAAAGACTTAAATTTGATTGGCTATAGAATATACATGGCTTTTATATTCTTGTTTCGGTGCCTTGTTTGGTATCTGATTTGTTATTCGTAGGGTTGTGAATTTGTTACTCGCGTGTGAGTGACTGCGAATACAGTTTGCAGGTCGCGATGCAGTTATGCGGACATGCTAATAAAGCGATAGGTAAATTGTTTGACGATTTTTTTGTCTGGGATCGGATATTGTTACGGATCGAAGATTTTTTTTTGTGAATTATACAAGAAATAAAGACACTTTACATATTCTCGGTAGAATGAAACACGGTTACGTAAACAAAAAGAAAAAAATAGATCGTATCCATGGTACGCAGCACCTATATTGTCTTCAACGCACCAAAACAACAAGCGAAAAGTGTTCAAGCAGGTGGTAAAAGTCACGCTAGTTTTCCAAAAGGGTTTTTCCCAAGTGATCTGTCAAGCGCTATGGCGACACTACTTGACATTAAATCCAAATCAAACTCGCATAACTCGGAGGGCGTAAATACCAGTTGCGCAAATTGACGACTTTGTTATTTCACACGCCGTCAGCCCTACAATTTCCGCTCTCGACGCTCACACAATGCGTTCGGTAGTTGACGAGTTTGAAACTTTCATCGTCCGCGAGCAGCCACTCACAGAATGGTACCTTATTGCACACCTGTAGACAACAATCTCTCGAGTCAGAGCGAGATAGAGAGATCATATAGAGAGAGCAGATAGCGAGTTCATTATAAGGATCGGCCATAGATATTGTCTGCAGCAGCCGATTTGTGAATTGTGTACCAATTGGGTCCTTCATTGTGTGACATCCAGACAATGGCGCACCATGCTTTGTTTCTATTCAACGGGTACATCGCTATGGAGCATTGTCTTCTAGTAACAAGAGACATTTCACTTGGATTCAAACCGCGGACTCTCGCCGCTTGCGGTGTTTATTTTGACAACAAATCGTTCTGGTTTTATAGCTCGATCCGTCTCGCGTTCATTTGCAGACATTCGAACGTCTCTTGGCTCTATTACAACCGTTTCCACGTGGTGTTGAGACGCATGTATCTATTCCATTGGGGTGTAAAAATTCTTAACGGCAATTTCACATTTAAACATAATATTGTAAAGCGACACTATGTAAAAGTGATAACTAGAAATGCATGGACTGAATGGCATTTGAGCTTAGCGCAGTAGTTGTATTGAATCACAATTTTTTTTTGTCACAGTGCTAACCATATGCCAACCCATTTGGGTTTATATCCGCAAACCCACGCGTGTAGCGATGTCATGGAAGGTTCATCGACGCACTTTTAGGCTACTGCAGTGCACTCTCAGTGCTTTACGACAAAAGCAAGAAGAATTTTGTCCGGTTTTGGGTAATTTGACCAGTTTATGGACATTTAGGACACCCGGATTACTATTCAAATTTGTTGTTATGTATTCATGAAAATAACTCAAGGCTTAAATTTTAAACTATAGTGGAACTGCCACCGCGTGCTCAATTCCACTAGGTTTCAACGGTAGTTTATCTTGTCTCAGTTGCCTACTAAATGCGCTAGGTTGTAAGGTAATTAAGATATAATTCTTTGTCTTGTTGTTAATGCCATCCTTTTCAGGCTGCATTGTTTCCCAATGATTAGCGCGACGATGTTGGTCAAGTCAAGTGATTCACGTAGGAATGCTTCTAGGAAAGATGGCTTAGACTCGACCCTTGATGTTGGCTATCCTGGTCTTGCAAGAAGTATTTACTTATGAATAATGGACCCCATATTTTTATGCACACATGTATTAGTCGAGCCTAGGTCCCCTAATTTGTCACTTCTTTCACTGTCGCAAACCGGAAGAAGAAACATTGCCTCTGTGCTATAACCACGAACTTCTTCATAAAGAGTACTCCATTATAAAGAGCGTAGTGAGTGGATGTTTAGGTTTCTCGCACTGGATATTTAGCCGAGAATTTTTCCGTGCATTGTGCACATCCACCGGGTCTAACATTTATCGTAGGAATGTAAGAATTCTCTTTGTCGTTCGGTTCATTCTCTATCAGCATTGTCGTCTAGCAGTTTACATAACTGCATGAGACCTGTAGGCGCATAGCGTTGTAACATCTGCAACAGAATGCAAAAATCTGCACGTTGTGCCATGAACTCATATCTTAGAGTCGCATGCTCAACGATAGTAGATCAGAAGCAGCAAGTCTTCAGGCGTAGCATTTTTCGTGCCTCAAGCTCACACGAAACGCTCTCTGAGCTAGAATTGAATTAAACTAATTCGCGTAAAACACAAATAAATAGACCACAAGGCTTGGCCTCGCCTAGCTTCGTTGCACAAGAGTGCGTCGTTTGACACGACACCGCGAGACTCATTTAGCTGATATCTTTAATAAACAAACATTTTTTGCAATACAATGACAATGTTGCCATGTGTATATGATGACATAATTATCTAATGTTGCATTTGAGCTTAGATCTGAACTGTAAAAACGCAGTGGGTGATTTTCAGAGTGTTTTTGCAGACATCGTTGGCTCTGGTACTAATGCACATGTTATTTTTAACCAAATTGGGCGAAATTTGAGGAAAATGGATGTCATTTGACGCATTTTGGAGACGATCAGCGTGGTACCACCGATTCCACGAACCGGCAAGTAGGTAGAGATGCGACCCGCCGCCGCCCGCAGCGCTCCAAGTCGAATCTCGACCAAGGTCGTGTCCGCTGCGGGACAAAATACCGCCTGCGCCGCTGCGCGTGTGACTGCACCCGAAATTAGCGAGCACCGCGCGCTCTACATATACATCACCTTGTCTTGTCTTCGCTTAGAGACATATTAGTAGACACCCGCCAGAGATAATTAGGCGGTGTACATACCTACTTCAACCATTGCGTCGCCTTCCTGCTTCATCCCTTCGCCTTTCTTTCCTTATATATTTTTATTTATTTCTGCGCATTAATTCTGTCTCCATTCTGACTTCATTTTTTTCTTCGTCTCGTCCCTTCGTTCATCTCTGTCCTTGCCCCCAGCCACTTTTATATACTTTTTATCACAACCTGAATATCTTTAAAGCCCCAAGCCAGTACGGTTAAGCCCGACTCTTCCGGTCATTCTGCAAAAGTTATCTGCAACCCCCTTGTTATCCCCAAGCCCCAACCCAATCCCCAAGGAACCTGTGCAGAGACCAAGGTCACAGGGCGATTAGAACACAAGAAACTGTGTTAAATTTGAGATATGATCTCCAGTACCCTTACCAGTTCCATTCATCCGTCCGCACAGGATCATTCCCCACCTTCTCCAACCTCTGGTCACCAGCCAACGCAGTGGTCGAGAAATCACGCACGACTCACGCGCGTGCCGGCTTTGCTCGCTACCGAAGCACGCCTCGCGATGATTCTAGTCACGGCTGATCGCGCCTCTGTGCGGGACGCCGTCTCGACATTCGCCTTGAAGTTGCAGCCACGGGACGTCTGCAGCGTCTTGCACCGGCGTGGGCAGAGCCAATCGTCTTGCGGGCGAGAAAATGTTCAACGGGATCCGAGATGTTGTCTGTTAGTTTCGTTATTGGTTATCAGAATCTTGATTCTTTACAAAATGTAGCAAGGTAACCGCTCATTCAAACGAAGAAGGTCGTTGCGTGTGATTTTTTTTTTATAGAAAGGAAGAATACAATTATCGCGAGATAACTAGAACGGTAATGTTTTGGCAGCGTTCTGAGTGCGCCGAGTGTATACAAGCTGTGAGCGGAGAGGCTTTGTCTTTTTTTAATGTATTGAAGGCCCAGTCCGTGATATCAGCATTCAGGAGCAATTAGTGCGTAGCTCTCTTGAGCACGACACCCTGCTGCTTGATGTTGGCAAAACACGCTGTCTGATAATCGTTGTCTGTGTTCACTGACCCCTGAGATACAGAAAGTTGTGTTCCCTGCTGTGTGGTGTTGGCAAAACATGCCGGTTGAAAATGTCAGCTTGCAGTGTCAGTAACAGCTGTCGAGATAGCTAGAGGTTTCGACTTCCTGTAGTTCGACAGGAGTAAAATAGTACACTTTAGTTAACACTTTGGTTTTCAAGTGGCAACAGACTGTGGGACATCGTAAGAGCAGTTGATTTAATGATATTATCAGCCGATGTGACATGTACTTATTCTCATGCAGGTCATGCCGTACGGTGGGTGTGCTTTTAAACGTATTAGATGTAACGTGTCCTGCATAGCCACGAGCGATAGATATTAATTTACGATCTTTTTGTAAGGGGCATGTGTCGGCAAATATCGGAGTTCCACGCGCTGCCACCATTGTAGGGTTGCCGGCTATTAGTGGCAATTATCGTTATTTCTCGGGAAATAGGCCTGAAGAAATAGATTTTAAACATTGCCCAGTAATGGCACGATATGTACGTGCTAATGGAATGTGTCATTTTATGTCTGTTATAGCGCATGTGAAGACATTAAGGCAATGTCAGCAACTCTTTGCTTGGCTTGAAATTTTTAATGAACCCACCGTAATTGGGTATTTTGCCCCTGAGCGGCCACATGTAATGTGTGTGGTCTTTTATATAACCCAACGTAGTGCGTATTGGTTTATTAGGATATTAAACGGCATATTCTTTAAGTCCTTCAGAAATGTCTTTATGTTACACATCCCACCGTTGGCACCATTGTAGTGGATATATTGATTGGCGTTTCGTATGCATTAAATTACTGGAAACCCTCAACACCTCAAAACTACGTTCCGAAGAGCTGAAAACAAATCTTCAGCCAAGATATCCAGATGTTTTCTCACGAGTAGTTACGATTAATGTATTTCAGATTTCTTTGGGGTTATTTTGGATTTCTAGATGAGGCCTGTTCATGCCTGTAGGAGCTGGGAAGAAACGTACAGCTGCTTAGCTTCTGTTCTGATAGCATTTGATTTTGTTACAGGTCATAGCATGCGCTGGGCGTGCGCTCTCGGCATCGTGCTGCGCATTGCGTTGGCCGCGACGTTTGCGTCGGCGCAGGGCGCCGCGGCGTCGCGTTCCGCTCAACGAGCTAGCAGCGGTAAGCGCTTAGCACCCCTCTAGCTCTCTACTACTTGGCCATACCGAAAATGAGAACGAATTTGAAATTGTATCTCCGCCCCGGTTTACGATGGCTTCCTATATGAGATTTTGAATACCAAAGCACAGTTCTTTTTCTGACAAGTTTTGCAATCGCCCCAATTGAAGGTCCTGAAAAACGAGCTTTTAAAGAGACCGCACAAGGGAATTGAACAGCTCTAGAAAAGATATCATCTCGATCACGTTCATGGCAACAACTTTATACGATTGATGAACATACAGTTGATTTTAACAACCATTGAAACCCTGTCTTGAAGGCAGGCGCTAGTTATTTGCACATGATTAACGGTGATGTCGAAGAATATCATGTGGGTAGATGCCGGAACGCAGTACAATAACAATTTACGCGAATACACACACTATGAGCTTCAGAGTTCCTCGACCTAACTCTTAAAAAACAAAATCTCATATTAGAATATAGTGGCATCAATTTTGACAAGACGTTCGTCTCTGCAGCAACTACTCAATTGTCACGTTTTTTAAACGTCTTCATAACTTTGAATGGCTGCTGCGACGAGAAATATTCTCCGCATTATTAAGCAAATTGTTGCCTTTTGTTGGCGCCATAATTTACTTTAATTCGCGAATGCAAGTCATGGTGGCTCTGGGTGGTTGTACCTTTGGTTGTACTACGGTAATCTCGAGCAAGCAGCTTCCGCGTGCGCACCCGGGATGAATTCCTCTGGCGAAGACTTGGCGCTAGTCTTAAGATTAACGTCATTCAAGATTATGTGACCTTTGGAGGTGGGTGCGCACTGGTAAGAGGTATCGTTTAACTACGAGCAAGGCCAGACTCTGATCTCTGCCAATGCCTGCGAAAGGGTATTGGGAACCATGTCCCCCTCAGAAACGTAGAATTCCAGATGCTTCGCCAATGCCTATCAAAACAGAAGCATATAAAGGAAACAAAATTTTAAACATATTTTAAGGATTTTCGGTTGAAACGAATGTACCCGATTTTCGACTGTCACCACCATGCAGTGGTAAACCAAGTCATGAGCCAGATGAATGTTAAACGATCCAATTTACATTTCTAATCGTTTAAGTTCGGTACCCACCATGGAAATTAGCTTTAGAATAACAATACCAGCTGATGGCACAAAAGCACAAATGTATTGTGACTTTATAGTCGTTAATATTTTATTAGCACAAGCTAAAGTGAGTTATCTTAGGTAAGCAACTCGAAGAGAGACCGGCCGGTATAGATTTGATCCTATTGCCACAGGGGCATGCTCACATAGGCGCATTATCGATCAAAGGCAAATCAAAGCCACACATCATTCTTGTTTGTGTACACGACGTAGAGTGTTGAGTCTAGAGTGGCAACCGGTTTCCAAGATGAGATGAGTGCATACAAACAAATTACCGAGTCACTAATCCAATAATCAATCAGTGCTCCCGATAACAGTGTGCCTCTAAATTGATTAATTCCATAGCTAATCACAGCCCGCAGCTGCGGCGGAACCAGACCTACTTTCACATTCCTTCTAACTCCAATCACGATATAAGAGATCGAGAATGACAGCTGGTTTGATGCTGCCTATGAGTCCTCTGCAACTCTAGAATCCTATTGTTGTTTTTGCAGATACGACCACCTCTTAGAATAATGAATATGCACAAGGATCACGACTTGCCATTTGAAGTGGTGTGAAGGAGTGTGTTGGTTTAGTGTTAGCCAACACTAAAGTTTCACTTAGTTAGTATGTTTTTACTTTTTAGCAGTAAACTGCGGGCTCATGAATCAAAAAAAGCACAAGTAAAATAATGCGCAACAAAACGAATCAGACATGGAATATTTACGAAACTTTCATTTGATATCTAAGAAGTATAATAGACGATCACAAACCACACAGATGCTGTCGCCAGCATTCTATATGGTAGAAAGGTGATTTTTTGCATTTTGGGTTGGGGTAGGGGAGAGCTTTGTAGTGGCCCCTTGTGTTTTTAGAAGAAATATATTTTTAACCCTCAACAAGTCTAAGAAAGCTGTTTAATGTCCCTAAACGTAGGCCAACGTCGAGGAATGTCGGGACTGTTCCTGAAGTCCTGACCGTGTCGTCTGTTCCTTCCTTGCAGGTTTCCAAATCAGCCCGAAGCCATGCGCTGTGGACGGGGTGCAAGGCACGTGCATGTTTGTGTGGCAATGCCTCAACTCTCCCGGGAAACACATCGGCATGTGTGTCGACACGTTCATGTTCGGCAGCTGTTGCTCGGGCGGCGACGTCGGCGCCGGCGTCGTCGTCGCCAGCAACAACTCAACGCCTGCCGTGCTCTTCTCGCCGCCGTCGCCCGGCAACAAGTATACAGGTGCGGTGCTAAAGTGGTTGATGAAGAAAACCTTTCTCTGCCTATGAAATTACTTTCTCAGTTTTATTTGCATTTGACTACCTCCTTCATTTTTTTGGTGTGGAAGATTTAGGTGACCGCTGATACGCACACTTATACGAAAAACAAGGCTAGAAATTGTTATCTGTAATGGTCTTGGGACTTCGGTATAACACCGTCAACAAAGACCACACGCGATTAAGTTTGTGGAAGTTGCACCAATTTACTATGAAATTGTAAGGCACAAAGGCACATTTTTGAGGGAAGGTTTATTACTCTTATACTTCCCTGATTAAGTGGGTAAGCTGATCCCGTACAACCTTTCTCACAGTAAAATGTGATTTGAGCTTTCAATTCTCTACTCAATGTAAGAAAATGTTCTTCTAACACTCTCTAACCCAAATTTCCCTGCCCACGCATGCAAGCAGGCGCCGCGCCAACACATGGCGCAGCATCCTCGTCGTACACGACGACCAGTCAGAAGTTTCGTCCAGCTGTCCACCAGCCTCTGCAGCCGCCGCACCAGCATGTCAAGCTGACGGCGCGGCCCACGTTTGTATCTTCGGGGGGTAAACCAGCGCACCTTGGGCTCAAGCCGGCGTTCGTGTCCCAGCATTCAGCCAACAGCGTTCATCACTCGATAGGGGACAAGACTGGCAAGCCAGTCGGCCCTTCCGCCCCACACGCAGCTGCCACGCACAGGCCACAGTGAGTTCAGGGATATTCTTTCAAAATAATTTACTTATCTAAGCTGGGCTGTGAGCTCATTTTGTGAAAATGGCCTAAGCCCTTTGTAGAAGTTTATAATAAAATATTTAACATTTCTCAAGTGGATAAATACAAATTATATATATTGTAAATTGTTCTCTAGTTCAGCAATAAATTAAAATTCTAGTAGACTAGTATCTATAGGATTTGTCAAATGTATTTTGATAGAAGTCCAGACAGTTAAGAAGACATCACGCCATCTTCGGACTCTCCAAATACAAATAATTAAAAAAATTAAAATATTCAGACAAAAATGCAACTTTTAGTTGGGGTATGTCGCCGCCGCCTTCCGAAGAAACGTCGGGCGCTTCCGCCAGTGTCTTGTCCAGCGTTTGGACGTCGTCAGATCGGCGACCTACGTCTCCCGCCTGGCACGCGACTACCGAGCCGGTGTTCGTCACACGTCCGCGGCCATCGTCACGACCGCCGCAACGACTGCGTCCTACCAGGAAGCCTGTCACGACGACCACATCGACCACCACCGCGTTGCCCACTTCCACGACAACGACGACTACGCTAGTGACGACGACTGTTTCGACCGAGATGACGACTACGACGGAGCCGGCCTCCACGATCGCAGCATCGTCGGTTTCGGCATCGAGTGGGGAGAAAGCTGTCCGTGAGTTGGATCATGCGAAATCAACTGCTCGTTATTCATGATTGAATTATAGTGTTTTACGACAAATTGTTTTGACAACTGGCCCTGCGTCACTGGTCTGATGGCGTCGGTGATTTAGTGGGTGATTGAGTGGAACCTATCCTAGAAGAGAGGAGGAGAAACCCAGTGCATTTCTTAGCCTCCTCCTGTTGAAGAGCACCAAGGAGTCCACCGTTTGTAGGACGGTACAACTCAAACAACAGGATTTCTCTACAAATCCATGTTATCGAGAGGTTGATAAGCAAGACGAATGAAGTTGTTGAACTATATTCCCTCCAGCCTCTATCTGGAACAGCTCGTTATACATGATTGCTTGCAGATTACTTGCATTTGAGACTCATTTACGCTGAGTTAATCTTTATTAATGCTAAACTTTACAATTGATGTGCAATTTGAGTCTTAGTTATTTAACTGTAGAGGTTTGTTTTATAGAACAGCAGCAAGCTCCATCGAGTATAATCCTTCGTTACTCAGCTTGTTTGCTCAGCAGAAAGTTTAACATCAATGCTGGCCCTCTTACTATACCTAAACACTCAATGGTAATGTCTTGTTCCCTTGTACAGAATGTGGTGTTCCAACCACGAGCGTGCGGCCAGAGATGCGAATTGTTGGTGGCAAAAATGCAGCGTTCGGTGGCTGGCCATGGCAGGTAAAAAGAACTCAGAAAATGCAAACGAACAACCTGTATCTAATTGAAAGTAAAGAATTAAAAACAACATAAAATCAGTACAAAAGCAACTGTAATGTAAGTTCTCATACTTTTGTAAGCTTATATTGAAAATTTAGACTAGACTAGAAAACAAATCTTTCAAAAAGTGTCTAGAGCTATGCTTTTTGGAGGGCCACCACAGAGTTTTATTGTGATCGTGTATTTCAGGTGTCTGTACGCCGCACTTCATTCTTCGGGTTTTCGAGCACTCATCGATGTGGAGGTGCGGTGCTAAACGAGCACTGGATTGCAACAGCCGGACATTGCGTTGATGAGTAAGTTCCTACCTTGGTGATAGAATTTAAAGTTTGGCAGGGCTAAAATTCAATTCAAAATTGGACATCTTCTGTTTTGGCACGATAAGAGTACAGAAATGTGCATTCAAATTTTTTGGTCAGGGTAGATAAGGATGATTTTAAATTTGCAGTCGAGCATATATTGTAAATTTTGGATTCCCTGGAAGATCAAGATAGAATTGAGAAATTACAGAAATTTATAAATGTGGAGCTCTGAATTTTTACGTTTTTAATTTAGTGATCCAAACAGACAATAACCCCACATTCTTCTCGGCAGCCTACTAACATCTCAGATCCGGATTCGAGTCGGGGAATACGACTTCTCCAGCGCGGCAGAGCCAGCAGGTTTTGTGGAGCGTGGTGTGGCACGGAAAGTTGTGCATCCTAAGTACAACTTCTTCACATATGAGTACGACCTGGCATTGGTTCGGCTGGATGCCGCTCTCGACTTTGCAGCTCATGTTGCTCCGATATGTCTGCCCGCAACAGATGATCTACTCATTGGCGAGAACGCCACCGTGACGGGCTGGGGGCGGCTTAGCGAAGGTGGCACTTTACCCTCGGTGCTGCAGGAGGTGAGTTTTGGGGTTTGTTGTAGAGTTGGAAAAACTAATTTGTGAGAAGGACAAGTTAATTTTTTGAGGGGCTGGCATTGAGAAACGTGATGACTTGTGCATTTGCAAATGGTTTTGAACTTTACAGTGGTAAAATTTATTTAGAGTTAGAATTGGGATCTTTTAGTGAAGATAAGAGCCCAACATTGGTATGGTCATCATTGTTGGGGACAACCACAGAAATTAACCACTCAGTAGAGAAGGAATGTGATAAACTACAGAAGCATTAGCAAAATATTGTCTACTAAGAATTAAATTGATGTTTAATCTCAAGTAGGATATAAGAAGGATCATGCTGTAAGGGTTGGAATTTTTGTTCTTGGATTGACAACATGAAATTTTTTGAATCGCCATAATAAGAATGTTTATCAAACTCAACTTTAATAGGTTTCTGTACATTTTCACACCTACTTGCCTTTGCTAGCATGAAATTTAAAGCATATTGAGACTGACGGTGGGCGAGCTAGGAAAACCCAGCCTGTGGTCACTGAAGGTATAAATGGTTGTTTTGCTCATATCGCTGACTCGTAACTGACAATGTTTCTGCGATGGTAGGTATCGGTGCCCATCGTAAGCAACGCTGCATGCAAATCGATGTTTCTACGTGCCGGCCGTCACGAGTTCATTCCGGAGATATTTCTGTGTGCCGGGCACGAATCGGGCGGACGAGACTCATGTCAAGGCGATTCAGGCGGCCCATTGCAGGTGCGCGGAAAAGACGGCCGTTACTTCCTTGCCGGCATCATTAGCTGGGGCATCGGGTGTGCAGAACCCAACCTTCCTGGTGTTTGCACACGTATCTCAAAGTTTGTCACATGGATTCTTGACAACGTCACATAAAATGGTAAATGCATTGATGATTTCATGAACTTCAAGTGCTGCTCTGTACAGTGAGGCCTTTATATTGCCATTGGATAGCAGAAATCAGCCTCGAACAGGTGTCAAATTAGCTACCTTTGCAGGTAATCGACTCACGACATGATAGTCTATACACAAGTAGGTGCTTATATGCTTCAAAAGGACACCTGAAAATGCTATCAGGTTGCCCATCAAAGCGAACTCTCCATGAAAGCTATTTTCAAAGGTGATCAAGCCTGGGAAAGGCTACCTAAAACGTGATTAGGCCTTAAAAGCGTAGCCCTAGCTAACAACGTCTACGAACAATTAAACTGTAATTTCCTGAAGGAGACCAAAGAGACTACATTGCGAGGTGGAAATGTGCAATGGTGATTGCCCGTCGCTCGAATGTAGCGGATTCTCGAGCAATTTGTTTTGTTGCTGGCATTGTATGTGCCTGTGGTTTGTACCAGAAAACAAGACTGCTTTTCCCATGATGACTAGATATTGATTCTTGCTTGTTATTTTATACGAAACGTAGTGTACGTATGCAACACATTTTTTTTTTTTTTGTTGTTACCTAGATGTTATTTTTCTGTTATTTTGTTAAACATGATGTTGTTATATTAAATTAAATTATTGCCATTTGCAGTGAACTCTTTATATGTATCCAGGGAAAAATGATAAAACCACAAATTACATGCCCAATCCCGATTCTTAATATAACTAGGAACAAGTTTCGACATAAGCGGGTGCTAGAGTTCATATCACTCTGAACTAACAATCTAATTCAGCTGCTAGCCTCTTTTTCCACACATAGAAGGGACTTAAAGACATTTTTCTGATACTTTTCAATAAGACGAAGGAAAATTGGAATGGAAATGTAAGAGAGAAAAACAGAAACCAGCATTTAAAAGTTAAAACAGACTAGCTGTATTTAAGGTCACGAGGTAATTATTAATTTTAGGTTTACCGTTACAAATGGAAGCTAATTTCAGCAATACGCATGAGAGAAAACGTCAAACTAACAGCTGCCTTGCATATACACCACAAGAAAACAATTTCTAGCTCCAGATTTCATTAAAGCTCCTTATCAGATGACAATTTGAATTACAATTCCCATCGCAAACAAGACCAATTTCTATTGGTGATATGCAACAGTTGTCAACTAAGTGCGAAAATAACTCAACACTGCACAACAGGGAAGGCAACTACTCCATCAAATTCTCCACTCATTCAAGTCTTTGTGCGTACAAATCAGTCTTCATGCAACAATTACAAGGTAGTTGATTTGAATTGCATGAACGCTTTGTTTACGAGTGGAGTGGGGATCACGAGAGAGAATTATCATCATCAATAATCACTGACTAGAAGAGATCGACTCAACGTATAACACAATCTCAGGTACCAACGACTTTTCATGAAATTGCATATGCTAGCACCTAAATATTTAAAAGATCACATACTAAAATCACATAAATTCTACTGGGTAGTTCTTATAACAAGATAACTCTGAACTAAAACAGGCTAAAATTACAATGACAGATTATATCAACAAGTGTAAAAATATTGCTTCAGTTAGGTACATTGCTATCTATAACGTTTCACAGCAAGAAGCATTGATTAGTACTGACTTCAATCTCTTCTAAACAGAGCAACCATGTAAAACACATCTTATCATAAACTGTTCATAAGAGATAAAAAACCAAAACACTAGGAAAACTTTATGTTAGGCTGGTATGTAGGCACACTCCTAAATATGGTTCTGTCAACGTTCTAGCAGTCGTTCCGTCTAGCAGTTGAACATTCTCGTGACACGATGTAATTTAGAACATTGCCAACAGCAAAAGTATACAGTAAAATTGCCAGTGTGCTTTCTTTTTCTTTCTTCTCTCAAGCGAAGTGATTGTGGCAGTGAACCTACCCGGAACGGCAGATCGGGCAACCCTGGCTCTGAAATTTGTTCACTTAATGTAATATTATTTAGGTGATAACTGGACATAGCCAACAGGCAAAAGTAAAAGATGCCAAACTAGATTAGCAAGTGTGGTATTTACTATTTTGACTTGTACTACAACAAATGTTCCCCAAGATCGCCAAAAAAAAAAAAAATCAATTGATGGAATTGATATCAGGACATAATAAGAAGTGCCTTTTGAAAACCTGATTAAAAAAATATTTTTTTAACAAAAGCTGATAAGCAAGCAATAGTTTAATTTAAATATACAAGTTTCAAGGTTATTATTACCTACCCATTCAGATAAAAATGCACTTTTTCGAACTGGCAAAAAATATAACTGTTTAATCACAGAGCAACTGTGTTTAGAATTAAGTTCAGAAAAAACAATCTCTTATTTTGATGGGTAAGTGTAGATCCAATAAAAAAACTACTCACCTCGGCAAGCCATTTATCGATGCATTGTCTATGAAATCGATGGCTGCAGCGCAAGTATGTCAATGTGCTTGGGGAGAGGTTATCGGCATCAAGACATATCACGCAAGCAACATCTCCGAAGGAGGAATTGCCATTGGATATGGTGTTATTCCTGAAAAGTGAGGAACTTCTGTCAAACTCAGAACACCATTACCTCAGAGTCTGACTGAATTGGTTCCCGGGATCCATGCAGTTGGTGACGCAAATGAAATTATGAACATTAACCAGAATACGGTGTTAAAATAATTAAAAATTATTGAGATTCTACTGACCCACGATATTCAATGACATCCCTGGAAGGAGGGTTTCTTTCTGTGTGTGGTTGGGCTCTCTGCCTTTCTTCTTGAAAAAGCAGAAATATCAACCCTGCAATACCCACACCGATACCTATTATTGCTGCTATATGGTTAAGCATTTTTTTAAATCTCCAGTCAGGCAATATTTTTTTTAGAAATGATTTGTTCCTCAAGAATTTGGTTACTTGTCAATTTCAAAAGAGCAGAATTTTTAGAGAACGGCATGAGAACATTATTTGCGTGGACTTCAACGACGGTCTAAAGACACTGGCAAACGAAGATAATGTGCACTCGCAATTCACGAAACGATTGGCAAGTAAATGCCAATCAAAGATGCCGATGTTATGAAGAATCGAACAGCCGAAAGTCGAACCCAGATGACGGCTAGCAGCGCGCTCTACAGAGGAGACGGCGACGGCTGCGTACTTCCACGCTCAACAAGGCCGTCTAATTGTGACGTCACTAAATGATACTATATGAGTCAGCTGAGTTTTTGTTTTAGTAACTCATCATTTTTTCAAATTTACTTCGTAAAATGAGAGATTTGGTACGAAAAATATACAAAAAATTGTTTAATAAAACTTATTGTAGAATATTTTTTTATTCACTGAAACTGCCTGAGAACCCGTGAAATGTTCACTAAACTGACATATGAGATAAGAACGTCTATTGACTATAAGTTCACAATTAGTCCGCTAGGAACGCCATGTATTGGAAAATGAGTTCGCCATTTGCCCTCCGCCCGCCTCTCTTCAGTTATGACCGTGAGACAAGAGCGTAGAGGGACGTGAGGCCAGTTCGCCTGGAATTCGGAGCGCATCGCTTTTTACTATATCGTGCCGCCATTGTTTGTGAAAGTGTATTCGCTAGATAGCGCAAACCCTTATATAACATCACATAATTAAGTGCATATATACTATCGAAATGGTACGTTTTAGGTGTTGTCTCTGCTCGATGTTTTATTTAAGTACTTTGTCAAGGCCGTTTTGATACGGTTGAGAGGGGTGGTGTAATGCTGTAATAGATTGTAAATACTGGATTGCGGTCCTTTCGATCAAGTTTCGTAAGCCCAAAGGGACATTGACATGGTCACGTGGGTGTATGCGACACTTAAAAAAAACATTTGTTTTTGCGGAAAAAAAAAATCCCCACGCACAGTCAATTGTTGTTCTTTGGCTGTTCCGCGCGCTTTGAGGCACTTGGACTAGACCTCCCTAGACCTAGGCGAGGTATTCTGCACGGCCTGTGATCACTTCTACGTTCTCTCTTCACCACGGCATTCGGATTATTAATCACCTCCTAAAATTGGTAAGCCTTCTGCCAAAGGCGTTACTAATTTGTTTTGTTAGTTTCATTTTGAGAAGTGGCTGACTTTCCTGAGTGTCATGTAGCCAATGAAATTGCATCAGTAATGATGTTGTTATCCTCATTGTTGTTCTGGTAGTATTTTATTGTTGGAATGCTCAGTGCCTAGTTGATGATAATGACAACCACACAGTTTTAAATTCTGTATCGTTGTGTTTAAGGAAAGAATGACTCTTCAACGTTGGTATTATTTACGAATTGACATTGTGCTTTTGCGTTTAATGCTACCTGCATAATTGTAGCACCTATTGTCTACTTAACTAGTAGTTAGGTCCCAATTTGTATGCCTGCTTTTGTAATGATCTGGGCACAATTCACTGGCTAATTGTTGGTCTCCAGGGGCTGCCCTACAGCTTATTGAACACTTATTAAGCGTGTCAAGTGTAGAAAGCAATAATGGCACTTTGAATCATTTTTTTAGAAGTTGCAGTTCTTGTTGTTTATAACTTCACCTTCCCTATAACGAATCACCATTAGTTACATATGACTAGTACCAAGCCACAAGTACGAAAGCAGGCAAATGTGTCATGATTTTGTCATTGGCAGACGTTCAATGTGCTGTGGGGCGGAAGGTGTGGGACGTTCATGTTGAGAATAATTATGATTGTTTTTTTCTCTCATCTGTTTTTCCAAAGCTGGTCTAGGAAGTTTATGGTGTATAGGCAACTAATTGGTGTTTGTTCTAGGGATGCGAGCGTGTGCTGTGTGCCTTGATGAGAATACGTCTCTCTGGCACCCCACACTGTGCCTGGGAGTGAATCGGCAGAGCAAATCGGACACCTGTCCACAGTCAACTGTGTCGAGAAACTTGCCCTGTACTCCAATTGGAACAACGTAAGCTGGCACTCTTGAGGTCACTATCACCGTCAGTGTGCGTTAGATTTGTTACTCTCATCGGCAATTGGAACATGGCGTTGATTTAAATAATTTGGTTTGTTTGCTAATGTTTCACTTGAAGTAATTACATTTTTAGTTTATTTTGCAAATTGTGAACTTATTAAAGTGCCTTTTTACAAGCCATCTAACAACTTTTATCTGGGAACTTCATTTTGGCTTTGCTTGGTACTGTTGATTCATCGTTTCGTGAAGCTTCCTCTCATTATTTCCATCCTGTCAATGTCAACTGTGAACTCAATCAAGCTCTCAAGCTGCAGAATCCCAATCTTTATGAAAAAAAAAAAATGTTTATATTTTCCGAGGGAGTTTGACCCGAACGTGATGACGATAGTGCTGTTTCTTCTGCAGACGGATGGGTGGATGGGAGTGAGAGGCGGTGGCTCCCGGCGGCCCGATGTGCTGGACATGGCGCCCGCTCTGACGCAAGCCGGCCTGAAGCCGGCGGCGTCGTCGTCCAAGCCGCCGCTGGCCGCGCACGCTGACGGCGACGGCCCATGCCTTGTGGGAGTCGCCGACATCCTGGCCAAGGACACATCGGCGGATCGCCTCTCGATCCTCGCCATCGCCTCCGAGTTGCTCAAGGGGCCCGCGCTGGCGCCAACTGCTGCTGCCACCGGTACAGCCAGGCATTAGCAAAGCGCTAAGCATTTGTTTGTTTTCTACCCAAAAACGATCAACTTTTGCTTTAAAATCAGTCTTATACTAGTTGCTCTTTGCATAGCATAAAAGAACGTACTTTAATTACCAAGAGACAAAACACTTTAACTTACCATTAATTAATTGCTGTTTGTATGGTCGCATTTGATTCATCTGGCATGCCTTCTGTCGTAAGGTTATTACATCACAGCAAGATGAAGGAATTCAATTTTATTGGTTGTGTGTAGGTTAAGCAACATAGACTGCCCTGAGTTGCCAGAGCCATAGATAAAATTATAGTTTTGGAGCTCGGCTCGTATCTAAATTCCCACACATACGTGCCTTGTCAGAAAAGCTTATCAATGCATGTATAATCCTAAGAATCTTGGTATTTTTAAACGATTCGGATCATTGCCAGATCGAAACTACATGGCTTTGATTTTGCAGGCGGAGTCATCGGCAAGTACGGCTCGAGCTACTTGTTGGGGGCGGGCGACTCTGCGATGAGCGGGGGCGAGCAGGATTTGGCGAGGGACAAGGGGCTGTGTTCGGAAATGGACCAGCTGTGGAAGGCTGGTGCTGGCGACATGGGCACTAATGTGGAGGAGCTACTACAGGTCAGTGCTGCAATCACTAGTGAAGGTTGTGCTTTTTTTTATCATAGCAGAGATAACATCATAGCTGTGGATGAAAGAAAGTGTGCACCTTGCCAATTACTAGGATTAATGGCTTTTCGTTGCGTGGAGGGTCACACATATTAAGAGAGTAACTTTGTAAGTGACATTTCTTTTGAGTATAAAGGATCAATACAATCAATCACTCAATCAATACAAATCATCACAGCTACTGAAATTGAAGATGACGGCAGATAGGAATGTATTGAATTGCGAGCTGATAGTATGACTGGTACGTGCAGGTGATCAAGAGCATGGAGTGCTCTCGACCCGACGGCAGCAGCGGCGGCGGGGATGAGATGTTTCCTCTAGCGGATGGCGGAGACGCCATCTCGTCACTGGAGCGTGCTTTGTTTCACGACGAACGTGATGCCGCTCTCATAGCCGATCAGAGCCGAGATATGCTGGCACGGGAACGAGTCGCAGAGTCACAGGTACAGTAGGCCAGGTAGTCCTGGCAGCTAAATATCATTGCTTCTTTTCATTGCTTCTAAAGGGTTGGGGTTTGGTGCTAGATAGAATTTTTCATCTTATCACAGATGGGTCATTCCATGTGTAATCACTCACCTCAAACTTTGACCGACCCAGATTTTGATGAAAATTGGTATACTTGTTAAGTTTGTTGACTTAGGGGCTATTTTTTAATTTTTTTTTTTTTGGTCCAACCGTTCGGATATTACAAGGGGGGGAAGTTGGGGTCATTTTGCCCCCCGCGCGTGTAGTGACCACCCTTTCTACGCAATATCTAGGGTTCTATGGGAGCTACAGAGCTGGGAAAAAAATCATCTGAAAGGTAATTTCATACCCTACCTGAATATGGAAACAAAAATGACGATATGTTAATACGAATTTAATTGTGATTTTACACATCTGCATTTTCCAAAATGACCATATCGCTGATGAGTCATTTTTGATTTGCCTGATTTTTTTTCTATATGTACAGAACATACATATGATCATGTGTTCCAAAAATCAAGATGGGTGTTCTACTACTTTCCAAGAAAAAAAAATGTTTTCTGCAAATTCATTCATAATATAAATTAATATGAACTGAATTTAAGACAACATTCAAGAAAATGATCATTACTTACAATCATAGCTACTATGAAGTACAAATTTGCATATCTTAAGAGAGATGTAGTTTACCTTATTGAGGTACATATTTTATAAGCCCTGCTGTTGCCCTGTTGGTGTCTGTAGCCGACAAAAAGTATGTTCGACCAGTTGCCGTGTTGGGGTCGGCCAGTGTTAAAACATCAGCAAAAGCTACAATTAGTTTGTCTTGTACACTGGGATAAAAATATGATGGAGCTGGTCCATGAGGGTGTAGAAAGTTGACTTGAAGTTCAAGAGACTGTGATGATTTTTCAAGAACACACGCTAGCCACCAGTCTTCGTTGTATGCTACAGTGATGAAACTGCCCACGTCTTTGAACTCAAACTCGGGTATTTCTGCTGCTGTTGCTTCCTCCTCTTCTTCTTCTTCTTCTTCTTCTCCTTCTTCATTTTTCTCAACAATCTTCACAATGTTGATTTCTTCAGAAAGAGAAAAGTGTTTCACATGTAAGGAAGTTAGCGATTTTGGGTAGAACGCATGAAAGCTTCTTGTGCCTACGATAGTTTTTAATTCTTTGAATCGTTCTTTAAGTTTGATGCCATTTGCTGTAATCTCTTCATTGGCTACAAACACAAAATTTACAGTCCACACATTTTCTGTTGCCCACCGGTAAAAGTCTATCGGCGTCATTATTTGGTCGGCATATGGTTTCTGTAAACTTGCCCGTGCTGCATTTCGTTTTACAGTCCCACCAACTCCATCGCATGGTCCTTTACCGTGGGATGTGGCAAAAAAATGCCACTCAGCAGTTAGTTCGAAGTCAACTTCATGATGGCACAAGTTGGAAAAATTCTTCTTATTCTTATATTGGGCTGCCGCTCCATCAGAAAAGTAAATTAAATGGGATACATCCGAAATGTTTTGTTTCAGGTGTCTTATCAGGTGCTTTTGGAAAGTGTGCACAGTAACGGTGTCATGAGTTAGCGAGTCAGAAATGACAACGTAACTTAAATGTTGTATGTCTCGATCTTCAGGCTTAAAGTAACACACAAATGGGTGAAGGGTGCATTGGCTGTTATTCCAATGGTAACCTTGTGCAGCATCCTGGAGCACAAAAGAATAATTCTCAGCGAAGTCGCCCACTACTAAAACTTCCCCTGGTTTAAGGTTGGCTTTCTTCTCCTGCATGAATGCCGCTTGCTGCCGTGCAATAAAATCATGATTTCTTAATAAAATGCATTTTTCAATAAAACAGTCAACAAACTCATCTGTAGGTTTCGTAATTGTCTCTAGGGTACATCTGTCTGTTGACAGCCACTGTTTATAAGTCACAGAGTCTATGAAATTTTCACTGAATGAGATTTCTAGCCATTCACGAAGTTCATCGGTTCCCGGACAATTGCCACACTTTCCTACAAAGCAGTTGAGAAGCGGGGGGTTGCACATGAGGCTGGCAAGGCAGTGTTGGTATGATTTGATGGTACCGTCTGAAAGCAAAGGCAGCTTTGCTCCCAAAGCCATCAACTTAACGTTTTGGTGTATCGTACAGACACAGACAGAATGTGTCCCAGCTGCTCCTGCCAGAACACAATGTTTGGGTCTGAGCTCTGCAAACTTCGAGAATCCAACCTTGATGTCAGGATATTTATCTTTGAAGCTGCGATACACTTCACTTAAGTTGCTTAACACTAGTCTCTTCTGGCGGTGAACTCGATTGTCACCCACTTTAACCGAGACAAAATCTTTTTTACCCGGCATGACACGGCTTACATCATCATTTTCATAAAACTCTTCAATCAGTTGAATGCAATCAGGGGAAAGAGTTTTTCCTGCTTTTTGATTTGCAGATGGCAGTATCCCTTGGGCCTTTACTAGTTGTTTGGTTTTACGTACCAAATGGTTAGATGCATTGAACTCTTGCATTATTCTCTTAATGCTCCAACTTTTTGGAAGCACAGATAAAATTGTTATTTTCTCGCTTCTGGTACTCGTCTTAAACTTTTCTTTCAGTTGTGCTATTATCTCTGACCCATCACGGATGCTGTCCTTGCACTCCTCTGAAGATGTCAAATCTTCTTTGCTGATTTCTTCATTACTGGGAGATACTAGTTCCAATCTCTTCTTTACACCTTGTGTTATTTCGCTGAACTTTCTTTTCGAATAAAACATAGATTTACCCTTTAGTTTGGTGGTATTAATAGGTGACACACCAAATGCAGCTAAAGACTGATTCACGGCATCTGCTTCACAGGGTATGTCCACGAAAGGTAGGTCAAGTTCAGTGGATTTAGTTGGCGTTAGAACAGAAACGGTTGTTAGTTCCTTCAGCCTGAGCGAGAGCAGCTTACGGCAAGTTGAGCATAATTTCTTTCCAGGGATGAGGTCGGCAATCTCCAAGTATTTCGTCCTGGATGCTGCATTAATTTCTCTTAACCCATTAACTTTCACTATTCCACAGTGAGCCTGAAACGGATCGCAGCATAACTTGTGGTGACAGCTATACAGACGAAGGAATTTCTTTTCATGTAAATGACACACGGTCTTCACATTATCACACTTAGTACGCAGAGCTAATGATAACTGCTGGTCACTATTGAAACTTTCAATGCTTTTAATCGCTAGATCTTCGATGGGTCCACATTCTTCTTCAAAGAACAGTCCAATTGAGCACATTATGAATCTCTAAATAAAAGGTGCTTGAGAGCAAATTAGCTTCTATCCTCATCAACATGAGGCCAGAGACTGATTGCTTTAGTCCAGACAAGAAATTACCAAACTTTTTACTTGTAACCTGTTACAACTTGATCCATGATTCAGGAGCATGACAAACAATCTATAGTTGTATTCTAGGGAATACCATTTTAAGATTCTTGTAGATGCAAGTCCAGACAAGAAATGAACAAACTTTTGACTTCTATGAACTGTTTCAACTTGATCCATGATTTACAGGAATATGGCAAACAATCGATTTGTATTGTAGAGAATAACATTTCAAGAACATGCAACTGTGCAAACAAAAATCAACTTTAATATAAAATATATGCCAGTGCTCTGATCACAATAATTGTGATCAAAATGCTGTTCTACTGGCAAAAAGGCACTTTTTTATAGAAAAAATTTTTTTTCTTGGAAAGTGGTAAAACACCCATCTTGATTTTTGGAACACATGATCATATGTATGTTCTGTATATATAGAAAAAAAATCAGGCAAATCAAAAATGACTCATCAGCGATATGGTCATTTTGGAAAATGCAGATGTGTAAAATCACAATTAAATTCGTATTAACATATCGTCATTTTTGTTTCCATATTCAGGTAGGGTATGAAATTACCTTTCAGATGATTTTTTTCCCAGCTCTGTAGCTCCCATAGAACCCTAGATATTGCGTAGAAAGGGTGGTCACTACACGCCCGGGGGGCAAAATGACCCCAACTTCCCCCCCTTGTAATATCCGAACGGTTGGACCAAAAAAAAAAAAAAAAAAAAATAGCCCCTAAGTCAACAAACTTAACAAGTATACCAATTTTCATCAAAATCTGGGTCGGTCAAAGTGAAATTTAATTAAAAGTGAGTGATTACACATGGAATGACCCAGATACGACTGGAGTATGTTTTGTTATGGGGCACTATTAGGAGGGAATCACATTGTAAACTTCAAGGGAGAATAGGGTGTGGCTAGTGTTAGGGTAAATTTATGTCAGTATCTGGATATTTGTCACATGAGTAAAAATGCCAAAGCTTCTGTAAAATTAATTTAACTCGAGAAATTACCTTGCATCGATTTAAAGCATCACTGGGGCTGTATCTGAATTGGCTATTCCATGTGGTCTTGAGTACTTGGTCTGCAGAAAGATTGTATCAGGGTGAGTACGCGAGACTGACAGTGCGGTTTTGAAGACTTGGTCTTGTGTACTTGGTTTATTTAGAGTTTGCTTGAAAGTTTAATCACAGGCTCAACTGTAACCAATAAATCACGGTGAATTTATTACATGACGCCAATGTTTCAATCACGCTAACTAACTACTTGAGGAAGCAGTAGGAGACAACTGTTCAGAGTCAAATGACCAAAGTCACCGAGACTAGTATGCAAGACCAAGGTGTATCATTTCAATATTCTCATATTCGTATTCATTATCTATAAATATCTATTCCAGACTATGAGGCCAAGTTAAAAATTAATAGAAAAGTATTTTTATTCTGTTGACCCAAACTTACGTAAAAAGAAGTTAATGCACCAACATTAAGTAGAATATGAGCGATAATTAAAATTGTAGCTTAAATATCATATTCATGGAACGTTCAAAATATTACAGAAGGCGCAAGCGGAGTTGGAGCGGTGTTGCGCACGACTGTCGCGACGCGTTTGGAAGCTTCAGGCTCGTGCCGTCGGCTGCCATGTTGGTGAGGAGCTGCTTGGCTTCCTGGAGGCCACGCGGCGCAGAGCCACGCCCCCACTCTCGATGCCCGCCATGATCCAGAGGCTCGATTGCGTGGCACAGCGGCAAGCAGCCGCACGACGCTTGCGTCCCGTTTTGGAACCACCCGTGAGTAGCTAAGTCCATTGCTCAGGGTATTGACTGAACAGCCACTCCAGAAATGTTAGCTTTGTAGTGGTCGTGCATCAAATGCCTGTACCCCTTTAGTACAGAGCAACTTCCTGGATGTTTCGATTCAATGCAGAGTCAAATTCAATCCAGTCAGATTCTATCCAGATGCAGATTAGCCGTCACTGAGAGACACTCGCAACACGAAGAGAGAAAGCCTGTCTAACGGCCATCTTCAGAATCTTCACTCAACAACCTGTGTGGACGGAACTTCTTCCATCCGTCAACCAAAAAGGACGCGTGGGAGCAAGGCTGGGTCATCCACACAATATAGCAGTCCGCAGATTTAATTCAAATACTGGACTTCATTCGTTGATAGGAAGGGGCGTCCGCCTTTGAAATGCCGCTTAAACTTCCAGAGAATGCAGGCTTCAACGCTGTGGTTGACAAGTTTTACGCTATAGCAACGCAACATAAAAGTGCAATAATGAACAGCACAAAGACTTGTAACCACCGAAAGTGTTCATGTGTTGTATTACCTATATATTAAGTGTATAGTATACCAAGTCCTTTTTATTTATTTATTTATTTATTTATTTATTTATTTTTATTTCACAACTTTGACATGCTTTTCTTTATAAATGCTATCGGATGTTGTTATTTTATTTGAATATTGCTAAGTTTAGCCTTCATTTCTTTGGAGGTTTTTGGCAATGGTACTACCGCTTGTCCCGGCAGATTATTCCATAGACGTACTCCCTCTGCGGCTAAACAGTACTTTCCAATGTCGGTTCTTGGTTTTAACTGTTTTATTTTGTGAAGGTGATCTTGTCGGGATAAATATGACGGCGGTTGAAGGAGCAGGTTGACGTCCTCCCATCCAGGTTCGTTTATATACGCTCGGAATATGGCTATGACTCGAGATCTATTTCGCCGTTCCCTCAGATTTTCCCAGTTCATGTCACGAACTAGCTGTGTTGGTCCGGGGGTTCTAGCGAAGCTGTTGCACACATATCGAGCTGATCTCCGTTGTACCATGTCTAAGCGGTGGATGTTTGCAGCTGTGTGGGGGCTCCAGACACTTGTACAGTACTCTAGCTGGGGTCGTATTAGAGTAAGATATGCTATTTCTTTTGCTCTCTTTGTTGCGCCTTTCAAGTTTCTCATCACAAAGTGCATTGTTTTACAGGATTTCTTTACTGTGGCATCTACATGCGTATTCCATAGGAGATTGTCTGATAATAGAATTCCCAAGTACTTTGTGTTGTTTACTGGTTTGATGTCCTTGGAGTTAAATGTGTAATTGTACTCAACTCTTCTTCTTCTTGTACAGAATGATATTTTATTAGTCTTGTCCATGTTTAATCTCATTTTGTTGGTGGAAACCCATATGTACAAGGAGGATAGGTCATGCTGTAGTTGAACGCAGTCTTCATCACAACTGACCGTTCTGTAAATAATACAATCGTCCGCAAATAGGCGTACCTTCGAGTGGTTTATGGACTCGGGCAAGTCATTCATGAAGATCAGGAATAGTAGTGGTCCGAGGACACTACCTTGTGGGATTCCAGAGGTAACGTGAATGATGTCTGAAAATTCATCGCCGATTCGAACAACTTGCTTCCTGTTTTGCAGGAAACACCATATCCATTTAAGTACTTGTATATTTACATTAAGATTTGCTGTCTTGGACATCAGTAAGTCATGGGAAACTTTATCGAATGCTTTTTCGAAGTCAATTAGAATGGCATCCACCTGCTGACTTTGAAAGTCCACCTCTTGCACAACTTCTTGTGTGAAACCAGCCAGACTTGCCTCACATGAGTATTTTGACCGGAAGCCGAACTGGTGATTTGAGAAGAAGTTGGATTGATTAAGGTGTCGGCGAATGTGTTGATCAATAATTCTCTCTAGCAACTTACATGGTATGCACGTTAAGCTGATAGGTCTATAGTTCTTTGGTGAACTCTTGGATCCGCCTTTGTGTATTGGAGATACAATGGCTTCTGACCAGTCATCTGGGATTTTTCCTTCTGTCAACGACATTGTAAAGATTACCTGGAGATAACCACCAACTGCTGGGCTTGCTGTTTTCAACAAATCGCCAGGGATTCCGTCAGGGCCTGCGCTTGATCCAGTCTTCATATTTTTGAATTTTTTAGCTTGTAGTCTTTTCCACCTGTTAAAAGGGATGGTTAGTTCACTAAAATGGCATGGCCAATGTCTGTGAATTGGTCTGCTGCTAACATCTTTTTGCAGAAATAGTAGAGGGATTTGTTATTTTGTGTTCATTATGAAATGTGGCATGTCTTGGTTGGTACGTAAAGGACTTGCGTGTTTCTGACGATACTGTCTGTTCCTCTAGGCCCCAGCAGAGGTGGGAACCTCAGACGAGGCCGCGCGGCGAAGACTTCGTGCGGCTGCCAGCCAGCTGAGAGCGCAGCTTGCCATGGTGGAGGCAGAAGCAGACTCTGACGCCACTGCGAGCAGCTCTGGCGGCGAGAGCTGCGACGAGATGCAGCCGTTTAACAACCAGCACCAGCAGCACCTCTCCATGTGAGTGGAACAAATATACATTAATTCAGCACTGGACCTTTGCCCTGATAGTAGATTTAGCCATGTCTCAGAGAAGAGTTGTGTATTTTAAGGCAATGGGTATGAATGTGACCTCTCTGAAGCAGATGGTTTGTGGGCATATAAGAAAAAACTTTTTAGTTCAAGGCTTTGGTTGAAAAGTAATTTTTAAACCATAGACATAAGTCACCACACTGAATTTAATAATTTAGCTCCACTTTAACAGGGTAAGGGAGCAAAGAGGCTGGAAAATGAATTTAACCGGGGAAGAGGGAAGGGGGAAACGTAAGATACTGAGGTAGAAATAGTCAATGCAAAAGATGAATTATAGAAATTATCAGACACAAGATGAAAATGTGACGTCGCTTTCAAGAGTCTGCATTCTAGAAAAGATGGAAAACTATAGTGAGAGCCATGCTTGTTGCAGTTCGCGCCGTGCGGCTTGGCGTTGGGCTCGAGATCGCGCTGGCATTGCTGGCCGCTGGACTTGGCTGCAGGCACAGATCTCTGACCTCGAATACCGCATTCGCCAGCATGGAGAGATACACAGGTGAGGGACGGGTGCTGATGATTGGCGTTGATTTTTGAAACGACCTCAATTCTTTGATTGCATATAGATTAGTGGCGGCACTGAATAGAGTTGTTATGGTGGTTATCAACATGTTAAGTTACGTTGCCTATTAGGATCATCAATGTAACCAGCCCTTGATTAGAATAAGCATCTAGAGTTTTCCTTCCTCATCGTTGGGCTGCGTGTGTTCATACTAGTACTTTAATATCGTCTCATTTTATGGCAGCTCAGAAAAGACATTTAACTTTGATGTTTTGATAATTTCTTCCATTTCTCGTATTTCTTCCATTTCCAATTCTGGCCATTCAATAAACATAACGTTTGTAATCTCTTTGCGTTGGGGACAATGGCTGAATTAGTGCCACTGCCACGAGAATGTGGCTTGTTAGTTATTTCATTTGTAAGTAATTAACTAATATTAATGTAATTTTTCTAGTAAGCATGTTAAGTTTTTTTTCATTATACTTACCCATGACTATGAGCAACACTAGCTGACATGTATTGTAAATGGCGATATCTTTCTAGACTTGTGTCGTATGGGGCAGCTCCGTAATTTTCTATGCGTTCTCTTACGACAAACCCGTAAGATCATTTTCACAGTTAATTGAACTGAAAGCATCTAGATATTGGACTTGTCTAAAGACCACAATTTGACTTTGCCGTGTCTTTGTTCCAGACAACTGCGAGCATCTAAGGGTCCGGTGGCCCTGGTTGTGCACCCTGCGGCGGTGAACGGGCTGAAAGCTGTTGACACCAGCAGTGGGGCCCGTGTGCGGGCGCTGGATCGCACGCAGTTCCGCAAACGCAAGCTGCTGCAGGGCGCCGGCTTACACCTGGCTTCACGCAAGGCGGCACGGCCTTCCACCACGCGGTGCAGGTGTGTGGGTGGTTTCATTTGGGAGAACCAGATAGGAAGCTGGCACGTATTTGCTTATTTTGTGCCTTGTGTTTGTTTTTATTTCCGTTGGAAAGAGGCAACACAACGCACTGAAATTAAAATGGCCTGTTGCAAGAGATAAAGCAAGTTGCAATGCTTTGCAATAGGCCATTTGAGTTTCGGTGAATAGCGTTTCATGACGTGCATGTCTATTACTCTTGATGTAATAATTATATTATTATCATTGTATATTATAATTATGGCTCTAATTATCACTTGCATTGCAGATGCGCTGTGCGTGAAAAAGCACTTGCGCCCTGTATGGTGTGCACAGGCCGTGCAGACCCAACTGCCACCTTGCCGCTGGAGACGATGAGCGTTGCTGAGCGCGCAGCAGTGCTTGACCCTGCCATCCATCCGGTGCTGTCGTTGGTTTCAGGTATGCGCTCAACATTGGGATGCTAGGTTTGCACGCTGTTGCTAGGATTTGTTGGTTTGGATTATTGACAAATTATCAAATGGCTTGATAAGAAAGAGGAAAGGAGTTCTTTCTTTTTTTCCTTGCAACCTTACGGCTGATTGCCGTACTGCTTAGAGTTATATTACTCTAATCTTGTATTGAAATCTTGCAGATTTGTTGCAAAATAGTGCCTAACTCCTAAATAGCCAAACTCCTGTTTGCTAGGTATGAACCAGTTCATGAACATGTTCGTTTAATGCAGAGTTCAGTTCTTTCCACTGTTTTCTAGTTTCAAATACCAGATCAATCTTTTCATACTGCCTTCAGCGCTAGTGTAAGGTAATGTTGGAACTTTTGGAACCGCCTAGGCTAACGGACATGACTTTGTAGAGAATTAGAACTTGTTTTGACACAGGAACAGACACCATGGACTTTTTTTTATTCACAAGTTCATAAATGTGAAAGTACAGAGTTGGCAGACCTATTTTTGGCTCGTGGAATTGGTGATCATCCCTTGATTGATCAACAACCAAGGGACCAGACTTTTTTGACCCATTAAGGGAAATGCAAAAGAATATATATTCGAAATGTAAGATGGTACGGTGCTCGTCCTTGCAGAGGTGCGTGATTCTGCGCGGTTTGCCGGCGAGCTGCGCAGCGTGGAGCGCCAGCAAAAGATGATGCGCACGAGCCTAAAGGTGCTAAAGGCGGCCAACCTGCATGAAGACACCCTCGCCGGGGGTGGAGACACTCCGGGCGCAATGGCTGCCGAACGTCGCAGCTTTAAGCTCGACCAGCAGAAGAAGTATCGAGCACGGCTTAAGCGATCCGTGCACAACAGACCGCTGCTCTCCAGTGAGTATCTAGCCGAAGTTTTGCTTGTTTGTAGTGCGGGAAGAGTTGATGGTTAGTATAATCTTGGCTGGAGATTTCAGCACTGTTACTTTGTATAGCTGTGCAAGTGCGTCAGATTTTAAATGTGCCTTACTAGGCCATTCCAGACCAAGTATGCAAGGCCAGCAAGCCTAATTCAAAAATTAAAATTAAAATGAAAATTCCAGTAAACCTGAGGATAAGCCTTAGTGGCTGTAGGCTAGTTAATGAATTGGCCTAGAAAAACTAAGGAAATTTAACTTACCAAAGTGTAAGAAACATAGGTACTGCACCATTTTAGCTTCTTTCTTGTTTCAGCTGAAGTAAAATCTAGTAATTATCTAGAAGTAGTGTATCTCTAAGTTTCTCTCCACTTCCACAATTATATTAAAAAACATGGTATTTGTGACTATCTACACATTCAAAGAACCTCACAATGCCCATTTAAGGTCTCCACTGCCAAGCACAGTTTAAGTATAAAATCCAGATCAATAGGATACTATGGGACTCGAGGTCGGAAGCATAGTGACCCAACACCATCTTTTCTTCCCGCAGAGATGCGTGTGCGTTCGCTGAAGACTGGGCGCAAGTCGAAAGGCGAGGGCCCACGACCTGTGCATGCCTCGTCGTACGGTGAGCACCGTTATTCGGCCGACTGCCCTAACGACAGTGGGAGTCGCATTCCCTCCCCCGAACCCAGCACCTCGACCGCTCCCTCCGCCGAGCGACACGCCAAGGAGCGACGCAAGCGCGAGGATTCGTATGATATTGACAACATCATCATTCCGAGGAGCTATTCATCAGCGGCCCGCGTCGAGATACTTGCATACAAGGAGATACCAACGCCGAAGTACGTGCTGTTCTTTTCTTTCGAAACTTCTTCTAGCCCTGTGATTTACGATTTGTACTGGTTTTGTATTCCCGGACTTAATTTTCTGAAGTGAAGGAAGAAAGGTTGTATGAACTGTCGGTCTGCAATTATATCATTTTAACATTTTGAAGCAATACCACAAATTTAAAGACATTGAATCATATTTATAACTTTATTTCTAGAGAGAGTCCCCATATTCCGTTAACTTTTGACTTTAATTTTCTTCTGTTGCTTTCTGAAAATCAACACAATCTCTTGGATTTCACTGCTTGTGGAATATTTCCTTGAGCAAGTAAATGTTCACTAAAACATTTCTCTGTGGAAGACTTAATCTAATTGGTAGGAATTTTTGACCTTCCCTCGCAAAAGTGGCAAAATTTGGTTATGTTTCACGTGGCTGTGCACTATTTACAGGTGGCGGGTGGTGGACAGCTCGGCAGAAGCAGATGCCGCAACCGCAAGAGACTCCACAGTTCGATCTCCGTGCAACGACAGTGACGTAAGTGACGTTCTTAATCCCTCATCTTTGACTCGGGGCGTTGCAGGTTGATGCCGATTCAGTCTTTTAGCACACCACACACACACTTATATTATTAGTAATATTGATTATATTATATAATAATAATCAGTAATAAATTATTACTGATACTTGGGTTGTGAAATTGTTGTGGCGATTGAATAAGTACCTGGTTTGCAGTCTTCTAAGATGTTTTCGACGTTCAATCAATCAATTGAAGACAACTAATTTAAATGGCAAGGGTGACAAACGGCTGGTATATAAACTGAGGAAGAAAAATAATAGGATCTAAAGAATGGTTAGAAGAAGTGAGAGGAAGAAGGACTCGAGCAAAGTTTAAATAGTCTTTTGCAACAGATGTCATTTATTTATTTAATTAGATGTAGAGTGCTGTAATCTTTTCATTGTAATAACTAATAAATATGATAAAACTAAGTCGCTAACAGGTTAATGAGGTCAGAAGATAGCTGCATTGCATTCCCAGTTTGGAAAGTGGCTTTAGCATAAGTAGATAAAAGGTACAGGGTTGTCTGGCTCTTGACATGTGGTCCCTGTGGCAGGTGGAGGACTGCAGCGACGAGACCATTGCGTTGCGCCACGAAAAGAGCCTAGCTGAGGAAAAGAAAAAATTCAGCCTCGGGCTAAAAATGCCACCTTTCTTGCGCGGACGCGCTCAGCGCCGCACGGACAGTCTCGCCGAGAGCAGCGGCGCAAACACGCCCGGTGAGTCTCGGCTACGTCAAACCTGGAGGTTATATAAACCAAGTGGCTGAGGATCGGATGTATAGACAATTCCGTTGTACCTGCTTACTCTAGCACCAAATCAATAAAACTGAAAAACACAATAAAAAACAGCAAGAATAAATAAATGTTAATACATTTAATAATAAATTAATTACAGTTAGGCTCTAGGCTCAAGGTTAATTAAAAATTGTTGTATTATTTGTTGTTTTGTTTACTGTGATTGTTTGCTAAAATATAGTCTGCACTTATGGCACCCAACTAGCCATAGGCAATACAAATTTGGAGCAAATCGATCAAATAGTAAGGAACAAAAGTTTTTTTTTTTTTAAACAGATGGTGCAATTAAAGGATCCAAGTAGGTCCAGCAAATCTGGATGTCTCTGACTTTTCCTGTCCTCTTTTAAACATGTAGTGACGGTTTTGCTCTTCCCCTAGACCCTATGTCGCCGGCGGCTGCAGGCGCCGAGTGCGAAAGCCGTTCTGGCTCTCCACTGGCGTCGCCTCCCGCCACGCCTCAGCCCGCCGACGCCGACCTGCCGCCAGGGCTGGCCACACGGCGCCGCACCGTCTCGCAGACGCGACTACCTTTGCGAGACGAAACGCCCCTGCCTTCGCCTGCCGCCTCGGATGCAGTACCCGACATCTTTGTGAGTCGATAATGATATGTTAAGGAGTTCTTTGTTGGAGGGCAGAGAATTCAGCGAATCTCAGTTGGAATTTGGAGGACATTTGCTGTATGAGAAAATTGTAGATGAGTTTTCCTATCACTAGGTAAACTACACAAAAGAGATTAGAATGATGATGAAATTAAGCTACTTCTGTCACCTGTTCAGTTCCGATGATGTATAAGGAAAGAAGTTTTTGACTCCTACAAAATCCTGAACATCCCATTTACTAACGTAGATACGAAGTTAATCTGTCGATCTTAGCTTTGTCCATACATTTTTGCCTGATTTAATTTGAGGATGATGCATTTGGGAACTTATGTATCTGTAACGGTAATTACTACCTTACTAAATTGTATTTCCATATTTTCTCTCCCCAATTTGTTGATAATGGAAGATTTGAAATATTTGATAAGTAAGCACTCTCACTATTTTTAACCTAGTTCCATATCCATAAGACTTTTAAGCCTGTACTTTATTTTTATCAACACTATAACCGTCTCAAAAATTGATGCCCAAACGGGGACTCGAACCCCGATCTCCACCTATCGCGGGTGTTGCTCTAACCCATGAAGCTACTTGGACACTGGCTTTTTGAGACGATTTTAGTGTATTTGATGAGAATGACAGTTCTCTAAGGAGTAGAACCATGAGGCTGTGATTTCATCCTAATTTAAGCCTGTACATTTTTACTAATTGGCGTGCATCCCTTGCGTAGGTCCCGCCGTTTGAGAAGCGCCGGTTCCCACTGTCAGACGACGTGGCAGCGGCGCTGCGGGGGTCCCGACCGCTGGATGAGCCAGTTGTGCTGCCCGTTGTGTCCGTCGAGATGCGCAGGCCTGCTAGCCTTTCCATGCCCGCCGGAATCAGGATGGACGGTACTGCTGCCGTTGAGGTAATCTAGACGATGCCTGGCTTTTTTTACTATCTTATATATTTGCAGATATCTAATGAATTGCATTTATTAATTAAAACGAGAGTCCCAAAACTAAAAGGCTGGTACATGAACTGGCAAAGAGGAAAAAAGAATACATCTTACCAAAGTTAAAATAGCTGATTGCCAAAGAGGAATTGCGTGTTCTACACTCTATGCAAAGAAAACAGCGGCTAAAACATTACTACCCCCTACATCTCTTGCAACTGGCCATTTTGACTTTGTTAAGTTGCATATCCTTCTTTCTTTTCCCAAAGTTCTTATTCATGCCTTTTGAGCACTTAACTGACCTTCATCAATAAAATATATTGATATGCAAACACAGGTTTCTTCCCTGTATTTCTCCCATCTCAAGAGTCGAAGTGCTAGGAGGAAGAATCTATTGAAATTCGTCTCTGAAGATTTGTTATATCGACACACCTATCAAACAGAATGCCTGAATGATTATTGAATATTCACCTTTGCAGGACCGCGCGATTGGTCGCCTTTCCCCATGCTCCGACTCTACTGACTCAGGGCGCGACAACGATGACCCCAACGATCCCGAGTGGACCGAGAAGGAGGACCGCGATGCCGAGAGAGACAAGCTCAAGCTGCCGGTGAAAAGATAGAGCCGGCTTGCCCTCTCGGCACTGTACATAGGAGTGTAGCGAGTGGATCCGTGCCCGTATCGGACTTCACACTAGACCGAGTTTGTTTTTTATTTTGTACATGCACTTGAAGTGGTCAAACTTTGAGTAGCCCGTTCCATTATCGATAGCAGTAGTGTCTAATTGGTTAAACGCTCTCAGTTCAGATCGATAGCCAATCGTGAAACGGTTATCAACTATGCCAAAATCAGAGTAGGTAGTGCCTACTTTGAAATGTTTTTAGTATAAGTCAGTTTAATTAAGTCAATCCATCACTCCACACAGGATCTTCAGTAAGCTGGCAACAACTGCAGTTTTACATGCTAGCTGTTATTCTTAGAAACATTGCTCTCCGAAGCTACCTGGCTCACAAAACTCACTGTTTATACTATGTAATAATGTGTACTGTCTATTTATTATCTATATCAATAACAATTATGAGTTGAAAGTAAGGACAAGACACGTTTTTTTTCTCCTTCTGTATATTCAGTCGTGTAATACCCTGTGATGTGTGAATTGCTAGCAGAATTACCATGGAAAGGTTTTTGCAATTTATTCAAATGGTTAGCTTTTGCTATCTTGGGTTGATGGACGATCTGTTGACAAATCCTGGGCTGACCTATCCATCCCAATGTAATTTTAATCCAACTTTATGTGAGTCAATTCCTGTAAATAAAATATTTTTGGCGTGAAGGTATGTCAATTGAAGAAAATACGAAGTTGAATGTTGTGTGGTGTAATTTCTGAATTCCTTGAAATTGCGTTGAGAACTTCAGGGACGCCAACTGCGTTGTCAGTGTGCGGCAATTTCAAGGTTTTTGATAATTTAGAGCGAGGGCTATGGTTGCTGTTTAAATGTTTTCGTCCGGACATAAAAAGTTTGATTTTATGTTACTTACATACCTGAAAAGTTATTAACATGTTTTCGTGTAAAAGTCGTTGTAGGTAGCTGGTCGATTCATATTGTGAAGTTGGCATGACTTGCACACGGTGCTGGTTTTTCGAATAAGCAACGGGCACTCCATGACTTTTATGTGGTTGAGTCGTGGGTATTTTTTTTGCGTGTGTTTTGCTGGCAAATGCGTGTGCGTTATCTTTCATCGATCTCTGCAACAATTATAAAAGTTACTTATTGAGTTTTCGGCGCATTGCTACGGATAGTTTCATTCCACTATCTGACCTTGGGTGAGTGACGAATGACCTATGTCCTAAGCTAACGTCTCAATCGAGGCTAGCCACCGAATAGCCACTAAACTCCGGTACAATGAATGAAATATTTCACATTTTCCTTTGTGGAATATGAATCGACAGAGACATATTTCAATTTCATACAACTAGGACCAACCATTTCAAATAAAAGTACTCCACAAGTGAACTGTCTCGAGACCGTATTGTTCGCAGCCCGGTCGTTGGCTCAGCTTTTAGCTGTTTCTGAGATAATTCCGTTAACTTCATAGTTCACATTAACTTTCACGGTCTCAAATCTATAAGTTATTTTGTTGGAACTCAAAAGAAAGAGCATGTTTTGCAGGCATCGAGTTTTTTTTTTAATTCTTGATATGGAGGTTTCAGGCGAAAATTCCGTAAGTTCAACTGTAAAGGTTGGCATGCAGTGAGACTAGAGAGGTTGTTAATCCCAAAAAATAATAATGCAACAGTACGTGAGGCTGTCTCTCCTAAAAAGAAATCTGCATGGGATAGCATTTCTATTGTCCCAGCTGGAATGATAAAATACGAATATCAGAGAAATATCGATGCCTTCTCAACACTTCTGTGTTGGTATAAACATGGAATTGTAGGAATACCATGGAATACTTCCATGGGATACTTGGGATACTTGTATACCATGGAATACTTTCATGATATAATGTCAATAAGAACTGGTTTGGAGAGCACACCGCTTGTTGCAACATCCGATGTAAAATCATGCTCATGGGTTTGTAATTAACCACAGATCGGTTACCTGATAACCTGTATCCACGTGATCTGGCAGGGGTTAGGTACAAATTAGAATCCCTTTCATGCACGCACTAGCCTGTGCACTAGCTGGTATGTCATGTTGTCGGCTACCTCACTTGTAACTTCGAGCAGACGAGTTTAAAGTGGACGTTCTACGCCTGGTGGAATGAAAACGGGTAGTTTTTTTTTTGGCAATATCACGGTTAGTTCAAACTTCAAATGCTCTTTAAACCATGAACCGACGTGTCGAGTGCGCGAGTGATTTTGCAATTTGTGTGAACAATTTTGCGCTAACCTGCGATCACGTGGGAGACACACGTGGGCAAATACAAGATGCTTGCCCATCTTGGACATGGTGCAGATTTCAGCGTGGAATGGTGCTTGGTATGTTGATGTCTTTACTTACCCATGCTTTTGAATTTTGTCCATACTTTTCTTTAAATATGCTTGGTGGTTGCTGATGACTCAAATATCAAGCCAAAGACTAGCATAGCCGAAATACTGATAGTTACTACGGTAATGTCTAGGGTCTGAGAGGGCTGGCCTGGCTGCATGTTAGAATACAACACACACACACGCTCACACATACACAAAGCAAGCGACTCTTATAACTCAACGGCCTAGCGTCATTTGGCAAAGTCCTGATCTAGCATGTTTCATCGAGCAACATTCACACTTACTCAAAACAACGTTAAAATGGACGACTCAGAACTCAGAAGTAAAAGTGTCTTTTGGGTCATTGATTGGTTGATTGATTAGTGGGGTTTAAAGGCCACAGAACCCTGTGGCACTGTCCTAACGGCTTAGTGAATGATGATGAGGATAATGATAATGCACCTAACCTAGCCTATAAGGGAGGATGGGAAATCGTTTACCGTAACGCAGTCTAAACCACATGGAGTCTATCTGTATATACTCCTGTCTGTAGGTACTTCCATTGGCTTAACGTAGCTTCCGAAGGACTGTACGAAGAGAACAACAGATTCCTCAACAAATGAGAGGTTGATAAGAGGCGAATAAAGTTACTATTCTAACTTTCATCCCTCCGACCCCTCGCCCGAAAAGAAGTGGTCATGTTTATAATGTCTACCTATAAAATACCTGACCGAGTGCAGTTTTGCTTAACTTCGGTTATCTCTCGAGATCCTGTGTTTTCATAACGCCAAAACGTTCGGTAGCTTGGGGTGGGAGAAGTTCATGGCTTCACCTCAGCAGGAGCGACCTCTATTGCCGTAGACAGCAACGCAACATAATCCACAAATTCGCTCCAACGTAGACATTTTAACAATTTATACTGTGTTTCGAGACAAATGATCGGAGAGCGTGATTGTGCGTAAGAGAAGACTCGTGAATCCTCTGCCCCCCCCCCCCCCCCTTCCACAGCCCTTCGCAGAAAACCCGTGTACGCGAACTCTGCGCCGTAGGCTGTCCGACAAAATAGCATATAATGTTAATTTAAATTAGCTCCGAAGATATGCAAATGACGGCCCATAACGGTGCGTAAGCCTCGTCGAGTATGAATGTTAAAATAAGTTTGAAATTGTCGACGACGCCAAGTTGATTCCCTCGAGAAGTGCTCCGCACGGCAAGGGTAGTAGCTGAAGGGTTGGCGGGGGCTGGGGGACAGGGGGTTGCTAATTCCGAGAACAATATACTGACGTCGTATATCCAGGCATCTACGAACAGAGCGGGTAAATTCATTAACAATACAGTAGTCGCCGAAAAAGTATAATATGCATATCACCAGGATCGCGGGAATGGTGGGGAGGGGGGTGGACGATGTTAATAATACTTTGCGCTGAAGAAAAATGAGGCCATTTATTAAAATGAAGAGGTTTGGAAAGCGTGAGGCTACTGCGTATAGATACATATGATACTTAAAGTATTATTTCTATGGAATCCATTGTTTCTGCAATGGGAGCGGATACAATATCTTATCCCATAAATTTTCTGGGATAGATTACACCTAAAAATCTAACAAAAATGTTTTTCAAGCGAACATTTTCCTTATTATTTTGTTGCTGCTTTTGAGAAAGTCACATACAATTGGCGATTTATTCTGCACGATCCTAACCTGAGGCATGCCACGACAGCATCAATGAAGCATCAAATCAACGATCAAATCGTCCTGGACCACTCAGAGGACACGGTGGTGTTGAAGATTGTGATTAACAGAATCTTCAGCCACCTTTGTCATGTTCCCTTCGATCAAAGTCTGTAATTAAACATCTGCAACTATAGTGTCAAATGTCAATTGACGTCGCCGTCGACGACTACGCTGCATATTGCAGTAACATTTTTCAAAATTATCTGACGCACCGGCCGTCGTTTCATTGTTGTCATGAAGAATTTAAAAGATCGAAAATAAAGAAACATCGTGTATATAGGTATCGGCAGTTGAGACACTCAATTTTCCAAATAATTGACATAAAATGACGCACATATCAGCTTGACTCTTAGATCTCAAGTCACCAGGACTTCCCTCCTCCCAAATCGTCCTGACACTGTCAAGCAAGCAACAATTATTTGACATCTCTCCTTGCGAGCGACGTCGTCCGGACGTCACCCAGGACTTTGCCCAGGACGCGCGACGAAACGGGCATTCGTGGGCCAGGTCCCACGGCACCCATAAAACTTCTTGCTCCAGAACAATTGTCACCGGCCGTTTTACAGTGCAGCGAAGCCGGCATATTATATTATATGCATGTTATTTGAGACAATAAGGCGCGTTAGACAGTACCTACCAGTCACTGTGTTACACTACTAGGTATCCTCTTTTATAATATTTATTATTCGCCAGTCCCTCGTCACATGCCATCGCCAGTTCCCTCATGAGCCATAATCCAACCCTATCCAGTTCTTCATGAAATTTTCATATCATTTTGCCTCTAAGAGTTGTGTATTCAACTAGTTTTTCACGAGTTTGAAAATAGTCTGGAATGGTGTTTTTCACGGGAGTGGAAGTGTTTCAATGAACACCTTGGAGAGTTGGATGGCGGATGGTTCGCCCTGGTATGACGACGCATGCCTGTCGCTACCGCTACCATGGTTTCGCAGCGTACGGCGACGCTGGGAATTAACAGAGACGTGAACCGTCACAGAAGCGTTTGTTTGGATGGAAAGAGTGTGGTAATTTCTACGCTACTGGATAGGTGCTGCTGTGCTGTATGAATTAAAAGGTGTATTTCAAAATTGAGTTGGTTACATTACATTGAAGGTAACTCATAATTTAAAAAAATGATGCGTAAAATGTAGTCATGGAAAATGATTTGATCATCTTGTTAACAGTTCTGGATATTTCATTTAGTTTTATAGCGCCCAAGGGCGTTTGTGCAGTACTCTAACTAGATGCGTCTTCTCTATTCTCTGAGCATACCTGGGAGTCTGCATCTTCGATACTGCATTTTCGAACCAGGAAGGCAAGGGCTTGGAAGCAATGAAACAGGAAGGAACGATTTAAGTTTAGTGAGGTTTGAGCAGTAAAAAGTTTCATGTTACACGGGCATACTGCAGTAGCTGTGTAGCATTATAGAGCTTGTGGTAGTATCTTGGCATTGATGTAGTTTCTTCGTATGCTCGGTTTAAGTCAATGTGCAACAATAGCAAAAAGCCTAATCTGCGGATATACGATGCCAACTTCCAGTCGATTTCGCTCACCGTCAAAATGAGATACCAAATTAAACTGGGTACACGTTATTACTGCAATCTCATGATCTCCACGGTGAAACAATAACCCAGCCGCACTATTTTTGCCTGGCACTTCGCTAACTTTTCAAACAACCACTACTTTCACCACACATTTCCTCTGCGCCGTAACGCAATTTTCTCCTGCGGGCGGCCGTCGTCACTATCTCGCAAGGAGCCCAGCACCCTGCGTCGGCACCGGGTCTAGGAGCACGGCACGCACGGCAACGCACGTCCCCGGGGCCCCCCAGCCCCCCCGATGCCCCCCGCCGCGGTGATCTACTGCTCGCCGACTCTCATAACTTCATCCCTCCGATCATGGCCCCCGAGAGACATAGTGACAAATGCAGCCTGCCTCCAACTTCAAATTAGTTCGCGCGCACTCGGTGTCGGCAGCCGATCGCCGTGGACGGACGGGCAGCCGTAGGTAGGCTGGCGCAGTCGAGACAGCGTGAGGCGCAGGCGGATGCACGGCTAGAGGCGCAGCAAAACGTAAGAAAAAAGTAAAGTCTTTCTGGTGATATGGAATTGCGATTGGAATTTATTAGAACAATTAGTGAAAACGGTCACTTGTAAGGAGAGGCATGACTAGAAGTCCCCATTTATTGCTTTATGTGGGCTATACATTGAGCATATTTAACAGCATTTTCGGTGCGTTAAATGCACGCATAGTTCATAACAGGAAGTCATCACATCCTCAAATCATTTTTTTGGCTGCAGTTATTAATTTTCTTCCATGATTTGAGACATATTGTGAGTATTATCTCGATCTGCCATCAACCCTACCACTCAATATTGCCTTCCCGTGGCAGTAGCTATGGACACGGTCGAGATTGGCATGCATGTTCGCGTGAGCGCTACAAGCATACATCAGGCTGGCAATCAGCAACATAATTAGTTTGTAATGTAGCTACGTCTGATTGCTCCGTGGAGGACACCGCGAGCGAGAGGGTCTGACGGCGTCGGCCTGCCTGTGCGAGCGAGACACTGCTAGGAGGGTGTAGGTGGGCGACGCTGGAGTCGAATCAGCAGCGTCTCAAGAGGCTCGTTCCGGAGGCAGGAGGGCCGCTTCATGCAACGGTCAGGCCCTTGGGGAATGCTGCCGACCCCAACTCGATCTCGGGCCGGTACACGCATGACTTGGAACTGTCAGATTCACGAAAACGTCATCATAGAATGTGGCTAAGCGAGGTTCAACGACGCACTCGCTTGCAGCGAGCCATGTGGCGTCATGTCGTCATCGTTGCTGGCGTCGTCGGCGTCGTCGGCCGCGTCGAGACAAGGTTCAACGACGCACTTTCGTGCAGCGAACCGCGTGGCGTCGCTTCAACGGAATTGCCACGCAGATTTGACATCTGCGACCCGTTGTAAATAGTCACCAATATGCACTGGGCCTATAAAATACTTACCGAAATCCCAGTTAAGCCCTAAACCAATTTTAGCTCATTAATTCTGGGGCTCAATTTGTGCGAGGTAACTATCACAATAAAATGGAAACAATGTGAAAGCCTGAAAATATAATGGCCCTATTATTTCACTTCGCGTAAATCTCTCTGTCCGGTCCACTGGTTGACATCTGGGGCGTTGGTCTGTAGCAATTGTGAAGCTGGGGCTGTTTTTGGAATTGCAATACTGGTGGCATATGATGATCAAGCTTGCAGAGGGCACGCAGTGTTGGCTGTGGAAGAAGCATGCCAACGCCGTTTGGAGCGTCGTTTTAAAACATGCATGTTTGGACCATGATCCCATGATCGGATTGTGCACGCAGATCTCATAGAGATTTCTTAAGAATATTTACGTTTATCTAAACATTTATTTGAGTTGGTTTATGCCATGCAATTTCTAGAAATTACATGGCACAAACCTACTTAAATAAATATTAATTAATTTGTTGATTAATAAACGTCGACTCATTGAATTAAACTAAAGACTAAAGCAATGCATTCAATTTAAAATTTGAATCGAATGGAGGTGAGGAGTTAGGCCCATCAACTGAAATATTTTAATATTGCTTTGATTACATAAATACGACCAAGTATGAAGAATCTACGATAGATTCAATGAATAATTAAATGCACAAAGAATCACTGATAAAAAAAAGTGGCTGGCAGCTCTGGACCATGACAGCCTCTAAATTCCGCTACCGAGGGTGTACAACCCATTCTATTTGGAGAAAATAAACAAAGATCTGAAAAAGGGTCAATCTCCCAATGTGAAGACAGACTCAGACCGATGGGTACACTTTTCCACGCAATCACTTGACACGCAGCTGATTGAAACCAAAGCCAACTGCGACTGTCGCGAATCTGAAATCGACGCGTCATGATTTATATCCTTGGCCAGCAATTGGTGACCGCGACGTAATCAAATCGCACCCCTCCGATGGCTGCGATGGGGCCGCCCACTAAATTGAAGCCCGCGCCGCGATGTGTTTGCACTAATTCCACTCGAACGCATAAACAAGGTGGAAAATCCGCGCGCGTGGAAACACTCATAATCATTGGCATGAGGCAATAAACGCGACCAACGACTCGGGCCTAGCGGCGGTAAGTTAGGTGGAGAGAGCCGGTGGTCGGGAGTGGTTTTTAGGGGAACTATATGCAATTTGGTGTGATTCAATGCTTGCAGCAATGGTTATTCGAATTTTATTTCTAAACAGAGCGTACATTTTGTGGCATGGCATGTCGTAGCACGCTAGTTCACCCTTGAATTGCCAACACATTCTAGATTTGCGCTAACATCAGTATATTTGGACGTCTTAATATTTACATATATATATATTTTTTTTTCTCAAAGAAATCTCGTATCAAAGGACTTTGAATATGAAAAATTGAATTAAATCCAGGCGTTCAAGAGGTGGTTAAGAACTAATCAGTCCGTTAGCTTGTAGTCAAGGTCAGCAGAAAGTTATAACGGGACGTTAATTCCCTCACCAGCCATAAAAAAACTCTGTTTTAAGCATAACAATTTCAGCATACCGGCCAATAGGTACGTCCTCACATCACACCCCGTACTCTCAACCTCATCGCGTCTCTCTACCGTAACTCAGGTTCACCCGCGAGTGCATTTCACAAAACTGCAGTGCACCATGGCGTCGCCGTTTATTTGCAGCGCGTTATTTGCGCGTATAATTGGCGGTTTAGCGATGCAGTTGTTTATCGGCAGGCGGCAAGTCCCCAGCGGCACACGTGCATAGCACGCACTGGCACGCAGTGGCACGCACTGGTGTGGCCCACACCCTTTTGTATAGGTGCATCGGCGACTGGTGGGGGGGGGGGGGCGGGCAACTGCAACTGTGTGCACACATGCGACTGGGGAAAATATGCATTCAGAAGGGTGTTACGTTAGTGAAATATTGTCATATCATGTCTAATTGTTAGACAATGTTTGCTGCAGTTCGCTGGGCGGTTAGCAGGCTAGGGTTTAAACCAGCCTACAGCCTGGTTCCTATGATTTCGATAAAGAACATGTAGACTCTTGTTATACTTGTTACCCTGCACATCTTGCAGCGCTGGGAAGAAAAAAAGAACACTTACAGTAATTGTGTAAGCACATTATAAATGGTTTCCGGTTATTTTCTTGGTAGGTGGTCAATGCTAACAGCATTTTCCATTATGCAACTAAGACTCTCAGCCAAACATGGCAGTAATACTACTTTTTTTGCCTCTTTCCAAGCTCTAAAACCGAAATATCACACGTGGCCTGTTTATTGATTAGGAACACTCCTTATTTACTAAATGTCTTCCCTTTATAATCAAGCAGTTCCATATCAAGTCAAAGGACAAGTCGATGGTGACTAGAGCAAGAGTTGCTTGAGGTATTGTCTCAGCTCAGTGTTGTGGGCAGAACATTCCACGTCAGCGATCTCCCGAATTACCATTGTCGCCCGACAGGAACAACGCCCCGTTTCCGGTGCTCTGCCTCGGCACCGTCTTTCTCGCCAGCATGGCGTTGCGTCCTCCGAAGCCGATCAACACTGGACGCGGTGGTGCAGCGATAAGTCGGTGTCCTCCTCCTAGCATTGTTGCGGTATTCTGTCGTCTCTGGTGTGCAGAGACGATTAAATGTGACTTTTCAAAGAGTTGGATTTGCTGTATTGTCGTTCTGAACGTCCATATAATCGGGAAAAATGGGGGCATTTATAGCCATAGTTGGTTGCAGCAAAGTGATTAAAACGTACTTATCAGTGCAGCGCGTTGTGGGAGGCAGAAGTAATGCGATTGAAGTGACTGGTGTTAGCGGACGGCTGGTTTTTACAATCTGCGATTTGCTGACAAATCTACCCGCAGAAGCTTCTCCAGCTGGGTAAGGGGTGGAGGTTGAAGACTCATGTTTCAATTAGCATGGCCGGAGCACCCCGGTCGGGTGACGCTGTCGAAGGGCATGGCCTATTACGTAACAGCTTGGCCCCGATGTTGATCGATGCTGGAATCAAGGCGTTTCTACTGCATGGCGGAGGAATGCGCATTGTGGTACATATCTGAACCATTCCACCATACGATCTTGGAAGCCGGAGGAAACCTTGACGACGCTGGGTTTCTAGAGTGTAATGCACGAAATTAAGAAAAAAACTGATGCGAGCCTAGAAAACGATGCTAAAACTTTACTGTTTCGACTAAGAAGTCGAGAATCGAGGCAAGAATTGCTTTTGGAAAGTGCGCCTACCGATTTATCTCTAGCGTGAATGGAGGGTGAAACCTGAACCCGAAGCAATTGTGTAATAAGAAACCGAACCTATTCGCCCATAATCTATATCGGTCGGTCCCCCCCCCCCCCCCCCCCCCCCCCCCCCCCCCCCGTCTCCCAGTCCCCTCAAACCATTGCTGCCACAGAAAGCACTAGCACGCGGGGTCGGATGCAACCCGCAAAGCAGGGAAGCCGAGTTCTTATGAAAGTTTAGGGCGACAGCCGCGAATAAACCCGTGGAATTGTTGGGACAAGGAAGTTGTATCGACACCCGACCGACCTGCCGTGGACTCCCCGAGGGGTTCCGCGCCGTGCCACGCCGTGCTCGGTAAAGGAACACCCTGACTTCGGAACGTAACAAATGGGAAACACGTTACCTGCGGAAATTTGAAATATATTTTCATCTATCGGAGGTGTCAAAGGTGTTCGGGGAAGATCGGATATCACATCCACGTGAAGCTAGTCACATACGTCGTCGTCCTTCCTTTATCTCGTTCTTTTCGTACGCTCTCTCGTGGTAACCCCCCACTCTGCCATGCCACCTCATTTCTTTCTTTCGAGTCACTGACAAGATAAGAACTAGATATCTAGATATAAGACACTTGATACATTTTCTGTACGAGGTGAAAAGATACAAGGTTTGGTAGTGGAACTGCCAACCGACATGGGATTACTCGACTTGCGATTCATGGAGTAGGCATTGCGACACCCTGGAAAAGACGCGTGACTTTTTTCTTTCTTAGGAAAACTTATATTATATGGAAATCTTGGAAAAATTAGAATAATAGCTGCAGCCGAGATGGGTTGTTTGGATGGCGTTAAGCGTTTTTGAATCTTTGGTCGTTGGGAGCAGATAGAGGGTCACAAAAGCTGTAACGCCGACACCAGCGCCAAGGCCAACGCAAGATTCCCCAGGGGCGTTGGGCCAAGTGCGCGGATCAAGGTGCCGGCGCTTCTATAGGCTCTCTGTGAAGAGGTTTCCCCTTTTGCTCGTTTCAATGCGTAGGATTGTCTAGTCTTTGAAAAAGTAATAACCGAACATGGCGTGTCATGGAAACGCCAGTTCTCGTTAGTCTGTGATGGGACAGGTATTGGATAGGTGACCATAATACCCATCGCCGAAAGTTATGTACAGCAACATTACTCGGCTTGCTTATCAACCTATTTGTGGAGGAATTTGTTTGTTCGAGTTGTTCGGTCCGTAGTGCTCATCTACAGAATCAGGCTGTGTACGGACACCGGGTTTCCCCTTCCCCTTCAAAATCACATATATATATATTTTATTCTTATCATCATCCACTCAATCACCGACACTATTAAATCAGTGCCACAGGACCAGTTGTTAAAACAGCGAGACAAATCAATCAATCAATAGAAACAGTTGTAACAACAGAATATTTTTACGGAGAAGATCTATGTATGAAAATGCATGAAAAAATGTGCAAGTTCCATATTGAAATAGGAAGACGGTCTCATATCGCACTTTTTTATACTCTAGAGAGTCAACTGCAGATTGCCAACGGTGACTAATATCTTTAATGCAGATGCACATGTATTGCATTAAACATTCGAGGCCCATGCCGTCCATGAACCAGTGTTAGTATCCATCAAACTCCTGCGCCCACACCTAACGTGCACAAGTCTTGTTTCCAATCCGCTATGCCGGGCCGATCAAGTCCCACGTCGGGCAAATCACGGCCCTATTTTACAGCTTTCGCGTGGTACGGCATAAAGATTCGCGGCGAAGTGCGCGTCGATCGGAACGCAAGGCGTAAAACACTTTGGCCGCAGTAAAAGCCAAGTGCAGAGCGCCGCCACGACACAGCCATCGGCGCTGCGGCGTCGTGACGGCGATGAATACGTGATAAAACAACTCGCGATGGTCGCGCGTCTTGCGGGCTGGTGGTGCAGTAAGGTGTTGGGATACCGAGTAGAGAGAAGATGCTGGGTGTAGAGTGGGCGATTTGACATGAGCTTAAGACATGAGCTTGACATAAGAAAACAGATGGTGGAACTTATTATTGAGAGGTGGACGGGGATTGTAATCGACTGTGCTGGACTTGCCTGCTACGCTTTGGTACGAGGTGTTCGAGCAATAATGAGTTTTAGCAGTTATGTCTTCGCCATAACATTCTTCTGGAACTGAAAGGACTTGCGGTAACGAAGAGAGTGAAATGTAACTTCCTGAACAGTTTAGAAGCTGCAAGTTATTAAACGCCAGTAGTTGACTATAATTCCACTTTGGTACATTTCTGATCTAAAGGTGTAAAGGGTTCTTTACCACTTTGCAAAATATGTCATGGTGTGGACTCAGGTTATTGGTAAAAGTGACCGGAGATGTCAGTGTTCTCTTTCTCTGCAGTACAGGAGTAAAATCAATTGTATGTTTGTATATTATTCACTTAACGTCACTGCATATAATTATAGTTTCTGCTCTGTCCATTTTTCACACTACATAAGACGAGAAACACCGACAGGAAGAATACCACTCCCATTCCAGCGCTCTCTACCGACCACCACCGACGCGATCGTAACCCGCGGCAAGAGAGCGAATTGTGGAGCAAATTGATTCAAACACCGAACTGCTCGGGTTTCAGAACGCGTTGCTTCTCGGTGTGTGCCGCTTGCGTAATCCAAACAAGTCCCCGCACGCATCCCTGCGTCCCGTGCGTCCTCCGCGGCCCCATATGATCGCCGCGGTATCGTGCATTGCCAGCTCGCTTGTTTTGTATCGCCCGCTGATTCACCGACTGTCCACTGGGAGCGCGCTGCGCGTGACTAGGGTTACCAAAACACGATCTTGCTGGTTTGAGAGCTCTCTGTCCCACTCGCACTGGTGAGTGAGATTTATGAAGTTGTATACCTGGTTTTCTCTTTCTCTTTCTCGATGTCACCTAAAGAATGCGTTATTTTTTTTGTTATTGTGATTCGGTGAAGTGATTGGGAGATCGAGATGCGATTTTGATGCGCCATGTTGACACGTAATTCGTGGAGGTTATAGGGCGTGGTTGCGTTCTTGGTATCGATAATTTACATTTTCGTGATTCGTCTACTGATTAGTAAAGGTACTTTTCTGTTACTAAATATTGTTCACCACTTCAATCAACAATTTCAGTGATGTGATGTATTTCAGCACACTAAAAAAAGCAGTCAAAGCAATATCACTTGAACTACACAATGTTAATTATGATATCAATAATATTAATATCACTTGAAATCGATGGTACTTTCAGTTGGTACCTTCTTTGGTGCCTTTCTTCATTTTCCTTCATTGGTACCTTCAACCAGCTAAAACACTATTGTTCTCGATTCTACCTACGTGTCTCATTATTGTAATTCCCAAGTAAGTCCCTAGCCGCAAAGTTTACATCAAGGTGAGACTTAGAAACTGATGGACCCCGATACCATTGCCACATTCCACGAGTTAACGCGTCGAATCTCCTAATCAGGCCCTGAATAACAAAGTGGAGCAAAACAACAGCAGATGTTATATCTTATTTTGATATTTGATACATGAAGGGTGTTAATCCATTTTATGATGTGCACTACGGCTTAGAGAAACCCTCGAGTCGTATTTTCGTAATAAGCCGTAACTCGGCTATTTTCTTGAGGCTCCTGTCCATTTTTCTTAACCTTAGTACTCGTTGAAAGAACATTAACCAGAAAAAGACTGTGTTTTCACAACGTTTCATAACATGCAATTACATTTGCTAAGAATAAATCATGACATGTGCTGGTTCAGATTGATCAAAATTAGCTGAAGCTAAAAGTTTCGAAACCTTGCAAAAATCTTTATAACCCATTATGAAAATCACATGCGTTTGTCTCAAACAATTGCGAAAGACACCGAAATGGCCATTCTTGCCCAGCGCCGCGTCCCGTCGCCTTGCGCCGTGGTCAAGAGTTGGTGTGGCGTCGGTGTGACGTTGCGACGCCGGCACGCCCTGCTCTGATAGCGACGCTGGGCGTGGTCGAGCGTTGTCACCGCGTCGTCGAGATAAACAGCTGGCTCTAAGCAGATGACACGGCGCGATATGGAGTTTTGCATTTGACATGAGACCTGTGCATGTCTGAATTCGGTCGCACGATTCGGACAGGCAATGATCGGTGTATGCGAAAATGTAGCCCGCTTTGTGGTGTTGACGAGTCGAGCTTGCGTGAGCGCTCGACGGCGATCTCGCCGCGAATTTTCGGGATTAGAATGCCTTTTTTAGAATCTATTTTGGCAGTGGACAGTAATATATTTTACTCGAGCTATTTACATTTGTTGTATCGCCCAAAAGCTATATCAAGAATAGCGTGGCGTTTTCACCACGAGTTATCTGGATTAAAGATATCTTTTTTAGATTTCTATTTTGGCGGAGTATACTTTATTTCGTGTTTGCTTTTTTATTTTTGACTTGTTACGTATACGTTATGTTCTAGAGCCAAACAAAGAGTATGACCATGACAGGGCGGCGTATTTATAATCGAAATTTGAAGGTTTTGTAGTCCTACATTGATTTTTTTGACAGTAGACCATATTTAGTGAATTAGTTCTTAGGTTAGTTGTATTTGACATAAAGCTTGGGGCTAAGAATCGAAATGGAAGTAAAGAAAATGCAATTTTCATAGGGCAACATAATATCTCCGGTTTTAAAGTCAAGGTGAGTTAGAGGGTTAATTGATTGATTATTGGGGATTAACTACGGCCATGTGAGTGAACTTAACATGATGATGATGAACTTAACGTAGCCTAGAAGGGATTAGAGGAAACCCGGTGCCAGCAAGTAGCCTACAGCCTACTCATGTAGAAAAGCACCAACGGAACCACCGGCTTAACGTCCCTTCCGAAGGACGGTACAATGCGAACAACAAGATTCCTCTACAAATCCATGCCTTCGAGAGATTGGTGAGCAAGGCGAATGAAGTTGCTGTACTAACTTTCATCCCTCCAATCTCTGTCCCGAACAAAACTGGTCATGTTCATAATGTTTACCCATCCAATACCCCAGCGCAGTGTTGTTTAACTTCGGTGATCTCATAAGAACCGGCGTTTCTTACACGCCAAACCTTTCGGTGGTTAGAGGTTCGAATCACTGATCGAAAATGCGAATCAGCCGATTCAGCTCACATTGCACACACGTTAATTTTGTTCTGGTTCAAGGGATTCTTCAGGATACAACAGTCAACATATTTATCTGATTGGTCGTAGATACATCTAACGGTTTGTTTCTACTTCAACTAGATTGAGTAACTGGAGATGAATTTACCTTGTCTTCCTTCCGATAGAGTCTGGGACAGATCTCAATCAAACACCCGCAGGAAATCCAGAGTATGTCGTTTTCCGAAAGAAATTTATTTTCTTAACGAGATAACACGCGAGTCACCTGGGCAACGGGTTAATCCGACAGAAAACAGGCAAATATAACGAGGAAAATTGTGAGACGCCTTACGAAAAGAACCTCATACCGTAAAGCAACTCAATAACGCAAAGCAACCAATTTCGGCATCCCCCGCTCGCTTGCTGGTTGCTTGCCGTGGCAGGCCCGCGACGACACATCAATTATGCACGCTTTCTTTTGACGCTGGCTCGTGAAAGCCGACGGAGCTACTTAATTACAATCTCTCGGCTAATTGAAGATTACGCGGCTTGTCGCGACTTGGTGGATTAGTGCGCGAGATTGCGGTGAGCTGGACTAATTGTCATTAGCGCAAGGAGTTTTATGCGGCACGTTGTGTAGCAGTGTACGAATTAACTAAACATAACCTAAAAACTAACCGTCAAACAACGCTGCTTTGTAGGGGGTTTGCTTCACGTTACTTCTCATGCGATTTGTGGTCTGTTCCATATTTATTTTGAATATTAATATATATTAAAAATTGAAACATTTATGGTTAACGTTTCTCTTAATCTCTGATTTTCAGCATTATCTTTTGATAATAGCATACTATTCGATTACCCCAAACTGAAGTTGTAATTAACCAGATTGTATTAAATACAATTATTGACCATTTGCAACTAGCCCTTACCAATTTATTCACATTTTAATAAAAAAATAGCAAAAGATGTTTGTCATTTAAGTAAAAATAATTCTGAAGCCCGATAGCGACTAGGTACTCATATTTTACAAAGGATATTTCCGAAGGTAAACATTCTAATTCTTTGCACTTGGTAATATGAATTGAATATAGCTATAATAACTTAAATATAAAACGACATTCGCTTAGTTAAACAATAGTTCGGTCTGTCGTTTTCGCAGCATCCATATTTCTATTTCGTTGAAAGTTTTATCAAGGGGCTCAACCCCCAAACCCCTCCCTATACCACGGGGTCAACTTAATGAAACCGGCAACGCGCTCTTCACACCCTCGCGAGGTAATTGGAAAGTCCGTGGGAACGTACACGGCGAGAAAAAAACAAAACAAAACTCAACGGAGCAATCACAGTGCTGGCATCTTGTTTTATGACCGGTCAGTGGCAAAAGAAAAATGCCTGCCATAAAGCAATAAAACCCCTGTACACGCGGTGCAAATTGCCAATATCATATTGATGATGCCAGAGCTAGTGGAGTTATTCCAATTTTTGCTGTCTTACGCGGCTTCGGTACCTATATAGTGGTGGGTGTGTGAGAGGGGGGGTGGTCGGTGTCCCTTGCGACGCCAGCGCTCTGCTAAGCCAATTTGCGAACCTGCATAAATACGTTTCTTGTAAACTAATTTGCGATAGCCATGGACTGGTCGCGAGTTGGATTGCGTGGATGTGATTTCATATTGATGAGGGCGTTCTTGAAATCAAAAGGCTCGAGTTTAACGGTCATTTTGACATGCTCGGTGAGGCGTGCAGTGTGTAAAGTCACTGAGATCCGTAGATTTGAATTATCTGTACGCCAGGGTAACTTTGTACGTACCTGGACCTTGATTGCGCCAGGGCGGACAGTGTGTAACGAAGTTAGCTCGATCTGTTTGCGAGTCAAGATAGCAAGTTAGGGGACTGTGGCGATAAACAAGATTTATTTGGATAGCGACTTGAATTTAATTCCGACAGTGCTGTGATGTTTTGCTTATTGTTTCGAATTTTTATTGTGAAAGAAGTTTTGTAAAAGTTCGTGTAAGCAGAATAAATTTAAGGAAAATTTAAATTTTCTTAGTCAAGAGACATGGACATGAACATAGTCTTACGCTTGGCTATAGTGAGATGTAATTACAAAAGTCACACAGATCTAGTCTCACAGACCTTTGCCTGGGGCACCGACAATCGTTTCCCATGAAATTTTTGCACCTAGCTCAAAACTCTTCCTCGGAAGAAAAGAAACTGCACCGTTTTGAAAATGATCTCACACTAGCGTCATCCGAGCCTGACATCGACCGCGCCCTACGACCTAAGACCCGACCCTAGTTCTTAAAAAAAAACCAAGACGATGAGGAGGGGGGGGGGGGGGGGGTGTCTTGGCAGGGTGTGCATGCACACTTTATCTCTTTATTAAAAAACAAGGGAACTACAGGGCGCGAGCTGGTAAATAAATGGATGTGTCTCTATAATATGTTTATCGCTCCCATTTTCTTTATACTCGGGGATAAAAAAAGAAGGTTTTAAAAATTAGCCCCCGGGGAGCCCCCCGTGTAGTATCTAATGCACACACACACACATACACAAAGACACTCGCCTATACGCACATATATGCAACACTCGTTCATAACTTTTTTAAGAAGGCCGAGCGATCTTGTTAGTCTATGCTCGATACGCAGGAGTTGAAAATCAGGAGTCAGGAGTCAGGAGTCAGGAGCCAGGAGTAAGGAGTCAGGAGTCTGGACGAGCATGATCCTGCGACCTGAAAGAGAAGGTGCTTGGTCGTGCCTTTGTAGTAGGTGACTGAGGATCAAACACGGGCTAAAGAGTATTTTAGACTGAAATGCACCCGGATTTTTTTGTCAAAATTATCTTGCGCTCTAATGGTTTTGAGACTCATGTCTACTTTTAGAAAATAAAAATTATGTTTGTTTTTGGATTATTGACCGTGGTTATTTTATTCATATGTATTTAGAATGCTCGAACTAGGTAATTGTTTTAATTTTTAATTTTTTTAATTTTGTTATTATTGTAAGGACTGCTTTAACATATTGATAAAAGTAACGGGTACAAGTTACGAAACGTCGGGAAATCTAGTTGTTCTTCACTTAGTATTCAAAAACAAGTTCAAATAGTTTTTGTCATCTTGCACTCGTTTGGTGATGTCATCGCACTTCCTGGTCCTTTTGGTGTTGACATAAATCTGTGATATAATCTTAACTCAGCGGCTAATTCACTATTTCCTTGCAGGATCCAACAAGCGGAACGCTCGACGAGCATCTGACCGAGAGAGATGTAGATGATGGTGCAAAGGTAAAGGAATGCCCCTTGATAATTGAGCAGTACTTAAATCAACTTACCTTAAGTGAATCCTGATTGGTAGTCCTCGGCTGTTATGCATCCTTGAAAATACATTCACCAATCAGAATGTAAGGCCCAAGAAATTTGACCTCAGAAAGGCTGCTAGATTTCGTTCGAAACTTTGATTTCAAAGCCCTTGATGAAGTGACTTGCATAAGTTTCGAAATTTTGGAGAAGTCGTTTGCTTTACTGAGCTTTAATAACCATAGTTTTTTAAGTTTTTTCAAAACTAGTACAAAGGCTGGATAAAGTAAACATGAGTCTAAAAACCAGAATTTCAATTCTTCAAATCGCACTTCTAAAACTTTGACGCTACAGTCGTGGTCATTCAAATATAGACAAGTGCATTTAATTTGTGGTAGGTACTCCATGAATTTTTTACAACTCTGATAAAATTCCCGAGCTCAATAAAAGACAAGCCATATAAAGAATTGCATCGCAAAATACCTCTGAGACTGGGTGAAACGAAACAAACACACACACACATACTTTCCATATCTCGTTCTTAAAAGTTCCACATTTCTGAAACTGGAGCGCAACACAGCCCCTTCCTACTCCAGTCCCCCCCCCCCCCCCTCCAATTTCCATAATCTTGGTGTCGCAGCGGCGAGCGGGCGAATACGAACCTTGCCCCACCCAATCACAGCCTCATCTCACGGCGAAGTGGTCATCTTAATTGCAAAATCCTATCCTCCTCCATTGCAGCCCTTCTCTTGCCCCCCTGCCCCCTGACCCGCTCTCATCTACATAGCAGCGTCCTATATAAAGTGTAACGAATATGATACATTATGTGTCGTCCGACGGCGCACCAAGGCATGTTTGGTAAAGTGGGGGGGGGGGGGGGGGGGGGGGGGCAAGTGTGGGCGCCGCGATGGCCTTAACAAGCTTTCCACTTGGCTGACTATTGCGCTACCCTCTATTCGTGGGGGCTACCGGGCCCACCCCGACCCCTTGGACCCCCCCGGGGACCGCGCGGGGAAATCAAATTGCGTTCGTCTCATAGTCGAGTCATTTTATCACGCGACTTGCGTGGATGTTGCGTGGATGTTGCGTGGATGTTGCGTGAATGTTGCGTTAGATCGGTGGATGGTGCGTGTTTGGTTGATGGTGGCGGAGTTTGATGGAAAGGGTCGTGGATTTCAAGGCCCTAAGACTCGCCTCTCTGCTTTTGAAAAATCTACTTGTGCAAAAAAAAAAATTCGTTAAATCTTTGGAGTTGACCCAAGAAAGAAACCGTCCTCCCATCTTCCACGCAATCACTGCATTGAACATCTCAGGAAATATCACCCACGAAACTGGCACATTTGCTGGTCATTTTCCAAAGTTTCATTTGACAATCAGTCAGTCTCTCAAGAGTCTGAGAGATCAAGTGGAAAAAATCTTTGAAATACTGCACCAAGATAATGTTGGTTCACTCTTTAGAGACGTGAATAGGAAGGCAGAACGATTTTGATTATTGGGGACACTGAAAACCTTTACAAAAATTGATCCCCAACAAATAGTTAAAGCAACTCTCGCGAAAGGCGGAGATCGGGGTTCGAGTACCCAGTTGGGCACTTCTTTTTGAGAGGTCATTCGTGTTCATAATAATTCAATATTTCTCATTGCACGTATTTGCAATTTCAATAAGGTTTCACCTAAGGTTCCACTGTAAAAGTCAGCATTTAAAACGCTTACGACAAAAAAAAAATGCAAAATACAATAAAAAATTTGCTTTCAGTCGTGTGAGCGGTCGATTTTCGGGAGAAGGGTTCGAATGAGAGTCCATCCCGGGATGACCGGGGAATTTGGGATGATGGATGAGGCAGAAAATGGAGCGGGAGTGTCGAGTGTGTTCCTAGTTGGGTGGCTAGCGGGCACCCTGACGCCCTGTGACCCTTTCTAGGTGGACTGGTGGTCGTGACTCGTGATGCTTTTGACAGGGACTTAATTACGAGGCGACGCCGACTTGATTTCGTTTCATTCGGTCACCGCCCAAGACAATTGAGTGAAGGAAATTAGATCCAGTAATTTACAGACTTGGGAAATCGGGAAGCGAACCCGGAACCTCTTGGAACAGTCAAGCGGGGAAGTGCGCCATTCTCGAAGAAATAGAAAATCTTGTGCAGATTTTGAGACATGGGGATCCAATGGGATTTCTAAACCCTTTTGGGAGAAAACATTTGGATTTGGTCTAATTGTTGTAGTGAAAAACCTGGAACTTACTTTCATCGTGGCTTAGTGTGGAGTTGTAGAAATTTGATAAAAAGCTTTCGTTGCCTAATACTGTTTTGAAAGTACAATAACTTCACGTTGTATCATGTTTCATCTACTCTTTTTCTGGTTTTTACCAAAATTAGGCCTTTCCACGATATCAAGAATGGGTCGGGTGGAGGTGCCATGATTTGCTCTGTGGGCTGCGTCTAGGAGTTACCATTTTAAATCGTAGAAACTTTAAATGTTTCGATAACATTTTAACACATTTTAACCTCTTGAGACCCTAGACGTGACGTTTGATTCCTTTATCAATCTCCATTCTTAAAATGTAGGTTACCTTCAAAAACCTGGACGACCAGAATGGCTAGGCTTTTTGGATTAGCCATCCTCAACCCCCCCTATCACTTACGACACCCTACTCCGAAAAACTGTTTTCTCATCCACCTGATTTGTTAGGACTAGTAATTAGTAACAGGTTGCTACTATTGCTCATCTGCTTTGCATGGAGGTGCCAGATTTGCTCTGCGGGCTGCGTTCAGGAAATACATATGTTTATTGAAAAATTATCCTAAAATGTTCCTAGACCTTTACTATTCACATAAAGCAGTGACAAAGCACTATTTCATACCCCATCTCCCCAATTCCAGAGGTAACCAAGAAAGCAACTCGACCACCGTCCTACGCTAGTCAACTTACCACATGCACATGCACGCCTCGGTTTCTTCCCGCCTTAGCTTGTGCCCCTAGATCGGCATCATACCCCCATCCACCCAGCGCAACACAAAGGCACCCGATTCGAGCACCCTTACGCCCCAAAGTGCACGCGGGTTCTTTACTATTTAAGAAGCGGCGGGCGAACGTAAGACATAGCCAGAATTAAAGCGAGGTCGCGCTAGCTGGAGGCTGAGGCGGGGGGAACGGGGCTGGTACGCAGTTCGAGGCCTGTCGACGGTAAAGTTGTTACGCGTTCTTGCAAAGTCCGCAGGGACGCCGACGCTGCCGACGCCGCCGACGCCGCCGCCACCGCTCGGCCTCGGCCGCGTCCCGTCTAATTTAAAGTTTAAAAATTTAAGATAAAATATTTACTCGTTCTCGACTACCTTTTCTGTTTCACAAATTGTGTGACGTAAGCGATGCTGGTGTGGGGTGGGATTTTTTTTTCCTGGGGACGGTCTGCTCGGAGGGGGGGGGGGGGGAGAAATGTAAGGAAATTGGCGGCCGCGTTTCCTGTGGCGCAACTTGCGCGAGGAAATTGAAGCTAACAAAAAGAAAAACCGCAGCGCACGCTGGGATGGCCGCGCTCTCGAACGAGAGCGCCCCTCGAACCAGTTGTGTCATACAAAATGCATGTTCCATCAGTGAATTTGGTCAGAAGTGTGGCTGGTTCGTGGGTCGGGGGAGGGGAGGAGGCGAAAGAACGCAAGGAAATGATGCGGGGTGCACACGAGCTGGCGTTTGGTCTGGCGAATTATAACTCTCGAGGAGGCTTTGCTCACACGGGGCAACGAAAACAAATTCCATTTTGAGACTCTATTAATAATTTGACTCGATGCCATGCTCTCTGAGATTTTCGCGAAACGCGTCGAGTCAAAGTTGCAGAAGTGGATGACACATAGAAGGAATGTATTGTCTTAATTTTCTCTGTACTTTGCATTTGATTAAAAAGAGTCGATTACAGGCGGCTGGGACAGCCTTTAAGTCAAATAGAGACCTGAGTTTGTGTTTCTGTTAAAACTTTTGGGTTCCATGTTTAATTCAAATCGCTTTGGAGACAGCAGCTTTACAATGCAGACAAAGAATCGACTATTTGAAATTCCCAATTGGATTCACCTTTGGCGGCGCAAAGTTGGTGCGAATGTCATTCTGCTAAGTGCTACACTGATGACTTGGAGAGAAAAATGTGTGTATACTTTGTAGCTAATACATTTCAATCTTGTGCGTTTAAAAGCTCTTCCACCAAGAAAGAATCTGTATTTTGTTAAAAATCACCTTCAAGTCGTTTCTCACCTTGGAAGATGTATTGCAATCGTCTTCTGGAGAATTGCGCACAAGGTTTATGGTAACGCAGAATATTAAATGGGACTTAAAGTTTAGAGATCGAAATCCAGAGACTATTTTCTTGGCTTTGGGATTAATATATGCCGGTCCTCTAAAAAAAAAAAAAAATTTAATACATTCATACACTGTACGTTCCAGCGACGGCTTATATTTAGCAGATGATCAACAAATCGAACCAAGTCAACCATCAGATTCCTTTCAACTCCCACCAGCTTGTTTGGCCTCAAAAAGTGAGCGCCAGCAAGAGCAAATACCCGGACACAACAAGCCCATCTCCCCAGTGACTCTCCTGAAGACTTGCCACGTCGCGACACATGTTTCGACTCTGCTCATTCCTTCAATTTCAGTGCAATTTTTCATTCCGCTCGTCTCTCCCTCCCTGCCCCCTGCCCCTCGGCCCCCGCGGCCCCTTGGCACGCCGGTCACATGTGAAATCGGTCGCTCACGACGGACGTTACAGACAACTTGTGAATGCGCAGTTGAGTAATTCCCTAATTCCCCGTCGGGGAGCGCCTGGGTAGGTCGGCCAGGTCCGGTCGCTCGGACCGCGCTCTCCTCGGGGGATTCACCGCGAAGAATTATTGTTACTTTTTCTTCTTCTTCTTCTTCTTCTTCTTGTTCTTCTTCTTCCACTTCCACTTCTTGTTGTTGTTCGAGACGCGTTCGGACGCCGACCGTCCGACACTTGTCCGTAATATTTTCCATAAATCATCCGCCGCGGCGCTTCAGGGCAGCCCCCCTGGCCCCTGGGCAGGCCCCCACGAGCTAGGCAGCTGTATGCGCGAAACTTTGGGGCGCTCTTGCCCACCGGGAACGCCGGGGTGGATGGGGGCGAAGATGAGGAATGAATTATTGCCGGCGTCCGAAAGGGATGTCGAAATAAGGGCGAACACGGCGGCGGTGGGTGGTGGTATTGGATGAAATTGGGGGGACTGGCATGGCGGAGCTGCATCTTCGGTACAAATGGAAAAGTGATTGGAAGGCACGCGTTGAATGAAAGTTTCTTGGCTGCCCAGAGTTGGTGGTGTGTGTGTGTGTGTGCGTGTGATGAAGAAAAGAGACGATCAGTTTGTTTCGTACGTTGCTCGCGATGCAGGATCATCAATTCGGCTTCCATTTCTTCTAGACTTGACACGATGCTGCCGATGCCGCTGTCGGGCGGGCGAGCTTAGGGGGCTTTCACTGAAATGCGCCATGCTTTTTTGCACCCACATCTCTAGCTTGCACACGGATCACGGCTCAACAACACTAATCAATCATCGCTCAGAGACACATTATCTTTGTTTTAATAGCTTGCAACTTTATTCGAGTCTTTATACTTGCTGGAATTGTAAATACATATTTTGTAATAATGATCATATTTAAATGAACTAATCTGCCAGATTTTTTAAATGAGCAAGCTTTTTTCAAAGAACACTGGCAATAGATAGGCTTCATCTGTAGTCAATAGGCCGATAATTTCTCGACTCCCCTAGTCAAGCGACGCTAGGCGCCGAATCAAAGTGTGCTTTGTAACGACGCCTCCGTGTTTGCGTGGGCGCTATCGCAGCTTGATGGGCGTGCAAAGTGGGACACAGAGCTAGCGAGACGGCTAACACGGGGGTGGGGGGTTGGAAGGTAGGGTGCGCTAACTTGGCAGTTACAAATACGTCATCTCTCCGAGTTTCACGGTTCATTTTTCACCTGTTCCGCGTGCCGGCTACGATTTCCAGGAGCTGGCCAATTGGCTGCGTGCGTGCGGCGTCGTGTCGGCGTCGCTTTCGGCTCGACAGGTTCCTGCAAAGCGTCGCGACGAAACAAATCTGTTGATGCGTGAATACGTGCTTGGTTGGGTGTCAATTTGGGGGAAATGAGTCGAGACAAGTTGGTGCCAATCGACGTTGAAACGCTCGATTTGATAGAATTGTTTCAATATAAATACCTGTTAAGGTACAAAGCACCTTTGTATATCAGTTCATCGTCGATACTTTTTTTACTGTCGAGAACGTGAAGATGTCACTTCCACTGGGAGACATTAGTAATAAAAAGTAATCTTGTATAATTTAAGACTGACACACTGAGTTAGCAACACAGCTCAGTAATTCGCAAGCTAAGTCCATCTTGATAGAAATATACTCTACAGTATTAATAAAATTCTGTTCCTTGAAAATTCACACGACGCCCAAAATACAGACGCCTAGATAAACACATCCAAAAAACCATTAGGCTTGAAAGTTTATCGTACGTCGTTCGTCACCAATGGAACCTGGCTTCCACACCACCTTACCCAAACGCGAGGGTGCCAGGAGTTTCCATCCTCCATCCATCCCCCATCCATCCCCCCAGTCCCATCCCGCCTCTGCAGCGAAGACTCGTTTTCATCAGACCTGCTGAATGTTTGATGAGCGACCAAACTGAGCTGTTAGACTGTCGGTTAGTGTCGCTCGCGGCCACCGCCTTGCCGGTGGCGCTTGCCTCGAGTGACGGCAAAGTTGCAGTGCTCAAGACGTCGTCGTCCCCCGACGGACGCCTGATCAAACCCGCGCCGCCAAAGTGGTTCAAAGATGAGCTGCTATTTGCGTTCTCTCCCCGCTTGCCATGCGATGCTATGGTGAGTGGAGGTATACATATGAAAGTAAACCGCGCGCCGATGTGCTTGCCCTTTGAGGCGTCGTTTGTCCACCGTTTGACGCTGGCGACGAGCGTCGTGGTCGACGTCGGCGTCTCACTGGACCCCCGGCTCGCCTGCAAACAGTGGCGCTAGCAAATAGACTCTGGCAGATTGCCTTTTGCTTAGCGGTCCGTGGACGATAGCCGTGCCGCAAAGCTGCCCGTCGGAAGACGAATTATGCAGAGACATATGATTACATTTAAGGTATCTGGCGGTTGTTCAATTAAGCTACCTTCAAGATGTCGCTTTTAAAATGTTCTTGATGCATTGAGAACATGATTTGAGGCTTCAGTTAGAGAGAAGTTAAAGGTCAAGAAAGACAGTCTAGAGAAGTCACAATGAAAACTTAAAATACTCTGTAAAAACAAAACATGTCGGTCCCGCCTAGAAGCAAAGCTTCTAGGCTAGCCTTCATCTTAAATCGTGCACGTTCGGCAAAAATACAAAACTATAACAGCACCACTGGACGGGAACGTAAAGAAAATCATCTATCGAACGGGCCTGGCGCATATCTCATGATCTCATCTCTACGCGAGTAAAGCAGGCATTCTTGTCGTGCCCCCCCCCCCTCCCCCCTCACCCATAGCCTCCCCATCAACCTTCCCGACCTCACTGATTTGCGTCCGTGTCCCGACGGACCGGCACAAGAACTTCTCAACCGCAACGAGCCAAAATGGCCGCCAACGTCGTCGCATAGCGTCACACACACGTACACACACACATGCTCGTTATATTCCATTTCTTGTCTAACTCGCCGTCGTCCTCTAATGTCTACACTGAAAAGTCGGCCCGCTGTTTCGTCGGCACGTAAACAAATGTGAATGCTTTTTGTGTCTCGCCGAGTCCTTTCGTTAAGCAAATCTTTGTGTGGATAGTGGGACTCTTTGTGCATCGCGGGGTCCATTATGTAAACCATGTGGCCGATGTTGGCTTCCATTAGGTCTCTTTGAACTTTTCTGGGAGTGGGCCTGATTTTCCTGAGAACAGAGACTTATTCATGCGGTTGCTTGGGAGGGACCGGTGGAAGAATCGCGCTGCTGCATCACCGAGTCTCTTACTGAATATTTTTACTAACTTCTTGTTGCGATTGGAGTTGTCGATTCTCAGTGTCATGAGCCGCTTTTTGGCGTTGTTGCGATGCTGATTTCCTCATCCATCCGGGAATCAGGGTGTGTCGTTAACTTCCTATAATAGAGAAAAAAGCAAAGCGTGACCTTGAATAGTTATCGTTCTAATAGTTCTCCTAGTTCTTGTTCATTTTACTCAGTTCCTATGTCCAGCCTTAATTTTCAATACAAAGCTACCTGAGATCATATCACAATAAAGATATGTCTCCTATTAGAATAACAATGCCACAGCCCACAAGCACCACCCACCAAACCAACAAAGTTTTGAATAATGATCGTGATCCACGCTAGCAGTCACTTCCATCCTCGTCGTCGCTGATGAATTGCAATCCAGCGACTACAACAAGTGACAAATACATCATGGTTTACGTGACGTTACACATATCCGTCTCAATCAGCCGCCCGATGGCGGTGTAGCGCTGGCTGCTTGCGAATTCACACAAGTTTACAAGCTTATGTCAGCAGCGTGTCCTGGGACCTTCCCCCCATTGCCCTCCGTTCCCCTGTTCCCCAGCACACTCCTCGCCAAATTGAATACGCGGCCCTGGCAAATAGTTTGACACGGTCTCTTGCGATTGTCAATCACCGGCGTCGCCTGGCGTCGCTGGCGTCGCTAGCGTCGCTAGCGTCGCTGGCGTCGGCTTTACTGTGTGTATCCCAGCCGCGAAGCCACCGCCACCACCGCGCGTCAACGAAGTTTTGCGCCCGCTTGCCTCGCGTCATAATTGTGTGTAATTTGATTGCCGACGGCGTCGCTGGCCTGTCTGATTATCGCGCTAGCTGATTGACATAATTACACGCAATTATATGCGCTTCCCAAGTGGCTTCTTGCGTGCGAAGACAGTCGAGGAGGCGAACGCAACTGTCTTGTGCGTCGTGAGTTCTGTCGTCGCTTTGCGGAAAAGTTAAATGATAACTGGTGACGGGTAGTTGAGGGGAAGGAAATGAGATTGTCTTGTTTTACACTAGGCGAGACGCGCGCTGTGAACGCCGCTAACTGCTTGAAGAGATTGTCTCTAAGGAACACGGTGTGTATGAGCTGTCAATATGCTGCATGCAGAAATTTGTAGGGCGCGTCAGATGCGGCATGTGATGGTGACTGTTGGGAAGTTTTGCGGTGCACGCAACTCTTCTATCAACATTAGTGGAACTGGCGGTGGTCGCGGTCGGTGCCAATGCTGCCTTTCCCGAGGGATACGCAGACACCGAGTTTCTTACCTGATGCGGTGAATCGTTGGCGTTTTCTGTTAAATCGGGATTCACTGGCGAGAGGAGGCGGGATTGACTGATATACAACCAAGGGGCTTCATATCTTCTTTCCTTCTCGTTTAGCAATATGTTTTCGTATGTAGCTAGTTTTGTAAGCTAGTTGAAGTTTAAAGTGAGTATTAGTAAATTTAGAAGATCCTCATTAAACTTTGCACACACTTTCTGCAGTAATAAGACTGCCAAGCTAATTTTGCGCGCTTTTCAAGTAATCTAGCTAGAACCTACGAGGCTTTCCATCCAATATAAAATCCAGCCATGCCATAGCAACCCAATTCCATCTCGTAAACCACAGGAAAAACCCCGAGCTCCGTTGTTTGAGAGTTTTACAAATATCTACGCATTGCATCGGCACTAACGTCCAATTACCCTGCCCCCCCCCCCCCCCCCCCTACACACACTCCCCTATCCCGAGTTGGCAGTGCAGCGATCTAACTAACCAGGGAGGCTGCCACGCAGACCAACCTCCCTAACTCTCTCTTATGGTTACTATAAGACAAACATACCATACACGCAATACCCGGCTGCAGCCGCGCTGTGCCAGAGTCTAGGTGCTTATTAAATGTTACATTGGGGTTAGAGTATTCCTGTGGGAAGACGCACTAGGGGTAGCAGGTTCCCCTCATCCCTAAGGGATACGACTGGGCATTGGCGCACGGCGGGATCCACGGATGGATGCTGTTGCAGGGTGGGGGTGCTGTATTAATGCGTTATGAGTGATAGGAACTGATAGTCAATGCTGCAATGTAAGTCATATGGAGTAATCGGATGGGAGGCTGTGCCCGGGTTCCTATGATGAGGGGGGCGGAGAGGTTGGGGCTGCGTTGATCAAAGTAGGGCGATCTTCCCTCGCGCGCGCTGGATGCTCACGTCACTAAATGTCAAAATGATTAAGGGACGTAGTGACGAGACAAAGTGCATATGCAGGTTCGGTCGGAAAAGTACACCGAGGTTTAGTTGTGTCTGGCTGTCGCGCGGCTGACGCGGGATAAATAGAATGCAGAAAGCTTTGTATTGAGGGGAACGGAGGCACCTTTGATGCTTTGCGGTGTGGCGCGCTGTAGTTAAGAGGAGCTCTAGCCCGCTAGGTCATCCAAAGATTCTTGTTACTTGCTCACATACACATCAAGATAGCTGTTATCAAGATTTTCATGTGGTAGAGGCAATTTTTTTTCAATAATTGTGCAAATATCACGGATGTTTTTCCATTATTTTCCTGAATAGAAAAAGTATGTCGTTTGTTATAGTTTGGAACCATTTTTTGGAAATTCCCACTGTGACTGCGTAAAAAACCTACTTCCTGTTTTAAGACTGTATGTATTTTGAATGACAGATCAGAAATTAATTACGGAGTTTATTCAAGTTTCAGGCATTTTTATTTGTACAAACGAAATCTGCCTTTTGGCGTTTTTAGCAGCCACGATATTTTAAAATGAAAACGCGAATTAAAGGATTGTCAACCCCTAAAATCATACAACCGCTTTGTTTAACAACTCGCGACCGTCGCTGTTCGATGTGAAACGTTCGCTGCACGCGAGTGGATGCCAACATTGCTTTCAACGCGGCTGATTGCACCCGTTACGCGATTAGCGGGCGTTCTGGCCAACGGATTGGGCCACCGACCGGGCCACGGGGCAGCAGGGACAGAGGTTGAGGACCGTGACAGGACACGGAGCGTGGAGGTCGGCGATCCGTGGACACCGCGAAGTCCGTCGGGACGCGTGGAGCGTTTTTACCGGCGTCGACGTGTGCCGGTCGCCGCGGTCGACGGAGGCGTTTCAACAGCGTTGGGTTGGAGTGCAGTGTGCGATAGAATGTTGTGGATTTAGAGGGTAAATGATCCTGGTCGTAGTCGTGCTGTTATTAGGCGGGGGTATCGCTATCGCCAAACGGCGTGATATTGTCTTCTTGGTGTTAAATATCTTACATTAAGTGTACACTCTTTTTGGGGCACGAAGATGCTAAAGAAATAGCTACTTGTAGTTTAGAAGTCTGTCGCAGGAACGCCGTAACATTGTGATCGTAAAGGAGCGGCAAGGCTATGAAAGTTAAATTTGCATCAATGATCAGCAGTGCTAGTACGACAAGATGGAATTGCAAACAGAGCCATTCTTCGGAAGAGGTCCAAACTATTTTAGCTTGTAGACGAAAGGTCAACTTTGCTAGTTCCCCAAACGCGAGGCTGCAGTAAATATCTGTGTGGGCTATTGTGGCTTTACCTAGACTAAAGTAAATGGAAATACTTAACATAAAGCTACTGCTGATTTCACAAAAAATCTGTGGCGATTTCGACTTTTTAGTTCGGCCTTCATCCAATGGCTTTATTTAAACGGTTTCGCAAGAATTTATTCCCTGAAAAGGAAAATGCTGTTGGGTCATTCATTCCTTAAGTTGGACAAACAGGTTTCATAACATGATACGTTAACTTACTTAAAACATGTTGACAGAAGAGTAAAGTAATATGGAAACACATGAGAACTGCTAACTTTTGCCCATTAAAATCATTTTAGGAAAGTCCTGCACTTTGGGAAAAAATTGAGAGAGTCAAACAATGAAATTGGTGGATTCATTGGGACGGATATTTTGAAATCTCCCCGTCATCAGATACTATCACGAAAAATCTTCATAGTTGGTGATGGAAAATAGCTTCGAATGCTCCACTGTGCATCTGTTAGTGAACAGAGCCACAAGACGTGCCGTCTTGGTTTGTCAGCGAGAGCTTCGACGCTTCTGAGCGGCGCTCGACGCCTGTGACGACCGCGACGCTGACTCGGCGTCGCTGCGCCTGGTCGCGCCGTGAAACGCCGGCCGAGCACCGACGGGCTACCGGCGTCTGTCTGAGTCGAGCTCTCGGATTTCATGCAACATGGTTTTATGTCAAGTGCAGGAATTCCATAAAAAGAGAACGACGGGTTGAGGGATGAGCGAACCTAGACATGTGCAGATATTTTTAAATTTTTATAGAAAACGCACAAATTTTTAATGGAATCAAAATTTCCGAACCAAAAGAATGGTTTTAAGCAGATGGTGGTTAGGTTTTCTATATTTATTATATTTATTTATTTGTGGTGCTCAACGACGCACTGTTTTGACATCTGACCATGTGGCACTGGTCTAATAGCGTCGGTGAATGAGTGGATGATAATGAGGACGATGATGAACCTAACCTAGCCTAAAAGGGAGGATGCGAAACCCGGTGCCGGCACTTAGCCTACTCCTATCGAAGAGTACCTAGGGTACTACCGGATTAACGTCCCTTCCAAAGGACGGTACAACGCAAACAGCATGATTCCTCCACAAATCCATGCTGGCGAGAGGTTGAAAAGCAAGGTGAGTAAAGTTGCTGTACTAACTTTCATCCCTCTAACCTCTCTCCCGAACAGGACTGGTCATGTGTATAATGGTCACCCATCCAATACCTGACTCAGCGCAGTGTGACTTTGGTGATCTAACGAGAACCGGTGTTTCCAGCACGCCAAACCGTTCGGTGTACGTTTCCTGGCTGGATGTTAAGCTATGGATGTTTTTTTTTTATTTTTTAATGATGGCCTATAAATATTCTTTATCCTACCACCAACTGTGGTCCACAATTCACGAAGTTATGAATTTTGAGAATATACTCAACAATATTCTCACGAAAAACAACATATTCAATCCATTAGCACCCTCGGCTGTTAGAGGTATTTGGAATATTCCGACCAATACGAGTAATTTTCTATAATTGACATTTCTCAGACCACTAACTATAAAAAGCGTCTCGGTCTAACCTCCTCGCCAACAGCTGCCCCCTCATCGACTGCCTGGCCATCTCATCCGTTTCACGACCAGCCGATCGAGTTTCCACCCGTGTGTTCACCACCACCACCACCACCACCGGTATACTTGTAATATCGTGTACGTTATAAAAAGTCACATGCAGGCAGCACGACCCATGCACGCACTTCATCTCTCACAAAGATTAACGAGATGAATAATGAATGCTCAGGCGACGGCAAATTGCGTTACACGTCGCCCCAACTGCAGGCCGAAGAACTTGACGACGACGACGAGGAAGAGGGTCGTCCATGTACAGTGGCGTTACCAAAGACTTTATTTGACTTCTGATTCAATGGCCCGGTCAGTGAAAGGGCCTTTGAAACATCTTGCTACCATCAGTCACTTCCAAGAATTGAAATAGCTTTGTACCGAATCTCGATGGTAATAGCGCGCGTACACGCAGTTAAAATAGTAGTTTTTCATTTCAGTTTTAAAGTTTCTCTTAAAAACCTTGGAAGAATTCCGTTTTTTCGATTTGATCAGCAGAGTAAGGCTTTTGGATTTATTTTTTCTATGCGATACATCGCTACAGGGTTTGGAGCACCACGTGGTCAAACACTTAGGGAAAGTTTTACAATGGCTAGTAACCGGGGGGTTCATACAATTAAAAGTATCTGATTGGCTGTGCCCAGGTGAGTGCTGAACTGTCAGTTATGTCCCTAGTAAGATTTCTTCTTTCTAACCGTATTTATAAGGTCTAACTTCCATCTCCATAAAATGTAAACCATTAAAAAGGGTTGATTTTGGCACCATTGTAGGTGATAGTGGACAGGTTCCGTTGAATTTACGGGGGTCACATTTCAGTGCAAGATGGTGTCGAGGGTTAAAGCACTGAAAATTCTTCAACTTCACATTACGGAGACCTTGCGTCGTACCTATACATTATTTAAGCAGACACACCATGAACAGCACACTGTAGCGTGACGAAGTGCCAAGGTGGAAGCTTTCTTTCTCAAAATGTCTTGCAACGGGCCCACCGTATCGCCACTGGCAGAAGGTCGTCCCTCGTATTTATGACGTCGTCTATGCGTGCATGTTGGCGCGCGGCCGACGCCGACGCCGACGCTGCTGCTGGAAACTAACTGAATTTCGGGCAGCGAAATTGAGAGCACCCACAGGGGCTGTGAAATCCATCACATCGCCTTCATAGCCGCTGCCGTCGCATGTCGAGGGGGGGGGGGGGGGGGGATGGGCGAGAGAGGTCTGGGGGCGGCGGCCGGCGGGGGCAATAAGTTATAGCATGGTGTCGGAGGTTCGTGGTCATTGAATCATGAACCAATCATTGCATGTCAGTGTCGCTTTCTTGGAGTTGGATGGTTCAAGTTTTTCAAATTTGAATATGCGTTGTGTTCATAAGTTAACTCTTGTTTTGAATTGTTTGAGAATTTTAAGGCATTGTGACGTCTCGAAGATTTGTGGTAGACTTAGTATGAGTTTTCTGGTACTAGAAAAGCAAGGCAGAATCGCAGATGGGCTTTTTTCCACAAGATAATGGGAATTGGTATGCATCTGAGCTTAGCTACCTTTCACAAGCGAGCACCCAAGTTGCTCATTAACGATTATGAAATCTGAAATAAAGGCTAGCGTTTTGAGTTGCATGCTGGTCGATTAATTTTTGCATTTGAAATGGGCGTCTGCTTACAGGTGAGGGATAAGAAATGGTTTGCTTTCTTTGAAACATTGCTTCAAGTATCAGTTAGTCTGAAATGTAAGTCGTGCAAGAAAAGCAGGAAAATTACTAACGCATTTACTTACTAAATCACTTCGTTAGCTTGAAATTACTTCAAACTTTGTGGAAACCAAAGGAAACACTTAGAAAGTGGATACGGTTATTCATGGCAAAATTAGTTAGTTTCTGATGACTTCCTCTTACACCGAGAGTGGCGAAATAGATCAAGCATGGATAATGCCTAGAGTTGCCTAGTTTGCAGATATGATGAAGACCTGTTGTTGAGAAGGTGTTCCGCGCTTTGCCAGGGGTTTTGGAGGGAAAGGGAGATGAAGGAAGGGAAGGGGGAGAACGAGGAGTTGCACTTTGGCGGGCTGGTCCCCGGACGGCACTCGATCATCGGGCGAGGGCCCAGGGGCCCAGAGGATCACGAGGTCACGCTATCCAGGTCTGGGCGCATGGCTTCTTCACTTCCCTTTCCATGTCCTTCATTTGCCATGAAGGCATGATTTGGCTGACCGCTTGGAATTTTTTCAGAAGTAGTCGATGTTTGTGAATGTATACCTTCAGGGTCTTGTTCTTTTGGTCTTGAGTATGTGCGTAACTTTTGGATGATTTACATATAATTTTATTAGTTTTCATCAGTTTTAAAGGAACTGTTGATGGGTCTGTTGTTAGACTATGGGCAGAAATGATGTGATCATAATGATTCATGTTGAAAAACTAAGGCAAAGGTTTCGAAATTGGTTTCAATATACATGTACTTTCGAACGTGTTTGTGGGAAGTCTATAATGCCATATTTGAAGGCCAAATTAATTCTCCATAATTATTTATTTTCCTGTCAAATAAAGATTTCGCTGTAGTTCGCTGCTGTAAGCGGAGCGGAGTTTTTGTAAAATCAAAAAGTTATAGGCACGTTTTATCAGTTTTTTGTCATGATTGTTTTTTGTCAGTTTTTTGGATGACTTCTTGTTAGCTAAAGTCTAGGGAAATTCACTAATAAATTTAAATAAAAGTACAGAAAACGTATAAAATTTGCTTCTCCGTCTTTCGAACGGGGTTTCAGATCTGGGTACAGGTGTTGCAGGCGAGCTCGGCCCGATCTCGATAATTAAACATTGCTGCGGCAGTACCTACGCATCAACCGGCGGGTATCTAGAAGCACTCGTGGTGATGAAAGCGTCCCGATGAAAGAGATGAGCCGTCGAGTGCGGTGGCGAGCCCCGGGGAGATTAAAAATATCTTCCAGCTTTTGCAAATGGCAAGTCATCATTTCGTCGTTGCTGCCATTTTCCTACCCCCTTATTTAAATACGAATTAAGGCCACTGTTTAAAGCTTGAAAAGAAAATCTATCATTTTCACAGCGCTTGGTGAAGGTTGAAAAACAAATCTTGAAGTTTACCTTCCAATGAAAACAAAGATTTAGAAGCTACGCAACAGCGAATATTTGAAGTTTTGTCAATTATAAAATGAAAAACGGCTCAAGAATTCTTTCACCATTTAATTCCTTTTATTATATTTCTGCTGATACAATTCATGACCAGAAATAACAAATTTGAAATCCTGAAGATCCAAGGAGTTATTTGACAAATCGTGCTTGGGCAGTATCACACCACAAAATAACAATACAACTAGTTATTTTGCGATTTTGGTATAATTGGATTTGATTTTGAATGCAGATTCTAACCGATGTTCAATCCAAGAATTCGTGTGTCATCTTATGCTTTACTGGACGTTTTGTTATTGAACTTGCATCGATAGGTTTGGATCATAGACACTTATTTGGCAGAATAAGAAAATACTTCTATCCACCCAGTCACGAGCTCGCGAAGCGATAAGTTGGGGTAAATTGTCAATTTGTTAGAGAGAAATTCAATGTGTAGGGATTTGAGACCCCTATGACTGTATTGAAAATACCACTTAATTTGTTCCGAAATTTCTGCAAACAGTGCGTAGTGTTAGAGTGCGTGATTCAATCTTGTTTCCGTAGTACGCACAGTTTTCGTTCGGCAAGCCACTGCTTATGGCTAATTTACGGTGCGTTTGAACATACGTAGCTGCTATATTTTGTACGCTATCGAAGTGAAAAAATTTCCCTCTTGAAGATATGGCATGTTTGCATCTAAGAGAATTTTTTTAATTGATAATTCAAACAATTTTTACAAATATTGATACAGATATTTAAAAAAATTATGAATTTCCGAATGACCTTGGCACTTCTTTGGGGGTTAATACCAATCTTAAACCAGGAAATTATAAAATCAGAAAAATTAGTTTTGCTGTACATTTTTTTATACTTTTGTCAGAAAAAAGTAAATATATATTTCGGTAATTTCGGTGATAAAAGCTTTAAACGGACAAAGTGGATAATAGAGTACCCATGTTGTTAATTCAAACTAAACACATCCCACAAAATGCTTCATGAAATGAACACATAAGCTTTAGCCCTAAAGCTTTTTTTCCCAGTATTTCTCCCCCACAAAATCGCACGAACAGTTGAATAGCGTGAAAAGCCAGTTATACATTTCCCAAATGAAAAACGCAGGATTTCGCAACATAACGTGCTCACGCGACAACACTGTCCCTAAAGCGCACGCGCTGTTGACAAAGTGTGCCCCCCCCCCTTCCCGCGAGGGTGGCGAATGTCAACCACATATCAAATAAAATATTTTGCCGTAAACAAGTCGAAGCTTTTATTAACAAAGTAAACAACTACAGTAGCAGCCGGCCGAGTGGCGTTCGTGAGCTCTCCATGGCTGAAAAGTGATACTATTTCATTATACGATTGGTGGATTGGCTCCTGGCTCGAATGAATCACGTGGGTGGCCGCGGTGGACGTTGGTCATTTCATTTAGTTGACTGAATAAAATCGACGGCAAAGATTTCCCCAGGTGCGCTCGCCGTGGAGTACCATGGCACCGACGCCGCCGACGCTGCGAGATATTATTTATTGTTTTCAATCACGCTTGCATTGGGATGGAGAGCCCGCGGTGAAATATTGTTACGAAAATCAATTTTGGTTTTACACGAAATGCTGACAAGCACCGTGTATGCAGCGACGAATCCAATTTTTCGGTTTAGTTATTGGAGATTTTGATTATGGAATTTTAGATGTTTTTTTTTAGTAACATCCGGCCTTCTCACGAGAAAGTTAAGGAACTCTGTGCTGGGTCATGTTTTCGATGGGTAGCCATCATTCTCATGAAAAGTACTGTTGGGGAGAGAGGTTTAAACTCGGAGGGATTGAAGTTGGTACAACATTTTATCATTCTTTGCTTACCAAGATCTAGATAATTTGGATTAATGGAAGAAGTTGTTGTTCGCGTTGTGTCGTCCTTTAAACGGGACTTCAGCTGTGGAAAACCAGCACCTACCTTCGAGCCATCCCTCATAGACTAGATCAGGTACATCATCATCGCCCACTCATGAATAGATACGCCAGTTGTTAAATTAGTGCGTCGTTAAACACCACAAATGAATCTAGTATTTTGACCCAGGAGAAAATTTAAGAAATATCTCCTGGACCATCCCTAACCTTCAAGAGGTTATCACAAGAACATGACCAAAATAAGCAAAGTATGCTGCTGATAATCCCTACTAAGCCGGCCACAAATTTGGACCCAGGAGAGAAATATGCCCCTTCTGTTTGCATAACCTTGCCGTGGAAAGTATTGGGATAGTACCTAACGTGGTCTAATCAACTCCTACTGCCTTCTCCACCCTTCGCTGCCCCCTGGACTGCACTTGATGCCCCCCAAATTTGAAGGGGAGTGAGGAGGGGGGGGGGGGGAAGAGAAGAGCATAAGCCTCGTTGAATAAAACACGCAATATCCTTTGTCGGTGAAGGGGGGGGGGGGGGGGGGGGGAGCAACAACTATGAGAGTCGTTTCGCGCTAGTCGAATTAGTGCAAGCAAGTCGCAAGCCAGTTTCCCCGCACTAACCGCGACTAGTGGGTTCCGTGTTTAACCATGACGGCTCATTATTGCATTAAAACAAAGCAAGTAATTTTCCCCAAAGAAAAGCAAAGAAAATAAAAGGAGGACGGATGAATTGGTTCATATCCGCCAGGTTGATAATCAAAAGAAGTGCACGGTGTTTTTTTTTCTATGCTCTGTTCAAGTCTTTGGAATTTTTTTCTTCCCTGTGTTTTGTTCGCCGCGCGTATGTAAACTAAACCGAGGGGGAGACATTTCTTGTAAAAATAAAGCTCGCCTCGACGTGTACTCGCGGTGCATTATTATTCACGAATATTATGAAAGGCAGGTCTGGCATCCAGCATTAAACAAAAAGAAATGTCCCCGACTAAAAAAAAAAAAAAAAATACAAATATTTGCTGGTGCTTGATTACTAGTAGCATTAAGTTAATGCCCCCCCCCCCCCCCCCCCTTCACCACCCCCTACCCCACTCTCCTCACGGTTGTGGCATGCAAGGCAGGTTCTCGTAATTGACACTGGCGCTGGCGTAGCCCTTTCTTCCTCTCTCTCTCTCTCCCCCACGCCGAGCGCTGCATCTAGCTACGTGGCAAGCATTGTTCTTCTCGCGTTGGGCCTGTGGAAAACTGAAGGAAACTCACTCCCGCGGCCACTTCCATTGGCTACGGAGATAAGCAATTTTCTCGGCTCGTGATTGGAGCGTTTCTCTAGGGAATAAAACTCCATCTACAAATGAACACCCGTGACAAGCGCCATAATTCGTGGTGCACGAGAGAGGTAACCACTATGGCTGGCGGTTTGTGAACGCTGTCTCTCGCTTGCTCGCGTCGGTTCGCTGATAGTCCGCTCACTGTCTTGCGCACGGTCTCGACGTGGCCAGACGGAATCTCGTTGATTTGACACAGATAGCTACAAGGGGTGGGGGCGTGGGTGGGGTGTGGGAAGGGGTGCTGTCGGGAAACAATTGAGCCGTACGCAAATTCGATCGTTACTTTGCGTTGCGATACACGGGGCCGTCGGCGCGATCGGATGACTTGTTCGTTCGTTTGGAAATGCTGTCGGTTGGTGGATTGTGTTGGTGGAATTTATTCGAGCACAATGTTTTGTTCAATTTATGGTCGTTTATATTTATCGTGGTTTATGAATTTGTTTTGAGGAACAAAAAGCATCAGCTTGATTTCATGAACATTGTTTTTTGAGTACACTTTGCTAGATGTATGTGATATTGAAATTAACGTGTTTTAATTAATAATCCTACATACATTCACGATTACACTATCGGGAAACTTATTTATGGGCGTTCAAAATAGTATTTGTTGACCTAGCAAGGTACCGACGATCGGCGACTTAACAGAAAGGCACGCGAAATATACAATCTAAATCACTCTTATAATCCTTTACAATCGGTATCACAGTGAAGTAGATTAGTAAATTTTTTGAAGGGGGAGAAAAGTGTGAACAGTATTTTTTTTTTACTAAAACGTCACTTTTGTCGAGAAGACGTTGACTCATTGAATAATCCTCAGTAATTTCTCCCCACAAATAAATTTCCTTAATAATTTCTCGAAGTCCGACTAGAAGTGAGGGAGCCTCTTCTTGTCCACCCCCCAATCTTTCCCATGGGCACAAGATAATTTTATTATTTATTTTTGTACTCTCAATAACAATCCACCCTCAGAACTGAATAAGACATCGGAACTTGTTTCTTCACACCAAAAGTGTGTAAATCTTATCCTGTGACGTTTCAATAGTTTCATTGAAAGTTACTTAACAAAAACAGCTGAAAGAAACCTATTCCGATTCACCATCTCTCTCCGCGATGTCCGCGTGCTCACCAATCTACCATGTCGATTTAAAAACTGATTCGCTTTGTTCTGATTGCCGCGCGAAACGCCGTAGAAACAATCAGACCCCCCCCCCCCAAACCTACCTACGGCAACCAATGGCTCGATGGCCGACCAATAGAGCACGCTTCAACTCGCCGATAATTGCCTTTGTTTTTATTCTGTTCCGATTGCTGGCGGACAGGTTGCATTCGCTGTTTTTCTCTGCAAACATGATTCCCCCCCCTCGCCCCGCTCCACCCCACCCGGCCCACTGTTGCGCCACTGTACGATGTCGACGGGGCGAGGCGAAATTTTGATGTCTTCAGTTTTTTTCCTTTAGGCTTAGTTGATAGATTTTCTAAAATGAACTGTTCCGTATGAAAAATGTATAGCATCACAGATAGCATGTGCATCTAATCTTAAAAAAAAAAACTCTTGATATTAGTTTCTTGACGTTTTTGGGTTTTCTTTGATTGAAACACGTGCTCGACAAGGCCTTGCAACGAGGCACACATATTAAGAAACCACCTATCTTTTAGAAACACCATTTACGCTGAGACTAGTTCTTCTAACATAAGATATGTGTCCTTTTCTACTCACACGCTTAAACAATATCTTTAGTTTCACTTAGATCACAAATTAATGTTTTCCACCTCATGAGTACCAAATAAATCTATTGGCTCTCGACCATTTTCGGTTCCTCTATCAGGGCTTTTTTTAATGAGCATTTTATTGACAGTTCTGGATAATAAAATAGTACCATAAATTGGTAGAAAAACATTAAATCCAGCATGATATTTTAGTATCCTTTATTTTACCCTGCTGTTCTCTTCTCATTCCCGACAATCGAATAATACTGCGCGCACAATAACGGATAATTTATGTTTGTCATTCTTAGTTCTGATACCATGTCGTTTGCCAAGGGGTTCCTGATATTGTAACAAATTGCAAAGGGTTTGTCTACAAACAGCAGGTTCGATCTCGTCCCTAACAAACGCTGCTCATTCGTGCCTCAACGCAACAAATTATCACGGGCTGTTGCCCGTGCCTTTTATTGTTTGCTGTTTTTACAAATCGACTCGCTTTTCCGGTGACAGATTCGCTATTCATTTACTCCCGTGTTTCCCCCCTTCGCCGGGCTCACCCCCTCTGGACTCCCCCCCCCCCCCCCCCCCCCCCCCCCCCGTTGCAATACGAACGTATTTTCCACAAAAGCGCTAATGGCAGATTGGTCGCCGTTTTGGCTCTCGGGGGTGACACGCTAAGGCCTCGAAGTCGACTGATTTCAACGCGTAAATATTTGACTGAATCAGTCACGCGAATAAGTGCGTGCATGCGACGCAATTTGGGCGTGTCAGGTGTTTCGGTAACAGGACTTCAAAAGATCGGTTTTATGAAAAATCGGAGTCTTTTCTAAATTTTGGAAAATAATGATTGCGGGAGCTGCTCAAAAGTGAACTGAATGACAACACTGCAATTTCGGATGACGAACGACTTGGAATATTCAATAAAAACCACTGAAAAAAATAATCAAGTCAGTATGTCAATGCCATTTTATCGCTTGATAGGAAATTAATTTTTAAAATTTGTAGAATTCGAAAATCAATCGTAATTTGCTGGATTTACCAACGTACGCTTACTAATTGCACACATAGACTTGCCTCTGAAAAAGCTTCTGCCTAAAAAAAAAACATTTCTTGAGTTTGCCTTGGCAATTACGCCTTCATTTATCTGGTACGTATCAACCATGCAGTCTGGTATTTCTGCGTAGCCTTCACTTGGACATACATTTTTAGCAAGGAGATTACAACCATTATCGTCTAAGTCCATAATTTCTGTGACCTGGTCACCAAAATCGATCCCGGTACGTACCGATTTGCTCACAGAAGTCGTGGGTTCTAGCCGCACCGCTGACACCAATGTACCCTAGAATGACCCCTTATAAGTAGACAACCGGTGCACTACAACAACTAGCGGGTTGCCTACCGGTCAACGTTCGCAACGCCCTCTTTTTAACAGATGCGTCGCTGAAT